>JANBPO010009603.1:28213744-30613744 GCA_024336825.1 Amorphophallus titanum
AGGGAGTTGAGTAGGAATGCACCACCAGTTATGGAGAACCAGATGATGTTGACCCAGAAGTTTATTGGGGGGATGAGGCTAGATATCTGCCGTACACTCGTGACAGCTGGTGTGAGCAACTTAAAGGTGGCTCTTCAAACTGTGACAATCTTGGAGATGGATTTTTGAGAGCTCAGGAGTAGACCTGGGTGGCGCAGCTTCAGCAAGGTTGTAACGACCCAAGATCCGAGTACCGAAAAGGAACCGGTGCGACCTGAACCTTGGCCAGCCACCCACGAGTCCAGAGACATAATTATCAGGGTCGCTACACCAACATAAATTAATGTACTATACGATGGATTCTTGTTGATAATGGAAGCGGGCCTGATGTGATTTCTTACGACTACCTTGTGCTCATGGGTGTGGATCTGTCACGAATAACACCACTGCACACACCGCTATATGGCTTTTCCAGCACAACTGTCCTCCCTGAGGGTCGTATATCATTACTAATCACATTTGTGGTTGCCCCTAGACACATGACATTCCTGGCAGACTTTACAGTCGTACCTGGAATGACTGGGTACAATGCCATAATTGGTAGGGGCATCCTCGACACCTTGAGGGGCGTCCCCTCATCCTACCATCAAAAGTTGAAATTTCCTACTCCTCGTGGAGTAGGGGAGGTTCGAAGCGACCACAGGGAGTCATGGAGATGCTACCTGATCTCCACCAGAGAAAGGCGAGCAGAGGAGACTCCACCCGAGAAGAAGATGAGGACGAAGGACCCTGGGCCCAGCGGTAGCACCCTGGCCAAAGACCTTTACCTCATTCAGGTAGGGGAAGATCTGAGCAAGACACTCTACATCGATGCCATATTGTCTGAACAGGAAAAGGAGGACTATAGAAACTTCCTGATAAAAAATTAGGATGCATTTGCCTGGTCTGAGGATGAACTTCCAGGGATCCCGCCAGAGGTCATAACCCAGAAGCTGATGCTGGATCTGAGTTGTTGCCCGGTTCAGCAATGCAGGAGGCATTGTAACCCTGAGCGATAGGCAGTCATAAAGGAACAAGTGGGTGAGAAGCTACACTTGGAACTCCTACGGCCTACCCAGTACCCAGACTGGGTTGTCAATGTGGCCCTGGTCCCCAAGAGCAACAGGAAGTGGCGTATGTGCGTAGACTACATGGACCTCAACAAAGTCACCCCAAAGGATAGCTTCCCCATGCCACGAATCAACCAACTGGTCGATGCCATGGCCAGGCACGAGATGCTGAGCTTCGTCAACCACATGTTCGATGCTCAGATCAGCCGTAACATGGAAGTCTAAATTGATGACATGCTCGTCAAAAGTCTTCGAGCGATCGAGCACCTAGAGGACCTGGCAGAAACGTTCGCAACGCTCTGGAAATATAACATGAAACTTAACCCCAGCAAGTGCGCTTTCGGAGTTAGGTCGAGCAAATTTCTTGGTTTCCTTGTAACTCATTGTGGAATTGAAGCAAACCCCGACCAAATTCGAGTAGTACTAGAGATGAAGCACCCCAAATGGGTAAGGGATGTACAATGCCTCACTGGTCATGTAGCCATCCTTACCCAGTTCCTATCTAGGGCCGCGGAGAGGTGCCTACCCTTCTTCCGACTCATCAAGCAAGCAAATAAGTCCCTAGAAAAGAGGGGACAAATCGATTGGGATCAGTAATGCGAGCAAGCTTTAGAAGAGCTCAAGCGGTATCTATCCTCACCTCTTGTGCTCTCCAAGCCCCAGAATAGGGAACAATTACTCCTATACTTGTCCGTAACCCGAGCACTTTGAGCACCGTGCTTGCCCGAGAGGAAGATAAAGTTATGAAGCCAGTATACTATGTAAGCCGAGCACTCCAGGGCTTAGAGTTCCGATACTCGTGGACAAAGAAGTTCACACTAGCCTTGGTCATTGCCACACGAAAGCAACAGCCATACTTCCTCTCCCATCCGATCACAGTCCTCACTAGCCAGCCCCTCAGCCAAATCCTCCAAAACCCAGATGGATGAGGGAGGCTCATCAAGTGGGCCATCAAGCAAGGGGAATTCGACATCAAGTTTTGCCTGAGGACAACAATCAAAGCTTAGGCCCTGGCGAGCTTCATCGCTGAATGCATGCTTCCGGAGGAAGAATCACCTGAGCAATCCTCAGGACTGATGTGGGATCTTTACATGGACTGTTTATCCAGTGCCACCAGTAGTGGGGCAAGCCTAGTCCTCTTATCCCTAGAAGGGGTGAAGTTGCAATACGCCCTACGGTTCAACTTCCCAGCCACCAACAATGTGGCAGAATATGAAGCTTTGCTCTTCGGTTTCCCTATGGCAAAGCATCTCAGGGCTACCAACCTGCGGGTCTACAACAACTCCTTACTCATCTCCAGATAGGTCTGGGGAGAGCTCGAAGCTCGAGAGCCAACAATGGTGAAGTATCTTGAGAAGGCGAAGGAAGCTACATTGCCATTCTCCCATTTTGAAATGGTGCATATCCCAAGAGAAGAGAATGTCCGAGCAGATGCTCTCTCATGCCTAGCATCCTCCACAACTATATCTAATTCACTATCCTGGTTGAAGAATTATTGGTGCCGAGCATCGAAGAGCCAAATCCCCAAGTGAACACCATAGACTATGAGCCATCGTGGATGGACCTAAGCCTGGACTTCCCCCTGCGACAACATATCCCCAACTACCTCGTCGACGCTCACCGTGTGTGAACATGAGTAGCACATTTCACAGTCATCGATGGCCAGCTATTCAGGCAATCACTCTCGGCTCCCCTATTGAAGTGCCTATTCCTCACAAAGGCCAAGTAGGCAATTCAGGAAGTCCATGAAGGCCTCTACAGAAGCCATATCGGTGAGCGAGCACTCGCGAGGAGCTCATTCGACAAGGATATTGGTGGCCAACGCTACAGCAAGACTACCTTGACTATGTTCTACCCCCCATGTCAGATGTTCGCGAACTTGCATCATCAGTCGGCTACACAGTTGCATACTGATGTGCTATGTGTGTGTTTTGATGACTACAAAACTTCATATATGTGTAAAGGAGTCATAAAGCATTTACTGTCTAACCTCTCCTTAACCTCCTTGAGTTGAGTCTAACCAGGGTCCAAGAAGTTGCTTGAGTTCAGCCTCATTAGGTTCCAAGAAGCTCACAATGTGCTCGATGAATTGCTGCTATGATCTATAAGAAGCTCACAAGCTAGCAGTAACCAACAACCTTAAGGCCAACAACAATAGAAATCAAATGGCACAAGGCTGCATCGACCTCATGATCAAAGCTACGTCAACTCTTCCCTTCATAAAAGGAAGATTAGCTAAGGCGATATCAAGGTTGCATTGACCCCTTGGCACTAGTGCGTCGACTCCAGACTCCTTCGGTGGCAGGACCAAGTGCATATCAACTGATGCGTCGACCTCACCATCAATGCTGCATCGACTCCAAAATGCACTTCCAACAAGTCCTCAAGCCGTCTTCAAAGTTGTGTCGACCCAACTACTCAGCTGCATCGACCTCATTAGCTCCAGCAGCAATCTGACAGGTGATCAGTGCTAGCTGCGTCGACCCCATAGTCTCAGAGCATCGACGCAAGGGCTTCCCAGAAACCGTTGTAAATGTTGTCCACATAGGATGTGTCGATGCACCCTCCATGATGCGTCGACTCCATTAAGGCCAGCTCACAACAACTCAAGAATCCATGAAGCTGGGTCAACGTAATGACCTTAATGCGTCGACGCACCAGAGTCTTTTTCAGCCTATTTCTGTCAAAACCGCAATTGTCTTAATGAGCATCAAGAGGCCAAAAATAGTCGATGTAAACCTCCAAAAACACGTTCTTTGAGGTCTGGAAAAGGCTCCTAGGATAGAGAACTGTCCCTCTCCATCATGAGGCTCAAGGACAACCTTTTTAAAAGGAGATCTGTCAATAGACAGATTTGGGAAAGGTCAGCTGTCGTTGTACTCTACCTTTTAGACACAACCAATGGGATTTCAGTCAAACATCTCTTCTGCCATGGGGCCACTCAAAATACAGATCTAGAAGGTGGCTCCAGACAAAAATCCTATATTTCCCTGGGCTAATCAGATTGTAGTCTGGAAATAAGTTTTTGTCCCTGCCATCATATATGCTGGGCTAATCAAAGACCGCCAGGGAAGAAGCTCACTTGGAAGAAGTTTATTTTATCCTGACCAATCAGATTATAGAATCTAAGAAGGGCTGAAGATAAGAAATATTCTATTTGCCCTGAGCCAATCAAATTGCAGTCTGGGATAATTGCCTTGCTCTTGCTTTCCTATATACGCTGAGGTTTGTCCAAGAACCTTATTTTATTCCAGCCAATCAAATGCAGATCTCTTGGAGGGAAAATTTTCCACCCAGCTCTTCTATATATATGAAGCTTCTGCGTGAAGAGAAGCGGCTGCTTCATCTGTTGCTACTACCTTAGAAGAAGAGAAAAGTTGTGGAAGAAGAAGAGAGCCTGTGCCTTAGCAGAATATTTGTGAGGAAGAAAAAAAAAGGAAGTATGTAGCTCAGCACCAGGTATGAACTAGCCCAGTGTTGTGAGAGGAAAAGAAAAGTGAGCATCCTTGCAGCCATTCTTGAGAGTGAGAAGAAACGAGCACTGATCTGACCAGCCTTTAGATCTGCTGATAGTGCTTCAAGACTCTAATCTGAAGTCACAGTTGCATTCTCTCTGTCCTGTTCATTATTCTTATTTGCAACTTTGCAATCTGTAAACCGTGTGTGTCCGGTGCTCTGCTTAGAGACTAGAGGTGGTTTTGGTTGAATTCAATCGTGTGTGCCTTGTGGATTTGTGCCTGTGCTTCTTGCTACACTTGCAGCGTGTTGTTTTCTTCTTTGTGTGTATGTGTGGGGTTCACCCCCATGGGGCTTGTCCCTGTGTGTTGCAGTTTTGTAGCATGAGGACTTTGTCCTCGTGAGGATTCATCCTCGTGTGTTCGTCCCTGTAGGGCTTGTCCCCGTGTGCTGCAGTTTTGTAGCATGAGGACTTTGTCCTCGTGAGGATTCATCCTCGTGTGTGTGGGGTTCTTCCCCATGGGGCTTGTCCCCGTGTGAGGCTATTTTGCAGTGTGAGGACTTTATCCTCGTAAGGATTCATCCTTGTATGTGTAGGGTTAGTCCCCATTGCTGCGTGTTGCAGCGTGTGTGTGTGTGGGGATTCATCCCTGTGTGTGTTGAGGACTTCGTCCTCGTGAGGATTTGTCCTCGTGTAGTGAAGCCTCACCAATTTGGTGAGGAGTGGATGTAGGTTTGCTGGTTTGCAGACTGAACCACCTTAAAAATCTATCGTGCAGTGGTTGTTCTTATGTTATTGCTTCCATTTCCTCTACCTCCCTTTCACAAGAACTTATAGCTTTCATTTCAGCATTTCTGCTTCAACCAAACACTGCACATAGTGTTAAGCCTTCACCGCTTGGCAGCACTCTTACTGTTTGAACAAAGGCTCACACACTCACCTAAGAAAGCACTCTGATGATATGTATCTACACATGTAAATCTTAGGTCTTTGACATTTCTCTGGCTCATAAGCTATCTCCGATATGTACATAGTTTCTATGGCGCATTACTTGTATGTTTGATAGCTGTCCTTTGAGCAGTCTGTAAGCTTCGGTTTGCACCTTCCTTTGAGCCTTCATATACTCATTCCTAGGAGAACATTTCTCTCCTAGCATCATTCAGCAAACCAGTGCTTGTGATGCAGCAGCCTTGTCTGACTGTCGATTGTTCTTAATGCATTCCCTCCGGCGATCTGCTCTTAATCTTGAGTAGCTTAATGCCTTGTGGATCTAAAACAAGCACTCACATGTCCAAACATCAATGCTATATCCGCTATGGTCTAACCAGAAGATTGCCTAGTGAAAAATTTTTTAGAGGGTAATTTTTATAAGGGGATCTATTCAACCCTCCCTTTTAGATCCGGTTGCACCCCTCGGACCCAACAGCCCCAACCTCCTGCTGTCGCCATGTACGTATAGATTGCTCAACCCTTGCATCTCGTCTTCCCATCATTCCACTACGTGGATGGTTGGAATATGGACCATCTGGGTCTTTTTCATTGTTTGGACTTTCACGGCTGCGCAGACTTAGCCACTTTGGTGGAAAAATGTCAGACTATCGGCGACGTCTGCTGGCTTATTAAGGAAGCTGCCTCTCGCTCGGAGGGTGCAGCCTATTTGTATTGGCCGCTGTCACCTTTCTATGACGGCCCAGCTGGTATGGTCTCTTTCTTTGTCTGCAGAGCTTTTCATCTTGCTGCTTTAATTCTGCGTCTGCCACTTGACGTTATATCTCTTTGCCTTTTTCAGACAGGCCAGACATTAAGAAGCAGGGTTTATATAGAAAACTTATAGCTCAGGCCCAGAAACCTGACTATTTTGTTATCCCTGCTGCAAAGCCGACAACCACTCCTCTCCCTCCGGGCAAGAAGAGGAAGGCTTCTGCGGTCAGGACTGCGGTTGCTAAGGCCGTACAGGCCAAAAGGACCCGAGCCCGAGTCCCTGCACCGGCAGCAGCGGAAGTGGAAACTCCCCTTCCGGATATTCCCTCTTTTGAAGAGTTTGTTTCTCAGCAGGAAACTGCTCCTGTAGCCCCTGAAGGTAGCATCAGCAATATATAGCAGTAGCTTCTGTTGTTCTCTTTTTTCTTTGTCTCTTGATTGTTGATTTTTTCTGTTTCAATTCAGCCCCAGCACAAATGATGGCTCCTTCGGTAGAGGAGACCAGGCTGCCTTCTCCTACGCCGGCTGGCGAGACCGAAGGTCAGATATGCTACTCATTGCCATTTTTGTCTTCAGTCTCTGCTTCATAAATTTGCTCAAAGACTCTTTGTTATATCAGTGGCTGGAGGGGAAGCTGAAGCTGCTGCAGCAGCAGAGGAGATTCCTCAAGCACGGGAGGGGCATAAGACTTTATTGAAGAAGAGCGTTGCCCCCGTGCGGCGAGTGATCACCCGGGCCGCGTCCCGGCATGCTTTAGAAGTAGCAGCACTCCCTGTGGAGATCTCTTCAAGCAGCTCTGCCACCGTTTCTGATGCGGGGGAAGAGGAGGTAGATTTTAGCGGCAGTGAGGGGGAAGCCTCTGGACCGGAACCTGTGTCCGTGTCGATCAAAGCTCTCATGCCATTCCAGCCTCCGAAGCTGTTGATACCTCTTACCGAGGAGGAATTACCGGGCGAATTTGCCGGTCTAGATACAGAGACAGAGATTACTCCTCCCTATATCGCCATAACTGCAGAGTTTTCATCTTCCCCTCTTTCCTTCGAGGGTGGCGATATTTTATTGACCGTAAGTTCATTTACATTTTACAGCTTCATTTTGGCTTCTCTTTGTCTTTGCCTGACGCTGTATCATTTCATTTTGTAGGAGACTGCCATTACCCGCTCTCCGACAAGTGCCGCTCTTGGGGCAGTTTTATCTGAAGAGCTGACTGCTAGGACTACTTTGGCCACAGCAGGTGCGGGGGTAGCAGAACTTATTCGTCCAGTGCCAGTGAGGGTACAGTCTTCTACAGACCTGGCATCATTGGACCTAGGCACTTCAGGAGACGGTTCTGCTCCCCTTGGGACTCTAGATTTAAGAGCCGAAATGGATTCATCCAGAAGTTCGGCCTTTGCGCCAGCTGCAGTGATGACCATTGCACCGGAGTTCCCGGCACCTGCAGTGTCTCTTATAGAAATTGATCCTCTGCCGGTTCCCTCTGCCGCTGTCGAGACTTCGTCACCAGTAAAGGTTACTACCATTGTAGAGACGACCGAGCAGGAGGTGGTCTTGACTGTACCAGAATCACCCTCGGTGGCCATAATGGAGGAGGGAGAAGTAGGGGGATCCCCTGTTTCAGCAGCGGCTATTGAAGAAACCCGATCAGATATTCCTGCGGATCTCCCATCTTCTTCTTCTCATCCAGATGTCTCTTTATGGGCAGATATAGACGGCGAGGTATCCTTTGAGGTGGCCCCGTCCAGTTCTCTTGGCTTTGCTTCCCCCGAGAGCTTCGTTTGGCAGAATCTTGACATGCTGCGCCAGCTGGTCGAGTCTCAACCTGGACTGACCTATCTGCAGCTGAAAGAGATCGCCAATCGCTTCACTGCCGGCTTACAAGCCATGGGCTGTCCTCTAGAGACATGGGGCCAGCGTGTCTTGTTATTGCTGAAATTTGTGCATCGCCGGGATTTCCTGGCGCGCATCTCATCAGACAAGCTGGTGGCCATCAAAATGCAAAAGGCGGAATGCAAGTCTGAGCTGGAGAAACTCAATTCTCATTTACAGGGGTGCCAGGGCCAGCTGGAATCTTTAACTGAACGAGAGCGATCTATTCAAGATCGGATCGTTGTTTTAGAGGCAGAGCTTAATGAACTTCGCGCTGAGCTGCCACAAGTGAGATCTGCCCGACCACAACTTGCTGAAGAAGTGGCGTTGTTAGAGGGGCAAGTGGCATCTCTGCAGGGCGAATCCATCCGACTTCAAGAAGAGGAGGCGCATTTACATGAATTAACATCCGCTCCTTATGTAGGCCTTCTTGATTTTGCCGACATTTTCCGGCGCCCGTAGACATTTTCTCATTGTACACGCCTCTCTTAGGGGCAATTTTGTATCTCTTTCCTTTCATGATAATGGAATGATGCTCTTTTCTTTCATGGTCTCATGTGTCTCTTGATGTTCTCATGTGGGTTTGTAGTAGTTTGGCGTATCCTATCGCAGGTGACTCGTGTTTAGCAGGAGAGCTTGTTCTTCATTGAGGCATTTCATCAAACACTTCATTCTTCTTATGCTGAAGGCAAAGCATGCACAGACCTTGGTTTGGAGTATGCTCAGACCCTGTTAGTTGGCTTCCACATGTATTGAGCCTGTTGATGCACTGACCTTGTAACTTGAAACCAAATGTGCATAGACCTCAGAGTTCACATGTGCATAGGCCTTGTAGAGTTGAGGGCAGAACATGCACAGACCTTGGTATGTTGAAAGGCGAACGTTGCTCAGACCTTCTGCAACGTGCTCAGACTTTGTCTTCATATGTGCACAGACCTTCTAGAGTTGAGGGCAGAACATGCACAGACCTTGGTATGTTGAAAGGCAAATGTTGTTGAGACCTTCTGCAATGTGCTCAGACTTTGTCTTCATATTTGCATAGACCTTCTAATGTTGAAAGTAAATATTGCTCAGACTTTGATGTGTCGAAAGAAAACATGCACCGACCCTGTAGATAACATGTGCTCTGACCTTGTTCATTGAAGCAAAACCTGCACCGACCTTGGTCTTGCGCCAACTCTATGTGCACTGACCTCCATAAACCTGCATGGACCTTCTAATGTTGAAAGCAAACATTGCTCAGACTTTGATGTTGAAGGTAGACATTACGCAGACCTTATACTGGAATATGCTTAGACCTAAAGGTGCTTGGACTTCTTTACATGCATAGACCTGGAATCCAAATGTGTACTTACCCTAGACATGAGCAAGAAAAATGTGCATCGACCTTGTCTATGCACAAGGCAGATGTGCATCGACCTTTTCTATGGTCCTACAAGATGTGCACCTACCTTTTATGCATTCAAGGAGAATGTGCACCGACCTTCCATGCAGTCTAGCAAATGTGCTCCGACTTTAGTATGCAGTCTAGCAAATGTGCTTCGACCTGAGTCACTTTCTAACATAATGTGCACTGACCTCTAATAGTAACATAGGGAGACCTCAAAATATGCACCGACCTTAGATGCATGTGAACAGTGATATGCATCGACCATAGTATGACTACGGTAAAACATGCATCGACCTTATGCACTGCTACAGTAACATGCACCGACCTTAGTTACTGTCTACCATGATGTGCACCGACCTTATATGCAGACAAACAAAAATGTGCACCGACCTTACAAGCATTTTAGCAAATGTGCTCGGACCTTATATGCAATCTTAACAGAATGTGCACCGACCTTACAAGCACTCTAGCAAATGTGCTCGGACCTTATATGCAACCTTAACAGAATGTGCACTGACCTTCCTATTGAGGTTGCTCAAATGTGCACTGACCTTTCATCTGCGTTGCCAAGATGTGCCTTGACCTTTATCTAGTGTAGACTGAGGTAGCATCGACCTTGATATGCAACCGTGAGTATGTGCACTGACTTGATGCCACGAGTGCTAGTATGCATCGACCTGAGCTCTTCATGTGCTCGGAACTTCTAATGCAATAGCGTCAATGTGCATCGACCTTAGTTACTATGCCAGCAAAAGGTGCACTGACCTTGGAAAGTAGCACCGACCTTGGTCTTGACAATAGAGGATGCGCATCGGCCTTTGTCTTGTTTGCAGGTGATATGCATCGACCTTGGTCTTGTGACAACTGTGGTAGCCTCGACCTTAGTTCTTCATGCTGGAATGTGCATCAGCTTGTATAGTAACTCAGGTAGACTTCAACATGCACCAGTGAGCCTGTGCATCGACCTTAAGTCGCTACCCCTGTCATACAAACATCATCCTTGGCTTTGTGATGAACTTGTTGACTGTGCATTGACCTTGCTAACCATGGACTTTTCTCGTAGACTGTGTATTGACCTTGTTGACCAAGAACTTTTCTCGTTGACTATGCATTGACCTTGTTGACCATTGAGCTTGTTACTTTTAACAGGCTTAATCTTTCTTTCTCAGTTGAGTTTGACTTAAGCTTTTAACATTTCCTCAAAGCCTGTTCTTGCAAGTTTTTGACATACATCTTCTATAGATAGTGAAATCATCATTGAAACAAATGTATTACATGATATACAATGAAATCATCATACTCAAATATATCATAGTCAAGTGCAAGGTCAGTAGTAGTGCATCAATGCTAAGCATCATCAAACCATATTAATGCAACATCAACGCATATAACATCATGCACATATGAGTCATAGTGTTTGACATCATCAAAATTATAAGGGTACAACAATCTCCCCCTTTTTGATGATGGTAACGCTATGAGTTATAAAGTAACATGCTGACTCATATCAAACTATTCTCCCCCTTTGACTTCATCAAAAAGGAAATAATAGTTTGATAAAATTAGTAGAGAGAAATACAAAGCATGCATGATATGGTTAAGACACTAGTTATTCTCCCCCTTACTAAAGGAACATAAACTGCCTGAAAATGCCCTTTGATGTTCTCGAAGTCGAGGAAGCAGAAGGTCAAGACTTTGTCGACATGTTGCCGACCCCGCCGAAAATTGAAGATGGCGGTCAAGCCACCGTCGACGAACTGGTCGAGGTCAACCTCGGCACAGAAGAGGACCCCAGGCCGACCTTCCTGAGTGCTGTTATGCCTCCCCAGGAAAGGGAAGAATATATGAAGCTATTGCAAGAGTTCCGCGATTGTTTCGCTTGGAACTATAAAGAGATGCCCGGTCTTAGCCCGGAAGTAACCCAGCATATACTGGCTATTGACTCCAAGATGGAACCAGTAAAGCACTAGTATAGCAACCAATGGTGCAAATAGAGGTGATGGACCCGACACATAGATGTAGGAGGTCAAGGCTCCTAGGTTGGTCGGCCATTGTGGTCAACATGCCCGTCAACTCCATTTGCCATGCTAGGCCCTTAAGGAGATCATCCCAACACTCTACCTCGTAGGAGGATTGGATTGTGGTGTGATAGGAGGAGAAGGGAACTATGGGGAGGTGTCGTTCCACGGGAGGGTAGACATGGGGCCGGATAGGGTGAACCGGATTTTCCTCTAGCCATCTAACCAAGGGCTCACTTATGAAAAGTTCACTCCCATTTGGAGGGGGTGGTGTAAAAGGTGAAGTTTCTTCCTCAGTTTGGGCTTGAGTTTTCTCCATGGTGGGGAGTGGTTCTGGGGTGTTAACCACTATGAGGTCGGGTGTGGGGATCATGGGTTCCTCTACCAAGGAGGTGAGAGGGTCTTTTGAAGGTGGGGTGATGAGGGTAGGTGTGTGGTGCACCCGGGGTGGTGAACAAGGACGGGATTCCGGCGGTTGGGAGAGTACAAGGTTATTGAATTTAAAGGCTCCCGGAAGGTGTGGCGGATACACTAGGCAAGCCCGACGTGTCGGGTCAATGTCGGCATTCCTTTCATCTAACCATTTCTTACCTAGGATTATGCTTGGACCCGCCAACGTTCCTACTTGACACCAAGCTCCATCACAGTATTTGGTCTTCCCGAACCATTTATGGAATTCAACGAAGACTTGGTCTCCGTTGTGCATAATTTGTCCGGTCCTAGAAAGAGAGGCAACGATATCAGGGGATATCCAATTATCGGACTCCAAGTCAATGAAATCAATTTTCGTGGGCTCTCCATTAGGTAGGTATGCAAGGGATATGATTGGGAGAGGGACCATTTGACCCTAGACTAAACGATGACAATGGTGGGTGGATGATGCACGAGTTGGACCGATGATGACTCCAATGCAAGCGTGCCCTAGGACTTGACTTGTAGAGACAAATCAATGACTTGCTCTGATATCAATTTGATGTGAAACAACCTTGGGGTGGCAACAACTAGACAAAGATCCCTTAGACTTATTCAACACAAGCGCAATTCACAAATTAGAGACTATCGTAGACGGTCGCTCACCGGTGCGCATGCTCAATCCAAGGGTGACTCGATGATGCCGAGTCGAGGGTGGTGGGACAAGACCCTTGCTGGTAGAGGGCCAGCAAGGTTAGGAATGTGTTTCTTCCCCCCCCAAAGATATGGAAGCCCGAATTGATGGGCTGACCGAGTGCTACAAGGGACTCGGATCACTCGCTTCCTCCACAGTGGTCACTCGAAAGCAAGGGTGCTTTAAGGACTGGGCGCTCTCTAACACTCAAGTGGAGTGTTGACGGATATTAATTGAACAAGCACTAAAATTTGAGCAACAGTTGAGAGCTCACCCGGTTGGTTTGAAGAAACCGACCCCGTTCAGAGACGTAGGCGAGCGGGGAAGTGTGGGTTCCCAGCGCGCTGCGTCGGTGAAGCTTCTCCCTGTTTAAATGTTACATGAACTACTCATCACGTAGGAGGGATGGACTAGGGGCGGGAAAATGGAGGTTACATTCAAACACTACCTCCATGCAGGGAGGGCGCTAAGTCAGCCAGGTGGGATAGGGGGGGAGATAACTAAAGAGGGTGCCGATTGACTACTCCACCGGTTCTACCTGCTTCTGGAACTGCTTGACAGGTAGTTGCTGTTGACACCTCCACGGGCGTTGACAGACTTGGAAGTCACCGAAACCAGTCCCAAATCTTTGTTGATTGACACGGGAAGGTCCTGAGTTTTTGTGGGATCTCCAGACGTCGTCGAAGGTCAGGGCAGGCTCTGGAACTGGACCACTTCGTTCTGGCTTGGACTGATCCTAGAGTATGGCAGTGGGAAGACAAAGTCACCACGAATACTCTCAAAGTCTGAACGATGCAGGATCAAAACGAATATGAACGCGGTCGAGTCCTCTTCGAGCACCAACGAGGAAGGTCACTAGGGGAGGTCGGAGCAGAGAGAAACAGCTTGTAGAGTGGAGGGGTGTCTGTGCTGGCTCTGACTGGACTGACCTGTGCACCCGGGGAAGATTAAAGGGAACGGGGAGCCCCAAACACCGAACGATGCTCCACTTGCTGCATTGGACATAGGACTGGTAGTATCTCACGTCGGTCAAATGGCATAGCAAGGGGAGCAGGTATGTAGTCGCTGTAGCTTCTGCACTATGGTTCTGATCTCCACTCGGATGCCAGATGCACGATCTAACGAGAACGATCCTCCTGGACCGCTAAAAACTCGGATTGAGGCAGGATCACCTCGCCTGTGAAGCTTACTTGAAGGGCTTCCCAGAAATGTATGGTGGGCCTCCTGGAACTTGGTGGTGGCGACGGAGCAGACTCTGAAACCAGTGGATCTTCAGCTCCCACCAACCTGAAAACTGAATGTAGGAGTAGAGTGTATGTGGGTTGGGGAAAGGGGATGAAGCTTGCAAGGGGTGGCTAATGGAGGTAGTGGAAGGGGAATGGAGGGAGAGGGGGTCGATGGTGGCTGGTGGAGGGCCAGGGAGGGGTGGAGCAGGGTGTGGGGGTGTGAGGTGGGATGGGTAGGTGGTCTTGGTGGAGAGGGAGTGGGGGCGCAAATGGCTTGGAGGGGGGGAGGATTCCCTCCCTAGATTTTGAAATGGGTTTAATGGAGGGATTAATTTATCGATGGAGCCGGCGACGGGCTTTGGTGGGAACTCCTCCGGGACGATGACGGCGTGGACGGGCAACGTGCCGGGACGATCCTCCCCGTGCGTGCTCGAATGTCCGGTGACGCGGCAGGACCTTCCGGGTATTGTCGTCAAGTGAGAGAGAGAGAGACTTCCCTTTTTTTAAATTTTTTTTATAAAGGTATTTAGAGAAGATGATATAAAAAGGGATTAAAAGTAAGTAATAAAAATAAAGGGGGGAAAAATATATATAAGTAGAAAGGGAGTGGGGTTTTAATAGTAATGGGCATACATATATATAGCAAAAAATGAAATAACATAAAGATAAGTGTGTAATGGTTAGAGAGAGGTAGAGAGAAGAAAGAAATGGAGAGGGGAGAGGGAGTTATTAATAATACTAATATATATATATGTATATATATATGTTATATAGGGAGAGAAATAGAGATGGAGAGAGAGGACGGGGTAGAGAGAGATAGGGAGAGAGGATAGGAAGTTATTAATAAAATATATGTATATATATATATTATGTAGAGGGAGGAAGAGAGAGAGAGAGAGGAGACGGGATGAGAGAGAGAGAGAGAGACTCCACGGGGGGTTCCCGCGTGGAGAGAGAGAGGAAGAGAGAGATAGAGAGAAAGGAGGAGAGAGAGAGATCCCGCGAGCGGGAGAGAGGGAGAGAGAGGAAGAGAGAGATAGAGAGGAGGGAAGAGAGAGAACGAGAGAGAGACGGGGGGAGGAGAGAGAGGTCCCGCAAGCGGGAGGGAGAGAGAAGAGAAAAGGGAGAGGAGGCCGGCGGCGGTCGGACGGGGGGCTGCCGGTGCGGCGTGTCATCCGGCGTGGAGGGATGGCGTCCGGCGTGGGGGCGTGCCACGGTTAGAGAGAGGGGGTCCGGTGCGGCTGGGTTTAACAGAGAGGAAGGGAGGTGGCGACGGTGAGGGGTCACGGTGGCAGTGAGGGAGTGGGAGGGTGTTAGCCGGAGGGAAGAATCAGGTGGGTGGACGGAGAGGGACACGGTACTGGCGGTAGTGGAGGAGGTTGCAGGTGGGGGTGTGGGTGTGCAGGCAGTGGGAGCAGGGGGAGTGAGAGAGCGACGGTGGAGGGGGTGTTAGCAACGGCGGTGTTAGCAGGTTGGAAAGGGGTGAGTGGGATGGGTGATGGTGAACGCGAAGGGGTGCCACGAGTGTGTTGCATGGGGGTAGCAGGTGACGGGAGGGGTGTGTGTGGGGTGAGGGTGTTGCCGCGGTGGCAGTGAGGGGGATCACAGTGGAGAGGGGCGTCCACGGCGGGGCACAGGTGACGGGGGGTTGCCGGAGTAGCGTGGTTGGCAGTGGGGAGTGTGTGGGCTGAAGAGAGAGAGGGAGGGTCACCGGCGGGGGTGGCAGCGGTGGTCGGGAATGATGACCGGAGGGGGGGGGAGAGGGAGTTGGGCGTCGCTGGGGCTCGGGGTGGTCACCGGGGGGGCGAAACAGGAGAGCGGGGTGGTCACCGGAGGGAGGAATGGGAGGGCAGGAGGCATGGCTCGCATGCGGGGTGGAGCGCGGGGAGGCCGGTGACGGTGGTCGGAGCAGGTGGCAGGAGAGGGTGGACGGGAGGGTTGGCAGTGCGTGGGGCGTGGGGAGGGTGCAGGCCGAGTGTGTGTGTGCGTGCGGTGAGGGAGGAGGAACGAGAGAGGGAGCAGGGGAGTGGGACGTCCGAGAGAGAGAGAACGGGAGATGGGGAGAGCGAGAGGGGGGTGACAGGGAGGACGACGGGGCGGTGTGGGATGGAAGGAGGGAGCGGTCGGTGCGGTTAAAGAGAGAGAGAGAGGAAGACGGTGGGACTTCACGTTGGACGGTGGCGACGGTGGTCGGAGGGGAGAAGTCGATCGGGGTGGCAGCAGGTGGGGGAGGTTGGTGCGTGGCGTATGGAGAGAACGTGGAGGTGGTGGAGGCAGGGAGCGATCGGAGGGGGGACGGAGTGACTAAGTGTATGGGCCAGAAGGCGTGGACGGCGGGCGTGGTGCGGTGGAGACGGCAGGTGGTTGGGTGGTAGCAGGTGGTCGGATGGGGAGGTGCCAGAGGTGGACAAGAAGTGTAGTGAGGGGGAGCAGAGAGTTGGTTGCGGTTAGAGAAAGAGAGGGCGCAGTGGGAGTGTTGGGTTGGCAGGAAAGGGACGTGGGGGAGGTTGAGGCGGTGGTCGACGGGAGAGGGGGAGTGGGCGGTCGGAGGTGGGTTACGTGAGGATGGCTTCGTCGCAGGAGGTAGCAGTGGGGGAGGCTCCGGCGGTGAGGACGTGCGGTGGTCGGAGGGGGGGACGCCGGCGATGGTGGTTGGCAGGGAGGGAGTGTGTGTGGAAGGAGTGAAGTCGGAGTGGAGGAGGTGGACGTGAGGGGGGTGGAGTGTATCTCTGGGGAAAGGAAAATGGGGGGTGGTGTATGTATGTGTGTGGTAGCAGAGAAGTGGAGTGTGTGGCGTGTGTGTGTTAGCAGGGAGGGGGGCGCCGTGGGAGTGTTGGACGGGAGGGAGAGAGAATGGCTGAGAGGGGGGGGAGAGGCTCGCCGGAGAGAGCTGCGGTGGTGGTGGCGGTCGCCGGCGGGGAGGGGTCGTCGTCGGCGGGGAGCGGTGGCCGGTGGACTTCCGTGATGGTGTGGGCAAGAACGTGAGAGGGAGAGACGTGAGTGGGGAAAGGATAGAGAGAGAAGGAGAGAGAGAGAGAAACCGTGGGAAATGATAGTGCCGGTCCCCTCCCTCAGCAACGTCGCCGCGTGTCCCCGGGCCAGCGACCACCGATGCACTGTCAACCGCCTCTTGAGTCCACCACTAGAAGATTGTTCCTTCATGTGGGGGCACTCGGGCATCCGATGCTCCCGGCTTCTACAACACAGACAAGTGCCAAGGCACTTCCAACATTCCTCGGCCGAGTGGCCGAACATCTCACAGAATGAACAAGCCACCATGACTTGTCTGTCTTCCTCCTTGACCTTCTTGTTCTTGCCATTACCATTACTATTCACATTCTGAGATCTCTTCTTACTATCACGAGACTTTTAGGATGCTGTGATGCTAAATTTTTCTTTCTTCTTGTCTCGTCGATCAAACTTTTGGCTCGACTCTTCTTTCTTGTCTCTAAATTTCTCGACCTTCTCTAAGATCCTTTCACATAAATGTGCCCGTTGGACCATCTCCGCATAAGTCTAGATATTTTGTGGGCCGAGTTGTTAAATAAAAAGAGGCCTTAAACCGTCCATAAATCAGTTTGCCTTTAAAATATCAGTGCTGACCAGATGCAGAGCATAAGGGGCCAGACAAGAGAATTGGAGCTCATACTCCGCCACAAATACCACACCTTGGCCAAGAGAAGTGAATTTCGTAGCCTTTCTTTCCTTTACGTGCATGGAGAAGTATTTTGCACTGAATAATTTAAGAAATTTTGCCCAAGTAAGTTGCCTATTTTGGAGAGGGGCCGATGTTGCTTTCCACCATGTACATGCATCCTTGTGGAGTTGAAAGGTGGCCAGAAGGGCTTTCTCCCAGTCCGCGCATTACATGACGTTGAAAATTCGGTCCATTTCATCCATCCAGCTTTCCGCTTCGTCAGGGTTAAAGGATCTAGAGAATCACGGAGGGTTCAAACTCCAAAAAATTTAGTGCAGATTGCTAGCACCTACCCTTGCGCCAGCTTGGGCTATAGTTTGTAGGGCCTGGGTGAGACCCACAATGGTTTGTTGCATCTCATCCCAGTTTACACGGTGAGCCATTGCGAGAATATGGTACCTGGGAAAATAATCAACTAATTAATTTTCTATGGAACCTAAAGGAGTTACCCTAGAGAAAATGTCTAAATAACTATCTCATCTCGGGCTCTACCCAATCTCACAAAGGTTTGGAATTCCTCCCTAGTTCATAGGTGTGGATCCTTAATCCTTGGACATAGTCTATGACATAAAATTTTCCTAGGACTTACTTATGCCTAGGCTCTGATACCAACTTAACTGTAATGTCCCGAGATATATGTACAGTGAAAGATATTCAAGAATGTGGACAGTCAGCAATACGCCTCAAGCTAGCAGTATAATCAGAGCGCAATAACATCCACGTAAAAGAGGAATGCACAAGATGATGTATTCAAAACTCCACCTTTATTGAATAATAATAATAACCAAAATACATTGACATGCAACTTCCTCAACACAATGATGGATGTTGGGTTCGGTGCGCCCCCTCATTGTCTGTGACAATGGTTTTGATGATTCCAATATATTATGCATTTTCTGTTTAATAGCGTTTTCATGTTAAACAATCTAACATGATGATATCTTGTTTTGTAGGTTGAAAGTCAATGGCCGTTCGTGAATAGAATTCCGATGATGACTCATGCGTGCTGTGCATGAGATTATTGAGTATTGATTTTATGACTGTCTTTGCATGATACTCTTCTGGGTAGTTCATTTGATTACAATGGACTGCCATGCATTGGTTGCTAAAGCAGTCTTTTCATTCTCCTTGGGATGGGTCACCCCCTAGCTGTTTGAGCCTCATGTATATATATCTTTGATGTATTTGCATTCTTATGATTATCTGGGTTTTAATGCATTGATATGGCTTTTGGGTTGCTTTTACTTGGATCACTTTGTATATGTGTGAAGAAGTCTTTTTGGAACTCTATATGGTTTGAACTGAATGTATATCTTGATGAATATGAGTCATATTGAAAGGATATTGTGAATGTTGACTGTTGCACAGACTTTGTTCTGCGTTTGCACAGACTTGGCCACACTTGCACAGACCTTAGTTGTCATGTGCTCAGACTTTGTGCTTTATTGCACAGACCTTGTCTATACATTGCACCGACCTCAGCCTTGGGGTTTACACTCTTTGCACCGACCTGTTCATCCTTGCACCGACCCAATCACTCCTATGCATTGACCATGAGGTCATATGCACTGACTTTGATAGAATCCCTTGAGTGTTTTGAAATCTGGGACTGAACTTGATTTGCTTGCTATATGAACTTCGAGTGGCACTGAACTAATGTGAATTTCTTGTAAGTGCAGGCTCTTAAATGTGCACGAATATTGAATCCATGGTTCGATATGGCAAAAACTTTCAAAACTTGGAAATGATGGTAAGAACGGTTTGTAGGTTGTTTTCCAAGTGATTGGAATAGCATTGGTTCAATCTGCAAAATACAAGTTCCTTGTGGAACTTGTAACTCATATCTTGAAGGACAATGGTAAGAATGAATGTTCAATGGGTCTTTAATGTGAATCGTTTGAATCTTGGCTTAAACATGGTTTGTATATGGTTTTCAATGTTTTACATGTTCATGTGATTAGCTTTGAATCATTGAATGGATGTTTGGTGGAGTTTAATGCATTTAATCTGAACTTTTCCAAGTTCAGGAAAAGTGTCAACCCATTGAGTTGACACTTTGTTCTGTGGGTGTTTTTGGGTTTGGTGAGGGGTGGACGTAGGGAGCCCGTCGTGGTCCCGAACCACCTTAAAAATCCCGTGTCTTGTGGTTTGCTTGTGGGATTATGTGATTTGCTTGGTATATCAATTAATGTGTGATCGTGTGTGATCGGTGAGTTTGAGAGAATTTAGTTAACTTGTTTAGCTTAAATTCTTCAACCTTACTAATCTCTTAAATTCCGCTGTGAGATTCTTTAAGTGTGTAATTGGACATAATTTTTAGTAAGGGTTCTATTCACCCCCCCTCTAGAATCGTGTTCCTGCTCTTAGGGACCCAACAATGACATTACCTCCTGACAACAACTCTATAGTCGAGTCCGCTTCATTCGTCAATAATTTCAAGATTCCCTTGACCCTGAGTCAGATCCACCCTCCACATCCACAAGCACCTCACCTTCCACGTCTACCCCTTATGCACCCTCCATTAGTCAGCCTTCTGCCACATATCCTTCCATGAGTCAACCCTCCGTGAGTCAACCCTCCACATATCAACTTTCCATGAGTCAGCCTCCCGCCTCCTCATACTCACATCCGCCTCCACCCCGGTCAAGGAAACACCACACTCCGAGTAGGTGGATGCTGTCTATATACCCCCTCATCCCGCTCCACTTATGCCTTCACCAAATCCCTTCACCACTAGCCACACTCCATTGCCTACACAACCTCCACAGTCGTCTCCACCTTCTCATACCCCTCGGCATCCACCTTGCCTAAAGCAGGCTCCTCGTTCTCCATTGTCGGAGTCTTTTATAGATATCTTTAGAGCTTTGATGGCCACTCACGTATTGTCTCTCCCTCCGGTTGTGTCTTGCCAACCCGCGATCGGGAATATGCTTCAGTTCTGTGAATTTCACAGCCAGCAGGGGCATTTGGTTGAGGATTGCCCCGAGTTTCGGGAGTACATTTACGGCTTGGAAGTGAAGAAGAGGATCAATTGGGCCGCCATTCGCAAGGTCATTCTACATCTCCGCAGCAAGCAGCAGCAGCAAGCACCGCCTAGGCAGTCGTCTCCATCTCTACAATGCCAGGGGCACCCCTCTGATCCCTTATCTAGCGCTGCACCTGCTCCGCTGTCCACCTCATTGCCATCTCCATCTCCGCCTACCCCATTACCTTCACTACCTCCTACCATGTCTCCATCACCTCCACAAACCCAAGTCTCTACTCAGGCTAGTGCTTCCTGCACTTCCGTCGCCACTTCCACTACTTCCACTCCCAATGCCACTCGACGTGTCATATCAATATGGTGACATTAGGCCCCACGGCCTTCAGCTTTGCCTTTATCCTCATTGCCATCTCCTTCCCCACCATTACCCTTTTCGCCTGAACCTGAGCAGGCTATACCTACACCTCCACCTTCGCCTTTACCACCTCCTACACCTCCACCTGAGCCTATCATTGCCACTATCCCTCCACCACTCGCATTGCCTTTACCCCCACTTACGCCTTTTAAACCTTCGCCTCTGCCTTCCAAACCTATTACCTCCACTTCTCCACCCACTTCCACCCTACGGAGCGGGTGCGCGCTACCCTTGGTGACCCTCGGGTCTGGTCCCTAGGCAGATAATGAGCCGTGTCAGGATGATTCAGTACCGGTTCTGCATTACAAGATTCATGATTTCATCTACCGCATGCTAGACCGCGTCCTGGTCCTGGGCTTTTTTAGGAATGATCTGCCTTCAGTTTCAAAGAAGACAGTTGCTGAGAAGGGTTCCCTTGCCTTAATGCCAGTTTCTTCTCAAGCATGGTCGTGGGCAATCTCATTGCTCGACGAAGGATTCACTACAGATGCTCTTATTTCCTCTCGCTCCATTACCATTCAAACTGCTGGCTGAGAGGGGTTCTCTACCAGTATTGTGCTAACTCATATGGCCGCCAAGCAGATTATGAGTTCTATATTCACGGGGCAATTAGCCGTACCTCTAGCATTTTCAAAGGACATTATGCACTTTTTAGACAATCTCTCCTGGTTCATCAGTACGACGACCACGTCAATGCCGTGTATTACTCTCTCTCAGTTCCGTCCTTCTCTACTAGCAAGGGAGTTATGCTTCATGCCGGATTGCCGAGTGGGATTGTCGAACCTCATGCTTCTAGTGCCGAGTGACAAAGCTCTATGGTATTATGATTCTCATCACTCTAAGGAGTTATCTGTCCAGGAATATCCATATACTGTTAGCACTGGGTGTCTAGGGGCAACCGCCCCGATGAGGATGTACATTCATAGTCGGGCTAGGCTGTCTACCAGATGGGACCGTTATTTGAAGAAATATTACAGATTGGGAAGCCTGAAGGTCCAAGTCTGTGCCAAGCGAGCCCGTTTCCAAGATGTTTCAGCCAAGAAGAGGTGGCGGCGTAAGTTTAAGGGCCGTTCTTTGTGCACTAAGGGGTCCACTTCTTCCTCTTCCTCTTCCTCTTCCTCTTCCTTTCATTCATCCTTTCTATTGCTCTGCTCCCACCCTTGAGTGGTGTACCTCTCTTTCTCTAATCCAGTTTCCATGATTTTGCCCTCTCTTTTCGGGTCCGCAGACCCCCATTCTTCTTTCTCCCCTCATCCGGAGCTTCCGGATCCTCCATTTTCTCATGATTCTAGGCCTCAGCCTATGTCATCGTTTCATCCCGATCTTGGGACATCCCGATTCTTTCCCTCCTGTATATCCGGATACTGCTTCTAATTTGTCCCCGACCATATCGGGTAAGACAAACATACTGGAGAGCCCATCAGGGGAATACAGAAATCAACATCCAACATAGGTACATAGTCTTTGCACAAATGAAAGAATTTTTTTTCTTTAGTCAAAATACAAGCTACCGAAGACCCTATGGGTCGTTACATAAAAATGTGAAAAGTAAAAGCTGCATCGATGCACGGTTGCTGGCCACCACTGCCGCTGGTTTGTCTGCCGAAAACCTCCGGTGACCCCAGAAGCGGACACCTCGCATCCCAGGTGTTCCATGGAAGCGGACCAACAATGAACCTCCACCTATGCCAGATAAGAGGATCGACGCCACCGTCTCAGGTATCAGGGGAGAAGGCCAGTCGATTCTCCCATCCCTCCTTAGCAGAGGACGGGGGAGCAATGAGGCCTGCCTATTACAAAAGCCGACCCAGCACACGGGCCATCCCCAGATGGGAGGTCCCGCCCACTGAGCGGAAGAATGGAAAACGGCCTCCCCGCCTTCGGACATCCTTAGGAAGATGCTCCAGCAATAGAAGGCACCCCGTCGGATGCCACCTGTGGCGCAGACAGGGTAGTAGAGTCCGCCTTGGCGAAGAAGCCCCCACCGGGAAGCCACCAGTTGAAGGACAGAAGAAGGGGGCAAGGACCAAGGCTTTCAGCCCCCTCCTAAGGACAACATTTGTCCGGTTCAAGGAAAAAAATTCCCCAGTCGGCGTACAGGCGGTTGACTTTCTCCAGAGCCTCCCGCCAACCATCCAAGTACCGGAGCCGGTAGTTCTCCGTGGGGCGGCCATCCACCCCCGGATCTGGCCATGGCCGCCACGGAGCTGGTGGGGGATCCCGGCAAAGGACCAGGTGTTGATGACGGACTTGCTGGGACTTGTCATTTGACAAAGTACTGGACTCCCCAGAAGACATCATGTAGAAGGACCCTCTCTTCACCTCGGAGATGACCACGAATGCGGTTCAAAGGCTGCTACTTATAGGGGATCAGAGTCCCCAGAAGTAAAGACTCCCCACCGCCTCATGCATATCTGGGGAAACCGAAGTGGCGGATCCCAAAAGTCGTGCCTTCTTAGAGTTACCTAAAGGACGCCGATTCGTATCCCCAGAAGGATCTCGTAACCATTTAAGAGGTGGGAAGATACATGCAAGAGATTTTTGTCAAGATTTCATTAAGGAAAAGAAGACTTTCTATTTTCAAGATGGAGCATTACACAGAGAAGACTGCCCCTGGGCAGGAACAGAGGAAAATGAAAAGAAAACACAAGCAAGTATGGGCATCCTTCTAGGGATCCACCCCAGATACATGGTCACGTGCCCCGAGCACACTGGGATCACGCACGTCAACGGCTCCGACAGGAGGAGAGTCCCCGTCTAGCTCCACTACCTAGGCTTCTACCACCGAGGTGTTCGCGGGAGTGTGCTCTCCTGTGCCCGACACCGACGCCTGTGCCCCAGCTTCAGCTTTAGCAGCCTCCTCCTCGTCTGCAGCAGCCTCCGGGTCATAGGGCGGCGAGGGGGGAGGTAGGACCGGGGCCTCACACCCTAGACTTGCCGCGGTAGCCATCACGGCAGCACTCCAACCCTCCCGAAAGCCTCGCTCATGAGCTGGCCCGTAGAACTCCAGGGCCACCTCCTTTAGCTCCTCCCGGTAGGCCACTGAAGAGCAGAAGCATTCCACCACTTCCTCACCCGCCATCAATAGCGAGAAGCATAACCTGGCCAGCTCGGCCTCGATCTCCCGAGCACGAGCCTCTGCAGCCTGGGCCTGCTCCCCCAGCTCGGTCGCTCGTTTCTCAGCAGCACCTGCTCGCCCCTTGGCAGCATCCACCCGCTCGCAGAAGGCGTCTCGGTCACTCTCCATGCCAAAGAGGGCCAAACCCTGCTGGAAGAACTACTTGCGGAGCTCGTTCAGGGCCAACTCAGCCTCCCTCAAGCGTTTCTCTGACTCCGCCTGAGAAGCCCAACTGGACTCCAGCTTTTGAGCGAGACCCCAGAAATGATGCCTCTACAGCCCGAAGGTGCCCGCGACCAGGCAGACGCTCTGGCATCTGTCGTCGCCAATTCATCCTCGACCTCAGGGCCAGACTCGCCCAAAGGCTTATGCCAGCCGATGCTCCTTCCCATAAGGTCGATGGTGATGTAGATCTTGGACAACTCGGATGACGGATCCTGAGGAGGTGACGGTGGGCTACGTCGCGGAGACGCCTCCGCCCTAGTCGCAGGAGCCTTGCCCTTGTCATGCCCCTGCACCGAAGGCACCGGAGCAGGGGGGATGACCGCCGATTCACCAGCCACCGGAGGCGACAAAGCCCCGAAAGAGGGCCGCCCAGACACCGGCGTAGGCAGAGCGCAGCGCCGAGCAGGGGGAGAAGTCCTCAGACGCTTCCTCGATCGGCGACGAGCATACATAATCGCCAGTTCATCGTCAGTAAGGGCTACACGACTGCCGCCAACCATGCTGGAGCCCTTGCCAACAAAACCACCGACTTCTTCAATAGAGTCCCTCGGAGGGTGTTGGATCCCCTAGTTGATTTTGGTTCCCTAGTTGATTTTGGTTGTTGTGTTTTAATGATGATAAATCTTGTGTGTATGTGTCTTTTATATATCCCATTGTTGAAGGATACTCATTGAGTGCATATCTCTATTTTATTATTTTGTAGGAACTAACCTTTGGAGGACTTCACCCTCGAGTCACTTAATGGTGCACTTTCATTCAAAAGGAGTCGACCGAGTGGACCGTGCCGATAGCGCCTGCCGTTCGCGCACCGATCCCGGCCGACGCCGAGCTTGAGTTCGCCATGCCGACCTGCCTTGTGCGGCTGGCCTCGGATCGCGAGCTGGACACCAGCTTCACGGCGGGCGGGTTCGACCGCGTGGACGTGGCGTTTGTCGAGGCTGCGGACTACTGGAGCGACCTCGCGGCGGTGGAAGAGGACGACTCCTAAATGGCCGTCGCTTCGCTCCGCATCCTCGTCCAATTCGATTGGCCGACGAGCGCGATTTCGCGCCTGTGGGATGGGTCAGGGCCGTTCGTCGATAGCGACGGCAATGTCTGGAAGGGTTGCAGCCTGGCTGACGGCATCGACGACATTGAGCAGGCAATCAACGGCGAGGCGGCGGCGATCAACATAGCCCTGATGGGCGTCGGCGCTCCCGAGGCCGATGCAGTGTGGCTGTCATACACGAAAGAGGAAATCGTCGGCGCGGTTGTCCGCATCATGATCCAGCCCTGCGACGCCGAGGATCAACCCATCGGCGACCGCGAGGTTATGTTCACGGGCAGGATCGACAACGTAATCTTCGATGATGCGGTCACGGGCGAGCGACCCACGTCCACGATCATTGCCGAGGTCACGAACCGCTTCACGCTCCGCAGGCTGGAGCATGGCGGGGTTATGTCAGATACCGACCAGCGGGCGCGCTCTGCTGCGGTCAATCCGGAGGAGGATCCGGATCGCTTTTGCGAGCGGGTGCCCCTGCTGGAGGACCACACCGTCGCTTGGCCTAAGTTTCGGTAGTTTACTGGATCTCTGCCGCCCGCTGGCCGGCAAGGATGGCGGGGCGAGCGACGACGGCGTCAGTCTCCCGAAGGTTACACTTCCGGAAGGTGAAATAGATCGTCAGATAGCGAATTTCGCCCGGCGCAAGGGTGATTGGCAGGGAAGTCGTATCCTCAAATTTGCAACGGACATCGACGCGGCCCGGCGGAAGGTCGGCGCGCATCCATGTTCCCCACGCCAACGAACCGAGCTGCCTCTGGCCGGCTGAGATATCGACCGTCCGAAGGCCGCCGACCGTGTCGTCTCGATAGACGTAGAGGGCGGCCGATCCGGCGGGTGGCGGTGAGAAAGCCTTGCCGGCGGCGTCATCGGCAGCGGGGGCCATCGGGACTGACCCGCAGGCCGTCAGTAGCAGGAACAACAGTGTTGCGGTTTTGGGCATCGGCTCCTCCGAAGGGGGCGAGAGCCTAGGGCGCTCACCCCGGCAGCGCAACGGAGCATCCATGGTCGACCTCGGTGAATACCTCGCGGAGATCGGCGCTCTCCCTTGGGAATGGGGCTCCGTGGATGCCTTTACGGCGGTCGCAGACTGGAGCATCGCGAACGGTCACGGCGACATTATGGGCCTGCATCGGGGCGCATACGCGGACGAGGTGGGATACCTGGGGATTGTCGTAAAGCGGGGTGGGCTGTTGCCGGTGGTCGCGGACGGTTGCGCGCGAGTTGGCATTCCCGTCGCGGAAGAGCCGGCGCCCGGAGCGATTGCCGTGATGGGCTCTCTCACCAAGCCGTCGCTACAGGTTGCCGCGATCCGGGATGGCGGGTTCTGGCTGGTGCGCGGACCCGAAGGTTTCGAGCCGGTAGCCGCTCCCTTGCTGGGAATATGGAGCGTTTGATGCCGCGCACAGATCTGCAACGCATCAACGGGTGGCAGCTTCGCCTTATCGGCCTCGCGAATGAATGGCGTAACAAGCCCTATGCCTACGGCCTGACGGACTGCGGGCGGTTCATGCTGTCGGCGGTCGAGGAAACAACCGGCGTCAACCTCCTGCCGGGCGTTGAGTGGCCTCGCGGCTGGCTGGGCGTCGCCAAGTGGATGATCGCCAATGGCTGGGAGAGCGTGGAGGCCGTCATGGACGATCTGCTGCCCCCGATGCCCGTGGAGGAATCACGCGGCGGCGACATCGTGTCGTTCGAGAAGGGCGGCGAGTTCCATTTGGCCGTCCGGTTCGGGGACACCGCTCTGACCCCCGGCACGGATGGGCTGATCGTCATCGGGCCGCCTTGGCACCGTGCCTGGCGGGTTGGGTGACATGCCAATCTTCACGACATCATTTTTTGTATCGCTGGCGATATCGGTTGCGCTTACGGCGGTGCAATTCATCGTTGCTGCATCGCAGCAGAGGCCGCAGCAGAGGAGGCCGGAGGCCCCCAAGCCCGCAGACGGCAAGGTCACTTCTCAGCAGAACGTCCCATCCCTGCCCGTGGTGCTGGGCCGCGCGAAGAGGACCGGCGACCAGTTCTTCATGGAGGAGCGAAGCGGGGCGCTGTTCTGGGGTATTGTCTTTGCCGGGCATCGGATCAACGACTACGTCGCGCACTACCTTCATGACGAAGAAATCACGCTCTCCGGTGACGAGAACGGCAGCAACGTCATCGGGCCGCTGCACTTCTACACCTACTATGACAGCGGGCTGTTCGTTTACGTCTCGATGCAATGGCGGCTCGGGCTGCCGCTCGAAACCGCCTATTCGTACCTGACCGGTAACTTCCCGGAGCTATGGACAGCCGATCATCGCGGCGACGGGCTCGCCTCCGCCGTGTACGCCTTCCAGACCGCGCCGGACTCGCATTTCAGCAACGTCTATCCCAACGGCCGGCCGGAACCGTCCGCCATCATCGAGGGCGCGCTGGTCTATGACCCGCGCGACGAAGCGCAGGACCCGGAACTAAAAGAGCAAGTACGACCGAAGGCGAGTGGGTGCGTACCTCCACGCTCGTGGCGTGGGGAAGAGGCCCGGCCAAGTCACACGATCACCGGCACACAACTATCAAGTACAACCCAAAAACTAATGCCCACTCCTCGCAGGGAGGTAAAAGGCTACACCAAAGACTCCGGGATCGTGCGAGATGGGGTGACGGACACGGGGTCGGTGGCGCTCGTCATCCACGCGTACTGTCGTCGCACCTTGGCCCGGTGCTGAATGCAAGGACGACGAGGTCGGTGAAGCCGAAGGGTGGTAGTGGTACCTGGGGCGCGCTGTCGTGGACGCCGCTCCTCCTGGAAGAAGAAGGCTGAAGCCGGCACTGATGAGGGGCTCCGAGCGAGCACGGACGACAGGCGGACTGCTGGCCAGTCTGCGCAGGTGCCGGTGGTCAGCAGATAGGGAAGCCGAGTAGGTGACCGTTGCCTCGTCCAATTGCTGCGAAGCCTGGCAGGGGCACTGGTGGGGATGTCCCGAAGACGCCCGTGGAAGGTGAGCCGCAGTCGAGTCCGGTGGCGGCCGTGGCGAATTTAGGATTCGCCCCTACGCAATCTGGCCTGTCTGCCTGTCACTGTGATAGGAGGCGGGAGAATGGCTAGTACATGGGC
Organism: Amorphophallus titanum; assembly: GCA_024336825.1. Classification (NCBI taxonomy): domain Eukaryota; kingdom Viridiplantae; phylum Streptophyta; class Magnoliopsida; order Alismatales; family Araceae; genus Amorphophallus; species Amorphophallus titanum. The sequence goes on from JANBPO010009603.1 coordinate 28,242,170, forward strand.
TTTTGGATGGCTTTTGAGGTGGAATTTTCTCTGGTGGATAGGTGGGGGGCGTGGGGTGGTGAGGTAGCAGTGGCGGGGTGGCAAGCAGTGGAGGGTTTGGGCGTGGGAGATGCAGGAAGCGGGGGCTCAGTTCTGCAATCCAGTGCAGTCAGAACTGAGAGCTGGGAAGCAGGATGTGGTGAGCCGAGAAGATGGATTCTCGAGGGAGCAAGAAAATTCCTGGGGATTGTTTGGGATGTGTAGGAGAGGTGCTCAAAAGCCCAGGTCGATCCAACATGGTTTTGGGGTCGACCCTTTGTTGGGGTTTTGGATCTGTCCCGCTAGGGCTACAAGGTGACAGTCTGCACAACAAAAGTCACTCCAAAGGGAACTTTCTACCCCGAGTGAGTTTTGCGGCGAGACCAATGCTGTTGGTTCGGGGACAGGAAGGGGAAGAAACTCTGTGAAGAGGCCTGGGTGGTCGGAGGTCAGGAGGGAGGCGGAAACGGCCGCCCACTACGGCTGTGTCCCAGGGACAGACAGTTCCAGCCCAGTCTGCGTAGGGCTCACGGCATATGAAGGGAACTTTCTCCCATGGACGAATTTTAAGGCGAGGTTTTCAAGCACGGTTAGAAGACTGGAAGGGGAAGGAAATATCGGAAGAGGCCATGTGGGTTTGTGGACAGGACGGGGATGTAACAACCTGATCTTCCAACCTCAAATTTGCAGGCAGACTGGCAGATCTGAGCGCAGGGTACCTTGGCTCATCTCCTCCGAGCTTGTGGCCAACCAATGGACCCCGGCTCCGATCTTGAGAGAGGGGATGAAGAGATCAAAATCAGCAGTGGGAGGGGCGTCCAGGAACCAGCAGATCTATGGCGTCGCACCCTTGGGAGATGAAGAAGAAGAGAGGGGGGAGGAAGGTTGGGAAAAGTTGTGGCTTTTGATGATATGAAACCAACACAAGTGGTTTCATCTCAATTCGACATCAGCACTAGAAGTTCCACCATGACAATCGGCATCCTATCCTACTATACACCCAGAAACCTGACGCCGGCCATTCCTACGACCACGTCCAACAAGGTGTTCAGACGGCTGCCATCTTCTGAGGGTTCGTAGATCTTCCTGTCAGAAATGTCCAGGGCTTGGTCCTATAGTGTTTGGAGTTCGACAGCGCCCGTACCGGCCAACGCACCATGACCGCGCCAACTAGTCCTGCGTGGCAGAACTGCACAGGCCCACAATCGCGGCCGCCATCTCCATCCAGTGACATCCGCTCGATGCCAGACCATCAGGCATCCTTCGGCATCCCTCGGGCTTCATCCAGTAGTTGGCTGCACCTCGATCGGACACCCGGGCTCGGCGTACGATTGACAGTTATTTTCACCTCCCCGCGATCCCCCCTCCTACGCGAGGGTAGTGCATGTAACCGTTTTCCCACCCCTGTGATCCCCCTCCCTGCGTGGAGCGTAGTAAATGTAATAGCAGGGACTTCGCCAAGCCTCCTCGATGCAGCGTGACCGCCAAGTGCGCACGCTCCCCGGCACACCTTCGTCTCTGATCGGTGCCAGACTCTTCAGACTCGGTAAGGTATAGATCTGGCCCTTGCTCCCTGGCATTGCCTTTCTAGTATCTTTTCATGCTCATGCTGAAGGTGAGGAGAGCTCATTCTAAAATTTCCGAACATTGAGTGTTGACCGTTGCCGTGTGAGAGAGTGTCATAATACCCGCCCCCGGGCACTAGTTCTACCTCGGCTGAGTCAGGCAACCTTCAGACCTTAGGTCTGTCCTCCCCGGTATACTCTTAGCGGCTCCAACCGTGTAGGCTGCCCGTGGGTCACCGTCCACCGCTCCTTCGTCGGGTCACCCCCGAATCTGAGTGACGCACGTGGTCAGTCCGCTAGTGCTCGGGTTTGTGGTTCAAGTCGTGCTTACTGTCACACAGGTCCTAGGGCGTCTTATAGCTCATCCCGCGTCACTTAAGGTCCTCATAACCAATCATAGCCAAAGTGGATCCATTTCATTCCGCCAGTGGATCCAAAGGTCCCATCCAAATCGAGCACGACTTGTTATAACCCACGGTTGGTCGGCATCGGCATCTATTTCCCTTAGATTTGACTTGTCCTTCGATTTTGCCTTTCTCTATTACAGAGGAAGAAACAGTCTTCCTCAGATCGCCAAGGTTCTATTAGCAGCTGTTTACGCACGCGAGGGAATTCCCTTCTTATTCTTTCCCTCACGGCGGGGATGCACACTCACCTTTTACTGGAGGCCGAGATGGGTCAATTTAGCACGCGGGGATTCCAGGGGTATTGAAAGGAGGGTGAAAAGAATGAGAGGAATGCACAAGAAGGAACGGCGTATGGTTAATCATTCTGGAAGACTGGGACAGAGATGGCTAGATGGAATGCGAGTGTGCCAGTCGATTTCTCGATGATCACTAGTGGAACCAAGTGTTTGACTGAGGATGTACCGCCTGGGCACGGCATGTGAGCACGCAATGTTATGCGTCACATGGAGAGAATGAGGTTCCGCTGGGGCGAGTGTAGACGATTGTGGGGGTTCATGTACTAGACGTCTTCCCCATTGACTGCAAGCGATCGGTGTTTATTTTACATAGGGCGGAGCCCGAACACCTTTGTTTCTATTGTCGAAGAACTAGTCAGGGACCCTGGGAGCCGCGACGTCGGGAGGGCTTCATCCGTGCAACAACGATAGGGCAACAACAACACAACAGGGATAATTGGGGGCAGAGAGACTGGTTCTAGCGAGGAGGGGGATCCACTCCCTAACTAGATTACATGACTTATATGCCATGAAAGGCGTTTATGTGGGGGGCATGAGAGCCTGATTACAAGTACTTGCAAGCCACAGGACAATTCTGTCATTTATGATGATCCCCAGGTCATTGTGTTATTGTGCGGGTAGTTCTGCATTCATACATCGCGTCCATCAAAGGACTTGGGGCTTAGCAGAATGCCACCTGAGGGGCGTCACAGTGTATTCTCGACATGAAACAGTGTCGAGGTTGGGGTAGTAGGGTTGCCATAGGCACCATTGTGCTGGAGTAGTTGGGCATCACCAAGGCTGAGGCGATCATATGACGTAGGCACCACTTGTCACTGGAGCGGCCGGACGCTGTTGAGATAGGAGCGGTTGGACGACGTGAGCATCGCCATGGTTGGAGTGACCAAGAGCTATTGAGCTCGAAGTTGTTGGGCACCGTGGGCACCTGTGCGACCAGAGCCGTTGAAGTCATAGGCCTCTCTTTGGCAGGTGTAGTTTGGTTCCATTGGCACAACAGTGACTGGAGTAGGTGGGCGTTCGGGTGCCGCGGGGCACCGTTGTGATTGAGGTTGTTCAGTGGTCAGGCGTCATAGGTCCCGACGTGACTAGAGGAGCTGGTAGTCAGGTACCGACGGCACCATTGTGATTGAGGTTGTTGAGTGGTCGGGTGCCGCGGGCTCCGACGTGATTGGAGTGGCTGGCAGTCAGGTGCCAGGGACACCGTTGTGACTGAGGGAGCTGAGCGATCGGGGGCTGCAGGCCCCAATGTGACTGGAGGAGCTGGTTGGCGGGTGTCGGGGGCACCGTTGTGACTGAAGGAGCTGAGTGGTCGGGCATCGCAGGCCCCGACGTGACTGGAATAGCTGACAGTCGGTTGCTAAGGCACCGTTATGACTGAAGTAGTTGAGTGGTTGGGCGCCGCGGGCCCTGACGTGACTGGAATAGCTGGCAGTCGGGTGCCAAGGGCACAGTTGTGACTGAAGGAGCTGAGTAGTCGGGTGCCGCAGGCCCTGATGTGACTGGAGTAGCTGGCAGTCGAGTGCCGAGGCACCATTGTGACTGAAGGATCTAAGTGGTCGGGCGTCGTGGGCCCTGACGTGACTGGAGTAGCTAGCAGTCTAGTGTCGGAGGCACTATTGTGACTGAAGGAGCTAAGTAGTCAGGTGCTGCGGGCCCCAACGTGACTGGAGTAGCTGGTAGTCAGGTGTCGAGGGCACTGTTGTGACTGAGGGAGATGGGCGTGTGCAGGAAGAAGCTGAGACCTGAGTAGGGGTACATGTATTCAACTGGTTTCATGCTGCATGAGAGCCACATGGGCTTTACAAATGGGCCACGGGGGCCAAAGTACAATGGGCGCAAGCCGTGGGATAATTCTGACGCGTGGGTCGGTCCCCGAGTCAATGCGCAACAAGGCATATATCCGTGTGTTTTACATAGGCTTTGCTCGGGGATCTAGGGGTAGGCCTAAGTCGCCAAGGAAGGGCTAGATAGGGTGGCAGGGCTGGACTGCAACGGGCGCCTGAGGGAGGCTAGACGCGGCTAAAAAATGAGCGGTCGGGTACGGGGTCCCAGAGGGCAAGTGTCATCATGCTGGGGAGTCGAGGCTGGCCCCGGGAATATTACTCTCGGGCTAGTGGTCCGGCTAACTCGAATCGTCCATCCGAGCGATCGACGGCCAGCTCGGGGTGAGCGGTAGGCACGCGGTTCCATGATGAAAGTATGTATGGCATCATGGCGTATGCGTAGCCACTGTGGTTTGTCATATGCGGGTAGACCCAGAATACAGTTGTGTTTGTCATTGTCATAATGCCTTATGTGCGATGGGAGTGGACATGTGTGCGATGGCTAGATGCCACGTGAGAGGAGTACGTGTGACGTACCCTCGGCGTGTACAAGCTGATCAACAAGCCAACCACGTGCGCACTTAGCTCCTCACGTCCTCGACCCTTGCTAGATGCCTGCGGAAGTCCAAGGGTGCAGCAGTTAGGTCGTAGGTTCTTCCTCTCTTTTTTCTTGAGCCCCTAGGGCTCTTCTCTCCACCAACATTCTTTTCTTCTCTCCCCCTTCTCTCCCTAAACACCCGTAATAATCATCCACCCGTTTCCGTGGGCGACCCCATCGTCCACCACATCATCATCTCGAGGCGATCCCGTTTCCGCCGTTACACCTTCTGGCGATCACGGTGGGACATCTTTTACTTTCCTCCCGGTTACCCTTGTGATTTCGGCACCCACGTGTGCCCCTCCACTTCGGCACCCACGCGTGCCCCTCCACTTCGGCACCCACGCGTGCCCCTCCATTCGGCACCCACGCGTGCCCCTCCACTTCGGCACTCACGCGTGCCCCTCCACTTCGGCACCCACACGTGCCCCTCCACTTCGGCACCCACGTGTGCCCCTCCACTTCGGCACCCACGTGTGCCCCTCCAGTTCAGCACCCACGTGTGCCCTTCCGTTCGGCACCCACGTGTGCCCCTCCGTTCGGCACCCACATGTGCCCCTCCAGTTCGGCACCCATGCGTGCCCCTCCATTTCGGCACCCACTCATGCCCCCTCCAACTCGGCACCCACTCGTGCCCCCTCCAACTTGGCACCCACTCGTGCCCCCTCCAACTCGGCAACCACACATGCCCCTCCAATTCGGCACCCACTCGTGCCCCCCTCCGACTCGGCACCCACGTGTGCCGCTCCCTATTGCGCCCGCGTGCCCCTCTCCCTTCTCACCCTGATTGCCTACGGTGGTGGCGAGGGGATTGCACGGTGGAGGGCATGTAGCGCGGACTATCCCGAGGGACGTGGCATGCGGCAAGGTGGAGGTGTTCACGGCCGTGGGAGACGATCGCATGGGAGATCATCGTTCTTGTAGGGTTTTTTGACAGTAAAGCTCCAAAAAGGTAGGGGGACAGACCTTCAACCTCTCTGTGTGTTTTCCCCGCCGATCCAAGTAGATCAGGTGAGAATGAGCGAGTTTTATTTTGGATTTGGGAAAAATCACATGTTTCGGGGTGAGTGACGAATCCGTGGTTTTTACTGTCTATTCGGAACCCATTGGGTCCCAAAGTGTGTACTGGGGGTCAAGGATCGATTCCCCAAGGTTCCCACTCACAATGGGGGCGAGCCGGGCTTAGAATGGGGCCCAAGAGGGTCATCCCGTTCATTTTCTTCCAGAATCGGTCGACCCTTCACATGCATTGGTCGACCAATTCTGGCAGAGTTAAGGGGCTAAAAGTTGCTTGGTTCAGTCGACCGAACCCCTGGTTTCGGTCGACCGACCTAGGGTGAGTCGACCCACCCTGTGAAGATAGGTCGACCTGTCTGCAGGGGTTTTCTATTCTGAGAAATCTGGTCAACTGACCCCCTTGGGACGATCAACCGAACTCCCCAAACCCATCATTATAAGAGGCCACTTCAGCCTCGGAAGTGTGGTTTTCCACCCCAGATCATAAACAATGATAATTATGGACAAAATAAATAGAAAATTAGTCGTATAACCCCCGTGAGGGCTGTCTTATGGTGAGACATCTGATGACTTGGCCTTGAGTGTGTGGGTACACCCATGACGGGGCAAAGTGAATAGTGGTGGTCACTGGGTGACCAAGGGGTTGGCCGCCTAGCCCACTCATGCACTGGGGTGTCGTATTTCATTTTCTCTTACCCTAAGGTGTCCATATGCGATGTGGTTTCGTAGTGGAGATGTCCGCGTGATTCCTTGTGATCCGGGATTTCTATGTATGTCATCATGGGCCATCCCTATGGGAGTTGTGTCTGTAGAGAGTGTTCTCCTTCATTGGGGTTACCGTTAACTCAGGACCTTTCCCACACAAGTTAGTAGGCCGGTGTCGATTAGTTTCCGTTACCAGCCCTAGGAGGTTTGCTTGTACCAGGCTGTGCCACTTCGTGGTTTCAGGGGTGTGTGAGTTGGACCTTCTTCTGAGTAGTACTCCACTAGACTCAGCTTACTGAGTGTCGTGCACGTACCGGCTGGGCCGAGAGTGGTTGCTTACTAAGTGCCAACACGTTTCGACTACGTGGTCGAGAGCTCTTCTCGATGAGATGATTTTTAGACTGGTTACTATAGGACCCCTCGCCTTAGCAACTTGAGTCCAGCTAAGGTGAAAACTAGTTAGAGGACCCAACCTTGAGGGCATGGTCTATGTGTGCACACATGGTTAGGGGCGGAGGACCCACGTCAACGGGTGTGACCCCAGCTAGTCCTTGTATCATTGCGACTCTGTCTCACTCTCTAGGAAAGGTTGGCAGCTGTGAGCGTAATGGGTGATGTTAGGAATCCCAGTCCCTTTTCCTCACTCTCTGGGAGAGGTAGCTAGGTTACAGAGTGTCGGCGTGGTGTAAGTCATCAACTGACGCATCCAGTCATTGCTAGTGATGGAGTACTTCAGTCATCGTGGGTTTAGTTCTCGACCGTGAGCCATGGTTCTCTGGAGTGGGGGTAGTGTATTCTGACCTGGTGACTTTAGCGTGCTTTCTCACCTACGAAGCTGAGTTTTCCTAACAGCATAGTCAGGGTTCCTCCGGTAGCTAGGATAGGGTGTTTCGGCAATGCTACCACTGTAATGTCCTAGAATTTTTGGACACTTTTTAGATCAGGATCCGTGAGTTTCGGATCATTTTCGAGGGTCTCAGAGCATGTTTTACAGTTTACGTGTATTTTTCCTTATCGGACCTGCGGAACCCTGTGTATGGTAAACTGTTGCGTTCTCCTACTCCGGGATGGTACCAGTGCGACATATTTTTTATTTATTTTATCCAAATTTCCTTGAATTTCATTCATTCTTACCCTTTTTTGGGTATTTTTGTATTTTATTGTAGAGGAGTGGGTCGTTGAAAGGCTAAGGATAGGTGTGCCGATGAAGCCTGGATGGGCGCTGGGGTGGTGTACCAGCGAAGGTGTTGGAGGGTGCACCGGGGAAGGCTTGGGTTAGGTGTGCCGGCGAAGGCACTGAAGGTGCACTGGCGAAGGCATGATGGGCATACTGGCGAAGGATATTGGGAGGAGCGTGCCGGCAAAGGTGTTGGACAAGTGTGCCGCGGAAGGCTTGGGTTAGGTGTAATGGCGAAGGAACTAAAAGTGTGCGCCGGTGAGGGCAGGAAGGGCGTACTGGCGAAGGAATGGGCGGAGTATACCAGTGAAAGGCCGAAGACAGGCATGCCGGAGAAGGGTCCACAGGCGTGTGCCGACGAAGAAGTGAGAAAGTTGCACCGATGAAGATTTAAGAAGTGTACTAGCAAAGGAGCGCACCGGTGAAGGACATTAGAATGGTCATACAAGTTCTGTTTGGGCTAGATGAAGGGTTGAAGTCCGTGCAGATTGGGGTTAAGTCCGTGCATGCTTGGGCTAGGTTGGGCAAAGTCCGTGCAGGTTGGGACAAGTCCATGCAGGTGTGTACAACCCATGCATATGCATGGGGGTGAAGGGATGAAGTCCATGCAGGTTTCAAACAAGTCTGTGCAGGTGTATGCAGGTTTAAGGGTGAAGTCCATGCACATTTAGGTAAGGTCCATGCAGATATACAGGTTTTAGAGTGAAGTCCATGCAGGTTTTAGGCAAGGGTGAAGTCCATGCACGTTTGGACTAAGTCCGTGCACATGCACGGGGTTGAAGAACAAAGTCCGTGCATATTATGCACGGGGTTGAAGAACAAGGTCCATGCACGTTGTACACGGGGTTGAAGAACGAAGTTCGTGCATGTCATGCACGGGGTTGAGGAACAAAGTCTGTGCATGTCATGCACGGGGTTGAAGAACAAAGTCCATGCATGTTTTGCACGGGGTTGAAGAGCAAAGTCCGTGCATGTTTTGATGAAGTCCACGCAGATCTGGGCTGAGTCCATGCACATGCAGGTTAAGTCCATGCAGATCTAGGCTGAGTCCATGTAGATGTAGGTTAAGTCCATGCACATGAGGGCCAAGTCCATGCGAATGCGTGCAAAGTAAGAATGGGGTCTGTGCAAGACTGGGCAAGTCTGTGTAGGGTGTTCAGGTTGTGAGACGAAGTCCGTGCATATGCACGGATGTAGGTTTTGGGTGAAGGGGCTAAGTCCATGCATGCTTGGGGAAAGGTCAATTCGAGGTCCGTGCATATGCAGGGGACGAAGGTCAAGTCGATGCATAGGCAGGCAAGGTCCATGCTCATGGGGCTAGGGGCTGAAAGAAGGTCAGTGTACATGGGGGTAAGGTCGATGCACATGCTGGCTAGGTCAGTGCATGTGCAGGGAAAGTCAGTTTACCTATGGAATATGCCAAGGACAAGGTTATTGTACATGCTAGCGAAGTCAGTGCACATGGAGGGGAATTCTGTGTAGTCAAGGAGTATGCAATGGGTAAGGTCGATGTATATGCAGACTAAGGTCAGTGCACATGGGCTAAAGTCAGCGCACATGTAGGCTAAGGTCAGTGCACATGCAGACTAAGGTCAGTGCACGTGGGCTAAAGTCAGTGCACATGTAGACTAAGGTCAGTGTACATGTAGACTAAGGTCAGTGCACGTGGGCTAAAGTCCGTGCACATGCAGGCTAAGGTCAGTGCACATGCAGACTAAGGTCAGTGCACATGAGCTAGAGTCAGTGCACATGCAGACTAAGGTCAATGTATGTGGGCTAAAGTTCGTACACATGCAGGCTAAGCTCAGTGCACATGCAGACTAAGGTCAGTGCACATGAGCTAGAGTCAGTGCACATGTAGACAGGGTCCGTACAGTTGTAGGCCAAGTCGGTGTACATGCGAGCAGGGCCCGTGTGGGGTGAAGTCAGTGCATGCTCTGAACGAAGTCTATGCAACGCAAGGTGAAGTCCATGCATGGTCTGTGCATGTGGGGGGCCAAAGTCCGTGCATGTTTGCACGGGGTTGGGGTTGCAAGGGGAACGAAGTCCGTGCATGGGCTACACGGGGTTGAAGCTGCACAGGGTTGAAGCCAAGAGGGGATGAGTGAAACGTGGAAGGCCATGGGCGTGTCGGTGACTGATAGGGGAGAGCCTACCAGCGAAGAGGTATACCGGCGAAGGATGAACTGGCAGGCGTACCGGTGAAGTGTGTTTGAGGGATTGGATTAGTGTACCAGTGAAGGATTGGGACAGGTGTATCGATGAAGGCCCATTGCTCCTCCATTTCTCTTATGGCCTTTATTTTCTTCTTTTCTTAATTTTTGTACAGTTGCATACAAATTGTCCCTTCCTCCTCCTACAGTCATGAGCATTTGGGATGTTTAGTCATTACTTAGACCAATTCCCCTTCGTGTTGCCCCTGGTTCTTTTCACCTTGGCTAAAGCATTTTTATTGTTGATTATTTCATTTGTTTGTTGCTCCCTTTGGTCTTTCAATACATCATTATTAATTTTGACAAAAATTTGGCAGCATCTCCCCATGACCCAGGTGTAAGGGAGATGCGGGGAACGTGCCCACATGGAGTGGCGGAACCCAACAATAAGAGGTGGACGTCCGCAGACGGTGCAAGAGATTTTCAAGATTTCACAAAGAGAAGTAAGCCTTTCTATTGCTAAGTAGAGGGGATACATCAAAAAGGGAAAACTGCCCTTGGGCAGAAGCAGAAGAAAGCAAAGACAAAAAATGTGCAAGTACGGGCGGCCTTCTAAAGGCCCACCCCAGATACATCGTCACGTGCCCCAGCTTCACTGGGCTCACGTGTAGCAACAACGCCAGCGGAGGGGGAGTCACCATCCAACTCCACGACCTAAGCTTCCGCCACTGAGGAGTCTGCAGGCACATCGGCATCCGTGCTCGCCTTCAACACCGGGCCCCTAGCGTCAGCACGAGCAGACTCCTCCTCATCCTTGTCATCCTCTGGATCGTAGGCCGGCGGAGGAGGAAGGAGAGCCGGGACCTCACATCCCAGGCTCGCTGAACTAACCTTCACAGCGATAGCCTACCCCTCACAGAAGCCCCGGTCACGGGCCGACCCATAAAATTCCAGAGCCACCTCCGTCAACTCCTGTCGGTAAGCCGGCGAGGACTGGAAGCTCTCCACTGCCTCCTCGCCCGCGGACACCAGTAGTGAACACACCTTGGCCAGTTCGGCTTCGGCCACCTGAGCGCGAGTCTCCGAAGCCTGGAACTGCTTCCCCAGCTTGGCGGCCGATTCACCGACAGCATCGGCCCGCTCCCGGAAGGCATCTCGATTGTGCTCCGCCCTGGTAAGAGCCAACCCTTGCTGATGGAGCTGCTCGTGCAGCGCATTCAGAACTGACTCACACTCTTTCGAACATGCCTCCGACTCAGCCTGAGCGGCCTGGCTAGATGCCAGCATCCGAGCAAGGCCCTAGAAATGAAGCCTCCAGAGCCCGAAGGCACTCGCCACCAGGCAGACGCTCCGCGCCGCCCTTGTTGTCACCTCCTCCTCGGCCTCGGGACCAAACTCGTCGTAGGGCTTGTGCCACTCAACGATCTTTCCCATAAGATCAGTAATCATGGCAAGCCCGGGCAACATGGGGTGCTGGGCCCAGAGAGGCGGAGACGAGCTACGGCGTGGAGGCACCAACGAAGCAGGAGCACCCTCGTCGACAGCTGGGGCCTTGCCCCTGTCACACCCCCGCACCAGAGGTACCGACGCAGGGGGAGCAGCCACCGATTTGCCTGACGTCGGAGACGGCACAGCCGCAACTGGAGGAAGCCCAAACGCCGGGGAAGGCAAAGCACGAATCCAACTACGGGAAGGGCTCCTCGCTCTCTTCCTCGACCGACGACGAGCATCCAGGGATGCCAGTTCATCATCGATCTGGGGCGCACAATGACCACCAACCATGTCGGAGCCCTCACCAACCGCACCGAAAACCTCCTCGACGAGACTCCCCGAGGAAGCAAGACCTCATCTTGCTACCGAGCTGCTCCCCACTGCAGCGGATGTCACCGGCGGGCACACCAAAGGAACCCCAGTGGGAATCGGGTACAGCAGCCTCCCCGGAGCAAATGCAGCTTCGACCGGGGGGGCGACGACCGACGCCTAGTCAGCCCCCAAACTCACATGGTCGATGGGGCGGGGAGCACTCAGTGGCAACTCCACGATCTCGGAGGTCCAATTCTGAGGCTCAAACGCTCCTAGAAGCAAAGTAAAATCGAGTTAAGCATCGTTCGTAAGGAAGCAAATTAAGGAAGCAAATTAAGGAAGCAACAAAACCCGTACCCTGCGGCAATGGGGGGCACAACTCCAGCTCCCGAAGCAGCGCCAGAGTCAGGACACGGTCGGCCTCAATCAGGGAGTACCGCTTGAGAACCTTCACCTTCCGACGCTGTCCGGCCCTAAGCCTAGGCTGGCTATCGCGCCAAGTAGGGGGAAGTTCCCACGCATCCACCTAGTAGGGGCCTCATGATCCCGCAACTTGATAAGGTAGACGAATTTCTCTGCCCACCCTTTGCAGTTGGACACAGTGGTGGAAACCTTGACAAGGTGAAATTTGGTGCGAGACTTGAAATAGGTAAAATACCTATCAGTTGGATAGCTCTGGAGGAGAAAGAAGTAGCGAAACAAGTCTACAGTCGGCTCTATCGACGCCCTATGACACGAATGGACAAACCCGCAGAGGATGGAATACAAGTTTGGGGTTATTGCCCTAGGATTCCGACCGTAGTGCTGAAGGACATCCATGATGAAGGAGTGAATGGGGACGCGTAAGCCCGCCTAGAGCGAGGCTAGGGGATCATGACCCTGCCCGTGGGGAAAGTCATGACATTGTCGTCGACCTTGGGGTAGATGATATCGTACTCCGGGGGGGATCTGGTAGCATTTCTGCAGGCCAGGGAACACTCTATACCTCACCACATCTGGCAACACAGGCCTGCTCGGGCCGATGCCGGAAGTGCTAGGCACACCTCCCCGACTGTGGGATGACCCCTCCGACGAGGAGGAACTAACCCGAAGGGCCTTCCTACGAGGAGGCATGGCTCCAAGAGAAAAAGGACGCGGGAAAAGAGGAAATCCTCACCAGGTGAAGAAAGAAGATGACAGCGACAAGCGCAATGACCGACCAGGCATGGAAGAGACTGCAGATAAATCGCACAAGTCTCCCTTATAACCGTCCACGACCGGTCACGCCACCACTCCCGGAGTAGGTGAAAAGGCGCCTGACACGAGTGCTAGGTAACCGTTCGGGACTTGTACTCCCGAAATACGACAAGGCGTGGGTCATCATTACCTGCATGGCTTCTGCCACCGCCTCATGCGTTATGAGACTATAACGCATGGGTCGAGGTCCGTTAAAGCCTCCCGAACACCAGGAATCCACAGGAAACCACGGTTCAATGCAGTGTATAACGCATCGGGCAAGGAGCGTTATACAATGCATGACGGATCTACCATACACCGCCATACCAACTGCCTTACTAGTCAATGGTCAACGGTCAAACTGGTCGGTCAAGGGGATATGGCGGTCCACCAGGGGTGCGTTAAAGCCACTCGAACGTGAAAAATCCACAGGAAACCCCTGACCATAACGGTCAGAGATAGGTGCGCTATACTAACAACCTATCTAAGCCAATTCACGAGCATAACGGACCTGCAGTGGTCCGCCATGCAGGCATAACGCGCCAGGTGAGGTGCATTAAAGTCATGACGGTCATGCATTAAAGTCATGACGGTGACTGGGGTGACCGCCATGCGGTCTGGGCGACGAGCGAGTTTAGTTTGCGACTGAGCCGCTCCCCGGTCGATAGAAATCGACGGGTTTGAGTACAAAAACCTGTAGAAAACGGAAGGGAAAACCATGCCATGCACCCATACAAGCCCATAGAAGCTAGAAATGCAGTGAACATGCCCATAAATAATTAATAAGTAATTAAAACACTAATTAACATATTTTTAACATATTTTAGGGTGAAACTAAACATGGACATTAATTGGGCCAAACGGCCATTGATGGATGTGCAAGTGGTGTGGAAATGATCCTAGCGAAGTAAGGAGTCCATCCCCCTACTTCTGATATGACGAGGATGCCGATTTGATGCCGAACGGACGACGAGGGCAACGGCGACCTCCTGGCACCACGCTCCGCGGATGGAGGGAAGAAGGACGTCCACGCGATCCTCGCGACACGACCTTCCCAACGGTACCGCCCGTGCCTCGATCAGCGGCCATTTCGATCAAAATCGGGAGAGGAGAAGAAAAAACCCAAATTAGGCCTAAAATTTATCAAAAAGAGATTTACACGAAAAATGAGACAAATGTCCGCCATTGACGACGCAAGAAGCGTCAAAATGCTCCTAGCAAGACGAGAAACACATTCCCCTACCTTGATCGCGGCGAAGCCCGCCAGTCAGTGCAGATCGGGCAATGGGGCGTCGTGGCTCCTCTCGACCTGTCTCGTCTCCACGCTCCCCGAATCGCGGAATAGAGGGTACCACCTTGACCTACTCGTCGAGCCCGTTCCAACGGTGCCTCCCATGCTCCGGTCCGACGTCATTTCGCCAAAAACTGGGAAGAATGGGAGAAAAGGAGAGAGAGAGCATGATGTGACACAACCTTGGACCTATCTTGCAAGCACAATTCGCAACTCAAACGGGCCGAAATCGACAGCCAACTCACCCGACGCTCACCCCAAACCCGTGGGTAACTCGGCGATGCCGAGTGGAGGATGTGAGGGCTGGTCCCTTGTTGGTAGAGGGCCAGCAAGGCCAGAGGGTCTCCCAAGGGTATGGCTAGTCCGATTCTAAGGGCCGACCCGATGCCGAGGGCATGGGTAAACACTCACTCCCACGGTGGTCACTCGGAAGTCTGGGACTTGCGAGATCGGGCACTCTCTCTCACCGACCAGTGTAGCTAAGAGCTAATATTGATTGAAAAGCACTGTAATAAGAGCAAGGGAAGAATGCTTACTTGACCGGTTTGAAGAAATCGGTCCCGATCGGAGACCTGGGCGAATGGGGAAGCGTGGGGTTTACCCACGCCGCGGCGAGGAAGCTTCAACCTGCTCAAATGCTTACACCACTACGCCTCACACAGGAGGGGGATCCTGGGGTGGGGGTTAATTGATTACAACCAAAACTACCTCTACGTAGGGAGGGGCCTTTAGACGACCAAGTGGGGGAGGAGAAGTAGGCAAGAAGCTTCAAAGAGTGTCGGAGTCGATTCTAGCCCATCTCAGGAACAGAGGACAGATAGCCGGTGTCGACGCCGCTATGACCACGCCCGAACTCAGTTTTTGACGAAACCAGAGGCCAACTCCTTGTAATTGGACCAGGGTCTTGACTGATTTTTCTGTAATTCCCAAGTTATCAGGGCCAGTCAGGGAAGAGCCACGAACAGGGTCTTTGCTTCCTTGTTCTGACTACTATAGAGACACAACAGTAAGAAGCCGAGGCCGCCACAAACACTCCCAAACTCAGAATCGAGCGTGGCAGGAAGTGTTGGAATCGTTGATGAGTCACCGTCGAAACATGACCCATGGGGGTACCAGCCGATGTCAGAGTAGGACGGAGCAGTCTGGTGAGTGACAGGGTGTCTGCTCAGTCCCACAGGGGATGGAACAGTGCACTGTGAGAAGAAAATTTAGAAGTTGTTACTCTAGTCGCCGAATGGAGTCCCGCTTCTTGGAGAAGGAAGAAGACTCATCGTAGAAGGTCTCGCCCAAGCTCCATCTTCAGATCTTCAGGTGAGCCAGTGTGCCAGCTGCTGCAAGTCGTCTCTGGTTGATAGCCTGAGTGAGGTTACGCAGTCAAGGGAGATCGCCTCCCCCAGACAGCCACCAACTCAGAAAGGGACGAGACGACCGCTGATGCGAAGGAGACTCGGAGTCGCTTCCATCAGTAGCTCTTCAACCTCCTGAATTGTCTGGATGACATCATAGCTTCCTCTACAATCTGATGGTACTCTGCTATCTCTGAACTGAGAACTACAGATTGAAGATGATGGGGGAAAAATGGGGTTTATGGGAGGGGAAGTATTATTTTAATCCGGTTGAGTTAGTTCACCTTTAATCTAAGACTATAAGTGACCAAGCGGTCGGCCAGTCCGACGTATCTCGTTAATAATCTATTCTTCTTGAGTAATGAGTCTAAAATTTATTAATCTGGTAAATGAATTCATAATAGGGATAACTATCCAACGACGAATCTATTCAAACATACGACGTTGAGCGTCATTTATATCATAAAAGGTTCATATCAGATTATATGAACGATGAAACAAATGTTGAAGAGATAATCATATACGAGGATATGATTTTCGATACGACAAGTTTTGAATTGTGTTAGTTATTCTCGTTAACGAATTAATTTGTAGTAGTAGTAGTTATATATCCAGCAACGAATCTACGAACGAATCTTTCCTTTCCACTTGCTTTGCCTGCTTGTTCATTGCCGTGGAGCTGCTTCCAGTGGCATTGGCAGATCCAATCCACACTTATCTCCTTCAACAGACGCGGCCTGCCGCGGTGCCACACGCTGAGCATTCAGGTTGTCCATTCTACTAGGTGTTATAAAAGAAAACACACCCATATCTATTGGCCGGGGAGGAGGGGAGCTTCATCTATATATCTCATTATCTATGTATATATATATATTCATCTGTCTCGTGTGTGTGTGTGTATATGTAATGGACAACGAATAAGTAAGTAGATCTTAATTCCCTTCAACACATTAATCCCTTTGTAGAATTAACATTAATATTATTACTTGCATGCAGTCCTCTCATGGCCGGTTTGTGTCTACTTAACTTGTTTTGTTGTAGCACTGCTCCGTAGCGAGAAGAAATCATTCCTCTCAATTAATGGAGGTGGCGATAGGCGAAGCAGCCGTGACCATGGCAATTGACAAGGCGGTCACTCTTTTTAGTAAGGAGTTTGCCCGCCTGTCGGGTGTGAATGAGAAGATTAAAAGTCTCAACCAGAACCTGGAAGTGGTCTACGGCTATCTTCGTGATGCAGAAGCCAGTAATCATATTGAAAGGGAAGGTGTAAGGCGTTGGCTTGGGCAGCTGGAGAACATTGCTTATGACATCGAAGACTTGCTAGATGAGTGTGGCGCGGAAGCAACTCTACGGCCAGGGGGAAGCGCCAAACTCCGAAGGTGGAGGAGGAGCAGACTGCACGACGGCCTTTGTCTAGTAAGCGATTGCTTTCTATCTTGCTGCATTTCTAATCCAACCTCGATATCTTTCCGCCGAGAGATTGCCAAAAAGTTTGAGTCCGTCGAACAGAGGTTGGAAAAGTATATAAAGATGGGGTTATCCTTCGGCCTTGTTAATTTGTCGGGCCCGTCCCAATTACATCAAAGTCGTACTAGAAGTAGCAAGGAGACAAGCCCTTTTAGGGAGGAAGGGTCCTTATTTGTAGGGAGAGAAGAAAAAATAAAGGAGATAAAGGTGAAATTATTGGCATTTGTGAATAGAGCTGATGATTCATCTAATAATTGTTCTAGTTCTGTAAGTCGTGGAAATTCATGTGAGGCAAAGATATCTATGGTTGCCATTGTGGGGTTTGGCGGGATGGGGAAGACCACTCTTGCTCAGGCCATTTTTGATGACAAAGAAGTGGAGGCAAGGTTTACCATGAGAAAATGGGTCTTCGTGGGGGAGAATTTTGACACCAAAAGACTGATTAGAGACATCATTGGAGAGGATGAGGGCACTGGCAGTAACATGACTTCTTTAAGTGGTCTCCAAGAGCGTCTAAAAGAAAGAGTTCGCGAACATAGATTCTTGATCATTTGGGATGATGTTTGGAACAACAATCCTACGGATTGGCATGACTTATGGGTACCTTTGTCTGATGCAAGGGAAGGGAGTGTCATTGTTGTGACGACACGGAAGTTGGATGTGGCCAAGACTATGGGCCCCCACGTGTCGATACACGAGTTGGATAGGTTGTCGGATGACCATTGTTGGAGGATCTTTGAAAGAAGGGCATTTCAAGGTGTGAAGTCTGAGAGAGATCACCACCGTCTAGAAGGGATAGGCAGAAAGATAGTGGAGAAGTTGAAAGGTGTTCCCCTAGCAGCATCAATGATAGGAGGCTTCTTGGGCTCACATTTGCATGACACAAAGAAGTGGGAATGGGTTTTAAACGGTACAGAGTGGCCACTGACAGCAGAGGGAAGCATAGCTGATAAAGTAATAGACTTGAGCTACCGACACCTACCTCCGCACTTAAAATTGTGTTTTGCTTATTGCGGGATATTTCCCAAAGACTTCAGGTTTGACAGGAAGGATTTGGTCCTAATGTGGATGGCACAGAGTTATGTCAAGCCTGAAAATGGTCGAGAGTTGGAAGACACTGGGGATGATTATTTTGAAGATCTGTATCGCAGTTCTTTCTTTCAGTTTATTAATGAAAAGTATGTGATGCATGACATTATCCATGATTATGCCCAGAAAGTGTTTAAATGGGGGAAGCGTGTGAGTGAGAATGATAGGATAGAGAACCGTATGGCATCTGCAGGTGATCAGGAGGAACAAGTCCGTCACTTGTCATTTTCATGCAGTAGCTTACAAGCAACGAAGGTTGAGAAACTCCACAAATTTCACAAATTACGTACTTTGCATCTCATTTGCTGGGGGGAGGAGGTAATTGACTTGGATTTCTTGGCGAAATTCAAGTACCTCCGTGTGCTGCAATTGGAGGGCTATGGAGGTTCAGAACTCCCAAAGTCAACTAAATCTAATTATTTAAATATTTAATTATATAGTTATTGCCTACATTATTTTAAATTTCATTACCTAACAACCCTTCCAAGCCTTCTGGCTCATGGGTGGCGGGCTAAGATCTGAATGGTATCGGGTACTTCTCGGTATCCGGATCTTGGGTCATTACAAGGTGTTAGTAGTTCGGGCCAATTTTGGGTGGTCTATGTCCGATCTTATGCCACAACTTGAGGTTGTATTCTACTTGAGTTTTGTGTATATGCGTGGGCACTCCGATGGTTTCCGTTAGACTACAGGTATACTATTTTCTTGTAGTACTACCTTGGGGGCATTTTGTGGATGGACCCCGTGAGGATAGATAGTGTGCACAATGCTTGTGCCATATAGGCGTAGACAGCCTAGACCGTAAAGTGCCTTGGTCGGGACAAGTGTACATCACTGATGGACGCACAAGGGAGTATCCCATGTCAGGTTGCAAGACACGACTGTGCTGATGGGCGTAGAGGCACGAACCCAAGCCAGTCCCAGGGAGAGGGGTGTGTGTGTGTCTCCGCCCCACTCGAGGACAGAGTGTGGGCCATCTGCGTGAGGCATGAGAGATAGTTGGCCAAGGTAGAGATACCGATAGCATTGTTGCGGCCCTCTCGGCAATTGAGGCATGGCTTACATGACAGTGAGATCGTGGCTTCCCTCTTGGTTCTTGACCGAGGTTTCTTCAACTTTGAGGTCATAGTCCTATCGAGAGTGGAGGTTGTGCCTTTGACTGCATAGTCTAGGCTGTGGCTCCAATCAGCAAGGATGAGCCTTCACGACAGAGGTGTCATGGATCTTTCACGGTAGAGCAGCCGTGGTTCACTGTTGGAACCCTATTTGCTTCTCCAACTGGTGGCGCGACCTAAGGTGGCTGGAAGAGGATGAATTAGGGCGTGGATTGGTGACATGTCCGCGGATTAGGGTTTTCGTGTCATCTTCCTTTCTTCTCTGATTGAGGTAGGGTTCTCTCAGGCTTAAACCACCAATAATATATCATTTTGTTCGTCTCTAAGTCCTCTTTCTATTGGCATATAAATCCCTAAAATTCATACAGTATCTTGCGCTAATTTCTTGTTTTAGTAGAAGCATGTTAGAATTAGGTTTTCCGTGTTTCCCCATGATTTAGGTAGGGATTATAGGCCCTAAACGTAAAATTAATCATGCTATCTTGTAGCACACTTTATGTCCTTTCCAATGATCATAAAAGCCATAATTCTTATGCTCTATATATTGTGTATTTAGCTTTTGCTTTCAACCCTAGCCAAACTCACCGGAGGCAGGCAAGGTGAATGTAGCAGAACTGTTCTGACTTGAGTGACTATGCGATAGACCGCATGTCCATATGTGCGGCTAGCCCCTGACCGCATATGTTGTTACGTTTCATAAGATGTTCGGCCCCTCGATAGACTATATGTCTATTTGAGTGGCCATTTAGTGACCGCTTGTCTTCTTGCGTGATTTTGTTCATTGGGATAAGCGGCCCTACTAGCACCGCTCAATGGTACATGCCGCCATATACAGACCGCTCATATTCCTGTCGGGCCCCTACCTGCAGGACATGAACAGCCTATGGACAACCGTATATGTCTCTTGGAAGGTCCTAGAAGAACCGTTCATCATCCCAAAACTATGTTAAATTTGAAATCTTGCATGTTATGCTCCTAGTGACTTAATGTCAATGATAGGCTAGCAACCAACAATAAAAGCAACACATGTAAGATTAAATCTTATAATTATTGATTATTTCTTTCATCATGGCCTTCGTTTATTTCAATAAGTTAAATTCAAATATGAGTATATGCAACATGTTACTAGGATTGTTTGACAGTCGTTCTACTCTGGTAGAATTGACTGATCACTACACTGGTTTCCATCATGTTATTACCTCATTTCCTGGTGAGGGTTGGGACTCTACGCCCGATATTCCTTCCGTAGGACTAGGACCTCCATTACGGGACCTCCATAAGTCCCTGCGAGCCTGGGATTCTCACTAGGACACCGGGCAGGTTGTACCACCCAGACCTAAACCTGTTCACGTGATCAAACTACTTGGATTGTCATGTTGTGGGTCACGGATCACCTTGGACCAACTGAGGCTTGTACGGCCCAGAACGGACTGTTTAACTCAGTGGGTGACCCATTATGAACCGTGCATCCTTGGCCCAATGTCACTTACTTTGGTCGATTAACCTTGTTCTATCTTCGACCAAGCAATGTTTTGATCGGCCCAATAAGCCCTAGGCTGACCAGTGGATAGTGGGTTGGACCTTGGTTCAGTTCTACCCCACTTATGGTAGCCCGGAGTCCATTTGGGTGGAATTCTAGTTAATTGAGTTAAGCCCTGTTGAACGGACCGTCTAGGCCCATCCATGTTCTCGAGCGGATCCTATTGGACCGTTCATCCCCTGAGCGGCCCTATCAGGACCGTTTATCTCCTTCTTGGGCTTCAAGTCTTTTTGGCCATGTGCGGCCCATTCTTGACCGTTCTTGTAGTTGGAAGGCCCATCTTGGACCGTTCATCCTTGACCTCGCTGAGGTTGACCCTCAGCCCAGCTCCTTCTTGGTACGGCCCATATTAGACCGTACATAGCTTGAGCGGCCCAATTTTGACCGTGGGTCTTCCAATTTTTCGAAAAGTGATGTTTTATGATTTTGATTGCGTGAGCCACTCTAGCCTATTTAGGCTCTAGTATTTCGAGTTGTGACCTTCACTACCATCGCCGGATTGCCTACGGGTACAAGAGTGTGCTTAGCGGGTAAGTCCGCTTGAGTGAAGTCACCGGTCCGCGCATTACTTGCTTGCTAGGTCCGAGGGTCTTCCGTCTTGTGGCTATCACCCCCAAGGTGGTGTCACATCAGATACACATACCTCCACACCCGGATAGGTCGAAGGCCAACCTGGGACGTCAGGGGGCAACAGCCAGTCACCACAGGCGATTGCCTCACAACTGGTGCACAACTACATGGGGCCATTCCTCCCCCGCAACAAGAACTTGCGGTGGCACCGCAACCTTCAATCTTCCAATTTCAAGGGGGCTCTGCTACGCCCTATGTGGCTGTGTTAACAACACCGCATATGCAACATGCTCACTTCTACCCAAACCTGGTTGATCCGATGGTGATGAACAAGCTCATGGTCGAGTAGATGATAGAAATGAAGTTGGCAGAAAGGAGTGAAGGCGACTCCGCCTCATTTGATGTATACAGAGTACCATACCCATCTCATCATGCTTCCAAGAGGCTGCGCCCTAGCATCACTAAACTTCCAAAGTTTGAGAAGTTCAACAGTTAAAGGTCTCCTCGCGAGCACATTGCCTACTACACTAATGTAATGGGCGACTTAGCTACAGATGAGTCATACCTGTTAACGTTCTTTGGGTCCATACTAACGAGGCTTGCCTTCGAGTGGTACTCAAGCTTGCAGCCTGGGTCCATTATTAACTGGCCAGACATGTAGAGAAAGTTCAAAGAAAGGTTCCACATCACCGAGAGAGAGGTGATGGTAGCCGAATTATATGAAACCAGGTAAAGGAACGATGAGTCTGTCCTGGAATACATCAAAAGGTGGAGGAAGCTCAGCATGAGGTGCAAGCGTCCACTGCACCAAGAGGATGTTGTCCAAATATGCAAGCAGAACCTGAAAAGAGAAGTGCTAGAAAGAATGGTAGGCACTGAAATTAAGTCATTTGACCGACTGAATAATGTTGTGGCAGAAGTCAAGGCATTCTTCTGAAAGTACTCCACTGCTCCCACCACTTCAAGCCAGAAGGCCAGGGTGGCTGACAAGCGACCAACATCTCAAGAAGTGATACAATTGACTTCAAGACCTTTGAATAACAAAAGGAAAAAGACAAAGGGGTAGCTGAGTCCCCTCCAGCCAAGTCCACTGATTGACAAGAAGGTCCTTCCCTTCATGACAAAATGAAAAATTTGTACTCATTCCCTCAAGACAAGACTCGACTCTTATTCGAGTGGGCCACAAAGTACGACAAAATCACTCTCCCGGAGCCAAAGAGGCCAGGTGATATCTGAAGAAAAGACCACCCTCGATTCTGCCCATACCACCAAATGCTTGGGTACGCTATCAAGGAGTGCTATGTTTTCAAAGACATTATTGAGTCTTTAATCAAGAAAGGGGAGCTGCAAATGGGAGATCACAAAGTCGATCCTCTGCGCCCGTATGAAATGCCCACTCTGGTGGCGACAATTAATATGGTATCCTTATACCAGCAACTACTTGAAGAAGTAGCAGAGGCCTGTACTCAACATACCTATGAAGCCTACATCCTAGCACTAGTAGAAGATCAAAGGGACTGACACACCGTGCCTTCAAAGGAAAGAAGAAGGGTAGTGCCCCGTTGTGCCCAGGAATTCATATGTGGATAGCACACCCCAGTCGGAACTCCCAGCTATGACCCCTGTCTGGCATGAGATGGCTCCTCAGCTGGTCATTAAAAGATTCACCAACAATAAGAAGAAACATGTCCCTATGCGGGTGCATAAAGAAGCCAGCCTTGTGGTAGAGCGGCTTCAAGAAATCATCGACGGGCTAGATGAATATGAACATCCTAAAGTCTGCCCCGTCCAGCTGGATGAATATATCCCTTGGGAACAGCTTGAGTCCTTAAAATTAGCAGAAAAGGCAGAAGCAGAAGCTAAAGCTGAAGAACCTGACATATGGGATGAACCTCTAAAGGAGCAGTCGTCCACTGTGAAGAAAAAGAAGAAGTCCAAGAACAAAAGGAAATGCCTTGTTGTATCTTGCAATACCCTTGCGGCTCTGTTTGAAACAGTCCGAATCTCTGAAGAGGAAGATGAAGAGATATGTCTTGCGCCAGTAGAGGCAAACCAAGCAGAAGCTTCCACCTCTCAACATGCTACTAGGTCTGGAAGAAAATGGGGGCATTCCCCCCAGGCTAACCACAACATCATGTTAGGTGGTGAACAGCCATACCAGGTTCCCCAGCCTGAAGTCAAAGGTGCAAAAATTTCTCCTCCACCAGGGCTTTACCCTGAGCATGCAAGCAACAAGGAGGTCCCCTCCTTCACTGAATTTCTATCCTCTAGGGAGGGTAAGCTGTCATGCCCGCAACCACAATGGTGGGCCACGGTTGTCCCCACCTTACCCTTAATAGTCTCTTCTCCAACAAATAATGACCATGCAGGCGTTCCAAGCTTCACCGAATTTGTACAAGGGAAGGAGCCAGTCAGACCGACGCAACAAGTTCAGGGGGCACCTGAAGAAATAGATGAACTACCTCTTGAGCCAGGTCCTGAAGAGCACCATGAGGGAAGGCATAAAACGTCTGAAGAACTGAGGTTAACCAACATTAGAACCGCCAGCAGAATAGTGAAGCAACTGAAGAGAATCCCTGCAAGCTTCTCTGTCTGGGATATACTCTCCCGCGATGAGGAAACATGACAAGCTTGACACTTGGTGAATCGGCACAGGGCTTCTCCATTTTAGCAGGCCGGTGAATCGACGCGATCATGCATTGGTTCACCCTCTTCTTTTTTCTCTTTAAACCTCTTCGAAGGGTTTGAAAAACCCTACTTTTATTTCCTTCGCCTCCGACTGCCATCGCGACCCCCTCTCCCTTCTTTTTCTCTGGGCATGGTAAGGGCAGCGACGGTGAGCTTCTCTTTACCTTCTTCTCCGGATACGATGACGGCATGGGAGAATTTTCCCTCTCCTCCTCCGCTCTGAGTGAGACAGAGGGGGTTGGCGGCGAGCTTCTTCACAGGGCACCATGTTTGGCGTCAGTGGGACTCCTTCCTTTCTTTAGGATATGGCGAGCATGGGAGCCACTCCTTGCTCCCCTTTGGCAGTCACCGAAGGTTCGGCGAGTAGGGCACCGGTTCATTGCCCATCCTTTTTACTTCTCCTACAGTGGCGGCGCGGCAACAAGACGGTGAGGGCGAAGCCCTGGGTGGATTATTCTACGGGGTTCGACCCTCATTTATTCATGGCCCTGTGGAAGTTTCTTGTAGGTTAGTCCTTGAAACCAAATCTCCAGGTGTCCATTAGGCCTAGATGTAGCATCTATGGCCAAATTTCTGGGACCATCTCACCATTGTGTGTGGACATGCTCCCATATTCATTTAGCATGCTCCCAATTAAGGAGAGACTCTGCTGAAATTTTCTTTGGATTACTGCCCATGGTAGTGTCTTCTGATTTTATTTCATTAATTTTTCTTCGCAGATAAATTGGCTTCAGCAGCGTCTTCTTCAACTGCGCAGAAGGCTAGTGGTTCATCTGAAGGACTAATAAGGCTGATTGTGACTTGGAGCAATATTAATGAGCTCGACAAAGTGCTGGGGTGTCTTGTTATAGTGGCCGAATCTTCAGATTCAGAGGCAGACACCATGGATGCAGGGCGACTGATGCTCTCGGACAGCGACCGCTTTCATTATGATCATAGTCGGGGCTACAGAGTAGACTTCCCAAAGGATAAACATCTACTTTCTTTCCTTCAGGGCCTCAATCTCTTCGGCAAGAGGGATATCCAGTTGGTTCGAGTGGCAGACCAGAGCATCCTCTTGGGTCGAGACAGCTTGGTGGATTTATTGGTGAGGGGCGAGCCCATCTACTTCCCCGGAGAGCCCTAGAAGTGGGATACTGTCATCGGAGTATCGGAGCTGACTCCAGTAGAAGGCATGTTGACTAGAGCTCCAGAATTCACCCCTGCCAAGCGGGATCTATCAGTTGGCCATGTACACAAAGAGAAACCAATATTTGGCCTATTTTTGGCCCCATTGAAGTGGGGGTTCCGGGAAGAACCATTTTTGTTTGATTGTCTGGCAATACGGTTCAAGCACCAGATCGCTGTAGGGTGGTTTGTAGATTTGAAGGCCACCAATTATCATGGTTTTCGGGCCAGAGCAGTCGAGTTTACAGACTATGCACTCCAACATTATGGCCCAATTCTGATGACCGCTAGGGTATACCACAACGTGTATGCTTCCCGATTTCGCTATCCCATCTCTAAGGGCCTTTGCTGTGGGATGATTGAGGTCTTCTACCCAGAGTACAATACCTTTTTATATGGTAGAGGGAGAAACTTATTTAGACCTCTGGAGCTTATCACAGTTAAGTGGCCTTTCGATTGACGGGGAGCCATATGAAGAAGTCTGTTGGCCAGACAGACTTAAAGATCAGACAAACGGCGAGGGATGCTATTTGTCAAAGTTTGCCAACCGATATCTGATGAATGTATACCAGACATTATGCTTGGCACAGTGAGATGCCTCCGAAGCCACCTCTTCTCGTACCCACCATCGCAGAGAAAGGAAGCGAGTGAGGATGGGTGTTTGGCTTCAATATTTCTTCAGGGCTAAATAGGAGTATAAAGACTTCCCTTCTATTCCACCAGCCCCTAGCAAACTACAGAAATGGGCCCAGCATAAGACTCATCTTTCATCATCTTTGCAAAAGGGGCAGCGAGGGGCTCCGAACCCAGCTGGAGTAGATGCGATCACACACTGTGCTGTGTATCTAACATATTGGCTATGTGAATTCACTCTTCCCCAAGGTGATGAAAGCATAATATGTGCCGAGGCCATATATCTGGCATGTCTTATGGCATGGGGCGTGAAGTTGTCCCTCTGCCCAACAGCTCTATGCTTGATTTATAAACTATTGGAGGAGCTTCATCATTCTTGCCTCCCCAGGAATTTGCGGACCATTGGTCCTTTGCACTATTTTAATGCTTGGGTATGTACTTTATTTCTCGAGTTTGCTCCTCGAACGCTGCAGTCGTCCACTTTATTTTTGAGGATGTTAGAGTTTGCCAGTGTCGAGCAGAACCAGCCGGCCGATCAACTATTTTCTATTAGGGGATAGTTGACAAAAGTCCCAATGAATTCGCCAGGGGCTCTACATTTATGAAGCTTGGCTGCACACTCTAGCCCACTGGTGAACCAGCCACATGAGTGCAAATTCGGAGCAGTTGTGAATTATGTCCACCCTATCACTGGCATGATTTGCACAAGGCCTTTTCTAGAGCCAGAATTGGTAGATTGGGTCTTATCAATTAGACCAAGCATTTTGATTTTTCGGAAGGGAGGGACCACTTATTTGGAGCCCTACTACCCCTTTCGTTTTGGAAGAAATTTTGGCTACGATCAACACATCCCTCCATCTTCGGCACAATTCCCGTTGGAGAGCCGAATGTGGTCAGGGCTGGCAACAATATAGGAGGCTCGCACTTGGTGGGACTATTTTCATCGCCGAGAGGTGGCTTCTTTTAGAGTACCCGCTCCCGGGCATTTCCCTCACGTGACGCCAGAATATATCAAGTGGTGGAATTCCAAGACATGATTCTTCCAGACTTCCAGCAATGATTGTTGGGACACGACGGAATGTAAATTCCTGAATACCCAGCCGTCTCCAGTATTTGGCATTGATCTGGCTCACCTAAAGAGGCTGAAGTATCGGAAGGATGCTGAGGTCCAACCTTATCTGGCCGCATGGAAAATCGCAAAGCGCAATACGCCAAGGCCACATCATGAGCTCCCCACAATTAACAGAGATGAATTCTTGAAGACCCTTCAGGGGTTATGCCGAATAGGGAGCGAGAGACTTGCTATTCAATAATTTCCTTTGCCCGTAGAGGAGCCTACCCCATCTTCCATTCCATGGCGTCCAGAGATTGACTGACATTGTCCTTATAGGACATTTACTAAGAAAGAAGATCGGCGGCCCACCTTTTATAATCAAACTTCTTGGTTGTTTGTGTTGTTGCCCCTCCATGGGTTCTCGATAAACTATAAAGCTGAAGCAATATTGAGCCAACCGCTATTTGTTGCTTTTAAATATGTCGATGGATGGGGTTTAGACCACCTCAGTTTGTATTATTGTCTGTTGGCCCGTGGTCATAAAGACCTGGCCTTACTAGCTGATCATTGTATGACAATCGAAGACATTTACTGGCTAGTTTGGGAGGGACCATCCCAGGATAAAGAGCCTTCATTATTCTTCTGGCCCCTTTCCACTCTGTATTGAGGGCCGACAGGTATATTCCTCTTGACTTGTCTGTTCATGCATGTCTATTCTTCTTTCAGCACACATCGTCTCTTATTTATGCAATCACCCTGCGGATGCAACCCAAGCAGATCACCCTGATTCGAAGGGAATTGGGGAGTATAGGAAGCTAAATTTAAAAGCTCAGAAGTCGAGCTACTTTGAAGCTCCAGTTGGTGCACCAACGACTACCCCTCTGCCCGCCAGTGATTCGCAGAAGCGAGAGAGGTCTCGGGTTAAAGAAGTTGTTTCCCAAGCCAAGAGGGCTCGTACAAAGGCTTTCGAGAAGAGGAAGACCACGACAGTGGAGCCCGCAGCGACGCTGCCGACCATACCATCATTTGAAGAGTTTGAGACTTCACAGGTACAGGAGCTTCTGGCTACAGGTATAGCCTTTTACTTTGCCATCTTGTCTTTAGCTGTGAGCTAGACCTCATTATCTTATCACTTTCCCCCCTTTTAGCCTCTGTGACCCCATCCATCCCAGCTGCAGAGGAGGTCGTTGCTGTTGGTGGAGTTGAACAAGGAGAAGGTGGCTCGACAGTTGCTATTCCGACCGAGGGGTGCTTGCCTTCGCCTACCCCCATCCACGAGGGTGAAGGTAATTCTTCATTATTGTTGAAATTTCACGTGGATTGCTTATCTTCATTGGCCTGTATTATTGGACAGGTGCTACTCCTGCTATTTTCACTGAAGCACCACCTTCTGCCTCTCCTACTCAGGATGTGTTGACCACCCGACGCTCCTCAGAATGATTGCCCGCACTTGCAGCAAAGAGGAGTTTCTCAGAGGCGACACTGGATAGCTCAATGCGCCTGTAAGTGCAAGGCACAGTGGCAGTAGATTCATCATAAAGCTTGCCCCCTGAAGAGCTAGTAGACTACGAGACTTCCAGCGATGAGGAGCTCCCTGAGGTGGGGTCAGGGGCAATCACTTCTTCATTCTCTTACGGGAGTGATCTCCCGGCCTTCAGCCCACTGCGGCTTACGATGGGGTCTCTTGGTGTGCCGAGTCCTCTTTTGGAGGAGGGGGAGGTTACCTCGGGCTTAACACACCCATCGATGGAGACTCCCAGAGTAACTGAGTTGGGCCTTGTGCTAATTGAGGTAGGCCTTCAATTTCATTCAGCGTCTTTGCTCTTGCCCGCATCTTTCGGTGTAGACTTTTTGATATATCTTCTCTTCCCACTTCCCTTATCTCCGCTGAAGGGTTCTGTTGTCTCCATGGAGTCAACCCTGCCAGCCGTAAGTGTGGCGACATTGCTTCCTCCTCTTCAGGTGGAATCCATGATCTTCACACCCGCTAGGGGTATGGCACCAGTGTTGAGGCCAATCGTACTAAGATTCCCAAGTGGGTATACCCGAGTGTCGGGTGTCGATAAGCCTGTGGGGACACCAGGCCTTGATCAAATAATAGAGCAGCTATAGCCTCAACCTCTAAGCATTAAGCAAGGGCCAGCTAACGATGTCACCAATGCCGGGGCAAAGCAAGCGGACCTTCAAGGGGAAGTAGTTGGTGAGACAGTGATTTTAGCAATTATTGCTGGAGTAAAGCCAGAAAAGACTGTTCATGCTGAGGGACATGAAGAACCCTCCTCTATGGACGAAGAGCGCACTGCCAGTCTTGTGCCCAAAATTTTTGGCCCTATATCCAAAGCCAGGGATGAACCTGCAGTCATTACTTCTACCCTGCCCGTGCCTGTTGAGGAGGCTGGAGAGGAGATGGTCAAAGCTTCACATCTATCGCTGACACTGCCGTCATCTTCTTCAGGACCATCTGATGACATCTGGGTAGAAGTTGACAGCCAGGTAGAATTTCATCTCCCTGAAACAGTGCCTCTTGGCTTACATTCTTCAGACGAAATGGTGTGGCAGAATCTTGAGATGCTACGGCAAAGCATGTCATCCCGTCGAGATCTGACTTATTTGCAATTGTGAGCGATAGTGGAGCATATCTCTACCGTGCTCTAAGCCTATGGGTGCCCCTTGGAAGATTGGACGCAGCGAGTAGTCTTGCTGCTAAAATATGTGAACTGAAGGGAACATATTGAACATGGCCTAGTGGATCAGTTGACAAGTTTATAATTTCAACGGGCTAAATGTCAAGCCGCTCTCCGGCCACTGGAGGAAACTGCCCAGTAACAAGCCAAACCCTTTGGGAGACCCTCTGGCCTTGCTGACCCTCTACCAGCAAGGGACCAGCCCTCACATCCTCCACTCGGTATCGCCGAGTTACCCACGAGTTTGGGTGAGTGCCGAGTGAGTTAGCCGCCAATATCGGCCCGTTCGGTTTGCGAATGTGCTTGCTTGCCTAGGTCCGAGATTGTGTCACATCACATCCCTTTCCATTCCCCTCTTCTACTGGTTTTGTCTACCTTGGCCTTCCTTGCTATATCCACTTGCCATCTTCGTTGGATTCTGCAAAAGAGAAATCTCACGTTTTTATTCACACCCGCACAAGACACATGAATAAGACTAGCAACTTCTCTAGCTCGAGTCTTCACAAAACTCTTCACGTTAGCTAAGATTTCTTTGACCTCCTTGTCGAGAGTCCCCTCTCCCTCCTTATCAACATTCATCCCCCCTGATTGGCGTCTTCGACTAGATCCACCTCAACACGAAAATGGACATCCTCCGACTCCTTGGGTGGTGGAGGTAATGCTAAGACTCTCTGCTAACTAACTCCTAGAAGCAAAACGGTTGCCTCTGCCTCCACCATGAGGTTCCCTTCCAGAAGTTGAGGCTTCTCACTTCCAATGACGCCAACGGTTGGGGCTTCCAGCGTGCAAATTGTAGCTCCTCCTTTAGGGGCCAGAGTCTCTTGTTTGTGCTGCTCGTCGATTAGGATGGAGAGGAGAAGCAGGGCCTCAAGGGCTTCCTCCCCCTCTCCACCACCACTACATCCCCCGCCTGTGGAAGGCTCGAATACTGGAAGACCGGCAACCGACCGATTGTCCTCTACTCGAAACAGGAGAATGGGATGGTATCGCATGGAGTCCCCCACCCTCTCTTGGCAAGATCGCTGTTGCTGCTAGTGCGTCCATCTACCTCAAAGAGTTGTTTGGCCAACTACAAGCGCCAACAAGTGTCACACCCTCTACATGAGAGGTGGTCTCTGCCCTGCGCCGCTTTTGCCTCATTCTTGACCGAGCCTTCCGCTGACGAGCCAAGCATCGACTGCACTTGCTCCTCGTGGGCGGTCGATGCAGGGGACGTTGTCGACGCTGCTCAGGCTGGGATTGAGGGCCCATGGCTACTGGTAGAAGGAGCCCCCCCTCCAAAGAACCTCGTCGTCATCCCTACCCTGCCCTTCCACCCCCTGAAACTTGGAGATGGGGTTCGGCACTTGCGAAGAGGAAGACGCCTTGGGGACTAGAGCCTCCACCTACTGCTTGACCACCACCGACCCCTCCCCTTGATCTTCATTAGCGCCACCACCCGCCCCCAAGACCGCCCAGGGTAAGAGGTCGACCGGCAACAACGTCCACACCACCCGCTCCTCACCCCCTGCTAGACTACTGGAACAAATGAAGAGCTTGCAAGAGGCCCCATGTAGGTCTCCTTCCCTGCTGCAGCTGCCTTTTGGATCACCTGCGTGGCAATCACCGGTCGGAGATGGAGCCAGAGTCCCCACCATCTTTCCCATTGTTGGCCCTGCAGGCCTTCCGCTTGCAAAGAAAGCCCTAATGGGTGGAGAGGGCAGTCGATAGTGGTTTGTGTAGGCCCGGAACTAGGAGCGGGTCCGAATGTGGGCAAGTTGTGCCCGGAAGTGCGAACCGGGCCCATCACATCGTAAATGCTGTCCGTTCCACCCCTCGCCAGGCTGACCTATTGAGAATTTGCACGAGTCGGTGGGGAGTTTGAAATTCGAAAACCCTATTCCTTTTCCTCTCAATGGCGTCCCCTCTGAAACCCTAGATCCGTCGTTGCCGCTGTGCATTCCACTGCCTGCACCTTGAGCCGTACCACAAATGGCGTCCCGGTGATGGTAAACCAGATGACCTCCGGGAACTCCCCCTTTCCACATACCTAGATGGAGGCATCCACCATCGTGTGGCCTCCCACCGGAGCTAGTTGGAGGCTCCCGACGACCACCCCACCGAAGTTTTTGACTAGAAAATTGATGCCTTCCTCATCATAGAGAATGAGGGGGATCCCCTCCAGCCTGATGTGCACAGTGTACTTCTCTGGGTTAGGGAAGGCATCTCTACCTATCGTCCAAGGGAGGATGCACAAGAGGGCCCCATCTGCCCCAATGAAACCAGACTTCACCGCCACCGTTGAAAGCCCGACCTCGCAACTTGCTGGATCTCCCATGAACCACCACCTCCTCCCAGCAACACTCTCACCTTCTCCGTATCCGCTGCCCCCTAGATCGGGGCCACCCAGACGCATTGCTGCAGCCAAGCCATCAGGGCATGGAGAAGATCCGTGGGAACTGCCCCTGCCTCCCAACAGGCCGGAGCACTTGGCCTCCGGCAGCCTCCTCACGTTTGGATCCCACCGGGATACCCCTGAGGACCTCAGTGAAGGATCGCCTGGGTGGCTCTCAACTGCTGATGCACAGAAGCCCTGATTGTGGCTGATGACTACGCCCCGACGCCGGAAAGCTGCAAAACTTCCGAAGGTGCCCACGGCGACCACACCGGAGCCAGGACGACTCCTTGAAGCCTGCCGCCAGATGGCCGGCGGCCCAAGACCCGCCGGAGTGCCCCCGGGGCAAGCCCCGGGAACCCACCCGCACCGAACATCCACAGAGCTTCTCTCTCTAGAACCCACTAGAGAGAGAACATCACACGATCTTCGGTCCATCAAGAATATTTTCTGAACTCTATCCTTGTTCCTGTCTTTATTCTTCTTCTCCCCAATTCATTGAGTTGTAGAGCTCTGTGGGCACCTGCTTGAGTAAGATCAAAATTGACTTGTTTGATTGCCCAATAAGCTCTATGCTCTAGCTCTACGGGTAAGTGGTAAGCTTTTTTTAAAAAAGTAAGGTTTGCGTGGCTCATTGGAGATGCATTTCTCTCTCCTCAACGCGGTTCCTGCTCCTGTTCCCGCTTCCCACTCGCGTCCCCCTACTTCCACTGCGCGTCGGTGATCCATCTGCCCTGCCTCTCTCCGGTGATGGCCGGTGAGGGGGGGGCCCTATGCCTCCCCCCCTCCTCTTGGGTCCTCCACACTACTGGAGTCCACCGCCGTGGGGTTGGTTGCCCCTCCTACTACTTGCTCGGTCCGCCACCATGATTGTATGGACGCCACCTCACTTGCTCCTCAGGCGTCGACGCTTGGGGTAGCGCCTCTGCCCTCTGGACTTGGGCCTCTCCCTGCCCCATCGTCCTCCTCCTTTAGCCCCATCGTCGATGCCCAGCTTCCTTCATCTGTGTCGTTTGCTCCTCACGATCGACACGTTGATGGCCACCTTCTCACGCTACCTTCGGAGGTCGCCTCTCCTGGCCTGTCAACCTTCACGGTACCCCACAAGCCTTCTACGTCTGCCTCCCCTCACCCCTTGCTCCTTCGGAGCCCTCCCTCCCACCGGTCGCCATCGGCCCCCTCTCGTTGACCAGCGTTGACCTTGATGGGACTCCCCACCATAACGATGCTCTATTTTTCACCCTCTTCGGCCATCCTTCATCCGCTACTCCTCCGTCGGCCATGGCTGTGCCCGCCATTAGTCCAACAACTTCTTCTTGTGGACCTCTCGACCTTGCGGTCCCTCTCCCCCCGTTGGTCGGCCCTCTGTTGTCCTCCGCCGGTCCTGCCACCTCTCGCCATGCTCCCTCCGTCCTGGGCATTCCCCCTGCGGGCGAGCTGCCTTCCCCACTCATTGGTGGTGGCCCCTCGTCGGTGGTGCCTGGTGGCCGGGCTGGCACATTACGAGGCCCTGATCCTACTACGATGCCGGGCGGTACCCTTTCTGCTGAGGCCCACCCATCTGGCGCTCGACCTGGTGCTGGTGCCAGACCGGTGTCCCCTGCTGCCTTGCAAGTCCCTTCTGGTAGGCCTGGGGTGGCCTCTGCTTCCACCTCCTTACCTGCTGCTCGTCGCCTGTCTACTGAGGCCTCCCCCCCCCCCCCGCTACCAAGTCGCCTTGGGACCCTACTTCCTAGACGGGTGTGGCTGGAGGGCCTGGTGGTGGGCACAGGATGGAGAACCCCTTTGCCTCCTCCTCTCTGGCCACTGTCGGCCCTTCCTTTGCCCAGGTCGTTCTCCACTCCTTTACCCCCCCTTCTCTCCCTCTATCCATCCACGCCCCCACCTTCACCGACTCCGGTGAACCCGCAATCATCTTCTCATAGGAAGAGATCCTCATATCCTATCAGCTGTTGGAGTTCGCAATCATCGCTCGGATGCCCTCCTTTCCAGGACATCCGGGCATATCTTGCTCAATGATTCCAATTCAAGGAAGACTTCTTCCTTAGCGCCATGGACAACCGCCACCTGCTACTGAGGTTTCAGAACAAGGAGGACTACCTGCTTGTTCTTCTCAAAGAAACTCTGTTCGTCATGGGTCGGCCTTTCCATTTCTTCCAATGGACTATAAGGTTCTCCACTAAAGAGGACTCACCTGTCATTCCGGCCTGGGTTGAGATGCCCAACCTCCCGGTGAATTTCCACAATGAGCCCATGCTCTTGTCCATTGCGGGGAACATTGGCACCCCACTGAAGGTAGATCGAAACTCGCTCTGCGTGACCCATTCGGTGGCCGTGTGGGTATGCATCCAGCTGTACGTCTAGCAGAAACTTCCATCTCAGGTTTGGATCAAAGCTGGATCCTGGAGCTTCTGGTAACCCTTAATTTACCCAGGCCTCCCTCAATTCTGCTCTGGCTATCGGCATGTCGGTCACCCTGCTTCCAAGTGCAAGTGCCCGCTTGATGATGGCCCTCCCCCATCTACTCGGGAGGCCCCTCGCGCGCCTGCTCCTCCTGCTCAGTCGCTGCCGGACTTGGCCTCACCTGCTCTTGTTGCGGGACCTATGGCCTGCCCTACTGCCGCTCAGGAGACCTTGGCCGCCTCTCGCCCTTCCCCAGCAGTTGGCATGGATGGCTTCGTGTTGGCCTACCCATCTCTTCTTGGTTCGTCAAGCTCCGCGGTCGTTGCAGCCTTGGCTATGCCACCTTGCTCGGTCGTTTCTTCTGGTGGGGACCAACCAGTTGCTCCTGTCATCAGGCTGCCCCCTAGCGATTTGCAGGGTGCTGATCGCTTGCCGTTGTCTAGTCTTCTCCAAGCGCCCTCCACCCTGGTCCCTTCGGTAGCTAAAGGTTGCTTTTCTCTCTCTCTAGCAGTTTCCCCTAGCGCTCCCTCGCCTGCGATCGTGGACTAGGCTGCTGCTCTTACCCAGGAGGAGGCCCCCTTCCCTATCTCGACTTCGGCCTCCCACAGCTCCTCTTCTACTTTTGGTGCTACTTGCATCCTGCATGGCCCTGTTAGGGACAAGCTGTGTTCTCCTTTGGTTGCTGCTCCGGCTTCCCTGGGGGTCGCCCCCCCCTCTCATCCTTTGTCCCCCCCATCTCCCCCTTCCCCCTGTCGGCGCCCCCCCCCCCCCCGCCGCCCCCCCCCCCCCCCCCCCCCCCCCCCCCCAAGAGTCTCAAGAGTCACCTCTTGGACTTCACCGGTAGGAGGATCATTGTTGATCGGCTCCGCATTGACAGGGGCGGAACGCTCCTCGGCGGGAACTTCTTCTGCTTGTGTGGACGCCTAAGGTCCGACAGAAGTGCCAATGTAGCCGACTGGAGCTGACAGTGAAGGCGGGTGATGAGGCCTCCTGAGGTGAGATATAGGTAGGTTCAGATCGTCAATCTAAATCTCAGGTTGGTGTCCGATGGTATAACACGCGAACACCCTGGCTACGTCGTTGAGGAGCCAGACCGTCCTCCTTTTCTAGGAGTGCCTCTTGGGGCGGACAGGTGTCCCCAGCCTATCAAGGACCGAGGTACACTGCAGAGGAGTCTCCATCGTGGTGTCTACTTGAGGAGAGCTTGGGGCTGGATGTTGGTGGGTCCCAGAATAAGCCCGTCTCTATTTTTGCCTATCTGTGCGAGAGGCGATGAAGGGTTGGGCGCCGCCAGATGACGCGGTTGCGGGGTCAGTCGCACCTTGCTTGGCACGACGCCTTAGTGCCCGAAAGGGGTTGTTGAGGCATGCTCTCCAGACAGCTTGAGCTTCCTCTAGGGTGACCCAGATCCTTCTCAAGTCTGATTGCTGGTCTCCCTCATCCTTGTTCCTCCGACGAGACTTGGGAGCTTGAGTGCCAAACTGGCGCTGGTGCTTTTGGGTCGTTGCCGAAGTGTCTGCCCGCTTAAGTTCTGCCTTGTCTTCCTGCATTCGATGTAGGAGGCTAAAGCAGTTGGTGATAGGGACCGTAGGGATGATCCGTTCCAGAGGAATAATGGGTTTGCCCCCATCCAGGTGAATCCATAAGTCTCCGACAAGAATGGTCTTGCCAGAGTTGCTGGTGGTAGCAACGGGTCACTTGACTTTATGGCTACGACTGTGCTTCTTCTGGGGAGCGGAAGACGACTCCGCCCCAAGGTGGTAGGCTGAGAAAACCCAACCTACGGGTGCTGGTGGCACAGGGCCATTCATCGAGAATACCGACATAGGCCCCCAAGACGCGAAGTCTGTAATGAAGGCCAGCGGCTGAGTGGCTCAAGTGTAGGCTTTCACCCGAGCTGACAGTAGTGTTGCAGACGTTAACCGCAACGTGTCTGCACCCAAATTTGTCACTGTAGGGGGTATCGGGATGCCGGTGACCCAAGGCCTTGAGCCTGAACTCAGAGCTGTTAAGACCGAAAGGTGCGACAGAGGGCGCTCAGTCCATACCAAGGTCACCGCGTCCCACAAAGGCAGACCTGTGCTGGGGATCGGCGTCGTCAGATTGCGGGAGGAATGCCCCCAAGGTAGAGCCGAGGGATCTGGGACCTGATGCAGACCACTCGTAACAAACGTAGTCTGTGGGAAACCCCAGAGTTGTACATCTGGTCTGGATGCTAGGACGCCTCGTGCCAGGGATTAGGGACCCAGGCGTGGCGGTCGCGCTTCTGCGATTCAGGTCAGGAGGCCCGAACGGGGTCCTGGGGAGCCCTGCCCCTGGGCTAGGAGGCCCGTGTGGGGAGTTGGCTCAGTGGGAGCTCAGGATTGACGGCCCGAGCAGAGTGCTGAGGAGCCAAACACCTTAGGGTGGAGATCGACACTGGAAGTTAGCTTGGCTGGGGCTCAGGGCTGGAGGCCCGAGCGAACCACAGGACTGGAGACCAGAACTTGGGACACTAGGCTTTCGTCGAAAGCCGATCGAGACTCGCCCCGGGGACTAATGCTTGCCCAGGTTGGGACTGGTCCGGGAACCCTACTGGCACCGGTGGCAGGAGAGCCGAGCCTGACGCTCAGCCTGGTTGTCGGGATTGGCAGCTGGCTTGGCGCCCTGATGGCACCAGAGGAAACAGGAGCTGCGGGCGACGGTGGAGCCGCCACGGGGACCACACCCAAGAAGTAGGGTGATCCGACGACAGGAGGAAAGCTACCAAAAGCGATCGGCACTACCAAGTAGCCCACCTGTGCATGGGTGGCGACGGCGATGGGACCGTAGGTGACGGCTGCCATAGTCACTGGAGTCCTGAACAAGCTGAGGCGACGGCTGGGAGCGATCGTCGAACACGATCTGGCAACTGGGAGATGAATTGGAAGCTGCTGGGAAGTACGAACAGGTGCTCTTCTGCTACACCTCCTACAAGGATAGGAAAAGGGCACCCAGACTTCAGGGCTGGCATGGACTTTCGCATCAGCAAAAAGAAGGAAGGCGGGAAACATCCCACTGGGCGTGCCATCCTTTTTGTTTCACCCCGGAAGGTCCATCGGGGCGGTGTGGGCGGTGACCGCAATGAGGGGTAGGATGCGGCCACTAGAGAGATGTAGAAAGTTAATGGGCCTCGGGCACCCCCTCTCATGACTGTATCCGCCTCAAGGCGGCACCGTGCACTCCCCTTTTACAGAGAGTCGAGGGGAGACTGAGTGACACAGGAGGTTTTTCGGGTTAACGGGAAACGCGGCTGGGATGCGGGTGTGCCAGTCAATTTCTCGACAATCATCCGTGGAACGAACGTTTAACTGGGGACGCGCCGCCAGGGCATGACACGTGGACTCAGGGGGTGAGTGACACGTGGAGGGAAGGACAGTTCTGTGGGTGCGAGTGCACAGGCGACTGTGGGGAGTCATGTACTGGACGTCTTTCCCCACCGACCGTAAGCAGTCAGTGTTTATTTACATCGGATTGAATCGGAAGACCTTCGTTCCATGCCGAAGCGCCCCTTCATGACTTTCTCTTCTTCCCTTTGCTTATGGCTTGTTCTGACCTTAGATTTCTAGCACCTTACAGATAAATGGCTACTCCTAGTGGTTCCTCCACTCCTGCTGCTGTCGGTGTCGAGTTTGCTCCCCCGTCCCCGGTGCCGACTGTCACGTGGCTTACTGTTGAAGACTTAGACCGGGAGCATGGTGAGGTAGCGGCATTGGCCGAGTTGTCGAGTTCTGACACCGAGACTATGGACTTCCGTAGGCTCGTTCGGGCTGAAAGTGGGCTTTCCTTTGACCGGGCCGTAGGGGACTACAGGAAGGACTGCCCGAAGGATAAGCACCTCATCTGCTTCCTGAAGCACTTCCGTCACCGGGAGAAGAAGGACCTCCAAGCTGCGAGGGAAGCCGAGCGGGCCATCCTGTAGTCTCGGGACAGTTTACTGTACAACATCCCCCGAAGCATTCCAATGTACCTGGTGGGAGAGGCCAGGGAATGGAAGCCCATCCTGGGGATTGAAGCAGTGCTGTCGACAGAAGACAAGTTGGTGCGAGCACCTCAGTTTACCCCGACTCGGTGGGACATTGCTACCAGGCGGGTCTAGGGTGAGCAACCCCACTTTAGTTTATTCTTGGTCCCGCTGAAGTGGGGGTACAGAGAAGAGCCATTTCTACTGGACTACCTGGCCGTCCGTTTCAAGCACGAGTTGGCTTTGGGTTGGTTCACGGAGTTGAAGCTCCAGGATGCGCACACCTTCCAGGAGGGAGCGGTGGAATTCACGGAGTACGTGCTGTTTAACTATGCTCCGTTACTGGTTCGGGCTGGCATCTACCACAGTGTCTATGTCTCCCGATATAGCTATCCCATCTCGAAGGGCCTCTGCTGCGGGATGATTGAACTCTTCAACACAGAAACTAACACTTTCTACACAGCAGAAGGTGAGACTTCACTAGATTTGTGGAGTCTCAGTCAGCTGAGCGGCTTGCCCATTGACGGGGAGCCTTACGAGGAAGTCTTCCTCCCCGACCTTATCAAGGATGGAACCAGTGGGGATGGCTTCTATTCTCTTGGCTATTCATACTGGTACCTTATGAAAGTGTACCAGGAGTTATATCAACTGGGACACGGCGGGAAGCAGCCTCCCTGTGGAGACAGGAAGAGGGTCCGCATGACTTTGTGGCTGGAATATTTTTATGACGGGCTGAAACAATACGAAGACTTCCCCTGTATCGGTACCGCCATCGCCTGCAAGAAACGTAGCAAGCCCAAGACTGATGTGAAGATCCCCTCCAGAGGACACCGGAGTGGTCCTAACCTGGCAGGGGTTGGCCCACTGACGCACTGCGTAGCCTATCTGATGTATTGGATGTGCTCATTTGCCATGCCATACAAGGACGAGACTATCATCCGACCGGACGCAATCCTCCCAGCTTGTCAGATGGTGTGGGGAATCAAGTTGTCACTATGCCCGGCTGCTCTTTGCCTCATATACAAGGCGATCAGGGACGTCAGCATTCATCAATTCCCGAGGCAAGCTCGGTACATCTGCCCACTGCATTTCTCCAACGCATGGGTCTATTCGCTGTTCCCAGAGTACGCTCCACGCACCCTCCAGGGCTGGGGATTAGTGCCGCAGATGTAGGAGTTCATGAGTGTGGAGTTGGGAATGACGTCCCTGCAGCTGTATAATATTCGAGGCCGATTGACGACGGTTCCCCAGGACGCGGCGGGCACCATTCACTTTTGGACGCTGGCCGCGCACTCGAGTCCCTTGGTAAATAATAAAAGGGAGTGCAAAGACGACCAGGTGAAAAAGTATGTTCATCCGATCAGCCAACAAAACGTCATCCGCCCGTTGTTGGAACCAGAGCTCCATGACTGGGCTCTATCGACCCACCCGAGCGTGCTGGTATTCAGAAAGGGGGACACCGCATGGCTAGAGCCGTATTACCCCTTTCGCTTTGGGCGGAACTTCTGATATGATCAGCATATCCCTATTTATAGTACGTAATTCAGCCTGCCCGTGTGAAGCCTTCAGGGAGGTTTGACTGCTAAACATGCCA
This sequence comes from Amorphophallus titanum, assembly GCA_024336825.1. Taxonomy (NCBI): domain Eukaryota; kingdom Viridiplantae; phylum Streptophyta; class Magnoliopsida; order Alismatales; family Araceae; genus Amorphophallus; species Amorphophallus titanum. The sequence continues at coordinate 28,281,944 of JANBPO010009603.1, forward strand.
AGACCTGGTGGGACTTCTTCCACCGGGCGAACACTGTAACCTTCAGGGTGCCAACCCAGGTCGTGTTCCTCGGGTGACTGCCGAGTAGATAAAATGGTGGAACGCCCGGACGGCCTTTTATCGGTCATGCCGTATCGATTGCTGGGATGGGGCAGAGAGGAAGTTCTTGAGCAAGCAATCAGTGCCGGTGCTCGACATCAACTCCGAGCACCTCCTTCGACTGAAGAATAAGAAGGATAAGGAGGTGGCGGCATATCTGGCCGTGCACCGGGAAGCCCGAGAGGCAAAGCCAGCACCGCAGGTCAAACTACGTCCAGTGGTGAAGGATGAATATAAGAAGACCTTGAGGGACCTCTACTGCATCGGGGGTGACCGTCTGGAGCTCATCAATTACCCACTCCCCATGGACGAAGAAGGCACCCCTGCGAAGAGGTGGCATCTAGAGAGGGACCCAGTATGCCCGTATCACACACTCATGAGGAGGGAGGAGCGGAAGCCCAAAAATTACCAGGACACCACATGGCTGTACGTCCTCCTTCGGGTACACGGGCTAAAGATCGATGACCAGAGGGCTACCATCCTGGGCAAGCGCTTGCAGGTCTCATATTACTATGTCGATGGGTGGGGTATGGATCACTTCAACCTCTTCTGCTACCTTGCCTCCAAGAGTGTTGATCATGGAGCAGTCATTTTGGCAACAGTTTACTTTTATGCCACATTAATTTTCTTCCTTTTGCATCACTCCATTCAAGGTTTGTTCCGTCTCTCTCTCCCTCACTCTCTCGTGTCCCTTTAGGATCCATTGTTGGTTAGTTAGCATTCACCTGCACATGTATTCATACACACATTCATTTGAGAAAGAAAATCAAAACCAAAACAAAAAAGACATGTCATATCATATCATAATCATATCATCCACGTACAAAAGTCCTGTCTGGCTACATCAGGCCTGTCCCTCCATCCTGTCACAGTCCCTTGTCCCCTCATGTCTCTTTGATGGTGGAGCCATCACAGAGCTAGTGTCCTCCTGGCAATGGTGGCACCGCTCCTCATCCTCGTTCCTCCAGCGACCAGAGGAGTTGGTGAAGTAGCCACAGTACGAACTGTAGGTGCCATGGGTGCTGCCACTCGGAACCTCGCTGTGCTCCGACCACCGACTCATCTCCTTGTATGCCCTCAGCTCCCCTCTCAGCTCTGACGCCTTCGTGCAAGCGTGATCCCGCTCCGCTTGGTAGCGCTCTGCCTCTACAGCTCCAGCCTGAAGTTGCTCGAGCTCTGCATGGAGGAGCATCACCTCGACAGCATCTACCAATCGACTCCACGCCATATCCTCTCGGACGTGGGCTACCTCCTCCCATGCCTCCACGCGACTCTGCTCAAGCTCCGCCCTCAGTCGAGTCAGCTCGGTCATTTGCATATACATGCATCATGGTCAGTCAATTGCATTTCATAAACATAATCAACAGGGAAAGCGTAGTGGTTGCTTACCCGCTCGGAGAGCGCCGTCTCGGCTGCCTCAGCCCGTGTCACCATCCGCGTGAACTCTACCTCTCGCTCGGCACGGTCCGCAGGAGTCTGGGAAGAAGAGGAGTGTGCATCAGCCCCCTGATGCTAGGCTCCCTCAACTCGCTACATTTTGGAAATCCAGGGTTAGTTAATTTCATAAGCAGAATCATAAACAGGTACATAATTAAGTTTAAGAGTTAGCAAAACTCACCAGAAGGGCCAGGGCCTGTCGGGCCGCGTCCCTTTCCTGGATGGTGGAGTGGAGGAGACCCTACAACTCCGCGATCCTCCCCTAGGGGTCAATCTGCATATAGGAAGTCAAAGGGTCAGTGCATAACCATATAGAAAGCATGATAGAAAAGCATTAAGAGCTAGAAGTCGTACCGGTCGGCGGGCACCATGGAACACCTGGTCCCTGTAGTGCCGGGCGTAGGCGTTGTAGTAAGCCTCCTCGCTCTCTGCCCAGGTGGACACCACCCGCCCGAGTGCTGTCCAGTCGGCGATCTGCTCTGCAGCTCACGTCATCCAGTCCACCACCGTGGCTAGTCCTAGGGGGTGCCTCCTCGCTCCTCCGGCTTCTCTGGTGCCGAAAACTCTATCGCATGCTGATGGACGCTGATCGTCCTCATCACCAAGAGGAAGTGGAGTGGCTCCACCACATTCATGCAGTGGAGCCAGATGTCACGACTAGAGTAGGTGAGGGCCGCCACCACCCTGGGCTGGCCCTCGTGCCCCTCGCTCTCATACGGTGTCCACCGGACCTGTAAAATGGGAAAGTCGTATTAGCATCATAAGCATATAAGTTACACTTAATGAAAAAGTTTGAGTTTAGGTCTTACCGAGGCGAAGGGCAGTGTGTCCAAGTCATCCTGGATCCCCTGGACCTGTCACCGCAGGGACCCAGTCTCTTGTAGGGCCATCCACGGCCTAGCGATGGGTAACCGCTCAGGGTACGTCTCCTCCCCTCTCCCTAGCCCACACAGGCGCATGTAGGCCTACACCTGCATTGCATTTCATCAAAATATTAGCATATAGCATTTATAGAATTCATATAGCATAATCAATTTAAGAGTCAAGTCGTACCTGGAGAAGGGATGAGAAGTCATCGAGCATCGTCTGCCGGCTGCTGGAGCTGAGGGTGTCAAACAAAAACGCGAGGACCGCTGCTCCCCAAGCGTAGTCCTGACGTGCTCCACGTCCTCAAGCAACGGGAGGAGCCGACAGCTAATGACGTCAGCCCTCATGACAAACAGAAGTCACCTGAAGAATAGCATTAAAAACCTCCGCAGGACCATGTTCACCTCTGGTCCTGGCTCGGCTGCCACTCGGGGTGGCGCTTGGTCCACCAACCTCTGCAAGTGTTGCTCTGGCAGCTCCCTAGTTGCTATCCCTGCTCCCCTCAGTCTGAGGCTCTCCTGTAGCCTCGCCCGTGTCAAGGTAGTCGACTGCCGCTCTGGTCGCAGTAGCTCCAGCCCTAGCAAACTCTGGGCCAGCTCCCGGTAGTTAGGGTAGGTCCTCCCGCTAACCGGTGTCCCATGCACACGCAGTCCGGTGATGAGCGTGACGTCCTCTACCGTGGGGACCATGTGGCCCCATGGGAAGAGGAACGTCCAGCTCACCAGATCCCAACCATCATGCAGATCATAGAGGAGCGGCGTATCCAGTCGGGTGACCACTATGCTCAGGAACTCAGCAAAGCCCATCACCGTGAGCCTCTCCCGCTGAAAGTCTGACAGTGCAAGGAACACTGCTTGGACCTGCAGGCAGGAGATCTGAGTCCTACGCTTTCCCTATACACATTAGTCATACATTTCACAATAGAATCATGCATTTCATTAAATAAATAAATGAAGGGCAAAAGAAAGAAAAATGTAGTTCAATGACTTTCCTGGGGGAGGCGCGACTTCTCCCCCCTAGCCGCCTGGGTCCTCATGAGATCCACGAGGACGTCCAGCTTTACGTTGAGGGTTTGAAAGATGCCGGTGCTCCCACTCGGGGGTAGTCCCGATGCCGCGGGTGGAGGTTGCTCATTGGCAAGGCTGCTGGTTTAGGAGGGCGGGTTTTCTGTGGCGTGGGAAGGTGCTTCTCCAGCCGCCACCACGGCCTTTCCCCTATCGCCAGCCGACCTCCTCTCGGAGCTCCTTCGCACCATGCTGGCTCTTTGATCGTTCCCACAGACGGTGCCAGATGAAGAGGCGTGATCTCGTGTTGGTCCTGAGCTGGAGAAGATGACCACGAACTGCAAGAAAGGGAAACGAATCAAGGGGCCCAGGGATGGTTCCTTGGGGAAAACCCTCTGATGCCTAAGTCAGTGGACTTGTAGAGATGTGATGCGAAGCTATGAGGGGAAGAGGAAGAAGGTGCACGAGATCCCTCTCCACCAAAGAGGTGAAGTGGTTCGTGCTCAGGGGGTTTAGGCGTGTAGTGGCCTACGCTGGAGGGTTTCCCAAGTTTAAATAGTACGTCAGTTTCATGAGTCCTGCCAGCGGAGGAATTGTAGGAGGGGCTTGCATCCTCGATGTGAGCTCTATAAGGCCTGAGGACTCTTGGTCTCCCTTATCCTCATAACGTCCTAATATTAGAGGACTCTCAGCGACGGTCTAGATAAGCATTCGCTGGTTGGTCCAAGCATGGAGCGCCAGCTCTTATCTGTGCGATGGAGGCGTAGCTCGGGTGAGGGGCATGAAGTCGCAGTGGACGATCTTCTTGACCGAACTGACGCTCAGACTTCCAACCCCTGAGGCCGCCTAGGAAGTGTCTGATTTTGAGTGTCTTATTGGGCTTATTTCATAATAAGTGGGCCTGGTGGGCTATCACTTGTCTGGCAGGAACTTGTTTGGCCGTTCATATACGGGCTGCGAAAATCCCCCTCTCCACATACGATTCTTCCAGTATGCGTAGTTGGATCCATCGATGTACTGAGGCATTATGGTGGAGTGTCCCTCTACTGTCATTCCTCTAGCATCCATGAATACTACCTCTTCAGGATGTTAATCCCTACAAAAGAGTTAGGCTCTGATACCACATGATGTGGGATCTAGAGGGGGGTGAATAGATCAATCACTTAATAAAATTTTATAACAGTAGCTACTAGTGCGAAAATAAAATAAACTACTATAGGATAGTCACGAAACACTTAACCACAATCGAAGCACGACAACTCAAGTAGAACGATATTTAGTCGATCCTACACATTCATCTAATGCCAAGAGCTATGAAGCAAAGATGGACTCAGATCAGAACACAAACAACCACGAGACACCTGGCTTTTAGGTGGTTTGATCTCTATCTAGAGATCTACGTCCACCCCACACTAAAGTCTAGTGTGGCTTCACTGCTGATTACACAGCTTAAGGACCACTGATCCATAGCTTCAGGGAAAACCTTCCCAACAACCGCTAATCCACAGCTTCAGGGAACACAGTCCCAGACCGCTGAGCCTTACAGCTTTGCTACCAGAGGAGTCCTCCTCTGCCGCTGACACACAGCTTGAGTAACAAGGTTTTCAAAGCAAACAAATGAAGAGAAATAGAAAACCAAAACCACAATGAAAATGTAGCTCACAATGAGGAGCGGATCGGCTCTGGTTCTGAACCAAGAGACCGAGATAGCAATCACAAATGCTCACTCTCTCAAAGCTCACTCTCACTCTGCTCTCTTAATATTTCTGGAGTTGGCTCTGCTCAGATGAATCGCACTTGCACTTTCAGGCTGGAAGTTGTTTCTGCTCTCAGTGGTGATTGTCCTCTTCTCTCTGTGAATCTTCCTTTACTTATAGGCTGCAGGAAGATGGATGTGTGGAAACCACATTTGCCGCCCAATTTTCATCCAGATCTGATCCCCCTCTGAACACGTGGCGGCATCTGAGCCAAAGTCTTTCCACGTGTCACAGGCAGCAGTTGCTTTCTACTTCGGATCACGTGCCCTCCTTAAAGTTCACGAATAATTCCTTCCTGGTTTTGGAACCTTTTAAGTAGAGTCCTTGTCAAAAAGTCAAACACATAGACTGCATAAGACAATCAGATAAATATGACAATTGCACAGACTTATGTATGCAATTGTAAGACATGCACAGACTTTGTTAAGACTAGCACGGACTATACACGGACTTTAACTTACCATTAGCTAATGTATGCACCGATCTTATGAGACAAGTACTAAGTGAAGAAGCATCAAAATACACATCATAGCCATGGTCAATATGATGTCACCCAAATCAACATTCTTAGTCAACTTGGTCAATGCTACTATTGCCAATCATTCAAAACACCTTCAGTACATAGCAGACTACACACTGCTGATCAAGCCCATAGGAGACCCAACAGAGGTGTACCCGTGGTCGGTTCCCCACATCCCCTTCAAAGCGCGATCACGTTGTAGCGGTTCATCTTCGGGCTACGTCTTCTTCCTCATTTTCCCAAGGTATGTAGTACTTTTTTATTTGTTATAGCATGTTTTTTTAATGCTAATCCTTGGGTGGCGATCACGGCTCACGGTAGATTTTTCATCGCCCCTTTCCCTTGTTCATGCTTTCATGATTATATGCATGTCTACATGTTCATAGTTTGGGGCGGGTAGATTAATCTATCTACATCTCTTTCCCCGGCCTTCACCTATGCCATGAGACTTGAAGGTGCGACGGCGCCCGCATTCAAGATCGGCTGGGCCTTTGACTGGAAGCAGCGCGAGCGGCAATTCAACCAGGCAGCCATGCCTGCGGCTGGAGGGTTGCGATACCGGACGGTCTATCACGAGATATGGAACGCGGCGTTCGACGCCTTCCGTATGGAGCAAGCTCTGTTGCGCCACTTCGACATTGCGCGCCATCCGCAAAACCGGGAGATCATCTCCCCGGTCGGAGAGGATGCACTCCTGGCGGCCTGGATTCGCTGTCTGCAGGCGACCAAGCAAACCCGACAGGTGCAGACCGATATAGCAGCTCGACGCGTATAGGACTCGAAGTAATTTTGTAAGCTTCGTGCTACATAAAGCACCTGTATTAGCTTTTGAAGGAAAAGCTTTTGTAATGGGCCAATGGGAAATGGGGGGCGCCGATTGAAGGAAATACAAAGGGGCGCACCGGTTTAATGAGAGCAAAGGGTGGCGCCGTTTCAAGCAATGCAAAGGGTGGCGTCGGTTTAACCAAAGAAATAGGGGTGCGCCAGTCAAAGGCATGCCGGTTAAGGGCTTTGTCGCGCCGTTTTAAGGCTTTTCCATGTCATTTTAAGTGCCGACCGGATTCCTTTCGAAGTCGTGGCCATTTATATGAATGTTTGCATCCCCGAAATGTTCCAGTTGTGACGCCTGGCCTTCGCACTACTCCGTTTGTGGCTTTGGGCTTTGGTCCAAGACTTTGCATATCATCCGGTGCGCAGCGAGACTGTGCCAGAGTTGTCAACTTTTCTTTGATTCAACTTTCAGCATGGGCGGTTGTAGAGTTGTAGCTGTATCTTTCGCCTGGGGGCTTCCTTATCAGGTGGAGGGCCACCAAGTGAGCTCTCGTCCTGATCGGGCGAGGTATGAGGTTTATTCGACATTTTCATCTTCGGCTTGCTCTCGAGTGTCGAGGCGTGCATGCTATATGATCATCATCATTTTTTGACATCCACAGACCTATACTCGCAAGCAAGCAAAGAACGAGTACCGAACTCACTTGGGCGAGCTCACTCGCGTAGCGCTCACGATTACCCGTAGGCAAGTCAGTGATGGTGGAAAGGGTCCGAGGTGAGATCTTGCCTTTACAAGGGTTTGGCTTAGCTGGGATTGAACCCCTAGGGTCTCAGATTCCCCATTTCCGTGGGCGGTCAGCACGCCGAGGGCGTGGGTTGTAGGGTTGCTCTCTCAACTTACTCCACGGTGGTCACTCAATTTGATGAAAATTTAAGGCCGGGCACTCACCTCACCGTCCGACGGACAACTTAGCAGTGATACTAAACTAAGCAAAAGTAAACCAGCAAGGGTGTAACCAAGTGCTCACCTGATCGGTGTGAAGACACCGATCCCGATCGGAGACGAGGCGAGCGGGGAAGCATGGGTATACCCTACACACTGTGCCGGTGTAGCTCTAACCTGAAAATCAGATGGTAGAACACTACACCTCTTGCAGGAGGGGGATCTCAGGGTGGGGGTTAATGGATTACCATCAAAACTACCTCTACACAGGGAGGGGTGGTCAGCCGGCCATGCGAAGGGGCGGGGATAGCCGAAGAGCAACAAAGAAACCCGACATGGTCGAGGAGAGTTCTGTAGGGTCAGCAAGATAGGGTGCTGGAGTTGAGACGACCATGAGCTCTTTCGGATGCTAATGGAAGCAGGACTAGCACTGAAACGACTGGGACTGACCAGGGAACAGACTGTAGAAGTTTGGCGCTGACTTGGTGGTCGATGGTGGCCGTTGCAGCTCGGAGTTCAGGGCTGGTCCAAACTGCCCCTGCCTAGTGCAGAACCACAGGGTGCTGTTGCAGAAGTTGTCTCGAGCTCTTCCAGACTCTGATGGTGGCGAGACTGGAGTCAACGCTACCGTGGTTGAGGTAGATTCAAACAAAAACTAGCGGGACCCCTAACAGAGGTCGGAGGAGAAAACTCTGAACAGAAGAGTGGGGGTCGGTCGAAACTGGGACAGACAGGACCTGTTCGCGCACTTTGACGAGGATGGCTGGGACTGGGTGCTCGGGCAGGCGAATGGACTGCTTATACTTGGAGCTGAAAGAACAATGGTTGTGGTTCTTCCCCTCTGAAGATCGTGCCAAGAACCTCACCGAGCTGGTCATGGGAGCCTCTGAACTCGGCCTCAGGTTGCCAGCCAGAGGCTGGAAGCGCAGTCTGGCGAGATCTTTTCCTCCGAGCAGCTCAGAGCTTGGATGGATGCGAGACCACCTCGCCTATGAAGCCACTTGGATGAGCTTTCCGCCGGTATAGGATATGCCACAAGAAGACTCAGGGAGCGATCGGTGGTGACACTGCAACCAGGTATAACACCTACTGCCTGCGAATTGGGATCAGCTTGTGGATGAAGATGGGTGTGGTGGTGGGGACGGGCAGCAAGGAGGATGTGTGGGAGGTGGGGTGTGTGACCAGGGGAGGGTGTAGAGGCTGGGAGCGGTGTGAGAGTGGTCTCCAAGGGGTGGAGGAGGGAGGAAAATTTAAATTTTGGCCTAGGGATATGCCCCTTTAGCCTTGGGATGTGGGATTGTGCATGGGGAAGGGGAGTGGGTGGTTAGGGTTGGAAAGTGACTTGGGAATTGGTGGGATCTATCTTGGGATGAGGGGGGTGAAATTCAAATTTGAATTGGGTATTGGAGGGGGATTTATTTGGTGTCAGACCTAGATGATAATCTCTTAAGGAATATGTGCCAATCTGCGAATGTAGGTGATAATGCATTCATTTGGCATCGAAGATTAGGTCACGTTAGCTACAATGTTCTGAATAAACTAGTCAAGCATAATCTGGTTAAAGGCTTACCTTAAATCTCTTTTAAACCAGACTTTAAGGTTTGTGATGTATATGCCTTAGGAAAATAGACCAGAAAATCTTTTAAAACAAGGCATGAACCTTTGTCCACTAGGCTATGTTGGAACCCTGGTTTTGATAATAACAGTCGATGAATCATGTTGAGACTGAAATGCATAAGTACTTTCATATTGAACAAACTTGATTTTTGTCTAAGTGTCAAAATAAAGGTCGATGCACATATAGGCGCTTAGTCACTAAGGTCGATGCATATTCAGGACGTAATCAACTAAGGTCGATGCACATTCACTCTGTCTTCTCATCAAGTCAGTGCATGTTTTAGGCTGAAGTGTCATAAGTCAGTGTATGTTTTTAGACGTAAGTCTCATAGGTCAAAGCATGGTTTAGGCTTAGGTCCGATAGGTCAATGCATAATTTCACACTAAGTTTGAAAGGTTGATGCATATATAAGTCCTTCATCACCTAACGTTGATGCATTCCTATTCTGTGAAAAACCAAGGTCATTGTAGGTTTTTGATTGAAGTAACACAGGTCGATGCACATTGCACCTTTACATACATAGGTCGATGCACATCGCATCTTGTGCAAAAGTAAGGTCGATGCACATTTTGCCTCGTGTAAGGCAAGGTCGATGCACATTGCATCTGATGTTAACACAAGTTGACCTTCATCCTCACAATCTCTATATAAGGTCGATGCATGTTGTGTAGCATGGTATATAAGGTCGATACATGTTTTGTTGCATATTACATATGGTCGATGCATGTTGTGTTGCATAGTATATATGGTCGATGCATATTGTGTAGCATGGTATATAAGGTTGATGCACATTTGCATTTTACATACTGTGGTCTGTGCACATGCAGCATTCAGGTCTATGCATGTTTTAGAATCTATGCACATTTAGGTTTCAAGGTCTGTGTACATTTTCTAGTCTGTGCACATGTAAGTTTGTGCATGTTCAAGGTCTGTGCATATGATGAACCAAGGTCGATCCTCATGCAAGACCAAGGTCAATGCATATCTGGTTTTCATGTTATTAAGTCTGAGCATATGAATTCCCTTAATATTTTCTAAGTATGAACTCTAGTGCATAAGGTGTTTGACAAAATGCCTTTGTTCTGATTGGCAGGATTAAGGCAAGCCCTATGCGCCTGAGAGCAGTAGAACTTCAAGTGGAGCACGTGACCCAAGATCCAATCATTGAAGCACATGATCTGAGGCTACTTGCTTTTCAAGACTACTCAGCCACGTGTGCTCCTTCTGTTTATCAGACCTGACACGTGGATCACTTATGCCACCTATCAGAGAATAAGCCCTTGGCGGGAGTCTTCCCTCCATGCGCCAAAGCGAATCAGTGTGGGGTCCACACCAACTGATTCCCTGCTATATAAAGGGAACTCTCTAAAACTGAGATGCATCATCTTTGGGGAAAATCAAAAGAGAGAGAATAGAAGTTGAGAGCAGAAGAGTCCAGAGAGCTGAGAAGAGAAGATTTTAGAGAGTTGAGAAGAGAAGAGTCAGAGAGTGAGAGATAAAAGAAGTGAGAGGCGATTGCTGTTAGAAGAAGAAGAAGGTTCGAAGTGATAAACAGAGCACCGTAAAAGCCAAGAAGAGAAGAAGAAGAAAGAGGCATTCTATTCACGATCTCTAGATCAGATCTAGAATCGTGTGCTCATGCCTGAGCTATATGGTTTTCATCGATACATCTGATTTTTGATTTCAGTTCACATTTGTTTTTCCTTATCATTTCTTTCAAGCTGTTAGGCAGCAGTGCAAGCTGTGATACACAGCAGCGGGGAAGTGTTCCTCAGTCAGCAAGTTATGATGCTCAGCGGTCTGTAATTAAGTTGTGATGCTCAGTGGTAGAAGCTATGAATCAGCGGAAGCAAGCTGTGATGCTCAGCTGTAAGCAAGCTATGATGCTCAGCTATAAGCAAGCTATGATGCTCAGCGGTTCAAGTTGTGAGTCAATGGAGGCCACCCTCAGGTCTGAGTGTTGGGTGTATGTAGGTCTCTGGTAGAGACTGAACCACCTAAAAATCTCTTGCCTATTGTGTGATTGCTTGCTTGAGTATTTGCTTCGATAGATGAATGTTTAGGAACGCTGCCAGTAGATTTCAATTGTGAATGCGAGATCACTCATATGATCTGAGTGTATCATCAATCAAAAAAGTATATCGAAAGGCATGCCAGGAAAGTTAGGTCACACCTATCTGGACTGACATCTCTTGCGTGAGGAGATCCTCCGCCTAGTACGATATTTGATTGATTGGCCACTTTCCTCACCTGAGTAATACTTGTAGGTGTTTTACTACTAGCAAAACTTTGATAGCAGCTCAGATCTATCCAGTGCAAGGTTTAGATTTAAATTCTGCAAAAGTGCTCTAGGATCCATTCACCCCCCCTCTGGATCACATCCATGCACGTCTCTATCACTTACAATAATCAGAGATGATTATCAACACACATCAATTGGTATCAGAGTGAGTTTCTATGTTTTTAGATCCAACGATCTACAAATCAGATCATGTATCTTTGGGGCATCCATTATTTCTTTACCTCAGTGTTTGTTGCTTCCATTTTACATTTTTTTAATACGTATTGTCCTGGTAAAAATTCGGCAACATCTCCTCCGGACCCGGATGCGAGAGGGGTAAAGCGAGCACACGTCCACAAGGAGTGACGTGTCCCAAAAATAGAGGTGCGCACGGAAGCGGCAACACCTTTAGGAAAACAGATATCGGTTGAAACATGATTTCACGGTCCAAGCATATAGGGAAAAAGGAGTCCACCGGATCACATGGCGAATGCCACCGGATCACATGGTGGCAAGTGCCACCGGATCAAATAGAGGTGGAGCCACCGGATGAGGGAGTGGGGTGGCGGACCCACTGGATCAAATGGTGGCAAGGATCACTGGGTCAAGGTGACCGATCCCACCGGATTAGCATGACAGGATCCCACCAGATCGAGACAGAACCCACCAGACTAGCATAGACAAAGACCCACCAGATGAGGAGGCTCTAGACTAATCGTGAGATCAAGGAGGCAATGGGCTGCTGGCACTAAAGGCCAAGGGAATCTCAGTGATCAAAGGCAATGAAGGGAGACAACCGAGGGGATATGGACGGGAGGCAGGGGGTATTTAGAGCAGAAACAAGGGTCTTCCGTGGAGGGCACGAAGCTAAAGCCCGATGACCTGAAGGAGACGAGCTAGTTTGCACTAAAGGAGCAAAAACCCTTCGTGGAAGCACATATGAATTGACGCGCACAGAGTTACCTCTGATTCTTCAAAGAGAAAGGAGGGGACCTCAACAGATCCTCCACGGGATTCTCAAATGAAAAGGGGAGCAATGAGAGACTCACAGGATAGGAGACTGGGGCTTCCAAAATGCGGCAATCTTCGGACGAGAAATCTTTTGAAACGCAGGCCTCGGAATCTCGCTCATCACACTGAGCGTTCTCCCTGGCCATCTCGCAGAGGACACGAGCGGTGACATGCAGCTTCCAAAGAAAGGAGTAGAACGAGGCCCTTCTTTATTCACAGTGAACTGGTACATCCTTCCCCATCGTGGGGTGAAGAAGAAGAAACAAAAGAGCCCCCCCAGAGGGAAGCCAAACGGATAGGAGAAGAAAAAGAAAACCAAAAAGTGAGGATCCACGAACGGACCCCCTTTTCCGACCTACTCCCTTCCCCCTCACCTTCAACGCTCAATCAGGCTCCCTCCCCCCTGGCTACCCCTCCGCCGCTGCACTCGTTGTTGTCTCTTTTTTTTTCTTCCCCTCCCTTGATCTTTTCTCTTTGTTCTCTATTGTTCTCCTCCCTTTCTTCAGTCTTGAGGCTCCCCATTTATAGGGGCAGACGGCCAGTTGCTCCCTTCGTCGCCTTCGAAGGCTCGCGTCTCAAACCTGTCGTGTATTGCCTGCTGGACAACGTAGAGCGCTGCCGCCTCGAAGACGAGGTCGCCAGTCAATGGTGGCTCTTTGCTGGAAGTGGGAGGCTGCTGTTGGCCCTTCTTTCAAGCTGTCATTCACGGATTGGTGCCATGGTTGCCATCTCGGGAAGCCTACGCTTCATAGTGCCCAGCGCTTCCAACTTTTGTAGCGTAGCCCATCATATTCTGGCCGTTGCACCAGTTTACTTGGGCTTGGGTGCCACCGGATGAGTAGAGAAACAAGTCACTGGATGACGCGTACCTGGACGCCACTGGATGACGCGTACCGGAACGCCACTGGATGAAGGCAGGGGCGGTGCCACTGGATCGCCTAAAGAGGCCACCGTGTCACCGGATGAGGGCCAGTTAACAATTTACCACCGGTGCAATAGCAGGAGGGAGAGGGACATCGCCTGAGGGGTCAGCTAGTAGGGCCAGCACCAAGCCATAGGGTTCCACCACATGCAGAGATGGTGCCAAGGAAGTGGCAGTAGCAACGGGCCCAAGATGCCCAGGCGGACGGTGCAAACCTTGACCAGCCGGAGTAGAAGAGCCAGCAGGAGGGGGTGGGCCCAAAGATAGAAGGCTTTGGGAGGCCCAAAGGCACAACAGGCAAGGCAACCTCAGCACCAACGTAGCCAGAAGCCCCACCCAGGCAGAGGCCACCAGCCACAGCAGGGGGAGAGGGGTCAACACCCTGAGGGAGAGGCTAGACCCCCATCAGGCAGAACCGTAGGAAAAGGAACACCGGCCACCAAGGCAGGGGGAGCCACTGCAGGCGGAGCTGGGGCCGAGGCAATTGCTAGAGGGCCAACCAGCGAGCACAGTACTGGGGTAGGGGAGGCCAGCAGTGTCCGGAAGGGCAACAACAGTCGGTCCCAAGGCGTCGGGCTCCACAGCTCCGCAGCCATATACGGAAACAAAGGGGTTCGCATGGATCGCACCCACATCATTGAGTTCAAGAGGGATGTGCAGGGGCAGTTTTTGATGTGATACGGTGGAGGCTCGAGGGGCGATCCGGTGGGGGTATTGGAAAGGTGATACGGTGGAGGCTTTTTGGGTGCCCATCCGGTGGCGGGTTTTGGGGTGCCATCCAGTGGAACAAAGTGAAATGAAAAGAGGGAGAGAGGGATCGCAGGAGTGCTCATCCGGTGGGGGAACGTGGAGTGAGGTATGATACGGTGGGAAGTTGTATAGGGTGATCGGATGGGAGGATGAGCCACCGTATGAAAGGGAAAAGGGCCACTGGTTATCTTATATTTATTTATTTATTTATTTACTTTCTTCTTCCTTCTATTTTGTTATTTATTTTTATTATTATTCTATCTTTTATTATTTCTTCTTCATTAAATAGATTTAAATAAAAATAATTAATAATAAATTTTATTAAATATCTTTTTAATTTTTTAAATTCGAAAGTAGATAACATAAAGATGAATTCTTTGACTCTCAAAGATGAATTCTTTAAACTAAGTAGTAATATTATAACTCTAAATCTACATAGGTAGAAATGTTGAAAATAAGGAAGCCATTCTTAATATTGTTCAGGTCACAGAAGGAGTATTGCCGATCCCTTATCTTGGACTTCCTCTAATGTCAAGCAGCATCAAGAAGGCTAGTTGTCTACCACTACTGGATAAGATCAGAAGTGAGAAGACGCATTGATTCATGGAAGAATCGATTCCTATCAAGAGCTGGTTGTTTAGAACTGATTAGATCAGTTCTATCTTCTTATTCCCTTTACTGGTCCGTAACATTCTCCCTTCCATCATCATTGATTGATGAGATTGAAAGAATGCTCTGAATTTTTATTGGCATGGCCACACTAACATGGAGGCCTGTCATATGGTCTCATGGAAGCAAATCTGTAAACCGAAGGAGGAGGGAGGATTAGGTCTTAAGAACCTAAGGGAATGGAATTTAGCTTGTATGGCTAATCTGCTCTGGGACATTTTGCAAAAAAAGAACTCTCATCGGTGTTCATGGGTCCATGCTAAGTACCTCTCAAAGTACAATATTTGGGAAGTTAGAATGAAGCCTTATTATTCAGCAGCTTGGAAGGGAGTCTTGTACACCAGGAAATGGCTGAAAGATAACATCTTTTATGAGATTGCAGATGGTAGAGATACTAATATGTTGGTGGATCCTTGGGTTCAAGGAGAGAACATTCATCACTTATTTGGTGAAAAATTATGTAGGATTTAGAACTGCATAAAGACTGCAAGGTCTCTAGTTTCATCTCTAATAGATCTTGGTCCCTTCCCGAGCCTGTCTCATCTGAAATGGCAGAGCTATGGACTACTATTTCTGCAATTCCAATTGTTTCAGGCAGAAGATATTCAATTCGTTGGAAACATAATAATGGACAGTTCTACTCATCTCACTGTTGGGAAGCGCTTAGAGAGAAGGCAACTATTATTGACAACTGTGAGTTGATTTGGAAGAGGCCAACAATATGCTAAGGGAAGGGTTTGCTTTTCTAATCCCACCCCATTTCCCATGTGACCCCCATCCTGTTCCCGCCTGTGTGTAGGTTGGCCGCCAGCCTTGGCCGACATGGGTGGGGGGGTCTGTCGCCTTCCCCTCCCCCCCTCCGGCCTCCATCTTCTCCATTGGGCGGTGCCTCAGTTCGGGCCGCCTCGCCCCCCTTCCTACCGCTGGGAATGCCTACTTGGTCATGCCTTGAGGTGCCCTTGCCTCCTCAGCTGGTCTTCTGCCTCTGCCCGCCCCAGCTTCTGGTGGTGTAGGCCTAGGCTCCGGTGCTGGATGGGCTCCTACTCCCTCTACTGTTGGTGGTGTGTGAACAGGCCCTCTGGTTACGGTGCCTCCCTCCTTTGCCCAAGTAGTGTTGCAGTCCCTGTCTCCCCTGGTTTCTCCACTTCTTGCCCATGGACCTGCATCGATGGATTCTGGAGAGCTAACCGCCTTCTTCTCCTCGGAGGAGATCAAGTTATCCTGCAGGCCGCTGGAGTTTGCTATCATCACCAAGACTCCCCAGGGCCGTCCACCCTTCCAGGACATATGAAGCCATCTGGTTCAACATTTTCAGTTCAAGCTAGATATCCTTATTAGTGCCTTGGATGGGTGCCATCTGCTGCTCAGATTTCAGAACAAGGAGGACTTCTTGCGAGTTCTACTCAATGAGTCTCTCTACGTCAAGGGCCGCCTATTCTTGTTCTTCCAATGGACGTTGGACTTCTCCTCGGATGAGGACTCCCCTCTTGTCCCTGTACGACTGGAGATGCCAGGTCTTCCAGCCAACTTCTTCAGCGAATCTATGATCCATTCTATTGTTGGGAGTAGTGGCCCCATCCTTCAGGTGGACAGAAACACTCTATGCATGACCCGCACGCACGCTGCCCGTGTTTGTGTCCAACTAGACATCTCCAAGAAGCTTCCCCACCTTAAGATAGGGTGCTCTTCTTTAAGGCCCTTGCCATCTGTTGTACTCCCTTTTCTTGCTATTTTCAATGAAAATTTCCCTATTTAGTTGTTGGGGGTGGAGCACACCTTCCCTTCCTTGAAGGGGTGCCTGCTCTCCCTCCTCTTGCCTTGCGGGTATTGACTAGATTAAAAAAAAAGGCAACAATTCATAGAGCGTCCCATTGCCTTTGGCAAGCACTATTACTTAAACTCCCGACTATGAACAACTTACAAAAGAGAGGGCATCATCTCTCTAGTATGTACTTTCACTACAAAAATAGTGGTGAAACTTCAGAGCACCTATTCTTTGACTGTGCTTACTCCAAGTGGATTTGGAAAGAGATCCTAAAGAGGCTAGATCTGCAACGGATTCCCAAGCCTTCTCTTAGAATGGAGATTACAGAGTTAGCTAAGAACTGCCCAATCAAGGGTCCTATACTGAAGCTTGTCCGAGTTCTGCTACGAACTATAGTTTGGCATTTATGGAAGGAAAGGTGTGAAAGAATCTTCCAGGGAACTAACACAAATAAGCCAAACCTCATCATTCAAATTCTAGAAGACACTCGGCACTGCATTGAATTCCATGGAGGAATGCAAGGTTTCAAAAGATGGGACTTCACAATCTTCAAAAGAGTCAATATTAACGCCCGGGCCCACACGCCCCCGCGCGGTCCCCCGCGGGCCTGCTCGCGTCCACGCGGACCCGCTCGGGGGAGGGCAACCCCGTACGGGTCCCCCCGACCCCGGACGGGTCTTCCCCTCACGTGGTTTCAATAAAAGGAGGGCTTTTGGGAGCTCGTTTGCTCGCTGCGCCACGTGGAGAAGGGAGAGGACGCGCCTCCTTGTTCGTTTATCGTCTTCCTCGTGCCGTAGGCCGCAAAGGGGAGGCGTGTTGTTGTCTGTGCTACATGGTACACGTGCGAGGGACTTCACTCTTGGTGCGTAGACTTTTGTTTGTGCCTTCCTTCTTCTTGTAGGTGCCTCCTTTATCCATAGTTGCCCGTCCAAAGGAGAAACATTTTATCCCGTAGGGATTTTTTCGGAACCACACGATCCTAACAATCGTGGTGGGTTTAGTCCGGTTCTCGACCACCCCTTTTGCTGCGAGGGGTCTGCAATTTCGGCAATATGTAGGCTATGGAGCCCTAAGTGTATGGAGATACTCCGCGGGGTGGCGATACGTCACATGTTAAGCCCGTGCGTGGAGATATGCCATAAAAAGGCGCTACACCGAATATAATTGTAGATCTCGACCAATGCGAGGGTAACATGGCAACATGCCAATTTTTGTTGGAATAAATCATGGGTGCAACAAATGCCCCCCACGGGACATCCGTCAACGCCAGAGGCAGGGGGTGGGTGGCCCGTGTTTCTTCATGGGTTTTGCTTACCCCCGAGTTCCCTGACAGAACAAGGGGTCTTGTAGGACTGTTTAATAATTTTATTACTGCCCCCTGGTTAATTTAGCCTTTGACTGAGCCTTGTCACTCATCTTTATCTCTCCGGTCTTGGCTTTGCAGCTCTTGCAGACATGGCCCGCCCTAGCCGGAGCAGAGAGACCTCTCGGAGGCCCAGAGTTGGAGGTTCTGATGACCATTATGTGCGGAGGACAGACAGACCTATGCCACCATTCCCTCCTCGCAGCATTACCTCTGAGGGTTTTGATGCGGTGGACCGCGGATTTAATTGGGTCACTGAGGGCCCAACAGGAGAGGCTGCTACCACTGAGGGTACTGTTGATGTCTCCCGGATTACGAGGAGGCAGGGAGGTTATCCTTGTCATACAGGATTGATCCATGTCTTAGCTGAGAGGTTCAATAGGCGCTGGAACACATTTATGACTGCTGAGGGAGAGACTTCATTGGACCTGTGGGCCTTCCACAGGATTTCGGGCCATCCCGTTTGTGGACAGCCGTACGAGGAGTTGTCCCTGGATGATGTGCATCTGAGTGCTTTGGATGGAGCAGGCCGATATCTCCTCCTCTATTGCTTCAGGTATCTGATGAAGATCTGGAGGGACTTTGCCCTTGTGGGCAAGGAGAGAGCTGCACGGATGCCGAGGGTGACCCTGAATGCTTGGGTCATACATTTTTACAGCGGTCCTTACTGTTTCTACGAGGAGTTTACTTCCTCGGGCATGACTTGGGAGCAGTGCCGAGAGGTAGAGCTCCGATTTGCTTCACACCCTCATCACCTACCCGCCCTAGCACGGGGGTGGAACTCGAGGGAGCTGCTGCCGTTGACGTACTTGGCGGCTTATCTGGCTTACTGGCTAGCCAACTTCGTGATCCCTCATGGAGAGGAAGGAGTTCTGCGAGCAGAGGTAATCTACCCGGCGTGTTTGATGGCATGTGGTCGCAGGGTTGCCATAGCTCTGGCCGCGCTGGCGAACATTTATCATTCTTTCGGAGCCCTGACTTCAAATTCATCGCCGAGAGATAAGCATATTCTGATGTCCACCCATTATCTGAGTGCGTGGGCTAGCTTGCTGTTGCCAAAGCTATCACAGAAGACGCCAGTGGATAATCTAGCTGTACCACTTTTTTTTGCTTTTGCTGGTCACCCGGACCAGGATGTAGTTTTACAGCTTGCTAGTGCTCGCCGTGCTTTGTCTTTCCTCCATACTAGGAGGGATGAGAGCCTGGATTTTGATCATAGCTTCCGCTCGTACCGTCCTTATTCAGAGCGACAGGGTGACACAGTTGTCTACAAGTTGTTTTCATGGGCTCTGTCTTCCCTTTATGCACTGGCCGATTGGGTTGTCTGCATACAGCCCGGAGTTTTGATCTACTACCGTTCCAGCACAGCAGTTCTTGAGCCATACTAGCCGCACCGGTTCGCCAGGAACTTCGGGTATGATCAGGCCATACCCCTAAATGCAGATTTCCCTGTGGCACTTCGGCAGTATCGGCAGAGGGACATTCATCTGGTAGCAGCTTCGTGGCACGGTTTCCTCCTTCGTGACGTGAAGGAGGAGTATCCTGTTCCGGAGCAAACGCGCAGAGGCTTTTTTGACATACACTATGCGCGTTGGTGCTTCAAAATCAGCAACGTCTTCAGGCAACGGGCTGACACTATTTGAGTTGCTGAGGAGCGACGTCTGAAGAAGGAGGACTTGCCTCCCTTGTCACTAGATCTTGAGTTCATTAGATCTCACTTTTCTGGAGCTGCCAGAGCTATCCGTGAGATAGAGACCCGTTGGAGGGAGGAGGGACTCCCCATTCCCGTTGACAGGAGCCAGTATACTGAGGCTTTGAAGCCTTTGAGGAGCACACCCACTGTAGCTTCTACTTCTGGGTCTGCTCGCCGGGGAGCAGCCCCTGGGCCTTCAGCACCATATTCCTGATGGGAGGATTTGAAAGCCTCTTGCGGTCTGAAGACCAAATCTTAGCTATCCGAGGCGGTTCCAGAAGGGGCGTTTGTAGGTAGTGTCTTCACAAACTGGAGGGCCCACATCATCAATGTCGTGGGCTGCGCGGGCCCCGTGGAGTACATTTCAGATTTGGAGGTGGCTGCCACCCCCAATGCCATCTTGACTATTGTCAACAAGGTCGTCAGGGGCCTTGGTTCAAAATCCGAGCAGATCATTTTGAAGCCCGAGAGGATCATCGGGGAGTCAGGTATATGCTAAATTATTCAGCCCTGTCCCTTTTTGTTGTTATGCAATTTAAGACGCTTACTTCATGCAATCTTTTATCATTTTGCAGAGCATACCAGTGGCCATGAGACTCAAACTTTTGGGAAGAGGCCTCGGGTCGAAGGCCGAGAGGATGATCCGCAGCCTACCCCCCGCCTGCGTTTTGAGGAGGCATCTCCCACTCCGGCGGAAGTTTCCAGTAAGGGCAAGAGAGTTTTATTTCAAATCAGCATTACAACATGTTTATGCAATGTTGTAACCAGACTGTTTTCTCCCTTTTTGATGTAGCTCCTCCTGAGACTCGGGTTGTTGCGAGCTTTTCTCCCCGCCCCGAGAATGTATTCACAGAGGCGGGATTAGAGGTAGATGAGTCTCTTCCTGATATTAGCGTGGACATTGAGGGATTGGACCCTCTCCCGACGATTACACGCCTGTGACCGGCGATTCTCCCGCACTTGATGCCGGAGGGACCTCCGTTGCTCAGGATTCGGGTAAGTGCTTTTCATACTTAACCCATCTTCCACTCTTTCAAATAGAGGAAGTATGTGCTTTGGCTAATATAGCATCGCCTGTTGTAGAGACTCTCAGAGTTCAACCCACTCTCCCCGTCGTTGAAGAAGGGGGGGAGTCCCCTGACAGTGAGGGGACTTCTTCGTTGTCAGATTCCTCAAGCGGGGGAACCTCTGGTACCTCATCGAGCACTGGGACTTCTAGTACCTCCTCTAGTGGGGGCTCTTCTTCCTCTTCATCGAGCTCTTTTGAAGAAGGAGAGATAAGGATGAGCCCAGGTAGTTTAGGGCTAGATTCTCTTCATGTGTTAAATCATGAGCCCTCTGACTTATTTTAGTGCTCATTATGCAGCCGCCCAGACGGCTTCCTCCCTGGACGAGCTTTCTAGGCTCATTGAGACAGGGTCTTTCGTTGACTTGCCAGCCTATGACGAGGATGTGAGGGCTCCGATCGCCAGGGTCGGAATCCCTGATAGGGGAGCACCCTCCCTAGCCATAGGGCTATCGGCAGGTATTGCCGGCGCTGCAGAGTCCAGCAGGGTGCAGGCTTCAGGTATGCACAAAAATATTTTGTACATTCTTTCTGCCCTATCTTGCTGCATATTGACATTGTGTGATGCCTCTGCCTTAAAACAACTGACGATCACCCAGAGGAGAGGCGTTTCCCTCAGCCCATAGGGGTGAACATGCCGGCAGGCTTGTCCTAGGCACCCTCAGAGGGGCGGGACACCGTTGACCCGGTCGCGGCCTCCACTGTGCCACGAGCTTCAGGTATGTTGTTGTCGAATTAGGAACTTATGCCATCCATCCGACAAGTGGTCTTTATCCCTTCGAACCTGGAGGAAGTGCGGCATATCAATCTGACATAGTTAGGAGTCATGTCAAAGATATTATTGTGTGGCATTTCCGCATTGGCCACTTGTCTTTTCAGTACTTGAGAGTCATGTTCCCTTCTATGTTTTAGTCCGTGGATATTCATTCTCTTTACTGTCAAATTTGCCACTTGGCAAAACCTTGTAGAGCTCAGTTTTCAAGTTCTTTTAATAAAAGCACTTTCTCATTTGAGTTAATTCATTTTGATGTGTGGGGACCTTCCCTGTGCCTTCCATGGATGGACATATGTACTTTATTAGCTTCATGGATGATTTTTCCCAGCGTATCTGGATTTATCTCCTGAAGTCCAAGGAAGAAGTTCCGAGGATCATTCAAGTGTTCTGCAAAATGGTGGAAACTCAATTCAGCAAAAAAATATAGTTGTTGCGCTCGGACAATGCATAAGAATATTTTAGGAGACACTTGAATGTATTCTCGGAAGATGAAGGGGACATTCATGAATAATCTTGCTCCTATATGCCACAACAAAATGGAGTGGCGGAGATGAAAAAGCGGCACCTCTTGGAGACTGCTAAAGCCTTGTTGTTTCAACAGACTCCCTAAAAGATTCTGGGGTGAGGCAGTGCTCACTGCTACATACAATGATCAATCGCATCCCATCCATGGCTCTTGGGAATATGTCCCCATCACCCTTCTACATCCTGATCATCCACCATTCATCCTTCAACCAAAAGTGTTTTGTTACTTTTGATTAATTCATTGCCTTGGTCCTACTTCCACTAAACTTGATACACAATCCATTAAGGGTATTTTCTTTGGGTACTCCCTCATCTAGAAGGGATGCAAATGTCTTGATCCTCAAACTGGGAAAAAATATTGCCTAAGGATGTTACCTTTATGGAATCTCAGTTCTATTTTCCAGATGAGATTTCTTCTCCAGGGAAGACGCAAGTTTCCACAGAAAATCAGTAATCTTCGCTCAGTATGTTTCATTTTCCTACTCTGATTTCTGTAACTCCTGATCTTGCTTCTTCACCTTCCCCTATATCTGCCACATATGATGTGAGACATGACTCGGGGAATGCATACCCTCCTAGCCAGCAGGACAAACTGCTGCTCACTTGCTCCAGGAAGAACAAGCAAGATAAGGAGCCCCCTTTGGAGCATCTAGCTCATGAGGAGCCGAGTTTGCTGGTCTTAAAGCTGACCGGCACAGTGAACTTCACCCTACAACTCCTTAAATAGATCTTGACCTTCCTATAGCTGCGAGGAAAGGAACCAGAAGTTGTGCAAAATATCCTATCTCCCAACATGTGTGTTATTCTTGGGTTTCTACAAAACGCCTTTCTTTTCTTTCCTCCTTGGCTTCCACCACTCCTCCAACCTCATATAAAGAGGCTGTGGGGACCAGCCCCACACCCTCCACTCGGCATCGCCGAGTCACCCCGGGTTTGGGTGGAGTGTCGAGTGAGTTGGCCGTTGTTATCGGCCCATTCGGTTGCGAATCGTGCTTGTTGCCTAAGTCCTAGGTTGTGTCACATCATGATCCCTCCTGACGACATTTCTACGGTCGTACTTGAAGGAATCACCCCCAATGATGAGTAGACAGCTAGTGTCCACTGTGTCGGTCTCCGAATCTGAGGATTTCGCGACCACAGCAATCTGCTCATGCCCCTGGTCCAAGGAATGAACATTTTCCCATGTCACCATGGCCCGGCATGCAGAAGAAGAAGAGCGAGATGCCATGTTATCTGCAAGAAAGTAATATCAAGAAAAATAAACAAGGTCAGAAAATGGTTGATCAAGATAGAACTTTTGACAAAATTTTGGTAGAGTCTTCCCAGCTCAGGAGATTGTCAGAAAGAAGTGGGAACGCATCCACCAAGGGAATGGTCCCTTAAATAAGCCATGGTTATTACATCGAGGCAAAAATGGAACACCCAGGGGAATAGCTCTGAGGGCAAGCCCTACTAGGAGCCTCCCGGGGTCCGAAAATTGAGATTCAAATCCTGAATAAGCAAGACTCTCCCTCACCAGCTCAAGGGACGTGGGTCGTGCTCCAAGCTCACTCGCGTCGCAGAGAGAATGGGGGTGAGGAGAGAGAAAGGACTATTGAAAATGAGGTGGGTGAGAGAAAACCCAAAGGGAAGGGGGGTTATATGGGGAGTTCCCACACTGGGGTTAATCCAACGTGCTAAATAGTGTGCCGTATTAACCCTCCCCATCAAAATGGCGTGCTAGATAAGGGCGCGCCGTAATAGCCTATGAACCCCCACTACGCCGGATTAGCCACCACGCCGGTTTGAGGGCCATTCCAAGCTTCTGTCATCCAGACGGGAAATCTGCCCAAATGGAGCTCATCCATTGGTCCCGCTCCACTCGTGACTTGCTCACAACACCCGCGACTGGAGGGCATTTGTTGGCACTCAAAATATACTCAGTGGTGATCAAGCCTAAAGGACATGGATGATGTGGTCCACTGAAGCAAAGAAGCTGAAGGAAGCTGATATACCAAAGCGTTCTCAAGTTGCCAGAGCCTCAGGTCACCCGGTATGAACGCTAGGGACTTCACCTCAGGACAATCGAGGAGAATTCACAAACAAATCGATAGTGTCAACAAACCAGCCCAATGAACCGGCATTGACTCAATCGTGTCGCATAAACAACATCTGTTATGCAACCAAGGATGACGGTATACTCGGTGGCCCGCCACCTGAATGCAAGATCCTCCTGAGCTGACAGAATGCCCTTGCCACTTCAGAACAAGGGACCGAAGGCCCCGTCAGTAGAAGACCCCGATGACCCAGTGTGGGTACGGCTTCTCAGCAAATTGGGTCCGTTAGTGACCAAATGATCGCCCAGTCAAGGCAGAAACATCCTGGGTGGTATTTCACCTTCCGAGAAAGCTACAAACATAAATTAAACCAAGCCAGCAGCACGAACCACAGTGCCGAAGGATGAGTCAGTGAAAAACCCGCGTATTCGAACTAAAGGTACACGAGGTTCTGGAAACGGTCGTATGACGACCCAAAAGCTTTGTCAAGGCTTCTCACCAAGATTTTACAAGACCGCGATGAGATGAAAGATCACAGTGACTCCTAGAATCAGTTCGGGACCCACTGTCTGACCCACGTCAAGTGAACGGGACCTATCCGGCACGCCCTTTCACCGACGCCCCCCTCTTGCCAGCGCCCTCTTACCCGGCGCGCCAAATACTAAATGGAGCTTCCCCGGCATGCATTCTCCACGCCGTGATTGCCCCGTCTATATAACACCATATGGTTCGACCAAGTGAAGAGGGAGAGGACGGAGAGAGAAGCCAATCGCCTGAGAGGAGGAGGATTGGGGGAGAAGAAAGGTTCCTGTGAGAGCCTGAGAGCCGCCATCCCCTGTTAGTCTCCCCTGCCTGTGAGAGCCTCCGAGCCGATACCATGTTCTTCATCGCCGACGGCAGAGGTGGGTAGCAGAGCGACTCTTCACCTCCTCTCTCTGTAACCCCCCCTGTGGATGTTGTAATATTTGGGCGATGATATGAGCCTGTGAGTCTCTCTCAGCCATTACTCCCCATCCCCTCTGTTGCCTTTGTTCCCGAGCTGGGCATCGGTCTCATGTGACAACGCTGAGCCGTCTATGTGTATGAGCTTTGTCTGATTATCAATGTATGTGACTAATCATGTAATAAATAATAGTTGTGGCTTTGGGTTCTTTTCTCCCTCTCTTCAAGTCCATCTCGATCCAATTGTTGCGTGTGCTATCACCGGATTTATTTCTCTTTCACGCTGGAGATGCCCTGGGATATCCCCAAAAGGGCTATAGTGACATCCCCTCCCCGGGGCTTACTTCCGGTAGGATGTTTGTATGAGGTTTCCACTACACTCATTATGGGGTTTGACGCCGGAGATATGTGTATGTGCCCTTCTGGATGATTCCCCGGACTGATTCTCTATGATTCCCCATTGTTCCCAATCATGAACTGGAGGGAGATGGGGGCCGTCCTTATGAAATACCTTATGGCATCATCGCCTTATTATCTATTGCATATTAATTTCTAAAGGGTTCCCTCCTCTAACCCGCTCACCCCTCTGCTAACATGCTAATCAGCTACCCTTCCCTATTAGATGCTACCTTCTTGCCCTTATCTCTTTGTTGTTCAAATGCCCTGATATCAAGGGTGTTTGCTTCTTTAGGCACTTGGCACCGCTCTACTGCCTTTGTCTTTTGTACGGTGGTAGTGGTTGATGTAGGGGCAGGTCTCGCCAAGAAGGCTTCTACTTTGGCCACTACGTTTTTTAAGCGACCAAATGGCCGGATTTTCATACCAATCATCTTTTCCAGCACCTCCCTCCTGAGGTTCTATTTATAAATCTACACAGCATCCTCCTGATGCAGGGCCTACTTGCACCTCATTTCGAGGTTTCTCTACCTCTTGATATATTCAAGGGCTATTTCATCTGCCCTTTGCTTTGTTCAGTAGAGCTCAGCCACTGTGACTTCCCTCTCGGTGACGTGAAATCTTTCTCTGAATTTCTTCTGTATATCTGGCCAGTCGCTGATCGACCCGATTGGGAGGCTGGAATACCATTCAAATGCGAGCCCCATCAGCGAGGACCCGAAGAACTTTAGCAAATATGATTCATCCGTGGC
Source organism: Amorphophallus titanum (assembly GCA_024336825.1). NCBI lineage: Eukaryota > Viridiplantae > Streptophyta > Magnoliopsida > Alismatales > Araceae > Amorphophallus > Amorphophallus titanum. Next base: position 28,307,906 of record JANBPO010009603.1, read on the forward strand.
TAGGTCACCCATGACGGTCATGTAGTATGAGACATGCTCCTTTGGGGATCCCTTCCCATTGAATTTGTCGAACTTGGGCGGCTTGCTAATCCCTGGAGGGAGCTGCTTGGCTGAATGATGTGGTGGGTATGGCACCCGATAGACATCAAACGCGACATAGTCACCTTCACTTCGCTCGGTGAGCTTCAGCTTAATCATTCTTTCCACCATCATCTTGTTGGCAGCAGTCGGATCAACCGGCTCTCGGTAGAAGTGTGCCGACTGCAGGTAGGGAGTGAGCAAGGTGGTCGCTTGTGGAGGAGACCGCACCAATGGAGGTGGCTGGTGCACTTGTGGCAGAATTGGCGACATCAGCAACTGAGGTGGACACTGCTGGGTGGTCGCTAGGCTGGGCTCTGCCGACTGGGGCAGAGTGTATAGCGATGGGAAGTCACACAGGCTGATGCCTCCCCGCGATGACTCAGCTTGCACTTCAGGCTGCTTGGAGGCTCAGGCTTGCTCCGTCTTCTCCATCGGTTGCTTCTTCAAAAGTTCTCTCCCCTGCTGGTACTTCTGGAGTAGCATCAGAATTGATGGGTCCATGGTTGTTGTGCTGGGGATGGCTTCTATTGTCTCCCCTGAAGCTCCTTCGGATGAGATGTTTAGCATCACCTCCTCCTCTTCAGCCGTTACAACATTTGCAGTGAGGGTGGTGACTTCTTCAGGAAATACTTGTTTTCCTTTTGCCGCTTTCAGCATTTCTCTTGTGACTTTATCTTTTCTGGTGTTTGGCCCTGGCCTTTTGGCTAATCGATCCAATTCTTGGGGCTGCTCAGGCAAACCTCCATATGTATCGGCCACTCCAGCCATATTACAGGCGAAAACCTGCATGCACTTCCTTTGTCGATGAAACTTCCTCCTTGCATGACCCGGGAAGGTTAGTCTCTCAAATACGGAGACTCTTCTTCTCTCCACCTGTTGGGGAGCAGCTTCATCGGCTTCGAACTCCAAGCCATCTTCATATCCATTGTCGTCAGTCGACGAGGTCATTCTTCTTTCTTCTTCTTCTCCAACTACCATTGGTGGGCAATCGTCTTCTTCTGCCATGGTTGCTTGCAATAGCCATGGTTGGCCCAGCGAGGGGTTGCCCATACCCTTGAAATAACTTCTGACTATGCTGGTCATTTCTTCTTGTCCTAGTCCCTGATGCTGGACTGGGGATAGTTGTCGACCTCCCCTAGGAGGGATGTAAGCTAGCCAGGCTCTTTCGCCAAGTTGCTCAAATCTTCTCCCCACTGTGGGGATATCGGCTTGTCAGGCGCATGCCCTAAAGCTTACACGGCGTGGAGGATCCGCGACAGTTTCTTCTCTTCTTGGGGCCAAGCCCCTCTCATTCTTCCTCCCCATCTCAGCATGTTCAGGGAGGCGATGGACAGGCACCTCTTGGTAGACGGGCTGGATCTTCTTGGGGACCCAAAATTGTTTAAACTTCTTTAGCCTTGGGGCCAGCTCTTTTCGGCCTCGGCGGCCTTCTTCTTCTTTCTTAGCTCTCCTCCTGAAAAGGGCTTGGAAGGAGTTGCGGGTTGGCAAGGCAGTGACCACCTGGTCTGGAATTGCTTGGGTGTTGCGTCCTTCTAGAATGATGCAGACACCACTGATCAAAATAGACTTCCCGAACACTGAAAGTCATCTAGTAGCTGGGACAACAGCTCTTCTGTGGGAACTCCCCTGAAGGTGACCCCCGAACTTGTTGCAGTAGGTGGGGCGATCCCCCTGAGCTACATGGTGGAACATGCAGCTAGTCAGCTGAGTCTGACCTATTGTCAGATCCTTGCGGCTTTGGGCGTTGTGGGCCCTAGGCTTCTTGTTAATATTCCCTTCGGCCAACTCCGGGGCCTCTACCTCTAGTATGTCAGCAAAGGCTACCCCCAATAAGTTGGAGAAGTCGACCACCGGTGGGAAAGAGCTGGAGATAGTTGGTACCGCCAGATACCTAGTAGCAGCATAATTGGCCATGATCTCGGGGCCGAAAGCCAAAGCAGCAAGTCCCGTTGGCATCATCATTTCCTGCAATAAATAGGCAAACAATCAGCATTCTTTGGGAGGGCCCCGGGGCACATTTATCTTGGTAAAAAGATGAAGGGAGACTTTGGTCCCACCGGGAGTGCCAAGCTTTGTGGGGGTGAAGATATGCTTCCCTCTTTTATATTTAAAATAGATATTTATCGAATCTTATCGACTTTTGATTACTCTGTGGAGAGAAATATGTGATAAAGTTGGTAATTGAGATTAATAAACAGATGAACTGGCAGAGAGAGAGAGAGAGAGAGAGAGAGATGGCGCTGGGTTGAGGCTCGAGCCTTCCGGAGGGGCGCGAGAGTCGCGGGGGGCTGGCCCTTTTTTTTCTGTCGGAGGGGCAGTGCGGAACACAGACGCCGCAGGTAGCAGCAGGGTCCGCAGCGGCAGGCGCAGAACCAGGCCTACCTCGTCACGCCCATATCCAGCCTTATAGTTATTGTTAGCAGCAGCACAACTCCACTCCCCCCGGCTTCTCTCACTCTCATTACTCGCCATCCTCTCTCTCTCTCTCCCCCTCTGCTCTACTCTGCTCTGCCAGACTGATGAGCTGTCTCACTCTCCCACCCCTCTCTCGCTTTCTCTCTTGAACTGAGGAAGTACCCACGCATGTGTTTGAAAATCTACCTCTTCTCTTTCTCTCTCTCTCTCCACGTGAGGTCTTGACAAAAACATAGTCAGGAGTTCAGGCCCCTGTTTACCGTTGAATTATTCGTACTGCAGTCAGTCTGTCTCCTTCTGCCTCGCACAGGCCCCGCCTCACTGTTCACCACGCGGTGATCCTTGGTGCCGATTGGTAACGTAACAGGTGCCGGCCCTTCGTCGGCGGCAGCACGCAGCTTCTTTTTAGAGCGATGGAGACCCTTTCACTGTGCCGAGCAGTTTCGTCCGCGTTCGAAAGCAAAAATGGAGAGATTTGCGACGCCTTCAAATCCAATGTTATGTGGCCTGTTAAGGCAACGGAATGGTTTTGCTTTGCTGCCGAACGCAATGAAAAGACGGCAGGGACTGTGTAGCCGGAGATGACCGTGCTTTTGCTCTCTGTTCATCCATGATCCACCAAAAGAACTCCGGCGCCCTGTCGACTGTTGAGGTAAGAGACGAAGGTATGACGGGTTTCAAGGGGTTGGGTCTCCCCTGTTACATTGCACTCCCTTCGAATAAATGCCCGGATAAAACAAAGGCCGGGAAGGGAAAGGGAAATCATGGCATCATGAGAATGCTGAATCACGAAGTCCTCGATCGTTTTGATACTGTGGAATTCATGGGAGCTTACTTTTCTAATTGAAGGGTTCCCTTGTTAGTCCTCTGACACTACGAACCGTCCGTTCTCTCCCACTAAAAAGTGATCAGTAATATAGCCTGCAATTTTACAGTTTTAACATTCAACTCAAAGAACATATGAAGCACAGGCCATCTTATAAATATATAGCGTCCGATTAAATAGATTAACGTCACTCCTACCGATCGATCAACTGCACTGAAACAAGGTAAAAGTACGATAACCTTACACAAGCAAAATTTGTGAAAGAATTTTTTTAAAAAAGAATTTTGGGGGGTCTAGATCTTGCAACTTCTCTTGGCCGTCAGATGACCAGGAGACTTTAACGATGAGAACGGATCCTTCAACATCTTAGTCCAGGAGCGTGACACCACCAGCATGAAGGAGAAGTATGCCTAGGCCAGGTGGCTAATTAAGCCTAGGAAGATGAAGGGGTGGGAATTTGAGAGCAATTTCTTTTATTTCTTCACAATTTATGGAATAATAAATGGAGAAGTAAAACGTATGGACTAGTCAGACCGGATTATAGAGCCCGAAAAAAAAGGGAAGGCTTGCATGCAGGGTCCTAGAGAACGAGGAGGAAGTCTCTTGTGTAGGACCGGAGATGGTGCGCATGGTCCTAAAGTGTTCCTTGAATCCCAGTTGCTTCGTGGGGGTGAGTTGGAGGGGCTACGGTGATCATCAAGTTATGGATTAGATGACTTCCTCTAAGTCGTGCTCGAGAGGTGCTAAAACTGGAGTGGAAACCCTCGGATGATTGTGGTAGCTTGAGTATGGAGCGATGAAGAATCCATGATCCATCTGAAAATCCTCAGGTGAGCGATGTCTGCCGTGATTTTCTCTCAAGCCATTGGGGAAGCCTCTACAAGATCACGGAGCCGAAGCAAAAGCTTAGTGGTTGGAGGACGCTAGGATGTCCTTGGAGGAGAGTCATGAAGAGGCATCACATGCCCGCCCTTGCAGCGGACGATAGCCACTTCCTGCCAGCCACGTCGGATGCGAGGCGGGAGGATAGACTGTCTCGGACTTCTGTGATGATGGTTCTTCACATCCCAGCTCACCGGGATTGGGGGACTTCCACGTGCTCCAGGTCCTCTTGAAAGAAGAGCTGGGTGATGAGGAGAGTGGCAGGAGAGGATGAAATGGTGGGCAGTCACAGGACCTACTTGAGGAACCGGTGGTCATTCTGTCATTGTCGTCGGGGTTGTGCGGCGCTTTCCTACTGGCAGCCAGGATGGAGGGGGGTATTGAGAAAAGAGAAACACTAAGTCTTAGAGAGATTTGTGTGTGTGTGTGTTGGTGGTGCGCAAGGCATCTTAGTTGGGTGTTCATTCATAGTGTGTGTGGAAAAGTCTCACTCACGGTGGGAGAGTGGACGTAGGTCTCAAGTGTTCTTGGACCGAACCACCATAAAAAACGTAGTGCACTCTCTTGTGGTTTGATCCTTATCTCTCTCTCCTTGTTGCTGAAGTTCACTATTTCGATCACGTTGCGTTGTTGGTATGTCCGAGTCACTACGAGGTTCAACATTAATTGTCAAATCAATAGGCTTGCATTTTAAGTGTTTGAAGTTCCTATTGACTGTACTGGACTTTCAGGACTCTGGAAATTATATATCTCAGATTTCCATGTACTTCACATAACAATGCTCTGATACCAACTGTGACGACCCAGATTCTGGATACCGGATATACCCGATAGGACTACCGAGCAGACTCGATACCGCTTAGAACCCGTGAAGTCTCCCAAGAGCTGTAAAGCTCCGAAGGGAAAAAGGATTGTCGTGTAGTACATTGAAGCCATAAAGATATAACAGCAAGCAATTAAATTTTATTAGATCGGTTTGCTAAAATAGCAGAAATAAAATTACTTTTTAATTAACAGTTTCAATTTAACAATTATACCAGAGTCCAGTCCAAAGGAAAGACGAGCAGTGTAGTCTAAGTACAGTCGACAGAAAAGAAAGACGTACACTGAGGTCGGGGGAAGCCTGACGTAGGTACAGCTGGCAGCTACGGATACATTACATCAGAAACCGTGGAAGTAGAACGATGCCACCCACCTGAAAAGTAGGGGTGAGCCTCGTGTCACTGGCTCAGCAAGGTTCACATGGATCCCCATCGAAAAATACGCAGTAACACGGAACAGAAAATAGTAGGTGTAGCAAAGCAGAAAAACTACACTAGAAAGCTGTATAGAAGAGGATGCAGGAGTAGGGAACAAGCAAGGAAGAGGGAAGAACCCGTACCGAAAGAGCATGGCTACCGAACTAACCTCAGCAGCCGAAGCTACTCCTAACAGCAACAGAAGGGTGAACTCTGAACTGGCGAAGTCAGAAGTTGCCGATCCGTTGACGAGACACCAAGCAAGCGAAGGCTTGCAAGGAAAAAGGAAAAAGGTAAAAGCCCTAGAAAAAGTCAAGATAGACTAGGTAGAAAGCACACACGACTTGATTGTCATGCACGCTCATCTAGACACGACCACATGCACAACCAAAATGTCGTACACATGACACAACACTACACTGATCTCGGGCAAAGTGACAAGGAGGCTGACCCAGAAAGGTCACGACGCTCGAGAAATACGAGAGTCACGTGGAAGTCACGTGTCACGTGTCTGAAGTACTCCCCTCACTAGAAGAATAGCCAACTGCGTCCACTGACGTCTCATGCTGCGCCTACAAGTGGCTCATCTGCCTGTCATCCAAAAGCACGACCGAGACCAAGACACTATCAGAACCAGAACAGAACTATAGTCATGAGTGACTAGTCAGGGTCACGCCCATCAGTGCAAGTCCAAAGCCCCTACCCACGTGTGCACACACTGGCTCTCGTCTAAGCCAAGCCTCTAGCTAGTATTCCCCCCATGCGATGCTACAATCGAGGACACTACTATCGAGCGCGGGAGCCCACGAAACTAGCTTAAAAATCATAAATCGAAAAATGCCCAACCGTAAAGGCTGACACGTCAAAACGTGTCGTAAGGCTACGACTAGTGGAGATCGCGAGACACAGACTCTAAAATGCGAGTGATGGAGTACAGACAGGCAAGAAGCATTACCGCACATACTACGAAGCACCAATGGCAGCACAGGAAACTGCCAACAGACTCAGGACAAGACAACTAGACCTGAAACTACAATGATCCTTGAGTCTTACGCCTCGGAGTCAAGATCGTCGTACAAAGCAAAATAAGCTGCCAATCGGTCTAATCCTAAGCCAGAGAAAATGACTCACCATTAGAAATGGCTCACGGAGACCTGAGGGAACACCGAGAACCCTCAGCATGCCTAGATACGCAGAATGAGGTAAGATGATACCTCATCGCATCCAGAACCATGTCTCAAACCGGACAGAACTGCTGAGACACACACAAGGTCTTACGTCAACCATTGGATCTAACTGGGTTGACTAGAACCAGACAATGACATAAAAAGTAGTACAGAAAATTGCCCATAGCAAGAACACTCCTGGCCACCTCATATCATGGTCATAGCTCTCATAGGACATCAAGAGACATCCACGGGACGACGGGCAGACCACAAGGTCACGCCAAGATGCACGAAAACCAGTACGTTGGGAAACGATGCTCAGACACCGTCCTAGAACACAAACGTAAGATAGACCAACACGAAACAAACCAGTACGGCCAACCAAAAACACCAAGGGGATGGGCGGTTATAAGGGGGCCGCCCAAGGGATGAACGGTACAGAGAGGGCTGCTCAAGGGTTAGACGCCTAAAGGGATGGGCGGTCAGGGCAGAGCCACCCAAGGGGATGAGCGGTCAAGTCTTGGCCGCTCAAGCCCACGACTCAGAATAGTTCCTGGCCAAAACGATCTTGACCGGACCACCTAATGGAACCGACATACTACAGTGCCAATCAAAACGGTCTTGACCAGACCGCCTAACGTGACCAACACTCAACTGTTGACCAAGGGTCAATTGGGATGAGCGGTCAGCACCTGGCCGCACATCCCAACGGAAAGACAAGCGGCTAGAGACTGGCCACCCACGAGGGGATAGGCGGACCCTACCAGGCCGCCCATACCATGTGCGGTCTATCATGCGGCTACACGAGCCCCAAAACCTAGAGAGGATGAACGGTCCAGAGCCAACCGCCCATACCTTGGGCAGTCTCTGGTGCGACCGCGCAACCGTCACGGTGAGCAAATCATGGGGTTGGCTCAATCTTGGCCTTCCCACGCCGCATTCGTGCCGAGACGCAGGGGATACAGCCATGGACACACATACAATCACATGGACTCCAACCGGAGTCAAAACGGTGCACGGATCGCAAGCCTAAATAAATAAATAAATAATGAAGAGAAAAAGAAAAGGTAAACAAGTCTGGCACGCCTGGTGGGACTGGTGTCTCCTTTCATCTCTTTGTCGAGATATGTGAGCCCTGAGGCCCTCCCAAAGGCTGCTGATCGTTTGCGTGTTCTGTATTTGTAGGCAAACAATGATGTCATCAGGACTTATTGCTCTTACTTTTGGTCCTGCGATCGTCACCGGCCATGCTGAACATGGGTACCTAGTGGTGCCCACTGTTTTCGGGACGTTCCCTGCTGTTGTAGGCTTCCCTAACTTTTTGGGGCTGGCCTTCGCTGACCTACTTCAAGTGGAGTCCTCGGAGCCCGCCGAGGAGACTACAAAGAAAGTCGAAGCCTTGAAGGTTCGATGCTATACGGGTTCGCTTAAGAGCCCGATTCAAGTCGCCAGCTGCCTGGTGCACCACATCACTCATGGGGCCCGCCCCATCCCTACCAAGAATTTCAGAGGATGCCGGCACAAGGGCATCCGGAGGAATACTACTACTGTTACAGGATGCCTTTCCATGTCCGACAAATCTCTACTGATCGGGGGAGTTCGTGTCTTCCTGGATGGACGTGATGCTCGGGTGGTCTCGGATCGGGTCATCCCTGCCGTACCTATCTACAACTCCTACCATGCCCTTTTCGCAAGGAGAACTGAGAAAGGAGAAGCTGGCCATCATGGCCAAAAGAAGTTGGCCCCTAGGCCAAGGATATTCAAGTAGGTTTGGGTCCCTAGGAAGATCAAACCTGCTCCCTATGACGCATCAGTCCATCACCGCCCTGCTCATGATGGAGCAGAAAAGAAGAAGGAAAGGGGCCTGGCCTCAAGGAAGGAAGAGACGGTCGTGGACCCTCCACGCCATGAAAGTTTCAGGGCCTGCACCCGACAAGCCAACATCCCCATAGTAGGAAGGAGATTCCAGCAACTCACCGAAGGAGCTCGACTTACTTACATCCCTCCCATGGGAGATCGACAATTATCCCCAGTCCTACATCAGGGACAAGGGCATGAAGAGATGACCAACATGGTCAGAAGCTACTTCAGGGGTCTAGGCAACCCCTCACTGGGCCAGCAACGGCTGCTGCAAGCAGCCGTGGCTAAAGAAGACCACTATCTACCAATGACAATTAAAGAAGAAGAAGAAGAAGAAAGAAAGATGACATCGTCAGTCGACGACAATGGATATCAAGATGGCTTTGATGCTGAAGTCGATGAGATCGCCCCTCGGCGAGAAGAAAGAAAAAGAATGTCTGTGTTCAAGAGACTCACCTTCCTAGATCATGCAGAGAGGAAGGTTCATAGACAATGGAGAAGAATGCAGATCTTCACCTGCAACATGGCTAGAATATCCAACTAGTATGGGAGGCTGCCTGAGGAGCCCCAGGAGCTGGTTCGATTGGCCAAGAGGCCAGGGCCAAACACTCGAAGGGTGGAAGCCGCAAGAGAACTGTTGGCAGCGACTAAGGGAAGGCAAGCCCTAGCCTACCACCAAAAATATGATGAAGCTATTGTTCTGACTGCCAATGTGGTGACGACAGAAGAAGAAGATGATGTCTTGCTCGACATCCTACCTGAGGGTGCATCGGGCAAAGCAACCGAGGCCATCCCCAGCACAGCGGCCATGGATTCGGCAGTGTTGATGATGCTTCAAAGGTATCGGCAGGAGATAGAACTGCTGAAGAAACAACTGATGGAGAAGGCAAAATAGTCTTCGACTTCCAAGCAGCCCAAGATGCAGGGCGAATCGTCACGGGGAGCTACCAACCCGAGTGACTTCCCACCGCTCTACACCTTGCCCCAGCCGGCAGAGCCCAGCTTGGCAACTACACAACAGTGCACATCACAGTCGCTGATGCCGCTAGTGCTGCCACAGGTGCACCAGACAACCCCGACGCCTTCACTATTGCGTCCTCCTCCACAGGCGACCGCTATGGTCACTCCATGCCTACATCCGGCACACTTCTACCTAGAACTGGTCGATTTGACCACCATAAACAAGCTGATGGTGGAAAGGATGATCGAGTTGAAGCTTGCTGAAATAAGTGAAGGCGACTACGTCACATTTGATGCTTACCGGGTACCATACCCGCCACACCATGCTGCGAAGTGGCTCCCTCTTGGGATCAGCAAGCCTCCTAAATTTGACAAGTTCAACGGGAAGGGATCCCCGAAAGAACACGTCGCCTACTACATGACCGTCATGGGCGATCTAGCTGTCGACAAGTCATACTTGTTGAAGTTTTTTAGGTCCTCGCTGACAGGGCTCGCATTTGAATGGTATTCAAGCCTCCCGATCGGGTCGATCAGCGACTGGCCGGATATGCAAAAGAAATTCATAGAAAGATTCCATGTCATAGAGAGGGAGGTCACAGTGGCCAAACTCTTCTCAACAAGACAAAGGGTAGATGAGACAGCCCTCGAATATATTAAGAGGTGGAGAAACCTTGGAATAAGATGCAAGCGGCCCCCGCATCAGGAGGATGCTGTACAAATCTACAAGCAGAACCTCAGGAGAGAGGTGCTGGAGAAGATGATTGGCATGGAAATTCGGTCATTTGACTGATTAAACAATATTTTAGCCAAGGTAGAAGCCTTCCTGGCCAGGCCTACCCCTACATCAACTACTACCGCAACACAAAAAGGCAAAGCAGTAGAACGGCGTTAAGCGCCTAAAGAAGCTAACGCCCTTGATATCAAGGCCCCCTTTCATTCTCCGCCCTACCTCTCACCCCCTAACGGTCTTGGTTGAGACCATTTTCTTCTTCTTGCAGTCTTCTAGGAGACTATTTTCCACTTTCTGTCAGGTTTTGGTCCTCTCTCTTCTCACTTAATCACGCTCTTTCACACTCCCGCTCTCTTTCTCGCGTTCTCTTGGTCAGTCCTAGAGGTCATTGTCAGTAAGTCATCATTCATATTTTACTCATTTTACATCTTAATAAAAGATAAAAAAAGATCTCATTCCACTATAACAAGAGTCATGTACATGTGTGTCCATAACAAAAGGAAAAGAAGAGGAAAGTACAAGTCACTCGACTGGTCCCTCTCCTGAACTGCCATTGTCGTCGGTGCCCTCATGCCATTTCTCTGGCGGGCCCATGGCTGTGCTCCCCTCCTCTCATCACCGTCTCCTCTCCGCCTCCTCATTCCTCCGCTGGTCAGAAGAGCTAGTAAGGAAGTCTGGGAAAGTACCACTCTGTGCGCCGCTCTGTGACGCACTCCTCTTCGGTCCTCGGCCTATCATCTTGATCGTCCGCTCTATGGCCCGTAGCTCGATCTTCAACTCGAAGGCCTGGCGCTGAGCCTCCCTGGCCTCAATCCGGTAGCGCTCAAGGTCTACTGCTCCTGTGCGAAGCTACTCCGCCTCTGCACAAAAGCACTCTATCTCAACTCGTGCTAGCTCAAGCTCTGCCCGGAGTCGCTCGGCCTTCACTCTGGCACCCTCCGCCTTAGTCAGTGCTATAGTCAGCTCTCTCGCCTGCATACGCATTCATCATAATTTGGCATTTGCATCATCATAATCATTTAAGTCAAAAAAAGGAACTCAGTTGGTTTGCTTACCCTCTCCGCGAGAGTGGCCTCGGCCTTCTCGGTCTGAGCAACCGTCCGAGCAAAGTCTTCGTCCCACTCAGCTTAGCCTCCTGCTGGTTGGGAAGAAGAGGACAGAGCGTCTGGTCCACGCCGCTGCGCTCCCTCAGCTCGCTGCATTTTAGAAGTCAAGTCAGTCAAACTCATCAGCATAATTAAGTCTAAGGTTTAGTAAAACTCACCAGAAGCTCCAGCGTGTGTTGGAACTCATCCCTCTGCTGCATAGTGGAGTGGAGGAGACTCTAGAGCTCTGCTATATGTCCCTAGGGGTCTAGCTGCATATAGCAAAGTCAAGGTGTCAATGCACTAGGAATCACTAGAAGGCTTAAGTTTAGAGAGTCATACCAGTCGTCAGATGCCACGGAAGACCTGGTCTCCGTACCTCCAAGCGTAGGCCTTCAGGTAGGCCTCATCGTTGGTAGCTCGGGCCTTCACCTCCCGACCTCCACACGACTAGTCGCACACCTAGTCGATCGCCCGGGTGATCTAGTTGATCTCACTGCTGAGTCCCTTTGAGGATCGCCCAAAGTGCTCGTCATCTCATGCAGGGAACTCTACCTCCGGCTGATGGACGCCCCTCATCCTCATGATCAAGCGGTGATGGAGAGGCTCGATAGTGTTCATGCAGTGGAGCCAGATCTCTCACCCTGCGTATGCCTAGGCCACCTCCACCCAGGGCTATCCCTCGTGACCCTCATCATGATAGGGTGTCCAGCGCACCTGAGAGGGCAAGCGAGTCAAGTGTTAGCATTTAGATCAGCATTTTATAGGCATTAAGTCTGGAAGCTTATCGATCCATAACGAAATGTGTCCATGTCATCCTGAATCGCCCGCGATAGGCACTGTAGTGATCCCATGTCCTGAGCCGCTATCCACCGCCTCGCGATGGGCATCTGATCAGCATGTACCTCTTTCCCTTGCCCTAGGCCAGGGAGGTACAGGTAGCTTCATACTTGCATTAGTCAAATGTCAGCATATAATCACCATAATCATAGAAGAAGCATAAGCATTTAGAGATAAGCATTTTACTTGGAGTAGAGGCGAGAAGCCACCAGCATCATTTGCCGATCAGTCGTGCTGAGTGAGTCGAAGAGGAACGCCAGTATAGTAGCTCCCCAGGCGTACTCTCCAACTCCATCTAAGTCTCTTAGTAGCGGAAGGAGCTTGCAGCTCACTCCATCTGCCCTTGCCGTGAACAGTAGCTTCATAAACAATAGCATCAGGAAGTGACACAGTACTATGTCTCCCTCTAGTCCCGATCCCGTGGCTGCTCTCTGTCTAGCTTGGTCTGTCAGTCAGCCCAGATGCTCCTTAGGTAGCTCACCCATGGCTATCGCCGCTCCCCTCAGTCCTAGGCTCTCCTGGAGCATCGCCCTCGCAAGCATCGACGAGTGATATCCTGGCTGTGTCAGCTCTAGATCAAGTAGCTCCCTCGCCATCTCTCAGTAGTCAGCGTAGGCAGTCCCTGTCACTGGGGCTCCATGTACTCAAAGCCCCGTAATCCATGCCACATCCTCGAGCATGGGGATCATGTGACCCCACGGGAAAAGGCACGCTCGGCTGACTGCGTCCCATCTCTGGTGCAATGCATATAGCAGGGCCTCTCGTGCAATGCATATAGCAGGGCCATGTCAATCTGCATCACCTCTATCCCCAGGAGCTCAGCGAAGCCCATCGCTGCTAGTCTCTCTCTCTGGTAAGCTGGCAGTGCCTGGTACACTGCCTGGACCTACAGCCAAGAGATACTCGTCCGTCGCTTCCCCTGCACACATTTAAAATGTTGAGTCAGTCATTTTATAACAATCCATAACAATTCATTGCATATAATAAAAAGCTTGTCGCCGTCCCCAGCAACCTGCCTTCCTTGGAGGGCCAACCGGCTGGCTCCCCGTCTGCGGACCCGTCCATCTCCGGCCCTAAGTTCGTGCAAGTCCTCATGGAGCCAGGCTTGGAGACGACATCCTTTGCATTGCCCTGACAGGCGGCCTCCGCGTAGGCTTCCCGTCAGCCTTGCTCTCGCCCGCCAGCCATGTAAGCGCCCCCCACCCCTGCGCTGTCAGTGCCTTCGGTCCCACCTATCCCACAATGCCCCTCGGTGGCATCTACTCCACACGTCTCGTCTGCTAGGAGGGACAAACCAGCCACCAACCTGCCTCCGAAGCGGGGTGCCGCTACTGTCCTGGGCCTTTCTGCGCCCGATGTTGTACAACTGTGGACCTCCTACCCTCCTCCTACTCCCTCGGCTGGGCTCAACGCTGGGGCTCCAACCTGGTCGCTAGCTGCCCCTAGCTCCACTGCGTCCCCTTCGTCGACCGCATCCACAACCTTGCCAAGTGTCTAGCCTCATTCACCGGCAGCTCCGCAACTATCCTTTGCTCAAGCTGTGAAGCGAGCCATGCGATGGGCGATCCCTGACGATGATGGCTCTCCTCCTCCTCCTCATCGCCCTCCTGTGGATTTGCCTCCGTCTGCCTCCCTGACTACTACCAACCCTGATCGTATCACATTTCCCATGCTTATCAAGCCCCTCATCATTCATGGGATTGATCAGCCTCCTGCTAATCCATTCGACATCACTGCTCATGTCAACTTCATCAGTCGTGGTTGACCGCCATGCCAGTCGGAGACCGTGGGCCCTCGCTGGTCGCAACGTCGTCCACTTTTTGCCTCCCCGAGTCGCGACTTCAGGCCTCCTTGAGCGCCTCCTTGCTCCTGTGTTCTCTTTCTCTTAGGCTTTGCCCCTACTTTGTATGCTATTGTTTTAGGTTTATCCCCCTCTCCTGGACCTCGCTATCCTTTGTACCCCCCCACCTCTTCTATCTACTATTTATCTATCTATAAAATTTCTTGTAGGGCGGCAGGGGTCGAGTATCTCCCCTTGTCCCTTATAAGTATCACTTTAGTTAAAAAAAAGAGTTAAAATGGCGCGACAAGTGTAGGCAAAGGCCTAATCCAGCGCGGTCACGGGGGGGCGCGCCGAAATAGGGCGCGCCAGATTAGGGCGCGCCAAATTAAGGCCACGCCGGATTAGTTAATTCTGTGGAATTTTGATTTATTTTTTGGTTTGTTGAGATGTTTTAAAGTGTTTTGGAGTTAATGGGGGTTAACTATTTATTGGATTGGGGCCCCGGGCCTTCCAGAAGTAGAGTTACAAGTTCGTACGAGGTTCATACTTGAGCACAGCGTCCATTCTTAGTAGAACAAGTTTATTAAGCTCAAATTATTGAACGGGTTTTATTATCTTATTTATGACGAAAATCGGGCAGCATCTCCCCATCCCAGAGGATTGCGGGGGGAGAAGCAGGGAAGTACTCATGTAGTCGAGTAAACCCCTAAGAGTAGGGTGGCACAACGATGGCCGGCAGACCCAAACGGAGAGGAAACCCTGAGGGCTAGCCTACTAGGGGCACCAAGGTCTGTGGGTTAAACCGAACAGATGAGGCGACTAATGAGGGAAGCGACAACCCTGAGGGCTAGCCTACAAGGGGCATGCGACCCGTAGTCAGCACTACATCCGAACCAGGGACGACTAGTAGGGAATGAAACCCCGAGGGCTAGCCTACGAGGGGTACGCATCCCTTAGCCACCACAAGGTCCTGAAGGACTATGGGTTTGAATTTTCAGGTTTAAACCCCTGTTAATATTCACCGCAAGGCTCCATGGGGATATCCATCACTCACAGATGGAATCCTTTTGGCCAATAGGGGTTCTAATGCAATAGTAGGGGATGTCCCCTTCCCCGTGTCACTGGAGCAAGGCTATCAGGAACAACCAAGCCCACAGACTCTAAATTAGGAGCGGAATGGAAGGAGTACACGACACAAAATGCATTTGATTAATTAACATATTATCATTCACGAAGTTAATCATGTTAATGCCCACAGGGGTCAGTAGTTAGCATGTAGGTTACAGGGCAAGGGATGCACGGGTTAGCATTTGTAGAGCTAGTAGGGACGACCCAAGACGGGGTGCTGAGACTACAGAGGGAATGGCTCTTACAACAATTATCATAGTGTGCTCGTTCCAACTGTGGTGGTAATTCCCCTTTTGCCTCTGGGCAATGAGATGATGCGGAGGGACACCGGGAGAACTAGCCTCACATTGGGGCGAACTGAAGCACATAAATGGCAATGCCTCTGGTCACAAAACCCACAGTGCATACATAGAGGGAAACATGACTGGTTGCGTTAAAGGAGAGGAAACCCCAGGGAAAAGGGAAGCATTCATATGGCCCGTATTGACGTCTGGGCATGATCGGTGCCGTAAAACAGAGCACAACGCTCACGCATACATGAAGCAAACGGATCGAGAGAGATGGGGGAGAGGAAGCATGCATAGCATAAAATCATTTAGTTTCTTAACGCACAAATAGCATTCATCCTACTAACAAGAAGAAAATACATGAGCCACATAACCTTCAGCACTGGCATTGTCACACGGACACCGCTTCATTACTTTCAGAGAGGATTGCAGAGAAAGACGAAGAGGAAGAGATGGTGAGGGGGGGGGGGGAGATGGTCTCACAACATCGCCCCTCCCCTTCTCACTTACACTTCTCCATTCATTTGCTTACCTGTCATGAATAAAGCATCACATATGTCAGTCATATGAGAGTGGAGAACAGTAATGGCTTATAGTGTTAGCCAGTATCAAAATCATGATATACAAATGACCAATGACCACAGGGGCACAATAGCAGTATCACAACCTATGGTGCCGCTTGCAAGGATTCCAACATTTGAGGAATTCGAGGCCTCGCAACCACAAGAGCGTCCTGTTCCAAGTATATCCCTTTTGCTTTATTGTCTTGTGCAATCCATGAGCTAACCTTGTGCTTTCTCTATTCCTCTTTCTTTTTCTCTCAGTTCTTGTACCTCAACCCACTCCTGCCACGGAGGAGGTTGTTGTAGCTGGTGGAGTTGAGGAAGGGGAAGGTGGTGCAGCAACTGCCCTCCTGACAGAAGTAGATTTGCCCTCACCGATGCCCAGCCATGAAGGCCAAAGTATTCTATCATCATTACCTTTCTTTACATTCCTTGCGAATTGCCTTAAGTTTACAGGGTTGTCTTCTTAAGTAGATATCGGCCCTTCTATTTCTATGGAGGCCCCTCCTCCTAATGCTCTAGTGCAGGGAGGGTTGACGAGCCGGCATTCATCAGAATGGTTGGCTACTTTGGTGGCTAAAAGAAGCTCCTCTGAGGCGGCCCCTGGCAGATCAGCACGCTTGCGAGGGCTGGCTACAGAGGTAGGAGGTTCATCGAAAAACCCAGTCTCTGAGGAACTGGTAGACTACGGGACCTCGAGTGGCGAAGAGCTTTCGGAGGGAAGATCAAGGGAGACCACTCCATCGGCTTCTTACGGGAGTGATGTCATAGCCTTCAGCTCGGTGAGGCTTAAGCCAGGCCTTCTTGTTGCTCCGAGCCTTTCTTTGGAAGAAGGCGAGGTTACTTCTGGGTTGACCCATCCATCAATGGAGGCACCCATGATGGATGGGCTAGGCCTCGTGCCAATTGTGGTGAGCCGCCAAACTTTGTTCGATCGCCTTACTGCCATCTGCATCCCATAATATGGACTTTTGACAATGTCCTTTCTTTTTTGGTTTTGTCTATTTCATGTAGGATCTTGTTGTACCCATGGGGCCAACTCAACCACCGGAGAGAGCAGCACCCTCGCTTCCAGCCCCTCAACTAGAGTCTTTTACATTATCCTCTGGTGGAGATGCAGTGCCCTTATGGAGGCTACTCGCGTTACGATTTCCAAGTGGGTATCTTAATACGACAAGCCTCGGTGAGTTGGTAAAAATTCCTGGGCTTGACCAAATTGTGGAGCAGCTACAGCCTTCACCCTTAGCCATCGAACAAGGGCCGGCCGAAGATATTGTTGATGGCAGGACAACTCTATTGGAGGTCAAGGAGGAAGTAGCTGAGACCGCAGATAACTTGGCAATCGCTGTCGGGGCTGAGGTTGAGGAGAATCTTCAGGCAGAAGGCTACAAGGCACCCTCTCCCGCTGGCCCAGAGCCACTTTCTGATCCCATGGTTTAGACTTCCAGCTCTGTACTTGAAATAGGGGATAAACCCGTAGCGATTGTTCCTCCCTTGCCTACACCTGTCAAGGAAAGTAGAGAGGAGTTGGCGTCAGCTTCGAGGGAGATAGTAGTAGCTCCAAGCTCCTCAACGGTGCTACCATCCTCCTCATCAAAACCTTCCGATGCTCTTTGGGATGACATTGATAGCCAAGTACAATTTCACCTTCCCGAAGTAGTATCCCTTGGTCTGTCTTCTTCAGACGAGATGGTATGACAGAACCTAGATACGCTGCACCACACTGTGCTGACCCACTAGCGTCTAACTTATCTGCAGCTACAGGGCATAGTGGAATGAATCACTTTGGTGCTTCAAGCTTATGGATGCCCCTTGGATGAATGGGTGCAGTGAGTGCTTTTGCTGTTGAAGTTCGTGAACCGAAGAGAGCACCTGGACCATATTTTAACAGACCAGATGATGGCCCTGAGACTTCAACGAGCCAAATGTCAGGCTGCCATGCAATCATCTAAGGAAGCCAAGCGGCAAAGATGGGAAGCTATTGCAGGTGCTACTGGCCACATCGATTCTCTACAGAAATGACTAGCAGATCTTTAGGCTGAGCTTGCTCAGACTGAGGAAGAGCTGGAATGTGCTAAGCAGTTTCGGGAGCAGAACCTGAACGAAGCTGCATTGGAGGAAGGGCAGACCGCTTCCTTTAGAGAAGAGCTGGCACAACTCGAAGCTAAAGAGTCCCATCTTCAGGAACTAGTCCACTACCCATCTTTGGGGCTCCTCGAGTTTCAAGACATATTCTGTCACCCAGTTCAGTAGGCAATTAGATCTTTTGTTTCTCTGTGTTCCTCTTCCTTCTTCTTCTCTTTTTATTTTGTAGACTTCGTGTACACCAAGGAATGCCCCGCGATATCATGTATTTCTCTTTCCGTGTAATGAAATTTCTTCTGTTTTGCACACTTATTGCCAGCTCACAGCTTTTCCTTCTTCTTCCCGCCTCTTCTCTGCGCCTTTAGCCAAAGTGATATTGCTAATTCATCAAGCTTGGGGCATGCTAGCTACTAGGGCAGGAGAGTGCTCACACCTTCAGAGAAGGTATGAGGGGTTCGCTCCATCATAGTGCAACTTCTCCCGAGGGCAAGACTCAATTAGCATGGGTGGAAAGTGTCATTGGCTGAATAACAAAGGATAGAGAGAGCTTATCTGCTGATAGGGGCCACAAGGGTTAAAGCGGGGGCCACCGAGCTGAAGAGGGGGTGCAATCCCTAGGGAGTTCGCCCTCCCTGGGACGTGCGGCCGCCCCCGGGGTGAACTGGCCCCGGGGCTGGTCGTAACCCCAAGGGATGGCCACCGGGGGTCTTCCTTTGTCTTCTGGGGGTGTCCTTTGAGGGATACCAAGCTTCGAGGGACTGAGACAGGCCCGTGGCGGCCGTTGTTCTCTGGGTTGTAGTAGCCTCTCGCAAGGTGTTTGGGTAAATGCTCGACACACCCCAGGTTACCAAACGGCTAGGGTAACAAGCCGAGGGGCCTCAAAATGGGCCTTAGGCTAAGGATAGGAGCTCATGGGAGCTAAGGGGAGGCATTTTAGGCCCATGGGCCATGCCTCAAGTTACGTGCCGCGTTGCACAATGGGTTGGCAGGGTAGCCTTGGGTTAGCCCAAGAGCTAAAGACAAGTGGCTCATCACCATACGTCTGACGGTTGGGGGTGGCCCCGTCTTGTTGGGGGGTTGTTGTAGGACCCAATTAACGTGTTAGCACCACGGGTTGGCCCGTGGTTTAATGTCGGAGGGCTAGAATGTATGCACCCACAAGGTGTTCAGGAAAATGCCGAAGGCGCGTCTGTGAGCCATGTACGCATGCTGCGGGCCTCCAAAGCCTGTGGTTGACTCGAGTAGGCCTCTCTTTGGCCTTGGAGGATTGGAAGAAGATGTCTTGGGGCTGACTCCCTACCTTTTCACTGGGTGCCACGTGGCGTGGCTTAGCGTCGGGGTGCCCCCGAGTTGGCCCGGGAGGCTATGTGAGATGCGGGCAAAGCCCGTAGCTAGGTGGCCAGGATTGGTCCCGGTCGGTTGCTTATGTGTCCGTATGCTACGGTGAGTTGATCGGGGCCCTCGGCGGGACCCACAAAATTGTAGAAAGGGCTAGGTAGCCTGTGCCTTAAAGGTGTTCGGGGAAATTCCCGAACCCTTATTTCTTGGTATTTTTGTCGGGGAATTGTCTGGGTACAAAAAATGCCCCCCACGGGTCGTGCATCAAAGGCGAAGATGATGGCATACGGCCCGTGAGACCTCTGTTCTAGGCCGTTGTAGTTGTATTTTGACACTTCATGTGCCTTTGCTTTGTTATGTTGTACCTGTTGACTTTTCTAATGTTCTGACCATTCTTGTGTGCCCTATCTTGCAGCTATGGCACGTTTTGGCAGAGATGAGCGAGTCCCGAGACGTGTAGCTCGGGAGGAGGACCACTAGGTGCGACAGATCAAGCCATTAATGCCCCCTCTGGGTCCACTGGTGATCACCACGGCTAGTGTCGAGCAACTAGACTGGGGCCATACGATCGTAGCTGAGCGTCCCGTCGGTGAGAGGGTGACTGGAGTCGGGACCGTGGAGGTGGCCCCGATCCTAGAGGTGGGTGGTCAGTATAGCTACTATCGGAGTGGAGGCTACCCTTTGGAGTTCCCCCTGGACCACCATCTATTCGAGTT
This sequence comes from Amorphophallus titanum, assembly GCA_024336825.1. Taxonomy (NCBI): domain Eukaryota; kingdom Viridiplantae; phylum Streptophyta; class Magnoliopsida; order Alismatales; family Araceae; genus Amorphophallus; species Amorphophallus titanum. The sequence continues at coordinate 28,327,889 of JANBPO010009603.1, forward strand.
TATGAGGAGCTATGTCCCTCCTGACATGGAGGAGGATGATTCACAGATCCCGGGAGCCCGTTGAGCGAGCTATCTTGCTAGGTAGGGACAGCCTACAGGGCGTTGCACTTTGCAGCTATCCGAGCTTCTCGGAGGATTATTGGAGGCAGTGTCAGTTCCCCAGTGCTGAGTGTTTGGGGTTCTTTGGCAGGGCAGAGCAGTCTGGAGTCAGAGTTGGGCCGCTAGGCCCTACTTCTTGGGACTTGCATGGCCACCACCGCACCGAGATAGAGGGGACCGCAGGGTTGGTGCTAGAGCCTGTAGGCTTACAGTATGCTGGAGAGGGCTATGACGACCACAACATTCTGGACGGGGTGATGCGGCAAACTATCATCAGATGGTACAGTCGCTGGGCCATGATCCCATCACACCGGTACCATCAGGGGGCTACCGAGTGGCTGATGGGGATTGTGCACCACTACCGGGTGCTGCTGGACCGAGCAGGGATTAGGTACGCGGTGACTGCCACCTTGTATGCGTACCCGTGCTACACCAGACTACTATAGGGACTACTGGAGTGTTTCAACCACCGGTGGAATACAGTAGCAACAGCAGAGGGAGAGACCACCCTTGACTTATGGTCTCTATTTCGGATCTCTGGATTGTCAATCAGCGGCGTGGGGTACGAGGAGGTGGTATTGGATGACCTCCACCGTAGCCACACCGATGGATAGGGGCGATACCAAGTGTTTTACAACTATCAGTATCTTATGAAAACCTAGAGGGACTTGGCCCTGGCGGGGAGAGAGAGAGCTACACAGACTCCCCGGGTGCCGTTGAATGTGTGGGTCCGTCACTTCTACAATGGGCCCTTCTACTTCTACCAGGAGTTTGCCAGGGATCAGACTCCGTGGGAGGAGTATACTGAGGTGGAGTTACGCTTTCGGACATATTCCAGATATGTATATGCACCACGGGAGGGGTGGAATCCCCATGGTTTTCCAGATGTGACACACCTTGTAGCGTACCTGACATATTGGTTGGCGACTTTCATGGTCCCGCATGGAGAGAATGGTTTGCTAAGAGCCGAGTTGCTGTGGCCAGCTTGCTTGTTGGTAGAGGACGACAGTTGGCCTTGGCTCCTGCGGCGTTGGCCAACATCTATTAGGGATTGGGAGTTCTGGCGGTGCACCCGGCACCGAGAGAGAGGAGTATACTTCTGCCGACCCACTATCTTAGTGTGTGGGCCAGATTGCTGTTTCCGGGGGCACACACATTCTCCTCATTCCCCCTCTCATCTACCCCGTTCTCATCTTCCATCTCCACCTACCACCCAGACAGATTCAAAGTAGCAGAATACCAGCAAGTTGCAGAGGCTGCCACATCGTCATTACGCATTTTCTGGTGGTGTATCTTATATTGATGGAAAGCTCGTCAAGGTAGCTTCGCAGCCATGGTGGTCCTGCCGGCATCTGACATTCCTACTGCCGGAGGACCTGTTCTTCCCCGACTGCTCAGATCAGGCCCAACCAGTGACCTGAGGTGACTTCGTGGAGCTCCCACGGCCACATCCCATGGCTTCTGGAGGCGCCGCTCGATCGAAAGTTTCTACTACCAGTCAACGTCCATCAGCAAATAGCGATGTCCCGTTTGGGATCCGGAGGAGCATTTTCTGAATTTTCTCCCTCAGGTGCTCTATTCTGTCCGTTCCTGGACTGAATAGACCCCCACCAACCTTTCTGGCTGCTCCAGTCTTCTCCGATCACCACCGGCATCCCCATAAGTGCCATTTCGAAGAGGACTCGACGATGGCTCCAACAACTCCAGCCTCACTCAAATCCAAGTCCGGCAGCACTCGTGGTAGCCATGTCTTCCTACTACTAAGGTATCCCTGCGGACAGAATCAGAACTCCTGAACCCTGTTCGCGCCCGACCCCTGATCAACACCTGAGGCCAAAGAATTCAAGAAAAATCAGGCGTCATCCTGGTCCAGTTAAGAAGCCATCCCAACTGATCTCGCCTTCAGCAAAGATCAGGAGCGACCACGGCGGCAACATAACTGACGGTCTGTCAGCTGTTCCAAAAGTGGGCTGAACTGGCGGAGTATCCAATTGGCACTCGTTTAGTTAATTTTCCCCTTCCCCGCCTAGCCGACTTAGCGCCCCTCCCTGTGTGGAGGTAGTGTTTGGATGTAAAGCTCTTAACCCCCACCCCGAGATCATCCCTTCTGTGTGAGGCGTAGTGGTGTATTTACTTTTAATTTTCAGGACAAAGTGACACCAACGCGATGTGCGGGTGCGTACCCACGCCTCCCCGCTCGCCCTCGTCTTCGGCCAGGATCGGCATCCTCACGCCGATTAGGTGAGCTCCTGATCACACTCCTCTGCTGGTAGCATTATTTTTGCTGGCTTATTATTACTTTCAATTGCCCGTCGGACGGTGAGTGAGTGCCCGGTCCGGAATCCACCAAATCGAGTGCCACCGCGGAGCAAGTTGTGAGAGAGACCCTACAACCCACGCCCTCGGCATGCTAGCCGCCCATTGGTTGGGGCATCTCAGACCCTTAGGGGTTCAATCTCAAGCTAGCCAAACTCCGGAACAGCGAGGTCCCACTTCGGATCCTCATCCCCATCGCCGGTCCACCTACGGACCCGGGTGTGCGCTACGCGAGTGAGTCCGCTAGAGTGGGTCCGCCAACTCGGTTGTTTGCTTGCAATTTAGGTCCAAGGAGTGGTGTTACATCACTATCTCTCTCCTTTTTCTCTATGCATGTTGGGGTATATCCCTGTGTCTAGGTATCTCCGTCTATGTGTCTGTCTTCCTCTCTCTGTCTGTCCCCCCCTTGTCATCTATTTGGAGGCCTATTTATATAGGTCCCCCTGGCGATGGAGATCTGTTTCCTAATGGGGAAGGACATAAGTCGTGGGGTAACACCTCCTCAATCGCGGGTGGCATTTCCCGTTGTGCACCTGCTTAATCGGGAAGTGCGACCTCGGGGCGAGGATCCTGGCATAGTGGGTGTGACCTCGTCCCTATCAGAGAAGAGGCCTACAATGGTGGGAGTATTGCTCGGTCGTTGAAGAGTCATCCAGTGCCTGGGACTCCTACATCGTTGCCTCCTATGGGCTAATGAATTCTTGATATGCCTTTATTGGACCATTAGGTTTTGGGCCATAGGCTATCGATTGGCCTGCTTCGATCCCAACGGGACCGGGCTAAAGCGAGCCTAATGCTGGTGGGCCGTGATGGGCCTGGTGAGTTTTATCCTCATCAAATAGTATTGAAAGATTTTGATGAGTCATTTATAAGAAATGTCAGATTTTGCAATAATGATATGACTTTGTCTACTTTGTTGTTCATATTTGTCATCTATCACTTGATCGACTTGCTTGTTAACTCATCATGCCTTAATATTTTCACCACGTTCGGAATGTGACAGTGCCTAAGCTCGCCCACAACATAGTGAACGCACCAATAGTACACAACTATTGAACGGCCACTACTCGTCGGATGCTTGAGCCACAAATGTATGGTAAATATTCGACCAAGAGTAAGATGAGATATTATGTGACAAACTACAGAATTTCTGCCAACCATGTATCATGAACCATACCTCAAAAATAGGCCATTCAAAGAGATTTAATTGTGAAATACTTGAGCTTGAAAAGAACAATAAGATCATTTAGGATTTGACACTGCATAAGTACTTGCCATGCTATATATTGAAGGATATACCTCATCTGGGGTCAATAGAATAGGGTTACATGAGTTTAGCATTCTATTTCACAAACATGGCTAATGAAATTTCACATACTACTCTATGGAAGATGATCAAGAGAATGGGAAAGCATTGTCTATCGACTCTCTACAGAAGAAATTGTCAGAAAATTTATAGAACCATTTGTAGGTACTCCTCCATGGGAGTCATGTTCAATGAAGAAAGCTGGTTGTCTGGGGGTGGGTAGAGAGGCATTGATCTCTGCTCCAGATTTCTTATGATCTATAAATTGGCGATCAGAGTGGGACTACTTTTAGTTTTTCTTTAATTACCCTTCCCCATTGGGCACCCACGTGTGCCACCTCCTATTTTGCACCCATGGTGCATCCCCCTCAAGTGCTCCAAGTAGCACTTTTTCTACCTATTTCTTTTATCTTGTGTGTACCACGTGCACATCCCCCCACAGTGATTAACTAATTTGGTAGTTTCTATTAAGATTTCACTTCTGTTATCCTATAGAAAAAAAAATCAGTGTCCAGAGTAGTGGACGCCCATTTCTGAATGGGCACCCACCGTGACAGACACTAATTCTCTGTGAGGGGGGGTTTCTATGCTGATGCCTTGAGTTTGTGAGTGTGCTTTTCTTCCATCAGTATTTTATACTTGTTTATCTCTTTAAAAAAAACTGCATCCATATCAGTGGATGCCCATTCTTAAATGGGTGCCCACTGACCAAGACGCCAATTCCCTATTGCATACATTCTTGCGTTGCACTATTCATTTCAATTAGTGTTTCTATTTTCTCTAGCTTGCATCCATCATTTCATCTGTGCTGCACTGTTCGGATGAATTAGCGTTTAGATTTGTTCTACTTTTCATCCATCATTTCATTAGCACTTCACTGTTCATATGAATTAGTGTTCAGATTTGTTCTATTTTCCAACGGACATTTGCATCTCATCACTGTTCATATGAATTAGCATTTATATTTGTTCTAGTTTGCATCTATCATTTACATCTGCATCGTTCTGTGTGATTTTCTTTATTTTTTGCATTAGTAACTGCATTACAGGGCATCTTGGCTTGGGAGACCTCCTCTTCCCACACATTTAGGAGATCTTTACCTCTCTCTTGGTTAAGGAAGGACCCTCCATTGAGCACTCCCTCTCTTTGGACCAGAATCTCCTAAACCAAGGTCTCCACAAGTCCCCGCACCCGTGGATTCCCTCACGGAAGCTTGGGCAGGTTGTACCTCTTGAAGTCCCCGGGTTTAGTTGGCTTATGCATGGTGAGAGTGTACCTAATTGGCATTGAAGAAGAGCACATTGAAACTAGGGTCTTACATTGTGTGAATCATATCAAATTTTGTAAAAAATCATTTAATTCAGTAAGGTTCAACTAAGAAAAATCAAGCATAACATTCCAACTTGTTTGCTATTCTTGGAAAACATTTTGATTGAATATTGATTATTGGCATGATGTTTCACTTTGATAATCAAACCAACATGTTTAATCCTAATTATAATCATAAGGATGCACAACCTAACACATCCTACACTCCTCAATTTTAACATGTTCATCATAATGCTCCCCACAATTCTTTCAAGGGACCGCACCCTCATTCTTATGGTCTTGCCCAACCCATGGGCAATTTCCAATCTCATGGTCCCTCGCATCAATCGCGAGCCACTATTCCCTCCAGACCACCTCCTCCCCATGACGAGAAGGTCTCTCGAATTTTGCATGCAATAGATCATCTCACCCCTCAACAAATCCAAGCCCGTAAGGCCGTTGTTAATGGTGCATCTTATTCTTCTCATCCTCCTTCCACTCCCATTCTGGTGGCCTGACACCCGCCTCCCTCTCCTACACCTACTCCTCTTCGGTGGTCCATCACCTGCTTCCTTCTATTCCTCATCTTTCACGGCCCCAAGGCCCATATATTCCTTGCAACCCAGCCTGACTAGGTCATTATTCAGGTCAGCCCGTTAACCCCCCTCCATGGCCATCTTATGTGGCCCCTCCTCCAAGGCCACCATGCCAACCCTCTATTTCTCAAGCTATGCCCCTCCAACAGGTTCTCATTGATAAAGTCACTTTGTTGGAGGAACAACTAAAGAGGGTCACGAGCCCGCGGCCTACTCCTCCTCTTCTTTCTCCAGTTAATCCTCTTCACACCTTCCTGAACAACATCACTAAAATGGAGAAAGATTGGAAGGAGAGGAGAGACGATTATGGCATCAACGCAAGTGAGCAAGAGCCGACAGATTTCAATGATCAAGTGGACGCCATCTGCCCTCCACCTATTCACCCCGTTTATCAATATGGCCCTCTGCTTCCACATCCATGCATGCAAAATCCTCCACATTACATTTCACCACCCACTAATATGCATCCACAATGGCGTCCACTTGAGCCTAACAATGAAGAGCCGACAATTGAAGAATCAAAGATGACATGTGTTAATGAAGTTCCAATGGCACCCCTTCCGAGTTTCCTTCGCTTTCCTCTCCCTCCACTACCACCAGATGAACCCCCTACTCAGGACGATGCCACCGTCCCCAATCCAACTCCCATTTCTGAGACCTATTGGTGTTACGATGATGGGTCGATACTCCAATCACCCGTGTCGGCACATCATGAGTCTTCTCCTACATCTAACACCTCTTGCCCCATCCGACACTTTCTTCGCACCAAATCCTCTCCTTCTACACCTCCCACTATACATCCTTTTAGCACCGCCCCATTAGTCTCCACTCCACCGGCCATTGTCGAACCTGCCACTAAACCCCCAACTCCTACACCATTAGCCTCCACAACACCGACCTTTGCCAAACCTACCACCAAGCCTTCACCAGTTTTACCTTCATGAACCTCCACTCCACCAGCCTCCGCCGAGCTCACCACTAAACCCTCTCCAATTAACGTCCCACTACTGCCACCTCGGCCCTCTCTTACACCTTTAACCTCAAAACCAACTACACCTACTTCACCACCTATCCCTTCACCTTTACCCATGGCTAATCCCAAGCAGGGTCCACCCCTTTTTGTACTCGAGCTAACACCATCCGCATCCAAGAAAGGGAAGAAGCTCGATGTGTTCCCTCCAACACCTTCCATTACACCTCCACCATCCATGGAGCCTTTCGCCTCCGCTTCACCATCCTCTACCACTCGGAATGGGTGTCCTTCTGCAAGTACTTGTGTCGAAGATGATCGAGAGCCGAGCAAGAAGGAGTTGGCCACGGTTATGCTATTCAAGATACAATAATTTATTTGCCGGATGCCAATCTGTGTCATTTTACCGAGCATGGTTGAAGAGACCAAGTCCCCGCCACTGCTCACCAAAAGAAAATGTCAAGATATGATGCCGTGTAAGTCCATGCCCAAGGGCCGGATAGGGCACCTCTTGTTCCAACCCTCCAATCTTGAACCCATTGTTCCATACAAGCGGTGAATGCCCATTTTGTTCAACACTCCTTATACACCGCAATCTTTGGGCAATACGATGCTTCCCATTCTAACTTGTCAACTCCCTTACATTATGGTTCTTCACCCTTTAAGGGAGTTGTCATTTATTATTGATGCTTCATCATGGGCTTTGATTTTATCCATTGGGCCAATTGGTTGTACACTCTCACCGCCATGTCGGGGCGGGCATTCTTTTACTAGGGGGCCTTCCACTACCCTATCCATCTTCCATTCTACTTCACCCGCACTTCTATCTATCACCAATATCTCTTCATGGGCCACTCCATGGGTGAGGAGGAGGATCTCATCCTCTCATCCTGTGCATTCTTTGCACTCATCGCATTTCATTCATCTATCGCATCCATTGCATTGCATTCACATGCATTTGCATTTCTTCTTTCTCGGGTTTTCAGACCCATATCTTCCCCATCTACCAGAACCTCCAGATCCTTCACATCCCCCATCTCATCGACCTCTACCTTCAGGATCTCTGGGTCCCCTAACATCGGTCGAGCATTGCGTCCAGCACTATTTCCTTCCTCCAGAACCTCCAGACCCTTCTTCCTCTTCTAATCTACTCTCCCCAGGGTATCGCATCCCTCCAGATTTTTCTTCCCTAATTCTCCTGGGGCATCGTGCCCCCGTTCTTGCTATTCCTCTAGAACCTTCGCACTTCCTCCCGGGGCACTGCACCCCTTTCACCATCCTTCCAGGGAATCGTGCCCTCTCCATTGTTCTTTCCAGGCATCGTGCCCCTTTCCGTCTTCTTCATCCGGAACCCCCAGATTTCTTATCTCTCCTTCTAGGGCATCACGTCCCTTCTTTCTTTATTCCTCTGGAGCCTCCGAATTTCTCACTAACTTTCCTAAGGCATTGCGTCCCTCGATATTTCACCCCTCCAGAACCTCCGGATCCTTCATCCCTCTCTCTATTCCCAGGGCACCATGCCCCTTCCCATTTTTTCCTCCAGAACCTCTGGATCTCTTCTCTTTCTTCCGATTCCTTCTCCTGCTCCTTCAGGAGATCGCATCTTTTATTTCCTTCTTCCTCTTTAATCATCTTTCTCCATACCTCTTCCCAGGGCATCGTGTCCCTCTGTATTCTCTTCTTTCGGAGCCTTCGGATTCTTCTTCCCATCATGATTCGCCTCCTCTATCTCTGGACCCCCCAGATCCTCCTCTCTCCATCTATCAATTCCTCCTTTTGATTCCTTCTGATCTCGGGTCTGACCTGACTTCTTCCACATCTATTACTTTGGGCATCTGCCCGTTCTCCCACTGCTTTCGAGACTTTAGTCCTCATTCCTCCTCTTGATTTTTCGTTTCTTCTGTAGACCATTCATGTGATCAGGGTCTCCGCACCTTAGCGAGGGAGTTCTAGCCCTCACCTCTCTTCCTTTTCTCCTTATTCGTCTAAGTCTGGTCTGGGCACCACTCCTTCTTGTTACGCCACTTCAAACCTTGGCTTCCAACCCTTTTCCTGCCAAAGAGGACTATAAATCTCATGAGGATCAAGATCGCCTCTGGTAGTTGTTGCTTTAACAAAGGAGCACGAGGTAACATCTTAGTGTAAGTACACATTTTTATCATGCCATTACTTATTACTTCATGCACGATTTTCAAAATAAAGTGCTTCTTAACATGATTAAGAGTGGTAGTCAAGACCTTTATCCTAGGTCTTTATCTTTATTGAATTTTAGAAAGAGTCTTTAGACTTACTTTTCTAGCACCTCTGGTTATCAAGAACCCTGCGCTGGGAGTTCGGCATTCCCTCCCCGCTCGTTAAGGACAACCCCTAGCTTGGCACTCCACACATTTCATGACGTCCTTAGCCGTCTCCTTTGGTTAAACATCGTTGCTGCTTTGGCCATACCATGAGTATGCATCTGAAGTCTTTTCTCCTCTTCACTCAGCCAAATGTAAAGGCAAGAGGTTAACGGATGAGATGACCAACCTAGGTACTCCCCAATATGAGAGAAGTCTAAAATAGGGACAGTCTTGACCCGAAACAAAGTGAGCTTCTTGATATATCTAGCCAAAAGGGCTATTACTAAAGTCAAAATTCATTGAATTCAAAATTATGAGATAAAGGCATGTCAAGAGAGGCAAAGTCTCCGTAGGAAAAATCCTGGTCGTATGCATGTCAAGGGTCTAAAAGTCAAAGGCATAAAGCCCTGGTGCAACAGGCCACCTCTTTGAGAGGTAGTACCTTGGAAGGAATTCGAGTCCTGATATCTCTCACCCTGCATAAAACGTATCTCCAATTGTTCTTCTCTTCTCCCTCCGAGGCCAAATGTTTCTCGGGTATTGCCTTGGTAGGGGCACCGTTAGCCAAGGGCAGTCAGCTATAGGGCACCACCCTTCAATGCACGTCCTGCTTTGGGCAGCTCTTTAGTGAAAGGGGAAGGAACGAGGACCCCTAGCCAATGGTTTAAACATCCCTTTGATGCTACACTAGCAATGTCTAAACTAAAATCTAAAAAAATAAATATATTTTCTAAATTCTAAAAAAATAAATATTTTTAAACCCATAAAAATTCGCCCTTTTCTTTGTTCATATTGTTGCATGTTTATGCACATATTTGTGTTGGGGGCGGGGTAGATATAAACATCTATAGGGGTCCAAATGGAAGGACCCATAGCATAGGTTCATGCTGGCTTCTCTGAAGGCAATGGCAGTCGAGGAGAGCAGACGGAAGAGGGTGAAAGTTCCCCGTTCGATGGGGGTCCCCCTGAGTGATTCTGCCCAAACCCCAGTGCTGCCAGTCCCCTGCCTGAAACGTGAGCACTGAGTGCTCTCGCTACTCTCGCCTCCACCGGAGGTCTAGTCATTGACCCCTCGGTGGAGCAGCCTTCGGCCACAGTGGCTACCACCTAGCCAAGTGTGGTGCCGCCTCCATGCAGTTAGGAAATCAATCTAGCTCTTTCAACCCAATTGGGACCACCCACACTAGCTGGAGAGGTCCAGAAGAGGCTCCTCTGATGCTTCTATAGTCAGAGGGTGGTCTCACCCCTCAGCGGGGGTGGTTCACTCTCCGGAGATCCATCTACGAGTGCTACCATGCTTTGGCGACTACCTCCAGCCAAGCTGAGCTTCAGTACTGCTCATCCCAGACATTGCTCGAGAGGGTCTTGGAGGGGGGTCCTTTTCTGGCTCATTTGGGGGCCGAGGTTGTAGACTGTATGGAGAGGGTAGAGAGGGCTGAGATGGTGTAGGCAAAAGCTCGCGCCGAACTATACCAGAAGTATGGCTAACTCACTTCTGAGCATGAGGCTCTCCGTCGGGAAGTTGAATCGCTCCGCTCTCAATCCCGAGCGGATCAGGAGAGGGCATGCTCTCTAGCCGATCAACTGTCCCGGCCTGCTATATGGCCGACCTCAAGAGTGGGCTTCTTGATGACGAGTGCGGGGCTCACGAAGTGAGCTCGAGGTAGTGGGGTCTGAACGGGAGGAGCTTCACAAACACCTGTTGACAGTGGAGTGAGAGAAAATGGAGGCCGCGACAAAGGTTGCCAAGGTCGAGGCAAAATTGACAGAGGTCGAGGCAAGGGTGGCATAGGCTGAGGTAAAGCAAGTGGAACAATATCTCACCTCTGAGCAATACCAAGAGGCCCTAAAGAACACCACCTTCACCTTCTACGGACTGGGCTTCAGAAGAGGGTTGAAGAAGGGTTTCGCTCAGGGATTTGACCGAGCCATCCATCTAGCCCAAGCTCAAGTTGCTGAAGAGCTGATATTCGAGCTCGGGCAATGGTATGATTCAGCCAAGGAAATTGTGACCCTCCATCCACTCTCGAGCCCTGTGCCTTAGATGAGGAAAGTGATGGCCTTGCGAATGCCGTCGAGGAAGAGCTGCCAGCCCTGGCCACCTCAGGAGACCCCATGGTCACGACAGTTCCAACACAGGTGGGGTCAGTGCCTAAACCAGTAGCTCCTGAAGGGGCCGAGCGTACGTAACTTTCGATCATTGAGGCAGCGTCGGGCACCGAGGATCCGCCATCTGTCACGATCTTTGAGGGATAGCCGATCCCTCAAGCCTCGTCTCCAATCTCACTGGATTGAGACCTAACTTGTACTCGACTTCTTATCTTTTTTCGCCTGTAACTTCCTTCTTTTGTTCGCTTTGTTTCCTTGTCTTCCATTTCCTTCTTTCTTTTAGTTACGTAAAAGAAAGCAATCTACAAGAGAGGAATATACGACTTATGCAAAATCTTTGACCAAACCTCATGTATCGTATCTGCCTACGTCAGCAAGCTGTATCTCCGTATGATTCTCCTGCCAAAATCGAGACTCTGTGCATAATGCTTGCTTCGCCTGTGCATATTCCCAAGCATAGTGTCCGCATCCGTTCATATCCCCAGGTTTTAAAGGAGCACATCTTTCACATGTTCCCCACGGCGGGTCCATAAAACCTCTGTAAATAGATGGAACTACTCCTCGAAGAGTCTACACACAGCTTTTCAAAATCTGCTCATGTTGCTTCAGGGGGAGAGGCAATTATAGAAGGAGGTATTGAGGCGAGGGAGGGGCACTGCCTCACCTTCTGCCTATAAAAGGATATGAAGAATGGCTTCGGCCTGCCCACTCCTTGATTCGTGCCATCAACCTCCTTCTTCTCCCCTTTTCTCAATTCTCTGCATCTTCTTCTACTCCGATGAAGCCATGGAATCTATCGATGATGACGAAGATTCTGAAGGTCGTCGGAGCAGACCGATCATCTCGACATAACAAAATGAAGGACAGGAGGGTGGACGGTAAAATAGAAGGAAGGATAGATGATGGATCCTTCCCCCCCCATACATTATGTTGTCCCTCCAGGGAGAGGGAAAGGGACCCTAGAGTCATGCCATATGTTGCATCCTCTGATGAAAGGACACAATGCTGATGAGAGGCCGCTCTGGGTTGTGCAAGAGAGGTCTCCATGTCATCCACCTCCCCTCCCACTTCTTTCTCTGGGTGGGGTATACCTTGCCTTTTCCCCTTTTTTCCTCTTTTTCTTTTCCATCTTTTCTTGTTTCTTCTTGTTGACACCATCTGGCTTCCGGGGCCTAGATCAGGGTCTTTCTAGATGGTAAGCAGGGATACAACAAGGTCCGCAGTCTCAATATCTAAGTCAATTTTCACACCAGTGGAGTCAGTGTGATGGGGACATCTCCTACCACTCATTTTTTGAGGGTCCCGTTGCCCGTCGGCTATGCTCCATGATGTTCGCCACATTTTTCTGAGTCATGGCATGTAATTTTCATATTTTCTTGAGTAGCCACGTGTTGCTGGTCATGTCCGTCTTAGAGTCTGAGGTTCAATGCACGTAGAGTCGGCTCCCGTGTCCGTCCCGCATCAGCGGCCCCCACTCTAAAATATGAATTTTGGGGTATTTTCTTCTAAAATTGACTAAGGAAGAAAGGGACAAGTGGTTGGAAGGACACGTGGAAGGCTTTGCGAGTGTGTTGACTATTGAGGACCATTCCAATGTGCTATTGCTTCATGCTTTCGCGGGTTTCTTCCTCGAACTGGTAGGGCACACGAATCGCACCGTGGGACCACGAACTGGGCAAACTGGGGCTGAGCGGGGCCGTGGGGCCACCGAGTTTGAGAGGGGTGCGACCCCCATGGAGTTCACCCTCCTTGGGGTGCGCGGCCACCCCCAGGGCAAACTAGCCCCGGGGCAGGTCGTAACCCCAAGGGATGGCCCCCGGGGGTCTTTCTTTGTCTTCTGGGGGTGTCATTTGAGGGATACCAAGCTTCGAGGGACTAAGACGGGCCCGTGGGGGTCGTTGTTCTCCAGGTTGTAGCAGCCGCTCGCGAGGTGTTCGGGTAAATGCTTGACACACCCTGGGTTACCGAACGGCTCGGGTAGCAAGCCGAGGGGCCTCAAAATGGGCCTTGGGCTAAGGATAGCAGCTCGTGGGAGCTAAGGGGAGGCATTTTAGGCCCATGGGCTGTGCCTCAAGCTACGTGCCATATTGCACGATGGGTTGATAGGGTAGCCTTGGGTTAGCCCGAGAGCTAAAGATGAGTGGCTCATCGCCACACGTCTGATGGTCAGGGGTGGGCCCATCTTGCTGGGGGGTTATTGTAGGACCCAATTAATGTGCGGGCACCACGGGTTGGCCCGTGGTTTAATGCCGGAGGGCTGGAATGTATGCACCCACAAGGTGTTCGGGAAAATACCGAACACGCGTGTGTGAGCCGTGTACGCATGCTACGGGCCTCCCAAGCCTGTGGTTGACTCGAGTAGGTCTCCCTTTGGCCTTGGACGGTTAGAAGAAGGCATCTCTGGGCTGACTCCCTGCCTTTTCCCAGGATGCCACGTGGCGTGGCGTAGCGTCAGGGCGCCCCCGGGTTGGCTCGGGAGGCTGTGTGAGACGCGGGCAAAGCCCATAGCTGGGTGGCCGGGATTGGTCCCGGTCAGTTGCTTATATGACCATATGCTACGGCGAGTTGATCGGGGCCCTCGGTGGGACCCACAGAATTGTAGAAAGGGCTAGGTAGCTCATGCCTTAAAGGTGTTCGGGGAAATTCCTGAACCCTTATTTCTTGGTATCTTTGTCGAGAAATTATCTAGGTACAACAACAACGTACCAATATGAGATCATGAGAGTTCGAGGATGAATTAAAGACAAGGTCATGCCACGGAAGAAATCCGACAGCATAACAGTATATTCATTAGCTCTCATATTCCTCTAGTAACTTATTGAGCAAGGTTTTAAGCTCCAGATAATCCATAGACCATCTAGGAACATAGGAAAATCAAGCCGTGGGTCAAACCTCGGGTTAAAAAACACTTGAGACAGAGACGGTCATGCTAGGGCCGTTTCTTGATAATGCGGTCCCAACTGGGCTGCTACTATGATATAGCGGTCAGATCAGGGCCATTTTATTGAATATTTCGGTCAAGACTAGACCGTTTCTTGACAGGGTCGATACCAGAGAGAGAAAAGGATCGACAGAGTGAAACTTTGGGAGATAGCGATCATGGTAAGGGCCGCTACTTGATAGTGGCGGTCCCATTGATGGCCGCAACCAGCTAGGGCTCAAAAAAACACCGGTCATGTGAATGTTTTCTCGATAATTGGGCTTTGAGGGTACAACTAGCTCGACGTCCTAGTGGAAATCCCAGGCTCGCAGAGACTTACGGAGGCCTTGAAAAATGATCCCCTACTCTGACAGAAGGAATATCCGACAGAGAGGCTCACAAGTCCAAGAAGGTATTCCTATAATGTGCAAGTGTAACTAATGACATCGTACTGAAATACGTGTTATGTGTACTTAAGAAAGACTCAAAGATGAGAGTGAATCATGTGTAAAATAGTGATCAAACCATCAATAAAACAAGACCTCAAAGCGTGTGAAACATAGTTTAATACCAAATTATAAGCTTTTGGCATGAAATTAGCATAGGATTAGAATAAGTATTTAAACATGGAAGACATGTAATCTATCATGTATGATGCACAATATAACCAACATTACGAACATGAAGTTAAACTAGGGATAAAAACTTATTTACCTACGTTTATCATATAGTTAATAGGGTCGATCTGTGCACTATTTAGAGTTAACGGAGTGTAGGTCACAGAAAGCAAATGGCAATCAGATGAGGACCGCATGCTGGTGGTAGCAGTCTATCGTAGGGCCGCTACCTAAAGATAGCGGTCTCAGGGAGACCGTTTCTTATCTATAGCAGACAGAAGTAAGATAGGGCATGCAAGGCCTGTCATAATGAAATAAATGCATGTAAAACATGCTAGATACGAAGGTAAACATGCTATAATGAAAATCAAGTCATGGAGATGCATGGAATTATGTGAATTAATTTAAAATTATCATCTTCTTGTCAAAAGATAGGATTCATGCATGCTATAATAGTTCTATATGCACAGCGATAGTGAAACAAAAAGACATAGGCCGGGTGTCCGTTTGGGTACGTGCGTCCGGATGGACGTTCAACTCGCGCGCGTGCGAGACTTGTTTATTTCAACAATTAATAGAAATAAATAACTTCAACAGAGTCCAATCCAACAAAAGTACAGTCTAAGGTAGGAAACTGCGCTAAATGCTGAGTGAACACTCGGCCTGGTGAACTGACAATTAAGAACCTCCACGTAGCGCTCTCGAACCTTGAGGAAGAACCGCAACACCAGAAAACCAGGGTTGAGCCTCCTATCACTAGCTCAGTAGGGGTCCTACAAAACCCCAATTGTAAACAACGTCAGTACGGAAAGCAGCAACTACAGCAAGAACAACAACAAGAGCAGGAGTAGCTACAACAACAACGATAGAAAGTGCAGCCGTACACGAATCCCCAAAATATGGTAGTCGATGAAACCACGGCTCTACAACTACTCCTACCGGAATGGAAACCAACACCCCGATCCCACAGTCGGGGGACCACCAGAGTATGAACCGCCCTAGCAATGCTACTAGAAAAACACCATGACACCTCTGCCGTGGAGGCCTGTGCTCACACACGAAGGCCCACACTGAGACTACGCAGTCCAAAAATATGGTCACGACCTCACCGTCGTGAACCCTACCCGAAACCTTAGACCTCGACTTCGGAAAAACACCCAAAAACTATATGTAAAATCATGTCTCGCAGACGAGAAACGTTTTCTCAAGTCACGAGAACTCACGTCAGGTGACGGGAGTACCTGCCCACTAGAGCAAGGCCGGATGCGTCTACTGACGTCTTAGTCCACGCCTCAGGTGTCTCCCTCCGACCCAGCGGGAACTGAGACACTGTACTAGTAATCATAGAACAAGAACTAGTTGGGGTCGCACTCATCAGCGTGGGTCTATAGCCCCCAACCACGTGTGCACACACAAACTATGCGCTCTAAGTTGGGTCCTCTAGCTGGTTTTTCCCTCCAGTCCAGACTCAGGCTGCAAAGGCGAGGGGCCCTATGGTAACCAGCCTAAAAATCGTCACACCAGGGAAGCTCTCCACCACTCCTGGGTGGGTCCGCTCTCGCGTGCGCAGGAAAGCCACAACTAGTGGGGGGTCACTAAACGTGATCACCAAGAACCACACACGCACCCATCTCGAGTAACGTAAAGTAACAGGTGGCTTGGGGCCACCGATCTCTAGACAGTCCACTAGACCTAATAAACCTAACGGTCCTTGAGTCATGAGACTCGGGTCAAGACTGTCACACGTAACGGTACAACGTCGTCAATCTATCCTAATCCCTAGGTCTGAAACCACGGTGATATGATTCTCAAGGTAACTACAAGTCACCGAGTTAATCCCTCATCCAAGGGACACACAAGAAATCTCCAGCCCTAGGCTGGTTAACTAGACTCACAGTCCAAGGCCACACACATGGCCCACTCGAAAACCACCTTCTGGAGAAACCCACATCATGCATGGAAGGACCACTACACTTGTGCCGACTCACGGTGACTTGATCTAACAAAAGCACGAAAACCCGGAACACATGGGGTGACCTAGACCCCCAAGACCCACGGGCACGCTAATCAGGGTAAAATGGCACCTCCAGACACCCCCAAAAATATGAACACAGGTCCCACGGGTGTCCAGGATATCCACGAGGCTGAAGGTCAACCACTGGGTCACGACCGGGTCGACTGAAAGCTAAAACGACTAGATCGGAACACAAAAATCACAGAACCCAAGTGGCGGTCATCCCCCTGACCGCTTACAGGTGGCGATCTACCTTAGGACCACAACTCTCACCAAGCGGTCCACTCTGGACTGCTACTCGCCAGGAACACTTAGACAAGAGAGGTGATCATCTCCAAGATCACAACCCAAGTGGCGATCCTTGGCCTGACCGCCGCCATCGCGGTCAGTCACAAGGCTGCTACTCTACGAGGACCCAGACGACCGATTAGCATAAAATGATCATGCCTTGATCGCAACTCACTGTTTGGCAGTCCCCTCGAGACTGCTTCTTTCAGTGACGGTCCATCATGAGACCGTTACCTCGAATCCACTTAAGGGGACATATGGCGGTCTCCAGAGGACCGCCTCATCAAGTGGCAGTTCCTGGTAGGACCGCTACTTCGTCCCGAGCACGAAAACGATGAACACGGTAGAAAATCCCATTCCACGCCCCGTTCACACCCATGTGCAGGGGAAAACAAGGGGAAACTATTCCGCAACCTCTCTAGCACTGAGAGAACCCATTTAAACCCTAAAAAGTCTATCAAAATGTGTAATCTAGCTCACACCCCAAAATCACACATTTTGACCCCGCGCGGAAAAATAAACCCTCTTGGCTCATCTCAGGCTACCAAACTCGCTGGAAATGAAGTACTCGATCTAGGGAACCATCTCCCTACCTCCACCGAAGATTCTGCGCACTGAGGATGCCGATCTACCAAGAAAACACTGTGAAAGCTCCACCGGTTCACGAACTCACCATGAGCTCCACCGCGAGCCACCTCCCCTCGATCCTCGCCCATGCTCGGCTGCTCCTCACCCGCGTCACCTCCGCCTCGCCCCCACCTCACTCCGTCAGCCATCGGAGAAGAGATGGGAGAAAGAGAGAATGTGAGAGGGGAGAGGGACGGAGTGAGAGTGAGGAATAGAGAGAGAGGGGGGTTTATATATAGAAAATTTGGAAAAATCTAGAAAATACAAAAATAGGGCAAAATACTCCCCACGATCCTCAGAAAATGCACCACACGCTGGTAACATCCCGGAGTTGGAGAACGTAACAGTTCACCTAGCTAGTTTCTGACTGTACGTCCTGATATTCAACGTTGGGGCGTGACAAGGATGGACACCTTAGCCGGAGTCCTATCCAAGTGTTGGAGAATGTCATACTCTACTGGGGAATTTTACGAATCGGCCCCCTCCTCAGGCTGAGATTGTCTTTGAGATGGGGGGACAATGGGGTTGCAGAGTGTGATGCTCACCGAGGCCTCACTCGGTTCACTCGATCCTAATGGTTTTGGGCAGATCAATTGCAAGGGGGCAGGAGACCCAAAGATGAATGAGAGGGAGGGCGATCCCTTGTTAGGAGTAACAGGAGTAGGAGAGGATATGGGCTGTGGCTGAGGAGGTCTCAGGAGGACCAAGGGGTGATCTCATCTTGATTGAACATTTAAAGGGACGTGAGATCCCAATGAAGGTGACTGAGGCAGATTGATTAGGGTGAGAGGCTCTTGGTTGGCAGCTGAAGGTTGATTAGGAGGTGAGATTAAGGTAAGGGACCTAGGCTCCTAGGAGAACATGTTGATGTTAGCCCATGGCTCATGGGCTTCTACTTCCAATTTCCCATACCACCCGAGAAAACCTTCGATGCTCCACATTTGCATCCTTCTGATCATGCATGGTTCCATGACAATCACGGTGTTGACCTACTCATTTTGCTTTGAGCTAGAAGGGTCTCGATTTGATGGGTGAGTGGGCAACGGGTTCTACACGAAGCCAAGGTCCTAGTTGGCCTTCTTAAGGTTGGCAATGGCTATCTTAACATTGGACCAATTGATTCTCCCCTCATCATTCATGTCGTACACCCAGTCCCAGAATTGGAAGCAATTGAAAATATCATGGCTGGGAGCTCGGTGATATGGATAATACTTAGATGCATCGGCATTAGGGTGGACCCAATCCCTATGAGGGGGAAGCTGGATAACTTATGAGGTCATGAGGGAGAAGAAGATGTCACACAGTGTCTCGGGTAATGGAGGATAGGAAGCCCTCTTCGGTCCTGTGCAGTTGTAATTTTGGGGAGGAGGAACATTGGCGTACTGCCGGGGATTGCCTTGGCCTTGGTTGGAGGCAGGTGGATTAGGATGTGGAGCCTGGCGATGGTTGGACCTAAAGGTTGGGCCAATGGCATTGACTTGCTCATTGATCGTGACTCCTTTGGTAGTGGGAACGGCTGGGGCCTTTCGCCTCGTGGCACGTGACTCAAATAGATGAGGCAAAGTTGAGTCCTTGATCTGGGCTTGCACAATCCGAGCTCGGTTGTAAAGCTGAGGGAAAGTATGGAGCTCGCTGAGAATAAGGATGGCCCTGAGCTAAGGAGTAGCATTGTTTACCAGCATAGTGACAGCTTGAGACTTCAGGATAGTGTGGACATGTAAAATTGCACGCCCGCGTGTCCCGACCAATCCAGCATCAATAAAGAACTTCAACTGAAGAGATTGCGGAGAACACGTCCCATTCGAACCCTCCGAACAAACAACACACTATCATGAACCCATCTCTGGAGTCACGACAGCGAAGAGAAACCAACCTCCGAGAAGCCCACAATGCATGGGCCCCGAAGAAAATCAAACAGACCGCAATGCGTGCTCGTAACAGGCTTCAGCGTGTCCCAACGGCACACCTTGTAGCCCTCAACAGCACACCCCCGGGGTCCTTGCTTGGCACACCTTCCCGCGGTGTGGCTTCGTCGGTACACCCCGCCTGGCAAGCCTTCGGCAGCACACCCCCTGGCATCCCAACGGCACACTCGTCCAACGCCCTTCACCGACACACCTCTGGACGTCTCCACCGGCACACTTGCTGCTCACCTTGGGCGGCACACCCCTGCGAGGCCCTGCCTGACACACCTTGTTGAACCGCTAGCAGTGCCCCTCCCTCACCAACACACCTTTCCAAGCCCTCTAATGGCACACCTTTCCAAGCCCTCTAATGGCACGTTTTCAAGACTCTTTGACGGCATACCTTTCTCAGCCTTCAGCAACACGCACTGTGCCCTCTTCGCTGGCATACCTGCTGACCCGAGCTTCACGGCACACCCACTGGCATGCCTTCCCCGGCACACCCATGGCGCCTTCACCGGCACACTTGCAGGGGCCCTTCAATGGCACACTCTAAGTGCCCTCCAGTGGTACGCCCTGCCTGGCCCTTCAACGACATACTCTCTTGTGCCCATTCAGCGACACGCCCACAGCAGGCCCTTCTGTGGCACACTGCCATGCGCCTAGAGGAATACCCCTTATGGGCTCTTCACGGCGCGATCCTAACACCCTTCCACGGCAAGTGCTCAGCATCATCCAGCAGCACACCTTCTCGGTTCCCGAGTGGTACGTTCTCCAAAGCCTTCAGCGGCGCTCTCCCAGGCTTCTTCCAATGGCACAACGGCCATCTCCTTCAGCGGCACGATCGACAAAATAGATTTAGGGCCATGCCCTATGACTTCTGGCACGCAGCAAGGACACCTCAGGGCTAGCTGAGGTGTCCCCCAGGGGTGAAGGCACGCTGCCTATCCCCCTGCCACCAAGGACAAGGGAGTCAACTCCCATTCAATGTCCATCAATGCTACCCTGCCATCACCGTTCGCGCTGCTGGGGTATAAAAACCCCTCTTGTCCATGCGAACAAAAAGACACCGATGACTAGACCAGAGAGAGGAGAACACAAGGAAGAGAGACAGAGAGATAGAGCAGAGGTCCACCCCCTGCAACCTCTCGGAGCAGACCAACAGAAGATGCTAGCTAAGCAACTACGAAAGCAGGAAAGTAACTACCGTGGCCGGTAAAGCCTCGGCTCTACAGCTACACCTACCGTACTAGAAAACATGACCCAGTCTCCCGTCGGGGGAACAACCAAGTCACGCACCCGACATCCCGATCCCACAGTCGGGGGACAACCAGACACGAACCGCCCTAGTCACGCTACTAGAAAAATGTCACGACACCTCGATCGCAGATGCCTGCCCTCCCTGAAGGGTCCAAGCTAAACCCTCACGGTCTAGAACATAGTCATGACCTCGCCGTCGTGAACTCAACGATGTCTAGGGAAAGCCCTCAGAGACGCTCATCGAAAACCCCAGACCTCGACTCTGGGAACACTCCCGAAAACTAGGCACAAGACCTCGTCCCGCAGACAAGGGACAGAAACCCGGGACACGACAACTCACGTTACGTGATGGGAGCACCACCCACTAGAAGAACGACCGGATACGTCCCCTGACATCTTACACTGCGTCACAAGTGTCTAGCTACCACGCCCCAGGCAGAGACAAAGGCACACTTAGTAACCAAAAGTACCACGAAACAAGGACTAGCTGAGGTCACGATCGTCAGTGCGGGTCTGAAACCCTCAACCTCGTGTGCACACTCAGACCATATGCCCTAGGTCTGTCCTCTAGCTGGTAATTCCCCCACTAGCCCGGACTCAGCGGTACGCGGGGGCCCTACGGTAATTAGCCTACTCACCATCTAACTGGGGTATGCCGCTCCAACATTACCAGGTGGGTCAGCACGTGCGTGCCATAAGAAGGCTGTGTCTAGTGGAGGGTCACTGACGTGAACACAAAAAATCACGCACGCACCCATCGCGAGTAACGCGAAGTAACAGGTGGCTCGAGGCCACCAAACTCTGGACAGCCCACTAGACCTATTAACCCAACGGTCCTTGAGTCACAAGACTCGGGGTCAAGACCGTTGAACGTGATGGCACAACATTGTCAATCTAGCCTAGTCCCTAGGCCTAAAACCATGGTAACACGGAACCCACGGGCACCTCAAAACATGGACCCGAAACCTTCGAGGTGTTCGGGACACTCACGAGACCGAAAGTCGACCACTGGGTCACAACCGGGTCGACCAGAGTCCAACACAACACTCAAACGGTCACGGAATAAGCCACTAAGGCAAATCGACAACACACAGGGATGAGCGGTTCTGGGATGACTGCACAAGGGCATGCACGGTCAGGCACAGCCCGCTCAAAGGGGGGATGGGCGGTCAAGGGTAGGACCGCCCAAGCATGAACGGTCTGGGATTGGCCGCCCAAGGGTCAGATCCTAAGGGGGATAGGCGGTCAGGGTAGAACCGCCAAAGGGATGAGTGGTCAAGTCTTGGCCGCACAAGCCCTCGACCCAAAATAGTTCCTGGTTAAAACGGTCTTGACCAGACCGCTAAACAGAACCGACTTACTATAGTGTCAGTCAAAATGGTCTTGACCAAACCACCTAACATGACCGACACTCAACAGTTGACCAAGGGTCAACAGGGATGAGCGGTCAGACCCTGGTCGCTCAACCGAACGGAAAGACATGCGGTTGGAACCTAGCCACCCAAGGGGGGATGGGCAGACCCTACCAGGCCGTACAACCATGTGCAATCTATCATACGACCGCACAAGCCCCAAAACCCAGTGGGGATGAACGGTCCCAAGCCAGCCGCCCATACCATGGACGGGCCCTGGTTTGACCGTCCAACCGTCACGGCGAACAACTCCAAGGGTTCATCCGATCGTGGCCTTTCCACGCCCCGTTCGTGCCTAGACGAAGGGGATACAGTCACAATCACCCTGGCAATCACATGGACTCCGATCGGAGTCAAAATGACGCACGAATCATGAGAAACGGGTGATTCTAACGAAATCACCCAAATGGGGTTAACGAGGTTTTTGACCTCCTACCGGTCCCGATAGACCACCATTCGACACGAAATCAGTGATTATGGAACGTCGACGTTCCAGGGAGTCCATTGACACCAACCGATCGTAAAATCGTCGCCATTTTTTGACGAAGCCTACGAAACCCACAAAACCCCGACGAGCCTAAACTCGCCCGTTCTCACACAATAGAATGCGAAACCGCGGGAAAATGGAACACACGAGCTAGGAAACCATCCCCCTACCTCCACCGAAGAACCCGTGCACCGAAGTGACTAATCCACGTCGAAAATCACCCGGAACATGAACAACGCCTTCTCCGAATCCACCGAGGGATCGCGCCACGCCACACTCAAATCAACACTCCATCCCGCAAATCGATCTTCCCAACGCGTCCCCGCCTCGGTCAGCTCCGCAACGGTGTGCGCCCCGCGTCGAACGGACTAGAGACAAGAGAGAATGGAGAGAGAGAACGTGAGGTTGAAAATGAGGGAGGAGAGATAGTGAGGTGGTTTAAATAGAAGAAAAATTAAGAATTTTTCTAATTTCTGAAAATCGATATTTTTCGTCAAAAATATAAAAAATAGAAAATCATGTTTCCGCGATCCTCGGAACGCACCGATCGTAACGGTATCACTCACGCCTGGGTGAACGACCCGATTCACCCGCAGCGGAGTTCCGCAGGATTGGCCGAAACCCGGGCTGAAAAATGAAAAAACGCGTGGAAGGAAGTGACAACTCATCGCGTCCGCCCGGGTGGAGAAAAGGAGCCGTCCGAACATCAACATCAAAAAATGCCGTAGGGGTAGGCCTTGCTAGGAAAGCTTCCACTTCGGCCACTACATTGTTTAAGCGGTCAAATGACTGGATTTCCATGCCGATCATCTTTTCTAGTAACTCCCTCCTGAGATTTTGTTTGTAGATTTGTACAGCGTCCTCTTGATGCGGGGGTCGCTTGCACCTCATTCTGAGGTTCCTCCACCTCTTGATGTATTCAAGGGCTGTTTCATCCGCCCTTTGCCTGGTTGAATAAAGTTCAACCACCGTGACCTCCCTCTCGGTGATGTGAAACCTTTCTCTAAACTTCTTTTACATATCAGGCCAGTCACTGATCGACCCGGTCGAGAGGTAGGAATACCATTCAAATGTGAGCCCTGTCAGTGAGGACCCAAAAAACTTTAGCAGATACGACTCATCTGTGGCTAGGTCACCCATGACGGTCATATAATATGCAACGTGTTCCTTCGGGGATCCCTTCCCGTTGAACTTGTCGAACTTAGGTGGCTTACTGATCCCTGGAGGGAGCCGCTTTACTACATGATGCGACGGATATGGCACCTGATAAGCATCAAATGCGATATAGTCACCTTCACTTCGCTTAGTAAGCTTTAGTTCAATCATACTTTCCACCATCAGCCTGTTCACGGTGATCAGATCGACTGGTTTTGGGTAGAAATGCATCAGCTGTAGGTGAGGGGTGACTAAGGTGGTCGCCTGTGGAGGAGGACGCAGCAATGAAGGTGCTTGGTGCACCTGTGGCAGCACCGGCAGCATCAGCGACTATGGTGAGCGCTATTGGGTGGCCGCCAGGCTGGGCTCTGCCGGCTGGGGTAGGGTATATAATGGTGGGAAGTCACACGGGTTGATGCCTCCTCGTGATGACTCAGCTTGCATCTTGGGCTGCTTGGAGGCCAAGGCTTGTTCTGTTTTCTCCATTAGCTGCTTCTTCAGAAGTTCTATCTCTTGTTGATATTTCTGGAGCATCATCAATACTGATGGGTCCATGGTCGCTGTGCTGGGGATGGCTTCTACTGTCTCCCCTGAAGCGCCTTCAGGTGGAATATTTAGCAACACCTCCTCCTCTTCGGCTGTTACCACATTTGCAGTTAGGGTGGTGACTCCACCAGATAAGATTTGTTTCCCTCTTGCCACTTTCAACATTTCCCTTGCAGCTTCCACTGTTCGGGTGTTTGGCCCTGGCCTTTTGACTAATCGAGCCAATTCCTGGGGTTGCTCGGGCAGACCCCCATATTTGCCGGCCAACCCGACCATATTATAGGTAAAAATTCACATTCCTTTTCTTTGGCTATGGACCTTCCTCTTTGCATGACCAGGGAAGGTCAATCTCTCGAACACAGAGATTCTTCTTCTCTCCTCCTACTGGGGAGGGGCTTCATTGGCCTTGAGATCCGGGCCATCTTCATACCCATTGTTGTCAACCGATGATGTCATTCTTCTCTCTTCCTCTTCTTCGACTGCCATTGGTGGGCAATCATCTTCTTCGGCTGCGACTGCTTGCAGTAGCCGTTGTTGGCCCAATGAGGGGTTGCCCATACCCCTGAAATAAATTTTAACCATATTGGTCATCTCTTCTTACCCTAGTCCCTGATGTAGGACTGGGGATAGCTGTCGACCTCCCACTAGAGGGACGTAGGCTAGCCGGGCTCTTCCGACGAGTTGCTTAAATCTTCTTCCCACCGTGGGGATATTGGCTTGTCGGGCGCTTGCCCTGAAGCTTATGTGGCGTGGAGGATCCACGACCATTTCTTCTCTTCTAGGGGCCAAGCCCCTCTCATTCCTCTTCCCCGTCTCAGCAGGCTCGGGGCAGTAGCAAATAGGTGCCTCTTGGTGGATAGGTTGGATCTTTTTAGTGACCCACACCTGCTTGAACTTCTTTGGCCTTGGGGCTGACTCTCTTCCGCCGTGACGACCGATTTATTCCTTCTCAGCCCTTCTTCTGGACAAAGCCTGAAAAGAGTTACGGGTTGGTATGACAACGACCACCCGGTCTGGGATTGCTTGGGTGTCACGTTCGTCTAGAAAAATGTGAGCACCACTGACCAAAATGGACTTCCCAGACATCGATAGTCATCCGACAGTAGGGAAAGTAGCTGTTCTACTGGAATTCCCCTGACGGTGACCCCCAAGATTGTTGTAGTAGGTGGGGCAAACTCCCTGAGCGACATGGTGCACAATGCAGCTAGTTAGCCAAGTCTGATCTATTGTCAGGCCCTTGTGGCTTTGGGTGTTGTGGGCCCTAGGCTTCCTATTGATCCTTCCTTCGGCCAGCTCCGGGGCTTCTATTTCCAGCATATTAGCAAAGGCTACCCATAAAAAGTTGGGGAAGCTGACCACCGGTGGGAAAGAGCCGAAGATAGTCAGCACCGGTAGGTACCGAGAAGCAGCGTGGTTGGCCACCATCTCGGGGCCGAAAGTCAGCGCAGCAAATCCAATAGCCATCGTCAATTTCTGCGAGCATAGAACCAAGCAAACGATCAGCATTCTTTGGGAGGGCCCCGGGGCCCATTTATCTCGGCAAAAAGATGAAAGGAGACTTTGGTCCCACCGGGTGTGCCAAGCTTGTGGGGGTGAAGGATGTTCCTCCCCTCCCTCCGATCTTATTTCTTAAAGAAGGAGGAAGAAAGAAAGAGCGTGCCAGTCACTAAGTGACAAATTTTATTATGCGCTCGATCTGACCCTAGTCAGACGAGAGTGACATCCGTGTTGAGTCCATCATACTGTGGCTCACCCCTGCTTTTCAGGTGGGTCGTTGTTCGTTCTGCTTCCGCGGTTCCTGGTGTGCGAGTTCGTAGCTGCCAGCTGGTACCTTCATCGAGCTTCCCCTGACTCTTTCGATACGTCTTTTCTATTCTGTCGACTGTACTGTTAGACTTGTTGTCTTCCTTTGGACTGGACTCTGGTGGTATAATTACTAATTTAACCTGTTAATTAAAAAGTAATTTTATTTCCTCTACTTTAGCAAACCGATCCAATGAAATTTAATTACTTATTGTTATATCTCTGTGACTTCAATGTACTACACGACAGTCTTTTTATCCCTTCAGGAGCTTTACCGCTCTTGGGAGGCCTCGCGGGTTCTAAGTAGTATCAAGTGTATTCGATAGTCCTATCGGGTACATCTGGTATCTGGGATCCGAGTCGTCACAGTTGGTATGAGAGCATTGTTGTGTGAAGTACATGGAAATCTTAGATATACAGTCACCAGAGTCTTGATAGTCTAGTACAGTCGTCAGCTGGCGTTAGGTTTCGCGATTCTCTATCGCTTGGTTTCTGCCATGGTGTCTGTCTCGATCATGTTGTACTTGGCAGTGTTCGCTGAAAGGCTCAAACCTGTGGTACTTTATTCGAGGTTTTCTGTAATTTGTTCGGGTTGCTGTTTACTTTTAGTGTTGGTCTGATGGCCATTTACATTCTTACGTTGTTCTGGTCGTCCCAGCTTAAGTCTGCTCAACTCCTGATGTGTCTCGCTTCTGTTGAAGTGCTCGATTAGATTCCGTGGTTGAGAAGATGCTCGGGCGAACCTAGGATTTTTCCTTCCTAGTAAGCTTCTGTTGGTCGAGCTTGATGTTTCTCATCCTGTTGGTGGAGTCTTTTCGAGGTTAGCCTTGGAATTACTATCTTGGTGATGCCTTGTCTTGTGTCTGCTTAAGTGTGGACAGCATTTATTCTAAGCCCGATCTTCTCCTTGTTTTACAGTTGCTTAGCTTTGGACCCCGTTATGGTGTTAAGAGCTGTTGCATATCGTGTTCGTCATGCCGTGTCCAACGGTTGATGTGTTGTGAGGGCTCATTAATCGTTTCAGGACATAAAGATAAGTTGAGATTAGCATCTTTCCTTGTGCTATGTGCTAAAGCTAGTACTCATCTCTGTTGCACTTAAGCTTCTTATGATCGGTTGTTCACTAGATCAGTACTCGTGGCATGTTATTTGTAATTTTCTTGATTTGCGATGACGTCGAGCGTGTACTGAGATGCGAATACCGAGCTATTTTTCTGGTGCCAATGTGCGTTGTATGAGTGTGCAGTGGAAGTGTGCGGGTTGGTTATCCACGGGTCGAGGATCGTTGTTGTTGGATTCTCGCTGGTCAAGAGAATTATTCTCCTCGATGTGACTTCGTCGTGGCTTCCTATGCCTTGATGTCATCTATTGTCGTGCTGTTGCTGGTAATTTTTCTGGTATTGGCAACGGCATTTGCGAGTGTTGGGGAATTTGTCGGCATTCCTGCTAATTGAGTACCCTCTGCTCCTCTGTATTTTCTCTTGGGTGTCGTGCTCTCGAGGCGTGCTTGTAGTCCTTGAGATACGTCCCTTGAGATTGTCAGTTTCCTGCCATTTCTTGTTGTTGTGGGTCTTTCTTGGTGAACTGTCTGATGCATGAGCTATTCCTTGTGGTCACGTGATCAGCTGCTCTTGTGCCTTGATGTGACCCTGCTTGCAGTTGTGTTTCGTGGTTCTGTGTGCTGTACGAAGCTGGAATCCTGCAGGTGCTATCGTGTTGTTATTTCGAGTGTTGTTTCTGTATGATTTTATGTTTCTGTTTCGGACCATTGTCTTGTCAGTTAGCATTGTTGTACTCCTCTTCCCGAGTAGAGTTAGCTTGCGACTCAATCAGATGTAATATCTGAGTGAGGGCTGACTTGATTGCACTTGTGGTTTAGTGTTATTGTCGTTAGTGTCCTGTGTGCCAGGTGTTCCCGGTCGCCTTTGGCACTGGAGCCATGACGTGGTCAAGCGGTCAGCCGTGAGGACTGTGTTTCCTTGTGTAAACTGATGCTTGCCGTGCCTGTTGTTTTGTTTTTTTGTGATCTGTTATCGTGATAATCGTGTCTCTTCTCCCGTGAGATGTAAGCGATGTTGCCCTATTTCGGAGGTGTCAGACTTGTGTTCACTTGCGTCGTGCTCCGTCAAGAGCGTGTGCTCATGATTCTGGTCTGACTGTGTTCCTCTGAGCTGTGCTTTTCGTGATTCGTGTCATTTCGTAGTTGTATCGTTGGGTTGTTCTGCCCTACTTCTCCTTGGTTTGTCCTTAAATTTTGAGAATAAAATTTATTAAAGGAGGGGAGGATGTAATGCCCTTGATCTTTATTTGATCATTATTAGGTCTTTCGGATCCTTTTTGGAGAGTTTCGGATCGCTTTTATAGCTCCCGAGTCGAGTTTTACAATTCGTGTGGGTTTTTCTCTCGTATAAGTTACGGAACCCTGCAGTGAGTTTATTTCTCAATTGATCGACTCGTGGATGATACAGATGCGATGTACTCTTCGTGAGGATCATTTTGACTATTTTTACGTATTTTTCTGAATTAGTGCATTTTCGACTGGGTTTACGGATTTTCAAAAATTAGGAAAAATCCCTAATCTCCTTTATATTAACCCCCCTCTCTCCTCTCACTCATGCCATCTCACTCTCTCTCTCCCATTCTCTCTCGTTCTCTCGTTCCCGACCCTTCTCTTCTCACAATCTCTCTACAATCCACTTTCAGAATGACTCTTCTCTTCTCCTCTTTTTCTTCTCTCTTCGCTCTTCTCTCTTTTTCTTCTCTGGATCGTACAGATTGGCTTCTGCTTGTTTGGATATTTTTCACAATCAACTTCTCCGAGAAGGAGAAAACTCCCTTTTATACCAACAGCAGAAAGGGCGCGTGTCTTCCACGAAGTCCCGCCCTAAAACCTTCACACGTGATAGCATTTTGCCATTCACTTTACACGTGTCACTATCCTGGCACTGCATCCAGTCTTGGATCGCGTGTCACCTTTATTTTTCACGAAACATTACCTGTCAACACAGAAACAACCATTAGTTCAGTTAAAAATATACTAAACAGAAGAAAGATGCACAGGATATGCACGGAGTATGTTTATAGCATTTAGACTGACTGCTATAGTACCTGCTCTGACTTGCTAAGCTAAGGCAGTCATAACACATACATGCTCAGACTTACACTGGCTAGGCTGCAGTGTATGCTCTGACTTCAAACATGCATGGGGTTGGATTAGATCCAATGTGCTCAGACTTACAGAGAACATACACTGTCTATGCTATAGTGTATGCTCGGACTCTGACATGCAACGAGCAAAAGTGCACGGACGTTATTATATTCTCGGACTAGCAGAGAGGGCATAATGCATATGCATGGACCTTCTCCAAAATGCAATGAACCAGAATGTGCACGGGCGTTGACATATGCTCGAACTTGCAACGCTTGTATAACAGTGTATGCTCGGACATACACTAACTTGCAATGGTGTATACACGGACTTTTATACAAAGCGAGCAAGGTCATGCGCAGACTAACTCCACAGCTGATGGCAGGCAGAGCATGCAAGGGGTTTGGCTTGTGGAATGTGCACGAGGTATAAAATGGGCACGGACTTGATTGCCAAGTCGTGGACATTGTGAATCAAGGCAAACATGCATGAATGCATGTTTCAAGGAAACTTGCATGGATGCAACTTTTGTGAAGTAGTCAAAAACTGCACGGGTGCGGGTTCTGAGAGGCAGGGACAAAAAGTGCACAGATGCAAGTTTTTATAAAGTAATGTTAAAACATGCACGGATGCAGGTTTTTATGAAGCAGTGTCAAAACATGCACGGATGCATGTTTTGTGAAGTGAACTAGCACGGGCTTAAAATACAAGTAGCACACATGAAGAAAATGTGCACGGGATTTGACGTGCACGGAGCCTATGAAGGCATGCAAGGACTTTGTTTAAAACACAAAACCTGCACGTGGTTTGGCTTCCACGGACCCTGTGAAGACATGCAAGGACTTTGTGATAGTGTGCACGGACTATGCACGGACTATATCAAGACTTGCAATGACTTAGTGTAAGACATGCATAGACTTACATTGCAGAGATTGTTCATGCACGGAGTTTGGATGCAACTCAATCAGCATAATGTCTAAGTCCAGAATATGCACAGACCTTATACATGCATGGACTTATGATTTCATGTCTTAACCTTATATATGATGCACCTTGAAGACTCTGCACAGACTTTAGTTCTGCTATTAGGTGGAATGTGCACGGACCATGCACGGACTTTCTGAAGAGTAGCTTGGACTCTACATAGCTAAGGCAGATGAGCACTGAACATAGAAATGTGTTGGCTATCATCAAACCAAGGTTGTTGGCCATCATCAAAACAAGGTTTACAACAGGAATGATGCATGTAGTGGTGACTGGGATAGAAGTATCATCAACCCAGGCCATGTTGTATGGCCTTGGATGAGGGTGCGTAGGTAGACCTAGACGAGAGACAAAGTCTAAAGAGACTGCATTGATATAGCTCCCATTGTCAAGGATCACCTTGCAGGGATGAGAGTTCACCATGATATAGGTTTGGAAGATGGAGGTTCGACGCTAATCGTCCTCCTAGGGTGTCGAGATACAGCGAACTACACCCAATCTTTCGTGGCTAGAACTCTCGACAATGTCTCCAACCTGCATGTACTCGACATGCGTGCCGTCAAATCCTGTATCTATTTCCTCAAACTGGGCGATGAGGTCAGGATCGGTCATATATCTCTCCTGATCCATGAGTGTTTGTAGAGTTGAAATACGCTCTAGACGACCTGATAAATTCCTAGACCAACGTGGCATGTACGAGCTCAGACCTAGATGATGCAATCTTGGGACCGAATGTTAGCAAGGTGTGGACCCAGTTGATATGCAAAGGGTCAATTCTTCTGAGAAGAGGCCGGTCAGGGAAAGTTGCTCGCCCGTAGGCGAAATAGTTGTGGAACTACCTCCTAACAATTAGGGTGCCCTAATGTGACAGTTTAGGGCTCAAGGATAGGTGCATACACGCTCTCGTTTTCCGACCACAGCGATGCACTCAGGAGACTGGTTGTATGGATAGGGCTCTCTCTTACTTCGTCGCGCGGCTATTGAAAAGATACTAAATGAGCAAGTTTGGAGCATGTGCTTAGCTAGACTGAAAAGTCTAACTCCGACCGGAGACGAGGGCGAACGGGGACGTGCGTGCCCGCACGGCGTCGACGAAGCTTCGTGGTTACAATGAATTCACTCCACGCAGGGAGGTTTTAAATTTATTACAAAATCACTCAATTTGAAAAATTTTTCACGTAGGGGAATAAATCATATCAGACTTTCTCATCGCAGGAAGACTTATGGACACTCTCACCCCTAAAGTATGATATTTTTTTTATTTATTTATTTTTATTTTTATTTTTTTATAGTTTTTAGTGTTTGTTAAATGAGGAAATATCTTTATTCAACTTAGTTAATTATACAAAATTAAGTATTGTATTCTAAATTATAAATAGGTGTGATAAATACATATTTGTTATTATTAAATCCCATAAATCAATGCAAATGACATGAATTAAGATGGAAAAATACACACTTATCAGGAACCGCTCCAAGCATTTTCTTTACATATCTGGCCAATAGTTGATGGACCAGGCCAGCAGGTTCAAATACCACTCAAAAGTGAGTCCTGTGATCAAGGACCCAAAGAACTTCAAGAGGTATGACTCATCGATCGCCAAATCACCCATTACGTTGATGTAATAGGCTATATGCTCCTTCGGCGAACCTTGGCCATTGAATTTGTCAAACTTGGGTGGCTTGCTGACGCCGAGAGGCAGTCTCTTAGCCGCGTGATGGATAGGGTAGGGCACCTTGTACACTTGAAAAGAAGAGTATTCATCATTGCCTCTATCGGCTAGCTTCATCTCGATCATTTGCTCGATCATCATCTTATTTGCCACTGTCGGGTCCACCGACTCTGGGTAAAAATGAGTTGGCTACATCTGTGGCATCGTCAGCACTGTCGCCTGGGGTACGGAGGCAGTTCCTTGGTGTTAAGGAGCCAAAGGTAGTATTGGGGCTATGCCCCTAGTGTAGTTAGGGATCGGCTATGAAGCTGTCATTTGGGGCGAGCCCTTGAATTCGTCGGCGCCTTGTCAGGATGTCTCCGGAGGGGCTTCGACCTACTTCGTGGTAGAAGCATGCATGGCCAAGTTGCTTACTTACCTCTTCAAGGCTTCTATCTCTTTCCTGTAGGCTTGAAGTAACATCATCATTGTCGGATCATGGGTGGTCGGGTTAGGGCCTTGGCCTCCCCCTTCCAATGGAATTTCTAGAGAATGTGCCAGCCTTTCTCCTTCATCTTCTATGGTAATTACGTTTGCCGCCATGGTGATTATATCTGAGCTTGTTTCGCCGAGGAGGGCTTGCACTATCTCGGCTACCACTCTTCTTCTTCTGGTGACAATACCTGACCTTTCGGCAAGCCTGGCCACTTCATTTTGGTCTTTGGGGAGGGCCCCATAACGACTGGCCACTCCAGCCTTGTTGCAGGTAAAAATCTACATCTCCTTATTCATTCTGATCACTTTCCTTGCTGGATGTCTAGGGAGACTTAATCTATCAAACACCAAAACCCTCTGTATAGCTTCTTTGTGGAGAGACGACCCATAGCACCCTGACTCCGCATCTTCCATGACTCCGGGGTAGACTAGTTGCCCCCGGTTTCTCATCTTATCATTCATGGCTTTGAGGAGCCATTGTGTTCCCAGGCGGTTGTCTCCAAGTCCACGAAGGTATTCTCGTATGGCCTACGTAATATCGTCTTGCCCGTTGGCAGGGCAGACCATTGATGACGACACTCTAGCTTGTGTCGATGGTTTGTAGGCAAGGTGCCGCCGCTTGGACATCTTGCCACCTCTCTTATCATTTGAATAAATATTGGCCTGTCGGCCATACGCCTAGAAAGCTAGCCTTCGATACGCTCGAGCTGGCACCTCGGGCTCTCCTCCTCCTCCATTTCTTTCTTTTCTTTCAAACCTATCCATCATGACAGGTTTTGATTGAACTGGGGATGGGGCCCGCTGCTTGGGCACACACACTTTCATGAATCAAATCGGCTTTAGGGCCGGCCCTCCTTTTGGTTTGGGCCTAATGCGGTTCGTTGGATCCTGTGCCAATGCTTGGAATTGATTGTGCACGGGGACGGTTGGTACTACCCTATCAGGCGGGATCGGGGCCTGGCGTCCGTTCAAATAAACTCAGACTCCTCCGATCATTACGGATTTGCCTGAAACAAAAAGATAGCTTTGCACCATGTCGGTGTGCTTCTTAGCTACCCTCCTGGCAGCTGGAGTCTGCTTCCTTCTCGTATCGATGTAGTGGACGTATCAGCCCACCACCTTCCCTTCTTCAGATGCCGCCTTTGTAGTGACAGCAGGCTCAACCTCCCGGGCCTCCAAGAGGTTGACAAACATCACCCCCAAGAAGTTGGGGAACCCAACCACAGGAGGGAAGTCTCCAAATCTGGTTGGCACCGTGAGGTAGCCGTGCTCAGCATGGCTTGCCACCACCAGAGGACCAAATGTGACGGTCATTGAGTTTGCTCAGAGTGCGCTTTCCGTCATGCAATTAAAATTGAGATTGTTAGAATTGTAGAAAGAGGCCATAAGGCCCCAAATCTTGGCAAAAATATGAAAGGTGATCCAGTCCCATTGGGCATGCCAACTTGTTAGACTCACTCAATTTCTTTAAATATTTTTTATATCGGGGTGTCATTTATCAGTTTTATCATTTTTATCAAGTGCGAGGGCGTGCTAGTCGCCTAGGTGACAATGTGTTCAAGCTTCAAGACTGGAGTGGTCCAAAGCTTGTGTTGCGCTCCGTCTGACTAACCAGACAATTGTGGGCATCGGGTCGGGACTAGAGACCCTCCATGCCATAAAGGTCACGACATTAATTACATCCCCTTGGAGAGGGAAAAATCTTTGATTAATCGCCAAGATAAGGAGCCTCATGGCCTAAAAAAATAAATTTCATAAAATGAGTGACATATATGTCATAGGGCATTAAAATCCCCTATATTAGGGTGCAAAAGGGTATTTCACTTGAGAAGAGCATGACAACGCTGAGCTAGATCCTGCAAGAACCTATCAGGAATGGATTTGGAATGACGCGCCAGTGGGCTCGGCTCAGGCGAGGAAGGGTTGGACGAACTAGAACGCGACCATACTTCTCTAGACCTGACAGACCCTAGTTCTCTAGACTCGATGGACCCAAAATCTAACCCAGGAGAAAGGAAATCTAATGGAAGGGAAGGAGTAGGGGCCTCGTGCTCCTGGGAGGAGGACAGATAGAATGGAGCGTAATCTTCCACTGAAATCTATGTTTCAAATTTAGTATTTTTTTAGAGATCAGTGGTGATCATGCAACAAGATGAAGAGGAGGAGGGAGGAGGAGGAGGAAGCGCAAGAGGATAGATGGATGGACAGAAGAGATCAAGAAACGGATCGGAAGAGGAGAAGGATGGAGCAGAAAGATCAATAGGCGGGCAGTGCCCACAATCACAGACTTTGACGATGAGGAAATCAATCGGATCCTGAAATAGCAGAGGGTTGACCACAAAAGGAGGTGAGCGGGGTATGAAATCCAGCTCTTGCAAGAATGAAAGCAGGCAAGAAGGAGACCAAGTGAAAGTGACGAGTGAGCTCCCCGTTTCCCGTGGATGGTAGGCTGGCTTCTTCGGCGCGTACTGCACAAGTCGCACCTCCGGATTTCTCTGGCAGTCTTCTTCATAAAACAACCTTGAAAAAGCTTTGCTGAAATCAATCATGTCATCAGTAGGCCCCTTAGGCAGCAATGGCAGGCCATCAACTTTACAAGCTGTGTCTTCTCTCTCGGGCTGACTCGGCAGTTCCTTTAAAGTACCTGGCTGGAGAGGGCCTCTGATAAAGTGCTGACAGTAGTCCCAGGTCAACAGCCCTGAATCTCCCATCATTGATAACAAGGATTCCTGGTAACAGAGTCCCCTCCTACTCATCTTTCTGCCCCTGGGGACCGGCTTGGTCCACCCTTGTAATTGTGCGTCGAGGCCTCTCCCCAGCTGATAGCCCAGTTTCAATATAATACTCTAGCCCTTAGAATCTCTTATTTTAGACTTCTCCTTGATATTGACTGGTGCAACAGTGGGCTTGCGTGGCGCATAAGCCCATGAAAAATTCAGGTCCAGCACTGAGATAACGGGCCGATTACTAGGCCAGAGTGTCGGTAAGATCTTCTCAGAAATAGCCTTGACAGACTGAACCATGGAAATGCTTTTAACTTTGACCACCCTCCATTGGAAAGGGAATTTGATGCATTGATGAGCAGTGGATGACACAGCATTGAGATTATCAATCCATGGTCGACCCAGAATAGCTTTGAACATGGGGTTGATATCAAGCACATAGAATTCAACGGGCATGGTGAGCAGCCCAAGTTCAGCTTGAATAGTGACCACCCCATGACACGGCCTTCGTGAATTATCATATGCTGCAATAGTGGTTGGGGTAGGCCTAAGTGCATCTTCTGAAATGTTGTAGGCCCTTAAAGTGCTGAGAGGATGGACATTAATAGAAGTGCCGGTGTCTACCAATGCCGCATCTATGCTTACTTTGTTCAGGATGATAGAAATGCATAGCGACATCTGACGGGCCTCGAGGGGTGCTAGCTCGATCTCTGAAAATGTGATGGCCGACCCCTTGGAGATTGTAGCCAGGGTAGTTGGCAAACTATCCACTGCCATGTCTTCACTGACCATGACCTTCTGTAATAAATCCTACAGCACGTCTTGGTGAAGCTTAGACCGCTTAATCAATTCTAGAACTAAAATTTTGGCGGGCATTCGATCTAGATGATGTAACAAGTCATACTGAGTACTCGGCAGCGGATCTACCTCCTCCTGATCAGCAGCCTATTGTGAGGACCAGAGATTGGGTGGTGGTGCACTAGTGGTAGGGTAGTTCCGATGGAACAAGCGCCCACTCCGCAGGGCAAGGTTCTGGGCCGGCACGACATCAGATGGGCTCATGGTGGGAGGCTTAATGGGTCCAACGGGGTGGATAAGCGGTGTAGGGGTAGGTGTAGTGGAGATAATGCGAGTGATGGGAGTAGTGGTGGTGGTGATGGACCGTGCTGGGAGGATAACTGGTGAAGGGTTAGATGGTGGCGTGGTGATGATAGGCGGGGTGGCCGACTGTGGGGGAGCAAGGACAGACGGAATAATGGGGGAAACAGGTGGTAGGATGAGGGGTTTAAAAGGAACGGCAGGTGCGGATGGTGGAAGGATTTAAGGGTGCGACGAGAGGACGACGGACGCAGAAGGCGGAGGAGGGTTGTCACAGGTGTGGTGGAGAGCCATAAGCCACTGAACCAAAGCTTTATCATCAAAACACCACTCGGCATCTGGGGCCGGGCTTTGAATAAGGTTGACCTGAGCCAGTGCTGGTGGCTGAGATTGAGGAGCGGGAGGATGATTTGGCATGGGGTTTTGATGGATCCCCAAATCCTAAACAGGTTGCTGCTGTTGTGGTTGTGGCTACAGTTGCGGTGCTTGCTGCTGTACTTGCTGCCTCGACGCTTGCCTTCTTTTTTCTTTAATTTCAACAATGGCCTTATGCATCTCGACCCAATCAATATGCTGACCTTCATGTAGATCATACACCAGATCTCTAAACTGGAAACAACCCTCAATGGTGTGCCCGGGCTGCCGGTGGAACATGCAATATTTGGACTGATCAATAGTCGGGTTCCAATTTTGACGCTCTAGAGGAAGCTGAATTGCACGCACAGCACGCATGAGTCAACATCAGAAATGTATTCATGAAAGACCATTGACTTTTAACCTGCAAAACAAGATATCACATGTTAGCTTGTTTATCATCAAGATGTCATTAAACATAAACACACAATATATTGGAATCATCAAAACCATTGTCAAAAATAACGAGGGGGCGCACAGAACCCAATAGAATGACATTACCATAGCCTTGAGCTGACTGTTTATGCCAACTGATCCAAAATGGCCGCCACTTATTCATGAATTGATTGAGAAGCTAGCTGTGATCACAGGCAACAGGCAACTGCTCAGCAATTACACGAACACAGGAGAGCCGGATGTGCCATTTGAAGAAGGCTTCACTATAGACCAACTGTGGGTCAGACTTTTCTTTGTCAACTCACTCAACCCAACGCTCATCACTTTCTGGTGTTCTAAACTTTTTACCTCCAACATCCCTAGACCACACGCGGTCTTAATCTCCTTATCTCTTGATTTTCTGCAAAGATCCTCCACACCTTCCCTACTCATTGAGTAATTTTCTCAACTCTCCATCATGCCATCGCCCGGGCAATCTCTAATTCAGTCCTTTTCTGATCCCTCTATTTCAACACCATCATCTACTCCTCCTCCTCATTGTCTTGCTATTCTTGAAAATGAAAAAAAAATGCCAAAATTCAAACTTTTCAATCCTCCATCTCTATTGAAGAGACCTCCTATTTTGATCATGAGTGTGCCCCGACCCAAGGGCCGCTCATTCAAGGTCCGTTAATACACTTTCCTTACTCCTCCAATGAGGGGTCCCCTTCTGTGCCTTCTCCTGTACCCACTGTTCCTTCCTCCTCTAGTGATCAAGCTAGTTTCTCTTATTCTTCTAGTGATAGGAGTCTTGGGGTAGTTACCACTAAGAACGCCAAGGGTAAGCGAATTCCCCGTAGGTTCTTGATAGACTTAGCCAGGAGATGTCGAGCTTGTTTGGCAATTCCCCAATTTTTGGAGGATCCGATCCTCCTATCGGACTTTGAATGTGAGGATGTGTGTATTTTCGATGAAGGGTTCGGTGTCTATGAAATTATGAATGATGAGGACCCTGTCGAAGAGGAGGATAAAGAATATGAGGACGAGGCTAACGATTTTGATAGCGGTATGAGGAGATTCGATGAGCCGTCAACCTTAGTAGAAGAGCCTACCAAGGAAATTAATTTAGGTATTGAGGAAAACCCTAGGATTGTCCTCATAAGTAAAAATCTGCCGCCATCTGAGAAAGGGGCGCTCATTCAAGTTCTTCAAGAGTACAAGGACACGTTTGCATGGAGTTATGAAGATATGCTGGGTCTGGACTCCACGCTTGTCGAACATCGCTTAACACTAAAGCCAGGGTCTGTCCCGATTAAGCAACAGTCGAGGCGTTTCCACCCGCACATGGCGTTAAAAATGAAAGAAGAGGTCGATAAGCTTCACAAGGCTAGATTCATCAGAGTCATCCTCTATCCCAATTGGGTGGCTAACATTGTCTCGGTTATGAAAAAGGATGAAAAGGTAAGGATTTGTATAGACTTTTGGGACCTTAACCGTGTGTGTCCTAAAGATGATTTTCCCCTCCCTCACATTGATGTTCTAATTGACAATACGACAGGGTACGAGACCCTCTCTTTTATGGATGACTTTTCATGTTACAATCAGATTTGCCTGGCTGAAGAGGATCAAGAGAAGACCTTCTTCACTACACATTAGGGTACTTATTGCTATGTAGTCATGCCGTTTGGACTCAAGAATGTCGGATCCACCTACCAAAGGGCCATGATGGCTATTTTTTATGATATGATCCATATTTATATAGAGGTGTATGTTGATGACCTAGTAGTGAAGTCAAGAACAAGGATCGAGCATCCCGAGATTCTAGCCAAGGTCTTGCAAAGAGCGCGAGAATATCAGTTGAAAATGAACCCCAAGAAGTGTGTATTTGACGTACATTAGGGAAGCTGGTAGGATTCATTATCAGTAAGAGGGGCATTGAGATTGATCCCAACAAGGCGAAGATCATAAGAGATATGCCTCCTCCCCAGAATTTGAAGGAAGTTTGAGGATTGATAGGGAGGTTACACTTTATACGCTGATTTATCTTCCAGCACTCACAAAGGTGTAGGCCATTCTACGAGCTTACTAAGCCGAGAGTTAAATTTCATTAGGATGACAAGTGTCAGGTAGCTTTTGACGGACTAAAGGACTATCTATCCAATCCTCCTGTCCTGAGGCCGCCAATTCTAGGCAAACCACTCATTCTCTACATTTTCATCCTGGATGACTTAGTAGGTACTGTCCTTGCACAAGTTGATGAAGAAGGTAAAGAGAGGGCAGCCTACTACTTGTCTAAGCTCCTCAACCCCTATGAGCAGAAATACACGGCTATGGAGAAGACTTGCGTAGCATTAGTCTGGGTAGTTCAGAAGTTAAAATACTATTTTCTAGCTTACGAGGTTCATCTCATTACTCGCATGAATCCTATTTTCTTCTTGAAAAATCTATCCTTACTGATTGATTAGCACGATGGCAAAGCTTCCTCTCTCAGTTCAGCATCACTTACATTTAGCAAAAGGCGATTAAAGGCTGTGCCATCGCAGAACATCTCGCTTATCACCCTCTTCCCTGATTTGATCCTGTTCGTTCAGAATTTTCAGATGAGGAACTGATGTCCATTAATCAACCTTCAGATCCTATGTGGACATTGTACTTGCTTGTTCGTCTTGATATAGTTACATGACATCTTGAAATCTTGATAGTTCACTCAATTATCTCTTACTATATATTCTCTCTAGTGTCGTTTCATGCGAGCATGCATAGATACACTTGCATTCGTGTAACATGTAATTTACTTAAATCAAGCTTGCACTTTAGATATAATCCCTACTGAGCGTTCGCTCATCTAGTGTTTTTTCTTATTTTTCAGGTAAGTCCGATGATGAGACTCAATCGGATGAGGATGAACAAGAGTGAAGAGTTTAGAACCATTCCAACCGTCTACAATGTTATCCAGTCTTGTCTTATCTATTTTCTTGAGTCATCCATTGTACTTTTTCTTTTATTGAGTCTTAGTTTCATTGTTAAAGATATTGTAACGAAAGTACTTTAATGGTTATAATGAATAAAGGATTGGGTTGTCATTACTTTTGCACACTCTGTCTATATGTATCGAACACACTTACGCTCTGATTGACATGATCGATTATAACTCGTCACACATTCCGGGTTACTTCTGCGGTCGGGGAGTGACAATATTGGCTTTGGTCTCTTTGACTTCAGAGGTGCCTTCGTAAATGAGCCGCAGTTTGTCTCACGTTTCTTTTGCTGAACTGCACATGGATACACGAGAAAACTCGTGAGGATGTATAGCACATTGCATAATGTTCATAGCATTGAAATTAACTGTGGATTTCTTAATTTCTTCAATTGACCATTTATCCCCATCCTCAGAAAGTTCATAAGGACCATTGTCCACAACCCTCCAGACCTCGTACTCCTGAGCTCTTAGAAAAATATGCATTCTATTTTTCCAATAGGAGTAGTTCGAACCGTCAAAGAATGGAGGACGGTTGATGGAATGACCCTCAGGCATCATTCCCTTGTTGGCCATTGATCCGGATCTGACTCTAGATCGTTAGATCTAAAAATATAGAGCCTTAGCTCTGATACCAATTGAAGTCCTGCGATCAATGACACCCAAGAGGGGGGTGAATTAGGTGATTTCAAACTTTAACGAAATCTTAGCTGATTTAAACGAATGTAAGAAATGGCCACAATGAATTTTAGATCTATATAGAAATTTATCATATCTAACAAAATCTACCACACATAACTGATCTTGGGTACAATGGCAGAGTTGGAAATCTGAAGATTCTACTGATGCAAGATGTTATCTTCCTGACAAGGTTTGCCTTGTCGATCTGAACCCACCTTTTAATATACCTGAGATCTAATGTGAGAATGATAAATTATGCTAGATCTAATTCAAGAGATTCATTCAATTTAATCTACGTGTGTGCTTGCACAGAATGAGGATAGAAGAAAAGGATCAAACCACACAATGGACAGTAATTTTTAGGTGGTTCAGATGCAACAATGGCAACGTACATCCACCCCTCACAATCTGTGTGGCTTCCTACACTATCTCGTAAAGGATTACATGATCAAAATGTTGTGTCCCCTGGTTTTCATGATAACAAACCACATATCATTATTAGACCCTTGATAACTATCAAACAAGTTTGGCTTAACCAATTACAGAACTCAAACACTCAAAGAGTGTCGACACCTCGCCACAATGTATAGACACCCCAAGAATAAATCCTATTCGAAGCTGTCTCCATCTGGGCTTTGGATCCACGAAGTGTTGACACCCTGTGTGAAAAACATCGACACCTCGGTTCCAAGAATCAAGCCTTACCTTCTTCTGGAGCATACATCCCGACACATCGAGCTCAAGTCTCGACACCTCTGCACAAGCTGCACGGGAACGGCTATTGCGGTGCTGCTAAGGTCGATTCAATCCTTCTTAAGAATCAAGCAAGGTCGGTGCAAGTTACTATTATTGTGCTAGTAAGGTCGATGCTAGTCCAGCCCACATTCAACTAAGGTCGACGCTAGTATGCATATGCTTCACGCCAAGGTCGGTACACATCTGCAAGCAGGGTCGGTGCACATTCAAAGCCAGTGCAAGCAAGGCCGGTACACATCTATAAGCAGGGTTGGTGCACATTCAAAGCCAGTGCAAGCAAGGTCGGTGCACATCTACAGTAAGGTCAGGGCACATGTGCTACAAGGTCGGTGTACATCCTCTACAAGGTCAGTGCAAATCCAAAGCCAGCGTAAGACTAGGTCGGTGCATGTCCTGCTTCCAACGCAAGACTAAGGTCGGTGCTAGTACGTGCATAAGGTTGATGCTAGCTTGATGAGGTTGACGCTAGTTCATGCGATGTGTCGACACCCTATCAGTAAAGTGTCGACACATTCATGTTCGCCCAGAATGGATCTAGAACAGGAAGCACCTGCTCTCCAATATCCACAACCCGACTTGGAGGATTCGCTTTCACTTAAAAGGGCCGCCAGAAGGACTCTTTTGTCAGGGGAATAAATGTCTAGCAGAAACATCCTCTGCTTTGTTGAAATCGTGGTAGATATTGTTCCCTACCTACCAACATACCAGCTGGCTGGTAGGTAGAGGTCAACCTTCACAAGAAGGCAAATCAAATTATATGGACGTGACATTCTGGTTCTGGTCTTCACAATGGACAACGTAAGAAATGCATTGTCTTGCTGTTTATATATATTTATTTATTTAAGAAGCTCCACTGGAAGGTATAAGAGGGGGAAAACACACAACGTGGGAGATCAAGGAGAGAAGATCTACTAAGCTTGTTGAGTAAGAAACCTCCTTCCTGGTGTTGCTGGAGGATTTATCAAATCGATCACTTCCCCGTGGGGAGCGCCCGTGTTATCTGTAAAGAAGAAGGATGGATCGATGAGACTCTACATCAACTATCGACAGTTGAACCGCCTTACTATCAAGAATAAGTATCCACTGCCGAGGATCGATGAGTTATTTAATTAGATATCTGGATCCAAATACTTCTTAAAGATTGATCTCAGATCAGGATATCATCAACTAAGGATCAAGGGAGAGGACATTCATAAGACCGCATTCCAGAGCAGGTATGGGCATTATGAATTTATTGTTATGTCTTTTGAACTAACGAATGTCCCTGCAGTCTTTATGCAGTTGATGAATAGTATATTCATGTCTCATCTGGATCAATTAGTAGTGGTCTTTATTGATGACATATTAATTTATTCAAAGACTGAAACATATCATGAAGAACACTTAAAGATGACATTACAAATATTAAGGAATAATTAACTTTACGCCAAACTTAACAAGTGTGACTTCTGGCTTAAGGAAGTGTCCTTCCTAGGACATGTGATCTCGAAGGATGGGATTTCTGTTGACTCGTCGAACGTCAAGGCCATGAAGAACTAGGAAAGACCAACCAATGCAATCGAGATCTGAAGTTTCTTAGGTCTAGTTGACTATTACAGGCGATTCATCAAGGACTTCTCCAAGATCGCCATTCCTCTTATTAGTCTGACCCGTAAGGAGATTCTTTATAAATGGGATAAAGAATGCAAGAAGAGCTTTCAAGCCTTGAAGGATCATCTAACAACCACCTCGGTATTGGCATTACCAACAGAAAGGGAGGAATTCAAGGTATATACCGATGTGTCTGGCATTGGCCTCGGATTTGTGTTAATGCAACAAGGGAGAGTCATTGCTTACTCATCCCGACAGTTAAAGAAGCATGAAGAGAACTACCCAATGCACGACTTAGAGTTGGCCACAGTGGTGTTTACTTT
This sequence comes from Amorphophallus titanum, assembly GCA_024336825.1. Classification (NCBI taxonomy): domain Eukaryota; kingdom Viridiplantae; phylum Streptophyta; class Magnoliopsida; order Alismatales; family Araceae; genus Amorphophallus; species Amorphophallus titanum. The sequence goes on from JANBPO010009603.1 coordinate 28,371,181, forward strand.
GAAGATCGAGAGACATTATCTCTATGGAGAGCAATTCACCATGTACTCCAATCATAAGTGTCTCAAGTATCTCTTCTCTCAAAAGGAATTAAGCATGAGACAAAGACGTTGGCTAGAGTATCTCAAGGACTTTGACTTCACAATATAGTACCATCCTTGCAAGGGTAATCATGTAGCTGATGCCTTCAGTCTAAAGCCAAGAGCCTTATTAGCCAACTGTATGATCCAAGAGTGGAAGTTGCTAGAGTAATTTTCTCAACTTGATATAAGTACGGAGCAGGAAAAAGGGTGTATTACTCTATCATACAGGAGGATGAAGTCGGATCTGCTCACCAAAATTCAAGGACTTCAGGACAGTGACCCGGTGTTAGTAGAGATCAAGGATAAGCTAGAAGAATGACCAGACTTCAAGGTAGCATCAGATGGAAGATTATTATTTAGGGAAAGGACTTGTGTACCTGAGTGCCCAAAATTGAAGAAGAGAATTTTAGAAGCCCACAGATCAAGGTACACAATTCATCTCAGATCTACCAAAATGTACCAAGACTTGAAACAAACCTTTTGGTGGCCCAATATGAAATGGGAGATAGAAGACTTTGTATATCGCTGTCTCACCTGCCAACAAGTCAAGGTTGAACATCAAAAGCTAGTCGGTAAGCTACATCCTCTAGATATTCCCAAGTGGAAGTGGGAGGATATCGACATAGACTTCACTATGGGTCTGACTAAATCTAGAGGAGGACATGATGAAATCTGGGTCATCATAAACTGATTGACTAAGTCAGTTCAAAAGACCAAATAGTCAGTTGATGTGCTAGTTACCTTGTACACCAGAGAAGTCGTCAGACTGCATGGAGTTCCTGTTTCGATCGTGTCTGACCGAGACCTACGTTTCACCTCTCATTTCTGGAAGGGTCTACAACATTCATTGGGGGCGAGACTCAATTTTAGTATAGCCTTTCATCCTCAAACGAATGGTCAGACCAAGAGAATGAATCAAGTTGTAGAAGACATGCTCAGAGCTTATATCATTGATTTCGGTGGAAGTTGGCATGATCACTTGCCTTTGGTCGAGTTTACATATAACAACAGCTACCAAGCAAGCATTCAAATGGCACCTTTCGAAGCATTATATGGAAGGAGTTATCGATCACCCTTGTGTTGGGATGAAGCTGGTGAAAAGTAACTACTAGGCCTAAAAATGGTAAGAGATATCACTAAGAAGATTCAACTCATAAGAGAGAGAATCCAAATGGCTCAATCTAGACAAAAGACTTAGCCGATATTAGAAGGAGAGATTTTGAATTTCAAATCGGAGATCACGTCTTTCTTAAGGTTTCTCTAGGGTAGGGAATTAGAGGGTTTGGTGTTAAGGGAAAGCTTACACCAAGATATATCAGTCCTTTCAAAGTGCTAGAAAGAGTTGGCAGAGTTGCCTACCACATCGCCTTGCCTTCTCAATTGTCCGAAGTCCATAATGTGTTCCACATTTCTATGTTGAAGAAATATGTGTACGATCCATCGCACGTCATCGATCATGACAACCTGGTGATACAAAAGGATCTCACTTATGAACAAAAGCCATTGAAGATCCTTGATCACGAGGTTCGTGTGCTAAAGAACAAGACAATTCCCATGGTAAAGGTATAGTGGAGTAGGTGCTCAGAACAAGAAGCCACATGGGAGACCAAAGAATCCATAAAGAGGATATTCCCAGACTTATTCCAAAATGGTAAGTAATCTGCACCCTCTATGTCTGTATTTTTTCGTACTTTTCTAAATTTATGAAATTTTGGGCTAAAAATCATATTTTGAGGAAATTACATAATTTTCTTTTTCTTTTATTTCTTAACCTCCTCTCTCCTCCCTCATGTTTCTCATTTCTCTCCCTCTATTCTCTCTTTTCATTTCTCCTCTCCCCTGGGCACGTGACCGTGGTAGAGCTGGGTGAGGTGGCGACGACGTGGAGCTGACCTGGAGTGTGCTGGCGTGAAGATTGGAGCGTCGCATTGGCGCGATCCCATTCGTGGATTCAAAGTCGGCGTGGATTGCTCGTGTGATTATTTTCGACGTGGATTGGTCATTTCGGTGTGCGAGAACTCTGCTGGAGGTAGGGGGTAGATGCCCTACTCTTTTCCTTCATTTCCTCACGATTTGGAGTTGAACGGTGCGTATACGAACGGGTTTTGCTTCGTTTAGGGTGATGCATGCTTCAGGGGGTGTGAGCCGAGTTTGCCATTTTAGGTGACAGTTTTCAATCTAGTTGGTTTCATTCAAACCCCTGGCATGTCTGGATGTCATTCCCATTGATTTCGTGGCGATTGGCCAAGATTTGGGGTTGGTAGAAGTCTAATTTCCCTCGTGAGTCATTTTGGGTTGATTTGTGAAAAATCGCCCATTTCATGTCATTTTGTGTATGGTTTGATCCCTTCCGACTTGTGGAAAGTTGATATCGAGTCTAGGGATGTTCTGCAGACGATTGGGGTGTGGAAGGGTGTTTTCCATGAAATTTAGTATTTTTCGGGTTCGGTGTTTTAATGTGTTACTCTCAGGTGGTGCATTCTCAGAAGAGACACACTGTGTCGTATGAGCATGTTCATCTAAGAAGATGACTAGTTGGGCGGTTGGGAACGCGTCCCATGTGATGGGCACGATCCTATGTTAACGTGACCCAGGTAAGTGCCGCGTTAGTGTAATCGCGACCTAGGCGATGCCCACGACTATTGTGTTATCACGCTCAAGGTTCTGGCCGTGACTATTATCATGACATAGGTGAACGCCGCGTCAAAGCGTTGACGTGCTCTAGGTGTTGGACACGTTCTGATGACATCGCAACCCTCTGTAGGGGCGCGTTAATCATTGTGATGCAGACTATAGGTGCATTCTTATCCTTCATTTTTTGTGTATTATTCGAGTTGTCTTAGGCTCCGGTGAAGCCAAGATTCAATACTTTGTTGACCTTTGACTCAATGGATGCCTTGGGTGTTCCGTGAGAGTCATTTATATGTTGAGGGATCCTGGAAGAGTGGCTTTATCCCGAGCTATGTGTGATGTTTTTTTCGTGCCGGTTGGCTTGGCTTCGACAGCTTGGTTAGCCCATTATCCATGGTTGTCTTGGATGTCTTATGAGGGTTGTGGCCATGTTATAGGGTGTTCAAAAGTGCCATTGCATCGAGCAATATTTTCTGTTATTTCGAGGGTCATTACAGTTTCTGGTCAACCCGATTGTGACCCAATGGTTGACACGTGACCTCGTGAGTGTCTCGACTATCCTGTATGGATCGAGACTTTGGTTTTGGATGCTTGGAGATATCATCTTACCTCAGTTTACGTGCCTATGTACTCTGAGGGCTTTGATGTTCCCTCATGTTTCGTAGTTTGTATTATGTGGAATCGAGAGTCCTATATGCAGCCTAGGGGCTAAGGACTTGTGTTTTATCGTGATTTTGGCTGAGGGACTAGGCTGATTAACGGTATATTGTCGTGATGTGCGACGATCTTGACCCGAGTCATGTGAATCAAGGATCGTTGTGTGTAGGTCTAGTTGACTATCTTGAGTCTAGCGGTAGTTCTATATACTGCCTTGTGTTTCAGAGTACGTGCAACAGGTGAGTGGTTCCCCTATCCGTAATTCACTATTTTGAGTCTCTGTGTCTAGTGAGCCTCCACTAGTCGTAGTCTGATGACACTTTAACATGTCGGCCCACCTGAGAGTGGTGGCGGGGTGAGTTCCTGAGAGATGATTTTTAGGCTAGTTTTCATGGGCCCCCTTACTTTGCAGTAGCGTCCTACTGGGGGGAAAACTAGCTGTAGGCTTGGCTCAAGGCATTGGGCTTGTGTGCGCACACGTGGTCAGGGGCATTTGGACGAGTGTTGACAGGCGTGACCCTGACTAGTCACTGCTTACTGTTGTTCCTTGTACTTGGTATAGTGTCTCTGTCACCGTGTTCGAGGCGAGTGTGAGATGCTTGAGGCACAGTGTAAGATGTCAGTGGACACATCTGGCTATGCTTCTAGTGAGGAGGTACTTCTATCACAGAAAGTTGACTCTTGTGATTCTCATGATTCATATGGTTTCTTGTACAGCGTGAGCTCCTTCACATGGTACTTTGGGTAGCCTATGTTTGGCTTCACCCAGAGTCAGTGTAGCATACATGACGATGAGGTCACGTGTGCACCGGTGTTTTGGGTGGAGTGTTTCCCCATGTCTGAGAGGTCGTGATGTGAAGCCTACATGTCTATTGTAGCAGGACGTGGTCTGGCAATGTAATCGGAGTTTCCTTGTGTCAGTTTGGTGATTCCTGACTGTGTGTCTGGGGATCCGTGTTCTTACTGATTAGGAGTAGTTTAGAGGGCCGAGGTCTTATTGGCTACCGTGTGTTTCTGTTTAGTATGACTTTCCCCTTTACTTCTATTGTTGTTCCTACACCTACTGTTACTCTTGTTGTTCTTACTGTTGTTACCGCTTTGGTTTCTTGGCGGACCCAAATGAACAGCCTTGATTGGATGATCATTTCCCCTCTGATTCTCCAGTGAAACCCCAGCACTAGGGAGAGTATTTTAGAGGAGAACGGTGGTGGCGACTTATCTCGCGTGATTCGTGCGCGACCGTGATTGGAGGACTCTATCTCCCCGAATAGAACCCTCGAGAGAGCAATTAACCCTATAAAATCAACTCTACTCTTAGTCACCCTAGAAGAGTTTAGATGCTGTGGCGACCGTCGAGGTGCGCGGACGAGGGTGGAATCTGGCGATCATTGAAGAGGTGTCCCGTGCGCGATCGGAGTTCTTCATCCCTCTTCTTCCTTCGATTAGGGTAGGTGATAGTAGACCAAACCCTAAGTACTATATACCATTGGAAACGTCTCTAAGTCTTCTTTCCATTGATGCCTAAAGCCCTAATTTTGGTTAAGTATCCTACGTGTATTAATCAAGTTAGTAGAAGCATGTCAATCTAGGGTTTTCTCTTGTTTAACCTCGATTAATGTAGGGATTAGTAGGCTTTAACGTTAAATTGATCATGCAATCCTATATATTATCTTGTTCTCGTTCTGTTGATGAGTGTTTTCCAAATTTTCATGCTTTACATGCATAGTATTTCATCATCCTTGCTAACCCTAGTCGAACTCGCTGGAGTCTGGCAAGGTGAAGTTAGCACGGTTCCCCAGAAACTGTCCTATCCTGAACGGCCCCTCGATAGGCCGTGTGGCCTATATCGACGGCCAGTGTGTGACTGCTTAAAATGCCCTTGCGTTAAAATTCTTCATGAACAGAATGGCCAGATCAAAACCGTTCAATGACTCCCAGGGCCCCTCGATAGATCGCTCTATTCCCGTCTGGCCCCTGGCCTGTAGGGATTGAACAGACTGTCGAATGACCGCAGAGGCCTTTGAGAGGTTCTGGACGAACCGTTCTATCTCGCAGAGTTATGTTATTCTTGATTCGAGCATGGTTTCATCATTAGTCATTTAATGTTAATGATAGGCCAGCAACCTACATGTAAAATGAAACATATGAAAGTTAAAAGAATTATAGTTCCTTGCTTGATTACTTCCATCATACCTTTGTTCATCTTTTCTGTGAAACTTAGTCTTGAACATGTTATAATGAAATAATGATGGTTAGGAATGTTTTGACAGTGATTCTACTCCGATAGGATTGACTGACTGCCATCACTCATTTTTCTCTATTTTCTAGCCTTCATTTCTTGTAATGGTTGAGGCTCTCTGCCGGATACTCCTTCCGTCGGACTAGAACCTCCATTATGAGACCTTCGAGCATGGGATTCCCACTAAGATGTCAGGCAGGCTGTACCATAAATCATGTACCAGTTTGACTCGATTGAACAGCATGAAGACCTTGGTTTAAGTCACAGGTCACATTGGACTGTCCTAGTTATTGCGTGGCCAAAAATGGACCATGTAACACTCGGGACGGCCCAATATGAACCGTGTAATTCAGGCAGAATGCCCTATCTTGATTGGTCGATTGCCCTTGTTCTATCTTCGACCTGGATATGTTTAGTCGACCCAAAAAGCCTCTAGGCTGACCAACGGATAGTGGGCTGGACCCTAATTCAGTTTCACCCTGCCTATGGCAGCCCAGGAGCCCATTTGGGTGGACTTTCCCTTGACTAGTTAGGCTCAGCGTTGAACGGATGGAATAGGCCCGTCCCGTTATTGGAGTGGATCTACTCGGACCGTTCAGTTCCTTCGCGGCCCAGTCCGGCCCGCTTACCTTCATTTTTGGGCTTCAATCTTTCCTGTCATGAACGGCCCAAGGTGGACTATTTAGATCTACTGAAAGGCCCAATTTTGACCACCCTACTTGTAGAGCGGCTCATAACGGACCGTTCATCCTTGGCATCTGTAGGCTGTTTTCAGCTCAGTCCCTTTTAGCGTGATCCAGTAATGGACTGTTCATCTTCTAAGCGACCCAATATGGACCTTGTATATTCCAGAAATGATTTCCATGGCTTGTGATGTGAAATCCAAGGACCTATTGGTTCTTAATAAACTTGAACTTTCTAGACATGATGTCTACTTCAGCTTACCCTTGGAATTTCCCAAGATAAGTTCTATACCTTGTAACTTGGCCATTTGACATGATTAATGCCTAGACATAACTTGGGATCTTGGATCCACTAAATCAATGCCAACGCATCATAAGGGCCCGGTTTGGTCCTGGGAGGAGCACCCGTAACGGAGAGTTGTAATGACATGGTAAGACATTGCACCGAGTGCATGACTAGCGTGATGTCTACGACATATTCTTTAACATGATTCATTCTTGTATTTACATGACTTGGTTATTTCATGCTTGCTCTGGCCAATGTCCAGTTATACTGTGATCTTATTCTCTTGATCCTCATGGTTATAATATTATTGTTTCTTTTCTTTTCGCGTACATTAATGAAATTGGTTAATTACTTAAACTTGCCTGCTATTACCTATTGAGCGTTCGCTCACTCAGTTGTTTCCCCCTTTTTCAAGTAGCTCAGGTGAGGATTCGCAAACTAATGGGGATGAGCAGGAGTGAAGACCCTAGAGCGAACTAGTTAGAAGACCTTGTGGAGTACAATTTAGATATTTTGAGTCTAGTTGTAGTTCATAGTTGTCTTGTCAAATGAAGTGTAATTTGAAAGACAGTGGTTGTAACTATGTCAAGTCAAATGTTATTTTTAGAAGTTTATTGAGTCCATTTGCCAACTCCCATTCCACCTATACGCTCTGGCAGTTTGCTCACTTAAGCATCAGAGGATTTTCCCTGGGGTTTCAACCCTAGGCTCCTCTGATCCATTTCCTGCCTTGTAGATCTCTCATTCGTGGTGACGATAACCAGATCGGATGGCTCGGGACCCTGCGCGAGATCACCCCACTTCATCTAGCGCTGTCTGTGACAAACGTACAAAGAGCCAGCATGGTGAGAAGAAGTTCCAGTAGGAGAAATGCTGACAACAAAGGAAAGGCACCGGTGACCATGGAAGGTGATCATGCACCCACTCACTCCTCCACAGTCCCCCTCTCCAACCGACAAGCTAACGCCTTACCTCTGTCAGCTGCGGAGGGATAACCCACCCTTGAGGGCCCCGATACTCTCCAAACGTAGAATGCCAAACTGGATATCCTTGTTGACCTAATGAGGACCCAAGTGGCCAGGGATGAGAGGTTACGGCTACCTCAGGTGAGTACCTCCTACGCGGAAGCTTCTCGACAAACAGCTGGAGGCCACTTCACGCTCCAAGGCCGGCAACTTATTCGTAACGGGCCAGGCGGGCCCTCACAAGCTCCGCCTTTAGAGCAGGAAGCCTCCTCTAGTCCGAGAGGGAAGAAACCTAGGCTGCCTCAGCAACCCTTAGAAGTAGACATTTTCGCTGAAGAGTGGTAGGGCAACTGCCAGGGACGAACTCACAGCCTAACGGCTACATGTCAGCTGGAGTTGTCCCTCCGCCTGCGAGACTTCGAACGACGTTTCACCGAACAAGAGCGTGCCCTCCATGCCCTATAAAAAGGCTCCACTCTGGAGGCTGAGGAGCAATCCCCATTCTCCGACCAAATCTTGAAGGCTGAAATCTCCCCGAGAGTCTCCATCCCAGCCTTCAAGTCCTACGACGGTCAGGGTGACCCGACCGACTATATTCGTAGCTTCAACACTCGGATGACTTTGCACGAAGTATCTGATGCTGTTAAGTTTCACGCGTTTGTGACCACCTTACTTCAGGCAGCCCAAGCATGGTTCCGAGCGCTCGCTCCTGGCAACGTCCACAACTTTCGACAGTTTGGGAGACTGTTCAAGGAGAGCTTCACCGGTAGCGGACCTCCAAGGTCGATAGCGGGGTTGTTAGCACTAAAGCAGGCACAGGGGGAAAAGCTATGGGCTTACATTAACTAATTTAAGTTGGAAGCCCTGCACATCCCCTGCCTGGACATCGCCTCAGCCATCACTGCACTAATCGGAGGCACCCGAGATGAGAACCTGCAGCGAGAATTAGTGCTTCACCCTCCCTCCTCTCTCGCCGATCTGGTGACCTTGGACCTACGTCATGCAGAGTGTGAGGAGGTCCTCCATGCTTGTCGAGACTCTGCAAGCTCAGGGCGAGATGGAGACAAAAAGTGACTGTCCGAGCAAGTCTCAAGACAAGGAAAAAGAAGGAATTGAGATGGGGAGCATAAAGAACCTCCACGGAAGTTCGAGTGTTATACTCCTCTATCCGCTCCTGTCTACGAGATTTACGAAGAAATCAAAGACTCAAGCCTCCTTCGCCGACCCGAGCCTTTGAAGGCTGAACCTCGACGCCGAAACTACCACAAACATTGCCAATTCCATAATGACCATGGACACCACACTGGGGATTGCCAACACCGCAAGGATGATATTGATAGTCTTATCTACCAAGGTCACCTTTCCCAGTATGTGACCAAGCGGCAAGAAGTTCACGGAGTCCCTCCGGAAGAAATCGACAACTGCCCCATGGGGTCCACATCAATGTCATCTCAGGAGGATCCACCTCAAGAGGGGACGACAGTCGAGGAAGAAAGCGTCATGCCGAATGAGCCTCTCGGGCTTTCGAGCCCCCCAAGACTCCGTCGGTGAGCAATCAGCAGGCCTTAGTTCACTGACCAAGACCTGGAAGGGGTGGCCACCCCATACGATGACACCCTTGTAATCTTGGCAACTATAAGCCATTATAATGTAGATAGGATACTAGTGGACAACGGGAGCACCCCAGATGTTTTGGCGTATGAATGCTTCTTGAAAATGGGTGAAAACCCATCCCGACTTCACATAATTCGAACCCCCCTCTACAGGTTCAACGGCGAGGCTGATGAGACTCTATGGACAGGTTGGTATGCTCTGATCCCAATTGTAGAGTCCTCGGGAATGATCTAGAGGGGGGTGAATAGATCAACCACCCAACTAAAACTTACTACAGCGGCTCTTATTGCGGAATTAAAACGAGCTACTGCAAGATGACAAGGAGGCACTCAATCACAATGTTAAGAAACAGATCAATTAGATCGACCCTCACGCGATCCTAAACATTCCTCTACTGAATGATGAACTGAATGCAATGATGAACTCAAAACACAGAGTAATCGCACAGTAGACAAGGGATTTTAAGGTGGTTTAACCTCAATCCAGAGGTCTACGTCCACCCCACACTCAACCTAGTGTGGCTTCACTGCTGACTAACAGCCTGCCACTGATCCATAGCTTTGGGGAATTCCTTCCCTACAAACTGCTGAGCATTATAGCTTTGCTATCTAGAGGAATCCACCTCTAACCGCTGAGGATTACAGCTTAACCTGTCCAGAGGAATCCACCTCTGCAACCGCTAACTCACAGCTTGAAGGAACAAGAGTTTCAAAGAAAACAAAAGAAATAAGGTGAAGAATCAAAACACAAATGGGAATGTAAGGTATATACCGATGCGTCTGGCATTGGCCTCGGATGTGTATTAATGCAACAAGGAAGAGTCATAGCTTACTCTTCCAGACAACTAAAGAAGCGTGAAGAAAACTACCCGGTCCATGACCTAGAGTTGGCTACGGTAGTATTTGCATTAAAGATCTAGAAACATTACCTCTATGGAGTGCAATTCACCGTATACTCTGATCATAAGAGTCTCAAGTATCTTTTCTCTCAAAAGAAATTGAATATGAGACAGAGACGTTGGCTAGAATACCTCAAGGACTTTGACCTCACAATACAATATCATCCTGGAAAAGGGAATCCTATAGCTGATGCCCATAGTCGAAAGCCAAGAGTCCTGGTAGCTAACTACATGATACAAAAATGGAAGTTGCTAGAGCAATTCTCTAAGCTTGATATAAGCATGGACAAAGAAGGAAGATGTGTCACTCTATCACATATGAGGATACAACCAGAGCTACTCTCTGAAATACAAGGACTTCAAGACAATGACCCATTGTTAGTGGAAATCATGGGCAAAATAGAAGAGCAATCTGATTTTAAGTTAACATCAGATGGAAGATTGTTGTTCAGAGATAGAACTTGTATACCGGATTGTCCAGAACTGAAGAAGAAGATATTAGAGGAAGCCCACAGATCAAGCTACACTATTCATCTAGGATCTACCAAAATGTACCAAGATTTTAAAAGGACCTTTTGATGGCCCAACATGAAAAGGGAGGTAGCAGACTTCGTGTCTCGTTATCTCGCGTGCCAGCAAGTTAAGGCGGAACACCAAAAGCCTGCCGGTCTCTTGATATTCCCAAGTGGAAGTGGGAGGATATCGGTATGGACTTTATTATGCGTCTATCAAAATCTAAAGGATGACATGATGGAATATGGGTCATCATAGATCGATTGACTAAATCGGCACATTTCTTACCAATCAAGAGCCGATGGTCAGTTGACGTCCTCGCTGCACTGTACATCAAAGAGATAGTCAGATTACATGGAGTACATGTTTCAATCGTGTCTGACCGAGACCCGCATTTCACTTCTCACTTTTGGAAGGGTCTACAACATTCATTGGGGATGAGACTCAACTTTAGTACAGTCTTTCATCCTCAGACGGATGGTCAGACCAAAAGAACAAATCAGGTAGTAGAAGACATGCTCAGAGCTTGTATTATTGATTTTAGTGGAAGTTGGCATGATCACTTACCTTTGAACGAGTTTGCATATAACAACAGCTACCAAGCAAGCATACGGATGGCACCCTTCGAGGCTTTATACGGAAGGAGTTACTGATCACCTTTGTGCTGGGATGAAGTTGGCGAGAAATAACTATTAGGCCCAGACATGGTTAGGGATACCTCTGAAAAGATTCAGTTGATCAGAGAAAGACTACAAGTAGCTCAGTCTAGACAAAAGGCTTACGCCGATACAAGAAGAAGAGATCTCGAATTTCAAGTCGGAGATCATGTTTTTTTGAAGATTTCACCTAGACGAGGAATTCAGAGATTTAGTGTTAAAGGCAAGCTTACACCAAGGTATTCGGACCTTATGAGGTACTAGAAAGAGTTGGCGAGGTTGCCTACCGCATCACCTTGCCCCCTCAATTATTCGACGTCCATAATGTGTTCCACATATCCATGTTGAAGAAGTATGTGCACGATCCATCACATGTCATAGATCATGAAGATCTTGTGATACAAAAGGATCTCACATATGAACAAAAGCCCATGAAGATCCTTGATCACGATGTACGAACACTAAGGAACAAGACAATTCTTATGGTCAAGGTGCAATGGAATAGATGCTCAGAACATGAAGTCACATGGGAGACCGAGGAATCCATGAAGAAGTGATTCCCAGACTTATTCTAATGGTATGTACTCCACACCCTCCACGACTATATGCAACTGAATTTGGGGGACCAAATTCTTTTAAGTGGGGGAGGGTGTAGCAACCCTGATAAATTAAAAGATTTGAAATCTTAAATAAATGAAAATAAAATAATGAGTCAAGACCCATGCCATATGCTCAAACACCCCATACACAATTATGCACATTAACGGGCCTTGCAATTTAACCAAACGAGCCAAAGGTGAAGGGTGCCCCCTACTAGGGCGCCAATTCTGAAACATGGCTGCCTGCAAGGGCGTTAGTTCTTTCCGAGTGATAATCCATCAAAATAACGTAAGGTGAAGAGCACCCCTTTGATAGGGCACTACTTAATGAAGGGCACCCGTTATTGAGGCGCCACTTCTTGCGAAACGCCCTACTGTAAGGGTGCTACTTCCTGAGGGATAAAATTCGGTAATACTACTACTGTGTTTCATTCGAACTGGGAAGCCAGATGGGTATTGATCTAGGAAAGGATTGATACAAGGAAAGTTAAATTCTAAATAGGATTCTTACGTGGAAATCTTCAAACCCATTCAAACTCTAATTCCTCTAGTAGGATTCCAACTCTATAAATACCCTGCCCCTTCGATCGAGTACCGACTACCGCTTTATCATCCTCCGGCATACTTCCTCTCTGCTAGTGTTTCTTCTCTATTATTAAGTAAAGAAGAGTTGTTCTGCCAGGGAGGAGTCCATTTCTTCTTCACCAATGACTGCCACGTAAAGGAAGTTGCTTTGGGAAATTAAATGACTAGAATTGAAATGATAATCTGTACGAAATACACGGTCGACAACATGGCCGCTACTGTTTAAAAAAAGAAATGAAGAAAAACTCATGTCATGAAGTACTTCAAGTTATCTCTATTCATATGATCAAAACTATATGTTTTGGTTTCACTAAGTACCTAGGGGTACTGGCGTCTGATAAATGTGTACCCTCATGGAAAAGGTGTAAATAATTTCTACTGTGTTTGATCAAAGACAGAATTGGTATATTATGCTGAGTAACTAGGGGTACTGGCGTCTATCCAACGTGTACCCTTAAGTCCAAAGGCTTGAATGATACCTGACTGTTCAAAATTTCAGAAACAATCACATGTTGAAAATGCTCTTGAAGTACAAGAATTCCAGAATGTTGAATTGTTTAACCTCCATACATATCCTAATCACTCCCTACGATTTTCACTGATTTTGACGTGAGTAGGATACAGTGAGACTACTTCTATCATGATTATGTGAGTTTGGTTTATTGCTATTAACAGGCACTGCACTTTATCCAAAGAATACAGTAGATTCACTCTAATTTTTATTACTCTTAAACCAGAAATCTCAAGACTGCATAATCTTGATTCTTATATCTGAAGAATATGAGCTATGGAATGCTTGCTTAATGAGCTATTGCACAGGGTGTCACTCACTTTCATTTCCTCTTGATGATCATCCTTATGTCCTCCTGTCTCCCTACCTCCTTATTTGCTGATGGCAATGGGGGAGAGTATCCATCAACAGGTTGGTATTTTAGGTATTTTGATGTTTTTGATTTCCGCTTGATTTCAGGGGGAGAGTGCTTTCAGGGGAGAGTATATTAGAGGTATTGGGTGTTTTGACTCTCGATTGGTGCTTTTGATTTGGGGAGATTCTTTGATTTTACTTGATGTCCAAAAGGGAGAGTTTAGCACAGAGTCACTGGAAATTGCATTTGTTGCATCTGTGTAGTTCATTGTGGCTGTTTGTAGTTCATTTGCATACCAGTCTAAGCATGCTTTTTCACTGCACTACTTGATTGTGTTTCATGACAATTCTGACTAAGACTGAATTGAATGTTTTCATCAAAATATATCTGATATAATGGTGTTGCCATCATCAAAAAGGGGAAGAATATTGTGTCTCCTCTAGATTTGATGATCTGTGTAGAGTTTGTTGTGTTTTGAGTGATTGACAATAGTATGGTTTACTTTGCTGACTTTGTGACTCTTGTAATACTGATCATTTTGATGAATCTACCCTAGTCAGAATTATTGCTAAGTCACCTTTGCATATATATATAAAGTTAGTGCATGTGTTCATTTTGCACAATAAGCTCAATGCATACTCTGTCTGAACTGAACTAAGGTCGACCTCAGTTGGTCTTAGTGCTCATGCTTGCACACTCAGGTCGATGCTAGCTACGTTTCTCATGGAGTGAGGTCGGGGCTAGTTATCACGTTTGCTTATTGAGGTCGATTCTAGTCTCGCGTCACATGCATATAAGGTTGATGCTAGTGTCAAGTCTGTTGCATATAAGGTCGATTCCAGTCTCGCGTTGCATGCAAGGTTGATGCTAGTCTCGCATTGCATGCATGTAAGGTCGATGCATCTTCTACATCGTATGTATCAAGATCAGTGCATGTTTTGTTCTTTACAAGGATAGGTCAGTGCATATTTGCTCTGCATGCATATCTAGTCTATGCACATTTGCCTTGTGCCTATCCCAGGTTGGTGCACATTTGCCTTGTGCCTATCCCAGGTCAGTGCACATTTGCCTTGTTCCTATCCCAGGTCGGTGCACATTTGCCTTGTGCCTATCCCAAGTCGATGCATACTTCTTTTTCTCACATCTAGGTCAGTACTCATTTGCATTAACATACTCAAGTTGGTGCACATGTGCTGGCGGTAGCATATTAGGTCAGTACACATGTGTTGGGCGTATCAAAGCCCATGAATACAAGGTCTGATCATCTCCATGTTTGTGCACACTTTCTATTGGGCTATCGTATAGTAGTCAGACATATGTCACATGACTACATGCTGTTTAATAGAACTCTTCTTATTTTCTTGACAGGGACCTAACTATAAAAGGACCAAGGGAACCAGGTTCTAACGTCTGCTTGTAAAAGATAAGTGAGGCATGTGGTCTCAGATTCCACTGTGCTTATGATTAGGCACGTGATCCAAGACTTGGCTCAAAAGGTGATCCTGCCATGTGGACAGCTACAGTGCTGAGATTCTGATGCGTGGAATCTCGTAGCATCAGATCTGAGCGAAACGTTTGGCGGGAACGTGGTGACCACACGCCGATTGTCTGCTGCTTATAAAAGGAGGATAATTGCCCAAAAATTTAGACGAATGAGAGAGAGAGAGAGAGAGAGAGAGAGAGAGAGGAGCAGTAGAGAGTAGTAAAGAGGAGCAGCAGAGAGTACCAAAAAGTAGTAGAGGATTGAAGGATGGCAGAAAGTGAGAGGAGCAGCGGCATAGTTAAAAAGAGGGTTCCAGCATGATCAAGAGAGATAGATAGAGATCTGAGTAAGTGGAGGAGAAAGTAGAGTATCATGAGTGATTTGTGAGTTTGAGAGATTAGGTATCTGTCCTGGCTTCTGGTTCAAAACCAAAGTCAGATTGCTCAATCTGAGCTACATTTTTTTTATCCTTGCTTTCTTTGATCTCGTATTCTCATTCTCATTGATTTAAGCTGTGAATCAGCAGTTGTTGGCAAGCTGTAAGGCCTAGTGTCAGAGGTGGATTCCTCTAGGTAGCAAAGCTGTAAGGCTCAGCAGGGTAAAGGGTGCGCGCCGTATTAAGGAGTCCATGAGGTAGATGTGCACGCCGGTTATGGGGCAACAAGATGGAGGGCACGCCATTTTTGGATTCAAAGAAGGAGATGGGGGGCTTTTAAGAGTGGGGCTAAACCAGCGTGGTGGAACAGTGACCGCACCGTATTAGCCCGCACCGAAATAAACTCTGGGGGATTTGTTTCAATGCTTTTACTGTGTTTTTTCTTTTCTTTCACCCGTAGGTTGGTTCAATGGTTGATTTGCTCATTTTATTGATGAATCAAACTGGTAATGGGGAGGTTCTAAGAGGTTTAATCATTTATTAAGATGAATCAGCATGGGTATTTAAGTGTTTTATTCAGTTGGTTTGTTCACAGAGGCTTCGGTCTATTCTTCATTGATCCAGCTTGTTCACTTGCCCTTGTGCGTTCTTAGCCCCGGCGAAAATTGGGCAGCACCTCCCCCGAATCGGGACTTGTCATAAGTAATAGAAGGCCACCAAATGGATTGCTCCGGGGTGACCCTCAAAAATTCGGAATGGCCTCACGGCAGTCCGACAACCCAAGTGTGAATGTGGAGCGCTCGAGGGCTAGCCTTCAAGAGTGACCACGACTCACGGGCGATAATTCTTCGGCACAGGACAGATGTTTGCCACAGGAGGGCAAGAAATATTCATCCGTCGAGTGGGTTACTTTGAGGGTCATGCCATGAAGAGGCAAGCCTCAAGGACCCTGGATGTTTGGAGAAGGAAGAAGAGAAGCGTAGATCGAAATAGAGAAACACTAAGTTTGTAAAATGGCTTTTCTTTTTATTCATCCACACAAACAGGGGAAGGAGTTTTGACACGGAGAAAGCTCATCTCAAGGAAGAGAGAAAGTGGGATACATTGCAAGGAAATGGGAGAGAATACACCAACGAAGGGGGGAAAAGAGATCACAGGCTCCTCCCACTGACTCACCTCTCGCTCCCACTCCCCTCTCTTCTTCTCTCCTCACCTCTACGGTGCAGGGATGATGCTTCTTCACTCTTCGGCCTTTCTTCAACGGAAGCTCTCTCCCTTCTCCCAATCGAAGCTCACTGGAGGAAGGAACTCTCTTCTCTCTTCTCTTCCTGCACATAGCCAAGAGCCCCCCCTTTCACTTTTTTTTTTACTCCCTTCCTTTTCCTTCAACGGTTGCTTGTTATATATATCCCCCAGGTGAATCATTCAAGTTTTGTTCGAAGATGAGCACACCGGCATCGCTGTCGAGCTTCCGCATTCGCCACATTGTTGTCGCCATGTTTTGCAGGGGTGTGGACGACCGGGCGACAGAATGAGCGTTCGGCGGTGCACAGCTTGAGAATTTCTACTTAAAGCCTAAGCTTGGTTGCTCTCCAGATCGAAACAAAGCTTTAACCATTTCAAGCCATCCGTCGATGTGCCGTTTGTAGGAAATAGGGGACCGCATTGATGACGGGATGGCTCAACTACACGCCGAAGAACTGCTTCAGAGGATAACTTGTTTGCATCACCTAATCTGGCGCGGGGGAATAGTGACCGCGTCGGAATAGCTCTTTCTTGCTTTCAAAATGAGCACGCCATTTTAAGTATTTGAAGGAAAGGCAAATGGGCGCGCCGTATTAACGCATCAAAGCAAAGGGGGCGCGTCGTTTTACCCAAAGCAAAGGGGGAGCGCACCGTTTTAAGCATCAAAAGGGGGGCGCGCCGTATTAAAAAAGGAAGGGGCGCGACGTATTTAACCAAAGCAAGGGGGGCGCCAGTTTAAGGAGTGCCATTTTAAGGCCTTGCCACACCGTTTTAATCATCGAATGGATTCTTTTCAAAGTCGCGGCCATTCGTCTAAATGTTGGCATTCCCAGAATGTTCTAGTTGCTATGTACGGCCTCCGTAATATTCCGTTCACAGCCTCTGGGGCTCGATCCCAAACTTTGCGTGACTTTTGGTGCATGTCGAGACCGTGTCGGAGATCCTAACTTTTCTTTGATTTAGCTTTTGGCATGGCCAGTTGGAGAATTATGGCCATATCTTCCGCCTGAGGGGGCTTCCTTAGTGGGTAGCGGACCACCAGGTGAGTTCTCGTCCTGATTGGGAAAGGAATGGGTTTGTTCGGCCTTCCCGTCTTCGACTTGTGCTTCAACGCATAGACGCGAGTGCCGTATAATTATCATCGTCATTTTTTGACATCCACAATGGGTCATCCCCGAGGGAGTCTAATGCCCGAAGACACCTTATGCCCGTTAGGGCGCATTAAACCACAAGGAGCTAGGCGTCCCCGAATCAATACATTATTGTGGACCCACATGGATTCACCCCGGGGCTATGGCAGTGAAAAACACACCAGGAGGCTCGAGATCCCCGTGTCCCTGAAGAAGACCAACAACTATGGATAATAAAGTACGCACGTCAACCCACACAGACACGGGTGAACTAGAAGTGTAAACGGCAATTGCCCAAGTGATACAGTGGCCATGCCCACCATGGTGTTCTGGTAGTCCCACCAAAGGAATCTGGTAGTGCTCTACCCTGATCTGGGGGCGGCCAACCACTCCTTATCCGGTGGCGCGCCTTGCCCACTGATCCGGTGGCGCTTTGAAGCACTCGATCCGGTGGCGCCCTGACCCCCTGATCTGGAGACTCTTCGCAGGAGGTGATCCGGTGGCCCTTCGTTGGCCTTGATCCAGTGGCGCTCGCAAGCAAGTTGATCCGCCATGGCATCACTGATTGCGAGAAAACCTTGACAACTGGCATCGAGCAATCGATGAGCTCTAATAGTCGAGATAAGCAAGCGGGAAGAGGAAGACCGAATACCTCGGTAATAGCAGGTGGGTCCATGAAGCTGTAGGAAGTAGACCTTCTTCGAGCTGCAATCCACCAAGACATGATGAGCCTCGAGCCAATCCATGTCCAAGATCACATCAAAGTCCTGAAGCGGTAATGCATAAAGCCTGGCCGGCAAGTTCCGCCCTTCCACCCACACTGGCACCTTCTCAAAGCAATACGGGGTGTGCACGAAATCACCGGTAGATAACTCCACTGCCATATCACAGGACATCTCGGCCACCGGGTCATCTACGCTCTGAGCAAAATCTTCCGAAATAAATGAATGAGAAGCACCTGAATCGAACAAAACATGAGCTGTACAACCCAAATCGAAAGAGTACCTTCCACCAACTGCGACGCCTCAACCTCTGCTCTGGTCATGTGGGTCACTCTGCCTCGGGACCTCTGCCTCCCTATGGTAGCTGACCGAGTCAACTAAGGAAACTACTCCTGTCGCTGGTACTGTTGCGACTGTGATGGTATCTGCTGGGGCTGAAACTACTGCTACTACTGAAACTCGAGCTGCTGACGTGGCCTCTGCTGACAGTCACGTGCCATGTGCCCCGGCTGGTCACACCTAAAGCAAACCACGGGCACTGAACATTGCCTGCCTGGATGAGAACCACCGCACCTGGGACAACCGCTCTAAGAACCAGTCACCGAACCCTAATGCTGAATAGCCACGGGCTGCTGGATGCTGCCCGACGACTCCTGTTGCGGCTGCCCCTTGCGACCCCGATGCTTCCCGCCAAAGCCTGCTTCCTTGAGCAGCTTCTTGAGCTTCGAGCTAAAGGACGACGACTCTGGCATGGGAGCCATAGACTGCACTGCCGCGGAACCACCTACTGAGGGCTGGATGACACTCTACTGCTATATGTCCATTAGCTGACTAACACCTGCCTGAACCTGACCTGTACTTTCGTGGCCTCGGACCTTCGACAAATCTCTCTCTAGCGCCACTGCTACCTTACAAGCTGCATCCAAGGTGGTCAAACCCGACGCGAGAAGATGATGTCTCAACTCTACCCTCAAACCACCAACAAACTGCTGAGTCTTCACTTCTTCATCCGCCATGATGTGAGAAGCATAACGACCCAACTCAATAAACCTGGAGTGGTACTGCATCACCGACATGTCACCCTGGGACAGCTCTAGAAACTCACGCAACCTCTGCGACCTGACAAAAGATGGACAGAAGGCATGCTCGAATGCCATAACAAACTCTTGCCACGTGATCTGCCGAAGGGGACGAGACTAGAATGTTACCTCCCACTCTCACGTCCACCAAGACCAAGCTGATCCCTGCAATCGATGTGTGACCAACACCACCCGCTCCTCCTCAACACACTCCATCGCACTGAAGATCAACTACAAATCATCCAGCCAGTCCCTGGCCACCTCGAGATCTGGCTGCCCGCTGAAAGGAGGCGGTTGAAACTGCAGGAACTCCTTCAGCACCCGACCAGGACCACCTCGAGATGACGAACCCTCACCAGCCTCACCTCCCTACCGCTGCTGAAAAATATACTCAAACATGCCCTGAAAGAAATCGTCCATCCCTGGAGCTCGCGCACCTCCAGCTATATCCTCCGGAATCGTAGCTCCGCTTTACTCCTCTAGACCACCACCAGACTCTCCCTGTTGGGAATGAGTCCTCCTCCGTGGCGCCATAACACACCTGGCATCAAGGAAAGTAACCATAAATCAATAAAACACATGGGCTTAGGGCCAGTGGCCGACTATATAAGACATTCATGGACCTTCTGGACCACTATAGCCATTTCGGATCCTT
Organism: Amorphophallus titanum; assembly: GCA_024336825.1. NCBI lineage: Eukaryota > Viridiplantae > Streptophyta > Magnoliopsida > Alismatales > Araceae > Amorphophallus > Amorphophallus titanum. The sequence continues at coordinate 28,391,144 of JANBPO010009603.1, forward strand.
ACATACCTCCACAACCTCGCTCTGATACCAACTGTGACGACCCGGGATCCGAGTACCAGAAAGGAACCAGTGCAACTCGAACCTTGGCCCGCCTCCCACGAGCCCGAAGACTAGGAAAGGAAAAGGGATGGTGTGGGGGCACATAAGAAGCTAAAGTGACTGTAGAGATAGCACGATGATCAACTAAATAATAATGTAAAAATTAAATAAATAATTAAACTGCTATAAGGTCATGTACATCTCATGTTCAAATATAAGTACAGTTAACTAAAAGAAAGGTACAAGTTTACGGGGCATACCCCGACTCTGGCAACTGACACTAACCTCGGCTACTAGAACCACGTTGAACGCCTATCGTGTCTCGCGACGACCCCGTCTTACCTAAAAATAACAGGGGTGAGCCTCATTTCATAGGCTCAGTAGGGATCCCACAGACCCCAACCTCACACGAAAAATAAAGTAGGAAACACAAGCAGTGCAAAAGTAACACTACCTAGCAGGAGTACGGTAGAACTAACAAGCTGTCATAAATAAATGAAAAAACTATCAAAGCTAGCCGTACTGTGCAACCGAACCTCTGTCCATCAAAACTCGAGTCTGTACTTGCCGGTAGATAGGAGCACCTCCCACTAGAAGAACGACCACATGCGTCCCCTGACGTCTTACACCTCGTCACAAGTGTCTAGATATAATGCCCCGGGCGCGAGACTCAAACATGCACAGTAACCAGAAGTACCACAAAATAAGGACTAGCCGAGGTCACGCTCATCAGCGCGGGTCTGAATCCCTCAGCCTCGTGTGCAAACTCAGACCTTATGCCCTAGGCTTATGTCAGAATTCCCGTTGGGCTGTTGCGCCCCCATAGCTGGTGGAGGCAGCTTGTCGGCTTGGTGGTTGCCTTCAGAAGGGAGGCTCCCCGCGGGGTGGGGAGGCACAGGCTCTCCATCTCCTCCCCCCACGGCGCTTCCCCTATAGTCGGCAATCCTCCTACCAGAATTTCTTCACACCATTATGGCTCTTCGCTAGTTTCCCACAGACGGCGCTAGATGAAGAGGCGTGATCTCGCGTCAATCCTGAGCTGTGTGATCTTGGGAGAATCCTTGATCACGATCACCACATTTGTATGAACTGCAAGGTAGGAAACGGATCAGGGGTGGCCAGGGATGAATCACTGGGGAAAATCCTCCGATGCTTAAGTCAGCGAATAAGGTAGAGCACAGGTGCAGGGGGAGATGGTAGGAGGAAAAAGGGGGGCGAGATCGTTCTCCACCAAGAAGTGTGGTGGTTCTCACTCAGGATTGTTGCTTACCTCTCTGGAGGGTCTTCCAGGGGTTATATAGCAATCCGTTTAACGTAAGAATCCAGGGAGCAGAGGGGATTCACAGGAGGTTACGGCCTTGTTATAGGGTCTTTATAGCACAAGGACTCTTGCTCTCCCTTATCCCTTGGAGCTCCCTGCTCCTTAAAGCTGCATAACGGACGCTTGGGTAAGCTTCCGACGGTCGGTCTGAGCTGGAGACGCCGGCTGGGGGTCTTCCCGAGTGGCGGGTGCATAGCTCGGATAGGGTGCTCTGGGTCCCCGTAGGGGCCTTCCTGACCGACCTGTCGCTCGAACTTTTAGACCCGAGGGTCACCTAGGAAGTGCTGATCTGAGTGGGTTTTGGGCTTGGAATACGTGGGCCCAGAATGGGGCTATCACTTGGGGAAGCTAGGCCTAGTTCGGTCGAATTGGACCTAGTTGGGCGGTGCTTTTTGGGCAGTTGATTTTCCCCCACTCCAACACCAGATACGTCCTCCGATGACTTATACTGCAGCCTCACCTGTCTCCCTACACCCCCCCAAGTAGAAACTAAGACACCAACACAGTACCATAAGGCAAGGACTCGCCAGGGTCATGCTCATTAGCACACGTCCACTGCCCCCAACCATGTGTGCACATACAGACCATCTTCTCTAGGTTGATCCTCTAGCCAGTTTTCCCCCCAACCGGACTCAGGCTGCAAAGGCAAGGGGCCCTTAGGTAACCGACGTCAAAACCACTACACGGGACAAGCCTTCACCACTCCCAGGTGGGTCGGCATGCGAGCGTGCCCAGCTCAACTACATCAAGTGGGTAGAGTCACCAAGAATTCACCGTAACCACAGAAACTACTAGAGTACCATCGGTCCACACCAAACCACCACGAGATGGCTCACTAGCACTAGAACCAAGGACCACTAACCAGATGGTCAACCCATGACTACCGGTACACATAATACTAACCAAAGCATAGGACGGAACCACAAAGACCACAGCCCACGACTCCTACCATGACACCTAGCTACGATCACAGCCCTCATATGGGAACACCCTCCACAGTCACGGGACTCTCACTGGGACAGTCGACACAAGTAGCCTGACACAAGTAGGACTGTCGACACTCTACCAGCAGATAGGGATGGCCCATACTACTAATCTAGAACCTATAGAGCACACAGAACCACATGGATGCACATTCGGTAGGGCCACCCCCCACACGGACTACCCAGAACACCAAAACCGCTGAATGGCACACCCCTGGGCTGAAGGGGCTAGAAAACCAATGTTTTGGCCGCCTAGGGGTCTGGGCAGCCAGACCATTGGCCACCCAATAGGCTGGGTGGCCAGTGCCCTATCCGCCCACCCCTAGGGCTCCACCAGACACTACGCAGCCACTCCTCTGGCTGCCCAAGAGCCTGGGCGGCCACCTCTTTTTCCGCACAGACACAAAGTAAGAAAAACTAAAGAAAGGGGCAGGACAGCCACGCTGATGGCTGCCTGAAACCCTGGACAGCCAAACCCCAAGCCGCCCAGTAGACCTGGGTGGCCAGACGGCCAAAACCCTGGCCGCCCAGTAGACCTAGGTGGCCAGACCCATGGCCGCCCAACCTTGGATGCAACGGCTACCTCCATGGCCGTCTCCTACAGTTTTCACGAAAAACATCATCTGAGCTGGCCATGAGCTCTACCCAAAGCCCCATTTGTACCTCGGACAAAGGGGAAAGCGTAAGGAATCATCCCTAGACCATTCTATAATCAGAAAACCACATCCAAAGCATTAATTAAGGTCCAAATGGCTCGAAACTGTTGCTCATCCATCCCGACATGCTTAAACCACCGAACATGAAGAACACCCATTCCCTCGGCCTCACCGAGCATGAGATCATAGGAATCACGTGGGGAGAAGTAGGGAACCACCCCCTACCATTCAACCACTAGAAAGCCCAATACAAACCATGAATCAAGCCAAAAACTACTGCTCAACCCCTCTCGACATGGAATAAACCCCAAGCATGAAGTAACCCCCTCTCTCGGCCTCTCCGGGCATGGAGTCAATGGGAAAATGGGAGGAGATTAGGGATCCATCCTCCTACCTGATAGATACTTCAAGGCTCACCCAAAAGCTCGAACGGAGATCCCCCACGCAGCTGGCTTCACATGAGCACCGTCGCCACTGCCTCCGGTCCAGCATGCCACACCTCCGAGATCATCCTCGCCGCATGCCATCACCGCTGCACCGCCACACACTCACAAGACTTGGCTCCAGAAGATGGGCTGTTGACCAGAGCCCCTGAATTCATGCCTACTGAATGGAACGAGACTACGGGCCATGTTAACTAGGAGAAGCCCATTTTTGGGTTGTTTCTTGCCCCTTTGAAGTGGGGATACAAAGATGAATCTTTTCTGCTGTACTGCTTAGTGGTCCACTTTAAACATCAAATTTCTATGGGATGGTTCGCTGAGCTGAGAGCCACCGACGCCCACGCCTTCAGACCCGGAGCTGTGGAGTTCAAAGACTACGTGCTGTAGCACTATGCTCCGATTCTGGTCAAAGCTAGTGTATATCATAGCGTGTACGCTTTGAGATACCGCTATCCAATTTCTAGGGATTTTTGGTGCAGTATGATTGAAGTATTTTCCCCCGAGGACAACACTTTCTATACTTCGGAGGGAGAAACTTCCTTGGACCTCTGGAGTCTTTCATAGCTTAGCGGCCCGCCAATTGACGAAGAGCCATATGAAGAAGTCTGCTGGCAGGACTGGCTGAAGGATCAAAATGATGGCGAAGGTTGATACTTGATAGGCTTCGCTTATCGCTACTTAATGAAGGCATATCGTACACTTTGCGTTCTTCATAAAATACGAGGGAGGCATGCAAGCCTAGAGAGAAGAGGCATGTGCGGATGGGAAATTGGCTCTAGCATTTCATTGGAGGGGAGCAGAAGTATGAAGATTTCCCCACTGTGGCACTAATAGTTGTAAAGCAGAAGAAGAGGGTTCGGCGACAGGTCGCCTTTCCATCCACTTTGAAGGGAGGGCAACAGGGAGGCCCGAACCCGACTGGTGTTGATGCAGTCACACACTATGCTACATATTTGACCTATTGGCTTTGTTCTTTCGGTCTTCCACAAGGTGACGAGAGGGTAATCAGGGTGGAGGCCATCTACCGTGCCTATCTGATGGCTCGGGGGACGAAGCTATCACTTTGTCCAGTAGCTTTATGCTTGGTTTACAAGATGCTGGGAGACTTGCATAGGAATCATCTTCCCAGGAATTTATGGATTTTCAGTCTATTACATTTCCTTAATGCTTGGGTCTGCACCCTATTCCCAAAGGCTACTCCTCAGGCATTACAGTCATCTCGTCCTGTCCCGAGAATGATAGAATTTTCAAGTGCTAAACTGTCTTCAACGGCGGAGCAGCTATTCGCCATTCAGATCAAGCTGACCGAGGTTCCGATAGACTCACCCAAAATTCTATATTTTTGGAGCCTAGCAGCTCATTCCAGTCCACTCGTGAACAGGATGTGACAGTGTCATCTATTTGAAACAGAGGAGTATATTCACTCGATCTCTTGCGCCAAGTGCACAAGGCCGATCTTGGAGTCGAAACTAGTTGATTGGGCGCTTGCTATTAGACCAAGCGTCCTTATCTTCAAGAAGAGCAGCATATTGTGGCTGGAGCTATGTTATCCTTTTTGGTTCAGTCGGAACTTTGGCTATGACCAGCATATTCCTTTCTCTTCAACACAGTTTGCATTACCGAACAGGCACCGAGCCGGCCAGGTGGCCAATGATGAGGCTCGTGCATGGTGGGACTACTTCCACTGTCGGGAGGATTCATCATTCAGGGTTTCACCTCCTGCTCGCTTCCCCCACGTCACCCCTGAATACATCAAGTGGTGGAATGTGCAGATGAGGTTTTGCAGAAATTTCTGCCGAGAATGCTGGTTCGTTGCAGAACGTAGATTTCTGGATTCCCAGTCAGAGCCAATCCTTGACATAGAACCTTCTTATCTGAAGAAGTTGAAGTCTTGGACCAACACAGAGGTAATGGCTTATTTGGAGGCTCGGAAGACTGCGAAGGGCCGCTCATCCAAGATCGATCCAAAGTTGCTGAAGATCGGGAAGGATGACTATGTGAAGACCCTTTGGGTGTTGTGCCACGTGAGCGGGGAACGGGTAGCCCTTCAGTAGCTCCCCTTGCCAGTGGAGGAGCCCATTCCGTCGATGGTCGACTGGCGTCCAGAGACTGATAGTTTGAACCCTTACAAGACCTTTATCAGAGGGGAAGATAGGCGAGATGCCCTGTACAGCAACACCCCTTGGCTATTTGCATTACTTTGATCCCACGGGCTCTCAGGTGGTGGCCCGAGTGGAGCCGTCCTGGACCATCCCCTGCTAATTTCCTTCAAGCATGCTGATGGATGGGGGCTGGACCATCTAAATTTGTATTATCATCTGTCTCCTCGCGGCCATAAGGACTTGGCGTCGCTGGTCGAGAAGAGCGAGAAGATTGGAGATGTCTGTTGGCTTATTCACGAGGCGGCTTCTAGGGACAAAATACCTTCGCTATTTTATTGGCCTCTGACTCCCTTGTACATAGGGCCGGTAGGTATATTTCATTTCTTCAATTCAGCTTTGAGCTGTTCCTTTCACATTTCAGCGTGTATCATTCTCACCCTTATGCTTGTGCAGTCTGACTCTCTTCGGAGGAGACTCAACATTTTAGGCAGTTTGTAATTAAGGCCCAAAAGCCAACATACTTTGGGATTCCCGAGCTGGCTCCAACCACAACACCATTGCCTCCTGGTGACTCGCAGAAGCGGACTAGGTCCCAAATGAAAGATGCTGTTAGCAAGGCCAAACAGGCAGTGACCCGGGTGACACGGGCACGCCGAAGGAAGACTGCGGAATAGGAACCAGCAATCGTCCCTCCTCCGGTTGTATCTTTTGAAGAATTTGATGCCACACCCACACACTTAATAAAACCGAATAAGCCAAGAATGAAAAGAATGATAAAACGATCAAAAAGACAAACACGAGCCGAAAGTGCATCTAACAGACATCTAGTGTTATGTTTCCAACTCTGAAAAGATCAAGTTGACTCAAGTTGAGTACCAAGTCGACTCATGACATTCCAGAAGCTTGGATCATACAAACTTCAATAGAACAAGTCGACTTAAGTCCAAGACCAAGTCAACACATAGTAATCCAGAAACTTCGATCCTACAATGCTTATGGAACAAGTCGACTGAAGGTTCACACCAAGTCAACTCATTCTTGCAAAAGAGGTTTGCGAATGTTAAGTGGGTCCCCCTTGGGCACATAGTCCAAGGGCCAATCATTGGCACAAGCCTCCAAGTCACATGCCTCAGGTTCTAGAAACATCCTAGGATAGAATATTCTATCTTTCGAGGTGGACTAGTCAAGAAGAAGGTTGGAAAGGAAAAATTATCCATTAGCCTTCTACTATAAATACAATCTTCACCCTGAGATGAAAGAAGACGTTGCTATCAAAGGAGGAAGCCCTGAGTTAGCTTAAGCAACCTAAAGCCTCGAAAAGTAGTTAGAGAGCAAGATCTAAGAGAGAGAAGAAAAGAGAGAGCCAGAGAAGAAGATGTTGTGCTTGTGTGGAACATACATGATTTTATTGTTTTGATGATGTCCAACTATGACTCACTATTAATCCTTTGGAAATGATTCAACTATGTTTGAATGGGCATAACCATGATTTTGATGCTTACATGCAATGCTCACATGAAAAGATTCATGCTTCATCTAGTCTTGATAGAATTCTTACTGGATGATAATCAACTTTCAAAACATTCTGAATGAGTCTTAATCCTCTCATGACTTGAGTACACAAGATCCATGTAAGTCTGCAAAAGAAGTGCTCAAGCTCGGACAAGCTCGGTCAACCTCAGACAAGCTCGGACCAAGCTCCAAGCTTGGACAACCTCTGACCAAGGTCAAGCTTGGACCAGCTCGAATAAGCTCGAACAAGCTCGAACCAAGTTCAAGCTTTATAAGGTCGAGCCTGACATCACCATGATGCCAAGCTTGGACATTCAGGCCTTACAAGGTTGAGCCAGACGTCAAGCTCGGATATTCAAACTTTACGAGGTTGAGCCTAGCGTCACAACGTTCAAGCTTTACAAGGTCGAGCCTGACGTCACCAAGCTGGGATGCTCAAGCTTTACAAGGTCGAGCCTGACGTCACCAAGCTCGAGCCTGACGTCACCAAGCTCGAGCCTAACGTCACCAAGCTCGATCTTGACGTCACCAAGCTAGGATGTTCAAGCTTTACAAGGTCGAGCCTGACGTCACCATGATGCCAAGCTCGGACATTCAGGCTTTACAAGGTCAAGCCTGACATCAAGCAAGGATATTCAAGCTTTACAAGGTCGAGCCTAACGTCACCAAGCTCGAGCCTAATGTCACCAAGTTGGGATGTTCAAGCTTTACAAGGTTGAGCCTAACGTCACCAAGCTCAATCCTGACATTACCAAGCTGGGACGTTCAAGCTTTACTAGGTCGAGCTTGACGTCACCAAGCTGGGATGGTCAGGCTTTACAAAGTCGAGCTTGACGTCACCAAGTTCGAGCCTGACATCACCGAGTTGGGACCTTCAAGCTTTACAAGGTCGAGCCTGATGTCACCAAGATGGGACATTCAACCTTTTCAAAGTCGAGCCCGACGTCACCAAGCTTGAGACTGATGTCACCAAGGTCGAGCCTGACGTCACCAAGCTCGGACGTTCAAGCTATACAAGCTCAAGCCTGAAGTCAAGCTTAGATATTCAAGCTTTACAATATCAAGCCTGACCCAGCCAAGTCAAAGAATCTAGCATCAAGGGTTGAGCATGATTCAATCAAGCTCGACAAAGCTCAGACTCCATCTTGCAAAATGTCTAACAAAGCTCGGACTAAGCTTGGATTAAGCTCAAAAGCAGATTGACCCACGATAATCAAAGCTCAAACTCCTGTGCCAACTAGCTTAGAATTCGTGAAACCTGATAGACGTGCAGCTGGGATCTAAAGGGATGGTGAATATATCCCCGAATAAAACTTGGGCTCAAATGCAAATCTAAACTATTTCAACTAGAACCATCAAAAGAGGTTAGATTATTCAGTAGATAATTGAGACAATAGATGTCCTAATGACTCATGAAAGTGATTCTTACATACACAACGGAAGCAGACAGACTCTGGTACTGTCAACCACAAACACAAATAGTTAGAGTGCAGTCATGATACTGAACAGACATGTAAGCAACATTCACCATAGCGTGCATACGAGTAGGGCATACTAATGAATGAGAAACCCGTGAAAGGTGGTAGAATCAACCACACAAGCAAGCACACAGTGCATAGGAGATTTTTAGGTGGTTTGGCCAGACACCCAGTCTGCCTACGTCCACCCCTCACTCAAACCGAGTAAGGATTCTCTTGCTTACAGCAAGAACACAGACTTAGTCTACAAATAAGAGCTGACGCATAGCTTGTCTCAGAGGAACACACTCCTCCCTTCTTCTTAAATCTCAAAAGGAAACATGAGCAATGCCTTGTTGCCCACAACCAGAGGACCAGTCCTCTCTTCCTATGAAACATAGAGGGAACCCGGAGATTACTCTCCCTTGTTCTAATTGCTCAGAAGGAACATCCGGAGACCAAGTCTCCCTTCCTCAGAATAGAGATCTCTAATCATTGCTGATTTCATCATCTTCTGATTAACCTGAGAATGAAAAAAATAATTGCCAGTAGAATTTGTGATCACAAGTCAGTCAATTTGCCTTCAGAATTTGAGATACCTTGGCAGAAGTACTTACCTCTGGCCTGTTCTTGATATTTTTTGCACGGTGTGCATAATCTAGAGTGCTTAATGTTTCTTCCAAACAGTGGATAGAAGGTGAAATAGTGGCAATAATGCAAGTCTTTGTTTTCCCTCCCAATGAGTCCCTCAATAATCTGGTCAATTTACTATCCCTGAGACAAGCTAAAGTATCAAGTAAGCTAATATAGCAAAGAGATTATTTCAAAGGCCAAAGAAGCTCAATGGTCAGTATTTATCGATACGGACCTGTAAGGAACATGACCAGAGTGCTCAACAAGTGCATTAATGACGCGGCCAAGTGTAAGCAAGCTTTTATTGATCTCTCCCGCTTCCCTTGCCCTGCCCTGCAATAATAATTATTGATTTTGTGACAAAATCTGTAATCTTTCTTGTTATTGGCCTAGTTAGATACGTATCATTCCTGTTAGCATTTTTTAGATCTTTTAAGGCATATGCATCCTTATGAACATAGATGAGCACCTTCTCTACATCATGTACTTCAACATTACACATCAATATCTCACAATGAAAGTAAGTTTAGGGCATATTCCAGATGTAAAACATAACATGGACAAGCATCTTATTCATATCTTTATTCAAAGTGCCATAATTGAACCATAGACATACCTCTCTGGCCCCTGACTGTGAAATATCTCTGAACCAGCAAGATCAACAAGATTAAGCTTTCCACATTTGATCATCTCTTCTCCCTCAGGTGTACACTCCTTAATATGAATGGTAATAGAAAAAATGGAGTGTGATCTGCTGCTCTGCTTATTCAGCAGCGTCTCTGCGGTACGTCTTTTAGAAGATCCTTTGTCCAATATCTTGTATATCTCACCAGCTGAGGTGACAATCTCCTCTTCCAATCCCCTCATGAAAACACCTCCCTTTCCATCTTCCATCAAGGCTATTGGTTTCTTTGTCTTGTCATCCAAGCATTTTGATTCGTCTGGTGCCAAAAGGTCTGTTATCTCCTCATTGTATAGCTCCAGAAATGTGACCTTCATGCTGTATTCAGCATTCTGAGCCTCAAGTATGTCAAAAATCTGCCGAACTGCTCTTGGGATTACACCAGCGTCACTTGGGAATTCTCCATTCTACATAAAGACCAAAAATTGCTCCAAGAAGATACAGAAGAAACATTAAATGAGTATGTCTACAGGATTAAAAGAAGTACCTTTGTTTTTTTTCCCCCTCCTTCCATTGTGTAGGTTTTCCCAGTGCCTGTCTGACCATAGGCAAAAATGGTGCAGTTATAGCCCTCAAGGACCTCATTGACGATTGGTGATATAGCCAAATTAAACAAATCCTTCTGCTGAGATGTAGGACCAAACACCTGTACAGGTTCAGAAGGATTTCAACATTGACGCTACCTAAGAGTCACGTTCAAATTAAAACTGATTAAAGGTGAAAATAAGTGTGAAATTTCCGAACCCTGTCAAAGGTGAAGGTTCTGTCTATCTGCTTATTAGCAATGTTCTGAATGGCAGAAACTTCTCTTCTGTTCTCATTGCAAGAAATGACTACCGGCGTGTTCAACCTCATTTCATCATCACTTAAAGGTCTGACATGGTTAAGAAATTATAGAATCTCAACGAAGGATCAACAGAATTATGTGGCAAATTATGGCATTGTTTAAATAAAAAGATTTAATATCAACGTCTTTGGCAGCTCACCTGCACCGCAGAAGGACCTGAACATTGACCCCCTTATCTTTGTCATGCCTGTTATTCGACAATCCATTTCCGTCGTTAGATCGAAAATCCCGCCCAGACTTGTCACTGGAACGTGGCGTCTGCGAGGGAGAGATCGAGACAAGGCCCCCTTTCCTCTGTGCATTATCCATCCCCACGGAACCCAAGAATTCTACGCAATTCTACTCTCCTGCAACGTTCGGGCACCAAGCACTTGGAACTCAGTGCAGAAAGTAAAATGCGATTCCCACAAAATTAACTTGCCACCAAAACTTCAACTCGCCGCAAGTGGCCGAGTGGAAGACAGGCAGAAGCAGCATAATTTGAACGCTAACCAGAACACCAAACCCAACAAATATATACAAATCCCATCCAAAACCCTAGAATCCTCGATTCCTCGGCAGACGTTTAACCAGGATCGAACCACTAGAAGCTCCCGGCCCCCGGCATTCCGACAGAAAGTGCGATCTACAAGCACAGGCAGCGGCTCAGAACTACCGAAACAAATCCAACATAACACGAAGCGAGACGTCTCGCAGTTCTCTCCTTAAAAAACAAAAAGAGAATTATCAAGTCCGAAACTCCATCCAAGCAAAATGCGCCACAGAAGAACCAAAACAGAATCCTAACATCAAGAGCAAAGAGGGAAAACAAAAACAAGTGTAGAACAAGAATACTAGATAATCCATAAGACGAAACAGAAACCCGACGTGTCCAGAGGAATCGACAAAGAGCAATGCGCTTACGAAGACTCCGACGGCCGGCAGGCGGAGGCGATGGGAGGCTCGAATCTGGAAGGAGGAGCAGCTCTAGCTCTGCGAAGCTGGCGGAGAACTGAGAAGGCTCTCCTTGCCGCCCCCCCCCCCCCCCCAAATTAACCATCAAGATCATGGGTCAATGAATTAAAATAGATCTCACCAGCCGTCTTTAAGTTCCATGGGTACTTAGACAAGGTCCAGCCTATCCGCCAAGAGGCACCTGTCCATCACCGCCCCGAGCATGCTGAGACGAGGAAAAGGAATGAGAGGGGCTTGGCCCCGAGAAGAGAAGGAACTGTCGCGGATCCTCCACGCCGCGCAAGCTTCAGGGCATGCGCCGGAAAAGTTGATATCCCCAAAGTGGGGAGAAGATTTGAGCAACCCGCCGAGAGAACTTGGCTAGCCTACATCCCTCCAATGGGAGGTCGACAACTATCCCCAGTCCTGCATCAGGGGTTAGGGCAAGAAGAAATGACTGACATGGTCAAAAGTTATCTCAGGGGTATGGGCAACCCCTCACTAGGCCAACAACGACTGTTGCAAGCAGCCACTACAGAAGAAGACGGCTGTCCACCAATGGTAGTTGAAGAAGAAGAAGAAAGAAGATTGACGTCGTCGGTTGATGACAATGGATATGAAGACGGCTTGGAGCTCGAAGCCGATGAAGCTACTCCCCAACAGAGGGAAAGAAGAAGAGTCTCTGTATTCGAGAGACTAACCTTCCCTGGTCATGCAAGAAGGAAAGTTCATAGATAGAGGAAGTACATGAGGGTTTTCACTTGGAATATGGCCAAGGTGGCCGATAAATATGGAGGTCTACCTGAGCACCCCCAGAAATTGGCTCGTTTAGCTGAAAGGCTAGGGCCAAACACCAGAAGAGTGGAAGCCGCAAGGGAAATGTTGAAGGCGGCAAAAGGGAAGCAAACACTATTTGAAGAAGTCACCACCCTAACTACAAACGTGGTGACAGCCAAAGAGGAGGAGGTGTTGCTAAACATCTCATCTGAAGGGACTTCAGGGGAGACAGTAGAAGCCATCCCTAGCACCGCAACCAAGGACCCATTGATACTGATGCTGCTCTAGAAATATCAGCAAGAGATAGAACTTCTGAAGAAGCAGCTGATGGAGAAGACAGAGCAAGCCTTGGCCTCTAAGCAGCTTGAAATGCAAGCCGAGTCATCATGGGGAGGCATCAAACCATGTGACTTCCCACCTTTATATACCCTTCCCTAGCTAGTAGAGCCCAGCCCGGCGACCACCTAGCAGGGCCCACCACAGCCGCCCACGCCACCGGTGCTGCCACAAGTGCACCAAGCACCTCCTTGCTGCGTCCTCCTCCATAGTCAGCCACCTTGGTCACCCCTTATCTACAGTCAACACACTTCTACTCAGAGCCAATCGATCCGACTACCATGAACAACCTAATGGTGGAAAGGATGATTGAGCTGAAGTTTGCCGAGCTGAATGAAGGTGACTATGTCACATTTTATGCTTACCGGGTGCCATATTCGCCACATCATGCAGCCAAGCGGCTCCCACCAGGGATCAACAAGCCGCCTAAGTTTGACAAGTTTAACGGGAAGGGATCCCCGAAGGAACATGTCATATACTACATGACCGTCATTTTTGACCTAGCCACAAACAAGTCATATCTGCTGAATTTTTTTGGGTCCTCATTGACGGGGCTCGCTTTCAAATGGTATTCCAACCTCTGGGCCGATTCAATTGCTGACTGACCGGATATGCAACAAAAGTTTAGAGAAAGATTTTACGTCACCAAGAGGGAGGTCACGGTGGCTGAGCTCTACTCAACAAGGAAAAGGGCAGATGAAACAGCCCTTGAATACATCAAGAGGTGAAGAAATTTTGGAATGAGATACAAGCGGCCCCCACATCAGGAGGACATTGTACAATTCTGTAATCAGAACCTCAGGAGGGAGGTACTAGAAAAGATGATTGGTATGAAAATCTGGTCATTCGATCGCTTAAATAATGTAGTGGCCGAAGTAGAAGCCTTCCTGGTGAGACCTGCCCCTACATCAACTGCTGCCACTGCACAGAAGGAAAAAGTAGTAGAGCGGCGCCCTGCGCCTAAAGAAGCAAACACTCTTGACATCAGGGCGTTTAAACAGCAAAGAGATAAGGGCAAGGAGGCAGCTACGCCTCAGCCCGCCAAGGCAGAAGAAAAGAAGGAAGGTCCCTCACTAAGGGACAAAATGAAGAAAGCTTATTCTTTCCCGAAGGAAAAGACCAGGGTTCTCTTTGACTGAGTTACCTAGTATAATAAGGTCGCCTTGCCTAAGCCAAAGAGGCCGGAGGACCTGAAGAGAAGAGACAGCCTGAGATTTTACCCTTATCATCAGATGCTGGGGCACCCGATCGAGGACTGTTATGTATTCAAAGACATCATCGAGGGCATGGTAAAAAAAGAAGAAAAAGAGTTGGGGGAGTACAAGGTCAACCCTCCATAACCTCATGAAGCACCTCTGAGGAGAGCTACGGCCAACATGATTTCCTTATATCAGGTATTACCTGAAGAAGTTACAGAAGCTAGCACTCAACATACTTACGAGGCCTGCTTTCTAATGCCTATAAAGGAGCAACAGGGATGGCAGCAGGTCCCTGCAAAGACCAAGAAGAAAGCCATACCTCGCCTGAAGGTGGGGGTGCATGTCCGCGGCATCACATCGTGACCCATTCCTCCGGTGACAACACCTGTGTGGGTCAGCCCACCTACAGTCATTAGAATACACACACACAACCGAAGAAGATAGACTCCGCTATCAATGGCTAAAGAAATTAGTCCAGAAGTCCGATGGCTGCAGGACTACATAGACGGGCTAGATGAATATGAACAGCCTGAATTGAAGCCTTTACTAATACGGGACCATGTCCCATGGCAAGAACTGGAATAGCTTTCGCTGAAACAAGAAGGAGAGGTTGAGAAAGCCCCGAAAAAGGACGACAGCTTATTCTGGGGGCAAGCACTAGCCAAAGGAAAGAAGAAGAAGCAAAAGAAGAAAAGAAGAGCCGACAGGGCCAAGAGGGAGATGGTGCTCTCCTGTAATACCCTCTCTGCTCTCTTCAATCTGCCCAATGAGGAAGGTGAAGAGGAAATATGCTTCACACCAACTGCTGGGGCAAGCCAGGCCGAAGCCGCGATCGCCATTCATGCAACCCGATCTGGCCGAAAATGGGGGCGCCAACCGCCCGCCAACCACAATATTATCTTCAGGGGAGAGCAACCCTATAGGATGCCCCCTCCAGAGGTCAAGGGAGTCCAAATCCCTCCTCCAGGTTTGTATAATCAGAGTGGGGGCAACGCTACCACCCCTTCCTTTCCCAGATTTCTAAATATGACAAAGGGCAAGCAGCTATGCCAAGATGCCAGCCTACAGTCGGGGGCACTCACCGGCAGCCTCAACAGCCTTCTGGTGCTCCAGATGAAGACAAGGCCCGCCCGACGGCAGGCGGTGAGGGACAGCAAGAGGATGACACCCAGCAGAAAGGTGTAAACTCGAAGTCCGATGAAGCAAGTCCATCAGAGACCGCAGTCTAAGGCTCTTCCAAGCCCAGATGGGCAGAAGAAATGAAGTTATCCAATGTCTGAGCTGGAAGCAGGATAATGAAGCTACTTAAGAAGCTACCGGTAAGGTTCACTATCTGGGAGATCCTCTCCCTGAGTGAAGAGACCAGACATGCAATCATCACTGCTCTGCAGACGCCTGTCTAATATGAAACATGTTTGGCCGAAGCACTATCGGAAGCCAATGTGACCTTCACTCAGGAGGACATATTACTCCCCACTATCATCCACAATAGGCCGCTGTACATGAAGGGGCAGCTGAATGGTCAGGAGCTGAATTGAATCCTGGTGGATCCCGGAGTAGCCGTCAGCATCTTGCCATACAGAATATACCAGAGGTGCTACTTTAATGTGAACCTCGATAAATTCAGAGATATGCCATCGTCGGCTTCAACTAAAAGTTTGAAGTGCCGTTGGGAGTGGCAGAGTTCACGCTCACCATGGCGGATTTCACTACGAGGGTGCAGTTTCATGTCATCAACTCTAGCACCTCGTACAAGGTGCTGCTTGGCCGCCCTTGGCTGCATGAAAATATAGTGGTACCCTCCACGCTACACCAATGCATCAAATACAATCAAGAGGGGAAGGAGGAGAGGATATTTGCTGACCTCCACCCATTTGAAGTGTTCGAGTGCTATCTACTCGATGCTTCTCTGTATGTGGAGTTGTCGTCGAAGACCTCCAAAGCCAAGACCCCAACCAGGGCGTCAAAAAGCACCGCTGGCGATGATTGGTTCCCACCGCTGCCACTGGGATATGTCAATCCCAAGATAGTCTTGCATATTTCAAGCATAGGAAACGTGGGCCGAGCAGTGCCTCCCGCCACCTATCCCGAAGCTAATGAAGATAAGGTTGACCAACACCACGGCCTTATTGAAATCCCAGAGGGTCTCACCAGGCCAATATTCAGCCTCGATACTGTCACTGTTGAGCTTTTCAAAGCATGGGAAGTGGCACAGTCTGAAGGCCCTAGTAGCTTGTTCTATACAGCTGAGGAGCACGCCGCATAGGAATACGTCAACTGTCATATCCCTGAAGATATAGATAATCCATCAGTCCCCATTCAAGGGCTGACGTTCACAACAAGCCGAATGGCGAAGATGTTTCAGAAGTAGCACATTCCCTCCGGCCATCCCTACAAGGAGAAAGAAGCATTCCAAGGGCTTTGGCATCCTGCCTGCATGGATAAAGAGCTGAGACATGTTTCTCAACATCCAGGGTTAGGTTTCACCCTCGAAGAGTATTATTACAGTGGGCATTATCAAGTGGACACCATCTCCACTTTCTACGCAGCAGAAGATAGCCCACCGAAGGCAACCTTTGATGAATACCCGGCAGAAGCTGAACATACTAGGCCAGCTCGGCCAAGAAACTTAGAATTAGAAGCCATACCTCCTTGTTGGTACTGGGAGCAGGTCTTCCCTGAAGAAGCGACTCTCCAAGCCAAATTTGACACGAGCAGCAGTAGTGAAGTCGAAGATACTGAGGAGACAGGGTTATCCCTAGTCTTTTCTTATAGATCTCCCCGGGCAAAAATATCATCACCTCTTATACCGATCAAGGAAGCATCTGCTGAAATTGATCGGGAAGTACCAGTTACTATAAGAGAACAAGCCATCCTCATTGAAGGCAAGACGATTTAAGAAGGCAGTAGGATAGAGTTGTCTTCATATGCCACAAAATTTGGATGCTATTCCTCCAGCTCAGCAGGAAATGACTGTCAATCCTTTGAGGTTGCCAACACATCAGCAGAGGTTGAAGCAGCCAGCTCATCTGGAAAAGTCGCAGCCGCAGAGGACGTGCTGACAGAACAATTCATACAGCCACCACTAGTTGAATTAAGAACCCCCGATAAGGATCAGGTGAACCAAGAGGGAGAGACTGAGGTGCTCGACCTCGAAGATGATATCCCAGACTTTGTTGACCTCCAGTCAGCACCTCCGAAAATAGAAGACGGAGGCCAAGCCACAATCGATGAGCTGATCGAAGTCAACTTGGGAACTAAAGATGATCCTAGGCCAACCTTCCTTAGTGCCCAGCTATCTCTGAAAGAATAAAAGCTGTATGTCCAGCTACTACAAGAATACTGGGATTGCTTTGTCTGGACCTATAGGGAGATGTCGAGACTCAGCCTCGCAGTTTCACAGTATGAGTTGGCTATCAACCCTGAGGCTGAGCCGGTGAAACACTCGCCACGGCGCATGAGGCCAGAACTCATCACTTAGATATGCAAAGAAGTAGACAAGCTCATTGATGTGGGTTTCGTTGACTATTTGATCAGATATCAAGAGCACAATATTTCTCCAAGATTGACCTCTAATCGAGGTATCATCAGTTGAGAATCAAAGATGACAATATCTTTAAGATGACATTTCAAAGTAGGTATGGGTATTTTAAATTTGTAGTAATGCCTTTTGGTCTAACGAATGCTCTTGTAGCTTTTATGCAGCTGATGAATAGCGTGTTCCGGCCCTTCTTAGACCAATGGGTCGTGATGTTTATCGATGACATTCTTATTTACTCCAAGAGCAAAGAAGAGCATGAGGAGCACTTGAAAATGGCATTGCAGATATTAAGAAATCATCAGTTGTACTCCAAGTTCAGTAAGTGTGAGTTCTGGTTGCAAGAAGTATCTTTTCTGGGTCACATCATTATAAAGATGGTATTGCAGTAGATCCCTCTAAGGTGAAGGCAGTAAGAAATTGGGAAAGACCTGTGAATGTAACTAAAGTCCAGAGTTTTCTAGGCCTAGCAGGTTATTATCGGAGATTCATTAAGAATTTCACCAAGATTGTAGTACCCTTGATAAGGTTGACCCATAAGGAAAATCGATTCGAGTGGTTGGAAGAATGTGAAAAGAGTTTCCAGACTCTGAAGGAATATTTGACCACTGCCCCTATACTGGACTTACGTTCTGGAGAAGGAGACTTTGAAGTATATGTAGATGCCTCTGGTATTGGCTTAGGCTGTATGCTGGTGTAGTGTGGTAGGGCAATAGCATATTCGTCCAGACAGTTGAGGAAGCATGAAGAGAATTACCCTGTCCATGACCTAGAGCTCGCTGCGGTCATGTTTGCCTTGAAGATTTGGAGGCACTGCTTATACAGAGAAACCTTTGTTGTATTTTTTGATCATAAGAGCCTGAAGTATTTGTTCTCCCAAAAAGAGCTTAATATGAGGCAGAGGAGATGGCTCGAGTATCTAAAGGATTTTGATTTCTCTATAGAGTATCAACTTGGGAAAGGTAATGTATTGGCAGATGCCTTGAGCCAGAAGCCGATGGCTAAGTTGTCAAGTCTTATGATACAAGAGTGGAGGATGCTGGAATAGTTCGCAAGCCTAGATCTCAGCATTGGTGAGAAGAAGGATCAGGTTATGATCGCCCAGGTTCAGCTTCACCCAGATCTATTGTCCGAAGTGAAGACCTTGCAAGAGAATGACCCTTGGCTGGTAGAAATTAAGGGAAGTATGGATGGTCGACCAGATTTTCTGTTGGCCGATGATGGCAGAGTATTGTTCCGGGGAAGAACTTGCGTCCCCGATTCAGCTGAAATGAAGAGCAAGATTCTTGAAGAAGCCCATAGGTCCAAGTATACTATCCATCTTGGAGCTACCAAGATGTACCGAGATTTGAAGAGGACCTTTTGGTGGACGAATATGAAGAGGGAAGTGGCTGAATTCGTGAGCAGATGCTTAGTATGTCAACAAGTAAAGGCTGAGCATTTTAGACCTGTTGGGAAGTTAAAACCTCTCAAGATACCACAGTGGAAGTGGGAAAGCATCGGCATGGATTTTATAATGGGTTTACCTAGAACTCATGGCAGTTTTGACGCAATTTGGGTAATCGTTGATCGATTGACTAAGTCCGCGCATTTCTTGCCCATCAAGTTGAAGTGGACAATCGATGTGTTGGATGCTTTATACATGAAGGAGGTAGTAAGGTTGCATGGAGTGCCTGTGAACATTGTGTCTGACAGAGACCCTAGGTTCACCTCCCATTTTTGGAAAGGATTAAAGGAGTCCTTGGGGACCCGTCTAAACTTCAATACTGCCTTTCATCCCCAGATCGATGGGTAGATGGAAAGGACGAATCAGATTATAGAAGATATGTTAAGGGCCTGCATGATTGACTTTGGAGGTAGCTGGCATGAACATTTGGCCCTGACAGAATTTGCCTACAATAATAGTTACCATTCCAGTATTCAGATGGCACCATTCGAGGCATTGTATGGAAGAAGCTGCCGATCACCTTTATGCTGGGATGAGGTAGGGGAGAAGTAATGGCTCAGACCGAATCTTATTTCACAATCATCCAACATCCAGATTATCATAGATCGTCTGCAAGTCACACAATCCAAGCAGAAGAGTTATGCTGACAACAGAAGAAGAGATCTAGAGTTCCAAGCTGGTGACCATGTATTCTTGAAAGTCACACCTATGAGAGGAATATGAAAATTTGTCTGTGGCAAGCTAAGTCCAAGATTTGTTAGTCCGTTTGAAATCTTGGAGAGAGTGGGAGAAGTTACCTACAGATTGGCATTGCCACCCCAGTTGTTAGGCATGCATAATGTCTTTCATGTGTCCATGCTACGGAAGTAAGTGTACAACCCCTCACACATTATTCAGCATGCCGACCTGGAGCTGAAGGAAGATCTATCCTATGAAGAGAAGCCTATCAAGATTCTGGACCGAAAGTAGCAGCAACTCAGAAATCGGTCCATGTCGATGGTTAAAGTCTAGTGGAGTAAGCGTGGAACAAAAGAAGTCACGTGGGAATCAGAAGAAGCGATCAGGAAGCAGTACCCTGATTTATTTTAAGGTCAGTAACCTTGGTGTTCCCCTGTTTCGATAAGTTCAGTGAATTTGGTGGACTAAATTCCTTAAAGTGGGGGAGGGTGTAGCATCCTGAATTTAGCTAATAATAAAATTAAGTAGCCATAGGGTGATTTCAATATTAAATTGAATTCCCCTTAAGGAAAAATTTCAACATCTGATAAAAATCCAAACTTCACGAGTCTTACACTCTCTTTTGGCTTACTCGACCCATTGCCCCGATGTTGGCTGCTATAGCCTGCTTTCCTATCAATCACTTAGTCTTCTTGGCTAGCTTCCCCAATGTTAGCTTATATACCCTTCTTCCTCGTTACTCTTTGGCCTACTTGGCCTGCTTTCCAGATGTTGGCTAATATCACCTGTTTCTTTGTCACCATCTTTTGGCCTACTCGGCCCGCTTCCCTGATGTTGGTTTCTGTAGCCTACTTTCCTATTCGTCACTTGGCCTTCTCAGCTTGCTTTCCGATATTGGCTTACATAGCCTGCTTTTCTGCTACCCTCTTTTGGCCTACTTGACCCTCTTCCCCAGTGTTGGCTCATGTGGCTTGCTGTTCTATTATCCCTTTAGCTTATACAGCCTGCTCGCCCATCCTAACTCCCCTAATTTCAGCTTACGAGCTCACTCTCCTGATATCATTGCAGAAACCCTTCCTACCTTGCTTCAGCATTGATTTTATACATATATAATACACATATGCTACGATGGTATGCTCACATAAAAAAAAAAGAGAAGAGAAGATCCCTCCTACAGGACCATACTATCGAGTGCTTGGTTGTCCTACTTGCATGCTTGCTTATAATATAGATCAATATATTTCCTTTGAATTTTCTAGGACCTTGCTTCCTTGCTAAATAATGCTGCCTCGATTCTAGATGTTTGTGAGCCGCGGCGTACGCTAAAGGGAAAACCCAATTATGTTGAGTGCACGCGTCAAGGGAGATGACCATAGCTATGTTGTAAGCATAACTCACAAGATACACCTGAGGCAGTACCCCTACACCTCACACATAATGTGTTCAAGGGTCTCCGATCATAGGGATTGTGGACCTTCTTCCTAGCACTCGATGGATACTTGAATTCCTGCACTCGCATGGAAGGTAATCATGAGGAAAAAATGCCTGCCTACTTTTCAAAAAGAAACGAAAATGAATAATAAGTAAGTGGAACGTGAATCCGAGTAGCGGGGAATCCCCACTGAAACAAATGAGGAGACTCGCACGAAATGGTGAAGCAAATCCCGATAAGGACAAATCTCAGTAGCTAGGAATCCCCATTGAGACACATGAGGAGACTCGTGTCGAACGGTGAAATCTGTTACTAAACTTAATAAAAGGGGGTTGTGTGAAGCTGCGAAAAATTAAAAGCCTAAAATGCATGTGTAGGCACTAAGGTAATCCTCGAGTGTTATACAGAAGGCCTACATGTCCCTATGTTTAAGGCTCTTTGTCTGCATACCTGCACTTTCACATCACGGAAAAATTATCTCGGGTGAAGATTGTGAATCTAAGCTACACACATAGGGTATGCAATGTCCTCTTGATGAACGCACCGCCCCTTTAGTCATGCTTCATGGGTCGCACTCTACCTGCGAGTCACGGGCCTTGTTCATATCCTATCCCCGATAGGGGGAGCTATGCTATGTATCTATGTTGTATGCTTGCTATGATGAATGTATGCATGCTTGAATAAAAGATAATAACCAGAGAAAGCAAATGAAAACAAAATGAGTGGATAAACTCTCCCAATTTTGGCTCCCGCAGCTTGCTCTCTAGCCTTGTTTGGCTCTCAAAGCCCGCTCTCCTAATTTTGGCTCCTGTAGCTTGCTTCCCCAATGTCAGCTCTTAAAGCCCGCTCTCCTAGTCTTTAGCTCTCGTAACTTGCTTCCCCAATGTAAGCTTTTAAAGCCTGCTCTCCTAATTTTTAGCTCCCACAGCTTGTTTCCCCAATGTCGGCTCTTAAAGCTCGCTCTCCTAACGTTGGCCCTCGTGGCCTACTTTCCCCAACTTTGGGCTTTCATAGCCTGCTTTCACAATAGCCTTTGGCTTTTGTGGCTTGCTGTCCCATATCATCTAGCTCTCGATGCTTGCTCTCTCGATGATGGCTCTTAAGGCCAGCTCTCCTAATCTAAGCCCTCTCTGCCTTTTTTGCCAGTTTTAGCTTTGTAAAGCTTGCTCTCTGACTAATTTTGGCTCTCGCAACCTAATATCTTAGATTTCGGCTCGTAAAGCCTGCTTTCCCGATTTTGCTCACGCATAAAGCCTGCTTCCTTGATATTCCTCAGCTCCTAAAGCCTGCTTCCCTCATCTTCAGCTCTTACAACCTACTTTTAATTTTGGCTTTTACAGCCTACTTTATTAACTTCAGCTCTTAGATCCTGCTTTCAACTTTGGCTCTTATTCCCCACTCTCTTAACTTTGGCTTTTACAGCTTGCTCCCTCGATTCCAACTCTTAAAGCTCGCTCTCCTAATTTTGGCTCCCGCAGCTTGCTTCCCCAATGTCGGCTCTTAAAGCTCACTTTCTTAATTTTGGCTCCCATAGCTTGCTCCCAACATTGGCTGTCATGGCGTGCTTCCTCGATATCCCTTGGCTCCCACAGCCTGATCCACCAAATTTTGCCTTTTATAGCCTGCTTTCTCAACTTTGGCTTTATAGCCTGCTCCCTCAACTTTGGCTTTATAGCCTGCTCCCTCAACTTTGGCTTTTTTTTTAGCCTACTCTCTCTACGTCGGCTCCTGAAGGCTATTCTCAACTTTGGCCTTTTAGCCTACTATCTTCACGTCGGCTCTTAAAGTCTATCCCCGACTTTGGCTTCTATAGTATGCTCTCTCAATTTCAGCTCGTATAGCCTGTTCTCAATTTAGGCTTTTATAGCCCTCTTTTTCAGGTAAGTCCGATGAAGAAACAAACACGGATGGGGATGAGCAAGAGTGAAGTCGTAGAGCTATCCACATGTCTAGAGTTTCTTAGTTTTGTTTACTCTTGTAGTTTCTTGAGTCAAGATTGTAGTTTTCTTCTTATTTTGTTAAATTATTGGAGAATGCAACAAGGATGGTTATGAATAAATAAAGGATTAGATTTATTGCTATCTTGCGCGCTCTGTCTTTGTGTTGGATGCACTACGCTCTGATTGACATGAATGATATAGACTCGTCACGACACCTCCGGGTAATCTTTCGCGCTCGGGGCGTAACACTAAACAGAATGCAGAATAGCCCTTATAAGTCTATGATAAGCCTAGGTAATTAGTTCCAAATCCTAGTTATCCCTTTATATTCTTGACATTGATTATATTGTACGTCAATCATGGTAGATTTCATGACCGTCATGTTTTAGACACTTATTTTAATCTTATTCTAATTTCATACCAAAATCATATACTTGTGTATTAAAGTTATTTTTCACATGGCTTTGTGAACTTGTTTCATTGATGCTTTAATCGTTGCTTCCACATGAATCATTCTTCTCTCTAGTCTTTCTTAAGTATATAGCTCGTATCCCGATATGATGCTATTGGTTACACTTTGTACATGATACTCACACTCTCTTGGACTTGTGATCCTCTTCATCGAATATTCCTTCTGCCGGACTAGGTGATCATATTTCAAGGCCTCCGTAAATCTCCATGAGCTTGAGATTCCCACTAGGATGCTGAGCTAATTGTACCCTAAAAATCCCATTGGTCTAGAAAGCACTTGTCTTACCGGCATTTTCTATACTCTGGATAGATGGCGGCCACCAGGCGACTGCCACTGTCAAGTAGTGGCCTTCCCATGACTGCATTCTTCCAAAAATCCACTACGTCGCCCATTTTCCTCTCTCCAGCGTCGACTCTGTCTAGTAGTAGCCTTGACCGAACCGCCACTTCATAGTACCGGTCCTCGCATGATTGTGTCTTCAAGAAATGGCCTAGACATGACTGTTTTCTATCCCAGTGTGCTTAACCGAAGGTTGGACCCATGGGTTGATTTTTCTATGTTCCTACATGATATATTGATTACCTAAAACCTAACACCTTGTCAATAAGTCATTAAGGAATTATTAAAGTTAAAGAATATACCGTTATGCTATCAGATTCCTCCCGTAGCATGACCTTGTCCTTAATTCGTTCTTTGAACTCTCATGATCATATTTGGTATGTTCTTACATTAATTTTATTATCATGTACTTATCATTTGAACTTTATATTTCTGGCCAAACTTTATTATTATACTCATGGAAGTAGCATGATTTATAACGTGAAGATGCAAGAGCGGGCACAGACAGTGTCCAAGAGCTCAATGCTAGCCCCCTCGGCAGAGAGCTGGAAACATACTATAAACCATGGGATATGATGAACACTGGCATCGCATTGTGCTGGGAGTACTTGTTTTATAAATGGGTGAAATCCACGAGGCTATCTCAGGAAATTACACGGTTGCTAGAATATTCTTGTTACATGAATTTCTAGTGTATAGCCTATGGTTATGAAAAGTACATTCTCGTTACATGCTTGTTATATGAAAGGTCACATTATATTCTAACATGATCATGCTCATATTCTAAATGAACATTCATGTCTCTATAATCCATATCTTGTCACTATGTTGTTACTTTGGTTTTATCACATGTTTCACTGTATTTCTTTTTATCTTAGCTTCTAGAGCTAAAATGTTACTCACTTTAACTTGCCTTCATGTTGATATGAAGATACCTATTGGGCAAGTCTGCTCATTCCCTATTTTTTCCAATCTTTTCTAGAAATTCTAGTGGTACAGATTCAAAATATTAGAATAACGGATCCAAGGGCGAGAGCGATTGATGATCGAGAGAAGCCTTAGTTAGGAGTCTGTTTAGCTAGTTATGAGTCAGGTTATGTAATTTTCTTTATTGAGTCTAGTTGTCAAAGGAGTCAAAGTCATGTATCCATACAAACCTTAGATTATTATTTCAATAAAGTTGGATTTTGAGTATATACCTTTGTGCATTCATCATTTATGTGGTGGTATTATTGCGCTCTGATTATATTGCTAGCTTGGGGCATATTGTCGACTGTTCACGTTCCCGACTTAAATCTGCTACATATCTCGAGGCGTGACAAGCTCAAAAAATAGGTGGCACGATGCCACCGGACTCTGGGTAGTCTACTAGACTTATTAAATCCAACGGCCCTTGACTCACAAGACTCATGCTCAAGGCCATTGCACAGGACAGCTCCATGTCGTCAATTTGGCTTGTCCCTAGGTCAAAAATCATAGTAAGATAATTACTAAGGCGGCTCACAAGCCGCTAAGTTAATTCCCTTTCCAAGGGAAAGGCGAAAAACATCCAGCCCTAAGCTGGGTAATTGAACTCACAGTCCAAGGGCCATACGCATGTCCCACATGGAAACTGCCTTCTAGAAAAGCCATCATGTGGGAATAGCCCTCTGCACTCATGCCGGTATACAATGACTCGATTAAGCATAACACGAAAGCCCGGAACATAAGACGGTCACCCGGACTCTTAAAACCCATGGGCACGCTAATAGAGGTAACACGGTATCTCCAAACACGCAAAAACACTGTCGCGGTCCCCACAGGGTGTCTGGGACAACTGCGATGCCATAGATCAACCAAGTGATGGATCCGAGAGCGAATAAAGAAGGAGCGAAGCCATAGCTAGTCTAGTCAAGTGTCAATTATGTAATTTTCTATTTATTGAGTCTAGTTAGTCAAAGAGTCAACATTATTTATGTTTGATTATTATTCAATAAAGGCCAAAGTTTTTGTCAAATTATTGTGCATTCCTTCTTATGTGTGGATGTGATAGGGCTCTGATTATATTGCTCACTTGCGGTGTACTAGCCGGCTGTTCACGTTCCCGATTCATTCCACTGCATAAACTCAGGGCATGACAACCTGCTTGGCGAAGATGAGAAGTCTAGACCAATGAAGTGTAGATGTAGATGTTGACTCAACAGAACGTCGAAGTCACGAACTCGGTGAAGATGAGAGGTCTAAGCCAAGGCAGTATAGAGGTAGATGTTGACTTGATATTATGTTGAAGTCAACGGACTTGGTGAAGACAGGAGGTCTAGGCCAAGGCAATGTGGATATAGATGTTGGGTTGATGGAATGTCAAAGTCAATGAACTTGGCGAAGACAGGAGGTCTAGGCCCTGGTGACATAGGGGTAGAAGCCAACTCGACATAATTCCGAACTTGACCAACTTGACAAAGACGAGAGGTCTAGGCCAAGGGAGTATAGATGTAGATGTTGACTTGATAGAATGTCGAAGTCAACGAACTTAGCGAAGACGAGAGGTCTAAGCCAAGGAAGTATAGAGGGATAGTGGGACCAAGAGTTGGTACCTGCCAAAGGTTTTTTTCTTCGTTTTGTTGATCATGCCTCCTGATACAAACTAGCCCCTAGTGTGGGCCATTTTGTCTGGTGGGACTATTAATGAGTTTGACTGCTCTGCTACTGCGCCGGTGGGACTATTGATAGAAGCTTTATAGCTCGGCCAGTGTGTCGGCTCGAGTGATTTAAGCTGAACCAGCATGGATCCTTTGATAGCGGGATAATGCTGTATGACTACTTTGAGTCGGCCTCGCCCCGGGGGACAGATGACAACAGTTGTGCACAGAATCATTAGCTACCCTTTATGTTACTATCTTCTTTGGGGATACTCGAAGCATTGTAGCTTGGTGAGGGTAGGCTCCCAGGACTTGTGCCGTATGCTGATCTCTTGAACTGCTTGCATCAGTAGTTATGGTTGTAAGGGTCTCCTCAGCTACCCATTCCATGGTACTAAATTGTCTGAAGTATCTTCTCGAAGAGAAATCCCATTCTTTGATTGAATGAGACATAGTAGATGGGTCGTTTGAGCAAGGAGCTCAAAATCTTTAGCAACCCGCCTTATTGAGCAATTAGTGTTTGCAGTGGGTTGTACAACTCCCGATGGGACTTTGGTGTGCCAAAATAATTCCATTCTTCTCTTTCTTTTAGCTTTGGATGCACCCAAGTCAGGGTGGATAGTTGGAGATTTCACTCCTTTTTTATGCCCCTGAGTAGGGGTGGATAGCTAGAGAGAAGCTACTCAGAGCATGTCTTTGTATTGGGTAGCTTGTTCTCTCCATGGAAGGCTGTGTAGATAGATAGTAGCAGGGAGATCCGGCTGTTGGACTTCACCATCTTCCCTTTTGTTGATTGTCCACCCAAGTGGGGAATAGTGTCTTGCTGTGCTCGGCGGCACTTCAAAGCTTGATTATAGCTGAACATCTTTTCATTCTTGCCCTCCGTCAAACGTATATTGGAGTTACTCTTTTATTGACTCTGAGAAGGGAGTATATTATTGGGTGTCTCCCGGGTGAGCTAGCCCCATTTGACGGCTATTTATTTAGTTGCCCCTTCTCACTCAGAATGTCTTGTGAGGGGCTATGGAGCATGGGAGTACACCTCCCTCTAAGAGGGTTGAGCATCCTTCATCATGTGTTGGAATATGTAAAGCAGTGGTTGCATTACGTTAGGTCTTTTCCTTCGGAAAGAGATTCTTCCATGCAACTTTATCATTTTGCAGTTAGTCTTGACATGGGTTGGCTCTATTCTCGAATTGATTGGCTTGAATGAAGCCGATAGTGCATCAAGTACTAGAACAACATCTTTTATTTCTTCTCTTGTCTTCAACAGTTGCTCCTAGGGTGGAGTGCCAGTTGCCTTTTATCTGGCACCTTGCATTATTTTGTTCGGCCTTTTGTTGCAATTGAGGAAGGTCAAAATGCACTTCAGGGGGTGTGCTGTTTCGGCTGATATAGAGAGACCGTGTTAGTTGCCATCTTAAAGACAGGCATTTGGTGAGAGCGAGGTGGGTCCACCCTATATTCACCTTACCGCAATTCACCATCTTGGATCAGATCCTCCATAATGTCTTTGAATACATAGCAGTCCTCGATGAGATGTCCCATCTTTCGGTGATAAGGGCAGAATCGAGGGTCATCTTTTCTTTCCATGTCATTTGTTGCTTTAAGCTCTGGGAGGATGACCTTGTTGTATTTGAGCGCCCACTCAGACAGAATTTGCATCTTGTATTGTGGAAAGGAGTATGGTCTTTTCATTCTTCCCATTAATGAGGATTTTTGCTCAGCAGGTTTGGTAGAAGAAGGATTGCCCGCCTCCTTCGACTTCTTCAGTTGACACTCAAAGGCTTCAAAGTCAGCGGTGTTTATTTCTTCTTGCACCGGCTTCTCTTCAGCTGGCTTATTGTAGCACCCCAGATAAAGATTATAGGAATTAAATTTTTTCAATAAAAAATAAGATTAAGACACTACATCACATAAAGCCCAACACTTAGAAGAAACTAACTCACACCCCCTCTTTTCTCATTTTTCTCATTCTCTCCCTCTTTCTTCTCTTGTTCTCTCCTTCTCCCCACTCCTTCTCTAGGCGGTCGACGGAGGATGGCGTGGACGAGGCAGAGGTGGCGTGGGGTGGCGAGCGGTTGAGGACGGGAGGGAGGAATGGAGTCAGTGGCGCGGCATGCTTCGTCTGCGGATTCAGGACCTAAGCGGCGGTTCAAGCAATGTTTTCGCATGGAACCGGCATCCTCGGCATGGGAAATCGTCGGTGAAGGTAGGGGGATGGACCTAGCTCATGTGTTCCCTTTTCCGGTGGTTTATAGGCCGAGGTGAGCTGAGAGTGGGTTCTTTCCATACCTGGGTTAACATATATATTTTTGGGGTGAGCGATGGATTCACCGATGTGGCGTGATTTTTGTGGTTTGAATGGGACCTCCCAGTGCTAAGGAGGTTGGGGAAGAGTTTCCCCTTGTTTTTTCCCTCAAATGGGTTGAGTAGGGTGCAGTTTAAGCTCCGACGGTGGAGCTCCCGTAGGTGCGTCGCCAGAATCGATCGACCGAATGGGCAATTCGGTTGACCGATGGCACGTTCGCCACGGACAAGGAAGGCTCGCATGGTTCGGTCGATTGACCTAGGATTTCGATCAACCGACCCAATGCCCAGTAGCTAGACTAGTGGTGGTCCGGTCGACCAACCCATTGGGCCGGTCGATCGACCCCCCATGTTGGTTGACCGACCTAGTGGGCTGGTCGACCGAAACATAGTTCTTTCACTCGTTTTGGCCTCCGGTCAACCCAATAGAGACCTTTGGTCGAGCTTTCGCGTGTGGATGTCTCGGGCACCACGTGGGGACCGTGACCATATTTTTGGGTGTCCGAAGGATTCATTATATCTCAATTAGCATGCCCTTGTGATTTAGAGGGTCCAGGTGACCCCATGTGATCCGAGCTTTCTTGTTGTGCTAGATCGAATCACTGTGTGCCAGTGTAGGTGCAGAGGGTTGTCCCCACACGATGTTAGCTTATTCGAAAAGCGATTTTCATGTGGGTCATGCATATGGCTAATGATCGAGAGTTCTTTGACCCAGCCTGGGGCTGGGGGTTTCTTAGTCTCCCTCGGAATGGGAATGAACTCGATGGTCGTGAGCCACCTCGTAAATCCTTTTGACCGTGATATGTGACTCTTGGACTAGGGTGATGTGGACACCTAAAATTTGCCACTATGAGCATCAAGCCGCTCCGAGCCAAACAAGGGCAACAGATAAAGAAAAGAGTGAGTATGTCAATGCACGCATACCGACGCATGCAAGAATAAAAAGGTAACAAAGAAAACAACGAAAAAGAATGAAGAAAACAAAAGAAGCCTAAGGTGAATCGGCCAAGCCTTCATGGCTAAGTGAATCAGCGGTCAGTTGCTCCCCTTGCCAAGTGAGCCGGCAACCCCCTTGGCATGCTTGTATCGGCGCAAGAAGCCCCCCTTTTGCATGCTTGAATCGGCCTCCCCTTATGGGCATGAACCAGCGCCAAGGCCTTGCTACATTGAATCGGCCAGCCCATGAACCAGCCATGCTTCCCCTTTGCCACTTGAATCGGCACAGGCCCCTCCATGGACCTGAATCGGCGCGCCTCCTCTTGCAACGTGAACCGGTGAAAGGCCCTCAAAGCTCTTGAACTGATGTGGCCTCCACTGAATCGGCACCCTCCAACCACCCAAGTGATCCGACGTGAGAAACATCACTTCCTCGACACGAGACCCTGTTTCCACGCCGGTTCACAGCAAGAAGAATAAGGGAAGAAGAAAAGGGGAAGGAGAGGAAAGAGAGAGGGGTTTGAGGCCCCATCCAGTGGAAGATCCTCCCCTTAACTATTATTTAACAGAATCCCCTCATCTAAAGGGGATCATCCCCTGCATCGACCAACAGGTAAAGTCAGGTTCTTCCTTGCAAACCATCCGCAGAGCTCGCTCATCGCCTTAGAGGCCCAAAAATGGTAATATTCGAGAACCGTTGCAGAGCGACGAATGGCACACGTCACATCGATCAACCTCAACCAATCCCAAGAGGGTACCTAACCTCCCTCCTGTTGCCCCTACACGCAAGCCCTTCGATGACTTCGAGAGGTGAAGAGAGAAGAAGAAGCAGAAGAAGGAGGAGGAGGGGTGGGAGTTCGAAGCTCCCCACCTTCGTTGCCTATAAAGGGGGACTCAAGACTTGTTGAGGAAAAGGTTGGCAGTTGGCTACTAGAGAAGAAACCTATTGCAAGGAAAAGAGAAGAGTTGTGTGTGCCTGCATTTGCGGAGTGAAGGAAAGAAGAAGAGAAAGTAGAAGAGGTGAGGTTGGGGGAGGGGAGGAGCCAATGCTCCGCCACCTCTCCACTGTTGTATTCTCTTAAGTGTGTTGCTCTGTTTCCCTTCTTTACTACGATGTATACCCCTCTGCTCTTACAATGAATAAAAAGGCTTTGATTGTTACAAGTATTAGGACTTCTACTTTGTCTCCCCCTCCGTCTCTAGCATGGCTCACTGCCTTCCTCGCCCAGTTCTGGGTGTGTTTTTTTTTTTACTATTGTTATCGTTCTTCCTACGATGATCACTTCAGGACCCAAGGAGCTTACTCTCTCATAGTGTGGCCCCTGAGGAACCCCACTCAGGGGTGAACAGCGATGGCCAAAGGTCTGGCAACATACCAAAGTCGGGCTTCAGAGTTTCAGAAATGCCTGCCTAGCATGCATCATATGCATCTTTTGAGCATTCACGACCCATGGTCTGTCTGAAAATGTCTCGTCAGTGATGGATAATTGTGCGTTCAGTGTTTGAGTAAGAGGAACAATTCCACTCAGAGTTGGAAGGTTCTCTCTGGTCTGTTCACCTAGTTTGGTTGACTAAGAGTCCCCATCTAGAGTTTTAGTCTATCTCTTTACTTTTCGTTACTGTTTGTTTTGAGTCCCTCATCGGTTGTGGATTGTGTCCCCTCGTGAGGTTGCCTACCTTTGATTCTGCCTATTATTTAGTTAGTTCCTCCAGACTGGCATCATTTTAGTTCGATCACTTCTTGTGTTTGGTTCAGAGTTTTTCAGAAGATTCCTATTGCTCGTTGGTGAGGAAACGGGTGTCTTTTACCTTAACGTCCACTTTTCGGTCCGCTCCGCTTCATCTCCATGTTTCATTTCACTTTCGCTTCACCTCCTCTCGCTCCCCTGCAAAGAGGACGTTAAGGAGGGGCATCTGTTGACACCTGTTTTTGCCTATGAGTTGGGTCATTCCCCTTATCACCATTTATTGATGTCTCGAGTTGTCCATTACTCATTGGGCTATTTTCAGGCATGCCTTTGGACCTATTCTATGGGTATCTCCCTCCCTGGCCAGGTTTACTCTCGAGTTTGGGCTTAATGGGCCTTGATTTCACTTTGTTTTGGGATAAATGGGCTCATTTATCCCATTTTATTAATTTCAAGCATCCAGGCTATAAGCGGTCTAGCGATGGACCGTTCCATTACTGAGCGGTCTGTTTAGAACTGCTTACAGGCTCAGAGTGATTTATTTGATATTTATGTGATTTTTTGAATTTCCACCGATGAGCTGTTGAACGGTCTGCGTTCAATCGTTTATTCCCATTGAATGGCCAGGATTTAGACCGCCCATCTCCCAGGGTCCTAAGCCAGGCCTCAAAATTATCAGTACTTGGGAAATAACTCCACCACTCCTCAAATTCATCAGAAAGCTTCTTTTTAGCTTTAGGAATCACAACTTCTTCCTCAACTCCCATCATAGACAAGATAATATCATATCCGTAAGGAGTTATCTCACTTTCATACACCATTCCAGCTTTCTCAAGAGCTCTGTAATATTTATCATCTGGGACGTTTTTCCCTTCATTCACATCTAATAAATACTTGAAGTGAGAAAGATTTAACCCCAAGCTGTTCATATATTTAATGTGACCAAGATTAATTTCATTCAGCATAGTGGTCCTTTGTACATTGTGGGCATAACACATAAGTAAAAGTGGGATTATCAATTTTCTCCTTACAACAAGGACAAAACATCAACGAGTATTCCCAACCTCTTATAATAGACTCTAAATCCTCAGGGTCATTAGGATCATAATGTTTTATAACAAATTTAGCAAAATTTCTAAGCTTTATTCTCTCTATTGTGTTCTCTAACATAAATCTTGGTTCAATGGATAAGGAATAATTCTTGTACACAGCATTGACTCTGACAACTCTTTGTCTGATAGATACTCCTCATAAACTACATCAAAATCTTCGCCCTCTTCCACAAATAACGGAGATTCTTTAATCTTCTGTATCTTATCCCAGAAAGCTTCTGATTGAGCCTTAGCTAATTCATCACTATCATATATTCCTATAATCTGCTCTTCACGTCCATCTTCTTTAAATACTACACTCAATACAAATACTTCTGTCATATATCTATTTTCGTTTAAAAGATTTTGGGCTAAACTCAATAAAAGCATCCCACAGCTCTTTCTTCTCTTCTTTAGAAAGAGGGAAGAATTCCTCTAAAGAGGCTTTGAAAGAGTAATACCTTCCAGCAGCCTTATCATAATTATCTTTCGGATTAAGATGGGCTGTACCAATACTCATATCTCCTGCATCTAGTCTCATAATTTCACAGTCAGTGTAGGATTTTTTAGGGGTGGGTTTGTATCCCATCTTTCCTGCTGTTTTTTGACTTTGGTTGTTGTGGTGACGCCACTTTACCTCGAAGTTTTTCGTTCTCATTTTTCTTGATTTTATCTTCAGTTAATAGTTGTTGTAATGCCTTTTTTAAGGCTTCTTTAAATTCCTGTTTCATATCAGCAAAGTTAAAGCTTTTCTGGTTAAGAAAAAGTTATTAATGGTTTTTAATAATAGCCCACACTTTAGCCATTCTTCCGGCTTTCCTCATTCTCTTAACCATGTTATCAGTCTTAAGAAGAACTATAAATAATTTACTGAAAGCTTCAATATCTCCAGCCCACATTTTAATCAATTTCCCCTTAATTGAAAGTTTACCAAAAAAGTTGTCAGCAAAAATTTCTCTAAGATCTTCTTCTATCATAAAATTATGTTAAAATTAAAAATGGAGCCAGGTTACCCCAACTCCAAGCTTTCTCGTCAGCCAACGCTCTTTATGATCCTTATGGCATGAAGCAATGTTGATGTATTTCCGATAATCAACCGATAGTGCACCAAAGTCAGGACCACTGTATTTAATCCAGCCGAAAGAGGCTCAGCTCAAGGGAATTCAGCACTATCTGTATTACAATTTTTAGTATCTTATTTACCTTCTTCATGGCTGCGTTTTAAGTGTTGCTCTTCTGGCCAAATTTTATACTTATAGCAAGATATTGGGTATTTCCTCAGTAATTCGTTTATCTTAAAGGCACCTTTAGTTCTTCCAAAGTACAAATAGGAAAACTCCCTACCATCCTGAAAATA
Source organism: Amorphophallus titanum (assembly GCA_024336825.1). Lineage (NCBI taxonomy): Eukaryota > Viridiplantae > Streptophyta > Magnoliopsida > Alismatales > Araceae > Amorphophallus > Amorphophallus titanum. The sequence goes on from JANBPO010009603.1 coordinate 28,424,910, forward strand.
TATACATACAATCAAATTTTTCAATAAAATTAACAGTAATCAAGATTTGAGGTAAAAATACATACATATAAATAAGATAAGATTTGAATAAAGAAGACTTAAACTAAGACTGGACCAAGAGAAGAAGAAGACTGAGAGTGAGACGTTTGAGGCGAAAGTGAGGCGGTTTGGGACCGCCTCAAATGCCTAGGTGAGCACTTAGGCGTACCTTTGACTACATATCCCAAATCCTGATACCAACTGATCAAATCTCAGGGAGGTAGCCCAAAGTAGATTTGAAATATTGATTAATTGATTGCGGCCATAGAATGGCAGTCATGTACATAAAAGGAAACATATAAATCATATGACTTTATTGACATACACTTCAAGGCACTCTACTTGATTCTATTCTAAAAATTTTCAGTATGATTTCTTTTTATTTTCCTCTTTCCTTTGCCTTCACATCACTTACAGAGACTAAAAACAGACCATGTTGTATTTATTAGACTTAGCAAGTTAAGCTGATGTATAGTAACAGAAGTTGTCTATGAGAGCTCTATATGGAAAACTTCCGTCACACAAGTTCATAAACATAAACAAATCATCAAACAAGGACTTAACAATGATGTCCCATCAAAAAAAATCTGAACAAGTAATATCTATAGCAAAAATATAATCCCATATACTTGTGATTTTTGTACCATCCTTAGTCCTTCCTGGTGAAATTCTTGTAAGTTTAATTTATATTACCAAGTTATAGACCTCTTATTCACCTTCAAAAAAAAAGTTATAGACCTCCTATCCAATCAAGATATGGCTATCATACTTCCTTGTCAATGATAAACAACACACCAAACAAATGCATGACAAATATAACATAAACCAGACTCAGAATCTAAAACTGAACATAATTGCATCCATGTCTGTCATCTTCGAATAAATAAAGATGACAATCATAAAGAGAGAATTTGACCTGATCAAAGGGATCAGATGTTCCACTTTTTAGTACTTCATGCGCTACTATGTCAAGGGGAACATTCACCCTTATCGAAATATCTCAGGTATCCTCTTGAATGTTGAATGACATTATATTCAAAATGAAGTACAAATACGGTGTATATCTAAAATAACTAACACAACACTTCTGAGAAGACATGTAGATAGAAAATTGACATTTTAAAAGACAGTCATATCCTACATTCTATCTTTGCCCTCACTGGCTGAGAGACATTATAGTCCTAGCACATGGTCTAATGGAACGAAGAGAAGTTTGTAATGTCATTGTTTCATCAAAAATCAAAGATGTGAAATTTTTCTAGGGTTTTGCTATTCATAGAAAATATATTTCTTCACAAAAGTAAATTGAGCTGAATGAACACACCTGGCCAAGATCCTCCATTGTGGTAGCTCCATCTAGTATTCTTACACAATCCGCCATTGATGGCTCTCAATAGCACAATAACATAACTTCAAAATCATTTCACCAATCAGCCATTCCCTGTGCAATTCAATATTATTGCCATACATTATTCTAGGGTCGCAAGAGATGATAAAATTGCAGCATAATTGCCCAGTGCAAACCATCAGAAGTCCATCCTCGTAGGACTAACATTACCAATAAAGTAACCACCACGTGTTGGCATAAAATCAAATATCTAGAATAGAACTGAATCCAAAATCACATTGATTTTGTTGACAGCAGTATGAGAGTATTCCTTAGTCTTATAACAATGCATATCGTTGTTGAAAATCAATCCAAAGTAGCTCCGCATGTGGTAACTCAAGGCATGCAAGTGTTTCACAAATCGTTCTATAAACTATTTTCCTTCTACATTATGTTTAAGCAGTGCTAAAGCAGATCACAATGCCATAAAGAGCCTGAATTTCTGCAGGACAACCATCCACACCCTACAAAAATGAGTATAAATCATTAAAATATGAAATTGTGAACACAGGTTGCATAGATAAGCTAAAAATAAACTATTAATCAAACACAAAAGGTGTTGCTTGGTGGATAAACAATTTCGCATACGTCAATTTGGTAATTTGACTCCAGATCACATGTCAAAAAAAATTCATATTTGCATCTATACATGTCAATTGAACAAAAAGATCCAAAGCATCACGTCTAAGGATAATAATTTGATGAATGAGCTCAGGTAATAAGAAGTGAAAAGATAAGCAAAATAGAATTTTCTCACAACAACATATGATACGTTGGCTGGGAAAGATTCTCAAAATATGGAAGAGATTAAACATCCTTGGAGTAACAGTTGGTGGACTTGACTGGCTAGTGAAATACAACACCACAGTTTTTTTGTTTCTTTAGTTTCAACAACAATCTACATTGTGAAGTAATTTTAAAACACTAAATCAATAGTTAAAATATGAGAAGTACCTTAATTAATAGAGTGAAAAGAATAAGGTTAGCTCTTCAATGTATTATATATATAATATGGCTTCAAGGATACATACATACATACATACATACATATAAGATTGAGCACAACCAACCACAACGGATTCAAAAATAGGCTGACGAGATGCATAGCACAGTAGTAATGTTGCGATTGAAATCGGTAAGTATTAGCAAACTACGGATTTATTTTCCAAGTGCTTTTCTTTGAACTACTTTCTAAACACCACCAAAAAAAGCGCAACCGTTGTATCAGATACAGACTACAAAAAAGAAAAGGATAGAAAAACTACATGACCTAATAAAATTGTTCCCCCGTAGGTCACTTCTTGCGCAGCCTGATCGTCTGGCGATCCTTGGTGATCCCACCCAGGGGGATGTCGATGTCCGGCTGCTTGAGCCCTGCCTCGGGGTTGTTCCCCCAGGCGATCTGCGTCTTCATCTCCGCATCCGCCTTGGCCCCAGCCATGGCGTTCTGCTGGATCAGTTCAGCCAGAGCCTCCTCGCGGTCGTAGACCGGCTCCTGCGCCTTGGTGGCAGTGTCGAACTTGTCCACCTCTACCTTGGCGCGCGACAGGGAGTAGACACACTCCCAGGAGCAGACGTGGATCTCCAGCTCCTCACCGTCGAACGTCCCCAGCATCGCACCAGGGATGCTCATGGTCAGGCCGTTCCACTCATCCGGAACGCTCAGCCGGTCACACACATCGCAGATGATCCTTACTGCCATGACGCCTCCTTCTTGGGGAGAACGGAGTTCAGGACTCCGGCCTCGATCAGCTTGCCCATGACGCCAGGGATGTCCTCCAGCGCCTCGCCCTTCTTCTGGGCCTTGACCATGGGGCCTACGCCGGTCACCACACGAGGGTTTACCTTGCTCAGCAGGTCGTCCAGGTCCTTGTAGGGCTGATGCGCCACGATCTCTGAGACTGCCTTCGGCCCCACGCCCTTGATGGACAGCAGCCCCTTACGGATGGCTCCCTGCTTGGCGTCCACCTCGTAGGAGTACTTGGAGATGTTGATGTCCGGCTTGGCCACCCGCACCTTGTGCACGCGCGCCGCCTGGAGATACACCTTCTCCTTGTCCGGGTCCTCGGCCGCCACGTTGAGCAGCGCCGCGTAGAACTCGACCGGGTAGTGGGTAGCCAGATACGCACACCTGTACGCAGTCATTCCGTAGACCACTGCGTGCGCCTGGTTGAATCCGAACTGGCTGTAGGCGGACAGCGCCTCCTTGAGCCAGTTCACGTCAGCCTCCAGCATCCCGTTCTCGTAGCACATCTTCTCGATGCCGACGAGCATATCAGCGATCACGCCGGACGCATTGCCGATGTCTCCGTTGGACGCCTTGACCGCCTTGAGGAAGGCCGTGAGGTCATCTGCCTGCATGCCCAGATCACGCAGCACAGCGATCACCTGCTCCTGGTACAGGAGGATGCCGTAGGTCTGCGCGGTGTTCTTCATGATGATGTCGTGCCGCTGTGGCACCTCCTGCTGCCTGTGCTTGCGCGCCACGAACGCGTCGGTGGCACCAGACCCCATGGTTGCCGGGCGGTACAGCGCCATGGCTGCGATCACGTCAGCGATCTTGGAGGGCTTGAGGTCCCGCACGCCACGCTTGGCAGTGCCACCCTCCAGCTGGAACACCCCAGCAGTGTCGCCCTTGGAGATGGTGGAGAAGGTATGCCGGTCGGACAGCGGAATCCAGTCCAGCCCATCCGCAGGCTCCAGGTTGAGGTTGATCGTGGCCAGCTTGAGCACAGTCATGGTCTTGAGCCCGAGGATGTCCATCTTGACCAGCCCGAGCTTCTCCACGTCCTTCATGTCGTACTGGCTGACCAGCTTCTTGGACGAGGCGACCCACATCATCGGCACCAGGTGCTGCATCTCCTCCTTGGTGGAGGTCATCAGCAGGCCAGCAGCGTGTACACCGTAGCCCGCGTACGCCTTGTACCGGTCCAGCCGATGCACAGCGTCCCACTGCTCCTGTGCGATGTCCTTGGGGTCGGTGGACAGGCCCTGCTTGCGTCGCGAAGACATCATCTTGACGATCAGCGAGCCCTTCTGGCCCTCCTCCTCGTCCTTGATGCCCAGCTCGCTCCAGGTACCGATCTGCGCCACGGAGTAGCGGCTGGCCAGGTACTCCATCAGTTCCTTGCGCCGGGTGTGCTCGATGTCCAGGTCCACGTCCGGGGGCTTGGTGCGGTCCTTGGACAGGAAGCGCTCCATCAGCAGGCCCCACTTGAGCGGGTCCACCGAGGTGATGCCCAGTAGCCAGCAGATCAGGGAGCCCGATGCCGAGCCACGCGCCTGGAAGTAGATCGCCTTCTCCCGGCAGTAGTCGGTGACCTCCGCCACCAGGAGGAGCATCGACTCCATGCCCGCGTGAGCCAGGATGTCCAGCTCGTGCTCGAACCTCTTGAGGTAGACGGGCTTGGCGAGACCGAGATCCGCCAGACGAGCCTCACACCTGCGTCGTAGGTCTCCAGCTGGATCGTGCGACTTGCCCGGGACCCGGTAGTGGTACTCGTCGAGTTCTGGTATCCGAAGCGTGTGTCGCTGAAGCAGGTCATCCAGCCCTGCAAGTCCTCGTTCCATGTACACACCGTGGTGCTCCTTCATCCAGGCGTCATCGGCCAGGTGGAAGCCGTCTCCAGGGAAGGTGGCCTCGTCCGGGTTGTCTGACCAGGTGACCAGGCGCTTCATCGTCTCGTGGTCTACCCGGTCCTCCTCGTGCACGTAGTGGCTGTCCTGGGTCAGGATGCACTTGAGCCCGAGGTCGTCAGCGATGGCCACCAGGTTCTTCTCGATGTCCGCCTCGCTCATCGGCTCCTGGTCGATCTTGTGGCACTGCAGCTCCACGTAGCAGACCTCGAACCAGGAAGCGTAGGTGGCCACGATGGACTTGGCCGCCTCGTACCCGTTCTGTATCAGGGTTTGTACCACCAGGCCGAAGAAGCAACCGGTGGTGATCGCCAGGCCCTTGAGCTGCCCCTTGCCACTCAGCTCCGCCAGGTCAGCGAAGTCCAGCAGGTGGATCCCGGATTGGCATGCCGCCTATCCTGCCGCAGAGGTTTACCTTGCACCTAAAACGGCGGAGCAGGCAGGCGCCCGGCTGGATCTTCATCATCGCCCGCTTGACCGGCAGTCCGGTCATCCCTGGGATCGCCAGATCAAGACGCTTCCGATCAACGGCGCCTATATGACGGAAGTGGCGTTCCTGCATACGCCTTCCCGAACGCTGGTGTTGACGGACCTGATCGAGAATTTCGAAGCGCCGCGGGTGAAGTCGTGGTTCCTGCGTTTTCTGATGCGGATCGGCGATGTCACCGATCCGAACGGCAGCGCGCCGCGCGACATGCGCGCCACGTTTCGCGGTCATCGCGCGCCGCTGCGCGCGGCGGTGAGGCGCATGCTGGACTGGCCGGCCGAGCGGGTGATCCTGGCGCATGGGCGCTGGTACGACCGCGACGGCGCGCGCGAGATGGCGCGGGCCTTTTCCTGGGCCCTGGGCTAGAAGACGAAAATGGAATCTGCCGCATGAGCTATCAGCCGGCGCCGCGCCTGAAGGCGGGCATCTTCGTGCGCGCGCTGATCCGGCGCGTGCAGGTCGAAGGCGCCTCGGCCTTCGTGGTCCGCAGCGGCGCGGAAGAGGCGGGCGCCGTCGTCATCAGGATCGCGAAGCTGGACGGCACGATGCTGGTGCTGAACCAGGCGCGCAACGGCCAGGGCGCGCTGGTGTGGAGCCGGCCGCTGGGCGGCTGGACCGAGGAGGCGCGCGCCGGCCAATGGTGTGACAAGCAGGTGAAATTCGATCCGGACCTGTGGATCGTGGAGATCGAAGACCGCCAAGGCCGCGCTTTCGTGGACGAAGAGATCGTGTAATCTCGCGGCCATGCCGCCCGCCCATCCCCTTGCACCGCATCTGGCGCCCTATGCGCCGTTCCTGCCCTTTCTTATCCTGCTGCCGCTGCTCTATTTCCGCATGCGCAAGCTGTCGCGGCCGCAGCCGCTGAAGCTGCGGCGGCTGTGGATGCGGCCGGCGCTGTTCATCCTTCTGGCGGCGCTGGCGCTGCTGGGGCCGCAAAAGGGCGTGCATGTGGTGTTCGCGCCATCGGACTGGGCGATCATGGGCGCGGTGACGCTGCTGGGCGCGATAGCCGGCTGGTACTGGGGCCGCACCATGGCGATCGAGGTCCATCCCGAAAACGGCACCCTGATGGTGCGCGGCGGCCAGGCGGCGATGCTGGTGCTGGTGCTGCTGATCCTGCTGCGGACGGGCCTGCGCACCGGCGCGGCGATGGAGGCGGCGGCCTGGCACCTGAACGCGGTGCTGATCGCCGACGCGTCGATCCTGTTCAGCGTGGCGCTGTTCACGGTGCGCAGCGTGGAGATGTACCTGCGGGCGCGCAAGGTGATGGCGGCCGGGCGCTGACGATCGCGTGGGGGCGGCGATGGGCGAAGTGCTGTGGGTGTTCCTGCGCCTGGGCCTGACCTGCTTCGGCGGGCCGGTGGCGCACCTGGCCTATTTCCGCAACGAGTTCGTGCTCGTCCGCCGCTGGCTGGACGAGGAATCCTATGCCGGCATCGTCGGCTTCTGCCAGTTCCTGCCCGGGCCCGCCTCCAGCCAGGTGGCGATGGTGCTGGGCCAGCGCCGCGCCGGCTTCGCCGGGCTGATCGCCGCGTGGCTTGGCTTCACCTTGCCGTCGGCGCTGCTGATGATCCTGTTCGCGCTGCTGGTGCGCCATGATGTGGCGGATATGCCCTGGCTGCACGGACTGAAGCTTGCCGCCGTGGCGGTGGTCGCCGACGCGGTGTGGGTGATGGCGCGGCGCCTGACGCCGGACCTGCCGCGCATCGCGCTGGCGGCGGGCGCGGTGATCCTGGTGCTGCTGTTGCCCATGACCGCCGGCCAGCTTGCCGCCATCGCCGCGGGCGCGCTGCTGGGGGCGTTGATCCTGAAAGCCGCGCCCCAGGCGCCGGCACAGGCGGTCATGGTCCGGCATGCCTGGCTGTGGCTGGCGCTGTTCCTTGCGTTGCTGGCGGTCCTGCCGCTTCTGGCGTCATGGAATCCGTGGCTGGCGCGGGCCGCGGCCTTCTATCGCTCGGGCGCGCTGGTGTTCGGCGGCGGCCATGTGGTGCTGCCGCTGCTGCAGCAGGCGGTGGTGACGCCGGGATGGCTGGACGGCGCGACCTTCATGGCCGGTTACGGCGCGGCCCAGGCGATGCCGGGACCGCTGTTCTCCTATGCCGCCTTCCTGGGCGCGGCGATGGCGCCGGGCCATCCCTGGAGCACGGCCCTGTGGTGCCTGTGCGCGATCTATCTGCCGTCGCTGCTGCTGGTGGCGGGCGGCTGGCCGTTGTGGCAGGCGGTGGTGCACCATCCACGGCTCAAGGCGGGGCTGGCGGGGATCAACGCGGCGGTGGTCGGCCTTCTGGCGGCGGCGCTGTGGTCGCCGGTGATCACCAGCGCGGTCTTCTCGCCGGCGGATGGCGCGATCGCGCTGGCGGCGCTGGCGCTGCTGCGGCTGGCGGTTCCGGCCTGGGCGGTGGTGGGGCTGTGCGCCGCCGTGGCCGGTCTTGCGGCGCCGTGGTTGCACTAGGCCTGCCCGCCTGCTAACCCGCCCCGCGCGCCCCGGGCGCGTCACAAAAGGAACCCATGAGCCGCACCCCCGCCAGCGAAGCCGCGCGCCGCAGGACTTTCGCCATCATCTCCCATCCCGACGCGGGCAAGACCACCCTGACCGAGCACGTTGGGCCGTGCTCTTGGGCGGTAGATTTTTCCCCTCTCCAGGATCCATCTAATGAAACTTGGCTTGTCATCTTTTTTAGACAATAGGTATCTAAGGGCTGAGCTGTCAGAAAACATAATGACTTTGGCCCCTAGCAGATAGGATTAAAACTTTTCAAGGGCAAAAATAATAGCAAGTAACTCCTTTTCTATTGTGGTGTACCTAAATTGGACATCAGCGAGTGTGAGGCTCACATAGTAATTCACCACAGACTTTTTCTCCACCCTTTGCCCCAAAATAACACCTAAAGTATAATCTGAGGCATCACACATAATTTCAAAAGGCAATGACCAAATAGGAGTTTACAGGATTGGGGCATTGGTCAATGCCACTAGACATGATTGGTCAAGGTGAAATGGGACTTCCTTAGCTAGGAGATTAGCGAGAGGTCTAGCAACTTTGGAGAAATCTTAAATGAACCGGCAATAAAAGACGGCGTGACCTAGAAATGATCAGATTTATTTCACTAAGGTGGGCAGTGGCAGTTTGGCAATAAGCTCAACCTTAACTTTATCCACCTTGATTCTGTTAGAGATGTATGTCCTTCAAGCCAATCATAAGCATTGTGATGGCAGAATTTCTTATATGATCTCATTCAATTATAATACTAATGACATTTCTTCATTATGTTCGTAGCACGTTATGGTGTATGCATTGTAATGTGATGAAGTCCATGAATATGAGCAATGATGATTGGATCATGATGAGATGGTGATAATGAGATCAGTCATCCAAAGGTTTGTATTCTAAATGTTCCTGGTCGTGAGATCTTTAAGAAGGGACATTGAAGATCCAGATAGACCTATGCACGTGGTACTCTCTCATATAATGAGAGTGATCGATCTCATAACCACCGGTGTAGTGACATCAAGGTACATGTGTAGGTGCTTATTAGTGGAATGAGTTGACTGAACTTACCGGATCTAGAATTCATAAATGGTAAATATGCTGACTGTCAATCAGGAGTTTCTAATGTCACAGTAGCACAGTTGAATCTAAAACATGAGTCACCAAAGAGACCTTTCATGGACTTCATTGAGTGTTTGATTACTGACTTATGAACTTCAGCCTTGTGGTTCTTTATAGTCGGTTACTCAGACTCAGTGGGATTCATGTGAAGATAATTGAGTGGACAACAAGGGATCATTCACTCTCTGCATGGATTAAGAGAGAGAGAATACTCTATGGATTTGTACTTAGAAATCCCTGGCTAGGGTATGGGAGTTTACTGAGAAAAGGAGTTTTCCAGTGAATAGTACTTAAGAGTACAAGGGTCCATAAGATCAGGGTGCATTAGGGTTTGATAGTATGACCATACTCTAATTCTGATTGTAGCATTATTTGAATGAGGATCTATAACTATATGGAATCTGATAACGGAAAGGTTCAATGTGGGTTTCATCCCTCCCAAAGTCATTTGGGATCACGAGGTGTTGCTTGGTGTTGTTTGTGGTCAGAAAGTCAGTTAATTCCATTAAGAGTTAATGGATTATAATTAATTAAGTTAAGAAGGGTTCTTAGCTTAATGGGCTTGAAAACCAAATAGACTATTAGGCCTAGAGGGTCACACACAATAGAGTAGTGGATAGATGGATCAGGATGCAAGATATAGACAGTATGTGGGTTTTTGTGAAAAATGCTAGAGGTCTATAAGTATACACTGAGGAGAGAAACCATGGCTAAGCATTAGGGTTCTCTCCCCTATCCGCCCTCTCTCTCTCTCTCTCCTATCTCTGTCTCTGACATGCTCCCCTCCCTCTCCCTCCTCCTCCTATCGGTGGTGGATGGTGGTGCTGACGAGCGGTCGGCATGTGGAGATCATGAAGGAGAATCCATCTATTCCCATTGCTCAAGTGGATACATCTAGAGACCGGATGCTTGAATGGCCAACAACAATCTGCTCACTAGGGTTTCGATGGTACCACTACATCTCTGATCGAAACCTTATAGTGGTATTAGAGCCAGGTTGTTCGTCTGATCAAAATCAGCGTATTGTTGTTATATTTTCATCTTTTGCATTCGTGTGTAGGGTTCAATGTTCGTTGCTCGATTGGGTCGCTCATGGGATGAGCAATGGCCTATTGATGCCAGGGAGTTATTCCTAGGATCAAGAGGATCGAAATGCACATCCTAACGCATTGTTTGACCCATTGCGGAGAGCATATCAATTGCATCTTCACGGCCATGGTCGCCATTCATGGCTTGGGGAGGAGGCCTTTTGAGGCCATTAAAGGCTAATTGTCGATGCCCTTGAGGGCCAGGGGAGCTTCCCACGACCGGCGGCAGTGGGCGGTGGCGTGGGGTGGCCGATCGAGTCGTCGTGACCAACGAACGAAAAGAACGCAGAGTTCCCCGAAAGTGCGTCCACACCACCCTGGTGACGTCGACGAATAGACACCTCGCCCGAGCCTTACGCTTGGGTCAAGGGAATAAACCCTTCTTTGCGTCAGCACTGACCCAGTGTCGACGACCCACTGAAAGAGACAAACAAACCCTGTCGACCTTGCCACCTTGGCGACGTCGACGGAAAGATACCTCGACCGGACCTTACGTTCGGGATGAGGGAATAAACCCTTCTTTGCGTCAGCACTGACCCGGTGCCGACGACCACTGAAAGAGACAAATAAACCCTGTCGACCTTGCCACCTTGGCGACGTCGACGAAAAGATACCTCGACCCTTCTTTCTGTTTAACAGTGATAATTAATAAATATAATAGTTTCGATGGAATATTATCCGTTGCAAAGTTATAATAGTTCCGACATCTTTTCGACGAAAATATTACCGTCGAAAAATTACATCGATATTTCCCATTTTTCTTGTAGTGGTATGGGAGATATCCAACTAGACACAGACACGGGCGGCGTGAGTACGGATCAAGCAGAGAGTGTGGTGGTCCACCTGAAGAACAGGGCCAAGGCTCCCAGCAATAGAATGGACAATGACTTCATTGAAGAAGTTAGCTGGAAGACTAGGCATCTCCACCTACACAGGAATGAGTGGTGAGTCCTCAAGAGGGGAGAACTGCAAGGTCCATTTGAAGAACTTGAATAACCGGCCCTTAACGTAGGGGGACTCCTTCAGTAGCACTTGCAAGAAGTCCACCCTGTTCTTGAACCTTAGCAGCAGGTGACAGCCGTCTATGGCGCTGATCATGAAGTCCTGGGTGAACTAGAAGCGCTGGGCCAATTGCGAATGGCTCTCCTAGAATGGCGGGCGGCCCTGCGAAGTCCTAGTGATGATGGTGAACTCCAGCAGCCGGCAAGAAACCTTGATCTCCTCTAGGGAGAAGAAAGTAGTTGGCTCTCCAGCATCAATCGAAGCAGGGCCATGGGCGAACAAGGGAGAGGACGGAGGGGAGAAAGACTGCAGCACCACCTGGGCAAAGGAGGCAGGTGGCGCAACCGAAGGGCCAGCATGCACGCTAATAGTAGCAGGGGTGAAGGGAACTAGACCACCTACAACAGGGGAGAGCGGGAGAAGAGGACCGGCAGTGGCAGAGGGAGCAGCAAGGGGGGAGAGCATTGCCGCAGAGCCTCCCATAGCAGGTTGCGTGTCAGGGGAGGCAAAGACCTATCGACCTACGGGAGGGGAAGGCACGGCGGAGGAAGCTAGGGCACCATCGGAGGAACCGCCAGAGGAAGAAGGAGGGCCTGGTAGAGACCCAAGGCTTGAGAGCACAACCCCAGGACCTCCCGCAGTAGCCGAAGTGGGAAGCAAGGCTAAGTCCATACAACCGAGCCCATCTGCAGAAGGGGAGGACGCTACGGCGAAGGCAATGCCACCACCGACGGTGATGGACAGCAGAGGGAAGAAAGGTCCAGGAGGGGAAGGGGGAGGCAGATGCCCCCCCACCCAAGCGGGAACGGGAGAGGGAATAGAACGCATCCCTCCCCTTACCCTTCACTCTCGTAACTCCCTCTCCCCCGTTTTCTCCCCCTCTCGTCATCGTCTTTAGCTTTGAAGACATCATAGATGCTTTCTTGCTTTACCTCGCTTAGCGGTGGGACTTCGCCAACTCTTATCCCTAGCTCTTGAATCAGCGTTGATACTGGCACTATAGCTTCCAGGCGGTTCAAAGATTGGCCCATGGGTGAATCACCCCTAGGGACAGAAGGGAGATCCCTAGCTTCTCGTCTTTGTGGGGCATTATTAGAGGTCATGGTGACCTCTGTGATAATAGATTCCCAGCATTTGCAGGGGACATCATCCTTCAGCTTTTCATGTATCATTATTTGGTGTTTCGGGGTATCTTCTAACCCTGGGAGCTGCAGGATTTCTTCATGATCTTTTTGATAATTATCGTAGACCACCTCTACGGGGACTTCATATGTAAGGGTGGAGAGGGAGGTTGCATCTGATTTACGACATCTTTCATCTTCCGAACTCGTGATGTCAGGAGAGAGGGAGACCATATGAACTCCCCTTTTGTAAATGCTTGTCTCATGCGGGTGGGGTGGATGTACTTCGTACTTCCCCATTTGTAATTCACCCTTCTTGATCAATTTTTGGGCAATATCTTTGAATATGTAACAAACCTCGATGGAGTGTCCCGCCACCCAATGATAGGGGTAGAACCAAGGGTCATCACTTTTTCTGGCATCCCCTAGCCTCTTGGGCTTTGGCAGAGAGATCTTGTCATAATGACATGCCCATTCAAAAATCACCTGAGTCTTATCTTTCAGGAAGGAGTAAGGCTTCTTCATCTTCTCCTGCAGTGAGGGACTTCGTCCCTCAGGCTCGTTAGTCAAAGGGTGGGCTACCTCCCTCGCCTTCCTCCTTAATTGCTCAAAAGCACCAAGGTCAATGCCTCGAGATCTATTTTCTCGCCTTGTCGTAGCAGTAGCGGGGCAGTGCTTTGACAGAATAGCATCAATATCTGATACCACCGCACTCAAGTGATCAAGGGATTGGATTTGGATGCCAATTGCCCTCAATGAAATTTCTTTCTTTCAGTTTTGTTTGCAGATCTGGATAGCGGCCTCATGACTCAGTGGAGTCTCCCACCTTTCACAGAGGTTTCTCCACCTCTCAATGCAGTCCAAGGCAGATTCATTATCTCTCTGCATGTGCTTATGTAGTTCTGCCCTAGTTATAGGGGGACACTTCAGCTTGGCAGGTTGGAGTTGCAAGGGGAGGATATCCACCGTTGGATCAGACTGGTGCATGCTCATCTTGGCCAGCTGCCTCTCTAGTCTTTTGATCCCTTGCTGGAGCTCATCGAGCAACACAAGCAGAGCAGGGTCATTGATGTGAAACCACCTTGGGGGTGATAGTCACAAGATGAATGAACCTCGGACCTAGCAAGTAAACAATGAGCGGACCGGCGACTTCACTCGGGCGGGCTCACTCGCGTAGCGCACACTCGTGCCCGTAGGCAAATCGGCGATGGGGGATATGTATTTTGATTTCTTGTTTGTTAGAAATAACTCTAGTTCTCCCAGCCCCGTCTGTGTTTCCTCTCTACTGATTGTTATTCTGTGACTGTCCGGCATCCAAGCTGAGGAATGTACTGTCGTGGTTGGAACTATCACGAAGAGAATGGAAATAAGAAACGGGCATTCCCCTTTTACTGTCTGTATATATATCTGTAGACAATGCATGCGTGAACTATCCGATATCGTGCTTCCTTCTCCGTTGGTTTTAAATAAGGATCAGGGGTCACCTCCAGAGCCGGAGACAGGATATCTCCTGGCCTTTGGGATGACCAGCATCCGACAATGTTACCTATAAAACGGGATCCAGCACTCTGGGTCTCCTCCCAGCAGCAGCTGGGTTCGATTTCAAAAATCATCAAAGCCTCCCTTGGGGCCAGAGACATCGATCTCTTGGTTCCCAGGAGACAGATGATGAAATTCAATAGGTTCCCAGGGATTAAGATCGTGAGGGTCAAGGCAATTTCCCTCCAATCATCCTTGGAGTATGATTCAACCATATGATTGTCAAGCCATGAAATGATCAAACCTCATTCAAATGTTTTTTTTTGAAGCCCTGATGCCCTGAAGATCCTGGAAAAAACCCCGAAATAGAACCCCGGATCCTCTCGGCGCCCAAGCCTCCCGGTGCCGTGAATAGTTCACGGCGCGGGGGATCGCGCGCCGAGAACCCTCTGCGCTGGGAGCCCCTCCAACCAGACCCCCTTGCACGCCGATAACCCCTCCATCACCTTGCACGCCGATAGCCTCCACGTGCCTGAAGCCTTCCTGCGCCGAGAACCCTTCATAACCTCATTTAAACCCCCACTAACCCTATTGTACATACCCAGAGGATGCCCATGAGCCTTCACCGAGATCCCATGAAATAAATTAATGAGGGATGACCTCCCCTACATTCCGTTGTCCCAGATCGGGCCCGTACACGTGTAACCCTATAGGTTCGAAGGGCTCTGCCTCTGCATGTGTCCCGACGATCGCCAAAGGGAATATTGAACGTCACCATGAGGTGATCACACCGTTCAGGAGCCTCAGTGCTCTCCCGTTCCGGCCATCACCCCGGCACTCCGTGGGTGATGGTCTGCCTCCTCTTCGGCACGACTCAAAGTAAGGGGAGATGCTGTCGGAATGGCGATTCAATAAATGATAGCCCCAATAAGCCGAGGGAGCGTCGTCAATACGTGCCCCTTTCGGCTCTGTCCCTTGGGGGAAAACCAGTTAATTGGGACGTCCCTTGAAGACGTACATTGAGGGACAGTGTCCTCACCATTATTTGGATTCCGTCCCGCCACTGCATGGGCGGTCTCCCATCTCTTCTTTGGCACGACCCAAAGCCAAAAGGGAAATGCTGCCGGACCTGATCCGTGCACTTGAATAAACTCGTCATTTACCTATTCAATCGTTATACGCACTTTAGTCTTTCAAATGCCCTCCGAGGCCTCCTATTTTGGCGTTTAATCAAGGGTTGTCCTTCTTAGGAAGGGCGTAATTAACGTCATAGCCTTTACGGTATGGCGGACTTTTGGTCCCGACACGATCACCCATAATCGTCTGATCTGTCAGATGAGCGCATAATAAATCTGTCACACATATGACTAGCACGTTAATCAATAAATAATTAACAAATAAGTAAGATAAATAGAATAATAATAATAAAATAAATCGCATCAGATAATCTTCTGGCACGCCCGGTGGGACAAAGTCTCCCTTCATCTTCACGCCAAATTAGGAGGCCCAGCGGCCTCTCTTAAATTCTAACTGTGCGTTAATCTCATTTGCAGGAATCAAAATGACGAGTGGATTCGCTTCCCTTCACTTTGGTCAACAAGTGGTTGATTTTCATGTTCGCGAGGGCTACCTGGCGGTGCCTATCGTGTTCGGCTCCATGCCTCCTGCTGTCAGACTGCCCAACTGTCTGGGCCTTATCTTTGTCGACCTGCTGACGGTCGATGACCAGAAGTCGGAGGATGCTGCTAAGACTTCACCAACAGCTGCCGGTCCGAGAAGGAGCCAAACAGCTAGAGCTACTCCTACAATCGTGTCGTGCCTCGTCCACCACGTGGTGAGAAGGAATGCCGCCCCTGCCGCTGCTGGAAGAAGAAGGGGAGCTGACAGAAGAGGTCGGTTCATTGCTACAAACCGCTGATTATCGAACTCTGGGAAGACCATGCTGGTCGGGAGCGTCAGGGTCAACCTCGACGGCCGCCCAAGAGACGTCATGCCGGACGTGACCGTCCCGACGATTCAGACCGCCAACAGATTTCAAGTGCTGGCCATTAGGAGGGCCGAGATCGAGATGAAAGAAAGAGAACCACTGGCACCTCAGCCGACCAGGTTCAAACCGGTCTGGAGGCCAAAGAAGATTCAAAGTCGGGTTCCGACTCAAACTGAAGATGATACCGCTGCCCACCCCAGAGCAGGGGGCAGAAGGGATGAGAAAAGACAACAGAGGGATATTGATGTTGCCCACCTCGGAGTAGGGGGTAGAAGAGAAGGAGAGGTACCAGAAAAGATGTTGTTGTCTGCCTTAGAACAGGGGACAGGAGAGATGGGAAGAGATAAGAAAAAGATATTTCTATTGCCCACCCTGGAGTAGGGGGCAAGAGATGGAAGAGAAAGGAAGATGTTGTCGTTAACCACCCATGGGTCGGAAGGATGAATTCCTGGCTGGGGAGGATGTTTGACGACTGTGTCTCGGGTTAAGCTTCTTTTGGGCGTGGAGGAATCTAAGAGCTTCGTGGTCCGAGAATAGCACGAACTCGTGCGGTAGAAGATAGTGTCTCCAATACCTCAGAGCCTGGACTACCGCGTAGAATTCATTGTCATAGCTGGAATACTTTAATTTGGCGTCACTTAGCTTTTCACTGAAGAAAGCAACAGGGTGACTCTCCTGGCTCAGTATCCCACCTATGCCAACGCCAGAGGCATTACAAGCAACCTCAAACACCTTAGAGAAGTCCGGCAGTCTAAGTACAGGTGCTTGGGTCATACACTCCTTAAGGTCACGAAAGGCTGAGGCAGCGGCCTTTGTCCAGACAAAGGTCCCCTTTCGCATGCAGTCTGTAATGGGAGCAGTTACCGTGCTGAACCCTCTAATGAATCGACGGTAGAAAGTGGCCAAACCGTGGAAACTACGAACTTCATGAAGATTTTGCGGTTCCGGCCAATCCACAATTGCCTTGACTTTATCCGGGTCAGCAGAAACACCCTTACCAAAGACAATAAACCCCAAGAAAGTAACCTGAGTGGTCGCGAAAGCACACTTCTTGAGGTTACCGTAGAGGCTTTCACGGCGCAGGGTGGTACAAACTTGCCTTAAGTGGTCCAGATGGTCTCCCCTCGTGTGGCTATAAATGAGAATGTCATCAACATACACAACGAGGAACACCCCGATGAATGGGCGCAACACCTAATTTATAAGCCGCATAAAGGTACTCGGGGCGTTTGAAAGGCCAAATGGCATGACCAACCACTTATAGAGTCCGTCCTTCGTTTTGAAGGCGGTCTTCCATTAGTCTCCAGGTCGAATCCTCACCTGGTGATAACCACTCCTCAGGTCAATTTTGGAGAACAGAGTGGCTCCCGCCATCATATCTAACATGTCATCCAAGCGGGGAATGGGAAACCGGTATCTCACCGTTATGCGGTTGATTGCACGGCTATCCACACATATCCTCCAAGTTCTATCCTTCTTAGGAGCCAGCAGTGCGGGAACGGCACAAGGACTCATGCTCTCTCTCACGCGGCCTTGCTTTAAATACTCCTCAACCTGCCTTTGCAATTCGGCGTGATCAGTGGGGTTCATGCGATAATGGGGCAGGTTGGGCAAGGAAGATTCAGGGATCAGGTCGATGGCGTGCTGGATGTCACGCATCGGAGGCAACCCCTCCGGTAGCTCGTTAGGGAAGACGTCCGGAAACTCATGGAGGAGATAGGCGACGTCCTCAGGTTGCTCACTCGGTGCCTCTTCGGCACCTTCCTCTTCCGCTTCCCTAACCATCAGAGCATATATGACGTCATAATCAAAGAGCTCACGCTCGAACTCTCAGGCGGTGATCAACCATAACGTCATAGTTACCGGGGTACTCGTCTTAGGGGTACGGGCAGGAGGGGAGTTCCCTGCAAGGGGCACCGAAGCACTTGCAGTAGCGTTCGGCTGAGAAGAACGCGGGTCGCTAGGGGCGACCAGTGAAGGGGAGGCAGCACTAGAAGGGGTGCTAGGAGCGGGGCTCTCCGGAGAGGGGACGGTACGCGGTCGAGAGGGTTGAATAGTGATGCGGTGACCGCCATGCTTGAAGACACAAGTGTTAGACCGACCGTAGAGAGTCGCATCCACATCATAGATCCATGGTCGGCCAAGGATAACACTCCCGACTTCCATAGGCAAGACATCACACTAGATCTGAGCCTCATATGATTGGAGATGAATAGGAACGAGGCATCTCAGGCGCACGGGAATTGAAGTGGTGTCCATCCAAGAGACTTGATAGGGGCGAGGATGATCCTCCGTTGCTAAGCCCAGATGGGCAACCGCGTTGGTGGAGATAGCGTTGATGCAACTCCCACGATCAATGATAACACGGCAGACCCTTCCCCCCAAACGACAATAGGTCTGTAAGATGGCCGTACGACACCAATCCTCAGCTTCCTTGGGATGGGCGAGGATACAGCGGACCACTCCTAGCCTATTTTCTTCGGGCGCCTCAACAAAGTTGACGGGCTCGCCGACATTAGCAAACTCGGCCTCATATTCGTCGACCAGGTCATCTCCCTCATGGTTAACATCCACGAGGGGCTGCTCCTGCTCTGAAAGCTCGCCGTTACCAATGACTAGGGCCTTGTGGGGGCAGTCAATCGTATGGTGTCCTAGCCCTTGGCAACGATCACGGGATTTATCACCCGGACGTGTGGCTTCCCTCATAGGCGCCTTTCCTCTATCATCGTGCCTGGGAGGAGGTAAGGCAGGAGGGGCATCCCCTTGGCGTTGCCCTTCAGGAACCCGGTGAGTTGGAGCCTTCTGAGTGGGACCTGGGGCAATTCGCGGGTCCAGAGGACGTTGATAAGTGGACTTAACACGAGAGGACTCCCACTCTTGCTCAAACTGCTCCATTTCACGCACAACCTGATAGGCATGATCAAGAGTGGTCACATGTTGACGGAAAAGCTCTTGTTGATAAGCCCGACGCAGGCCTCTCCGAAAACGGGAAAGGGTCAACGCACCCTCCTCACGGGCTCCACACCTCAATAACAGATCATCAAATTCATCAATGTACTCCGACACTTTCCTAGAACCCTGTGAGATGTTCTGCCATCTATCAATCAATCGGTGACGGTACGTCGCGGGGACGTACTTCTCACGAAGCCTGGCCTTCATCTCATCCCACGTATCAATTGGCTCCTCATTTTAATGCGTGCATGCGTCATTTTTTGACCCCAGGTGTGTTGTATGGTCGTGTGCGTCTATTTCCCCTATGCTTCGGTGTGAATGCGGCGTGGAACGGGCCGATTCGACCGTTCCCCTATTTTGTTTGCAGGGTTTGTGTAACGGTCGTGCCAGTGACCGTCACACGTGTAACGGTCCTGCGATAGACCGTTACATTTCGTTGGTCATTTCACACTCTTCGAGACTGGGTTGGTGTGACAGACCAGCATAGGACCGTCACATGGCTGTAACGCCCCTATGGTGGTGCGCTGCGTTCTGGTGGTTTTCGAGGACTGTGGCTGTCAGTTCCTCGATGACCGTGTCTGCCTCGAAGACCATGTCAGTCGGTTCGCCCTGACAGACCTCTCCTTGTGCGTCAGGTTGTGTAACGCCCCTGGCCTAGTGTGTTACATTGTTCGTATTAGACTTTTAGGCCCATTGGCCCAGACGCCCCTCTCTTGGTGCGTTAGGTGGTGTAGCGTGCCTGGCTTGGTGCGTTACGTGGTCCGAGTCATAGTTGTAGGCCTGTTTGCCCTGACGCCCCTACCTTGGCGCGTCAAAGCAGTGTAACGCCCCTATGGTGGTGCGTTATAGTCCTGTTGTTGGCCGTGATGGCTGGTGTTCTGTTCTGTGTCTATTCGTGTGTTGGTTTGTCTTAGGTTTGTGTTCTAGGGTGGTGTCTGTGTGTCGGTGGTTTCTGGATCAGTCGGTTCAGGTTACTGGGTGCGTATGGATGTGTAAAATCACACGTCCATATGTCCCTACCAATTCGACGGCAACAACAGTTTCAACCGAAGAGACCATGGAGGATAAGTCCCATCCGGACCCTCCGAACAAACAACATGCTGCCGTGGAGTCGTCTCCGGAATCACGACAGCGAAGAGAATTCAGCCCCCCTGGGGAAGCTCACTGCTCCTGGGCCCCCGAAGAGAACCAAATGGATCATCAACCGGGCCCAAAATAGGCCCAAGATCCACCCTTTTATTAACACACTTGTGCCCCTTCAACGGCACATTTGTATACCCCTTAAAGAGAGCTCTACGTAGCCTTCAACGGCATGCTTCGTGCCCCTTCAACGGCACAGCAAAGTGCCCCTTCAACGGCACACCAAGGGGCCTTCAGCGGCACACTTCAAGTGCCCTTTAACGACACACCCTTATGCTCTCTTCAATGGTACACTATTCATGTGACTTTTCAACAGCACGCCATTCTCGTGCCTTCAACGGCACAGCCCAATAGCCTTCAACGGCACGCTCCCGTGCCCTTCAGCGGCACACCCATGAGCCCCTTCAAAAGCCTGGCGTAGCCTTCGACAGTATGCCCCAACGTGCCCTCCAGTGGCACACTTCAAGTGCCTTCAGCGGCACGCTCCAAGTGTCTTCAGCGACACACCTCAGATGGCCTTCAACGACACACCCACAGGTGCCTTCAACGGCACACTCACAGGTGCCTTCAACGGCACACCCTCACAAGTGCCTTCAATGGCACACACCATCGAGCCCCTTCAACGGCGCACGTCAACTGCCCTGCAACGGCATCTTCAACGACACGCTGTGAAGGCTCCTTCAGCGGCACGCTTCTAATGCTGTTCAACGGCCTCTTCACCGGCACAGCCTCATTCTTCAGTGGCACAGCCTCCCCACGCCCGTCCGGCATGGGAGATCTCACGCCATGCCCTATGGGGATCCTTGGCGCGCAGTGAGCACGCTGAGGTGTCACCCCGAGAGGAAGCCGCGCTGCCTATCACCCTACCACCGAGGACGGGGAGTCAAATCCCATTTAATGGGGCATTTCCCGCCACTCGACCACGCCCGCTGCGGTGAAAGGGGTATAAAAGGCCCTTCTTCTCCGTGCGAAAGGGGCAGACGCAACAACAACACGGAAGACACTACGCAGTAGAGAGCAGAGGGCCCTCCCGAAGAAGACACAGGCGACCAGCGCCAGGAAGAGAAGAAGACGAAGAAGGAAGGAGAGCTTCTCCAGCTTCCCCCTTCCACGATCGTCCCCAAAGAAAGAGTAAGAGAGAGAGAGAGAGAGAGAGAGAGAGAGAGAGAGAGAGAGAGAGAGAGAGAGATGTAGCAGAAAGGGTGGGGAAGAGCAGGGCCCCGTTGCCTCTGTTCAACCCCAACCCCTTCTTTCCCTTCTCCTTCGTTCCTCTCACCTTCTTTCTGCCTCTGCTATAACTCCCACTTCATATTTTGCATGAATAAAGGCCTTGGCCTCTTTGATGCTTCTGTTGTCTCCGTTCGTCGTGTTCACGTGTGTTTGGTGGTTTCTCCCCGATCCCTGATGACATCTTTATCTTCCTCGTCAGCGCCCACCCCCCTTCCTTTGCCTTGGGCGGGGGCTTCTTCACCTTCACCCAGCAGTGCCCCCTCAACCTCCAGGACGCCCAGCCCCTGCCTTCGTTCCCTTACTGAAACTCCCCTCCAGCTGGGCCAAGATCACGAACCCCCATGGCTTTCCCCCTCACTCGTTTCAGCTTATTTTGTTTGGCCAGTATCTAATCTTTATGGTGCGGACACCCGAGCACTTGACCGGTCCGGGCCGGTGAGCCACCGGTACCATATGCGGAGCACCACGCGAGCCACGGCAGGTTCCATTTGGCTCGGAGACAGCGTGGAGACGCCCCCATGAGTCTCGTTATTTATGGCATTTATTTAGACTTTATTTGTGTGCTATGTGTATTTATTTCATATTTCGTTAAGCTAGTTGTATTCCGCTGTAATTTATTTTAACTAGCTATAAAGAGGGCTGCATTGCGAAAAGAGGGGTAGATCTATTCACCCCTCCCCTCTAGATCCGCCATCCACTACTCAACAATGGGGTTTCGTGTGTAGTTCGGGTGTTTTCCCGAGTCGAGGTCTAGGGTTTTCAGTGAGCGTCACTAAGGGCTTTTCCCTAGACGATGTAGAGTTCATGATGGCGAGGTCGTGACTATGTTTCCAGACCACGTGATTTCGGTGTGGGCCTCTGTCTGTGAGGACAGGCCTCCACGACTGGGGTGTCGTGGCGTTTTCCTAGTAGAGTGACTAAGGTGGTCCGTGTTCTGGTAGTCCCCCGACTGTGGGATCAGGGCGTTGAGTTCTGGTACTGTAGGAGTAGCTGTAGAGCCGAAGTTTTACCGGTCACCGTGTTTATTGCTCCTGTTGTTACTGTTGTTCTTGATGTAGTTATTACTTTTCGTGCCACTGTTATTTTCGGTTGGGGTTCCGAGAGATCCCTACTGAGCCAGTGATAGAAGACTCACCCCTAGTTTTCAGGTGTGACCTTTCTTCCTCGAGGTTCGAGGGCATTGCGTGGAGGTCCTTAGTTGCCAGCTCGCCTGGCCGAGTGTTCACTTGGCATATGGTACGTTCTATGCCTTAAACTGGACTCTCTGTTGGACTGGACTCTGTTGTAGTTAGTTATTTATTTCTATTAATTATTGAATTATCCTGCTTTATTTCTTATTTCTATGCACACCACACCTATCCTTTTTAGTCCTTCCGAGCCCTCCAGCTCGTGGGCGGGCCAGGGTCCGAATGGTGTCGGGTCATTCCCGATATCCGGATCTTGGGTCGCTACACATGGTGCCGGCAACGCCTCTTTCTGGAAGCACAAACGCTTGGGGGGACCACTTGTTGGGCATGTGTGTAACATGATTAATTCTATGGTTTTAATGATGTCTGCCTATAGAGTCATTAATGGGCTTGACCTGCATTTAATAACGTCAACATTCATGCATTTCAGATCATTGTAAGCAAGAATAAGAAAATGGCACAGAAAATGAGGCAGTTGGCAGCACAGAAATCAAGAGCTGAAAAGCTTCATGATTGATTAGGTCGGTGCAGCGGCAACTGTTCATGCCACCCAAGTCTATGCACATTGCTGAAAGTCTGTACACATGATGGAGACTAAAGAATAAAGTATGTGCACATGTTGGAGACTGAAGACTAAGGTCGATGCACCTTTCGCCAGCACAAGACAAAGGTCGATGCACGTTGCTGTTCATGAAGAAATAAGGTCAATGTACATCATTGCTCATGAAGAGGCAAGGTCGATGCACATACTGTTCACACAAGGCCAAGGTCGATGCACATACTGTTCACACAAGACCAAGGTCGATGCACATCCAGTCTGTGCAGAACCAAGGTCGATGCACGTAGTGCTGATATAAACTTAAGGTCGATGCTACCTCAGTCTCAGAAGAACTAAGATCGATGCTACTTCTGTTAGCATGCAGCTAAGGTCGATGCTACTTTAGCTAGCATGCAAGTAAGGTTGATGCACATACTGTTCACACAAGACCAAGGTCGATGCACATCCAGTCAGTGCAGAACTAAGGTCGATGCACATGGTGCTGATATAAACTTAAGGTCGATGCCACCCCAGTCTCAAAAGAACAAAGGACGATGCTACTTCTGTTAGCATGCAGCTAAGGTCGATGCTACTTTAGCTAGCATGCAAGTAAGGTCGATGCTACTTCAGCTAGCACAGTAACTAAGGTCGATGCACATGCTCACTGGTGCATATCAAGGTCTACCTGCGTTACTATCAGAAGTCGGTGCACATCTTCCTTGTGCATTTAAGGTTGATGCATGTGCACAATGGTTGCATATTAAAGTCGATGCATGTTTAGCCTAGTGCAAATTAGGGTCGATGCACATTGTGCCAGCCCTGTTCCAGTGTGCTGACACATTGGCCCTTTTAGAAAGCATTGAATACAAGACTGCTTAAAGAAGTGCCGACACCTTGTTACAGAGTGTCGACACCTCAGTCTTCCAGAGACTGTTGTATATAAAGTAAACATCAGAAGTGTCGACACCTTGTCTCAGAAGAGTCGACCTGTCTACTATCCAGAGAGCGTTATAAATGCTATGCTGTTGAGAAGTGTCAACCTGTCTCTATCAGGGTGTCGACACTTCTGTCTTCCAGAAGCAGTTATAAAAGGGTTTCCAACAGAAGTATCGACACTCTTCTCTCAGGAGGTCGACACCTTGGCTTCCCAGAAGCATTTCAAGCCTGTCGTCTGTCAAATCAATGGGCGATCTAGAGAGAGAAAAAGGGTATCGTAAATCACCAAAATCAAGAATTTTAGGGTATGGACCAAGTCCCAAGGTTTGACTTTGGCTCTACCATCTTTTCTCTTACTCATCTACTTTTTGGAGATGGTTTTGTCAAAAAAGGACAGCACATGCCACTGCCATCCCTGCTGCACTAATGGTGTCCCCTGCCCAAGCTGACTTCTACAAGACTTAAAGTGGGGCTCAGCCAATGGGAAGACCACAGGCTTGCAGTGCATTAAATGTCAAGGGATGTGGTCACCTTCCTCCTGTTGATTACCACCATCACACATGGCATTTACACTGGAAGACTTTCTAGCTCTCACCTCCTGGCACATGCTTTAAGGGGAGATTATTAGCGAGAAAATTTGACTCGAGGTCCGATGAAAAAATATATACATATATACATAGATCGGGAATCGGATCCCGGGGCGTTACAGAGTGGTATCAGAGCATGAGAGACAAACCATGGTTACAACCATTCCAGATGTTCCATAGTGGAGGAAGTGATAGGTTGGAGTGGGAAAAGGGTAGAGTAGGTTTGAAACCATTTAAACCCTCTCACTCAAACTGTTGTATGTTTTTCAGAACCATGGCGCCAAGAAGGCAGAGAGATCTTCCCCAGGCAGATGAGAGGGGATCGGGGGTAGATGACCCAAATGGGGCACATGACGGGGCTGTCCATGCCCCTGCAGTTGGCGGTGGGCAGGTGCCCAATGCGGGAGTCAACTTGGAAGGGTTCATGCAGAGCTTCCAAGGGTTGATGCAGGCCATGCAGCAACAAATGCTGCAGCAGCCCGCAGCTACACCACATCACGACCTGCCGGCACTTGACCGGTTCCTAAGGTTGGCGCCTCCTATCTTCAAGGGGGAGAGCCATCCAGAGGTGGCTGAGTCATGGCTCAACGAAATGGAAAAGAAGTTCCACGCAATGCGGTGTCTCGAAGAGGAGAAGGTGAACTTGGCAACCTATGTTCTGCAAGACCAGGCTGACTTATGGTGGAAGGCCAAGATGCGGACCACCTTCGCGGACTACCACGATGGTGACATACTTTGGGAGCAGTTCTTGGTTGTCTTCCGAGAGAAATATTTTTCGAAGCATGTGCGAGATGCGAAGGAGCAAGAATTTTTGAGTCTCGAGTAGGGGAGCATGTCGGTGGCCAACTACGAGGCCAAGTTTTCAGCTCTGGGTCAATATGCTCTGCACATATTCGATGACGCGCGTCGGAAGGTGAAGAAATTTGTCAATGGGCTATGCAGCAATGTCCGACGCTATGTCGCTACCCAAGACCCTGGCTCCTACCCAACGACATTGAGGCTTGCTCATCTAGCTGAGCAAGAAAATACAAGGTAATGACTGAAGCCATAAAAGTTAGGAGATATATAAAAGTAAGTCCTAACCAATGCCCATTTATAGTTCACCGAGGAGCAGAAGTCATCAGGCAAGAGACCTATGTAGACCGAAGGGAGGCGAGACAAGGAAAAGGTGGCACGCCAAGGACCAGTTCTGAAGGGTGAGCCAGGGATTCCATTTTGTATCCAATGTGGACGCAACCATTAGGGTCAGGAATGCTGGAGGACTGAAGGCAAGTGTTATGAATGCGGCAAGGGTGGACACTTTGCAAGGAATTGCCCCAACAAGACTCAGCAAAAGCCAGTTCCCCAGCAGGAGAAAATTCAGTACAGAGGGTGAGTCTTTGCACTGATGCAAGGGGGAGAGCCATCCAGAGGTGGTTGAGTCATGGCTTAGTGAAATGGAAAAGAAGTTCCGCACAATGCGGTGTCCTGAAGAGGAGAAGGTGAACTTGGCAACCTATGTTCTGCAAGACCAGGCCGACTTGTGGTGGAAGGCCAAGATGCGGACCACCTTCGCGGACTACCACGATGGTGACATACTTTGGGAGGAGTTCTTGGCTATCTTCCAAGAGAAGTATTTTTCGGAGCATGTGCGAGATGCGAAGGAGCAAGAATTTTTGAGCCTCGAGCAGGGGAGCATGTCGGTGGCTGACTACGAGGCCAAGTTTTCAGCTCTGGGCCAATATGCTTCGCACATATTCGATGACGCATGTTGGAAGGTGAAGAAATTTGTCAATGGGCTATGCAGCAATGTCCGACGCTATGCCACTACCCAAGACTCTGGCTCCTACCCAATGGCGTTGAGGCTCACTCATCTAGCCGAGCAAGAAAATACAAGGTAATGACTGAAGTCATAAAAGTTAGGATATATATATAAGAGTAAGTCCTAACCAATGCCCATTTATAGGTTCACCGACGAGTAGAAGTCATCAGGCAAGAGACCTATGCAGACTGGAGGGAGGTGAGACAAGGAAAAGGTGGCGCGCTAAGGACCGGTTCCGAAGGGCGGGCTAGGGATTCCATTTTGTATCCAATGTGGATGCAACCATCGAGGTCAGGAATGCTGGAGGACTGAAGGCAAGCGTTATGAATGCGGCGAGGGCGGACACTTTGCAAGGAATTGCCCCAAGAAGACTTAGCAAAAGTCAGTTCCCCAGTAGGAGAAAATTTAGTACAGATGGCAAGTCTATGAACTGATGCAAGAAGAAGCAGACAATACCCCTACCGTGGCTGAAGGTACGTTCCTTGTGGATAATATTAATGCAAAGGTCTTGTTCGACTCGGGGGCTACACACACATTCATATCCACCAGTTTTGCTAATCAGCTAAAGAATAGACCCCAAGCTACATTCTTTGGGGAAATGATAGTTCGCACATCAACTGGTAAACAAGTCCACACCAAGCTTGTGATCCCTACTATAGAAGTCAACATCAATGGGAGGATACTATTGGGGGAAGCATACATCCTAGACATGAACGACTTTGACCTCATTCTAGGAATGGATTGGCTAGATAAACACTATGCTCTCTTAGACTGTTGTCGGAAGAGGGTGACCTTTTAGAAGCTGGGAATGGAGGCATTCTCCTTTCAATGCCCAAAAAGTAAGTCGGGTAGAATGATGGTGTCAGCCATCAGGGCCTCCAAGCTGATCAACAAAGGGTGCTACTATTTCTTAGCTAGTGTGGTGCTTGAAGAAGGCTCCGTCAAGATTCTGGAAGACTTGGATGTAGTATGAGAATTTCCCGATGTGTTCCCCAAGGATCTACCGGGACTACCACCAGCTTGAGGGACGGAGTTCTCTATTGAGCTAGTACCAGGCACAGCACCCATCTCTATTCCACCATACCGAATGGCTCTGGCAGAACTAGCAGAACTCAGGAAGCAATTGCAAGAGTTGCTAGACAAAGGCTTCATCCAGCCCAGTGTGTCCCCATGGGGAGCACCAGTCCTATTTGTGCGGAAGAAAGATGGGGCTATGCGGCAGTGCATTGATTACCGCAAGCTTAATTAGGCCACCATTAAGAACAAGTATCCTCTACCAAGGATTGAAGAGCTATTTGACCAATTATCATATGCCAAGGTCTTCTCCAAGATTGATCTAAAGATAGGTTATCATCAAATCAGAATCAAGCCCGAAGATGTGACAAAGATGGCCTTTAGGACTCGGTATGGTCACTACGAGTTCTTAGCAGTACCATTCGGGTTGACCAATGCACCGACTGTGTTCATGGAACAGATGAATCATATCTTCCGCCCTTATCTAGATCAGTTTGTCATGGTCTTTATAAACGACATCTTGATATATTCTACTAGTCAGGAGGAGCATCGACAGCACTTGAGAGTGGTTCTGTAGACCCTCAGGGAGAACAAATTCTACGCCAAATTCAGCAAGTGTGAATTTTTGCTAGATCAGGTTATGTTTCTTGGACATGTTATATCCGGGAATGACATATCTGTGGACCCTAGCAAGGTTGAAGCAGTGACAAAGTGGGAAGCACCAAAGACGATCATGGAGATTAGAAGCTTCCTTGGTCTGGATGGATACTACCACTGGTTCATTGAAGGCTTCTCCACCATTGCAGCCCCCATGACTAAATTAACCAAGAAAGGAGTGAAATTTATCTGGTCAGAAGAGTGTGAGGACAGTTTCCAGATGCTCAAGAAAAAGTTGACTTCGGCCCCAGTGTTGACACTCCCCCAAGGGAATGATGGCTTTACTGTTTATACAGATGCCTCCAGGATCAACCTCGGCTGCGTACTAATGTAGAATGGCCGAGTGATTGCCTATGCCTCTAGACAGTTGAAGGACCATGAGAAGAATTACTCCACTCATGACCTTGAAATGGGAGCAGTGGTCCATGCTTTGCGCATCTGGAGACATTATTTATATGGAGTTCGGTTTGAGGTCTTCACTGACCATCAGAGTGTTAAATATATATTCACTCAGAAGGAACTCAATTTGAGGCAAAGAAGGTGGGTTGAACTATTGAAGGACTATGACTTCGCCTTACAGTACCATCCAGGCAAGGTGAATGTAGTGGCAGATGCTCTCAGTCATAAATTGATAGCGTTGAGCTTGCATCGAGAATGGAATATGATTGAGGGTGTGATTGAATCACTACCCGAGAAAAGGAATCAATTCAGTCTCTTGGATGGGTTGTCTGCTAGACCTACATACTTAGACAGAATTGCCGAGGTGCAAAAGCAGGATATGGCATTGCAGAAACTACTGAACAATGAGGACTTCCATGTGGGAATCGATGGGCTAATCATGTTCCAAGAAAGGATTTGTGTACCAGATGATGTAGAATTGAAAAGGGAGCTGATGTAGGAAGCTCACAGATCAAAGTTCTCCATTCACCTTGGAAGCACCAAAATGTTTCAAGACATGAAAAGGATGTACTGGTGGCCAAGAATGAAGCGAGACATAGCGGAGTTCGTGTCCAAATGTCTCACTTGCCAGCAGGTGAAGATTGAGCATCAAAGACCTGGCGGACCTCTCCAGACCATTGAGATGGCACAATGGAAATGGGAACAAATCACCATGGACTTTGTGACTGGTCTACCCATGACAAGAAGGAAGATTGATACCATCTGGGTAATTGTGGACAGATTCACAAAGACTGCACACTTTCTACCCATCAACAAATAGACTCCCATCGAATCCTTAGCGAAGCTGTTCATCGCTGAAATCATTCGATTACATGGTGCACCCTTATCTATCATCTCTGATCGGGACCCTCGATTCACTGCGAGGTTCTGGAAGAGTTTGTAGTAGGCTATGGGGACAGAGTTGCGACTCAGCTTGACATTTCATCCTCAGACTGATGGGCAATCTCAGCGTACTATCCAAACTCTAGAAGATATGCTGAGGGCATGCAGTATTGAATGGAGGGGAAACTAGGACGATCATTTACCCCTGATAGAGTTTGCATACAACAATAGTTACCATTCTGCCATCGGAATGGCACCTTATGAAGCACTCTATGGGCGGCCATGTAGGTCACCAGTGTGTTGGTATGAAACTGGCGAGGAGCAACTATTCAGCCCACAATTGGTATAGGACTACTTGGAGAAGATATCTATGGCAGCGACTCCTCACAGCCCAGAGCTGTCAGAAAAGTTATGCAGACCAGTGGCGGAGAGAGTTGACATTTGCAGAAGGGGACTATGTGTTCCTAAAGGTGTCTCCTACCAAGGGAGTCATGCGATTTAGAAAGAGGGGCAAGCTCAATCCCAGATACATTAGGCCTTTTAAGATTTTGCAAAGAGTAGGTGAGGTGACTTATCGACTTCCACTTCTGCCCGCTCTGCCGCATGTACATCTGATTTTTCACGTCTCCATGCTCAGGAAGTATGTCTCGGATGCCTCACCTGTTATAGAATATGAGTCCCTGGAGGTTCAAGCCAATTTGTCTTATGTGGAGCAGCCCAGCGAGATCGTAGACTGGAAGGAACAGGTAATGAGAAATAAAACCATCAGGATGGTGAAGGTGTTATGGAGGAATTCCCATTCCGAGGAAGCAACTTGGGAGCCGGAGGACAAGATGCGCCAAGAATACCCTCAACTATTCGGTGAGAATTTTTTTTTTCTTCACCTAAATAGAAGTTCAATTCAATTTCGAGGATGAAATTATTTTTAGGGGGGGAGAGATGTTATGACCGCCAATTGGGTACTAGCCCAATCAGGCACAATTCAGACCCATGAACTCAGCGGGCCAAAAATCTGGATAGATTGTCTAAAATTCCTTGATCAGGTTTGCTAAAGTAGCAGAAATAAAATTATATTTTTTAATTAACAACTTAAATTAATAATTTATGACAGAGTCCAATCCACAAATAAAGATAAGTACAGTCTGATAGAACAGAGAACATACACTGAAGTCGGGGGAAGCCCGATGCAGGTAGCGCTGGCAACTACGTACTGACACACCGCCCACGAACCGCGAGGAAGAAGAACGACCACACCTGAAAAGTAGGGGTGAGTCTCGTGTCACTGGCTCAGTAGGGGTCATGCAGATCCCCACTGGAAATAACGCAGTAACACACAAGACAACAATGCTAAATAGTAAAGTAGGAACAGAAGTAACAGTAGTGCTAAACTACAATAGAAAGCTGTAAAAGCAGGAGTAAGGACAGTAAAAGAAAGTAAAGCTATAAAGGACAGAAATATGGCTCTCTAAGCTACTCCAAAATAGCATAGAAAGGCGAACCCTGATCTCACAAAGTCAGGAGTTACCGCTCTGTCGATAAAGCACTAGCCCCTAAGCTAAGGTCTTTTAAAAATAGGCAAAAGTCCTACAAAAGACCTACACATTCAAGAAACACTAATGCATGCACAACTAGATCGTCGTGCATGCTACACTAAACTGATCTTGGGCAAAGCCAAGAACAGACCACTCGGAGAAGTCACGAAGTACGAGAATCACTAGAGTCATACGTCATGTGACAGGAGCACCTCCTCACTAGAAGTACAGTCAGATGCGTCCGCTGACGTCTTATATTGCGCCACATGTATCTCCCACACACCTAGAACGACGGTAACTTAGATACGCACAGAACCAAGTACAAGGAACAACAGTAATGAGTGACTAGTCAGGGTCATGTCCGTCGGCACTCGTCCAAATGTCCCTAACCACGTGTGCACACACAAGCTTAATGCCTTGAGCCAGGCCTCTAGTGAGTTTTCTCCCCCTGTAGGACGCTACTGCAAGGCAAGGGAGCCCACGGAGACTAGCCTAAAAATCATCTATAGGGAACTCACCCCGCCACCACTCCCAGGTGGGCCGACATATAGGAAAGTGTCATCGGGCCATGACTAGTGGAGGCTCACAAGACACAGAGACTCCGAAACAGTAGTACTAAAGTACGGACAGGCTAAGCATGCACTGTCACACGTACCACAAAGTACCAAGCACAAGGTAGCACACAAGACTGCCGCTAGGCTTAGAACAGATAATTAGATCTGTTGACACAATGATCCTTAAGTCTCACGACTCAGGGTCAAGATCGTCACACAAAAGTGGTAACATGCCGCCAATCAGCCTAATCCCTAATCCAAAGTTACGATAAAATACCATTAAAGGAAACAACATTGGATCACCAGATCCTTGCATTCGCACAACACAAATCACGAAGATCTAAGGGATCACAAAGACCCTCAAAGCACCTGAACATGCAAACTGAGATAAAACTACACCTCAAGGTGTCCCAAACCATGTCTCGATCTATACAAGATTTTTGAGACATTCACGAGGTTACATATCAACCACTGGATTTTACCGGGTTGACCAGAAACCAATAACGACTCTGAAGTAGTACAGAATACTAATCAACATAAACGTACTCCTAGCTACCTTATAACATGGTCATAGCCCTCATAGGACATCAAAGACATCCACGAGATAACGGGCAAACCAAAAGGTTGAGCCAAGATAATTGGAAGCCAAAACATCAGAAAATAGCACTCTGGGGATAAACGGTCGATCGCTTGACCGCTAGGTAAGCCAAGCGGTCAGCCAAAGGGCCGCTAACCACACACAGAGAACACAGATGTTTGGCAGTCATAAATAGGGCCGCAAGGTGACTGTAGCGGTCAAACATCTGGTCGCCAGACCCAGTCAACCCTAAACTGTCTTAACTAGTCAAACCCCCAAAAATGGTCTATAATAGGACCACTTCAAGAGCCTAGCGGTCTACAAATGGGCCGCTAAGGATGCAACTCGAACCGACCTAAAACATTGACTGAAGTCAAATGGAGTTTAGCGGTCTACTAATGGGCCACCAAAGACTTCAAACGGTCGGAGCTAGGACCGCTAGCCCAAACTGACTCCAAACCATTGACTAAAGTCAAATGATTCTTAGCAGTCGACTATAAGGCTGCTAAAGCTAGCCTCGCGGTCTATCGTACGACTACTTAGTGAAATCAACATTCCACATAAGTCTAGCGGTCACCTAATGGGCCACTTGACAGAGCTTAACGGTCCAACAATGGACCGCGAGCCAAGGAAAATAGTCTATCACATGACCGCAAAAACACGAACCGACATAATGCAAACGGTCGCATACTGGACCGCTTGAGGACACAAATGGTCTCTGGAAGGATCGCTAAGGCGTCACAGTAGGATAAACAGGGGCTTGGCCAAAACTCGATCTTTCCACGCCCCGTTCACCCTAAAACGAAGGGAAAATAATCCTAATGACAGAATTAACCTTTCACAGTTCGGAAGGGATCAAATAGACGGATAAACGACAAGTAACGGGTGATTCCACCGAATCATCCCAACACGAGTCACATGGGTTCCCGGGCTTATACCCATCCCAAATGACAACCAATGGTGATGAAACTAGCAGGAATGGAATGCTAACCTGCCAGGGGTTTCAATGAAACTAATCTTGCAAGAAATCTTCGCCAGAAATGGCGAACCTGTCTCACACCCCCAGAAGCATGCTTTCACCCAATCGCGACACCACGCCAGGTTCGGATACCTGGCGACCCCGATCGTCTTCGGCGACTTCCCTGCGGTCGTCGGCTCGCCCTTCTTCCCGGGCGTCGTACCAGTGGTTGAAGTCAGCCTAGCCACACCTGCTTCAACAACCACTGAGGTTGTCAAGCCCTCCGTCTCAGCAACTGGTCGGGTTCGCCCGGCTAAGAAGACAACCACTGAGGGTGTCAGGCCCTCTGCCTCAGTAACTGGCCGGGTTCGCCCGGCTAAAAAGACAACTACCGAGAGTGTCAGGCCCTCGGCTTCAACAATTGGCCAAGTCCGCTCGGCTGACAAGTCAACTCTTGGAGGGGTCAGGCCCTCTACTACAGTAGCCGGCCGACTTCGCCCGGCCAACTCCTCACAGACTAGGGGTGTCAGACCCTATGTCCCGCCAGCAAGTGGCTGAGTTTTCTCGGTCAATCAGATTACTGTTGACGCCACTCCTGCACAACAGGGGTAGCGCCGTCGCCGCAACGGCACCAGTTCTAAGGCAGCCACCCTCAGAGGAGCTGCTCCTGCTCAACGGGGGCAGCGTCGCCGCCATAATGACGCCAGGCCTACGGCAGGCATCGCCAGCGCCACTCCTGCTCAACGGGGGCAGCGCCGTAGCCGCAAGGGTACACAGCCTATGGCAGCAGCATCTCGCTCCGGCAAGACTGTAATTGTCGGAGACATCCGCATCCGGCTCGACGGGGGCGAGCCGATCTTGCCACGGGACCGTCATGTCCCGACCATTCCCACCTCCAATCGCTTCGAGCTCCTTAGACAAGTTCGGGAGAATGGAGCGAAGAAGAAGAAGCCTGCCGTACCGGCGGCAACTCAGGGTCCTCTGCAGTGGCCCAAGCCACGAGCTCCCCGGCCAAGGACGGAGGGCAACCTAGTGGAGGAGCGCCAGCTTCACCTGAAGAAGATATGGGTCACCAAGGAGGAGGCCCGAATCATAAGGCGCACAAGGGCGGAGGAGCCCTTCTGCATGGCGGACCTTCAGCAAATGCGGAGTCCGACAAGCACTGAAGCCTCGGTCTCTCCGGGGTCTTCAACTCAGCCCTTACGGGGGCAAAAGCGCCGAAGAGCTGGCAAAAAGGTACGGCCGACCTCCCCGTGGGCTAGTTCTACGCACACGGAGGAGGATCGCTCCCCTCAAGCTTCTACATCCAGAGTGTCTGTCTTTGACAGATTAGGGGAGTCGCCCAAGCCGGACCGACAACCGCCCAGCAAAAAAACGGGTGGTTCATGTGACTAATGACACTATCAAGGTGTTCACTTGTTACACCACCTTCGGCGACAAACAACCCGAGGACACCTCGGGTGACCCTAACCAGCCTCTTCAATACTCGAGGAGGTCAAGGTCCGGGTCCCGTGGCCTGGCGCAAACACAGTAGGCGCCAACAGCTGGGACTTCTCAGCCCGAATTGGCACGGCATGAAGAGCGTCACGAGGACGTCCATAGTGTCGATGGGGATAGCCACCCCCGACACGAGGAAGATATGGGGGAAGAAACACTGACTCCCGCGTTGGAGGAGCTCTGACGCGAGAATCAAGAACTCAGGAATCTCTTACAGGCGCTATTGCGTGAAAAGGAGGTTCCTGTCCCACCTCAAGCGGCACCCACTGGAGTGGAACAGCAATCGTCTCCCATCCCGGCCGCGGCTAACGCCTCCGTCACAGCTGCGAAATTACCGCTGGCGGTGGACTTTAAAGTCCCGCAGCCTGAAGCCAATGCGCGGTCATCTGCTACTCCAGCTGCAGAAAGCCTCATGGCGCAGAAGCAGATGATCGAGCGCATCGTTGAGGCGAAGTTTGCTCAGCATGGAGAGGGTGTGGCCACCGTTGATTTGTACAATGTGCCTTATCCCCTCCACCATCAGTTCAAGAAGCTTCCGCCTGACTGCCCGAAAGTCCCGAAGCTTCAGAAGTTCAACGGGCAGGGCTCCCCACATGAACACCTGGCCTATTATATGACGGCTATGGGTGAATTGGCCTTGGAAGAGGCATATTTGCTGTTGTACTTCGCCACGTCATTGACTGGCACCGCCTTCCAGTGGTACTTCAGGCTAAAGCCCAACTCAGTATCTGATTGGGCTGATATGCAGAAGAAGTTTGTCGACCGTTTCCAAATGGTCGAACTCAAAGTCTCCCTGGCAGAGCTCTACTCCCTCCGGCAGAAGAAGGGTGAAACAACGTTGGAATCAAGCGATGGAGGGACGTCAGCATGCGTTGTGATAATCCTCCAACGCTTGAAGACGCGATCACCATCTACCGCCGGGACTTATCGGCGGAAGTCAGTGAGAAGCTTCTGGGCTCAAACATCCGGGGCTTTGACCAGCTGAATACGGTCGTGGCAGAGATTGAAATGTTCTTCGCCGACGATCCTATACAAACTGCTGCCAAAGGCAAACCCTCCAAAGATCGCCTGGCCAGCGGCATGGAGGTAAATGCTGTGGACTTCTCCCCGACAAATGGAGATAAGGGAGAAGGAAAGTCCAAAGGCAAGGGTAAAAAGCCTGACGATAAGGCAAATGCGTCTCTCTTAGCAGAGCCCAAGAAGACACCCTATTCCTTCAGGAAGGAGTATATGAAAATGGTCTTTGATCTAATGCATGAAGGAGCAGCTCCTTACTCCGCCGGATCCGCGGAAGCCCTCAGAGGTGGACAAGACGGAGGACCCTACCTATTGCGTGTATCACCGAAGGTTGGGTCACCGCTGCTGCGAGAGAGAGTGTACCGTCCCGTGACCCGATCCGGGCACAAGAGAGAGCCGACCACCCTAGCTCATGTCAGTTTCTCAACCGCGCACATCCGCACGCTTCCCTCGCTATGGGACGAATGCGAGCTTGCTAGAGTCTCAGGTTGCATATCCGACTCGACATCGAGTCTCGTGCCGTCGTCCCGCATCTGAGCATGCCGGGGAAGGGGCACGGAGTGTGCCGGGGAAGGCACTCGGTAGTGTGCCAGGGAGAAGCACAGGGTCTGTACTAGGGAAGCGCCACTCCAAAGCGCGCTGGGTAAGAGCGCAGGGGGTGTGCCAGTGAAGGCCACCACAGGGTGTGCCGGTGAAGAGCGCATGACGCATCGGGGAAGAGCGCAGGGGGTGTGTCGGTGAAGGCCACCACAGGGTGTGCCAGTGAAGAGCGCAGGGCACACTGGTGAAGAGCCGCTAGGGCGTGCTGGGAGAGGGTCACTGAGACCGTGCCAGCAAAGCGGAGCACGGGTGTGCCGGGGAAGACCCGCAGGGGCACACCGACGAAGAGCCACTAGGGCATGCCAGTGAAGGGCCGCCCGGGGCATGCTGGGGAAGGCCATTGCGAGTGTGTCAGTGAAGAGCGCAGGGCACACTAGGGAAGAGCCGCTAGGGCATGCCGGGAGAGGGTCGCTGAGACCGTGCCAGCAAAGCGGAGCACGGGTGTGCCAGGGAAGACCCGTAGGGGTGCACCAACGAAGAGGAGAAAAACACTTATTCAAGCAGAGGACATCCGGTGTTGCCCCTTGGGGCCCATCGTGAATTTGATGGGGCTATCACTCCTTGTGGGCACGCATCCGTGTTTCCCCTTATGCCTCTGGCCTAAGGAAAACTCTGTCGAAATTTCGTCAGAAATTTTCGGTGTCTTATTCATTTTGCTTGTAACAGAGCCCTCTCATAGTTCTCGTTTCTTTTCGCATGTGGCTTGTTCTGATCTTTCGTTTGTTGCATTTTACAGATAAATGGCTGCCCCAAATAGTTCTTCTGCTCCCGCTACTACCAGTGCCTGGCGTGTTCCTTCGGCTCCGGTACCGGCCGTTACCTGGCTCAATGTGGAGGACTTGGACCGAGAACATGTCGAGATAGCGGCACTAGCTGAATCCTCAGGCTCAGACACAGAAACAATGGCCATCGATAGACTTGCTCGGGTCGAGAAGGGCTTCACCTTCGATCGAACCACTGGGGACTATAGGGGGGACTTCCCGAAGGACAAGCATCTCATCCGCTTCCT
This sequence comes from Amorphophallus titanum, assembly GCA_024336825.1. Classification (NCBI taxonomy): domain Eukaryota; kingdom Viridiplantae; phylum Streptophyta; class Magnoliopsida; order Alismatales; family Araceae; genus Amorphophallus; species Amorphophallus titanum. The sequence goes on from JANBPO010009603.1 coordinate 28,461,813, forward strand.
CAAGCACTTGCGGTCTTGGGATAGGCGGGAGCTACAGACTGTGAAAGGGATTTAGCATGCGATCTTACAGGCCCGGGACAGTTTGCTACACAGCGTCCCCAGGAGCATCCCGATGTATCTAGTAGGGGAGGCCTGGGAATGGGAACCCGTGCTAGGGCTCGAGGCCGTGTTGTCGGTGGAAGACAAGCTGATGCGAACACCCCAGTTTATCCCGACCAAGTGGGATATGGCTGCCAGAAGGGTCCAAGGCGAGAAGCCCCACTTTGGTCTGTTTTTAGCTCCCTGAAATGGGGCTACAGAGAAGAGCCATTCATTCTAGACTGCTTGGCGATCAGGTTCAAGCACGAGCTGGCGCTGGGCTGGTTCGGGGAATTGAAGCTTTAAGATGCGCATAGCTTCAGGGAAGGGGCCGTAGAGTTCACAGAATATGTGCTATTCAACTACACCCCAATACTTATTCGGGCTGGCATCTATCACAACGTCTACGCCTCCCGTTATGGCTATCCCATTTCCAAGGGGCTTTACTGTGGAATGATAGAAGTATTCAATGCCGAGACCAACACATTCTACACAGCCGAGGGTGAGACTTCGCTGGATCTGTAGAGTCTCAGTCAGCTGAGCGACTTGCCCATTGATGGGGAGCCCTATGAAGAAGTCTGCCTCCCCGACATAATTAAAGATGAGACCAATGGGGACGGTTATTATTCCTTTGGATATTCATACTGGTACTTGATGAAGGCGTACCGAGAATTGTACCAGTTGGCACATGGAGGGAAGCAACCCCACCGTGGAGACCGGAAGAGGGTGCGGATGGCCCTGTGGTTGCAGTACTTCTACGACGGGTTAAAATAGTATGAAGACTTTCCCTGCGTCGGCACCGTCGTAGCTCGTAAGAAGCGGGCCAAGCCCAAGACTAACAAGAAGATTCCATCCAAGGGGCGCTGGAGCGGGCCCAACCCAATGGCAGTTGATCCACTGACGCACTACGCAGCCTACTTGACATACTGATTGTGCTCGTTTGCCATGCCGCATGGGGACGAAACAATCATTTGACCGGATGCCATCTACTTGGCATGTCAGATGGCGTGGGGGATCAGGCTATCCTTGTGCCCAACTGTCCTCTGCTTGATATACAAGGCGCTGGGAGACATCAGCACTCACCAGTTCCCGAGACAGGCCCACTACGTGTGCCCATTGCATTTCTTCAACGCATGGGTCTGCTCCCTATTTCCAGAATTCGTCCCGCGTGCTATTCAAGACTGGGGGCTGATGCCGCGGATGCTAGAATTCGCAAGTGCTGAGTCGAGCTCCACCTCCCAGCGGCTATATGATATTTGGGGCCGGTTGATGATGGTCCCCCAAGACGTAGCCGGCACCATTCATTTTTGGACATTGGCCGTGCATTCGAGTCCCTTGGTGAACAACAGAAGGGAATGCAAAGATGATCGAAGCCATAGAGATATAACAGTAAGTAATTAAATTTCATTAGATCGAGTTGCTAAAATAGTAGAAATAAAATTACTTTTTGATTAACAGGTTAAATTAGAAATTATACCACCAGAGTCAAGTGCAAAGGAAAGAAGACAGTCTACCAAGTACAGTCAAAAGAAAAGAAAGATGTACCAAAAAGTCGGGGAAGCCCGACGAAGGTACCAGCTGGCCACTACGACACGCTACGCCAAGACCCGCGAAAGCAGAACGAACGACAGCTCACCTGTAAAGCAGGGGTGAGCCTCGTGTCACTGGCTCAGTAGGGGTCACGTAGATCCCCATTGAAAAACACGCAGTAACACGGAACGACTAAAATAGCAAGTAACAACAGGTAAGTAGTAGTAGCAGTAGCAGTAAAGTAGGAAACTAAACTACAAAGCTGTAAAGAAAGGGAAGTAGAAATAGGGAGCAAGAAGGGAAGAGGGGACTAACCCATACCACACTAGCAAGGCTGCTGAACTAACCTCAGCACCCGAAGCTACTCCTAACAATGACAGAAGGGTCGACTCTGAACTTGGAAGATCAGGAGTCACCAATCTGTCGACAACCATGAGGCCAAAGACAAGGTCTACGAGACCAGACCAAAAGTCTAGAAAAGACCTAGACAGACATAGACGCGTCATGACTAGAACGTCGTGCACACTACCCCACGCATGACTAGAACATCGTGCATGCGATAGGACACCAACCACGGGAAAAGTTGAGAGAAGGCTAACCCGAAAAGGTCACAATGTGCGAGGAACGTAAAGAGAATCGCGAAGAGTCACGTGCCACATGACTAGAGTGCCTCACCACCAGAAGAACAGCCAGCTGCGTCCACTGACATCTTATGTTGCGCCTACTAGTGTATTGTCCACTTAACCTACCGCAAGGACTAGGCCGAGACAAAGACACTATTAGAACCAGAATAGTACCATAATGTGAGTGACTAGTCTGGGTCACGTCTAACGATGTAAGTCCAAAGCCCTTGACCACGTGTGCACACACTGGTCCACTCCCTAAGCCAGGTCTCTAGCTAGTATTCCCCCTCCGAAGGACGCTACGGTTGGACCGGGGGCCCACGGAACTAGCTTATGAATCGTAAACTGGGAAAGTGCCCCGCTGCAAGAGCCGTCACGCCGAAGCGTGTCGTAAGGCTACGAATAGGGGAGGCTCACAAAACACAGACTCCAAAATGAGTGCCGAAGTACAGACAGGCTAAACAAGCACTGTCCCACGTACTACAAAGCACCAGTGGCAGTACAACCACTGTCGACAGACTCAGGACAAGGCAACTAGACCTACTCACGTAATGATCCTTGAGTCAGATGACTCGGAGGCAAGATCATCATGGACAATGGAACATGCCGCTAAACGGTCTATTCCTAAGCCAGAGGAAACGGTGCTCCACAGGAAATGACTCACGGAGACCTGCGGGAACACCGAGAACCCTCAGCACACCTAGACACATAAATCGAGGTAAGATGATATCTCGAGGCATCTAGAGCCAATGCCTTGAATTGGACAGAACCGTCGAGACACACACAAGGTTACCTGTCAACTATTGGGTGACCCTGAGTTGACCGGAACGAGACACGACATAACATAGACACACACACAAATAGATGGACTCCATACACAAGCACGCCTGGCCACCCCATTATGGTCACGGCCCTCATAGGATGTCAAGAGACACCCACGGGTCAACGGGCAAACCATGAGGTCAAGCCAAGATAAACAGAAGCACCGGAGGACGACACTCTGGGCGAATCGAACTATCACTCAATCGCTAGGCGAGCCCGACAGTCAAGGAACAGCGGCTACGCAACCAGAGACAAGGACACTGGTAGTTCTAGATTGAGCTGTTAGGGAATTGTCGCAGTCAGGGAAAAGATCGCATCCTGTCACCTAAACTGACCAATCCAGAAACTACTGACACACAGACACCGCCCTAACCAAGGACCTAAGACAGACCGACGCACAAACGAACACCGAACAACACAGCCCATCATGGCCAACAAGACTGTGACGCACCCCTATAGGTGCGTTACACCACCCTGATGCACCAGGACAGGGGCGTTAGGGCCAACAGACCCAAAAATCTTAACACGGACGAACAGCATGTAACGGACCAGCAAAAGTCCATTACAGAACCCTGGCGCATGGGTGTTGGTGCATTATAGCAACCGCCATACCCAGTCAAACATCGATCAAATACATTGTAACGGACTCAAGGAGGCACATTACAGAACTCTAATGCACAAGGGGAGGTCCGCTAGAGCCAACCGACTGACATGATCTTCGAGGAAGACACGATCTTTGAGGAACTGATAGGCACAGTCCTCGGGAAAGACCAGACTATGATGCACCTCCATTGGCGCGTTACAGTCATGTGATGGTCCTACATTGGTCCGTCACACCAACCCAGCCTCGAAGAACCTGAAACAACCAACGGTTGTGGCGGTCTATCGTAGGACCGTCACATAGTGTGACGGTCTCTGGTACGATTGTTACATCGAACCGGGGAGAAAAATAGTGGAATGGCCGAATCGGCACATTCCACGGCCCATTCACGCCGAAGCGCAGGGGAAACAAAGCCATATGACAAGAAAAGGCTCCTGGAGGCTAAAAACACCACATGCACGCATTCGATCGTGAAAACGGGGCAATTCCGACGAATATACCCAAATCGGGTTTAAGCTTTTTCACAATTCTCAATGGTATTCCGGGTTATCTTATTTCCCAATCAAAGTAAAATAGTCTACTTTTTGGTATACCCAACCATTGGTTAAGTTATTCTTCTTAACCTATCCTCCAAACAAACAGGCCCTAAGAGAATTAGGCGATTTTTTTTCGCCGGTTCTCTTGTAGTTTTTTGGCTCGGTTCATTTGTCAGGTTCGGTTCATTAATAACAATTGCTTCTCGAGCGGCCTATTCTTCCCCTCGCCGCGTAGTTGCCGCCCACCCCGCAGTCGCGGTTGTTCCCCTCTGTGGGGCTCACCGTCTCCGACGCGTCCCTTGGCATCATGCTCGCTAGAGACGATCTCACCTCCCCCTTCGCCGTGAAGAACCTCACGGCAGAACGCTTCCGCGTCAACGATGCCACCGGGTTCTACATCCCCTCGGTGGCAATGGCGTCGTTGCCCCGCGTCTACAACCTTGAGTCCGAGCAGATGGTGTTCAAGGATGGCAGATTCTACTGCATGAACTACAGCCCCTTCATTGTGCTGGTCTACGACATGGCCATCGACGAGTGGTCGAAGCTGCAGGCGCCCATGAAGCGGTTCCTGCAATCGCCCAGCCTCGTGGAGTTTGACGGGAAGGTGGTGCTGGTGGCGGCGGTGGAGAAGAACAAGTTGGCCATCCTGAGGAGTGTACGATTGTGGGGGTTGCAACCCGGGGGGTGGGCGTGGGTGGAGTTGGAGCAGACGCCGTCGCAGCCTCACGCGTAGTTCATGGAGGCAAAGGGGGGCCGGGTGTTCGAGGGCGTCGGCAACGGGACCCTTCTGGCGATCACCATCAGGGCCTCCAACGATGTGTTGCTCTTCGACGGGGACCAGAGAGTGTGGCAGTGGCTGTCGCCATGGCTGTTCCTACTGGGTGGCGGCGACGTTGTCCGCGGCAGCTTGCGAGGGTTCCCCTTTGAACAACACTCTGTCTTTCGCGTCGACGGTGCCACCGGGTTCTACATCCCCTCGGTGGCAGCAGCGCCGTTGCCCCACGTTTGCAACCTCGAGTCTGAGCGAATGGTGTTCAAGGACGGCAGATTCTACTGCATGAATAACAGCCCCTTCATTGCGCTGGCCTACGACGTGGCCATCGACGAGTGGTCAAAGCTACAGGGGCCCATGAAGCGGTTCCTGCGATCGCCCAGCCTCGTGGAGTTTGACGAGAAGGTGGTGCTGGTGGCGGCAGTGGAAAAGAACAAGTTGGCCATTCTGAGGAGTGTACGGTTGTGGGGGCTGCATCCCAGGGGGCGGGCGTGGGTGGAGCTGGAGCGGACGCCGCCACAGCTTCACGCATAATTCATGGAGGCAGAGGGGGGCCGGGTGTTCGAGGCGTCGGCAATGGGACCCTTCTGGCGATCACCATCAGGGCCTCCAACGACATGCTGCTCTTTGACGGGGACCAGAGAGTGTGGCAGTGGATGCCGCCATGGCCGTTCCTGCTGGGTGGCGGCGACATCATCCTCGGCGGCTTGCGAGGGTTCCCCTTTGAACAACACTCTGTCTGGCAATGTTCCTTTAAGTAACCCATCCATCCTCTGCAATCACATTCCCTGGTTATGTATTCGTGTTGCTGTTGGTGATGATAGAGTTGGTGCCTGGTGTGCGTGTGCATCCTTGTGTTTGAGTGCCTTAATTTGTTTCTATGCTTGCATGCATGAGTGTGTTTGTGTTCGTCGATTTGTCCGGTGAAATGAGCTTAATTGATGTCATTTTGATGAAGAGCTAAGGAGGTTGGAGATGGGATTCCAGTATGAGAATATACCTGAGCTTGATTTGCGTGGAGTCGGCTTCCCATCTCTCAGATCTCTGCAGACCTCGTGAACCCTAGTAGACCTGAGTCACACGGATCTGGCTCGAATGGCCTCTCTTGAAAAGGAATTCCATAGTCAGCTAATATTAGGACAGATTGCAATAACACCCACTGCTCAAGCTCTTCAAGGTCATCTGCCATTCCTGTTATCACTGGCGTCATCACAATTGTTGCAGGAGTCTCAATTTTAGGTGTATTGGCCTTCACTATGTACCAGCGGCAGAAACAAAAGATTGGTAGTTCATTGGAGATCTTGGATAGTAGGCTTAGCACTGACTAGGCCAAGGATGTCTGTTGAAAGAGTGCGTCGCCCCTGATCAACCTCGAATATGCCAATGGTTGGGACCCTTTGGCTGATGGAAGGAGTGGAGTTGGGTTCTATGAGGAAGTGCCACAGAGCTTTAGGTTCAACTTGGAGGAGGTGGAGTCAGCAAGTCAGTACTTTTCAAAGGTTAATTTGTTGGGGAGAAGTAGCTTAATTTACGGTGACGTACATAGGGATCCTGAGAGATGGATCTGTGGTTGTAATAAAGAGCATCAGCAAGACCAGTTGTAAGACGGGTGAGGGCAAGTTTAATTTTAAAGGGGCTGAAGCTACTAACTTCCCTGCAGCATGAGAATCGTGCGAGGTTGAGGGGTTTCTATTGTTCAAGAGGAAGGGGTGGGAGTGCTTCCTTGTCTATGACTTTGTTGTGAATGGGAGCTTGTTGCAATATTTGGATGCCAAGCACAGCTAAGATGACAGATTTCTAGATTGGCTAAAAAGGTTGCAGACACGAAGCTTGGTATGTTCTTTCATCAGTTTGATTGTTTGATGATTAGATTAATTATATTTCAATTAAAAGAAAGATTCAAGAATGACATTCAATCGGGTTAGGTCCGGCGGCATATCCTCCTTGGCTTCAAGTCATGCCAAGTAGGGATAGGAGACCATCCACGCAGTGGCGGGATGGAGTCCAAACAGTCGTTAGGGTGTTCTCCCTCGATATACGTATTCGAGTAGAGATCCCAATTCGTTAGTTTTCCCCCGAAGGATATAGCCGAAAAAAGGGGTATGTATTGATGACGTTCCCTTGACTTATTGGGGTTAACGTCATTAAATCAAAATTCTGACAGCATTTCCCCTTATATCGGATCATGCCCCGGGGAGAAATAGGCTATCATCCACGGAGTGCCGGGATGAAAGCCGAAAGGAAGGAGCACTGAATCTCCGTACATTGTACGTGCCCGCGGCATCGATCGATGTTCCCTCGGAGACCGTTAGAGCTTATGCAGTGGCAGAGCTCCTTTGGTTTGAGGGTCGTATATTAGTCCAACTTGGGACGATGGAATGTAGGGGAGGTTATTCCCCGTTAATTTATTCCCTGGTGTTCGGATGGAGATCCTTGGATGCCCTTTATGCAGGTGTGATTGGGTAGTCGAAGGTTAGGATGACATATAGGGGGTTTCTCGGTGGGGTGAGTGGTAGGTAGGATATTGGCGCGGGATTAAGGTTTTCGGCCTGGCCAATTGGCGGGAAAAGGAGGAGAAGGTCTCGGCGCACCAGGGTCTCGGCGCGTGAACCCTCGCGTCGAGGACTATTCACCGCACCGAGACGGGTTGGCACCGAGAGGGTCCAGGGCATTTCTTTTTGAAAGTTTCTACAGAGCTCTGTTCTGGGATTCTGGAATTGAGGAGGGTTTTGGTTTCAAATCCAGGAAATTGAAGAGGGTGAGGAGGCTCCAATTTAAGGGTTTTCAAAATAGGATGACATCAAGAGGTCTGTTACTCAAGGGATCAAGATCATAGAGGGGATTTGAACCCCCACGCTTGCGAGGCCCCTGGGGATTGGAATTAACAATAGCCTGTGACAGTGCACTCACATATATATATCACAGATCGAACTGGGCACCACAAGATGGTCTGTCTTGGGCCCCAGGACGATTATGAGTCTCTTGATATATCGGTGAAACATCGGGTAATATACTAGACAGACCACAGATTGGAGTAACTAGACTCCACATTATTAAGAAACCGGCGGTGATAGCAAATGGCAGTTCGAGTTAAGCACATCTGAAGATACATTTCCACCCATCTCCCATATCATTCACCATCTTCGAAGTGGAATAGAGATTAAATGCAATCCAGACTGTTAAAACGATACAAGAAACACCATCCAGACTGTTGACCCGATACAAGAAACACCATATATTCACTCTGTAACAGAGAAGGAGAGGGGATGTAATTCGCTTCTTTATAGAATTTAGTACATTAGTAAATCCAGAGACAGGAGATGACCCATTACTCTCAAACGAGGGAGAAGAGGATTAAATCATAAAAAACATAGCAAAGGAATAAAGGGAAAAGAGGACGGGGGAGGGTGGAGCATTGACTCCTCTCCATCCCCCTTTACACCAACCTTCTTCTTCTCTTCTCACAACACTCGAAATCTCGAAGCAGGCTCCCTTCTCCCTTCAGTTCTCCTCGTCTGTTCTCTCCTTTTCCTCTCTTTCCCTCTCTGTCTCTTCTTTTCTATCTGTCTTATCTCTGTCTCTGTCTATTTTTTCTCATATCCTTCTTCTGTGAATGGAGGAGAGGGGTTTTTATATCCCCCATCCCCCTCTCTTCTCGGAGGACGCTTCCGGGTGCGCTTCGGAGGCTCCCGACGTGCCTCAAGCAGAGGGAGGCTTCCCGGCGCGCAGGCTGGGGTAATATTGGGCCTACTCAAAAGGCTCTCGGCGCCATGCTTATTGGCCCATTTAGGCTTTTAAGTTTATTTGCCTTAAATAACTCACTTTGTCTCATTGCCTGTGTTGACTGTCACACATGCTTTGGTATTTGTCTGGCTTCTCACGTCCATCAGAATCTTTAGAAGGCCGGTCTCATCAATCGGTTGACTGGACAGTGGTTGGTATAGTTTAATCAACAATATCGTCAGGGTGATGACAATGTCGGACAACAGCCTGGCCGTAAAGGGGCTTCAGCTGGATACGGTGTAGGTAGCAACGTCTCTTCTTCAGTTCTGACTCCATAAGAGTCCTTGGAATCTTCATTTCTGACTTAATCTTCTCTTCGGCCTCATCTTGCTCTTGTTCATATTTTATCTATCAACAAATGCCCCCCACCTACAGATGGCGTAAGCGCAGATTAAGCGGCACAGTGTCTACAGGTGTATCTCTCAGTACTTGACAGCATTTCTTAGCTTCATATTGCTAATTTTCTTCGAACTTCAGCTTGACAGCGTTATTCCAATGACTTTTTATTTTTCATATATTTTTTTTTCTTCCTCTTTGCATACAGCTTCTCGGCGCGTAGGTTCTCGGCGCGATAGCTTCTCGGTGCATAAGTTCTCGGCGCGCCCTTTAGCGTGGAGTGGGTTCTCGGTGCGCATTACATCGCGTCGAGAAGCCCTCTTCTCAGGGCACTATTTAGTGCGCCGAGAGAGTGTTTTTTCCTCATTTTCCACTTAACTTCCTCTCTCTTCATCCCTCTCCTCGGCGGCGGCGATCAAGCGAATTGCTCTGAGAAACCTCTTCAGTTTTTTCCGATTTCTTCTTCGTCAAGTTTCCTCCGAGGTGGTTATTTCTTCTCGAGACTCGGTCCCTATTTGCTGAGGATCATGGAGGTAATTTTTTTATATTTTTCTAAATTTCTCAAATCTTTAGATTTTTCTATATATAACCCCCCCAACCCCTCTCTCTCCTCTCATTTCTCACTTTGTCCCACTCTCTTCTCTCTCACGCTCTCCTCTCACTCTCTCCTCTCCGGCGGTCGACGGACTGAGGCGGGGGTGAGGCGGGGCGAGGAGGATGGCGAGGATGGGCCGAGGATCGAGGGATGAGGGCGCGGTGAAGCTCGACCGCGAGATCGTGGTGCCGCGACAGTTCGTGCGACATTTTCTTTGTGGATCGGCGTCCACGGCATGTGAAATCTTCGGTGGAGGTAGGGGGATGGTTCCCTAGCTCGTGTACTTCATTTTTCATGAGTTTTGTAGGCTATGGTGAGCCGAGTGGATTTATTTTCACATATTGGGAAAAATCCATATTTTTGGAGAGTGAGCCTGATCTAGCATTTTAACGCGTGTATTCATGGTTTGTGGGCATCAATCGATGCTCTTGGGCTTGGGGACAAGCTTCCCCTTCGTTTCCCCCTCAACCGGGATGGTTTGGGGAGTGAAATGGGGTTTTTCGATGAGGTTCGCCGTTCTCGGGTTGCTGGGATGTAAACAGTCCTAACAGAGATCGTGTACACTCTTGCGTGGCCTAGAGATGGACCGTTTACTGCCCAGGAGTGTCGGTGGGGTACGCAGCCTGTCGTTAGACCGTTTCACCCTTGGGCGGCCCATAGGACGACCGTTTACCTGTGGGTCTAGCGTGACCCCCGAGGTGTTTGTGACCGTTGGGTTGCGACCATTGCACAGTGTTGGGGCTACACGATCAGGGTATGGCTGTTTAGTTCCTTTGAACGGTCCCAAGCTGGACTGTTTGAGTCGTCAATGGTCCCAAGAGGACCGTTTGGGTTTTATGCAGTTGGGTGACTGGACGGCCCCAATGGAGATCATTCAGACCCCCAAGCGGCCTATCATTGGACTGTTTATGTTCTGAACCATCTGAGGATGACCGTGTGGTTTCTCGCTCAGTCCAGATGTTGGACGGTCCGTGGGTGGCCGTTCACTGTCTGGGCGGTCCCAAGAGGGACCGTGTACATTCTCCACGGTCCAAGTCTGACCGTGTATATCTATGGTGGAACGGCTCGCTGGTAACCGTCCCATATCTTAGGATGATTTAGGGTGGACTGTTTCATTCCTTGAAGTAGCCTATCGACTGTCTGTTTACCCAGGAATGGCCTAGGGTGGACCATTTATTGTGTGTTGTCTGACCGGTAGCTTCTCCATGCCGATTTGAGTTCTGGGTAAGTGGACCTCGATCCACGTGTTAGCGCGTGGCCTGACTGATGCTGGGCATCATGTGGGGGCCATGTGTTAGGGTGCCGTGGGGTCCCGGGAGGTGGTGGTCTCAGCTTGTTACCGTGAGTTAGTGCCGGTACAAGGAGCGGTCCATGGTTTCAGACCTAGGGATTAGGCCAGATTGACGGCGTTGTACCATCACAGGTAGCGATCTCGAGCCAAGTTTTGTGTCTCAAGGACCGTTGGGTTTATTAGGTCTAGTTGGCTATCCAGAGTCTGGTGGTCGTGAGCCACCTGTTACTCTGAGTTACTCGCAATGGGTGCGTGCGTGGTTTTCAGTGTTTACGTTTAGTAAGCCCCTACTAGTCGTAGCTTTCCTGTGCACGCGGTTGCGGATCCACTTGGGAGTGGTGGAGAGCGTGACCCGAGTGAGATGGTTTTTTACTGGTTACCGTAGGGCCCCTTGCCTTTGTCGCCTAAGTCCGGGTGGGGGCAAAACTAGCTAGAGGACCCGACCTAGAGCAGATGGTCTGTGTGTGCACGCGTAGCTGGGGGCAGAGGACATGTGCTGATGAGCGTGACCCCAGCTAGTCCTTATTCAGTGGTTACTTGTACTGTGTCTTAGCCTCCGCCTGGGGCATCCTAGGCAGGCACCTGAGGTGTGGACTAAGACGCCAGTGGATGCATCCGGCCTTACTTCTGGTGGGTGGTACTCCCATCACGTGACGTGAGTTATCGTACCCCCAGTTTTCATTTTCGTCTGTGAGACGGGGCTTTGTGCATGGTTTGGGAGCGTTCCCGTAGTTGAGGTCTGGGGTTTTCGGTGAGCGTCACCGAGGGCTTCCCCCTAGACGACGTTGAGTTCACAATTGCGAGGTCGTGACTGTGTTTCCAGACCGTGTGGTTTCACTGGGGACTTGTCTGCGAGGACAGGCCTCTGTGATAGTGGCATCGTGTCATTTTTCTAGTAGAATGACTAGGGTAGTTCGTGTCTGGTGGTCCCCCATCCGTGTGATCGGGGTGTTGGGTTCTGTTCCGGTGCAGTAGGAGTAGCCATAGAGCCGAGGTTTTACCGGCCACCGAGTTACTGTTCCTACTGTTACTGTTGTTCTTGTTGTAGTTGCTACTTTTCGTACTGCCATTGTTTTTGATTGGGGTTCCGCGGGACCCCTACTGAGCTAGTAATAGGAGGCTCACCCCTGGTTTTCAGGTGTGGCAGTTCTTCCTCCAGGTTCGAGAGCATTGCATGAAGGTTCTTAGTTGCCAGCTTGCCGGGCATAGTGTTCACTTGGCATTTGGTATGTTTTATTACTTTAGACTATACTGGACTCTGTTGTAGTTAGTTATTTATTTCTATTAATTATTTAATTATCCTACTTTATTTCTTATTTCTATGTACACTACACCTATCCTTTTAACCCTTTGATGCTATGATGCAGGTTTGGACCTATGTGTATTTACGGGCACTAGGCAGAGGGGAGGAGGCCCGTCCTGGGCTCCTCCCGATAGCACAGAGGTGGGTAGCACCTCGGGAGACTACCTCCCTAAGGCGACAGGTCAGGGAGTTGCAGGATGATGTTGACGCTTTGCCGTACGCCTCGGTATGACCTTAAACTCAGACTCTTTGATTAAATGCATTCCTATATGATTATGATGCTATTGCAGTTTCTCATTTTTGCAGGTGCGATGGATGCCTTATAGGGAGGAGGGCCAAGCGGACCAGCCGTGGGTGGTTGGGGCCCTTGCCTTCGCAGGACGAGATGTATGGCTCCATTGTGTGAATGTGGTGGAGCCACTACATTTCAGATTAGTGATGAGGACCATCAGGGTCCACCAGCCCACGGTGGAGTTCCCAGCTCCAAGAGGATGGGGGAGCGAGTTACGAGGATGGTGAGGGGCTTGTCCACAGCTTTTAATTGGATGCCGAGGAATGCCACGTAGGTCGCCGACTGGATAGCACTCGGGCAGGTGGTGACCGTCCAGGCTGAGAGTGATGCGGCGTACTATACCACGTACACGCGACACTACCGGGACTAGGTGTTCCGGGGTGCCCACCGACTGGTATAACTTCTAAACTTGAACCCCTTTCAGTTATGCTTATGATTTCTACCTAATGATATGCTAACACTTGGACTTCTAAATGCAGACTGATCCTGAGGGGCGTCTTGCGGAGCTGATGGGGCTCCTTACGGCGACGATCAGGGAGCGCGATGAGGCTCGACAGGCCTTAGCCCTTTTGGTGAGTTTTCTTAACTAATGCATTGCTATTGTACCGAGACATGACTGACCTGGAGTTTTGATTGTAGCAGGGGGAGGAGGCCCAGAGACAGGGGGCCGATGCCCCGTCTACTTCTTCAGCCCAGACTCCCACGGACCGAGCAGAACGGGAGGCGAAGTTCTAGTAGATGGTGGAGCAGGCCAAGGCGGCCGAGGCAGCACTTGCTGAGCGGGTACACCCTACACTTTCCCTTGTGAATTATGCTTTTATACTAAAATGCAGTTGACTGATGGTGGATGCATGTGTGCAGGTTACTGAGCTGACCGCCGCCATAGGTGAGGGCGACCAGTTGTGAGAGGAGCTCGTACTGGCGCAGGATGAGGCCACCCATCTGCAGGAGGAGCTGGCGCAGAGTTACTGCCTGAGAGAGGAGGCGACCCGCCTGTGGGGTGAGCTGGAGCAGAGCCTTCACTCGGGGGAGGAGATAGAGAGCCTACGGGCCAAGCTGGAGCAAAGCGTCCGCTCGAGGGAGGAGGCGGAGCGAGGCCAGGTTGCGGTGCAGGAGGAGGCAGCCCGCCTTCAGCAGTAGCTAGCGCAAGCCGGACCATCAGACTCAGTGGAGATGGCACTCCTTCGAGCAGAGGTAGAGCGACTCCGAGCTACAGCCTCGGAGCTGGAGCGGTACCGGCAGGAAGCTTTCGAGCTGCACGGTGAGTTGCGAGCATATAAGGAGATGAGCCGTTCTCACAGCGGGATGAGCAGTAGCCGTGCGGCCCCGAGCGGGAGTCAGGCTACCCACGGCTCTGTTGGGCATTTCCTTGCGACTTCCTCTTAGCGGCAGAGGAATGAGGAGGAGGACCGACGCCGACGACGAGAGAGGGAGGAGGGTGCGACCTCTGCGATGGGCCTGCCATCGAAGAGGCAGGAGGGCGGAGGTGATAGTGACAAGCCAAAGGGGGCGGCTTGATTTTGCTTTGTACTCTGACACATGTACATGATGTGATATGATAGTGACCTAGTTCATTTTTCTTTTATCTCTCTCTTTTTTTTCTTTTTTTTATGTTATGCATGAATGTATGAAATGCAAACTCTCAGACTGTGGGAGACAGGTGAGAGGAGAGAGGCGATGACTTACGTGAGAGGAGAGAGACACGTCGACTCTGTGGGAGAGACGATGAGAGAGGAGAGAGGTACGTCGACTCTGCGGGAGAGACGACGCGAGAGGAGAGAGGTACGCCGACTCTGTGGGAGAGACGACGCGAGAGGAGAGAGGTACACTGACTCTACGGGAGAGACGACACGAGAGGAGAGAGGTACGTCGACTCTGCGGGAGAGATGTCATGAGAGGAGAGAGGTACGCCGACTCTGCGGGAGAGACGACGCTAGAGGAGAGAGATACGCCGACTCTGGGAGAGACAATGTGAGAGGAGTGAGGTACACCGACTCTGGGAGAGATGACGTGAGTGGAGAGACACTCTTGACGAGAGGAACGAGGGTGAGTATTAACAAGAATAGCAAAGGGATGGGCAGTCGCCCTTAGGCCGCACAGGATTTATACGGCCGCCTCTAGGCCGTATGTATCAGTTGGGTGGCCCATAACCGGCCGCAGGATGTAATGGGCATTACCATATAGGCTGCACGAATCCAAAGTTGTGTGGCACGTCATTGGCCATTTAAAGAAGAAGGGCGGTCTATCGTTAGACCACCCAACTCACCATGCAGTTAGTCCGATCGGGACTCTCTTGGAGAGTCCCAACCCGAGGTGTTCTATCCCAACTCGACCCAAACACTATCCAAACCCCTTCTAGGCTTATCCCAACTCAATCCTAATGGGTTTAGACCTCTAGAATAAAGATCTATATAAGAAAGGGGGGGGTCAAATTTGTGACTCATTGTTCTCCTCTTTCTCTAGCCCTCTAGGTCTGGCCGTTCCCGTAAGTGAGGTGGCGAAGTAGCGGAGGAGGTAAGACTCATCCAACGTGAGTTCGCCCATGGCCATGATGTAGTAGGCCAAGTGTTCATGTGGAGACCCGTGACCATCGAATTTCTACAACTTCGGCGGCTTGGCGTACTCTGGGGGACGTTTCTTGAGCTAGTGATGCAGCGAGTAGGGGACACTATAGAGGTCCACCGCCGCAATCCCTTCTCCAAACTGGGCGAGCTTGGTCTCAATGATCCGCTCGATCATCTGGCGCTGTGCCATGAGGCTTTCTGGCACCGGTGTGTTGGATGGCCATGGTTGAGCTTCGGCCAAGGGTGTACCGAACCTGATTACTGTAGGGGTTCAGATGGCTGCAGCTGAGGTGTTGGTGCCATTTTGCCCACCTGGCGAGACCGGCATCTCCATTGAAGGCCCAGTAGGCGGCTGAGGGTAGAGGTCACGCTCCTGCAACAGGTCTTGTAGGAGGGCCTTCAAGTGTTGGTTCTCCTTCACAAGAGTCTCAAGAGTCACCTCTTGGACTTCATTGGCCGGAGGGTCATTGTTGACCGGCTCCACATTGACGGGGGCAGCACGATCCTCAATGGGAACTTCCTCCACTCGCGTCGATGCCTGAGGTCCGACAGAAGTGCCGACGTGGCCGACAGGATTTGGCTGCTGGGTCGGGTGATGCGGCCTTCTGATTTGAGATATAGGCTAGTTCAGGTCATCAGTCTGAACCTCAGGCTGGTGCCCGGTGGCATAACACAGGAACACCTTGACCGTGTCACTGAGGAGCTGGACCATCCGCTTCTTCTGAGCGCACCTCTTGGGGCGGACGGGTGTCCCCAGCCTATCAAAGACTGACGTGCATTATAGAGGAGTCTCCGTCGCGGCATCTGCCTGAGGGGAACTCGAGGTTGGATGTCGATGGGGCCCGGAACGAACCCATCTCCGCCTT
Source organism: Amorphophallus titanum (assembly GCA_024336825.1). NCBI lineage: Eukaryota > Viridiplantae > Streptophyta > Magnoliopsida > Alismatales > Araceae > Amorphophallus > Amorphophallus titanum. The sequence goes on from JANBPO010009603.1 coordinate 28,477,805, forward strand.
CGCCTGTCTGAACGAGAGGCACCGAATGGCTGGATGCCGTCTGATGATGCGGCTGCAGAATCAGTCGTGCCTTACTTGGCGCGGTGTCCTAGTGCCCGAAAGGGGTTGCTAAGGCGCGCCTTCCGGATGGCTTGAGCTTCCTCTAGGGTAACCCAGATTCTTCTCAAGTTGGACTGTTGACCTCCCTTGTCACTGTCTCTTCGACGGGACTTGGGAGCTCGGACACCGAACCGACGCTGGTGTCTCTGGGCCGCTGTGGGAGCATCTACCCTCCTGAGTTCCACCTTGTCTTCTCACGTTCGACACAGAAGGCTGAAGCGATTGGTAGCAGGGACCGTAGAGACGATCCGCTCTAGGGGTATAATGGGTTCGCCTCTATCCAGGCGAATCCGTAGATTGCCGACAAGGATGGTCTTGCCAGAGTTACTGGTGGCAGCGGCTGGTCGCTTGCCTCTACGGCTGCGACGGTGCTTCTTCAGGGGAGCCGAAGACGATTCCGCTCCAAGGTGGCAGATCGAGAAAACTCGGCCCGTAACTACTGGTGGCACAAGGCCATTGACCGGCAACACTGGAATCGGTCCCCAAGACCCGAGGTCTGTAGTGGAGGCCAGCAGTTGGGTAGCTTGAGTGTAAGCCCTCGCCCGAGCCGATAACAGTGTTGTGGCTACCCGTGATGACGTGCTTGTACTCAGAGTTGGCACTGTAGGGGGTGCCAAGATGCCGGCGACCCTAGGCCTTGAGCCCGGACCGGGGACTGGCGGGACTGGAAGGTGGGATACAGGGCCTTCGGTCCACACCGAGGCCGCCACGTCCCATAGAGGCAGACCCGTACTAGGAGTCAGCGTCGTCGAGTTGTAGGGAACGTGCCCCCACGACAGAGTCGAGGGATACGGAACTTGATGCGGATCACTCACGCCAGGTGTTGTCTGCGGGAAACCTTGGGGTTGCATGCCCGGTCTGTATGTTGAGCAGCCTTGAACTGGGGATTGATGGCCCAGGTGAGGTAGTTACACTTCAGAAATCCAGGTCGGAAGGCCCGAACGAGGTACTGGGGAGCCCTGCCCCCGGGTCAGGCGACCCGTGAGAGGAGCTGGCTCCACTGAGGCTCGGGGCTGACGGCCTGAGTGAGGCGCTGGGGAGCCAGGCACCCAAGAGTGGAGACCCACACCAGATGCCGACTAGACCGAGGCCAGGGGCTGGAAGCCCGAGCAAACTGCAGTGGTAGGGACCGAGACTCTGGGTGCGAAGCTCGCATCGGGAGCCGGTCGGAACTGGGCCAGGGGCCTGGTGTTTGCCTGGGCAGGAGCTGGTCCGGAACCCCTACGGGGGCCGGCAATGGGAGACCCGAGTCTGGCACTCAGACTGGCCACTGAGACTGGCGGCGAGTGTGGCACATTGACGGCGCCAGAAGAGACGGGAGTTAAAGGTGGCGGTGGAGCTGCCACAGGGACCACACCCAAGAAGTAGGGCAATCCGACGACCGGGGTGAAACTACCGAAAGTAATCGGCACCGCCAAGTAGCCCACCCGCACATGGGTGGCGATGACGATGGGACCGTAGGTGACGGCCGACATAGTTGTTGATGTGCCAGACGAGTAGGGGTGACGGCCGCTGACGGTCGTCGAACAAGATCAGACAACTGGAAGGCGAACTAGAAGCTGTTGGGAAGTGGGAGCATGTGCTCTCCTCCTATCTCTCCTGCAAGGACAGGAAAAGGGCACCAGGACTTCAGGGCTGGCACAGGCTTTCTCTTCAGCAGAAAGCAGAAATCTTATCAACAAATTCTTGGTTTTCCTTCTTCAGCATGCAGATTTGTTTCTTATTTGAATGAACATCAGATAGACAAACATCATGTGATTGTTTCATTTTCAAGCAATTTTCACACGATGAACTAGGACTATTCTAATCAATTTTATTTTTCATCCTTTTATGTTGTTTTCTTAATTGTTCATAAGAATCAAGCAAATCATTATAAGCACCAATCCAGTCATCCACAGTGTAACTATGAAATTCGGAAGGTACCTCATCTTCATCTTCCTCTTCATTCTGGCTGCTGCTTTGATCACGGCTTTTGGCCATCATGCAGCTGTCCTCCCCTCTCCTGTGGGCTAGCTTCAGCTTGTCCAGAATGTCCTTAGCAGACCTGCAATCATGAAAGCAAGAATGTAAGGCCTTATCAGTGGCTGCTTTTACTAGATTTAAAGCTTTCTGATTCTCTCCATGTTTTGATCTGTGATTGTCAGTCCATTTGGACTCTTTCTTTGGTAATATGTGAGGACCGTGTGAGATTAATTTTCACAGATCAGAATCAATCAGTTCTACATAGCTTTGCATACTACTAACCCACGAACTAAAATTAGAGCCATTGAACATCGGCGGATAAGCCATTGAGAAATAATTGACCTAATGTATATCTAAGGGGAATGTAAAAAAAATGCTCTAAAATCAGACAGTGGTAAAACAAGACGCAGAATTAGCCAAGCAAAGCACTGAACACAAAGAGACAAGACCCTCTCTGAAATGCACCAAGAGAGCTGCTGGATCTACTGCGGATTGTTGGATTCGATGACACAGCAACCTGCTCTGATATCAATTATAGATTTTAGGAGTCTAAAGAGGTATGCTCTGATACCAATTGTTAGGGTGCTAGGTCCGGATTCAGATAGGGGGTGAATGAATCTCCCCTATAAAATGCCTAGTTAAAAACTTATAACAAGAACACAGATGCGGAGTTAAAATAGATAGGCTCTGCAAAATGTGAAGGTCAATGATGCGCTTGATCAAATAGTTGGACTGCTAGAAAGCAGACTCCTAGGCAAGTCTAGGCCGTAGACAGAACCAAATCAATTATGTGTGTGCCTGAAACCTATTCAGTTAGAACCATAGATGGAACGTTCCTAAGCATTCATCTAGCGCTGAAGACACAAGGATGCAAACCACACAATGCACAAGAATTTTTAGATGGTTCAGTCGGCTGCCCGCAGACCTACATCCATCCCCCACTCAAACCAGAGTGAGGCTTCCCGCTGATACACAGCTTAACATGCTGGGCATTACAGCTTGCCTACAACCGCTGGGCTTTACAGCTTATGCCCACCAGAGGAACCAATCCTCTGCAACGCTGAGCAACACACAGCTTGCTATCTAGTACAAGGGTTTAAAATAAAGCAAAAGATGAAATCAACATCGAAAAGTTGAAAATGAAATCAAACAGACTGGAGCTCTCGCAGGAGCAAGCTGGCTTGGATCTGATCCAAAGTCTAGAGAAAACCAGTCTTCAAGCAACCTCAACTTCTTCTCATCGAGCTCTCTCTTACTCTTAGTTTCTTTTCTTCTTGCTCTCTGCCTCTCTTGAGTTATCACTATCGACCATCCACTCCTTCCTCTCTCTGTTAATCCAAGTGAATATATAGATAGCAGATAGAAGTGTTGTTTTAAGCAGTAATTCCCGCCCAGTTTTTACATCCAGATCTGTTCCCCACTTGATACGTGTCAGCATCTAGGCTCGTTAATTTCCACGTGTCACGAGCACAGTTAATCACTCATTCTTGGATCACGAGCCTTCCTTGCATTCCACGAGCCATTCCCTTGTCAAGAGTTCAGATACTTAATCAGCTTAAGGCAATAAGGCAGGAATGGAAAGTTTGCACAGAGTTTATAGACATTGTTAGAACAAAAGTGCACAGACTAAAAAGATCGTCTAGATATATATGCATGGATTTGAATGCACGGACTTTATGTGCATGGACTTTATATGCATGGACTTCATTCGAGGAAATATGCACGGACTTCATTCGAGGAAATGTGCATGGACTTCGTTTGAAGAAATGTGCATGGAGTTGGATTGAGGAAATGTGCATGGACTTGGTCTGAGGAATGTGCACGGACTTGGTGTTCACACCAAAAACATGCATGGACTTGATGTTTATACCAAACCATACACGGACTCAAAGTATGCTTATTCAAAACTATGCAAGGACTTTGGTTCGTTCCAAAGAAGAAAGGTGCACGAATTTTAATATGCATGGACTTTGGAATTGCTAAGGGTGATAACATGCAAGGACTTCACTTGCAGGCATACAACTAGCACGGACTTTGTTTGCCACAGGTCAATAATGCACAGAGCAGATTTTGCCTAAGGCAAGAAACCTACACGGACTTGAGACATGCTCGGTCCTGGTATATGCTACAACTCAAAGGAAACATGTATGGGCTTTAGGTGAGAAATGCAAAAAGTGCACGGACTCTCATATGCACGGACTCACAATATGCACCTGGCATGTGAACGTGCAAGTTCTTTGCAAAAACGACATGGACTAAGTTTTCCTTCTAACAGAAATATGCACGGACTATGTATGCCTATGAGAAAACTTCCACACGCCTTCTATAAGCAGCGCGCAACAAGCACAGACTTTACTAAAGTGTGCATGGACTTGCGAGGTCATAGAGAAAGGATATGCATAAACATTGAAACACACATGTCAAGACCCTCGAACTCCTCCCAGGGGACATATTCCTTCAGCTCGACAGGCTGGATCTCGGGCTGTTCATATTCTTCAAGCCCGTCAATGACGGCCTGGAGTCTTTCAACCGCCGGGCTGACTTCCTTACGGATTCGCACTGAGATGTGCTCTTTCCTATTGAAGGTAGGCCACCTCATGACCAGTCGAGGGGCCGTATCGTGCCAAACAGGGTTCACCAGCGGTGGTGCTGGCCGAGGAGTGACACCCCTAACATGAATTGTCGGGGTGGGTTGATGAGTCGGTCTTTTTCTATTTCTCTTCGGCGCAGATTGCCAACCCACTTGGTCCTGGGCGGGCGCTACCACGAAGGCTTCATAAGTAGCGCAGGTGCTGGCTTCCGCCCATTCTTTCGATAATTCTTGATATAAGGATATCATGTTGGCCGAAGATGGCGTGCTGGGCATCTCATGCAGCTGTGGAGGGTCCACCTTGTGCTCCCCCATGTCTAATTCCCCTTTCCTTATCAAGGCCTCAATGACGTCCTTGAAAACATAGCAGTCTTCGATAGTATGCCCCAGCATCCAGTGGTAGTGGCAGAAGCGGGATTCATCCTTCTTCTTCACGTCACCAGGCCTCTTCGGCTCTGGCAGCGTGATTTTGTTGTAACTAGTCACCCACTCGAACAGGAGCCGGGACTTATCTCGGGAGAAGGAGTACAATTTGCTCCTCATCTTCTCCCTCAGCGAGGGACCTTCCCGCCGTTCCGTGGACCTAGGCGGTAGAGGGCCTGTAGCCACTTTGGCCTTTTCCTTCTGCTTCTCGAAAGCTTGGAAGTCCAACGTGTGGACCTCTGGCGGCATGGGCTTCTTTTCGGCCTGCCTCCCCCTTTGGCCTGGTGCTGCAGGGGCGGAGGAGTATCGCGCGAGGAATGCCTCGATCTCGGCCACCATGTTGTTCAGACGATCGAAGGTCTTGACCTCGGTGTCGATCATTCTTTCGAAGATTTCCTTCTTCAAATTTTACTTGCAAATTTGTACTGCATCCTCCTGGTGTGGGGGGCGCCTACACCTCATGCTGAGATTTCTCCACCTTTTGATGAAGTCGAGTGCCGACTCATTGCTCCTCTGCCTCGTGGCGTAGAGCTCCACCACAGTGACTTCCCGTTCAGTGATGTAGAATCTTTCCTTGAACTTCTTCTGCATGTCAGACCAGTCGGCAATGGACCCAGGTGGCAGGCTCGAATACCATTCGAAGGCCAAACCGGTGAGTGTCGAGCCGAAGAACTTCAGGAGGTAAGCTTCATCAGCAGCCAGGTCTCCCATGACGTTCACATAATAGGCGATATGCTCCCTAGGAGATCCTTGCCCAATGAACTTTTCAAACTTTGGTGGCTTGGTGATGCCAGCCGGTAACTTCCTCGTGGCATAATGAGTCAGATCGGGGACTCGGTAGACATCAAATGGCATCTGATCCCTGTCGCCCCTTTCTACTAACTTCATGTCTATCAGTTGTTCCAGCCTCAGTCGACTGACTGTCGCCGGGTCAACCAGGCTCAGATAGAAGTGGACGGGCTGCGCAGCCGGGGTGGCCAGCACAGTTGCCTGAGGAGCCATGGGGGACCCCTGGGGAGGTGAGATCTACGGCGGGGCCGAGTACTGAGCTTGCTATAGAGGCACGCCTGTAGGGAAGTCATGGGTGAGTGGGGATGCTACAGCTTGCAAAGTTACTTCAGAAGACTGCCTGTTGCCCCCGGGCGCTTCCGGTAAGACCTCGATCTGTCCAGACGTCGAGGGTTGGGCATTCCTCTTGTTGAGTTGTTTTTTCAGTAATTCAATCTCCCGCTGATATTGTTGTATCATATATAACATGGCGGGGTCAGTTGCAGAGAGAGTGAGCATGCTGCCTGTCTCTTCGGCTGGGGCGTCCTCGGATAATGTTGAGGGTCTGCCATTGGTGCCCCCGGTAGTGATAACATTGGCTGCCAAGGCCGTGGGAGGGTCTTCGGAGGAGGTCGCCTCGACACCCACCTATGTCACCTCACTCGCGACTCTCCTACTCCTGGTGAGGGGGCCGGGCCTAGCAGTGAGCCTGGCCACTTCTTTGGGGTCGGTAGGTAAAGCCCCGTATCGACTAGAGAATCCTGCCATATTGCAGGTGAAAACTCTCCAGTCTCTGTTTCTTCTCGCCATCCTCCTTGATGATTTGCTGGGGAGCACCAGCCTGTCAAAGATCGACCATCGGGGCGGCGCTTCCTCCTATGCGGGGGACCGGCGTCGCTCTTTCGATTGGTTTCTTGACTCTGCGCTAGGCACGGGTCGAGCCTCTTCTTCTTCCCGAAAAGTAGAAGCCACTGCCCCCAGCAATCTCTGGTGACCCAAGGGAGTATTGCCTGGGCCCTGGAGGTAGTTTCTCACGGCCTACTCGATCCCTTCCCACTCCTGGTCGGGGAGAGCGGTCGGTGGTTGGGTGTCGGTGGCGACATCATGATGAGTGTAATTTGCGTACGCTGGGCGATTGACATGGTGATGACGCCTGTGACGTCGACGGCGGGCATTTTTGGGCAGCGCTGGCATAGCGACTATCGACTGGTGGGTCGTGGTCGTTACCTCGACCCTTTCGTCTCTTCGCCCCCTTATGCGACGGACACTGCTAGGCCCCGCCTGGGCTGGTGCCATGGGCTGGGCTTCCTTGGGAACCCAAGCCTGTTGCAGCTTTGCCGGCCTGTGAGCCGGTGTGGATTTTTCAGAATTATTCTGATTTTTTTTGAATTACATGAACGAGTTTCGGCCGGTTTCGGTCGAAACTGAAACCGATACCTTTTGGTTTCGGACCCAGGCGAAACCCGTTCGAAATCGAAACTGCCATCCTTGTCCTAGAGAGCATCGTTGGCCGCCTGAACTAGCTCGGCTGATGCGTATGCCTCTCTCCTCTTCATGGGGCGATGGATCCGGACATGGCTAAAGGGCTGTTGGGCGATCGTTAGCGGACGGGTGCTCCATAGGTTGTTCGGAAAGTCTACAAGGAAGGTCTTTTAGCCATCGCGGCGTCTGCGGAGGGAGCTAAGGGGCTGGCGGAGACTAGCGTAATTGCCTCGGGGGATCCATCTTTCGAGCGCAGATCAAGAGTAGGGATAGAGGCACCTTCTTCATCTCGAGAAGGTCTCTGAGGTGGGTCCGGCTGGTGGGGATCCCACTGTGGTTGTGTAATGAAGCCAGAGTTGGTTTACTGGTCAACTCCTTTGGGAGGGTGGAGGCTGGTCGTTCCGCATGGTGGCTGATTGGAGGGTCAACGTTGCAGAGGTTCTCATCTCGGCTCCGACAACCATGGTGGCACCGCCAGCCACTGTCTTCGCCATCAGAGGGGATGATTTCATGGTCAGAGTTGTGGTTTTGCCGGCTGAGCAACGTTGGTGACAGTTGCCGCACTAGAGTCTAGGGCAACACCCCCACTGTCTGGAGTAGGAAGAAGAACAAGAAGCGGGCAATTTGAATTCACACGGGCCTGCCTCCCGTGTTGGGCCGGAATGTGGACCGGCTTGGGTGGGCTTGGGGAGGGTCAGCTGGGCCTTTCAATGTGTGGCCCACTTACGAGTAACACAAGAGGGCGAGGAGGACGCGGGTCCTTTGCGCTGTGCGGCCCACTGTCACCGGACTCGGTTGTGGACCAGGTAGCCCAGAACTTACCCACATCCGAGTTTTGTTTGCCACCGGGTTCGCAGGGACCCGCTATGGCTCTCCCCTGCCACCCGTTAGGGCTGGCTTCTCAAAGGAATCATCTTCTCACAGTAGGTGGCTCTCACGGCGGGGAGTCTTTGGCTAGGTCCCCTCTGGCAGGGAACAAGACGTCCTCTAGGTAGCAGGCGAAGTGCCCGCTGGCTTCCCCAGCCGTGGCGGTAGCTTCAGGTAGAGGATTGAGGGAGGCCTCAGACTCGGCAGTGGCCCGGTCTAACAGTGGGATACCTACGCTTTGTCTGGTGGCGTTTGCAACCCAGTACGCCTTTGTAAGTAGCCCCATTAGGCTTTCGTTTCAGCAGGAGAAATGGCCGAGGGGGGGTGGGAATCGGCACCGACAGGTGGGCCACTCGACTGAGGCCTCGAGCTGACAACTTCGATGGTGACGGACTGTCAGGGGGTGCTAGCGGAGAGTCCCTCTCATGGCAATCCCTCCCAGCCAAAATAGGGTTGACAACGGCCCCTACGTCGGCCGCCTACGAGGAACAGGTGCAGTTAGAGCGTGACTTGGTAGCAAAAGGCATGGGCGAGGATGAGGCAGAGGCTGTGCAAGGTAGAGGTCGCCACTCCAACCGCGCTTCTGACAGTTGGTCTAGGCCAACTGAGTGGCACTACTTTCAATGTTGGCGGGGTTCCTTTGATGGTGGTGGAGGGTCAGGCACCCGTTGGCGCTTGCAGCCGACTAGGTGGCTCTTCATGGCAGATGGATGTACCGGCGGCAGTCATTGGGCTCCCACTGGTCGACCCCTCCGTAGGCGAGGGCAGTAGTGGTGGTGAGGAGGGGGATGGAGCCCTCGAGGCTCTACCTCTTCTCTCTTTCCTGTTCAACGAGCACTATGGACAAGCACCTCTAGCCCTGGATGGAGGGGCTATGGTTTGCGCACTGGAATCCCCATCTGATGGCGTCTTTGAGCGTGAGGAGTATCATCTCGCAGAGGGGGACCTCGTGGCCGAGGTGGAGGTGGTTGTTTCGCTTTTGGAAGGGCTTAGTCAGCAGCTAATTTTAGCGTTGCCTCCCCCATCTAGAGCGTTCGAGGCTATGCCATTTTGTCTGGAGGGAGATCCAGTTGTGGACGACGTAGCCCGTGATCAAGCTGAGGTAGATTGATTTGAGGTTCCTAATGTGGAGGGAGAGGGAAGTCTCGGCAAGGAGGAGGCCAAAGAGAATATTGCTAATATGGAAAGGTTTATGGAGTCTCGAGCTATGGAGGTGGCGAGCCTTATTGGTGTGAAGACTGAAGGGGTTGAGAAAGATGTGTGGTCAGTATTCTGTAGAATCCAGCAAAGATGGCAAGCGGATATAACAAGGAAGTCTACGGCATAGAAGGCCAGTAGAAAAGGGGAATCATATAGGGTAGAGGAAGGTAGGTAGTAGTGGAGGGTACTTTCTTTGGGTAGGGGAGGAGGAGAATCAGATAGCATTTTTTGCTATATAGGGGGCGAGCGTTTAGAGCCCTCGGGACAATTTTTTGGGGTGTAAGGGGGTGTCGTGGGCCTTTGGATAGGGCTAAGTACAGGTGATTGTTTCTCTCTTTTGCAGAGGGTTGTCTGCCCACTTTTGTATTTGGGAGATTTGTGGGAGCTCTCCCCCCATAATTGTAATCTTTTATATATTTAATGGTACTACCCACTTTCAAAAAAAATGGTGGTCATACCACCAGTTTATTGAAAAAGAGGATGCATCTTTCTCTCTCTATCTATATTTTATTGTCACGACCTGATCACCCCCTTCCAGCGCTCATTTTCCCCCTCCCACATCTTAGAACACCCCCTCCCAGACCCCCACACAACTAGGGGTCACCCCCATACCTCTCCACCTCACTTCCCCTCCCATAAACCCCATTTCCCCCCTATCATCTTTAATCTACAGTCCACCAGTTCATCATCCAGAGAATCTGAAGACTTCAGAAGACACTGCAATGCCATACGAACATTCCAGGAGACGCGAGAGCTACCCCTGGAAGCGTCTTCGAGTCATCTTCGCAACGGTGGTCATTTTGTCCCGTTTCGAGCTCATGACTGTCCGGGGGAGGCGATCTACTCCGACTGCGCAGAAGGCTCCTGCCCAGCTTCTAGAGGCAGAGTGCAGTAGTTGCCACATTGGCTACTTTGAACATCTGGAGACGGAATTAAACTGAGACCTTCTTCTATGTGTTCCCCTCCTCCTCCAAGAAGCGGAGCTCCGTTCGGCCACCAGAGTGATTTCTTCACCTTTTTCTCCCTAGAGTGTGCAGTTCTGTCCACCCTGGGACAGAACTGACACCCTGTCAGTGTTCGGATTACTGCAGACTACTCTGACATCATCTGGCACCACCGTTGGTGTCACCTCGAAGGCAGCTCGTAGACAGTTCCAACGCCACCAACCGTGTGCAATTCGGAGTTTGGGACTGTTCGTGGTTGATTCATCTTCCAGACACTACAGTGCTAAGAAGGTCTGAGTCAGAGAGCAGAGTCCCTGATTCCAGTTTCACCGCGGCCGGCGATGACTTCCCCGACTGCTGCCAAAATTCCTGCATCCTCCTGGACCAATCCATGAAACTTTGGTGCTGGTCTTGCTGGAATCGGAGTTCGGGAGCATCTTAAAGAATTCCTGCATCGACATTCTATATCCTGTTCCAGAGGAGGGACAAATTCGACTCTGTCATCGCGTGAAGCTCTTTTCTTCGTCTTTCCTCTCCCCGCTTGGCCGGCTAAAGGCCCCTCCCTATGCGGAGGTAGTTTTGGATGTAATTCACTTAACCCCGACCCCAAGATCCCCCTTCCTGTGTGAGGCGTAGTGTTGTAATTGCTTGAACAGGCCAAAGCGTCCTCGCCGCGGCGTGGGTAAGCCCTACGCTTCCCCGCGCGCCCATGTCTCCGAGCGGGACCGATTTCCTCAAACCGGTCGAGTAAGTGCTCTTTCCCTTGCTCTATTATAGTGCTTTTCTTCCAATATTAGCTCATTGCTACGCTGGCCGGTGAGAACGAGTGCCCGATCTCTCAACTCCCAGACTTCGAGTGACCGCCGTGGGAGTGAGCGTTACCCGTGCCCTTGGCACCGGGTTGGCCACTAGGATTGGACTAAACCTACCCTTTGGGAGACCCTCTGGCCTTACTGACCCTCTAGCAGCAAGGGACCATCCCTCACAACCTCCACTTAGCATCGCCAAGTTACCCTCGGGTTTGGGGTGAGTGTCGGGTGAGTTGGCCACCAATATTAGCCCGTTTGAGTTGTGGATGTGCTTGCTTGCTTAGGTCCGAGGTCGTGTAACATCAGACTGTCGGGGTGACGCTTCCTCCCACACAGGGGACTGGCACCGTTCCTCTGACCGGCTCCTCGATTCTGCGCTAGGCACAGACTAGATTTCTTCTTCTTCTCAAAAGGCGGAGGCTACTGCCCCTAGTAGTCTCTAACGATCCATAGGGGTGCTACCCGGACCCCGGAAGTAGTTTCTCATGGCTTACTCGATCCCTTCCAACTCCTGATTGGGAAGAGCAGCCGGTAGTTGCGTGTTGATGGCGACAATAGGATCAGTGTAAGCCACGAATGTCGGGCGGGCAGCATGGTGACGACGCCTATGGAGTTGGCGGTGGGCATTTTTGGGCAGCACTAGTGCAGCAACTGTCGGTTGGTAGGTCGGGGTCGGCATCTCGCCCCTTTCATCTCCTCGGGCCCTCCTCAGGTGAGTGTAGCTTGGCCCTGCGTGGGCCAGTGCAGTGGGTTGGGCTTCCTTGTGAACCCAGGCTTGTTTCGATTTGGTCGGCCTGTGGGTCGGTACATTCCTTGGTGCTGTAGCCGGGACGGCGGGCACCTTCTCCTTCAACTTCTCTAGTCCTTGGAATGAATTGTGGACTAGGACGGCTGGTATTACGTAGTTCGGAATCACCTCAGACCTTTACCTGTTCAGATGGACTAGGATGGTCCCAACAGTCATGGACTTCCCCGAGGTGGATATGCGACCCCCCGGGGCCGCACCGGTGTTGTTCCTCTGGAACCTCCTTCGGTGAGACACTGATCCTTGGTGTGACGGGCCGACGGTTTGGTACATATGGTGCACGTTGCAACTCAGCATCTCTGCCGGGATGATGTTGTTGTTCTTGGCCACAGCTTGGCCAGCAGCAGCTTCAGTGGCCCCCTGGGTGGGGGCATCGGTCTTCGGCGAGTCGGACGCCTCCACGTCCAACATGTTGACGAAGGCTACCCACAAAAAGTTGGGGAAATTGACCACGGGAGGGAAACTCACAAAGCAGAGGGGGACGATGAGGTAGCCATCCCTAATATGGCTTTCGACGACCTGAGGGCCGAAGGTGGCCGCCATTCTTGGTGCTGAAGTGTGACTTTCCTGCATTTGCAAAGATGAAGCAATTAGTATTACAAGAAGGGGGTCACAGGGCCCCTAATTTCGGCAAGGAGATGAAGGGTGTATAAGTCCCACCGGGCATGCTAGACTTGTGGATGCACAACTGGGGTGTTACACCAAGTCATAATGTTGCCTGGAAGGGAACACGAGGTCCTCAAGCACTTGGCCTTGAGCCTCCCAGATAGCCCGATGGAAGCCTTGCGAGAACCCCTTCCGTAGGCCCCGATGGTAGCCCGACTCATAGTAAGAGAAGGTGGCCTTCTGGAGACTTACCTGGTAACCTTCCGAGCAGTTGTATTGCTCAAACGCCTACACCCCGGCTAGCTCTGCCTTTCTCTCAAGCTCGGCTACCCTCCACTCCACCTCGGATAGTCTCTTCTCGGCTTTGGCCCACGTGCCCTCAGCCTCCACCTACTGTCGCTCGGCCTCTCGAACACGGCCCTGGAGCTCCTCGCACTCGGCATTCCATTGCTCGCTGCGCTCGACCTGAACTTTGTGCTCCATCTCCAGGAGCCTATCTTTCAGCTCGACCATATAGCGAGCTTGAGCCAGCTGCTCGGCTGATACTCGAGCCTCCTTTTGGCTCAATTGCACTTGCGCCTGAAGCGAGGTCACCTCCCGCTGAAGGTCTTTAAGATCGAGAGTTAACCGTTCGACCTTCCGATCGAATGAGCCACAGGCCCAAGAAAGAGATTCTGTCTCTGATTCAACCCAGGTGAACAAGTCCGTCATCTCAGCCTCCAGCGGAGCCAGGATCAGGCAGCCCTCCATAACCCGCTCGAGAAGCACAGAAGGAGGACTATGCCCAAGGCCACCTCGAACCGCCCCCGATGCCACAGAGCGACACATCTGGTAGAGGGGAGCTCGAATGGCGAAGGTGCCAGTCGTGGGAGGGAAGGTCCTCTCTAGAATAGCTAGGATTGGGACACCCCCTCCGAGTACCCCAACCTCTGGGGTCCCATCAGTTGGCTCGGGTCCGACCGCGCCACCATGTACCCCCTCAGTCTCGGTCGGCTGGGATTGGGTCGCCACACCCTGCGACCCCTCGGCCTCAACTAGCTCAGGGGGGATCCCTTTACCCTGCGCCCCCTCTACCTCGTTTGGTCCCAAGCCTTGGCCGCCTCTGCTTGGGACCCAGCCGCCTCGGCCATGACTTCTTCGGTGGTGACAGCCCCCTCTGACTCAATGGCTGGGAGAGCCAACTGAGTGCCCTCCTCGCCCAAACGGGCGGCATCTTCCCTCTTCACCCGCTTCCACTCAGTAGCCGCGGCCCTCATCGAGGACCATAGTAACTGTTCCATGGAGCCCTTGGGCTTGGCCATACGATGCTCAGAAGCACCATCCCGAGTGACCTGCTTGCCCTTATCTTGGGCATGAGAAGAGCTCCCAAAAGTTTGAGGTCCACTGGGATCAGACGTCTCCTCCATGTCGATGACCTCTAGCTCGAGCGGCACTGCCCCCTCATCAGCCACTCGCCTCGAGTCTGGACACAAAAGAGCAGCAGATCATAAGAAGAGGGCTTAATTATCCAACCCAAAGATGAAACAAGACCCTGAAGACCTCACCTGGAAGCACCACATGTAGAGAGGGATACTCCGCAATATTTGCCTCGGTCATCAACTAGGCAGTTGATCGGCGATTCTTTTGAAGAAGGGCGGCTTTCTTCACTACCTCCGGGGAAGCCATCGCCTGCTTCGGAGGAATGTTCGGATGAAAGTTGGGCACCGTCGGGAAGGCCCAAGGCTCACCACCCATGGCCGAGCCCACCCAGAAATACTGGGTCTTCCAGCCCTTATGGGAAGAGTCCCTGGAAGAAAGGGTCACGCAACTCCTCCCCCTCTTCGCTTGAAGATAGAAGAAGCCCTTGTCCGTATGGGTATGCTCCTTCAACTCGAAAAAGGTTGGAAGAGGTCCAGCGAAGTGTTAACCCCACACTAGCGACAAAGAAAGATGAAGGAGAAGATGAAAGTATAGGAGTGGGAGACCAACTGGACCGGAGCCAGTTGGTGGAACCGAAGTAGCTCGGCAACAAAGAAATGGAGAGGCAGGTGAAAATCACACTTCCAGGACAGGAGAACAGAGCAGAAGGAATCCGAGCGAGTGTCCAAGCTAGACTCAAGAGGCTCCGGTAGAGAGAAATGGTACCGCCACGATAGCCCATACTGACTCTCCAATCGCTCCACCTCACCCTCGCTTAATTCGCTGCACAAAGGCTCCGCCGACACCGTGAAGACCCTAGGGGCCCACTCAATCTCCCGCCCCTCGACCTCGGGATGTTGATCTGTCATGCAATAACTAGAAAAACTGGAGGAAGAGGAGGAGGCCACCGAGCCGGATGATTCAGGAGGAAGCAGAAGTTGATAGACCGCCACCGCTATAATCTCTACGAGCTCCGCAAAGGTAGCTGCAGTTTCTCGCTCCTCCGGATTACCCTCATGACGCATGAGCCTCTCACAAATACAGGAGTGATGGAGAGAGAAACCCTAAGCGATGGAAGTCTAGAGCACAAACATGCACTACGCATATAACCCCCCAGCGGGAAGCGGCACGATGTTCCAGTCTCCCAAAATGGGCCTCCACATATCAATTCATAAGAATTACCATCATTAAGAGTGTATCCCCAGGACAGCCGCATTGAGTGACTCCTGCCACGGAAAAATCCCCATCCGACTCAAGCCACCAACGTCCTCTCCAAATGCTACTTTACCGAGCCCAATCTTGGCTCGGGAGTAGGAGGGAGACAAGTGGAGAGGGGGAATTGTCATGCCTCGAGCGCGGAAGGAACCCAGAGTGCGTGATGAGTTTATACCGATCATGTCTACTTAATCATTCTCAAGGGGAGTAATGCTCGCCTCTAGGGAACCCTTAGGTTACCTTATCATTTTCAAGGGGAGCATTGCTCACCTCTAGGGAACCCTTAGGTTACCTTTACTTAATCATTCTCAAGGGGAGTAATGCTCGCCTCTAGGGAACCCTTAGGTTACCTTATCATTTTCAAGGGGAGCAGTGCTCACCTCTAGGGAACTCTTAGGTTACCTTATCATTTTCAAGGGGAGCAGTGCCCGCCTCTAGGGAACCCTTAGGTTACCTTTACTTGAGTATGGCTGGTGACACTTTACTGGAAAAATTTTCTAAGATTCACAGAGTTCCACGTTTTGGGTACCTCTTTTCCCCCCAGCGTCGCCAGTCGATATGCTCCTTTGCCGAGTGCTTCGGTTACCATGTATGGGCCTTCCCAATTTGGTGCGAGCTTTCCAGCGGCCCCCCTCGGGTCTGCTACACTTGCTCACAGTAGTACCAAATCTCCAAGGAAGAAATGATGTTCCTTGACTCAGGCGTTGTAGTATTGGGCCATCTTTTGTTGATATGCCGTGAGCCTGACTTGAGCGCGTGCTTTATCTTCTTCAAGCAGGTCCAAGTTTTCTCATATTGCTTGGTTGTTTCTGGCCTCATCGAAGTGTCACACCTGTAGCGAGGGGTTAGATATTTCCACCAGAACTACCACTTCTGTGTCGTAAGCGAGATGGAAGGGTGTCTCTCCTGTGGTGGCTCTGGCGGTGGTTCGGTGATACTACAGAATGCCCAGGATTGAGTCTATCCATGAGTCACTAGCTTGGTCCAGTCGGGTTTTGATGCCATGGAGGAGTGTTCTATTGGCATTCTCCACCAATCCATTTGGCTGGGGATGTCTCACAGATGTATAGTGGTTCCAGATCCCCAGCTCCGAGCACTTTTACTGGAAGGCAGTGCTCGCAAACTGTCTGCCATTGTCAGTTGTAAGAACTCTTGGGATCCCAAATCGACAGATGATACTTTGTAGTACAAACTTCCATGTTACTTTACTCATAATCTTTCCTAATGGTTTAGCCTTGACCCATTTGGTGAAATAGTCAATAGCAACCATGAGGAGCTTCTTCCTCCCTTGCGCTTCAGGGAAGGGGCCTAATATGTCCACCCCCCACCAAGCAAATGGGCGAGGTTCCATCAGAGCATGTAGTTGCGTAGCAGGTTGGTGGTGTAGATGGGAGAACTTCTGGCATTAAGGGCATCTCAAGACATACTCGAGGCATTCCCATTGCAAAGTGGGCCACCAGTACCCTTGCCATATCAACGTCCATGCGAGTGCTCGCCCCCCTACGTGGCTTCCGCAAAGTCCTTCATGGACCTCTTGGATGGCCTGGATAGCTTCTGTGGGGAACAAGCACTTTAACAGTGGGACTGAGAGGGATCAGTGATACAACTGACCATTCACCACTGTGAAATGGGCCGCTCGTGCTCGTGTTTGACGCAATTCGGCGCGGTCGCTTGGGAGTTACTGTCGCAAGAGAAAATCCAACAGGGGATCCATCCAAGAAATCTCATAGTCGATGGTGTTTACCTGGGATGCTGGTTCTTCTAAGCTTGGCGCTGACAGTTCTTCCACCAGGATCGATCTCGAGTTGAAAATTGTGGTGGTGGATGCCAAGCGAGACAGGGCATCTGCTCGGACGTTCTCCTCCCTGGGGATGTGGATCACCTCAAAATGGGAGAATTCTTCTACCATAGCCTTGGCTTTCTCCAAGTACTTAATCATGGAGGTATCGCGCGCTTTGAATTCTCCCCTGACTTGGTTGGCGATGAGCATGGAATCACTGTATGCTCGCACGCTAGACGCCCCCAAGTGTTTTGCCATACGCAGCCCTGAGAAGAGTGCCTCATACTTGGCCACATTGTTCGTGGTCGGAAAGTTGAAACGTAGAGCGTATTGAAGCTCTAATCCTTCTGGCGAAAGTAAGACTAATCCTGCTTCGCTACCAGCAGCGCAGGATGACCCGTCGACATGTAGTTCCCAAGTGGGCCTCGAGGACTGCTCGGGTAAGTCTTCAGCAGGTATCGTACATTTGGCGATGAAGTCAGCGAGGGCCTGGGCCTTGATCGCGGTCCTCAGACGGAACTTGTCATCGAATTCACCTAGCTCAATAGCCCATTTGATCAACCTCCCTGAAGCGTCAGGGTTCTGGAGGATTTGTCACAGTGGTTGGTCGATGAGGACGACGATTGGGTGAGGCAAAAAATATGGGCGCAGCTTGCGAGCAGCCGTAACTAGGGCTAAGGTGAACTTTTCAGTTCATGAATATAAGAATTATGGTCCTTGCAGCGCTGGACTAATGTAGTAGATGGGCTTCATGATACCAACTTCCTCTCAAGTGAGCACGACACTCATTGTGCTTGGCGTCACTGATGGGTATAGGAATAACTGCTCTCCCTTGTGTGGCTTGGAGAGTATGGGAGGAGTTGCCAGGTAGTGTTTTAATTCTTCAAATGCCTGCTCGCACTCTTGATCCCAATCGATCTATCCTTTCTTCTCCGGTGCCTTATTGGCTTGCTTGATCAGTCGGAAGAAGGGAAGGCACCTCTCGCCTGCTCGGGATAGGAACCGAGTCAATGCGGTAATACGCCTGGTGAGGCACTGTACCTCCCTTACTTGTCTTGGGCGCTTCATATCTAGTACCATACGGATTTGGTTGGGGTTGGCCTCGATCCCTCGGTGGGTGACGAGGAACCCGAGGAACTTTCCTGATTTGACCTCGAATGCACATTTAGCTGGGTTAAGTTTTGTATGGTACCTTCTGAGTGTGGTGAAGGTTTTTGCCAAGTCTTCCAAGTGCTCAGTGGCTCGGAGGCTCTTCACAAGTATGTCGTCGATGTAGACCTCCATGTTGCGGCTGATCTGTGAGTCGAACATATGGTTGCTGAGCCCCTGGTAAGTTGCTTCTATGTTCTTCAATCTGAAAGGCTTACGAGTGTAGCAATACAGGCCATGGTCGGTGACGAATGCAGTCTTGTCCTGGTCGGATTTATGCATGCCAATTTGGTGGTATCCAGAGTAGGCATCCAGGAAACTCAGCATCTCGTGCCCAGCTGTAGTGTCGACCAGCTGGTCGATTCACGGCATGAGGAAGCTATCCTTGGGCATAGCCTTGTAGAGGTCAGTATAATCCACATACATCTGCCACTTCCCATTGCTCTTGGGAACTAGGATGACATTAATTGGCCACCCAGTCCGGGTATCGGGTAGGCCTGAGTAGTCCTGAGCGTAGTTTCTCACTCACTTGCTCCCTGATAATGGCCTGTTGCTCAGGGTTACAACGCCTTCGACGTTGCTGCACCAGGCGACAGGTCGGGTCCAACCTAAGTTGGTGTGTGATGACCTCTGGTGGGATTTCGAGGAGTTCATCCTCGGACCAAGCGAAAACATCCTGGTTGGCTGTGAGAAAGCTTACGTAGGCTTCTTTATCGTGGTCGGATAGGGTCGCCCCGATTCTCAATGTTCTACTTGGGTCGTCTCCTACCTGGATGAGGTATAAGTCTTCCGCTGGAGTGCTCGTGCTTGGACTTGGGTCTTCGGTTCTTGCCTTCTTCTCGGGTGGTGTATCCTCGGGCTGCCGGTCACGTGTTGAAATGAGTTAGCACCTTTCGGATTCCCTTTGATCTCCTCGGACCTCTCCTACTCCTTGGGGGGTAGAAAACTTGAGCTTTTGGTGGTAAGAGGAGGGGACGCCATGAAGTGTGCCGAGGATCCCTCACCCGATGATGGCATTATACCCGGTCATTGCACAGACGACCGTAAAATCTACGATGAAGGTTACCTCTCTTAGTGCGGTCCCAAATGTGATCGGGAGCGATATGCATCCTTCTGGGCAAACTATAGTGCCAGAGAATTCATACAAGGGCATGTGCAATGGTGTGAGTTTAGACAAATCCACACCCATGAGCACAAGACAATCGTACGCAATAATGTCAGGGCCGCTTCCATTATCCACCACAATGCGACGCACGGTACACTGGTTGATGGTGGTTGAGACCACCAGTGCATCCGAATAGGGGGTGGTTACACCGTCCAGGTCATCATCTAAGAAGACAATTAGATCCTTTAGGTGCCCTAGGGCAGCGACCTCCATTCGGGCATCAACACCTCATTCCATGGTGTGGACGGCTAACACGTACCGTCGTCGCCTGCTCGCGCTGTCTCCACCCGCAGTCGGCCCCTCGGAGATCATCATGATCTCCTTTCTATTGGGTCGATTATCAATGGGCGGAGGTGTCTATTGTCACTTCTCCGTGGCCATAGCAAGGAATTTATCAAGGAGTCCTCTGTGGACAAGGTCCTCGATGGCGTCCTTTAAGTTGATGCACTCTATGGTGTCGTGACCGTGGTCGCGGTGGTAGTGGCAGTACTTCTTCTTGTTCCTCGTGCTCGGATCCGATTTCATTCGGGGAGGCCATTTGAGGAATGGTTCTTTGCGGATTTCCATCAGGATTTGGTCGGGTGGGGCCGTCAGGGGCGTGCAGTTGCGATAATTGCCCCTTTCTTTTGCTGGACAGTCACGGCGTTCTCTGTCGCGTCACTCCCGCTTAGTCTACCCTTTGCGTGGCAAGTCAGTGGGTCTCTTTCGGTCGGACCGATCGGTTTTGGCCGCGCGGCCCAGGGCCGTTGTATTCTCCTCGCATTACGTGTGCTTCTGTGCAAGAGCTAGGAGATCAGGAAGGGTCGTTAGGGCTTCTACTCCGAGTGCACGTCAGAGGATGTGGTCCCGCGTCCCTTGGGTAAGTGCAGGGGCCGCGATGCTGACATCGAGGTGCGGGATCCGGAGTGCCTCCACGCGAAAGCGGGAGACAAAGTCCCACAGTGTTTCTTCTTTCCCTTACTGGAGCGCGAGCACGGTCACTGCTGACTTAGCCACCTTTCGGCAGCCAATGAAGTTCTCCTTGAATAGCTTTTTGAGTTGCTGGAAGGAGGAGATGGTTTCGGTCGGTGGGGACCCGAACCAGGCCCGGGCGTTCTCCCGAAGGGTCGTAACGAATGCCAGGTATTTCACAGTGTTCGAGACCCGGTGGACTACCCGGTGGGACTCGAAGCTGTGCATGTGATTGGTCGGGTCCGTGGTGCCGACGTAGGGGTGAACGACGGTAGCTGGAGCTTTGGCAGGATGGGGGCTTCCATGATCTCCCTGAAGAAGGGAGCATGAAAGTCCTGGTCATCGACGATCAGACCGCGATTTTTGGTGGCCAAGAGGACGTCGTCCAAGTATCTGACTTTGTCCTCTATTTCATCAATGCGTTGGAGCCGACGATCCATCTCCGGGTTGGAGTGTAGTGGGCTACGCCCCCTTGGTGCAAGCGTGGTGTGCGATCGTCGGGTCCTCGCGACTGAGGCATGGGAGCCCTCTCGCACTTGACGAGGATTCTCTCCGGTCTGTGCCCTTTCATCCTGCCGTTGTTAGGGCAGGACACACTGGTGTTCCGCCGGCCGATTCAAAAGCACCTGGCAGAGTCCTGTCAGGGCCTGGATGTAACGTCCAGGAGATCCGGACACCGATATACTGATAAAATTGATATACCGATGTCAAGAACTGGGGACGCCATTGTGGACGCACTTTATTCTTTCCTTTATTTATTTATTTTTTCGTTGTTGTGGTGTTGGGAATGGAGTTTTTCCGGATTTATTAAGTGCGTGGGCGTGCCAGTCACCGAGGTGACGATTTATTCGGGCTCCGCAGAGCCCATGGTGCGCTCGGAACCGAGGAAGGGCCGACGACATCCTAGCTTGGTGGCGAGTTGTTAACGGTCTTCCTCAAAGGTGACCCAGCCCTAGGAGTCAAGATCTGACCTAACCTCCCATCTGATGTTTAGGAACAATATAAAAATTTCCTTGCTGAGTATATCCAAGTCTTTGCATGGTCTGATGAGCAACTTCCTGAAATTCCTGGGGAGATCGTGATGCACAAGCTCAACCTCGACCTGGCGGTGAAGCCTGTCCAACAGCACAGGAGAAAACACGCCCCGGAGAAACAAACAATCATCAAGGAGCAAATCACCAAGGGGAAAGAGATCGGCCTTTTCTATCTAGTCCTTTACTTGACATGGCTTGCCAATGTCATTCTGGTACCCAAAGCTTTGGGAAAGTGGCAAATGTGCGTGGATTTCACCGACCTTAACATGGCCACTCTGAAAGACTACTACCCGCTGCCAAGCATCGACCGGCTCGTCGATTCAACCTCTGGCAACGAGTTACTCAGCTTCCTAGATGCCTACTCTGGCTACCATTAGATAAGGATGGACCCAGAGGATATCAAGAAGACCACCTTCATCACCAACTTCGGCGTGCACTGCTACACCTGGATGCCATTCGAGTTAAAGAATGCCAGGGCAACATATCAAAGGCTGGTCAACCACATCTTTGAAGGACAACTCGGTCGGAATGTCAAGGCCTACATCAACGACATGCTCGTCAAAATGCCAAAATTTGAAGATCATTTTGCCGACCGTGCCAAGACCTTCAGCACCCTCCTCAAGTACAATATGAAGCTCAATCCCACCAAATGCACCTTTGGAATTAGATCAAGAAAATTCCTAGGGTTCCTGGTAACTCAGCGCGGGATCGAGGCCAACCCTGACAAGGTTCAGGCCATCCTGAACATGCGGCCACCCACCTGCGTCAAGGACGTCCAGTGCCTTACCGGGGGCATCGCTGAGCTCAACCGATTCCTATCTCGGGCGGCCGAATAATGCCTACCCTTCTTCAAATTCTTGAGGGGACCTAAAATGGCATCTGCCACGTTCATCTTGGATGTGGAATGTCAGAAGGCCTTTGAAGATCTCAAGGAATTCCTAGCCTCGCCTCCGGTACTATCAAATCCAGTCCCGGGCGAAGCATTACATCTTTATCTCTCGGTGACCCCCTCCACCGTAAGCTCGGTCTTAGTCCAAAATGACGCGGGAGTCGAAAGGCCGGTCTACTACACCAGTAAGGTACTCAACGATGCCAAAAGAAGGTACCCTGCAACCGAGAAACTTGTGCTGGCATTGGTAACCTCGGCCCCCTTGAAGAAGATCATCTCTCATCCCGAAGCCTCGGGGTGCCTCGTCAAGTGGGACATCATGCTCGGGGCCTACGATATCTCTTATCACCCCCGCGCGGCCATCAAGGGACAAACCCTCACAGACTTCATCGCAGAGAGCACCATCCCAATCGAGGAAGCACCCCCATCCGTACACTGACCCATCTAGGACTTGTTCATTGAGGGGTCCTCAAACTCGACTGGAAGCGGTGCTGGTGCCCTCCACAAGTCACCCAAAGGAGCAGAGCTACAGTATGCCTTGAAGTTTAACTTCCGGGCGTCTAATAATGCCTTCGAGTATGAAGCCCTTATTTCAGGGGCCAGGATGGCACGATGACTAGGGGCCGAGCGAGTCAGGATCCACATTGACTCCTAGCTAGTCGCCAGCCAGGTCAACGGTGATTACGAAGCTCGGGAGGCGCCGATGATCAAGTTGGTTCAGATGGTCTGAGGATTGGCCCAACTATTCGAGAGTTTTGAGGTAGTCCAAATAGCTCGGGAAGAAAACTCCCGGGTGGACGCCTTATCTCATCTGGCCTCCTCCTTTGGCCCGGAAGGTACACGATCGGTCTTCCTCGAGGAGCTAGAATGACCAATCATTGAATCCAAGCTCATGATCGTTGACCCGGCTACCTCGAGCGACTGGCAGACCCCTTACGTGTCCTGGCTCCGAGACTTCCAGGAGCCCTCCGACCCTTGAGAAGCTCAGAGATTAAAGTACCAAGCCCAACGCTTTGTCATCTTGGATGACACCTTGTATCGTAGGTCTTTCTCTGGTCCCCTCCTTAAGTTTCTCGGCACCGACGAAGCAAGCCAAGCAATTTAAGAAGTTCATGAAGGCATCTATGGTGTACACCAAGGAGGAAGATCACTTGCTAGAATCTTGCTTCGGCAAGGTTACTGGTAGCCCACTCTTCAGCGTGACTGCTCGACCTATGTGCAAAAATGCGACAGATGCCAACACTTTGATCACCTAGTCCACCAGCCTACCTCGGAGCTCGTCACCCTTACCGAGCCATATCCCTTTGCTCGGTGGGGAATCGACATCCTGGGGCCATTCCCTATGACTTAGGACCATAAGAAGTTCATCATCGTCGCCATCGACTACTTCACAAAGTGGATTGAAGCTGAAGCCACTGCCAGGATCACCGAGTCAGTCGTTTGGAGCTTCGTGTGGAAGTCGATCATTTGTTGTTTTGGTATCCCCCAAGTGATTGTGAGCGATAACGGTCGGCAATTTGATTCTCACTACTTTAGAGACAGATGTGCTGGCCTAAACATTCGCAACCACTACACCTCAGTACCCCCCTCTCAGGCCAACGGATTGGTTGAAAATGTCAACAAAGCTATATTAAAAGGCATTAAAACTAGGCTCGGCAAGGCCAAGGGAAGCTAACCCCTAAGGTACTCAATGATAGACTCAGTAGACTTTAACACATGTGTATGCAGGGGTGGTCCTGGACATCCAAACGTGAGCCTAGCATATGCATGATGCCTACTTGCCTTGACAAACTTGGGATGACCTAGACATTCAAATTTGAATCTATCATGCTTAGGTTTCCTATCAAATTTGATGTGCT
Organism: Amorphophallus titanum; assembly: GCA_024336825.1. Classification (NCBI taxonomy): domain Eukaryota; kingdom Viridiplantae; phylum Streptophyta; class Magnoliopsida; order Alismatales; family Araceae; genus Amorphophallus; species Amorphophallus titanum. The sequence goes on from JANBPO010009603.1 coordinate 28,501,800, forward strand.
TTGGAGGACCTGGACATCCCAAGGAGGACCAATCATGTAGGTGCCTCTGACCGCTATCAGCATATAATGGAGGACCCTGACACAAATCTGAAAATGCATGCAGTACTATATGTATGACGTCTCTCTCTCTAAATAAGACCCACTGTGTTAGTGTATGCAAGATGGGGTATTGGCCAGACATAGCAGACCTGACCTTGGGTGGGGTAAGATGGTGGGTTTCGTGGAAGACCAGGAGATAGACTAGCGGTTCCCATGGGGATGGATCAAAAGGATCGAGAAAGGTTGGGAACTCAGTGACATAGCCTCATTTGGCCCCGGGTATGGGTCCCCAATATGGGTCTGCTCTACGTCAGCTATGGGGCACATTGAGGTTGTTGGCTCCTTGAGAGGTGTGAGCTCCTCTCTGGGAGAGAAGGTGTCCAGGGATAGGGATTGGTGGAGCTCGTCGGGTATGGGAAAGAGCAAAAGGACCTCGGAGGTGATATGACCTATGGTGCACACCGAAATAATAGGCCCCAAAGCAGGGTGCGTGAAGCTATGACTATAGGGTTGGTCAGACCCTGAGGTCAACATATGCGTCAACTGCCTCTGACAATCTAAACTCCTAATAAGGTCCTTCATGTTTTCTGCAAAGCAGAAGGACTGGAAAGTGGTGTGAAAGGAGTTCAGGGGCACTACTGAGAGTGCTGGTTCCAAGGGTGGGTAGCAAGGAATCAAGACATCTAGAAATAAGCCTCTCTTTAACCAACTAGCTAGGGGTTCCCTAAGGACAAAATGGCCCTCAACTGGTAGGAACAGCTCAGCATGGGGATCTACAGACGGTGGTGAGTGAATTGAAGGGGTGGGTGGCCGAGGTGGAGCAAGTGTAGGAGGCTGTGAGCGAGGGGAAAGGTTCCCCGACATGGCCGGGCGAGGCCTTGGGACAGGAGTGTCCTACCTCGCGGGCTCATGTGTCCGTCTGACCAGCTTGGCACCCTACTGCGAGGTAGATGCATGCCGTAGGGTAGACTCAAACCTTGACTCGAATGGCTCAACCTCTAAAGCGACCTAGTAAGCGACCTGGTAAGCATGCTCCAGGAAGGATGCCTTGGCACTTGGGCATGAGGGTCGACCATAGATGCAGAAAGATAGAAATTAGTTCCCCTACAAGTGAGCATGCAATGGAACTAAATGCAAGGGATTTTTTTTCTTTTTTTTATGTAAAACTAATGCAAGACTACCCTAGACTCTAACTGTGCTCTGATACCAAAATTGATGCGGGATGACTCCTAAGACAATGCAGACCTAAGACCTCTATAGCCAGCAACAACGCACAAAGGGGCCACTGACGGCTTGGCAACCACGAAGCCCACATGGAAGGGAACACTACAAACAAGAACAACAAGCTCACGGTCGTCCCTAGCAAGGGAAACACGGGGATCTGGTTGGTTGAGGAACCCACCTGGTCAAGGGTACTCGACTCACTCACAAGCTCAGATGGAGCTGCGGGATGGCTAGCTCACTCACGCAGGTGACGGTGACTAAGAGAAACTGACTAGGCATCCTACCACTCACAAGTAGCGACAGCAAAGAATGAATACTAGTAAAGCAAGTGCCTAGTAGGGAGAAAGAACCGTACCTCCACGCTAGCGGGTGGGGAAGACACCTGGTACAAAGCTAAATAAATACAGATCCAAACACACCCACTCCTTGCAGGGAGGTAAAAGTCTACAAAGTAAAATTTGGGGTTGTGTGACGTGGGTTAACGGGCCACGGGTCGGTGAAGCTCGTCGCCCACGAGGTGCTGCGAGCTGAGGTGGACTGAACCACACTCCCGGGTCGATCTGGATCCAGCAGCGGGGATGGCATGCCGCTGATGCTGAGGCTGGTACCGAGATGACGGACCGTGAACCGCAATGGATGGAAACTGCTCCAGGTGAGGATGGCAGTCAGGGAAGTCGGCTTGGGACCTCGTAGCCTCCGCAAGTGGGAGGTCGAAAATCTAGATGGCCTGCGCGGGTGCAGGCAGCCAGTGCAAGATGGCTCTAGTCGACAGACTTCCGGGCGTTCTCTGGTCACAAAAATTGCCGTGGACATAGTCAGGGATGTCCCTGCAATGCCCGAGGAAGGAGTGCCACAACAGAGCGCTGAGGAAGTCGGGACGACACCGAAAGTGGATCCTTGTGCAGTCTGACCGGTCTGCTGGCAGCAGGGGAGCAGTAGGAAGAGGGGGCCGAGACGCGGCCTACTGGTCATCTGTCGTGCACGACATTTGGCGTGGACACTGGGGGGAACGTCCCAGGGACGCCCGTGAAAGCTGAGCTGCAGCCGAGCACTGTGGAAGCCCGGGTGAATTTTGGAACAGACCCCTGTGCGTTCAGGTCTATCTGCAGGCAGCAGAATAGAGCATGGAAAATTGGGACGGTACCGGGGCTTCCGGGCAGCTTTTGGGGTGGAATTTTCTCTGGGGGTTAGGGGAGGGTCGTGGGAGAATGGATATGGGGTGACAGGGAGGCATGTAATGGGAGTTTTGGGCGTGGATGACAGTGGTAGGTGGCCTTTTTTCCCTCAGCCAACCCTTGAAGATCAACCAAGTCCGCTGGGTTATCAGTATTTTTTTAACCCCATTTTTTTTTAGCTAGAACCTTCACTGGGGATAGGTAAGTCCTGTGAGGACTGTTGGGGAAACTCTTGCGGTGGCGCATAATAGAGCTTCATGTGCTTGCCGTTGAGAGGAGGAAGGGATTATCTCCCTTGTGGTCAATGACCGTATAGGCCCCTCCTTCTTAGACCTTCTGAATGACATAAGGTTCTCGCCAATTGAGTTGGAGCTTGCCACTGGATCTTCCTGCTAGAACTTCCTTTTCCTTAATCATGACGAGATCACCTTTCTTGAACGTCCTTTGCTTGACCAGCTTTTTATAGGCACGTGTTATGCGGGCTTGGTACACTTGTAAGTGCTTGTAGGCTTTGAGTCTTTCACCTTCGAGGTTGGACAGCTCTTCAAGCCTTCTTTCTATTTCGGACTGGTCCTGGCCTGGCAGTCCGGCGTGCACAGCAATGCGATAAGATGCTAGCTTGATCTCCACGAGGACTACTGTTTCGGCTCCATAGACTAAAGAGAATGGGGAACAACCCGTGGGGGTTTTGTAGATGGTCCAGTAAGCCCATAGGGCTTCGTAGACCTTTTCGCCCCAATCTCGTTTGTGGCCACCTACTATCTTGGACAGCAGCTTGCAGAGGGTCTTGTTGAAGGCTTCGGCCAACCTGTTGGCTTGGGGGTTGTAGACCGATGATGTTCTCCAGTCGATATGAAATTTGGCCGCCAAAACATAAACAGTTTTGTTCTTGAATGGCGTGCCATTGTCGGATATAATCCGACTGGGGGTGTCGAATCTATATATGATATAGTGCCTCACGAAGCGGGCAACTATCTCTTCTGTAACTTCCCGTAGCGGGACAACTTCTGCCCATCTTGAGAAGTAATCAGTGGCACCATGTATGAACTTGTGCCCTTGCGAAGATGGTGGGAATGGTCCCACAATGTCCATGCCCCACTCCGTGAATGGCCAAGTAGGCGCAGTTGGGTGGAGTGGGTTAGGAGGCCTTCGAGGCACTAGCTCGAATACTTGGCATTGGTGACATGTACGAGCGTATTGGTTGCAATCTTCATACATGGTGGGCTAGTAGAATCTTTTAAACTTGATGCTATTCTTCATCTTAGCTCCTACTTGATGAGCCCCACACAATCCGAAGTGGACTTCGTGCATGATAGTCTTTACTTCATTGGGTAAAAGACAGCGTAAGAGGACCGATCGATCCTTTTCATGGACGAGCTTGAAGAGCAGGCCGTCAATTAGCTGGTAGGATGTCGCCCTGCGTAGCAGTTGCACCCTCTGAGCCCCATCAGGAGGGAGCCAGTCATTCTTTATTTTTATGATCGGCTCGCGCCAATCTTCTTCTTCGGGAGCATTCTCCTTTTGAATGTTGTCGACCTCATAGACAGTGAGGCCAGACTCTTCGTCGAGCACACTTGGCATGAGCATTCGGTGTCTGACGGTAATGTTCAGCTCTCCCTCAGGCAGGAGTTTTAGGGCTGCTGCCAACTTTGCCAGAGCGTCCGCCTGGGAGTTACTGCCCCTTGGGACGTGGCCTATTTCGAATAGGTAAAATTTTTCTTTGAGCCTCATGACGGCTGCATGGCAGGGAATAAGCTCCGTTTTTCGGACGTCATACGCCCAAGACCTGTCGAATGACAAGTTGAGAATCTCCGTAGACTTTAATGCACTTGATGTCCATCTCCAGTGTTAGCTGAAGCCCAATGATTAGTGCTTCATACTCTGCCTCATTATTAGTCAGTGACTTCATGAGAGCGCAAGAGTTGTGGAGAATGCCGCCTTGCGGAGATACTAAAACTATCCCCGCGCCCGAGACGAAATCTGCGAGGCCACCTGCCCTCTTGATTGTCCGGGAAGCACCATCAAAATACAACTCCCAGTGTGGGAGATCGAGAGTGAGGACGCCCAGTTCTATCTGTGGTGGGACGTTTTCAGAATGCTCCCCAGCTGCTTGAGAAGGTACCAACACCTCTTCATCTGGTAGCTCAAAGTTGAGTGGCGAGTCTTCTGGCACAGGATGCGCTGCTAAGAACTCTGCCATTCCTTGCTCCTTGATCGCCATACGCGGGACAAAGGTGATGTCGAACTCCATGAGGATCAGTGCCCACTTGCCGAGTCTACCAGAGAGGACGGGCTGGCTGAGCAAGAGTTTGAGTGGATCACACTTTGAGATGAGCTCCACCCGATGAGCTAGAAGGTAATGTCTTAGCTTCTTGACGACAAAGACCAAAGTCAAGCGCATCTTTTCCATGGGAGCATACCGATGCTCAGGCCCGATCAGCTTCCGGCTGAGGTAGTATAGTGACTGCTCCTTATCCTCTTCATTGATCTGGGCTAAAAGCGTCCCCAAGGAGGCATCCATGGCAGCAATATATAGAATAAGGGACTTCCCTCTGACAGGTGCCCCTAGGACAGGAGGAGTTAGTAGATACTCCTTGATTTGTTCGAAGGCCTTCTGGCAGTCTTCGTCCTATATGAAGGGTGCTCCTTTCTTCATCAATTTGCCGAAAAGCGGACATCTTTCTGAGAGGTTAGAAATGAACCACCTAATATAGCCGAGTCTTCCTTGAAGAGACCTGAGCTCTGTCAAGTTCTTGGGCGGAGGCAGTCCTCTTATGGCCTTGATTTTGTCAGGGTCGATCTCTATGCCTCGAGGTATATTTCTGATGAATCGGGAGAATTTGGGAGGAACAAGGGGTTAGATCTGGGAAGAATGAGGAGGAGAGGAGGGAAGAGAGGAGGGAAGAGGGGGAAAGGGGTCGTCACAGGGAGAGAAGGAATTAGCTCGCATCGAAATCTGCCCTTCTGTGGGCCTTCCATTAGCATTTATAGAGCTTGCAAGACTGGTGGTTAAGCCACAATAGTTCTGCTTATTCCACGTGGACTCTAACGGCCAACAACGCCATTACCGGCTTTTAACAGAAATTCATATTCTCCGTTCCACCTGTAATGAAAATACAGAAGATATGGGGAAATCACAGCAATATGTGTTAATGCTATTGTTATGATCATATGATCGTAACAAATCATTAAAATTAGGAAGGGCTAGGACAGGCGCTGAAATCATACAATGCTTTAAGGTATTGAAGGCGAGCTCAGCTGAGGCATCCCAATGGAAGTTGTCCTTTTTCAGTAAATTGGTTAATGGGGCTGCAGTGAGACTATAGTGTTTTATGAACTTCCGATAGTACCCAGTCAAGCCAAGGAACCCCCGTAGACTCTTGACAGATCTAGGAATAGGCCAATCCATGATTGCCTGAACTTTGCTTGGCTCCATAGAGACTCCATTCACCCCTATACGGTGACCCAAATATTCAATTTCCTGTACCCCAAACTGGCATTTAGACTTTTTGGCACACAAATTGTTGGACTGTAACAGTGCTAAAACTGTGTCTAAATGTGTCACATGGTCTGCCCATGATTTACTGTAGACAAGTATATCATCGAAGAATACAAGAACAAAATGCCTGAGGAAAGGTTTGAAAATATGATTCATAGTCCTTGAAATGTAGAGGGGGCATTTGATAAACCAAACGACATGACCAAAAATTCATAATGGTCTTCATGGGTGGCATGTGTTGTTTTGTGTATATCACTTTCACGCATCCGAATTTGATGGTATCCAGACCGCAAATCCAATTTTGAGTAAAACTGAGACCCATGTAGTTCGTTCAACAAGTCATCCACTAGAGGAATGGGATATTTATTCTTGATAGTCTGGTCGTTTAAGGCCCTGTAATCAATGCACATGCGCCATGACCCGTCTTTTTTTTGGACTAAAAGGACAGGTGCAGAAAAAGGGCTATTATTGTGCCTCAATAATTCATTCTGCATCAATTCCCTGACCTGTGTTTCAATAATTTTCTTATGATGTGGAGAGCGTCTATATGGTGGCACATAGATTGGTTTTGATTCATTGACCAAGGGAATTGTATGATCACAAGTTCTGCTGGGTGGTAGGCCTTTTGGTTCCTCAAACACAGATGCATAGTGTGACAGCAATTCTGAAAGCTCAGGTGGATATGAAGGTTCTGCTGTGACATCAGGTGGTAAATTTTCTACTGAGCACAATTTAATTGCATAGAGGCTCTTGTGTCCACACAGAGCTTTGTGTAACTGTTTCCCAGAAATCAGCTGAACCTGTTGGTCAGTCAAGGCCGAAAAACAATGCTCCTGACCAAGCTAAGAAAATCTCATAGTCATGGTGTCCATATTCCAGATAATGTCACCTAGAGTTTTCAGCCAACTAGCACCCAATACTATGTCGAAATCTTGTAAGGGAAGTATAAGCAAGTCTAATGTAACCTTTAGCCCATTCAAATTAATCGGAGTTTGCTTGCAAATCCCACTGCAATTCAGTTCTATGCCTGATGCCAACCGTACAGGAATATTACTAAGCTTCTGATGAGTTAATTGTAGTTTCTGAACCACCAAAGGATCCACAAAGTTATGGGTGCTACCACTGTCAACCAACACTACTAATTCTTGACCATTAACAGTCCCCAGAAGTCTCATGGTCCCCGGGGAATTCTGTTGCAATGTGGCTTGGGACGGAATGACCGGAGTGATCATATTTAATTCCACAGAATCTTGTTCTGAGTTGACTAAAAAATCTTCCGGTTCTAATTGCTCATCAGGAAGCATCTGTATGAAGAAAAGTTTATGAGGTTTGCACACATGGCCACGTACCCATTTCTCATCACAGTTGTAGCATAATCCTTGTGTTTTTCGATCATGCAATTGTTGAGCAGACAATTTTCGGACCGTAGGAGAATGACTTTTTGGCGGGTTAGAAAGCAAAGGTGGTTGGCTAGGGGAATAATAATTGGTTTTCCTCTTAGCCAAGAACTTTGCCTCTTGAATTCGGGCAAGCTCCATGGCTGCTAGTAGGGTCTGAGTTCTGAAAGACCTAACTTCACAGGCTAGTTCCTCCTTCAACCCGCTAACAAATGTTCCTAACAGGTGTTCCTCAGAAACACCCGTTACTCTATTGCTTAGGGTCTCAAATTCCCTTTGATATTCAAGAACTGTGCCAGATTGTTTCAATTTGCTCAGTGAACCATGGGAATCTAAGAGTGTCACAGGGCCAAATCTGCTGATAAGCACTTCTATGAATTCTGCCCAAGAAACATAACCTTTAATGCTCAGAAAATGCCAATACCAACCTAAAGCCTCTCCTTCAAGATGGAAAGAAGCAATTGTGATCCTATGACCCTCCGGTGTGTGATGAAATACAAAGTATTGGTTGGCCTTATATTGCCACTCGATGGGGTCAGATGAGCCATTAAACCAAGGAAATTCCAACGTTTTAGGTTTGAATGAAAAAGGAGAAGGAGAAGAAATATTCTCATCTGATTGAGCTCGAAACTCTCGGTGGCTGTTCTCAAGTCCGACTGCTGGTCTCCCTCGTCCTTGTTCCTCCGACGGGACTTGGGAGCTTGAGTGCCAAACCGGTGCTGGTGCTTTTGGGCTGTTGCCGAAGCGTCTGCCTGCTTAAGTTCCACCTTGTCTTCCCGTGTTCGACACAGGAGGCTAAAGCGGTTAGTTATGGGGACCATAGGGACGATCCGTTCCGGAGGAATAATGGGTTCGCCCCCATCTAGGCAAATTCGTAAGTCTCCGACAAGAATGTTCTTGCCGGAGTTGCTGGTGGTAGCAATGGCTCACTTGCCTTTACGGCTACGACGGTGCTTCTTCTGGGGAGCGGAAGACGACTCCGCTCCAAGGTGGTAGATCGAGAAAACCTAGCCTGCGGGTGCTGGTGGCACAGGGCCATTCATTGGGAATATCGGGGTAGACCCCAAGATGCGAAGTCTGTAGTGAAGGCGGGGGGCTGGGTGGCTCAAGTGTAGGCTTTCGCCCGAGCCGACAGTAGTGTTGTGGATGCTCACCGCAACGTGTCCACACCAGAGGTTGTCAGTGCAGGGGGTACCGGGATGCCAGTGACCCAAGGCCTAGAGCTTGACCTGGGAGTTGGCAAGACCGGAAGGCGTGACAGAGGGCGCTCAGTCCGTACGGAGGTCACCACGTCCCATAAAGGCTGAACTGTGCTGGGGATCGATGTTGTCGGATTGCAGGAGGAATGCCCCCGATGTAGAGCCGAGAGATCCGAAGCCTGACGCGGACCACTCGTAACATACGTCATATGCAGGAAACCCCAGAGTTGTACGTCCGATCTGGATGCTAGGATGCCTCGTGGCAATGGTTGGGAACCCGAGCGAGGCGGTCGCACTTCTGCGGTTTGGGTCGGGGGGGCCCGAACGGGGTGCTGGGGAGCCCTGCCCCCGATCTAGGAGGCCCGTGTGGGGAGCTGGCTCAGTGGGAGCTCGGGATTGACGGCCAGAGCAGAGTGCAGAGGAGCCGAACACAATAGGGTGGAGACCTACACTGGGAGTTAGCTTGGCTAGGGCTCGGGGTTGGAGGCCTGAGCGAACTGCAAGACTAGAGACCGGAACCTGGGACGCAAGGGTTGTGTCGGAAGCCAGTCGAGACTGGGCCTGGGGACTAATGCTTGCCCGGGCTGGGACTGGTCAGGAACCCCTACGGGCACCAGTGGCAGGAGAGCCGAGCCTGACGCTCGGCCTGGCTGTCGGGACTGGTAGCTGGCGTGGCACCCTGGTGGCACCAGAGGAAATAGGAGCTGGGGGTGGCGGTGGAGCCGCCACGGGGACCACACCCAAGAAGTAGGGTGATCCGATGACTGGGGGAAAGCTGCCGAAGGTGATCGGCACTACTAAGTAACCCACCCATGCGTGGGTGGCGATGGCGATGGGGCCATAGGTGACGGCGGCCATAGTTGCTGGAGTCCTGGATGAGCTGAGGCAACGGCCACGGGCGGTAGTCGAACACGATCCGACAACTGGGAGACGAACTGGAAGCTGCTGGGAAGTGTGAACAGGTGCTCTTCTGCTACCCCTCTCTCGAGGACAGGAAAAGGGCACCCGGACTTCAGGGCTGGCACGGGCTTTCGCTTCAGCAAAAAGAAGGAAGGCGGGAGACGTCCCACCGGGCATGCCATCCTTTTTGTTTCACCCCGGGAGGGTCTGCGGAGTGGTGTGTGCGGTGACCGGAGTGAGGGGTTGGATAGGGCTATGGGAGAGATACCAAAAGTTAATGGGCCTCGGGCACCCCCTCTCCTGACCGTATCCGTCTCAAAGCGGCACCGTGCACTCGCTTCTTACGGAGAGTCGAGGGGAGACCGAGTGACACGGGAGGTTTTTCGGGTTAACTTGAAACATAGCTGGGATACGGGCGTGCCAGTCGATTTCTCGACAATCACCCGTCGAACCGACATTTAATTGGGGATGTGCCACCAGGGCGTGGCACGTGGACTCAGGGGGTGAGAGACACGTGGAGGGAAGAACGGTTCTGTGGGTGAGAGTGAGTAGGCGATTGTGGGGAGTCATGTACTGGACGACTTTCCCCACCGACCGTAAGCAGTCGATGTTTATTTACATCGGATTGAATCCGAAGACCTTCATTCCATACTGAAGAGAAGCCCGTATATTCCTGAAGCCTTAGGGGAAGAGCCAGAAGCACTTTGCAGTTGTAAGTCCATCTTAGGTTGGGTCGTGTTGGCCGGAGATAGAGGGTACTGGTGGTTCACACTAGGTGACACAGAGGGTGACTGAAGGCCCGAACATGGATGTGAGAGCATACGTCCAACTGGCGATGTAACACTGAGATGTATACATTTTATAGGTGGGCCTTGACGGCCCAGGTACAGCAGGGGTATGCCTTGGGACAATTCCGATATACTAATCAGTCCCCGGGTTGATGCGTGATATGTGAGTACATGTGTGTTTTACTGAAGGTTCCTCCCGTGACGTGGGCCATGGCCGCGGTGCCGAACGGGGGCTTGTGGCTGGCTGGGTGATTGAGGGGATACGTCGATCTGACGTCTGGGCGAGGGTCGATCACGGCTCAAGTTGAGCGGTCAACGTGGCCTCGTTACTGGGGGGGAGCAAGAAGTCGGGGCACGTGCATGGTTGCGGCCGACGGGCACGTGAGGGGCGATCCCTGTTGTGTCCCCTAGGGCACAAGTATACTATATGTTGTTTAGTTTTGATGCTAGCAACATATATTGTTGGGGCATCGGAGGTAGCACACACCCGCTCTGTGGGGTGGAAGTGGGTGGAGAAGTGGAGGTAATAGGTTTGGAAGGTGCACAAGTGAGGAAGGAATGGTGGCAATGATAGGCTTAGGTGTAGGTGTAGGTAAAGGTGTGATGGTAATGATAGGTTCAGGTGTAGGTGTTGGAGGCAAAAGCATAGGCAAAGGTGAAGCTTGCTCAGGCTCGGGCAATGAGGGAAAGGGTGGAGAAGATGTAGGTGGTGGCGGTGGATATGGAGTGGACAAAGGTAGTGGATTAGGCGATTTGGGGATAGGAGGTGGCGAAGGTAATGGAGGGTTAGGCAATGGTAAAGATGGTGGAGATGGTGATGGAAGCAATAAGGGTAGTGGAGGTGGTGCCGATGATGACAAAGGTGAAGAGGAGGGTCGCGGCGCCCACCGTCGATGTATCGATACAATGCATCAGGCAATGTCAGGAGTAGAAGCGGGGGTCGAAGAAGTGGCGGCAATGGGAGCACTAGCCTGAGTAGAGGCTTGGGTAGGTGGAGGAGATGGAGACGGGGTAGGAGATGGTGAAGGTAATGGGGTAGGTGATGGAATAGGTGAGGGAATGGATGATAGAGTAGATGACGGAGCGGGTGCTGCGATAGGTGCAGAATCACAGGGGTGCCCCTGGCCTTGTAGTGATGGAGAAGGCTGCCTGGGCGGCGACTGCTGCTGCTATTGCTTGCTGCAAAGATCTAAAGTAACTTCATGCATGGCAGCCCACTCAATCCTCTTCTTGTCTTTCAAACCATAAATAAACTCCCAAAACTCGGGGCAATCCTCAACCAAATGCCCCTGCTGACGGTGAAATTCAAAATATTGAAACATATTTCTGACTGCGGGTTGGCAAGGCACAACTGGAGGGAGTTGCAATGCGTGAGTGACCATCAAAACCCTAAAAATATCTGTAAAACACTCTGGCAATGGAGAACAAGGAGCCTGCTTCAGGCAAGGCGGATGCCGAGGAATATGGGAAGGTAATGGAGATGGTTGTGGGGATGGGAGCGAAGGTTGCATAGGCAATAGTGAGTGGCTAGTAGCAGAGGGACTCGGTAAAGGTGCATGATGAGCGGAGTAGGGAGGTATGTAGATGGCATCCACTTGCTCGGGGTGTGGTGTTTCCTTGATTGGGGGTGGAGATGCAGGCGGAGACACACGAGGGTGCGAGGAAGCAAAAGGTGGACTCATGAAGGGCTGATATGCAGGGGTGTACGGGTATGTAGGAGTGGAAGGCTGACTCATGGAGGGATATGTGGTGGAGGGCTGACTCGTGGATGGCTGACTCATGGGAGATGATGGATACAAGGCATATGTGGGCATAGAGAGTGAAGGAGACTCAGGGTCAAGGGAATCTTGGAGCTGTTGGCGGATGAAGCGGGCTCGACTATAGAGTTGTTGCCAGGATGTAATTTCATTCAGGGCTAAGATGAACCGATGCTCGGGCGTTGCATTGGAAATGAGCATTTTGATCTGCTCTCCCTTCAGAATATGCCTTAGGACTTGCACGGCGAGGCGACGCCAGCAGTCAGTAAACATACAGAAATCCTCTTTGAGCTTCATCTTCTCATGGGCCAGATCCACAACAGAATACTTGGGCCCAACCTGGTCCTGAAATTGCTGAAGAAATTCCTCTTGGATAGTTTGGAAATTCATAATCCGCTCTTGTGGCAACGAAAAGAGCCAATCCCAAGCTGAGCACTCTAATGGCAGACCAAATAAATATGTCATCAAACATTGGTCATGCCAAAATTGGGCCGACTCATATACAAACTCCTTTACATGCACATACAGGTCACCGACTCCACCATAATGGCGATATGTAGGAATTTGCAAAGGAGGTGGAAGCCAGAGATTTTGAAATGCAAAAGGAACACTCAAGGAGGATTTGAGATCGATTCGATGTTGTAGTTCATCAAGCTGGCGTTGAGTTTGAGCAATCATCTTTGGGGTAGGGAGAGATCGAGAAGAATGTGAGCCAACTTAAGCAAGAGGATGCGAATTCGGACCAGGAGCATGATATTGGGCTAGATAAGAAGATCCAGGCTTAGAAGAAGGAGGGCTCATTCCGGGAATAGAACGATGTGTGGGCCTAGAAGAAGCATGAACATAAGAATAAGGACCTATTGGGCTAGCAACAACATGGGTAGAAGGAGCAAGCCCATTAAGGTGGGAAGGCCCATTAAAAGATGGAGGCTCAACAAAAGAATGAGACCCATTAAAGGATTAAGGCCCATTAAAGGATGGAGGCCCATTAAAGGATGGAGGCCCGTTAGAGGAATGAGGCCCATTAATGTAAGAGGGCCCATTAAGGTGATTTACAATGAGTTTATGGGCTTGGGCCGAGTCCATTCGGAGAACAAGAGATGATGAATGGGCCATGGATTCGCTTGTTCTTCCGACGGGTTGGAGGGACCACGAGGAGATGGGCCTGCGTGGGAAGTGGAATCCACACGGGACTAGGAAGAACATTGGAGAGAGGAATGGTACATGGGGTTAAAGCGGTGCTCCATGAGGGCAAAATGGAGACTCAATACAGGAAAATCAAGAAAATACAATGAGGGAAGCAAGGGCTTAATGGGCTAGAGAACAGGAGGGGGCTGACATAATAATGTAAAAGGAAAATAGACCTAAGACAATGGGACTAAACAATAGACACACAAAATGGACTAACCTAAATGGACCTAACATAACAGTTTAAATTAACAATTATATACCAGAGTCCAGTCCACGGGAAAGACAACAAGTCTAACAGTACAGTCGATAGAATAGAAAAGACGCACCGAAAAAGTCTGGGGAAGCCCGATGAAGGTACCAGTTGGCAGCTACGAACTCGCACACTAGGAACCGTGAAAGCATAACGAACAACGACCCACTTGAAAAGTAGGGGTGAGCCTCATGTCACTGGCTTAGTAGGGGTCACACGGATCCCCACTGGAAAACACGCAGTAACATGGAACAATAAAAATAACAGGAGAGACAGCAGGTGTAGCAAAGCAGGAAAACTACACTAGAAAGCTGTAAACTACCACTAGAATGCAGTAAAAGAAAAGACAGGGCGTAGGAGTAGGGAACAAGCTAAGGAAGAGAGGGAGGAAGCCGTACCAGACATGTGGCTACCGAACTAACCTCGGCACCCCAAACTACTCTAGGCAGCAACAAGAAGGCGACTCTGAGCTGATGAAGTTAGGAGTTGCCGATCTGTCGATGCTGCAAGGGACCTGCAAGGCAAACAAAGACCTAGGAAAAACCTAGACAAATGCAGACCCAGACGACACGACCAGAACGTCGTGCGCACTGTCCCACACATGACTAGAACATCATGCATACGACAAGACACTAACCTCAAGCACGACCACGAGAGGGCTAACCCAGAAGGTCGTGACGCATAAGAAACGCCGAGAGTCACTTGCCACATGACTGAAGTGCCTTCTCACTAGAAGAACTACTAGATGCATCCACTGATGTCTTATACTATGCCATACGTACCTCACTACGGACGCCTCAGTGCGGCGGAGACTGAGGTGCACGCTGAACCAGAATGAAACTACAGTAATGAGTGACTAGTCAGGGTCACGCCCCTCAACGTGAGTCCCCTAACCACGTGTACACACACTGGCCCACTACCTAAGCCAGGCCTCTAGCTAGTATTCCCCCTCCGAAGGATGCTACGGTTGGACCGGGGGCCCACAAAACTAGCTTAAGAACCGTAAATCGAAAAAGTGCCCCGCTACAAGACATAAGGCTATGACTAGTGAAGGCTCATGAAACACTGACTCCAAAGCATGAGTGCTGAAGTACAGACAGGCTAATCATGCACTGTCACCCGTATTACAAAGCACTAATGGCAGCAGAACCACTACCGATAGACTCAGGACAAGGCAACTAGACCTGAAACTATAACGATCCCTGAGTCCCACGACTTTGAGTCAAGATCATCATACACAGCGAGAAAAGTCGCCAATCGGTCTAAACCTAAGCCAGAGAAAATGACGTTGTTGGAGGAAACGACACACGAAGACCTAAGGAACACCAAGGACCCTCAGCACATCTAGACAAGCAGAACGAGGTAAGATGATACCTCACTGCAGCCAGAACCACGTCTCGAACTGGACAGAACCATCAAGACACACAAGGTTACGTATCAACTGCTGGGTGACCCCGGGTTGATTGGAGCCAGACAATGACAACTCAATAGTAGGGAGGAAAACCCTGCTACAAGCAAGAAGACTCCTGGCTGCCTTATGACGTAGTCTTAGCTCTCATAGGATGTCAAGAGACACACATGGGAAAGCAGGTAGACCACAAGGACAAGCCAAGATAACGGAAAACCAGAACGATGGTCGATGACACTGGCAGTTCTAGATCGAGTCGTTAGGAAAACTGTGACAGTTAGGGAGTAGATTGCGCACAGTCAAACTAAAACCGACCAATCCAGGAAGCCACCGACAGATAGACACCACCCTAGAGCATAGACCTAAGACAAACAGACACAAAATAGCCATCACTGCCAACGAACGGAATGACGGACAACGCATAGGGATGGGCAGTCACACAGTGGCCGCTCAAAGAGATGAACAGTTGGGGCCCAATTGCCCAACGCAACTGACCTACTACAGTGTCGGTCAAAATGGCTTTGACCAAGCCGCCCAGCGCGACTGACACCAAGGTGTTAGCAAGAGGTCAACAGGGATATGCGGTCACCACCTAGCCGCACATCCCAGATGATAGGATGGATGGCTAGAAGGGGGCTGCCTAGGGGAAGATGGACGGTCCTTACTGGGCCGCACATATCTTGTGCAGTCTATTGTGAGGCCGCACAAGCCCCAAAGTCCTGGAGGATGGATGGTCATGGCTGGGCCGCCCAAGAGGATGGACGGGCCCTGGTTTGACTGTCTAACTATGACGGCGAGCAAACCCATGGGTTGGCCCAATCGTGGCCTTCCCACGCCCCATTCGTGCCGAAACGAAGGGAATGCAGCCATGGACACACCCACAATCACATGGACTCCAACCGGAGTCGAAACGATGCACGGATCGCAAGAAACGGGCGATTCTAACGAAATCACCTAAATGGGGTTAACGAGGTTCTTGGCCTCCTACCGGCCCCGATAGACCACCATTCACGACGAAACTTGCGGGGATGGGAGCTAGACATCCCGATGGTTCTTTTGACAACAATTTTGTCAAGAACCGTCGCCGTTTTCCAGTGAGCCCCACAAACCCCAAAAACTAAAATTTTGCTAAAATCGGCCCGATCTCGCTCGATCGAGCGCCAAATCGCAAACAGAGATAGGGAAACTTGCAGAATAGGTAGGTGATCCATCTCCTTACCTCCACCGAAGAAACCACGCACCGAAGTGACTAAACTGCACCGAAAATCATAACGCGAACTCAACCGCCGGCTTTGGGGACATCGAGATTGATCCCAATAAGGCAAAGGCCATAAGAGAAATGTCTCCTCCCAAGAATTTAAAAGAAGTTCGAGGATTGATCGAGAGGTTACAATTTATTCGCCGATTTGTCCCCCAGCACTCACAAAGGTGTAGGGTGTTCTACGAGCTTACTAAGTTGGGAGTCAAATTTGATTGGGATGACAAGTGTTAGGCAGTCTTTGACGGATTGAAGGATTATCTCTCAAATCCTCCTGTCCTGAGGCCGCCAGTTCTAGGCAAACTACTTGTTCTTTATGTTTCTATTTTAGATGACTCAGTAGGTGCTGTCCTCGCACAAGTCGATGAAGAAGGCAAAGAAAGGGCAGCCTACTACTTATCAAAACTTCTCAACCACTGTGAGCAGAAGTACACAGCTATGGAGAAAATCTGTGCAGCTTTAGTCTAGGTAGTTCAAAAACAAAAACATTACTTTCTAGCTTACGAGGTTCATCTCATTGCAAGTATGAATCCCATTAAATTTCTCCTTGAAAAATCTGTCCTTACCGACCGATTAGCACGATGGCAAAGCTTCCTTTCTCAGTTTGATATCACCTATATTTAGCAAAAAGTAATTAAAGGCTACGCCATCGCCGAGCATCTTACTCATCACCCTCTACCTCGATTTGATCCTGTCCGTTCAGAGTTTTCAGATGAGGAACTAATGCCCATCAACCAACCTCATGACCCTCTGTGGACATTACATTTTAATGGGGCTCTGAATTCTCATGGAAGGGGTATCAGCATGGTTCTTCTAACACTAGAAGGTATCACTATTCCATTTGCTGCTTAGCTTACTTTCCCTGTCACAAACAATATAGCTGAGTATGAGGCTCTTTTGACCGGGCTACAGATCACTCATGAATATGGTGCTACCCAGCTGCGCATTGTTGGTGATAGTCAGCTCATCCTACGCCAAGTGCTTGTCAAATGTCGCACGTTCGATCCTAAGCTCAAGCCATACCAGGAACTTGCTTCCGCTTATGCTAAGCTATTCACCAAACTGATCTTTGTCCATGTCCCTCGCAGTCAGAACATCTTAGTCGATGCCCTTCCTTCACTGGCTTCTGCTCTAGTCTTTCCCCCTGAACTGGACTTCCACGTTCCTCTTATTCATAAGTGCCACACTCCAGCTATCAAAGATCCTGCATTTCGTAGTGTTAAGGGCAAGGTGCTCGAGAAGATCAGGGAAGGTGCAACTCTCAAGAACAAGGAGGTCATACTCACGGACTGGGAAGAAGAATTGGCTGATGAAGAAAAGTCATAGTATTATGAGATTGCTAAATATTGTTATGATCAGTCTTATCTAGAAGAAGCTACTGTGGAAGAAAAGAAGGTCATTTGAAGAGTTGCTTAAAGATACACTTTGGTTGGAGGTGTGCTCTACAGAAGGGGGCTCACTGGTGTTTTATTAAGGTGCCTTGACGATGGTGAATCTTGGAAAGTTGTGGAAGAGGCACATTCAGGCGTGTGTGGTGGCTATGTGAATAGCCAGATGTTAGCTAAGAAAATCCTTAGACTAGGCTTCTATTGGCCCACTCTAGAAGAGGATTGTTCCATCTATGTTCAAAGGTGTGTCAAGTGCCAACTACACACCGACAAAATCCATTCTCCTGCTTCTTCACTCCATCCTATGTCCTCCCCGTGGCCTTTCTCCATGTGGGCTTTTGATGTCATTGGACCTCTTAGTGATTCGAACCTCCTCACAAAATTAAAATCATTCATCCTCACGGCCACGGAGTACTTCACCAAGTGGGCGGAAGTGGAGGCTTATGTGGAGATCAAAGCGTCAACGGTCTGTAAATTCATCATGAAGAACATCATTGTGAGATTTGGCATCCCGAGTACTATCATCACTGACAACGGACCGTAATTCATCTCTCAGGAGCTTAAGGATCTCTACAACAGGTATAACATTACATTGCACCATTCATCTCCTTACTATCCTCAAGGCAATGGCCAGGCAAAGGCAACTAATAAAACTTTGATTAAAATCATTAAGAAAATATGTGAAGCCAATAAGTTTACAGATTGGCCAGAAAAGCTCGTGGAAGCTCTATGGGCCTATCGAACATCCATTTGAACTCCTACTGGGCAAACTCCCTTTGCTCTCACTTATGGAAAGGAGGCGGTAGTCCCCTATGAGATTCTAATTCCCTCTCTTCGGGTATAATTAGATAAGGAGCTCCCTATTGATGAATGACGTGAATCTCTCCATGCGCAATTGGAGCTCTTAGATGAAAACATCTGGCCGCCGCCGAACATGCACGAGTATATCAAAATAGGCTTTCACGATTCTATCAAAAGAAAGTGATTGAGAGAAAATTTAAAGTCGACAAAATGATAATTAAACGAATCTTTGTAAAACCCGGTGGACCTCGCTCAAAACTCTAACCAAACTGGGAAGGACCTTATGTAATAAAAGAAGTATATCCTGGTAATGCATATCAATTGGTTAATGCGGACGGGGAACAATTGGCTTACCCTTGGAATGGACTGTATCTCAAGAAATATTACCCTTGATAAAAGACAAAAAAATGAAGAAAAGGTAAAAAAATAAATAAAAAGAAGAAAAATCAAAAAGGTTGACACTATGCCTTCTCACGACAAACGGAAAGATCAATACCTCTAATTCATTCTTCACTCTTAGCAATTTAACAAATGGGTCAACACCCACACACACTTCACGGTTAACCCTCGAACCTTGTACGACACGAAATCCAAGGTGAGTCCAAACCAAACCAGCAGTGGAAAGTGTAACTTATTCTCTTCCCTTTAGTTTACGAGAGGGGGGAAGTTAGGACTTACTCAGATCACCGAGCCTACCCACTGTCTTAGTAGGTAGAAGTCAAGGCCCAAAAGGGTAAATTTGCCAAAAGCCTTCACCTCCTTTAAAAAAGAAAAAAAATAGCATGTCAAGAGTGCAAAGTCCCCGCAGGGAAAACCCTGGGCGTAAGCATGCATGAGAAAAGACCCTTTCAATAAAAAATCAAACATGTCAAGAGGGCAAAGTCTCCGCAGGGAAAACCCTAGTCGTAAGTATGTAACAATTAATGCATGGGCAATTAAAAGTCACCCTAAGCAAAAGACCAAACTCCAACGGGCAATAGGATTGTGCAAGGTCATCTACTAACCCTTTCTACCCTCTCTCGTAAACTTCCCACATTACTGTCTTCTGTCTCCCCCCGAGGCCCACTCTAAGCTCAAGGGGTGGTAGGGATAAGTTTAGGAAGAAGTGTTGTACGAAGGGGGGCAGGAAAAAGCAACACCTAAGCACGTTGACCCTTTGTTAGGTTGCTTAAGAATGACTAATGAATTGTAGGTAATGAACGAGTAAGTATTTCGTGATATATGTACTTTATCATCTCCTAAAAATAAAATAAAAAAAATACAAATCAAAAAAAGGGAAAAAGAGAGGAAAAGAAAATAAAACACAAAAAATGTGTTATTTGCTTATTTTGCATAATGCTTGATCACTTTTATTTTCAATACTTACTTGCTTGCTCGCATGTTGTATGTCCCCCTTCATCTTTTGTCGTTATTATTTTGCCTTAGTTGATTAAAGGCTTAGCCCCTTGACCCAATATCAAGGTCAAAGAAGGACAAACCCCTTGGTTATAAAGGGGCCAAGTCAGACAGATGAATTAATCTATTTGTTTATGTGCAAAAGATAGAAGCAGGAACAAAAGAAGCACACAAGGGACAAACACAAGGGAAGCGGCTGGTAACATCAAAACTCATCTATATATATCTGTGATAAATATCTGTTTACAGAAGTAGGAGTGGCGTATAGGTATCTCTCTCTAACTCTCACTGCCACTCTCTGTCGGACCCTCATCCCTACCCCTAGGAGGAACCTGTGGAGGCCCCATTGGCCCCTGTGAGGCTGTCAACCTCGCAGCCTGCCCTGCCTCTGTCCTCTGTCGAGAAGAGGAGCCTGCCATGTACGATGTGCCGGTGAAGGAGAGTCCTATAGCCCATGCCCTCTCCCTACCTCGTTGTAGGTGCTCCTCCATGAGCTGAAGCCGCTCCTAGAGGGTGGCTATCTACATCCTCGCCTCCTCCAGCTTTTGCTCTCGTACCAGACACTCCGCAAGTCGCTCCTCTCCGTAGCTGGCGTAATCCCTCCTCTCCACGTCGAGGGTGACCCTCAGCTCCACCACGTCAATGGGTAGCGCCTCTCGCCGCCACAGTGCCTCCTCTAGCTCCGCGACCTGCTGATCACAGAACGCAACCTCAGCACCAGCCAGTGCAGCTTGCTCAAAAGTGTCGTGTAACTACGCACCCTGCATCATTCAAGCAACGATATTAGCATCATAAAGGAAACATAAGAACATCATAACAAACATCACTCACATCTATCGCGTGCTGTCTCCCCTCCTCCTCCAATTTCACGATCCGATGATCACGGTCTGTAGTCCGGGGAAGGGCAGTCTGTAACTCAGCCACCTGTAATTTTCACTTCCATCAGATGCATAACTCAATTCAATATCATAAGTTGAACTTAAAAAACCCATTCAAAACATACCCACTCAGCGAGGTCACGCTCCACCGCCTCGGCTCGCGCTATGGCTCCCGAAAGTCTCTCCTCTAGTGCAGTGACCTCAGCCGTCGACCCCTGTGAGCTGGATGCACCTTCAGCACCTCCTACTACCACTCCCTGCTAGGCACGCTACACTTCATTGAGACCATCAGTGGCTGAACATCACAATAATCAAAGAAGCAAAGAGCATATAGATAGGGCATACTTGCCAGAACCTCTAGATCAGCACGAGTGGTCGCCAACTGGGCCTCCAAGCTGTGGAGGTGAGCACGCAAGTCCACTGCTGCCCTGTCCCTCGCATCCTGCTTAAAACATTCACTAGTAACATATCTCAGGTGCATAAGGAAAGCTAGAGAGCATTTGTACATACCCCCATCAGCCTCATCTGGTCCCGCCTCCCGTAGGTGTCCCAAGAGCGTCGTAGGTAGGCCGAGCTGTCTGGGGCATAGGAGATGACTGGAACCCCGAGTCGCTGCCAGTCCGCATACTACTCCGGGAATCGCAGCCTCAAGTCAATCACCTTGGTCCACCCGTGGGTCTTCCTCCTGATCCCACGGGGCTCCTCTACGTCGATCCACTCCTGGTGGAAGCCAAGAGTCCTCATGACCAACTGAAGCCGTAGCGGCTCGATGTCGTTTAGGCAGTGAACCCAGATGTCACGCCCAAAACGAGGTCGGCCCACTACGACCCACGCCTGGCCCTCATCCGACATCCCCTCATAGGGCCTCCAGATGACCTGCATGTTATATATCATAAGCATCATATATAAGTAGGAAATTAATGACAGAATTCAAAGCAATGCATTAAACTCATTAACGTACCAGTGAAGGGGGGAAGTCTCGCAGCTCCCGCCACGTGACTAGTAGCTCATAGTCGTGAGGTGCTCCGGTCAGGTATGGCACCCACCGTCGGGCAAGAGGGTAAGCAGCCTCCTCTCATGGTCGAGCTGTGACCCAATCCATCGGGAAGTAGAGGTGGGCCCACACCTGTAAACATCAGCATTCATCAGTCACATTCATAATCATAAAAATAATTACAAATCATAAAATGAATTGAATAGAAATTGAATGAAAATACCTTTAGAAAAGGTGAGAAGCCATTGACAGTCATCTCCCAGCCAGTCCCCGTAGAAGGATCTGCTATCAGATGTGCTAGCAAGGCGGCTCCCCAGGCTTTACGTATTTTTCTGAATTAGTACATTTTTAGTTGAATTTATGAATTTTCAAAAATTAGAAAAATTTCTAATTTCCTTATATTTAACCCCCCACCCTCTCTCTCTTCTCTCACGCCATCTCACTCTCTCTCTCCCGTTCTCTCTCGTTCTCTCGTTCCTTTGGCTCCGGCTACAGACGGAGGCGACCGCGGGTGAGGTAGCGACGTCGGGAGGTTGCTGAGACGCGTGGTGGAGCGAGAATCGGTGCGGTTCTGGCGCGACCCTGAATGGTGGATTCAAAGCCGATAGTTCGGTTCGCGTGGTGGTTTTCGGTGTGGTTTAGTCACCTCGACGCTCGGTTTCATCAGTGGATGTAGGGAGATGGATTGCCACTTCGTCCTCTATGTTTTCCCTGTAATTTTACGTAGATTGGTGCTCGATCAGGGGAGATCGGGCCAGTTTAGTGAAAATCGATATTTTTGGGGTTTGTAGGGTTCACCAGAAGATGGCAACCATTCTCGATGTAGTTAGTGTCAAATTGACCGCTGGGATGTTAGGATCACAACCCCACCAGTCTCGCATCGATCAATTGTCATTTGGGGCCTGTAGGAGTCCGAGAACCCCGGTGACTCGATTTGAGTCAATTCGTTGGAATCGTCTCGATTTCGCGTTTTAATGCATGCATGTGGTGTTTTTAGTCTCCAGGGGTTATTTTTCGTCGTGTGACATTCTTTCCCCTACGCTTCGGCGTGAATGGGGCGAGGAATGGGCCGATTTGGCAGTTCCCCTATTTTGCTCACTGGATTCGTGTAACGGTCACTCCAGTGACCATTACACTGTGTGACGGTCCCCCGATAGACCGCCACAACCATAGTCATTTTACGTTCTTCGAGGTAGGGGTTGTGTGACAGACCAGCATTGGACCGTCACATGACTATAACGTGCCTATGGTGGGGCATTATGCCCTTGGTGTGACGGACCAGTATAGGACAGTCACATGCCTGTAACGTGCCTTGTTTGGTCCGTTACGTACTGTGATTTTCGAGGCCTGCTGCTATGTCAAACCCTCAACGACTGTGTTGCCTCGAAGACCATGTCAGTCGGTTCGCTATAATGGATCTCTCCCTGTGTGTTATTGTTAGGTAATGCACTTGTGTGGGTCTGCTACATTGTCCTTGACTGGCATTTGTCTGGCTATGGTGGTTGGTGTAACGAGCCTACCCCCATGCGCCATGTGACAGTGGCAGACTTAGCCTAGTCTGTTATATGCCTCTTGTCCGTGTTAATGTTTTGAGTCCGTTGGCCATAACGCACCAGTCCTAGTGTATTAGGCTGGTGTAACGCACCTATATAGGTCTGTTACATACCCTTTCATTTGAGTTCTGGTCCGTTGGCCATAACGCCCCTGTCCTAGTGCGTTATGCTGATGTGGCGCTCCTACTCTGGTGCGTTACATGGTCTTCATTGGATTTTAGGTCTGTTTGTCCTGACGCCCCTACCCTGGTGGGTCAGAGCAGTGTAACGCCCTTATAGAGGTGCATTATAATCCTGTTGTTAGCTATGATGACCATTGTTCGGTTCTATATCCGTTTGTGTGTTGGTCTGTCTTAGGTTTGTATTTTAGAGCGGTGTCCATGTGTCGGTGGTTTCTAGATCAGTCGGTTCAGGTGACTTGGTGTGGCCTTTTCCTTAACTACGATAGTACCCTAACGACTTGATCTAGAACTGCCAGTGTCTTTGTCTCCAGATTCGTAGCGGTTGTTCCTCGACTGCCAGGTTCACCTAGCGGTTGGCTGATAGTTTGCTCTGCCTAGAGCATAGCCGTTGTCCACCCCTCCTATTTCTGTTTGTCTTGACTCGATCTCGTGGTTTGCCCGTGACCCGTGGGTGTCTATTGACATCCCATGAGGGCAGTGATCATGATGGGACGGCCAGGAGTGCTTGTGCATGCAGCATGTGTGTTTGTATGTGTGTCTGTGTGTATGTGTTGTGCCAGGTTCCGGTCAACCCGATGAGACCAAGGGTTGACAGGCAGCCTTGTCTGTGTCTCGGTGGTTCCGTTCAACTCGAGACAGTGTTCTGGATGCCTCGGGGTACTGTTCTATCTCGATTTGCATGTCCAGGTGTGCTGAGGGTTCTCAGTGTTCCCTCGGGTCTCCGTGAGTCATTTCCTGCAGAGCGTGGTTTCCTTTGGCTTAGGAGTAGACTGATTGGCGACTTGTTCCACTATCTGTAACAATCTTGCCTCTGAGTCGTCTGACTCAAGGATCATTACGTGAGTAGGTCTAGTTGCCTAGTCCTGAGTTGGCGGCATTCGCTGTGCTGCCATTGGTACTTCAGAGTACGTGCGACAGTGCTCTCTTGCCTATCTGTACTTTCACACTCGTGTTTTGAGTCTCCGTGCCTTGTGAGCCTCCACTAGTCGTAGCCTTATGGAAGGCTTCGGCGTGATGACTCTTGTAGCGGGGAACTTTCCCAGTTTACGATTCTTAGGCAAGTTCCATGGGCCCCTCGTCAACCGTAGCATCCTTCGGAGGGGTAATACTAGCTAGAGGCGTGGCTTAGATGATAGCCAGTGTGTGCACATGTGGTTAGGGGCTTTAGACTTCCGTCATTAGACGTGACCCTGACTAATCGCTTGTGTTATGGTACTGTTCTAGTTCTAGCAGTGTCTTTGTCTCGGCCTAGTCCTTACGGTAGGTGACGTCGACAAGACGCTAGTAGGCGTAGCATAAGACAAACCACCCCCCCATCTCACTCTCGCGCGCTCACTCTCTCTCTCCCTCGTTCTCTCTCCCAGAGACACCCGGCTGCAGATGGAGCGGTCCGCGGGCGAGGTGACGATGCGTGGGACTTGCTGAAACGCGTGGTAGGGCGAGGAACAGCGTGGATTTGTCACGATCCCAAACGACAGATTCGAAGTTGGTGGTTCAGTTCGCGACGGTGTTTCGACGAGATTTAGTCACCCATGGAGCTCGATTTCCTCGGTGGAGGTAGGGAGATGGACCCTCTCTGCGTTATGCATATTTTCCCTGTCTCCGTGCGTAGTTTTGTGGCCGATCGTGGGACATCGAGCCAGTTTAGCATAAAGTGTAATTTTTGGGGTTCACAGGGTTGGCCAAAAAATGGCAACCATTCGTGCCGTAGTTAGTGTCAAACTGACCACTGGGATGTCAGGATCCTAACCCCACTAGTTTCGTGTCGATCGGTTGTCATTTGGGGTCGATAGGAGTCTGGGAACCCCGATGACTCGATTTGGGTCGATTCATCTGAATCGCCCGGATCTCACAATTTAATGCATTTCGGTGAGTGCATGTGGAGTTTTTGGAATCCTTGAAGGATTTTCCATCGTCTGCATGTATTTCCCCTGCGCTATGGCGTCCATGGGGCGTGGAACGGGCCGATTCGACCGTTTCACCGTTTTCATCGTCGGATTGACATAACGGTCCTACCAGAGGCTGTTATGTGCATAACGGTCCCTCGATAGACCGTTATGTTTCGTTCATTGATTTTTATCTTCAGAGGTCTTGGAGCATAATGGACCAGGACTAGTCCGTTATGTGGAGCATAACGCCCCTGTCCAGGTGCGTTATGGTCGGGTGGTTTTCAAGGACTGCCATGTCAGATCCCTCGATGATCGTGTTTATCTCGAAGATCATGTCAGTCAGTTTGCATAACGGACTCCTCCCCGTGCGTTATGATTAAGATAACGCCCAGGTGCAGATCCGTTATGGTCTATTGACTGATGCTTTGACTGGGTATGGCGGTTGATATAACGCGCCTCACCCCGTACGTTTTGTGGATGTAATGGATTGGGTGTGGTCCATTATATGCCCCTGGTCTGTGGTTAGTCTGCTTTTGTGTCTGTTGGGTATAATGCACCTGACCTAGTGCATTATACTAGTATAACGTGCCTGTTGTGGTCCGTTATACTTCGTGTTGTTAGTGCGTTGGTCTATTGAGCATAACGCACATTCTCTGGTGCGTTATGTCGATATAACGCCCTTAGCTTGGTGTGTTATATCGTCTGTTGTAGTTTTTGGTCTGGTTGGCATAACGCCCCTCCTGTGGTGCATTATGTGGTTATAGCGCCCCTATGCCGGTGCGTTATAGTTCTGTTTGCTGTATTGACCATTTGCTTATGTTGTATTGTATGCCCGTCTGTCTTAGGTCCTTATTTAGGGCGGTGTCTATCTATCGGTGGTTGTCTGGATTGGTCAGTTTAGGTGACTGGCTGTGGTCTTCTCCTAGACTATGATAGTACCCTAACGACTCGATCTAGAAACTACCATTGTCTGTGTCTCTGGTTGCATAGTAATTGTCTCTTGACTGTTGGGTTTCCCCTAGCAGTTGACTGATGAGTTGCTCTGCCCGGAGTGTTGTCGTCTCCCGCCGCTCGTGTTCTTGTTGGTTCTGCTTGCTTATGTTGTGGCGGTGGATGTGTTAGTGTGTCGGTGTCATGTTTGGTTCCGGTCAACCTGGGGTTACCTAGCGGTTGATAGGAAGTCTTGTTGTGTCTCGACGGCCTTGTCTAATTTGAGACGCTGGTTTTGGATGCTTCAAGATATCATTCTACCTCGATTTACGTATCCAGATGTGCTGAGGGTTCTTGGTGTCCCCTCAAGTCTCCGCATGCCATTTTCTCTTAGAGCTTCATTTTCCTTGGCTTAGGATTAGACCGATTGGCGGCTTGTCCCGCCATGTGCGATGATCCTGACTCAGAGTCGTAGGACTCAGGGACCATTGTAGCTGTAGGTCTAGTTGCCTTGTCCTGAGTTTGTCGGCAGTCTCCTACGCTGCCTTTGGTGCTTCGAAGTAGGTGTTATAAGGCACTATTACCGGTATGTACTTCAGCACTCATATTTTGGAGTCCGTGTCTTGTGAGCCTTCACTAGTCATAGCCTTACGGCACACTTCGGCGTGTCGGCTTTTACAGCGAGGCACTTCCGGTTCATGATTTTTAAGCTAGTCTCCGTCGGCTCCCGCAGTTACCATTGCTTCCTACGGGGGGAGAAAACTAGCTAGAGGCCTGGCTTAGGCAAAAGCTAATGTGTGCACACGTGGTCAGGGGCTTTGGACTGATGTCGAGGGGCATTCCCCTGTCTAGTCACTCGCGACTTGGTTACTGTTCTGGTTCTGATAGTGTCTTGGTCTCTACCCTTCTGTAGGTATCGTAGACGCGGCGCTAGTAGGTGCAGCATAAACGTCAGTGGACGCAGCTATCTATTCTTCTAGTTTGGGGCACTCCAGTCACATGACGCGTGGCTCTTTGCGATACTCTTTGCGATACCCTTTGCGGTTGGCTTTGCGTTCCTCATGCGTCGTGGCCTTCTGGGTTAGCCCTTTGTGGCTGTACTCAGGGTCTCTATCTACCGCTTGCATGACATTCCAGTTGTGTATGTGGCAGTGTGCATGATGTCCTTGTCATGTCATCCGTCATCTGTGTCGGTCGTCTGGTGAGACACTTTCAAACAGACTATGAGGCGTGAATGCTCAAAAAGATGCGTATGATGCATGCTGGGCTAAATTAAAGGAAATCATTAAAACGAATGCAAAGAAAGGATAAAATAGAAAGTACTCGGGAATAGTATTGTTTGACAGGGGCAATCAGAGTCAGGATGCTATCTGCAACCACGACGTGCGAGATAGAACCATCATCCCCTAATTTTCCCAACCTAACGGCCTATCCGATGATTAAACGCGTGCACCTGGATCATCATCATTTTTGTTATAGGGGAACGTCAGATCTTGGAACACACGAATGACCATCCAGTTCTTGAGATAATATAGCATAGATATCGTATAGTAATGCATTATGGGATATAAGGATCGAAATACTTACTTGACTTACCTGACGGAAAGCGGAAGCCAAAGTGAAATAATGCTGCAAAGGAGTCATGAACAAGGTTTGCAATAATATATCATGGAACAAATATCATTTAAGCCAAAATATCAGCAATTAAGCACATAATGTAGCAATAATAGAGCTTCACAACATAGTTCATGATTTTAGCATATACACGGTCTAACTCTAGATCGCCCAAGGATATAAACGGTCCAAAGTGGACCGTGAGGGCATTGTAAGTTTGAAAGTTATCATGGCATTACCACGGCCTAATGAAAGACCGCCTAGTGTTATGAACGGTCATAGGGAGACCACGTGAGGGGAGTAACATTGCCACAAATAACGTTGCCACACATAAACGGCCCATCGATGGACAGTGTACGTAATGTCAGTTTTAAAAAAATAAAACCGACCCTCCTTCTCCTTCACCGTAACCGATGGAGAGCGCCCCCCCACGTTCT
This sequence comes from Amorphophallus titanum, assembly GCA_024336825.1. Lineage (NCBI taxonomy): Eukaryota > Viridiplantae > Streptophyta > Magnoliopsida > Alismatales > Araceae > Amorphophallus > Amorphophallus titanum. The sequence continues at coordinate 28,529,946 of JANBPO010009603.1, forward strand.
CCACGTTCTCCATTCTCCACCACCGAGATTACCACCTCGCCCTCTTCTCTCTTCTCATTCCCCATTCCATACTCTCCCCCACTCTCTCCCAATTTATGTGCTTGAAGCACCAAGCGCGAAGGATGGCCGGAGGAAGTCTTCCACCACCACCGCCGTCAACCACCACAGAGGAGACGATGCCGCCACTATCCGTGGTCGTGGGAGAAGTGCCACTGTATGAGGCACTGCCACCACCCATGGTTGAGGAATGGACGAAGATAATCGTCGACAGAGGGGGCGAGGGTGTGGGAGCACCGTCGGAGGCGGTGGCACCGGCGATGGATAGGCCGACGCGTACCTCAGAGGTAGGCCCATAAACCACCTCCCCTTTCCATTCTTAGCCCATGCATGCAGCCCTAGGGGAGAAGAGGGGCATTAGTCCCCTATTAGACCGGTTGGGAGGCCACTCCGGCTGTCACCCACCGGCGAGGAAGGTTTGGATGCTGTCGGGCACGGCGGCTAATACATGGTCTTATAGTGATCACATAATAGAACTACACGGCTCACATAGAATCGTCTGAGAGTAGAATGGTCCATGGGTGACCGTTTAGGGGAAGTTCAGTAGCTGGGGTATTGGGGAGCGAACACGGTCTGAGGAAGACCGTATGGAGAGATAGACGATTCATCTCGGCCATCTAGGAACTGAACAATTGAGAAACTAAATGGTCTTCACCAGACCGCGCAATGGGAAGATGGTCAAGCGAGTGTCCGTGTCCACGATAGGCACATGATGAATTGAATGGTCCCTAGTTGGATGTCTAGATGAGTGAACGATCCTCAATAGACCATCCACTAAACAGAATGGCTAGTGGGTGACCGTGGACCTTAGATCAATGAAGGGGCCATTCTTTGAAACGTAGGCGGCCAGAAACCCACCATTTTGGGAACGTAAACGGCCCAATGGGGACCGTTACCTTGAAAGAGTGCTATTTTTTTAATGCAATGCATGACTTATTATGAGATGTATGACTAATGCAAATTGTTTAAATGCATGCAGGGAAAGTGCAGGACCCAGATCTTCTGGCTCTAGGTCCGGGCAGTGTACCTCACACCGCCGGACATCTAGAGGGAGCGCTTGGTGGCGATGGGCTTCGGCGAGTTCCTCAGAGTGGAGGTGACGTGGCTTGACACAGTGCTGCTATATGCCTTGCATGACCATTGGGATCAGGTGAGCCACACGTTTCTCTTTTCGTGGGGCCACATGGTCTCGATGTTAGAGGATGTGGCGCGCATCACTAGATTGCATGTGCACGGGGCACCGGTTAGCGGGAGGACCTTCCCCGACTACCGGGAGCTAGACCAGAGGTTGTTGTGCTTGGAGCTGCTGTGACTAGAGCGGCAGTCGACTACACTGATGAGGGTGAGGCTATAGGAGAGTCTTGGCCTGAGAGAAGCGGGGATCGAGATAGGGGAGCTGTCGGAGCAGCACTTGCAGCAGCTCGTGGTCCGGGCACGATCGCAGGTGGCAGCCATGCTAGGACTAGAGGCGGAGGTGGTCCTGAGGAGGTTTTTGATGCTCTTCTTCGGGAGGCTTCTCTTCGCTACCCGAGCGGACGTCGTTAGCTGCCGGTTCCTTCCACAACTCGAGGATGTCAACTGCGTTGGTGAGTACGCCTGGGGAGCGACGGTCCTCGCCTTCCTCTTTGACACGTTGAGCTCGACCAGCCGACGGATGATGCTCGATGGGTTCTCTCCTCTACTCCAGGTATGACTTAAGTTTCTAAAATGCTTATGTGATTGCTATATGAATTCTATATGCTGACATTTAATGAAATGCAATGCAGGTGTGGGCCTATGTGCACCTCCCCGGGCTGGGGAGAGGAGAGGAGGGAAATAATTTTGCTATTCCGGCAATCTACCGTTGCTTGGTATTTGGATAACCAGTCAGCTCCTAGAATGACGTCATACTCTTTTAGGTCTAGACTTATTAGGTTAATAGGGAGATTCTTCCCCTTCACTAATACTTCACAATCTACATAATGATGTGAAATAGTTAATTCCTTGCCGAGAGGTGTTTCAATAACCAAATCTATCCACTCTAGTTCTTTAGGTAGTGGATCGGCAAACTTCTTAGAAATGAAAGAATGTGATGTGCCAGTATCAAATAAGACATATGCAGACTTCGAACAAATAGTTAATGTACCTTCCACTAGTCTGCCTTCATTGTCTGGTTCTGCTTCCATGACAGCATGGAGACGCGCATTCCTTGTTATTGGGCGCTTCCCATCTCTAGGTGATTCCTTCATCATCGGGCAGTCCGGGATTCGATGATCTCGGCTCCCACAGTGGAGACATGCTCCCAGTTTCCTCCAACATTCTTCCGCCTTGTGTCCGACTTTGTCGTAGTATTTACACACCACGTTGGATGGGGTGGTGATGATGGAGAATGACTTGGACGTCTTCTTTAGCTTCTTATCTTGCGAAGACTCCCCTCCATTACCGGGTCTCTTCTTATTGTTAAAGGTTGGCTTATAATTGCAAGAACCAGCAATGCTCCTTTCTCGCCCACGGATCTTGTCAGACAGTTCTGTGGCATCTTCCAGCAATTGTGCTCGGCGCACCATCTCTGAATAGACTTGTATGTCCATCGGCGCCAATTGGGTGATATATTGGGGCCTGAGCCCATGAAGAAATCTTTTAGCTTTCATCTTCTCAGTACTAACTAGGTGTGTAGCATACCGAGATAATCTTGAGAACTGCGCCTCATATTCTGCCACTGAGAGGGATCTTTATTTGAGTGCAGCAAATTCGTAGGCTTTCCTTTCTTGAACTCTATCAGAAAAATACTTATTGTTGAAATGTTCAACAAACTCTTCCCATGTGACCTGAGCCTGGCCTAGGGTAGCTTGTACTGACTCTCACCAGCATCGGGCGTCTCTCTCAAACTGGAAAGTTGTCAGTAAGACCTTCTCTTGATTTGTACACTGCATAACTCTAAAAATACATTCTGTTTCTCTGAGCTAGTGGTTACCTGACCTACCTGATGGCTGGCCACCAAGCGACTGGGTGATGCTGCTGCAAGGCAGATTGTCAATAAAGTTCGTAAAGAACATCATCAAAATAACCAAATTTATTAAGTAAGCATGATGTGCATAGAAAGAGCACACAAATATGCATTCACACAGAAGGACGGCCCATTGTCAGTCGCTCATAACAAAGAGTGGTCCAAGACAAGCCACATAACAACAGGACATTTTGAAGGTGATATTAGCTGATGTGCGGTCCACTATCGGCCGCTCAGGAAGGGCAGTCTATCGCGTGGCCACACAACTCTGTGGAGTTTGAACAAAAACAACCCTTCGTCTCCCTCCCTCCCCCACCATAACCGGTAGAGGAGGAGGGAGAGCAAAGGGTGCCAAAACGCCACCGAGCCTTCCCCTCTCTCTTCTCACCCTTCTCATTCCCACTCACTCTTGATCTCTCCCCCTCTCTTCTCCTTCCATTGATGAGGACCAAGATCCAAGCTCGCCGGCCACCATCGTCGACCGGGGACGATGAGCTGCCGCCGTCGCCCATGGAGGAGGGGACACCGACCACCTCACCCGCCGTCGTAGAGGAGGAGGCGGAGGCCGTGCCACCCGCCGTCGTGGAGGAGACTGCCATAGAGGAAGGTGCTGAGGAGATGCCGCTGGAGGAGCCCACCAATGAGCCGACGGCGACAGGGAGAATTGCACTGGACCCCAAGGTAGGTGTTCACACCCCCATTGTCATTTCTTCAGTTATGCATGCTTAGTTAGGGGGTGGGTTTTTTTTTTTGAACGCCAGAGGACCGGTTTGGGGGCCTACGGAGGGCTCCCACCGGCGGGGAGGGCCATCACCGTTGTCGGCGAAGACGACGGTTGTGCGGTCCTCGATCGCCCATATGACAACGAACAAGCGGCCTACATAAGGCCGCATAAACCTCCTACGGCCTAGGCACGGCCGCACCAACCCTGATAACCAACGTAGGGAAGGCCGTCAATAGATGGCCGCACAATGAACATGTGGCCTACATAAGGCCGTACAACACACATGCTGCCCAGGAACGGCCGCACCATCCTCACCAACCGACATACGAGAGGCGATCGCTAGGGTGCCACCCAATGAACATGCGCCCTACATTAGGCTGTACAAACCACCTACGGCCCTGGAGCGGCCGCACCAACTTCAATAACAAATGCATGAAAGGCGGCCACTAGGGTGCCGTACAAAGAAGCTGCAGCCTACATAGGGCCGCACAAATGACCTGTGGCCCAGGATAGGCCGCACTAACCTCAGCCACGAGCAGCCTAACTATAGCCATATGTGATGATGTGTGGTACTATGAGGACCACCCATCTTGTAGAAAAATGAATCTTTTTTGTTCTCTTCCTTTATTTTGTGAATGCTTGGATTAATTTATTGAATGCTTAAAAATGAATGAATAATGCAGGGAAAGCATAGGACCCGCATCTCATGGCTGCAGGTCAGTGTAGTGTACTTGGCACTGCCGGATTTTCAGCTGGAGTGGTTGATCGCCATGGGGTTTGCCCTATTTCTGAGTATTGAGGTGTGTCGATTCAACACACCCGTGGATATAGTCTCACGTTTCTCGATATTTTATCGATTACCCCACTAATTCTCGGTGATAGATGAGTCCTCCGCGGGATATTCCTTCCTTCAAACTGGTGATTTTATCATAGAGACCTCCGTAAGTCTATGCGAAGTCTTGGATTTTCTCAAGGCCACCGAGCAAGTTGTACCATTAAAACCCATGACACTTTTTCTTTAATGGCCATGTCACTCTAAAGAAATATGGTATACCGGCCCTCATGGTATGCTATATGGATACTTTGAGAATGTTTCTTCAGTTAATGGAATGGAAAACCATACCATTGCTATCAATTAAGGATTATGTGCCTCTTGGAAGACCCTTCCCGGGCCACCCCCTTGCCCTTGTCTTGGGCTCGGGCGGAATCCTCAGGAATTCGTGACTTAACGACGGCCTCAGTCGAAGGCACCTCCTCCTCAGCCGACCTCCTGGTGTCTACGCAAAGGAAGACAGGGTCAGGGAAAGAAGAACGACTTCCTTATCCGAAGGGAAAGCTGATTCCTGGTGCCTATACCTGCCAGCCGCAATCGCCTGAGAAGGCACCGCTCGATATTCTCCGGGGTCACCAACTCCTCCGTAGACTGGCGATGCTTCAACAGGGTCGCTGCATGCTTCTCCACCTCTGGGGTGAACTCATCCTGCCTTGGAGGGATGTTCGGGTGAAAATTGGGCATCACGGGACATCTCCACGACTCCTTCACTGAAGAAATTTCCACCTAAAAGAACTGTGTCTTCCACCCCTTGTGGGAAGAATCCTTCACGGCTAAGGACATGCAGCTCCTATTTCGCCTCGGCTGAACATAATAGCAACCCTTGTCAGCCAAGGAATGCTCCTTCAGCTCAATAACATAGTGAAAGAGGTCCAAGGACGGAGGGACCTTACATTGGAAGCAGAGGATGCGGAAAGTAGAAATGAGAAGATAAGAGTTGGCTACCAACTGGATGGGAGCCAACAGGAAGAAATTGAGGAGGTCAAGAATAAAAGGATCGAAGGGGAAATGGAATCCACCCTTCCACGACAGGAGGAAAGATAAAAAATGGTCAGTATGAGAATCTAAGCTCGTCTCGTAAGGGGTAGCAGCGATGAAGTAGTACTTCCAAGGCAGGCAGAACTGGTGCTCCAACCACTTCACCTCCGCCTCCCCCAACATGCTGCAGTTCAGAGCTGGTGGTATCACCACCACTCTCGCCTCGGGCTCGTCCGGACGCTGGTTCTCCATGGATTCCGAAGAAGAGCTTGGGGAAGAAGGCTCCAAAGACTCCGAAGATTCTGGGGGAAGAGGAAGTTGCTGGATCACCGCTGCGGTTATCTCTGCTAACTTTGCGAACGCCGTCGCAAGTCCCTGCTCTTCCGCCCTATCTCCACGGCGCATGAAAGCAAAAACGAAGGAGAGCAAAACCCTAAAGCAGTGGGGGTCCGGAACGTCAACAGCGCACAACGCTTATATCCCCTCGCGGGCGACGGCGCGACCTTCCGACCTCTAATACAAAGGGGGCCTCTTCGTTTCAAATCCATTAGGATTATCATTATTACGGGCCTAGGTGACCACGTCACGTGGCTTCTTAACACCACCAGGTTTCCACCCACCCGAGCCACGCCGGTCCAAAACCCAACGACTACTCCTCCGAGCCTGACAAGGCTTGGGAGTAGGAGGGGGACAAGTGGAGAGGGAGAATTCTGTAGCCCAATTAAGAGCGGCCGAACGAGGTCCAGCAAGACCAAACGAGGCTCAGCTCATCTAAGTGACAGCCCACAGGGCCCACTTATCATGAAAGCCTAATAAGTCCACTCAGAATCAAACACCTCCTAGGCGGCCAGTAGGCTGGGAGGTCCGAGCGTCGGTTCGGTCGGAGGAAGATTCACACCCGAGCTACGTCCCATATCGGGATAAGGGCTGGCACCCCGCGCCCACTCCGGTCGAATTACAACTGAGCTATGCCTATCGCCCGGATAGGGGCCGACATCCTCCATGCTTGGGTCGACTGACGGGTGCTTATCCATGTTGCCATTGAGAGCCCTTTATAAGAAGGAGTTTATGAGGATAAGGGAGGCCAAGAGTCCTCAAGACTATAAAGAGCCCACGATAAGGATGTAAAGAGCCCATGTCGAGGACGTAACCCCCACCCAAACTTCTCTGCTTGCAGGACTCATGAAGCTGGTGCACTATTTATACCTGAGACTCCCTCCGGCGAAAAGTAAGGCTGAACATGCCTAAACTCCCTGAGCAGGAACTTCCTCACCATCTTGGTGGAGAGAAATCTCGTGCAATCTCTTCCTCCTCCTCTCATAGCTTCCACCACTGCTCTACTGACTTAGGCATCGGAGGGTTTTTTCCCAGGGAACCATCCCTAGGCCCCCTGATCCGTTTCCCTTCCTTACAGGTCTCAACGCGGTGATCACTTCCTCCAGCTCAGGTCCAGCGCGAGATCGACCCTCTTCATCTGGTGCCGTCTGTGGGAACCCTGAGCTCACACTCGCTTGCCCTCGCAAGGGGGGACTTGTGTAGAGGACCTAGGGTCACGAGATTAGTCCCACATCGGATGTTGAGAAAGTAACCGAGCGCTTATAAAGAAGGTCTTCACCTCTGAACCTAAGAGGGCCCTTTTACAAGGACAAAACCCTAGTCGCCCTCTGGCATGGCGGGGATAATACCTCTTGGGGGCACCAATAAGGTTCATCTCACATCTACACCTTTTTGAATTAGTAAATTTTTGGCACAAAAATCAAAATTTTGGAAATTAGGAAAATTCCTAATTTCTTTCTATTTAAACTCATTCACCCTCTCTCCTCCCTCATTTCAACTGTTTCTTCCTCTCTCTCGTTCTCTCTCCTCTCTGGTCCATTCGGCACGGGGTGCACACCGTTGTAGAACTGGCCGAGGCGAGGACGTGATGGAGTGATCGGGACGCGTGATGGGGCGACGAATTGAGCGTGGCGAGGCGCGAGCCCTCGGTGGATTCCGAGAAGGCGCGGTTCATGGTTTTGGCATTTTCGGCGTGGTTTAGTTGCTTCGGCGCATAGTTTCTTTGGTGGAGGCAGGGAGACGGATCACCTGCTTCTCCTACATGTTTTCCCTATAGTTTTGCATTGTTCGGTGCTAGAACTGGCGAGTTTGGGCTCGTTTAGGTAAAATCGTAATTTTGTGGAGTTTGTAGGGGTCGCTGAAAAATGGCAACAATTTTTGGTAAAATTACTATCAATAGAACCCTCGGGATGTCTAGATCCTGTTCCCGCAAGTTTCATCGCGATTGGTCGTCATTCGGGGCCGGTAGGAGTCCGGGAACCCCGGTGACCCAATTTGGGTTGATTCGTCGGAATCGCCCGTTTCGTGCGATTGGATGGTTGCATGTGACCCTTCCGACTTGTGGAAGGTGTTTTTCATCGTCTAGGGTTGTTTCCCCTGCATTTAGACGCGAATGGGGTGTGGAACAGTCGAGATCGACCTTTTCCCCTGTTTTCCTACTGTGTCGCTTTGGCGGCCATTCCAGCGACTGCTACAGGTCTCTGGCGGCCCCACGATAGACCGCCACATTCCTTGGCGTGTCGGTTAGTTTCGAGGTCGGTTCAGGTTGGCGACCCAACCTTTGACCGCCTCTTGTCTCTGGCGGCCCTTCATTGGAGCGCCAGAGTCATGGTTTCTTGATGTTCGTGTCAGTCGGTTCGAGGCTGGCGGTTTTACGATAGACCGCCATGTCTATCTGGCGGCCCTTCTTTGGAGTTCCAGGAGTCGTTGACTAGAGTCAACGGTCTATGTCGGTTCGTGCTGGCGGCCCGGTGTACAACTGTCCCTTTGCTGTAGTGTGCCTACCTTAGGCCGCCACAGTGTGTTTTGACCAGGTTCAAGTTCTATGTCAGTTGGCCCTGGCGGACCAACCTTTGACCGCCATTTCGTTGTAGCGCGCCTTCCTTGGGACGCTACAATCCGGTTGTCTTAGGTGAATGTCTTAGGGCGGTTAGTGTAGTGGTTCATGCTCTGATCATTGCGTCCGTGTAGCGGGTCTGTATTAGACCGCTGGGTGGTTTGATTGGGTAGGTCGGTGCGACAGTTGACTAGCGTGGCGCCCTCACCTATGACTGCTACAGTCATCTAGTAGCCCACTCTACGACCGCTACTATCCTCTAGCGGGCCAGTCTATGACAGCTAGTGTCCTTACCTCTGTGCGTGTAGTGGCTCGTCCCTTGACTGTTGGTGTTGCTTAGCGGCTAAGTGATGGATCATTTATGCCCAGAGAGTGGTTTACCGATGTTTTGGGTTCTGATTGCCTTGGCTTGACCTTGTGGTTTGCCCGTTGTCCCGTGGGTGTCTCCTGACGTCCTATGAGGGCTATGACCATGTTATAAGGTAGCCAAGAGTGCTTGTGCATGGTGTCATGTTTGTGAGTTGTTGTCAGGTTCTGGTCAACCCGGTGAGACCCAGTGGTTGACAGATGACCTTGGTTGTGTCTCGACTATTCTGGATAGCTCAAGACATGGTTCTAGATGTCTTGAGGTATTACTTTACCTTGATCTATGTGTCCAGGTGTGCTGAGGGTCTTGGTGTTCCCTCAAGTCTCCCTGAGTCGTTTCCTACGGTCGTGTCATTTCCTCGGGCTTAGGATTAGACCGATTGGCGGCGTATTTCTATCGTTGCACAACGATCTTGACTCCGAGTCGTGAGAGTCAAGGATCGTTACATGAGTAGGTCTAGTTGTCTTGTCCTGAGTCTGTTGGTAGTTGCTATGCTGCCTTGGTGCTTCGTAGTATGTGTGACAGTGCTTGCTTAGCCTATGTGTACTCCAGCACTCACATTTTGGAGCATATGTCTTGTGAGCCTCTAGCAGTCGTAGCCTGATGATGCGTTTCGACGTGTCGGCCCACCTGGGAGTGGTGGCAGGGCAGTTCCCGAGATACGACTTTTAAGCTAGTTCCGTGGGCCTCCAGTTCAACTGTAGCGTCCTGCGGAGGGGGAATACTAGCTAGAGGCCTGGCTTAGGCAGTGAGCCAATGTGTGCACATGTGGTCAGGGGCTTGGACTAATGCCGACGGGCATTACCCTGACTAGTTACTTGCTACTATAGCTCCTGTTCTGGCCCTGACCGTACCTCAGTCTCTGCCGTTCCAGGCATCCATAGAGAGGTACTTGAGGCGCAGAGTAAGACGTCAGTGGATGCAGCTGGCTGTTCTTCTAGTGAGGAGGTGCTTCCGTCGGTGGTGTCTTCTGCTTCTGTGGTTCCTGGTGTGGCGAGTTCGTAGTGGCCAGCGATACCTGTGTCGGGCTTCCCCCGACCTCAGTGAACGTCTTTCTTTTCTATCGACTGTACTTGTCTTTCATTTGGGCTGGACTCTGGTATAATTTTTAAATTTAAACTGTTAATTAAAAAGTAATTTTATTTCTACTACTTTAGCAAACCGATCTAATGAAATTTATTTACTCGGCTTCGATAGGGTAACCTTGTTGTATGTGACAACCCATTCGAAGAGGACCCGAGTCCTGTCTTTAAAAAAAGAGCAAAGTTTTTCCATTTTGGCCTGCAAGGACAAGACTTCTTGCTACTTAGTTGGATTATGGGGAGGAGGGTTGGCCACTCCTTTCTCCTTTTCTTTCTATTGGTCGACCACTTTGAAGTCAATTGTGTGAACTTCCTTGGGCGTTGGCCATTTATCAACAAACTTTCCCTTTTGACTTGTAGCATTTGAAGTAAAGGGGGAGCCAGAGATGAAGGCTTCAATCTCCGCGGCCACATTGTTTAATCGGTCGAAAGACAAGATTTTGATTCCGATCATCTTCCCGAGGATCTCTCACCTCAAGTTTTGCTTGCAGATTTACACTGCATCTTCTAGATGTGGCAATTGCTTGCATCTCATACTAAGATTCTGCCATCTTTTAATATACTCCAGGACTATCTCGTCATGTCTCTACCTGGAGGTATATAGCTCGGCCACTGTGACCTCTCTTTCAGCAACATAGAATCACTCCCAGAACTTCTGTTGCATAGCTGCCTAGTCATTGATAGAGCCGACCAACAGATTTGAATACCATTTGAAAGCTAGGCCTGTTAGTGAGGACCCAAAGAACGTTAGCAAGTAGGCTTCTTCTACTGTCAGATCGCCCATTACTATCATATAGTAAGTAATATGCTCCTTGGGAGAGCCCTACCCATTGAAGTTTTCAAACTTAGGCGACTTGTTGATGCCAGGCGAGAGCCTCTTTGCAGCATACTACGGTGGACATGGTACCTTTTATACATCAAAAGTGTTGAAATCACTATCAGTCCTCTTAGCTAGCTTCATTTTGATTAGTTGTTCCACCATTGACTTATTCACCTCGGTCGAGTCTACCGATCTTGGATGGAGATACGTAGGCTGCTGCATAGAAAGAGAGGTCAGAGCCACAGTTTAAAGTGTCGATGGTATCATTGGTGGCAATTGCTGCATCTGAGGAAGTGCTGATTGTGCCAATGGTGGTTGTAAGAAGTACAGCTGTAGAGAGGCCTTGCAATGGCCTATTGCTTGAGAAGTAGTTGGAGGTGCGATGTCGACTGGGCTAAGAGCTCTCTGGGATGCTTCGGCATGCACATTCTATTGCCAAGGGACAAGAGCTTGTTCAGTCTTTTCATTCAGCTAATTTTGCAAAGATTAAATCTCTTGTTGATAATTCTGCAGCATCATTAAGATAGCTAGATCTAGTGCTGCTACAGTAAGAGTGTCCTCTAATGATTCACCCAAAACACCTTCAGATGAGGTTGATAAAGGAATCTCTCCTTCTTCAGGAGTCACCACGTTGGCAGTTAAAGTGGCGATAGCTTGCTTTTCTTTAGCTGCTCTGAGCATCTCATCTAAAGCCTTGCTTGTTCTTATTAGTGCCCCAGGCCTCCTAGCTAGCTTGGCCAATTCTTCTAGCTCTTCGGGTAAGACCCCACATTTGTCGTTCACCCCTGCCATGTTGCAAGTGATGACTTGCATTCTTTTTCTTTGCCCCCAGACTACCCTTTTGGATTGACTGGGGAAGGTCAACCTTTCAAGTACTGACATTCTTTTATTCCCTTCCCACTGTGGGGGAGCTTCCGAGTACTTGGCTTCCAAGCCATCTTCATATTCATTGAAGTGGATGAGTTATGTCATCCTTCTTCTTTCTTTTCCTTCTTCTTCTTTTTCTTTGGCGCCAACAACGTGGAGCAGTCACTGTCGACCTAGGGAAGAGCTTCCCAAGCCATGGAAGTAATTCCTGACCACTCTGGTCATTTCTTCTTGACTGAGCCTTGGAGAGAGGGCATGAGGTAACAGTAGGTCTTGAGTCGACGACATGTAGGAGAGCCATGACAATCTGGCAGCTCCGTTCGATCTTGTCGAACGTTGGAAATAGGCAGGTAGAGAGGCCACTAGCATGGCCTCTTCTTCTTTCGGTGCAACTTTACTGCCCCCACTCCTAGGGCCTTTAGCAGTTGATGTTGAATCTTGTGGGGTTGGAGCCAGACCCCGGGTCCTCTTGGGAACCCAAACTTGTCTGAACCTTGGTAACTTGGGGGCCAACTTTCCCCAGATATCCTAATCCAAATTGGCCTTTTGGCTTGCTAGCGCCTAGAAGGCATTGTGTATGGATACTTTTACGATGATGCAGTCTGACAGAATTTTAGCACTACAGCCGTTCAAATATATTCGAATGCCGCCAATCATAACAGATTTCCCAGAAGCCAAAAGTTGGCCTCAGGGAATAGTAGTGACTCTTCTTCTTTGATTCTTCTTCTTCCCCTTGGATGCCTTGTCACTGGCAGGGATAGCATAATAGTCCACATGGTGGACAAAGCAAGAAATGATGCGGCGAGATAGAGCAGCCCTCCAAGAAAAGCTTGCCTTTGAAGGAGTCACGGCTCTAGTTCTCAACCCGCAGTAGGCCAACAAAGGCGACTCCAAGAAAATTAGAGAACCCCACCACTGGTGGCAGAGTTCGGAACATAGTGGGCAGCCCTAGATACCTGTGCTCTGCGTGAGCAGTGACCACTCGGGGGCCGAAGGTGAGTCCAGCAAGTCCACAATCCATTGTTTCCTACAAAACAGAATGAGCAAATAATCAATGTTTTTGGGGAAGGCCCTGGGGGCCTTCTACTTTGGCGAAAAGATGAAGGGAGACTCGGTCCCACCGAGCGTGCCAAGAGAGGCCTCATGCCCCTGGGAAGAGGATGGACAGACGATAGCGTAATCTTCCACTGAAATCTCCATTTCAAATTTGACATTTTTTTTGGTGATCAGTGAAAATCGTACAGCAAGATGGAGAGGAGGGGGGAGGAGGAAGGGCAAGCAGGCATAGTGAGGGGAAGAAGATATCGAAGAAAGGGTCAGAGGAGGAGAACCAAGGAGTGGATAAATCAATGGGTGGGCAGTGCCCACATGGATAATTTACAATCAAGAATTCCGTTGGCATCTCATGCAATAATAGAATTGAGTTCGACAGATTGATCATGATGGGAGGTGAACAGGGGACAAAACTTAGCTGTTGAAGGAGAGACTTTAGACGGGAAGGAGATCAAGTAAAAACAACAGGCGAGCTCCCCCTTTCCCGTGGACGGTAAGCTGGCTTCTTCGGCTTCCATTGCACAAGTCGTACCTCCTAATTCTTCTAGGAACAATCTGGTTCATGAAACATCCTGGCAAACGCTCAGCTGAAATCAAGCATATCATCAACGGGCCCCTTCGGCAGCAGAGGTGGTGCGTCGTCAACTGTGCAAGCTATATTCTTTTCGGGCTATCTTAGCTGTGTCTTCAATGTACCTGGCTGGAGAGGGCCTTTTAAAAAATGCTGGCCGTAATCCCAGGTGAGTGGCCCTGAGTCACCCAAGATTGGCAATGCGGATTCTCGACAGCCGAGACCCCTTCTGCTCATTTTTCTCCCCTTGGGGACTGGTTTGGTCCACCCTTGGAGTTGTGCACCGAGACCTCTCCCCGGTTGATAGCCCCGTTTCAATATGATAGACCAGCCTTTGGAATCCCGGATCTTCGACTTCTCTTTAATATTGACAGATGTAGTGGTGGGCTGGAAAGTCCAGGTCTAATACTAAAATAACAGGCTGACTGTTGGGCCACAGAGTTGGCAGAAGTTTCTCCGAGTTAGCTTTGACGGACTGAACCGTGGATAGACTTTTCACTTTAACCACCCTCCCTTGAAAAGGGAACTTGAGACACTGATGGGCAATGGACGGCACGGCGCTAACAGTAGCGATCCACGGGCAACCCAAAATAGCATTGAACATAGGGTTGATGTTCAGTACATAGAATTCCACGGGCATGGTAAGAGGCCCGAGCTCAGCCTAAGTAGTCACAACTCCATGACATGCTCTCCTTGAGTTATCATATGCTGCTATAGCAGTTGGGGTCGGCCGTAAGAGTTCTTCTGATAGGTTGCAAGCCAAGAGAGTGCTGAGTGGGCAAACATTAATAGATGCCCCTATATCAACTAAAGCCGCATCAATGTTTACTTTGTTCAAGATTATGGAGATGCAAAGTGGCATCTGCCAAGCTTCTAGAGGTGCTAGCTTGGTCTCAGAGAATGTAATTGCTGGCCCTTTTGAAATAGCTGCCAAGGCCATCGGTAGGCTATCAACTGCCATGTCTTCACTAACCATCACCTTTTGAAGAAAATTTCTTAATGCATCTTGGTGAAGGGTGGACCTTTTTATTAATTCAAGCACATATATTTTACAGGGCACCCAATCTAAGTGATGCAGTCGATCATATTGGGTACCCGATAGTGGCTCGGCCTCTTCCTGATCAGCAGGCGGCTGTGAAGACTGGGGATTGTGTGCAGGTGAACTAGTGGAAGTATAATTCCTGTGAAATAAACGCCCGCTCCGCAAGGCAAGGTTTTGTGCCGGCACGACATCAGTTGGCAGTTTAATGGGCCCGGTGGGGTGGATGAGCGGCGTGGAAGAGGGCATGGTGGAAATGATGGGAGTGGTAGGGATGATGGTGGAGGTAACAGGTTGTGGAGGGAGAATAACGGGCGAAGGGTTGGATGGAGGCATGGCGATGATGGGCGCAGGCGCAGGTGGAGGCGTGAAGGCGACGGGCGAGGGGCTGGATGGAGGCGTGGCGATGACAGTGGGTGTGATGAGCAAATGGCGAGATGGAAGGACGGGTGTGGGCGTTGGAGGTGGATCAAAGGTAGGTAAGGTAAAGGTGGTAGTTGGTGGTAGGACGAGTGGTCTGGCGAGTGACAGGAGGGTTTGATGGCTAGGTGTGAGAATGACAGGGGTAGTGGGTAAAGGGTTGTGGTGGTTGTGGTGGAGGGCCAAAAGCTGTTGGACCGAACCGTCCTCAACATATGACCACCCGGTGTCAAGAGTCGGGGGTTGATCTAAGTTAACCTGAGCCGGTGCCGGCGGCTGAGGTTGCGAAGCAGGAGGATGATTCGGCATGGGGTTTTGATGGATCCCCAAGTCTTGGACCGACTGTTGCGACTGTGGTGGCTGCTGCTGTAACACCCTCAAATATAGTTAAGTTGTACTCTATATCACCGAGATGCCTTTTAAAGTAACGGCTTAGTTCTTGAAAAAGAACTCTAAAGTTAAGTGTGCTTAATGGGGAGTAGTACTAGGATGGGTGACCAGTCCGGGAAGTCTCCCATTTTGGAGCTGATCACTGTTAGAAAGGGATAAAATCATGCGACCGGTAGGCCAAAGTGGACAATACCTCGACGGTATAGAGTACGGGGCATGACAGAATGGTATCAGTGTTTACAGGATCAAGCCCGTACCATTGCGCTAAAAGCTCGAACTGGTAGCGAAGGCAGAACTGTATTTCCTTATGGCAGCGCAGAACCCCGACGATCGGAACCCTCTCCCTCCCACTCTCACACTCTCTCTTTACACTCTCTCCAATATCAGAGGCTATTTCAGCCTGATGACCTTCAGGAAATTATCAAATAAAGTATTGCTAAAATTCATTAATTATTTTTCAAGCCCAATCTTCATTTATGTTCTAGTTTCTATCAGATTATAGAAAAAGAAGTTTGTTTGCATTATGCTTTTTTACAAGGACTCAACTGATGCTGTATTAGTACATGGTTTAATTCTGGTAATGGGTGATGCGTGTGATGTTTGATGAATTCACTACATCCAAGTTTTATTGGCTGCACTTGTGCTGTATCACAGGGCTTCATGTGATAATCTTGGAATTAACGGCAGTAAAAATAGTATCATTTCAGAAACTATTTCAAGCACAGACCAATAATCCTTGCTGCTGCAAGCATTGACAGGGAAAGCTAATGATGGCATGATGCCGTTGCTGCCAGAGTCTAACAGCCATGTTCCTTAGGGGCAACCACAGTAACCCATTGCAGGTAGCATACATTCTTGTTGCTGCAAACAAAAGGAAGTCTGCAGGTGTGTAAAAGTGAAGAAGAGTCTTCCTGTGACATATAGGAAATTTAGAATTTGTGTCAACGTGCTAGTCTTTCATATAGGAAGTTTAGAATTTGTGGTCTGTCATCTTATAATTCTGAGTTTGATACTAATAGGGACTTGAGTTTGCATGCTATTGATATCTATCCATATTTTGGGGGTGAACGATTGTTTTCTGTTGTAAAATGCTTATTTTTATCTCAAGGATGGTGGTAGTAGAGGTGGTTGAGAAGCATTCAAGGAGTTTATGTACAACATCCTCTTTCTTCTAGTTGCACTTCCCTCAACTTCTTCCCTTGTGTGCCCTAGTCATCACGATTTTTACTTCCTCCATTGTATTTCATCTTCCTCTGTTGAGCATATGGAGGGCTCTGCCAAGGACCTCATCTTGCTATTGGGACTACTTGGTGTGCCTATGTATCTTGTTGATAACCTGAATGGCACTGTTGTTCCTGATTCCATTGGGGTCCTTTCCAATGCCCAGTAGCTCAGCATTCAGGAGGGCATCTTTGCCACCACCTCTAGCACACATGATGTCCCTCTAAGCATGCTTATTGTGTTGCTATAATTGTTGATTGGGTGCTGGGCCTGGAGGGATTTTTCCTCACTTCAGTAAATCTGAGAAGTGACAGTGGTTGTTTTCTTTTACAACGATGGCAATTTGGTTGGCGAAATGTGCTTTTAATTTGTTGGCTTTGTCCAATGGGATTTGTACATTCCAAAATATCATTTGATTTAGCTAGACATGCTCATCCTCCCAAAGAAACAAGGCACTTGTGTTGCTGATTTTTTTAATATGTTATTTTTTAAAACACGTCCTGGACTAACTGCTCCACTGCCTTCTACACCTAGACTAATTGCTCCACTGCCTTAGAAGGTAGTGGAGCAGTTAGCATGATCCCCTATGTTGGAATATTAACACATGTAACTCATTCGAAACTAAGCCGAAGAGTTGTAATCACTGCTTAAATGTCACTGTATCACCTTTAACACCCATCCTCTTTAAGATGCAAAACCTAGATAGATTTCTTATGCTAATAAAGAACATATATGTCCTTGTAAATAATTCTGCAAAGATAACATAGGAAGAAAATTTGTTTACTCGTGATTAAGAGTTTGAATGCCAACTTACAATCTTGTGTCTGCAGAGGCAAACAACCTAGTGATCCCATAGCAATAATCATCTAAGCCAGATTGCAAGAACTCAATGAATTGAAAGAATGGACTGTGTAATTAAGAAAGAATTGCACTCTGAATAGGTTCTACACCATATAACTGAAACAACAAGAACATGTATATTATCATAAAGCATATGGAGCATAAATAAGAAACTTCTCCAAATATGTAATTGAGAAAAATAAATAAATAACATAATAAAGGAACTTTTTGAAAAAGAAAAAACTATTCTTTCCTGAAACTAAAATGTAAGTATAACAAAGGGGAGTAAAATGTGTTGATACTAAGACAAGATGCAAATCACCTTGACATTTGGATTCTTTTCGTTGAGATATCTTCCTGCTCCAGTGATCATACCACCTATTCCTATACCAAAAACAAGAGCATCAACATTGCTGCCAAAACCTTTCCAAATCTCAGGTGCTGTTGTCTCATAGTGAATCTACTATTTTTTTTACTTTTCCATTAAGTTGGAAAAATGGACTGGTTGATTGATCTGTAAGGAGCATTTGCTAATTTATTCTATTTGTGTGACTATTGTTTTTACATGTTCAGTGATATTCTTTTTCTCAGATTTTGAAACTGTTCATTTGGACAGTATGTTCCGAGAATCAATGGAGAAATTCCTTCTGCAGATGAAGCCATTTCCGATCATCAGAGTCTCTTTGAACGGTACTCCCAAGCTTAGTCTTTTTTTTCAATGCATGTTAAATGAGGTCCCTTGCTGACAACCACCAAATATACCATCTAGGGTCATCTAGGACTAGGGCTAATAAATTTCTTCATCTTTTGCAGTCTTCCATAGTTTATATCTTTCATCTTTATTATGGATGTTACTGCAATTCTGTAATTGATTGCATTACGATCCCTCTGTGGCCCTTTTTCCTAGAGAAAATCATTCAGTTATAATGTGTACATCAACTGAACTTTGCCAATACGGTCTAGACAGACTTCGACTTATCTCTAGAGCAAAAGACAAACATAGTCTACACTTCCCATCCTCGATTATCATTGTCACCTTGCATCATTTGTGCCTTATGTAATGCATTTATCTTTTTTATCGGATAGTTCCTCATGATAATGTTGTTTTTTTATCAGGCACTGGTTAAGGTCATGCCTAAACAAGGATATCAATTGTAACTGATAACCCAATGACCAAGCTTTTCGTTAATTATTTAGTCAGATTTTGGATACAGTTTCTAATTATCTGTGCAATTTCTTTAGAATGTGTGCACTTTTTTAAATTGATGTTCGAAAACTGGAGGGAGGCTTTAATTCTTTATAATGTGTGCAATTTTTTTAATTGATGTAGAGTGGTATCACTGCCTCCGAACCCCAAAAAAAGGCACACATATATGATTTCTTTAGAGAAGAGTTTTGAATCCTGATTTTCGATCATACTGGAGCCTTTTTTTTCTCTCGTAGGATTAGACATTTTTTGTGATAGCATATAAACTTTTAGCTACATACTACATTGCAGGCAACTATACTATTGCAGTGATTGCATCTACACATGCTACACAGGCTATAGTGAGTTGACTACTTCTGAGAATGAATGAATAACCAAATTGTTCTTTTACCAGCCACCCCTTGGGGTCATGTGGTAGAAGGGAGTCCAAACTTTTGTTTGACTAAGAAACAAGCTTACTAAACCCTAAATGAAAGAACCTTTTAGAGAGAGGCTCTTACAGCTGATAGGGTGGTTTCTTTTGTGGCAGACAGGGTGAGAGAATTGGCTACTCTGCTTTGTGATGGGGAAGTCTAGTCTTGTTCTTTTTCTGGACTTTTGGGGTGGGAGTGCTGGCCGCACCTCCTAGGTGTGCTTTTGTAGTGGGGGGATTCTTGTGATATTCACTTCAATACCTGTATATTCCCTTCTACATTTTGTTTCTTCAATATAAATACTATCCACTTTCAAGAAAAGAAGGTAGAAGTTGTGGTTGATGATTGCAGGTCCCCTCATTCTAAGTTGTTTTCATACATTCTTCTTTGCTTTGGCCCCATTGTCAACTGGCAATTGTTCTCGTACATGCTTCTTTGCTTTGGTCATCATTATCAACTGGCTGGTTGCACTTCTACTACACCATGATTGATTAGAGGGCAATGACAAACTATTTGAGGCAAACAAATTGGGGAAGGAGTTGGGCATAGCACCTAGAGTGGAGACAGAGGCAAGGCAAATGGTTTAAGGCTCTCTTCAAATGGACCCACTGCAAGAGGCAAATGATTATGGCTTCAAATGAGTAGCTTTTTCTCTGAACATTTTAGTCTTGATATTTTCCACTTATCATGGATAAACAGGGAGGGCTCATCTAAAGTAGATGAGCTCCAATCCTCATTTCGTCCACCCTAGCTTTAAGTTCGATGGACCAGATCCTCTCTTGCAGTGTGGGTTGTCCATCTTGTGCAGAAGGATCAGACGTGCATTATTTTTTTCCCATTGGGCAGGAAAAGTGCATTGGATCACACGTGTAACCTGCTCAATCAAAATGATTATTGGAAGCAAATGTTGAATATGTGAATTTGACTTTTCAAGCTGAAGGTGCTTTGTATTTTGGAAACTTGCACGTGGCAATAATTAGGTTTGGAGTCTGCCAAGATGCTGACTGTAGGTCATGTCTTGCTCATCTGATAGGTCAGTGAATAATTGGCGTCATCTTCCTTCTTGGCTTTAGTTTTCTCCAAGTGTCTGTAGACATTGCTTTGTCCCAGTTCAATGTGCATCCAAGCTATCCACTCCACTATTTGGGTCCATTGGTAATGTGCAAGGGGAGTTGCTGGTGTACCTTTACAAAGAGGATCCCCTCTAGATGACTATTTTGCAGATCTACACAGATTCACATAGACCAGTTGTATCTTATAATAATGTAAAATGTATATGTTTTTCTTTATACTCTGAAACTTGTATAACTTGCAACACACTATGGTATCTTGAGTCTCAATCAAAATTGTAAGCACTATTTTCTCAGTTCTTCAGAGAATGCCCATCATATAAAATAAGTGTAATACATGGACTTCTTATAGGTTTTGTAAACTATAAACCAAAATATTATTTCAATTGATCTTTTATTCTAGATAAATAGGTCTGAGAGTTTCCATTTCATTTTTGTGGTGATGTCGAGGGAATCATTAAGCACGTGTAAGCATGTGATTTCTTGATCGATCTTTAGCTGTGAATGGGGATTCTGGCAGAGGCTTCACTAGCAATTTATGTCTAGTTTCACTGCTTGTTGGAAATATTATTGATATTATTTGCATGAGTGATGGTCTCTTGTACTTATCCATTTGTTCTATTCAATCCTCTGTTACCCACCCAAAGCTTTGTGTATGTGTGTGTGTTAACTACTTAACTGTGATTTCAACAATTTGCTCTGTTTCTTTATCGTATAAGAAGTTTGGATGTGCGTCAAAAGATGACAACTGGACCTCTTACTTGTAGATAAAAGTTCCCCTCACTTGAAATGCTCACTTGAAATGCTCATTATTGTTTCAGACTACTGAAGATGATTTATTTTTTGCTATTGTCTAGGAATATCTGGATGAGATATTGCTATTAACTAGGACAACACCAATTTTACTGATCTTCTCACTTTTATGATTTATATTTACTTACATTCTTTTGTCATCCTGGCCGTTCAAGTTTTTTCTTTCTTACATGTATGCATTCATCATATCTTGGGAAAATTGGTTGTAAAAAGTAAAACAATGTGTTCTCTTTTATTCTTTTGACTTTCAGATTAGCGGTTGTGGTTGAGAACCTCATAAATTCTTGATATATTTAAATTTGTAGGACATGAGTGCTTGAGAAACATTGATGAGTGTTGAAAAAGCATTGAAATTAAGTAAGCGCAATGATTGGTACACATCTCAAGGACTGCCTCCATCGCCAAAATTAAACGTGCTTACAAGAAGCTTTCTTTGCAGTGGAATCCAAACAAGAATGTAGATTGCAATGCATTGGTAGAGAAGAATGCAAGTGCCATGGTCGCATGTCAAATCGTCCAGCTAATTAAATTCCCTTACTATTTGTCTACCAGATCTTGTTTAAATTCTATCATTGTATTTTGGAGATCTCGAGGGGCAAGGTACATTCTACTAATCTCATCATGAGCACGCATGATTGCATAAGAACCCCTTGTTTTGAAATTGTAGTGAGCATTTCATTCTGGAAAAAAAAAATCGAAGGGCAACACTGTAACGACCCGAGATCCGAGTACCTGAAAGGAACTGGCGCGACTCGAACATCGGCCCGCCACACATGAGCCCGGAGACTCAGGATGGTTAAAGGATAGGTGTGGTGTATATAGAAATAGGAAATAAAGCAGGATAACAGATATAACAGAAATAAACATCTAACTACAACAGAGTCCAGTCTAACAAAAGTACAGTCTAAAGTAGTAAAATGTACCACATGCCAAATGAACACTCGGCCTGGCAACTGGCAACTAAGGACCACCACGCAACACCCTCGAACCTCGAGGAAGAACCGCCGCACCTGAAAACTAGGGGTGAGCCTTCTATCACTGGCTCAGTAGGGGCCCCGCAGAACCCCAACCGAAAATAACGGCGGCATAGAAAGCAGCAACTACAACAAGAACAACAGTAATAGCAGGAACAGTAAACTTGGTGGTCGGTAAAATCTTGGCTCTACAGCTACTCCTACTATACCAAAATGGAACCTAACACCCTGATCTCACGGTCGGGGAGCAACCAGACACGAACCACCAGACTACAGAAAAGAAGTACGGTAGAACTAACAAGCAGTAATAAATAAATGAAAAAGCCATCTAGACCAACCGTACCGTACAAACCAACCTTAGATCGACAAAACACGAGTCCGTACCTGCCAGTAGACGGGAGCACCACCCACTAGAAGAACG
The DNA here is from genome assembly GCA_024336825.1 of Amorphophallus titanum. Lineage (NCBI taxonomy): Eukaryota > Viridiplantae > Streptophyta > Magnoliopsida > Alismatales > Araceae > Amorphophallus > Amorphophallus titanum. The sequence goes on from JANBPO010009603.1 coordinate 28,551,984, forward strand.
GCCGGATGCATCTCCTGATGTCTTACACCACGTCACAAGTGTCTAGCTACAACGCCCCAGGCGGAGACAGAGACACACTCGGTAACCAGTACCACAAACAAGGACTAGCTGGGGTCGCGCTCATCAGCGCTGTCCGACGCCCCCAACCTCGTGTGCACACTCAAATCATACGCCCTAGGCCTGTCCTCTAGCTGATTATTCCCCTGAAGCCTAGACTCGGCTGCGCGTGGGGGCCCTATGGTAACCAGCCTAACAAGTGTCTCTCTCGGGTAAGCCGCACCACCACTCCTAGGTGGGCCAGCACACGCGTGCTGTAGAAGCTACGACTAGTGGACGTGTCATCGGAGGAGTGGACTCTCCAGTCAGTGAAAAATAACAACTAAACCGAACAAGTACGAGGACTGCTCCTCATACCAACATCGACTCACGGAGACATGAGCCGAGAATACAAACTCTCGGGACCCCACGACACCCTAACACATGGCCCCCATATGATGCCCAGCATCAGTCGGACCACAGGTCAGCATGTGGATCGAGATCCGCTCACCTGGGACTCGAATCGGCACAGAAGGAACCACCGGTAAATCACACACAGTAAACGGTCCATCATGGGCCGTTTCTGGGTAAACGGACGGTCGATAGGCTGCTTCAAGGAATGAAACGGTCCACCCTAAATCGTCCTAATATATAGAATGGTCACCAACGAGCCGTTCCACTATAGACCTACACAGTCAGCCTTGGATCGTGGAGAACGTACACGGTCCCTCTTGGGACCGCTCAGACAGTGAACGGCCTCCCAAGGACCGTCCAACTTCTGGACTGAGTGAGTAACCACGCGGTCGTCCTCACACCATTCAGAACATAAACGGTCCGATGACAGGCCACTTGAGGAGTTGAGTGGTCCCTATTGGGGCCGTCCAGTCACCCAATGGCACAAAAGCCAAACGGTCCTCTTGGGACCATTGAAGACTCAAGTGGTCCAGCTTCGGACCTTTCAAAGGAACTAAACGGCCATACCCTGACTGTGTAGCCCCAACACTGTGCAACGGTCAAAACCCCACAGTCAGAAATGCCTAGGGAGTCACGTTGGCTCCACGGGGTAAACGGTCGGCCTATGGACCGTCCAGGGGTGAAATGGTCGAGCGATAGACTGCTAAACCTGCCGATAATACAGTAACCAAAATGGCGGTCTCCAAATGGCTGTTCAACCCCTAGGCGGTCAGCCTATGGCCGCCCAGCCACCTGGAATGGTCTGGCTCAGACTGCTTCACGAAGGTAGCGGTCTATCGCCAGACCGCCAACCTAAAAATGACTCCTATTAGGATCGTTTTCATTCCGAAAAATTGAGAACAACGGGAAAGCCCCAAAAATGCCATTCCCCGCCCCGTTCATAACTAGATGAAGGGGAAACAAAGGGGAAACTCATCCCCAAGCCCCAGAGCATCATTTGTTGCCGTCAAACTATGAAATCACACGTTAAAACGGTAGATCCGGCTCACTCCTCAAAATCATGGTTTCTCCCCAAATCGGACAAATAAGCCCGCTCGACTTACCACGGCCTACAAAAATCACGAGAAAGGAAGTACAAGAGTAAAGGATCCATCCCCTATCTCCACCAAAGATTTCGCGCACTGTGGACACCGATCCACGAAGAAAACATCATTAAACCCTCGTCGGCTCGTGATCCCACGAATCGCCTCCACCATCGCGATCCTCGCTCCATCCTTGCCGCTCCACGCCCCACGATCCTGGCCGCCTCACCTCTATCCGCCTCCGTCGGTCGCCGGAGAAGAGAGGGAGAGAGGAGAGAGCGTGAGAAGAGAGAGAGAGGGAAGAGGGAAATGAGAGATGGGGAGAGAGAAAAAGTGAGGTTTACTCAACAACAGCTCCTTTTTCAGCTTTTGCAGCCCGCTTCTTCGGAGGAAGAAGGTTCTCTTATATAGAGTAGAAATATGAATTTCTGAATTAGTCTTATCTTGAAAATAATTCTTCCATTGGTCCACATGTCAATAGGAATATTCTTCTTTCCATGTGATCACTTCGAGCTTTGCTCTATGAAGTTCGAGCTTGAATATCTGAGCTTGATGTCAGGCTCGACGTTCACTTGAATGTATGAGCTTAGTGACATCAGGCTCGACCTTATAAAGCTTGAGTGTCTGAGATTGACGTCAGGCTCAACTTGGACCTAGTTTCGAGCTTTGGCTTTCCTAGATGTCTGACACTTGGACTTGGAATTTGACTTCACCATTTTTCAAAAATGTATCCAATGACTCTTGCTACTGGCTTGTGTTACTATTGCTCGGCTATCTGACAAAAGAACTTCTGCTGACATTTCTTCAGCTGCCTTGGCTTCTGGTGTGCTTGAACCTTTTCCTGCGTCGACTCCATTACCATTTGGAGTCAGCTCCACTTCATCTTATCATATTTTCACCTTTTGGATCTTCATCCATCTTGTTCTTTGTCAGAGGTCGACTTCTTCTTCTATTCTTCAGAATTTAACTAGCTGTCAACCTGTCTTCACATAGATTGTGAATGTGCATGTATATAATATGATCAAGAATATGACATCATCAAAAACATATTAGTCATAGTTTTGACATCATCAAAACACAAGGACACAACGTGACCCACCTAGGAGTGGTGGAGGCTTGTCTTGTGTAGAGGTTTGTAGGTGGGTTACCTAAGGACCCCTTGCCTTTGCAGCCCAAGTCCAATTGGGGGAAAAATCGACTAGAGGATAGGACCTAGAGCAAATGGTCTATGTGTGCACATGTAGTCAGGGGCAGTGGACGTGTGCTGACGAGCACGACCCCGGCTAGTCCTTGTTTTATGGTACAGTGTAATGTGTCTCAGTTTCTTCTTGTGGCATGTAGGGAGGCACTTGAGGCTACATTGTAAGTCAACGGAGGATGCTTCTGGTCTCATCATTAGTGGGTTAGTACTCTTGTCACCTGAGAGGTTTCAATGTGGGTTTCTCTTCAGCGTAGTTACTATACTGGTGGCTCGGTCTGTTTTGTTTGTGTGGCTCTTCTAGTAGACGGGCTGGTGTCACCGTATGTGTTGGGCATGGTTCTTTCGCTGGTTCTAATTTAGGATCGAGAGATTCTCCCGAGAGCGGTGGTTCTGCGTGTGGCCGTATGGCCTTGTATGTGGTTCCGTCAGCTAGGACGAACTATCCGACCATGAGTCGGGATTGTGTGGAGGGCTTGTGTGTGTGTTCCCTCAGTTTCCCATCCTTGGGTTTCGGTCACCATCATTGTGTCGTACCAGTGTTATTGTAGTGTTGCTACCACTGTTGCTCTTTACTTGTTGTCTCTACTCTATTCCTGTTTACTGCTTTCATTGTAGTGGGGTTGTACTGGACCCCTATTGAGCCAATGCGATGAGACTCACCCCTACTTTTCAGGTGCGGTGTTCTCCTCAGAGTGGAGCATTCCAGTCTGAGGTTCGATTAGTTGCCAGCTCGCCAAGTTGTAGGGGTGTGCACCGGGGCAGTGTACATTTCTCTTCCCTGACTGTACTTGTGGACTGGGCTCTGTAGTTGTTATTTAATTATTATAAAATATAATTTTTTTATGTCAAAACTATAGATTAATTCTGTAGATTTACTTTCCTTCTATTGTTTAGAATTTCAATGCATGACCACATTATCCCTTTAACCCTTTCGAGCCTTTCAGCTCGTGGGTGGCGGGCCAGGATTCAAATGGTATCAAATTTTTCTCGGTATCTGGATCTTGGGTCGTTACATAATGGGAGGCCCTACGGCAACCAACCTAAAAATCGTCTCTCTCAGGTCTAGCTCTCCACCACTCCCGGGTGGGTAGGCACACGCGTGCCTAGGCAAGCTACGACTAGTGGGAAAGTTCACTCAAGGAAGAACTCTCAAAAGAAGTCACCAGAGTACTGACAGGCTATGCACAAGCCCATCACATGCAATTTGGAACACGGGTGGCATGGTGCCACTGGAGACCAGGTAGTCCACTAGACCTACCAAAGCAACAATCCTTGAGTCACAAGACTTGGCTCAAAACCATCGTACAATACGGCCATTATGCTGTCAATCTGCCCTACTCCTAGTGTCAAAAACCATGGTCCAATATTACTCTTAAGGTGGCATACAATCATCGAGCTTAATCCCTTTTCAAAGGGAAGCCAAGAAACCTCCAACCCCAAGCTGGGTCATAAGGCTCACAATTCATAGGCCATACGTAAGGCCCACACGAAAATCACTTCCCAAAGAAGCTAAGATCATGCAGGGATAGCCCATTGCACTTATACTGATGTATGGTGACTCGATTTAGTGAAACAGAAAAGCCCAGAACACGTGGGGTCACTCAGACCCTCAAAACCATATGGGCACACTAATCGAGATAACATGGTACCTTCAGACACCTAAAAATATGGTCATAGTATCCATGGGGTGTCTGGGATATCCACAAGGCCATAGATCGACCAAAGGGTCACAACCGGGTCGACCGAGGGCTAAAATGGGCTGAGGGGCTGCAATTTGGTTGACCAAACCCCTGGGGTCGGTCAACCAACAGGGGTAGGTTGACCTAACCCGCAGGGTGGGTTGAGCTACCCGCATGCAATAGAGGTAACCAACATATTTGAGAATTTTTCAATATTTCCCCCTGGCCGTGAATTGCATATTTGTGTATCTTTGGATATCATCTGTTTCTCATCCACAAATTTACAATTTGATGCTTGTAGGTGCAGTGTGTTGACATCATCTTTTTCTTGGTGCAGTGTTAGATTTTTGACAGGGCATTCAAAAAATGGTGGGATGGATCCTCTATATATAGCAGAAAATGCTGCTGATCCTGATTCAACGTTGGTTGTCTACATGGGCTTGTCAACACTCCCATCTCTTGCCCTGAGATTAATAAGTCATGGCTTATCACCAGAGACACCAGCTGCTGCTGTGGAGAGAGGGACTACTCCTCAGCAACGGACGGTGAGCTTCTTGGTCCTTTTTTGCTGTTCAAAATATTATGTGCAAGATGCAGTCATTTTGCTGCAACATCTTGGGAAACTATTATTAAAGAAGTGACAGAAAGTTCTTTTTTTAACGTGTGTTGTAGATCAAACATATTCAATCCTCAGCACCATTTTCTTATACATGCCTAGCGTCAAAATATGGAGAATTATTTGGTTAATCGGCTTGTGTTTTTGTGAATTTTCAATTAATCCTAATAGTCTTGGTAAAACATCATCCACTTGGTGCCAATTCATCATAAAGCCTAAAATCAGTCTGTTTGCAATCTAAAGTAAATGGTTATTGACTCTTTCAGAACATTTTGAAACACATCTCCTTTTCTATTTCTATCGCTATAATTATTTGATAAGTTATGGAGTTTTCGAATGGTACATAATCATGGTTTGCATTTACAGGTTTTTGCACAATTAAAAGATCTGGTAAATGAAGTTAAGGTGGCCGGATTAGTATCACCGACTCTAATAATTATTGGGAAGGTAGTGGCATTGTCACCATTCTGGCCCAAGCCTTGTGAAGGTGTCATCACCTTAGAGACGACAGTTATACCAGAGCACAAATCCTATGACAAGTAGCCGTTAATCTGTTTGGGGTTAAGGCACGAGGTCAGAAGCAGAGGATAAGTGGAATAAGATGCTACGTTAGAAACGTGGCAATTATCGGACATCTCATCATAAGCTGTTGTAATTGAATTAAAAAGTTGCCGCTTCGGCTACACAGTTCCCTTCGAAGGAGGGGTATTCCAGTTTTGTGGGGAAGATATTTTTTTAAACATGTTTTGCGGCAGCTGATGCTGATTGGTAACCAGTTTGAAGTTGAGTTGATCGAGGATGACCGTGAGAAATGTCTAGGGATTGCTGCTTCATAGGCTGAACTTTTTTTTTCTTCTGCAGAAGAGGATGGAGACAATCAGGAACCACTCCGGTGTCACATGTTTTCTTGGAACTTCCTTATGGCCCTCATCCTTGAAATGAAAGTGGAATGCCAAGTCTGATGAAGTCAATTTATTTGCTGGAAAATAAACAACAGCAACTATGCCTTCTCATATTTCTTTTAGGAAAATGTTCTTCTATGATAAAGACAGTTAATTGCATTTGATATTTGATTTTTTAAAAATGCTGGGGGCCGAAATTATGGCTCATGTTACTGTAAACGGCATTATTTTGTTAGTGGTATGACTTGAGGAAGGTGAATGCATCATCCCTCGTGTTTTCTAAATAGCTGCTGTCATTTCTTTTCCTCCATTGGATGGTTTCTTGGCTGCAAAATATAGTTTCAGCTTTTGGTTGACTTGTCATAACTGATTAGGGTCGTCGGAGTTGGATATCTGGTTCTGGTTTGGATTTGCATCTCAATAACGGATAAACATCTGAAAAAGGCATTTGACAAGTATTTAACTACTAAACTGGCACCTGTTTTGTGACACTATAAACGGAAGTCTTGTTGTCTGCTCTGGTTGCACTACACTATTCGTCCGCCTGATACCCTTGTGTTTCTCACTGTCCACCATTTCCATGGCCATATGCTCCATATGCGGAACCGAATGTCTTCTCCCTTCGTTGGGATGTGAGATTTCTCTTCTCATCCAATGGGTACACACAGCTTCTGTTTGGTGTGCTGTAAAATGACATGAAACACTACAAACTTTAGTTTTGAGACCAGAATCTCTTCCCCCTCTGTTGGAAGTGGTATGTCTGTTTTCACCCAATGGGTACGCCAAGGTTTTGTTGGTTGTGCTGTAAAATGACGACGTGAAATATAGAAAACCATGTTTCTGTGTTTTCTTGACCTTTGGTATGAGTACATGGTTGTGGCAAGAAAGCATGGATAGGTGTCCAGATGTAAAAGGAATTTGATTTTTTTTTTTTTTTGATATCCAGGAGCAAATCCACTCAGTCAAGATCAAGTTCGCATCATCAATAGCCCGAGCCAAGGTAGGGCTATCCTCTCACGGACGGTTGAGTACTCCCCTGACATGGAAACAATATTCATGCTGTTAAATACTCACCTGCAGGTGCCCACAAGTGGGAGTTGATCTCACTGCATCACAGTTTACATACAAACGTGAGACTTGACCAACTCTCCCTACTCCGCAGGACATGTAAAGAGAATTTGATGCTGATGAACTGGGAAGAAAAATGGTCAAAAAAATGAGAGAGATGATTGGGGGTGGACTGAGTTGTGCACCATGGACGAGCCAGTCTGCCCACTGCTCACACTGTTCTAGTTTTTGAATCATCCGTTTTAAAAGTTAGAACAGATGTATCTTTTTAAATTTAAATTAGGGAGCATTTGTTTCGAAGCTTTCGATAACTATATATCCGCACGTATCGTAATAGCATGCGATGATTAGTGCACGCGTACATGAACATTCCGCCTGCACTTTTCTTATGTACCAACGGACGTCCCTGTATGCGTGCGCGAGTAAGAGCAACAAATCACAAGCCGAGACTGCCGTCCTCCCCGAACGTCACGGCCACTACTGTAACCCTGAAGAACCAATGCACCCACGGGCACCGCCCGGCTCATCCTTCGCCCGTGCTACCCGTGGGTGGGGGCATTTGTGGACGTATAAAATTACACGTCCGCGTGTCCCGACCAGTCCAGCATCGACAAACAACTTCAACCGAAGAAATCGCGGAAAGGGCGGGCCATCCGCACTCTCCGAACAAACAATACACTGTCGTGAAGCTGCCCCCGGAGTCACGCCAGTGAAGAGAAACCAACCCCCAGGAAGCCCGCAACTTGTGGGCCCAGAAGAAAACTAAGTGGACCGTTGATCGGGCTCGAAACGGGCCCAAGTCTACCTCAACGGCACACTCTTGCCGCCCTCAATGGCGTACGCCCTAAGGCCCTTCAACAGCACGCCCAGGCCAAGCCTTCAACGACATGCCCGGCTCAGCGACACACCTCGCTTCAGTGGCACGCTCCCAGGGCCGTTCACCGGCACGCCCTCTGAACGCCTTCAGCGGCACGCCCTAAGGCCCTTCAGCGGCACGCCCCCAGGCCCTTCAACAGCGCACCCTGAGCGCCTTCAGCAGCACTCCCCTCCAGCGCCTTCAGCGGCATGCCCTGAGGCCCTTCAGCGGCACGCCCCCAGGCCCTTCAATGGTGCACCCTGAGCACCTTCAGCGGTACGCCCCTAGGCGCCTTCAGCGGCACACCCTGGATGCCCTTCGCCGGTGCACCCCTGGTGGCCTTCCCCAGCACGCGCACCCTGAGCGTCTTTAGCGACATGCTTGTAATCGCTCCAGCAGCACGCCTGTGAATGGCCTTCAATGGCACGCCCTGGACCATGCCATCCGGCACATCCGGCAGAAAAGATCTCGCACCCACCCCCTACGGATTCTTGGCGTGCAATGGGTTAGCTGAGGTGTCGATTGGGGATGAAGGCATGTTGCCTACCTCCTGCCACCAAGGATGCCCAAGTCAAATCCTTGTTAATGCCTTCACGCTCCCGCGTCCGCCGTTCGTGTTCGAAGGCTCCCGCCACCGGGAGTATAAAGACCCGTCTTCACCGGCGAACGAGAGAGAGGAGCACTCCACAGACAAGAAGCGCCCCCAGAGAGAAAGAGAGAAGAGGAAGAGAAGAAGAAGAAGAGAAGAAGAGGAAAGGGAGCTCCGCCATGGGATCCCCCCCTTCGACGACCACCGACGAGAGAGAGAGTAAGAAGAGAGAGAGAGGGAGGGAGAGAGTTTTGCTATAAGGGAGGGGGAAGAGCGGGGAGCCATCGCCCCTGCTCAACTCCAGCTCCCCATTTCTTCTTCTCCTTACCCTTTCTTCCCCTCCCATCATTTTGTATCTTCCACTCTGATGTTTGAAGTGTACATGGCCGGTCACAGCCCCTCCTCTTCATGAATAAAAGTTCCCCCCTTTTGGGTTTTCTCACCATCTTTGTGTTTGATATGTGTCATTATGTTCATGTTTGATCGTGCTTTTCCTCCCCCGGCATTTTAGCCTCCCTACAGGGCCATGGATCTCCATTCATGCCCTTCCTGTAGCTCTGAACGTCCATGCCTAGCAGCTCCCTTGGCCCTCTCCTTGATTCCCCGTTCAAACCCTCAGCCCAGCACCCTCTGCCCGCTTAGCCCGGTGCATTCTCCCCCCTTTTTTTCCTTGTCTGGCACACCCTTTGATCTCTTCACCGGTGCATCAGCCCCCCTTTTCTTCCCCGGCACGCTCATTGTGTTCTTCCCCGGCATAGTCCCAGCGCTCTTCCCCGGCACACTCGCTGCCGTCCCAGCCCGGCACACTCGTGCCCCTCTCCACTGGCACACCTATGCCTTCACTCCCCGAACACCCCTTCGGCCACCCTAACCTGACACAGTCTCCATTTACCCCCCACCCAGTGGCACAACCCTTTGACCTCGGTCCAGCACCCTCAGATCACCCCTCCACCAGCACAGTCTGCCTGGCCGGTACACACTTTCTACCCTTGCTCGGCACACCCGTGCCTTCTTTGTCCGGCCCACCTAGCGCCCCTCAGCCCGGCACACCCTGGCCTCTCTTAGCCAGGCACACCTCTCCAGCCTTCACAGGCTCCCAGGCCGGCACACTAGTCATTGGACCCTGTCCCCTACCCCGACACCTACAGGCGGTCCTAGAATCATCTCCCACTCGCTGTTCCCTCTGAGTTTTTCGATGCTTTATTAAATATGTTGCCGCTCTCGGGCGCCTACCTCCGATTGTAGAGTTTCGCCACTCCATGTGGGCGCGTTCCCTACATCTCCCTTACGCTCGGGTCAAGAGGAGATACTGCCGAATTTTGTTAGAAATAATAATATGACAGAGGCAAAAGGGAGCAACAAATAAATGGATTAATAATAGGTTAAAAGACCAAAGGAAGTAATGAACAAATGAGAAAAACAAGGGCAAACTGCTCCGATCGGGGTAAGGGAACTGTGATCAATGCAAAGAGAACTGAACTAAACGATAACTGAACAACTTGAACACTGGTCCTGCAGAGAAGAGAGAAGAGGAAACAATTAAGAGACAGGAAGAGAAGATCCCCAAGGCACTACATGAAAGTAAGATTTTAGATCATCATTCATTTTTTATATTTTTTATTCTCTTCCCTCTTTTTTTGTTGGGCTCCCTAGCACAGACTCGTCCGCGTTACAAGATACTTTGTTAGGAGGGACTATTAAGGAATTCGAATGCTTACTGCGTTGATGGCACTAAAGATTAATATCCAAGAGGTCGACGAGGGCGAAGTGATTCAAACCAAGGGAAAAAGGTTTTATGAGCCCACGCCAGTGGGACTGGGGGCAATGTTTAAGAGCTCGACAAGGGCGAAATGTCTCAAGTCAAGGGAAAGGTATTATGGGTCCAATTTAGTGGGGCTGGGGGTAATGTTTAGAGCTCGGCGAGGGCGGAATGTCTTAAGCCAAGGGAAAAGATTTATGGGTCCAATCTAGCAGGCAATCTTTAGAGCTTGGCGAGGGTGGAGTGTCTCAGGCCAAGGGAAAAGTTTTATGGGCCCAGCCTAGCAGGACTGGGGGCAAAGTTTTTAAGAGCTCGACGAGGGCGGAGTGCCTCAAGCTAAGGGAGAGGTTTATTAGCCCGATATAAGGGGTAATATTTAAGAGCTCGGCGAGGGCGAAGTGCCTCAGGCCAAGGGAAAGGTTTATTAGCCTAGCCTAGTGAGATTGGGGGAGAGCTCGGCGAGGGTGGGATGCCTCAGGCAAAGGGAAAGGTGTTTTATAAGCCCAGTCTGGTAGGACTGATGGGAAATTTGGAGAGCTTGGCGAGGGCAGAGTGCCTTAGGCCAAGGAAAAGGTATTTTATGAGCCCAATCCAATGGGACTGATGGGCAGTTTTTAGAGCTCGACAAGGGCAGAGTGCCTCAAGCTAAGGAAAAGGTGGTGTTTTATGAGCCCAGTCCGGTGGGACTGATGGGTAATTTTGAGAGCTCGACGAGGGCAGAGTGCCTCAGGCTACGGAAAAGGTGTTTTATGACCCCAGTCCGGTGGGACTGATGGGTAATTTTGAGTGCTTGGCAAGGGCAGAGTGCCTCAGGCCAAGGAAAAGGTGTTTTATGAGCCCAGTCCGACGGGACTAAGGGGTAATTTTTAGTGCTCGACGAGGCGGAGTGCCTCGGGCCAGGGAAAAGGTGTTTTATGAGCCCAGTTCGGTGAGACTGATGGGTAATTTTGAGAGCTTGGCGAGGGCGGAGTGCCTTGGCCCAAGAAAAAGGTGTATGGGCCTAGCCTAGTGGGGCTAGGGGCAATGTTTAGATCTTGGCGAGAGCAGAATGCCTTAGGCCAAGGAAAAGGCATTTTATGAGCCCAATCCGACGGGACTGATGGATAATTTTTAAAGCTCGACTAGGGCAGAGTGCCTCAGGCCAAGGAAAAGGTGTATGGGCCCATCCCAGCGGGGCTAGGGGCAATGTTTAAGAGCTTGGTGAGGGCAGAATGCCTCCGGCCAAGGGAAAAGTTTTATGGGCCAATTTTGGGCATAACTTCCAAACCGGCAGTGGTGAGGTGAGCCCTGTGGGACAAATTTGGTATCCCATGGTGTACTTGAGTAGTTACTACAGCAGCATGCCAAAGGACAATGAGAATGTGCTATCTAGAAGCATATGTTCCAGGCCGAGGGTAGAGGGCTGACCCTAGTGGGACTAGTGGGAAGTATCCCCCAAGGATGAGGGGTCGACAAAGCACTATGAATCTCAGTGGGACAAGGGGGGTTATGGCAGGCTGTTAGGAGCCGAAAGTTTATTTGCTAGCTTGAAAGGGAGAGTGGAGTTGAGGGTGTAGATGACTCGACAGGTCTTGTTCTTGCATTCCCTCTATAAGGTTTATATATTTATTAGCGTGGTGAGGTGCCAGAAAGTAATGAATGTTTATTGGTGACCTGGCTGGAGGATCCATGTTGAGAATGAAGGGGTACCCCGATGGGGCCTGGACTCGTACTTGAGACCAGAGGCCTGGTGGCCAATGAAGGCTTCTTAGCATTGGTGGGACTATTGATCAGCATTTTCCCTTAGGGATATTCGACAATGCATCAGACCAGTAGCTGTCCTCCTTCGTTATGGATTTATGCAGGAGGTGCTCCGAATAGCTTCGACTCGGGCTTCCGGTACTTACGCCAAGTGTCATCCTCTTGGCCCTTTATATTAGAAGTTGTAGTTGCGGGGCCTTCCTAGCTCCACGGATGGCGCAATCATTTCATTTCTCCCCTGGGCATTCATCATGTAATGCTACCAGGGAGCCCTTTGCCTATGAAGGCAGATGAAGAGGCCATGTTTGCCTTACTAGGCATTAAGAGCAGGGTTTGTTACTTTTGCTGGCTTAACCACCTTATTTGTTTCTTCGAGAAGTTATGGCTGTGCCTGGTCATACTGCCACAAAGCATTTCCCCATATTGAGCTACAACGGTATATAGTTGTGTAGCAACTCAAAATTTTATATATGCATTTATATGTAAAAAAATAATGAAAGATGAAAATTAAATAAATGATGAACATCTTTTCTTTATGTCCTTAAAGTGTAAAATATATAAACACAAACCCTATCTCACGTGTTAACATGAATGGCAAGATTCGCGGTATGATTCAGAGAAGGCGAAGATGTCAGTACTGTAGTACTACTGTAGCAATACTGTAGCATCTGATTTAAGAGAGAATTATTAGCTCTAATTAAATCCTAATTAGTGGATGATGTCATTTCTTACATCATTGAATAAATGAGATCATAAATTATGTCATAAAGGGGAATTTATTTTAACATTTATATATTGAAATTTAGAGCTGCTCTCACTCCCCTTCTTCTTCTCACTCACTTTCTTCTCTTTGCTCCGCTGCTATCTTGCCGCTTAAGAAAGAAACACTTATATACGTAGAGTAGAAAAGTGTTATCTTAGAAAATACTGATCCATGAACGAATTAATCGATTGGTCCAGTTGGCAAGGTGGAATATTCTTTCTCTAAAAATATCTGAGAATGTGCTAACCAATCTGGGATCACGTGCCAACCATTGGAGGGCAAAAGCATGTGACTCGCTTGAGTACCTCACGAGCTTGGCCCATTTTTCAGCCTTACCAACTCAGTTTACACCCTTACTACTCATTTGTCTCCCTTAGGCATATATTTTTCACCCTTAGTCAAGTAAGCAGCTGCCTTCTTTTCCTTGTGAGCTTCATGTGACTGGAGTCGACTCCAAACTCTTTTAGAGTTGACTCCACTTCCACCTTTTTCACAATTGAAATGTTGTCACCCATTTTTCACCCTTGGCGGTGTATTTTCACCCTGAACTTCTATTTGTCAGCCTTTCACACTTATTTGTCACCGCTAGCCTTGGGAAGCCGTCGCCTTTAGCTTGTTTGCCTCTTCTTTGAAAGTCGTCGCCCTTGCCACTTATTTGTCACTCGTATTGGGTGTTATTCACTCTTGAGCCTTCATTTGTTACCTGTGTTGTAGGTTTGGTACCATTGTGAGCTTGAGCATCTTGAACTTGCCTAGAGTAGTGTTGACTAAGGTCCCCTTAACTGGATCACTATAACTGGCGAGAGGTTGACTAGTCTCAACATTGACTAGAGTCTTGACTTGACTTTGACAGGAGACACTTGGACTGGAGTTGAGCTTCACTGAAGTCACTTTGACTAAAGTCAACTTAACTGGTTTAATTAATTTTGTCTTGAGTCAACTTTGATTGGGTCAATGAGGCTTGGTCAACATGGGTCAACTTTGTTCACCGTTACATAGCCTTGAGTACTATTTGACAGCACTGTTCATCATTTGAGCCTTACGGCTTAGTTTTTAACTTTGCTCATCTATTTGTCACCCTTAGTTTATCTTTTGTCAGCCTCATAGGATATTTGTTATCGCTATCTCTTCAGCTAGCGAGTGATACTGGCGTCGAATCCATGACGGTATGGCGTCAACTCCTCTTCACAAAAACTTCAACTTGTCCATTTTTCACACTTGTTTTAGCATTTGTCACGTTTGATCAACATTCTTCACCTTTGCTCAACAATCTTTATCCTTGTTTGACATTTGACTAAATCCTTGCATTGACTCTGTAGCTGGGCTTATGCTACACTTGGGTTGACTAGCTATGACACGGCGTTGACTTCTCTTTATGCTTGTGGAGTTTGGGCTACTGCTAGTGATGGACTTGAGCTGCTCAACAAATGAATACGGCTGGAGAGATTTGCTTAAGTATTACTAAATTGCATTGACCACGAGGTGACCTTGGCGCTTGCTTCAGCTGCAATATGGCTTCAACGTTTCTTAACATATTTCAGCCCGAGTAGTCATTTTTCACCTGAGACTTCTATTTGTCACCCATGAGAATCTATTTGTCACCCTTAATCTATAGCCACGGCAGGACATTGGCTTTGAGCTTTTCTTTGAGATGTTCTTGCTGCATTACTACTGCATGAGACACTTGAAACACTTGAGGGTCTTTCAACATGATTAACATAGTCTTTACATTAAATCAAGCATATGAAGACATCAATATCAATGACTATGAACACATGCTCATAATGATCTTCATAGATCTTGATAATGTCAAAAGCATAAGGACTATGAAGACTATGAAAACCCATTGAATTGTGACTCTATTTTGTCATCATCAAAGATCACATGATGACTCATATTTGTCATCATCAAAACCACAGGGACATAACGTTCTCCCTTTTTTTGATGATGACAGCTATGAGTCATTAGGAAGAGTGTAATCAAGAAAGCATCATAGTATTCCCAACATTAACATAACATTAACACAGCATTAACACAACATTAACACAACATCTCCCCCTTTGTGACTCAACAACAAACTCTCCCCCCCTGAACGCAGCATCGCACAACCATCTCTCCCTTAGTGGCTCAACAATCCCCCTTAATGACTCAACAAACTCTCTCCCCCTTTGACATGAGCAAAATAGAAGGGAGTGTGAGACCATCCTGAAAATAGTCAGAAATCAAAAAGGCACAGTAGTTTCGATGAGTTTTCTTATACCAATCAAGGTGATGAGTGAGCAATTCTAGACTAGAGTGGTTTAGAAATGAAGGAGACTGCATTGGTATCACTTGAGAGAAAGCATGAACATCATAGTAATGGGTGAGCAATTTTAATGGGTGAGCAATTGGCAAGCATTGCAGACAAAGAGTGTGCATGGATCAGATACCGATTGAGAAGAAAGAATGTGTATCAGTGGAATTCAAGTGGTAATATTTTCGAATGTTGCAATATCAACAACAGCAGATAAGAGATCAAATTCAGATTATGAATAGTAGCTAAAAAGTAATGAAGTAATAGAAAGAGTACCTTCCACGATGCTTCCTTCTTCGATAAATTCTGCATCATTAAGAGCTTGAAGTCTACCTTACTTTTTGATAGCAATTGGAAGTTTTACCGACGAAGCTTGCTCGTTGAGGAGTGGACAATTCAGGATTCTATGATCCTGACTCCCACAGCAAAGAAAGGTAGCAAGTCTTCTCTAGCACTCTTCCACATTAAGAGAAGGCTAATCTTAAAAGGCCAGTACCAAGGTGACAAAAAGGTGTCCAAACACAAAAGAGAAGTGATTGTAAAGTTGAAAGAATTTGACTACAGCAAGGTAAACAAAGTTTTTTTGAAAACAATCAAGATAAGTTTTTTGTTTCTGTAAATTTTGATTATGAATGCAAAGGTCTATTCCCCTTTATCAACAAACAAAACTTAATGAAAGGGACAAATAGTTTTACCTAAGCTAGAGGACGAGTTTCATCACCAACGGATTGGGTATTAGAATTAGGTATATAAAAGCTCAAATCCACCAATGAATCTTTTTGGTTGAACACCAATGGGCATGTTAGAATTACGAAGAACTTTCATAAGGGATGTAGGAAATCTATAAAGCAATAGCAACCCAAAACTAACCAATACCAACAAAGACATAGAGGTTTCCCTTCTGCCTATAAGGCAAAACATATCTAACACAGAAAGAATCTTGAAAGCCTCACTGTTGAAGGACTTTCATGCATAAGAAACATGTTTTGCAATTTATGACAGACATATGATGCCTTCAATTAGAATCTAATATCATTTGCACCACTTAACTTGTAGTATGGAAGAAGCTACACCTAAACAGAGAACATGCATGCTCTTTTTGCCATTAAACCTTCTCTCTCTCTCTCTCTTTTTAAAACTTGACCTCGTCTTTGGGTTGTACAGGTACATGAAGAAACTATGATGAGTAAAGTCTGATAGTTGCTCCAGTGAACATAATAAACTATAATTTGTTTTCTCACATTATACTGTAGCTTATCATGTACACCTCAAAACTTGCTGGCAGAATAAAAAATCGAGGCAAACAATCCCATGTAAAGGCCTTACAAGACGCACTGAAGGATGAGCATAAACTCCACCATGTGGATAGATAGGAGGGTATGGAGTGGCAAATTAAAGGTGGCATCAGAGGTTGAAAAAAATAAACTGTAAACACCGCAGGTCACGACAATATCATGTCACCATATATCTAGACAAATCAATGCAACATGAACCAGAAAGAAATGCAGTAAAATAGCAGAAGATACAAAGGCCTCATTTCCTCCCAAGAGAAATTTCGAACAGAAGCACTTACTTTTGATAGTAAATAGACAATTCCTTGACATGATAAAACGTTAAAAAACAATAGAAGTCAAATCCTTCCAAATTATGCAAGCATCTCCACTATTCAACTTATCAACATCACTTGATCAACAAAAGGAAAAATTAAAATGTTCATGGTCCCTTTTCAGACATACATGTAGCATCATGTAAAGAGATCCCTTAGACAAATGAAAAATCACACAAATGAAAAATCACCCTACTGTAACAACAAATTGAGTGAAGTTCAATGCTCCAATGGTAGATTTATCACAACGATATGTTCATAGCTTCAGAAAAAATTATGAAGTTAATCACCCAAAATAAAAAATAGAGTAATAGCATAAATAAAAACTCAACTTGATGGTTTCAAATGGTTTATTTTTAACTAAATATATTATGAGTTTCAAAACATGTCTTGACAAATTATAAATGTTGTGTATTGTGTGCTCCTGAAGCATGCAAACCATGTGATATAAGCTTAAACTAAGAAATCATTTAGTACCCATCTCTGAGACACTGTTGGGTTAAAAGTTGTCGTAAGTGGAACAAACATACTCATTTCTAAGTATACAAAGTGTGTTACAGTTATAGCCAATCTGGAACTCAAAGTCCCGTGCTATGAGGTTATTAGCATGTGCATTGACACTTTATCCAAAACATCAAAAATAAGATGCAACAGACATATGCTAGTAAAATTTATGTGGTTTTATACAAACAAAAATAGATGCTCACTGGTGTGATAAGCTACCTGTGGGCCCCACATGTATGGATGAGGTGCATGACCGGATGTAAATACGGTGCTAACATATGGCAGTGGCATGGCAATTCCTAGACCATAGTAAGCCACAACAGCCAGGGGCAAAAATTTGTGGGAGGGGAGAAGATGGTGGTGGTAGCCAGCTGAGGTGGGGGCAGGAGAGGGGAGGAAGAAGAAGAAGAAAGAGTGGCGGTGTTGGTCTGAGGCGGGAGAATAAGGAAGGGGGGTGTCAGAGGAGGCGAGGGATGACACAAATGACGTAGGCATTCCTAGTGCAACACTGGTTGGCGGTGGCCTGTTGTGGTGAGAGATCTCAGTGGCCGCAGATAGGAGCAGGGCCAGCAAGGGTAGTGCCACCAACAGATGCAAGCAGCGGCTTAGGGGATTTGTCGACTGGTGCAGGGGCTACCGACGGACTCCCAAGAGTGTCTGGCAGGGTGTGGCCTGCGCATAGACTCTCAACGGCGCCTTGTTATGAGGGAGGCAGAGGCCGGCAAGTTCCCATTGGTGCGACGACAGTGGCGAAACAAGAGATCAGAGGTGAGGCCAGCGGCAGGGGATGGTTGTCAGGCTTGGTGATGTGAAATGACCTCGGACCTAAGCACGCAAGCACAATAGCGAACCGAACGGGCCGAAGTTGGCGGCCAACTCACACGGCCCTCACCCAAACTCGGGGGTGACTCGGCGATGCTGAGTGGAGGGTGTGGGACTGGCCCCTTGCTGGTAGAGGGCCAACAAGGCCAGAGGGACTCCCAAAGGGGCTTGGCTATCCCGATTCAAGGGCCGACCCGGTGCCGAGGGCACGGGTGCACACGTCTTCCCCCGGTGGTCACTCGGAAGCAAACGGAGGAGCAGGATCCCATACCAGGAC
The DNA here is from genome assembly GCA_024336825.1 of Amorphophallus titanum. Lineage (NCBI taxonomy): Eukaryota > Viridiplantae > Streptophyta > Magnoliopsida > Alismatales > Araceae > Amorphophallus > Amorphophallus titanum. The sequence continues at coordinate 28,570,191 of JANBPO010009603.1, forward strand.
AAAAAGAGCAAGGGCAAGAGTAGGAGTCCATCCCGGGCACACAATATGATCTGGTGGAGCATTTGGACAAGACCCCGGTGAGAATTTCTATATTAGAGTTGATTAAAAGGTCAAAGACCCACCAAGAAGCATCGATGTAATACTTACAGTAATGGTAAATGAAGATCTTCCGGTTGAACAAATCATACCAGTACTGACTCCAGCAAGTGATCAGCCAGCCATTGTATTCCATCAACACGAGTTAGCTCCCAAGTAGGCTCGGAAGTATGCCTTGTGTATCACTGTCAACATTAACAAGGTGGCCATTAGTCAATGCTTGGTTGACACTGATGCTTCTATTAATGTATTGCCACCCAACACTCTGAAAATGTACGACATACCTGAAAGTGAAGTACGGCCTTCATCTATCACTATGACTGCATATGACAATACCAAGAAGCCGCCTATGGAAATGATTACTTTAGAGATAGAACTAGGTCCAGTATCTGTTACTGTTGATTTCCACATTCTAGACATGTACCCAACTTTTAATAGAATTTTAGGTCGGCCATACATCCAAGCACTTGACGCCGTCCCTTCTACAAACCATCAATGCCTAAAATTCCTGCATAAGGGGTGGGTCATCAAAGTTACAAGTATGCCTATTCTGCCAATGGTGGATGCTCTCTCAGCCACATCATTGTCTTCAATCTGGCCGACTAATAAGCCTTTGCTATCTACGTTAGACCTTACTGACCCGCGGCATGATTTGTTAAAGCCACGAGCCCCAGTTTCCATACCAACACCAGCACCACTTCTGCCTCCAAAGGAGAAAAAAGAACAAATAATGAACACCACGGGATGGAATATTATGATAAAAATGGGTTACAAGTCTGGCAAGGGATTGGGAGCAAGGCTCTAAGGCAGATTAAAATTGGTAAGGGACCAAAAGCTCATTCCCCGAGGTAGCCTAGGGTATGAAGGGCCGAGCAAAGTAAAGACTGAAAGATGAGGAAGAACCATGGGCCACAATGGTGTCAACAATGAAAACTGATAGATGGCCCCTTACATGGTCTCTTTATTGCCACTTTGTAAAAGGACCCACTGAACATATTGAGGAGCAGACCACAATGATTACATCAATGTTAGATACTCGAGATGTCCATGCTCGGTAGTTTTCTTACCATTTACACTGTTGGCTACTTATAAGGCTCTGTAGTCGTTAAGGCCATTCAAAAGAAGGAAAATGGATGATCTTGAATGTGAATAGTATCACTGGTTTGATATGCATGACATAACTATAGCATTGAGCCGGTTGTTCATGCCTACTTACCTGGAGTGGCCACCTCTCATACATGATATTCTGGAAAAGCCATCAGTGATCATTCACAAAAGGTAGTTGCTCACCAGTTATACAGATATCGGAGAGCCGGACGTACCTTTTGAGGAGGGTTTCACTATAGACAAGCTTTGGGCCGGCCTTTTTCTGGTTAATGCCATTCACCCTATATTTCTAGCCCCCCTATGGTTGAAACTCTTCATCCATGACATACCTAGACCACCCGTGGTCTTGATTTCTTTCCCTCCTAATTATTTTCAACAATTTCACTCAAATCCTACTTAGCTCCTGAAGCAGTTCTCCCAACTTTCCATCCCACCTCTCCATGAACAATCTCTCCTTTAACAATTCTCCTAACTCTCAGTCTCAGCTCCATCTCCCTCTCCTCATTTCCATTGTTTCACCATATATAAAAATGAAAAAGAACACACCAATTTCCAAACTCTCCAATTCTCCACTTCCATCTCTCTTGAGGAGACCTCCTATCTTATTCATGAGTGCGCCCTGACCCAAGGGCCGCTCATTCAAGGTCCGTTAGTAGACTTCCTCTATCCCTCTTACGAGGGCTCTTCATCTGTATCGTCTTCCTCTGCACCCTTTTCTCCCTCCTTTTCTTTAGGATCTAGTGATCGGGGTAGTTCTTCTAGCGATAGCAGGAGTCTGGGGGTAGTAGCTAGTAGAAAAGCCAAGGGTAAGTAGATTCCCCATAGGTTCTTGATAGAATTAACCAGGAGGTACCGAGAGTGTCTAGTAATTCCCTAGTTATTAGAGGATCCGATTCCTCTACCAGATTTAGAATGTGAGGAAGCGTGCACTTCAGATGAAGGGTTTGATGTTTATGAAATCATAAAAGATGAAGACCCTATTGAAGAAGCGAATGAGGAATATGACGAGTATGAGGACGAGGTTGATGCATTTGCCAGTGGAATGAGGAGATGTGATGAGCCATCAGCCTCAGTAGAAGAGCCAACCGAAGAAATCAATTTGGGAACCAAGAAAAACCCTAGGATTGTTCTCATAAGTAAAAAATTATCACAATTTGAAGAAGGGGCACTCATTCAGGTTCTTCAAGAATACAAGGACACGTTCGCATAAAGTTACAAGGATATGCCAGATCTGGACCCTGCGCTGGTCGAACATCGCTTAACATTAAAGCTAGGGTCTATCCTGGTAAAATAAAGATTAAGGCATTTCCACCCACAAATGACTTTAAAAATAAAAGTAGAGATCGATAAGCTCCATAAGGCTAGATTCATTAGAGTCATCCTCTACCCCAATTGGGTGGTTAACATTGTCCTGATAATGAAGAAAGATGAGAGAGTAAGGATTTGCATAGACTTTTGAGACCTTAACTGCATGTGTCCTAAAGATGACTTGATTCATCTCGATTCTCCTGAGGTGAAGTCCCCAGTGTTCATTCTAGGTGACTTGAGACTCTGGCAGCTTGAGAAGTCTTCAGTAGGTTGATCTTCATCAGCTTTTGTGCTTCAGTGGGCCATATCATTTATCTTTGCGGCTTGATTGCCAATGATCATATTTTGAGTGCCAACAAATGCCCCCCAGACGTGGGTACTGTGAGCGAGGCATGAGTGCAGTAGGACCGACGGATGAGCTTCTTCTGGATTGATCTCCTCTAACGACAGGAGCTCAGAACGGCACTTAATTCCAGCGCTGGTTGCTAATCCGGTTGCATTGGGTTAAAATGGCACCGGGTTAACCAGCGCACCTTCTTGTATTGGGTTTAAACGGCGCTAGGTTAACTGGCACTCAAACTGGTTAAAATGGGGCGCTCCGGGGCACGCCATTTTAATAGGGGTGGAGCCCCCTATATAAAGCCTTTTTCCTTCATTTTTTCTTCTTCACTGCTCATTTTTAATAGATCTTTCTCTCTCTTCATTCCCTTCTCCACCGCGGCGCCGAGTGAACAGGCGAGTGAGTGGATTTCGTTGAGAGGGTGAGTGTTATTTGTTTATTCAGGTTTCAAACCCAATCTTCGGGCCCCGAGAGGCTCCTAGTAGGACTTGTCATCGGAGCTAAATCCCTCAGGTGTCCCACTCAGCCTTGGCTTAATGCTTATGGCCGCTTTTAGGGGCCGCTCCCTTGGTGGACGGCTTCTGCTTCTCTTGTGGCAAACTCCCGAGCTGGGGAGACTCTGCCAAAATTTTATCAGAAATCTTACTTTGATCAACTGGCTTCTGACTTTGCTTGTTATTTTCTGGATGCAATTTTACAGATAACATGGCATCCGATTCTTCTTCCCTTGCGTCCCGCGTCGCTGTGACATGGGAGACTGTTCACTCCCTGGACTGAGGATTCAGGCGAATAGCCGTGGTTGCAGAATCCTCAGATTTCGAAACTGATACCGTTGACACCAGTCGACTGATGATCCTCAACGGTGATCACTTTAAGTATGAGCGTGGGGATGGCATCAGATTGGACCACCCCCATGACAAGCACTTGATGGCCTTCATCAGACGTTTCAACCTTCACGGGAAGCGTGATATAATTCTCGTCCGTCGAGCTGAGGGAGATTTACTAGCAGACAAAGATAGCCTGAATGACTCAGTTATTCGGGGCATGCCCATTTACCTTCCTGGAGAACTTAGAAGATGGGGTGCTATCCTCAGCCTGCAGGAGTTGACTCCAGACATTGGGCTGTTGACAAGAGCGCCACAATTTATGCCAGCTCGATGGAACGAGACTGTCTGGTATGTTGACAGAGAGAAGCCCACATATGGTTTATTCCTCACCCTGTTAAAATGGGGGTATCGAGACGAGCCCTTTCTTTTGGACTTCCTGGCAGTCCATTTCAAGCATCAAATCTCCGTGGGGTGGTTCGGAGCACTTAAAGCCACTGATGCTTATGCCTTCAGGCCGGAAGCTATTGATTTTACAGACTATGTGTTGCAGCAGTATTCTCCAATCCTGGTGAATGCCAGTGTCTACCACAATGTATATGCTTCCCGGTACCGGTATCCAATCTCCCGAGGACTGTGTTGCGGGATGATCGAAGTCTTCTACCCAGAATACAATACTTTCTATATTGCAGAGGGAGAAACTTCGCTGGATCTCTGGAGTCTGTCCAAGCTAAGCAGCTTGCCAATAAACGGGGAGTCGTATGAAGAGGTTTGCTTTCCTAATTGGCTGAAGGACTAGACAGATGGCGAAAGTAGACATTTTACAGGCTTCGCCTATCGTTATTTGATGAAGGCATACCACACCCTGCTGCGTTTGACGCTTGATTCACGGGAAGCGTGGAAGCCTGGAGAGAAGAGGCGCGTGCGGATAGGCACTTGGCTTCAATATTTCTTTGGTGGGGAGCAACAATATAAAGATTTCCCTATAGTTGCTTCGACAGCTGTGAAGCGGAAGAAAAGGGTTCATTGCCATGTGACTTTCCCATCCACTTCAAAGAAAGGGTGACAAGGGGGCCCGAACCCCATAGGAGTTGATGCAGTCACACATTGTGCTGCGTATCTGACTTATTGGCTTTGCTTGTTTACCCTCCCTTAGGGTGATGAGACTGTTATCAGGCCTGCCGTAATTTATCCTACTTGTCTGATGGCCTAGGAGATGAAGCTGTCCCTGTGCCCGGTGGCTCTATGCCTCATTTGTATGATGCTGGGGGATCTGCACAAATCGCGCATCCCCAGAGGTTCACAAATAGTTGGTCCACTTCATTTCTTAAATGCCTGGGTTTGCACCCTACTCCCCGGTCAATGCAGTCAGATCGTCCCGTGCCGAGGATGATTGAATTTGCCAGTGCTGAGCCATCTTCGACTGCAGACAAGCTATTAGCTATTTGGGGGAAATTAACCACAGTTCCTGCAGACTCCCTTGGAGTTTTATATTTTTTGGAGCCTGGCAGCCAGCTCTAGCCCCCTTGTGAACAAGATGCGACAGTGTCACTTTTTTGAGACAGAGGAGTTTATTCATCCACTCGCTGGCACCAAGTGCACCAGACCCATTCTGGAGTCAGAGCTGATTGATTGGGCACTGGCCATTCACCCCAGTGCCCTTGTCTTCCAGAAGAGTGGCTTACTGTGGCTGGTGCCGTACTATCCTTTCCGCTTTGGCTGAAATTTTGGGTACGACCAGAACATCCCCTCCTCCTCCGCACGGTTTAGTCTTCCGAGCAGGCATCGGGCTTGCCAGATGACCACGGATGAAGCGCGTATATGGTGGGATTACTTCCACCACCGGGAAGATATGTCCTTCAGGGTGCCGTCCCCTGCTCGTTCGCCTAGAGTGACCCCAGACTTCATTAAGTGGTGGAATGCGTGGACAGGCTTCTACCGGTCCTCCCGCAAAGACTGGTGGCATGCTGCTGAGCGCCGTTTTCTAGATTCTCGATCAGAACCTGCCCTGGACATTGACTCGGCTTACTTGAAGAAGCTGAAGTCTTGGTCCAACACTGAGGTGGCGGCATATATAGTGGTGCGGAAGTTTGCAAAGCGTGGTTCCTCTAAGGCTGACCCGAAGATGCCGCCAATTCAGAATGATGACTACGTCAAAACACTTTAGGGGTTATGCCGGGTCAGCAGTGAGTGGACAGCTCTTCAAGCGATTCCCATCCCGGTGGAGGAGTCTCTTCCGGCAGTGGGGGACTGGCATCCGAAAGTCGACCATCTTCATCCATACAAGACTTTCATCAGGAGGGAGGATAGGCGGGAAGGCTTGTACTCCAATATCCCCTAGACCCTGCTCCATTCTCAAGGGCTTTCTATCACCGACTCATTAGGAGCCATTCGGGACCATCCACTGTTGATATCCTTCAAATAGGCTTACGGATGGGGCCTGTACCACTTGGGCCTGAATTATCACTTATCTTCTCGCAGCCATGAAGATTTGGCACTGCTGGCTGAGAAGAGCGAGAAGATAGGAGATATTTGATGGCTTATTCATGAGGCGGCTTCTCGAGACAAGGCGCCTTCACTGCTGTATTGGCTGCTTACTCCCTTATATACGGGGCCGCCAGGTACGCTTGTTCTTCATTCCAGCCTCAAACTGATTCTTTCATATTCAACATGTATCTTTCTCACCCATACGCCCTTGCAGCTCACCTTACTCTGGAGGTGACCCGGCATTATAGGGAGTTGATTTCTAAGGTGCAAAAGCCTTCATATTTTGACATCCCCGAGTCGGCCCCAACCACGACGCCACTGCCTCCAGGCGACTCGTGGAAGCGAACCAGGTCTCAAGTTGGGGAGGCTATCAGCAAGTCCAAGAAGGCCAAGAAGGCAGAGACCCGTGCTGAATGAGCACGTCAGAGGAGGGATGCAGAGCAAGAACCAGATGTTGTTCCTCCTCTGGTGCCTTCTTTTGCTGAGTTTGAGGCTGTCTGGACACAGGGGCCCGGGGACAAAGGTAACTCTCCTTATCCTTCCATGGCTTGTTTGTTTATTTCTGCCACTTTGGCTAATCATCCTCCTTTTTTTTGCAGTAGCTGGCACTGTTTCTGCCGTTGTTGGGCTGGAGGCGGTGACAGGTGCCGCGGCCAGAGAGAGAGAGGAGGAAGTTGCTCCAGCCCCTATTGAAAGAGATCTACCTTCACCAACACCCCAGCAAGAGATGGAAGGTAACTTGTAGTTTAACTGTAAAGCTCTGTGGCACACCATGTCTTCAGTCGAGTCTTGACTATTTATTTCTTCTGTTTCCAGTTAGTATTCAGCCCATGACACTCCATGCAGTTGAAGTCGTGGGAGCAGCTACCGCCGATGAGTAGGTGGTTTCAAGGGAGGAGCCCCAAGATGTTCATCATGCTGACGTTTCTAGAGCAGAAATGCAAGAGACTCTTGCGAAAATAGCTGCTCCTTTCGACAAGGCGCCTGCCTAGACAGTTGAAATCTGGGAGCAGGTGGAAAAGTCTTCCTCTTCCGAGTTGGTTGATTACGGCGATGGCTCTAGTGATGATGAGCTTCCACCCGTTGACACAGAAGCTGAGGATCCTAGGGCTTCTTCAGCTTATGAGAGTGACTACCTGACATTTAGCCCTCCGAGATTGCCAGTCATTGAACAAGGCCCATCATACCCTATTGCAGGAGGGTTGGAAACGTCAAAGGCCGCTCTTGGAGGCCTAAGTATAGTGCCGACCGAGGTATGGAGTGCTCCACCGCCTGTCTGCAGCTTGTCTTGTGATTTTCAACTTGGCTGGTTAACCTTTATATATATGCTACAGGTTGAGGTGGCACCGCCGATGATAATGGTGTGGATCCCCCCACCGGATTTAAGCGTTAGCCAATCGACCTTTCTGCCAGTGTTGTGGCCCATCGTCTTACGGCTTCCACAGACTTATGCCACGGCAGAGCTTCCGGAGGGCCAGGGGCGATTGTAGAAGTTGGCGGCCCAACGAAAGTTGCAGAACCTCAACCTCTGGCTGCCGACAAAGAGTTGTTGTTGGAGCAGGGGAACCTACCGGAGATGGAGGCGGGAGAGATTATCGGAGGGGAGGCCGATGCTTCTAAAGCCTTGGCTGTCATTGAAGAATCTTGTCCCATGGAAGCCGGTGGGACTGCACACGAGGAGCGAGTATCCTCAGCTATTGATATGGCTAGCACGGCTTCACCTCAAGGGGCAGGTAAAGAAGTCATTGTAGTTGAGACTTCTTCGGTTGTATCAGCTGCAGCTATCGAGTCTATTGTTGGTGCCCTGCAAATCATGCCATCTACATCCTTTGGGGTGAGCGACGATATCTGGGTGGAGGTGGACAGCCAAGTGGACTTCCAGCTTCCCGAGACCTTGCCATTAGGTTTGCAATTCTCTAGCGACATGGTGTGGCAGTCTCTAGATAACCTTCAGCGAGCAATGTCAGCTTCTTCGGGCTTGATTTATGCGCAACTGAGGAGTCTGATAGAACACCTCTCCCGCTCGTTGTTGGCATTTAGGTGCCCAATGGATTATTGGACCCTGTGGGTTACCATGTTGTTGAAGCACGCCAATAGATGAGAGTATCTTAGTTGGAAGGTATCCGATCAGCTGGCGGTTGTAAAACTAGAGAAGGCTGATTGCCGAGCCGCTGCCACTTCACTGGGAGGGACTGTGGGACAACTGAGAGATGCTGCCAACACCGCTTCAGAATGCCGGTCCTCCCTCACAGCACAGATAGTGGAGTTGTAGTTTCGATGATGAACCCCAAACAACTGGGGATGGGCAAGAGTGAAAGAGGGACAAGTTTATCTTAGATTACCTAGGTTTAAATTGTTGCTCTTGTTAGAATTAAATGTATTTGGGTGTTATATTATGCCTCTTGAGGCTTAATGATGTAGTAAAACTTTATTTGATGAAATAAAGAGTATCATTTTCCTATCATCTACAATGTGACTGGACCCATGTTATACATGCTCTAATCGACACAAGTGTTATGACTCGTTGCACCTCGATATTCTACATCGGGGCATGACAGTATTCATGGTATCAGAGCCTTGGTTTCATAAACCCTCGGTTTCCATTGATATAGGTTCTAGATGTTGATCTAGAATTTCAGATAGTCTTAAACCTTCCCAGTGAGATTTGGTAGAGCCATGGGCTAAACTTTAAGTAGGATAAATCAAAGAAATACATAAAACACTTAAGTTTGGTAGTTGTGATTGCAGGCTTAATTTTCACCAATGGCTGTCGAGAGAGCTCAATGGTGCGAGATGCAAAGGACGGTCCGAGGACTAACCCAAGCGCTACAACAAATAGCTCAAGGAGGAGCTAACCATGGTGTGAGAGATTTACATAGGAACTTCAAAAGTATGAACCCTCCCAAGTTCACTGGGTCCACGGACCCAGATGAGGCAGAACACTGGGTGAAGGAAATCGAGAGGATTTTTCGAGTCATCTAATGTGCTGACGAGGAGAAGGTCCTACTCACAACCTTTTAGGTAGAAAGGGATGCCTGTACTTGGTGAGAGTCTATGGAAGTAACTCTACCACACGACCAAGTGTTATAGGAAGAGTTTATAGAACATTTCAATAACAAGTATTTCTCCGATAGGGTGCAAGAAAGGAAGGCTGTCGAATTTGCTTCCTTGAAGCAAAGGAGTTTGATGGTGGCGGAATATGAAACCCAATTCCCGAGACTATCCCGGTATGCACCACACCTTGTGGGTACCGAAAAGATGAAGGCAGGGAGATTTTTAAATGGCTTAAAGCCCTAGTATATTACTCAACTCCCCTCAATGGATATCCAAGTATATGCTGATGTGGTGAGGAGAGCCCAACTCCTGGAGGATGTAACGGAGATGTCTGATTGCATCCGGGGAAGAGAAACCAAGAGGGAGAAAGTCACTAGCTCTGGTAACTTTAAGTCCTCTTTTGGGAAGAAGAGGCCCAATCTTGATGGGCGTAACTTCCAAAAGGATGGGCGTAATTTACAAAAGGACAAGAAGCCTAGGTGGAATGATAAGCAAATTGTTCATGTTGCTGCTCCATCAAAAGAACTGTACAAGCAATGCGAAAAGTCTGGACACAAGGCAGAAGAGTGCTGGAGAAGACTTGGTGCCTGTCTTCGGTGTGGGAGTCGAGATCATAGAATCCCAAATTGTCCATTCCTCAATGAGCAAGCTCCATCAAAAATATGTAATAACAAAGAAAATACCCCATAAAACTTCTTGCATGCCAACAAGGACTGGGCGAAATAGTCTAATTTTCTTCCTCTTATTGATTTGCTCTTAAATGATCACCTATTTCGCCACGAAATATTTTTTCTTCCACTGTTGAACTAACTTGACAGCAGGATCAATGTTGAGGCGATGCATCACAGTTTTCTCGGGAATCCTGGGGAGATCATCATTAGACCATGCAAAGATGTGGACATACGTTGAAAGAAAATCGTTGTATTGTGCTTGCACCTCAGGCGATAAATCCACCCCAATTTTGACTTGGAGGGTCTTGTCATCTTTAAGGCAAATTGGCAATGGCTCTCCCCCGGGCTTGCTTGTTGCTACCTTTTCTTCGATGATACCCTTGCCTCAGTTTATTTCTTTAGGGTGTATAGCTTCCACCGAGATTACATAGCACCTTCTACCTGTTGCCTGACTATCTTAGATCTCTCCCACGCTAAATTTGGTGGGGAACTTCAATTTTTGGTGGTAGGTGGAGGGCATAGCCTTTATTTGGCCGATGATGCCCCAATCGAAGATAGCATTGTAGGTCGTTATCCCCTTTACCACAATGAAATTTGCTACAAAGGTTATGGCCCTCGAGGGAGTCTCGAGAGTAACAAGTAGCCTTAGGGCTCCCTCCAGATAAGTTAATTTTCCATTGAACCCACAAAGAGGGGTTCAGACCGAATGCAGTTTTGACGAGTCCTCACCCATTTTTAGGAAATAGTCATATGACAAAACATCTAATACACTGCCATTATCACCCAGCACTCTTTCTACATTACAATGATTGATAGTTGTCGAGATTACAAAAGTATCATCGTGCGGGGTAACTACCCCTTCAAAATCTTGGTCCGAGAACACCAGCGGTTGCCACTCGTTCGCTAAAGCCGCGGGCTTGGTAGGCTCGGCAACCCGACTAGCTTGCTCAGCATGGTGCTTTCTCTATCTGCTAGTATCTCCCCCGGAGGCCAAACCCCCCAATATGATGTTGATGTGGATTCCTCGAGAGTGGTTGTCGTTCACTACAAGAAAATGTGACATTTCACACAGATATTTCAAACGGATTTATTCCGTCAGAAAGAGCGTCGTTACTTTAGACAGATAACATTACAAACTTGAAATTTCTGAGGGATTAGTTCTGTCAGAAAAATAGTCAGAAATATTTATGGTTTTCAGATAGAATATTTATCTGTTAGAAAAATAGTCAGTAATTTCCAACGGAAAGAGGGTCGTGTGAAATCAAAATTTAGCAATACAACCTAATTTTCAGAAATTGTTCAAAATCAGATTTTCAGAAGTCTTACACAAGTTTTGACATGAGAAACCATCCACAAGTCAAATGTTTAGATCATTTAATCAAAAATATATTTTCAATTTAAACAGCTCAGTTCAAGGATTCATTCACAAATCAACCATGCACAAGTCAGTCAAAAATTTTAAGATCTGGTACGAGGCGGAGATTTTAGTCTGAAGACCCAGCTCACGCATAGGGAATGCTTCCAAGTGGACATAATCCACTCTTCCACAAACGTCATTTGATATACCAGATGTGCAGTTAAATTCAAGTGTGCTATCAAGCATGTAGTTTCAGGCATGAATCATTCAAAAATAGATTTCATCACATCAGACGAGAGTAACAATCATGTCAAATGTTTAGAATTGTATACCTGTGTTCAGCAAACATCAACACATGGCTTCAGATCCAGAATCACTAATTTCATGAAGATCAACATTTTTGGAAGCCTAATTCTTATATTCTAAGCAATGATGCAACACAAGCTTTGAACAGATTTCAAGCAACTTACTGCTTCACTTCACATTATGCATGAGTTATGTAAGTGATGTTTTAACAGAAAATCATGCATCCTATAACCTAAATGAGCAAGTGACTCATGGTGCCAGGCGGAGGCACATTTTACCGCATGGTGATAGGCTTCAGACAAGAGTGACTTGCCCTTCCTCAAGTCACCATTTGATATACCATGTAGTCATGTCATGATAACCAAATGAATAAATTTTCATTTTTATGAAATGTAATCATGCAATGGTGATTTATGAAAAATGCAATGCATTCTAATGACAAAAATAGTTTTTTTTATTAATGGAGATTTGGTTAAAGCAAGTTGGAGTTTTTCAAATAGAGCTCAGAGGTTATTTTCAATACTTGTGCCTTGAGCATCCATCATCTGCTAAGCTTTCCACCTGCAATCCAAAGAAAGTACAATTCAGTTCATCCATTAGGCTTATTTCAAAATCTCCTTGCACAGTCCCTGCAAATTGATCACATAAAGCATTTTTAGTTGCTCCAAAAATGAGATTATCCACATATACTTGAACCACTAAAATGTCTTTACCTGATTGCCTCGTGAAAAGTGTTGGATCAACCTTACCTATTAATCCATTTTCAATCAAAAGAGGTGTGAGCCTTTCATACCATGCCTTGGGTACTTGCTTCAGCACGTATAAGACTTTCACCAGCTTGTTCTTGAGTCGATCCTGGAGGTTGTTCAAATTCTGGTGTCCCATCTCCTGGTGACAATTGAGAAAGTACTCATCATTTTTCATCCTTACAAGGTATTCCTTTCATTGACTCAAGCTTGGCCATGACTAGCCCATCATCATTTAGATTTTAGAAGTATAATCTGCATCCAAAGATAAAAAGATTTGATTTGTCAATTTCGATTCAGATTTATTAACAATGACATGAAAAATTTCCCTAACAACCAACATCCCCTTAGAAGGGTCTAGACATGATGCATGACTCAGATGTGAACCTGACACTAAGTCCATATGACGAATGTGGTTGCTCCCCCTTTGTGTGTGCATGAATGTAAGATATTCAGTAAAATTCTAATGCTATATGCAATCATGGATGTGATGAAGACAAGGAGATTGCAATGCATTATTACATGAGTTCACAATGTTCATTTTTTTGACAGAATGTGAATGCAAATATGAAAGTGTATGCAAACTCAATGTATGTAGTGAAATCATGATTTGAAGAATCTTCAAACTCCCCTTCAACAAGATGCTATATGACAAGTGACACACACACAAATATGTAAACAACTATGGATGGAATATATGTACAGACATATGCATTGTCACAAGATTCAGCACAAAGTAATTCATGACATAGCACATTTAATGGAGAGAGTAAGAGAGATATCACCTGAGAAATCAAATTCAATTTTTGATTTTTCTTTTAACCTTGCTTGAGTCAATTGACTCGTATGACTTACCTTTTTTATGAAAATAGATTTCATACTTTCTAATCCATAGCACACCTACAAAATAGATTTCTCAATTTGCATTCTTAAGTACCCAAACCATTTTAGGTCTTTGTGGGTTTGAAGTAAAATTGATATGTGGTTTCCAATTTATGACAACATTGATATCGTCATTTTTCATCAAAAGATAATCTTGCATCATATGTCCAGATTTACCACAGTAACCATAGCATGACTTTGAATACTTAAAAGTGTGAGGATTCTTTGAAGGATGTGATTTTTTGTTCCAAACTTATTTTCAATTTGCAAAAGGTGTGTTAGACACATTAAGGATCCTAGGTTGACCTTCCCTTGGTTTTGGCTGAGGATAATGGTTACAGAACACAGAATGTGTTGACACCATGGGTTGGCCTTGTTGTTTAGCCTTGGGATGCGTCGACCTACCCTTGCCTTTTTCATTGTTCATTCTTTTCCTGCATGCTTCTAAATCATCATTCTTCATTGTAAAATAATCATGCATGGCATGTCCATGTCTTCCACAATAAAAGTATGAGAGTTTCTTTCTAGGTGGATGTGTGTGTGTGGCAGAAGTATGTTTAGCATGTATAGTGGTGTTGGCAACATTTTTAGATTTTTGATGTAAATTAATTTTTTGATTTTTATTTTATTTTTGAGTCTTTTGGATAAATAACTACTTTGGAGATGAGGTATAGGTACTGGCCATACTTGACTGAAATGCGGCACAAAAACTGAATAGCAAATTGCAAACACAGGGGATATCCTTCCTTTCAAAGTGATAATTCAGATTTGCATGTTCACCGTGCCTGAGATTCAAGTGGGGAAAAAATAAATAGAACAAAACAATACTGACAGCTTGGCTGAATTAAATTGTTGAAAAAAGGAAATGCCTTGATTTTTTATATCATCTCACTGATAGAGATCATTATTTCACATTCAGAGCAGAGGAATGAATCCTCATTACAGTAAAAAATAAAAAATAAATTGAACCTTGACTTAACATTTGAATAGTTGAGGTTATCCTTTCAGATACTAGGAGTGCAAGTCAGGTGGGGTAGACCTGGATCCAGTCTCACTGTATTCTTTTTTCTTTGTTTTTGGTCCTCTTGTATATTCAGATTTCAAAAGTCAGTATCCACAATCCGCATATTCTTTACTAGGACATCCACCAAACCCAGATTTAAATCCCATGATACCCACGTGCTCCTCCACACCCTTTCTCTCCTTTGCCATCAGCGTAGCATCCACTTGAGAGTCTCACTATGCCCATCCTTCACAGGAATCTTCTTGGAAAATGGTGGTGGCAGCAATGCCGGTGTCACCCCCCGTTATCTCCCACTCTCCGCCCATCCCCCCAACTTGCTTGAGCTGCACCACCTCAATGAACCTATCAGGGCCTTCTGCACCACACCCCACTTTGCAGGCAGCGGACCCACCTGGTTGATTGCCTATTCATCATGGTCACCACACTTTCTCCTGAGGATGGACTAGATGCACAAGCCAACAGCAACTGCAGTGGTGAAGAGAAACACAAGCAGCAACTGCAGGGGTAGCTGCTCTAGGCTGTGCTTGGGAACAATGGCTGAGGCTTCCATGGATTTGCAGCTTAGGAGGAAGGAGAAAGGTAGAATCTTTAATGATGTTGGGGCATGAAAAATGTGGTGGTTTCCGGGGGAGCTTTATGTGGCAGAGACAAGAATTGCAGGAAATAGAAATAAATATAGGGAAGATGAAGGTTAATTATCAGGACTACGGGGAGGGGGTCGGGACATCGTGCCATCGGCATCCTCCTTTGACACCCACCGCCTCTCTAGGTGCTGCTGAAGCAAACCAGTGCAGTGGTGTTATTCTGAGGCCATCACATAGTGATAGTGTCAATTAAGCAGATTTGCCAATGGAAATGTGGATGCAGCATTTTGGAAGTGGAGCATGTGAGCGTGAGAAGGAAAGGGGAGGGAAGGAGGTAGGGAGAGATGAAGCAGAAAAGAGGGGATCAGTTTGGAAGCCAGTGGTTTGCCAATGGGGAATGTGGATGCAGCATTTTGGAAGTAGCGTGTGCAAGTGTAAGAAGGAAAGAGGAGGAAAGAAGATAGGGAGAGATGAAGCACAGAACAGGGGGTGAGTTTGGAAGCCAGTGGTTTGCCAATGGGGAATGTGGATGCAGCATTTTGGAAGTGGAGCATGTGAGCGTGAGAAGGAAAGGAAAGGGAAGGAGGTAGGGAGAGATGAAACAGAGAACAGGGGACGAGTTTGGATGCCAGAGGTTGCCGAGAGAGAGGGGGGTAAGCGGAAGATTCAGTGTATTCTTCAGGCAAAAAATAAACATCACATGACATACAAAGTCTCAAATAACAGGAGACCATTCACTCGAGCGCAGATCAAAAAGCATTAGTTGCAACTAACATCAGCACTCTTCTCCATTTAAGATAAGATTTATCAATTAATTGACAACTCACAGCACTCTGTCCAATGCGATTCAGGAAAAAAATGGATAAGTATCTAAGCATAATGCCAACAACTTTTGTCAAACTCAGAGCCCTTAGAATCCAAGAATATCATGAGAATCCTTTTGTTAGTTAATTTAGTATGCACTATGCAGCCTATAAAATGTATACAACTATGTATCTATTTCTAAAACATTTTACTTTAAATTCCAGGAAAACATGAAAAGGATGATTATTACTCATCAGTGTTAAAACACAAAAACAAACCAGTTAAATGAAGTCATTCAGGAGTACTAGGAAGGATTCATGTGTTGATAAGTTCTCATAGACATGATGATTAGAGAGTGATGCTTCACCATCCTTAGAGACAGACACAATAACCTTTTTCATATGTCTGTGAACATCTTGTGGACACCCAGAAGCAGATGACAGAGACTTGACAAAAGGTCAGCTAGTGAGAAAAGACTTGTTTGCAGCCCAATCCTACCAAAAATCTAGTCAGAAGCAACAAGCAATACTCAAAGCAAACACTTCTTCATATACAGTACAGAATAAAGATCTGTAGTTACAGGAAAGACCAGCTTCTTAAGCCTTCACCAGTCAGTCACCAACTACAAAATACTTGAGCATGAAATGCCAAGAGAAATTCCCCATGTGTGTGAACATCAAAAAAGAGACTGGAATATCTACCTTATTTTGCGAGTTGGTTTAGCAATCCCAGTTACATTGCCAAGTTCAGCTTCCAGCTCTTTTTTCTTCAAGCATAGGGCAACAAACAATCAGAACATGCACAATATGTGATACTTCAAACAAGTCGTGTTTGATTTCCTGACCATTGTATCCCGCATCTTCTCAAAAAGAATTGATTTAACGGGATCCTTCCCAATCCAACGACAAAGTTCAAGTGTAAGTCCTTTGGATGATGCACGAACATTCTGATCTTGGTGATCAAAAAGTTCAGGAAGCATTTTTAATATTTTCTTGGGCCAGTCATGGATAGACCCAATCAGCAGGTTAGAGTACCATTCAAAGGTAGGTCTTGTCAATGAAGACCCAAAGAATTTCAACAGGTATGACTCATCCACCACCAAGTCACCTATGACTATCATATAATGTGTAATATGCTCTTTTGAGGAGCCTTGCCCGTTGTATTTGTCAAATTTTGGGGGTTTATTGATGCCGGGTGATAGTCATTTGGTGGCATGGTAGACTGGATATGGCACTTCATATATGTCAAATGGGGTGTAATCATTACCACCCCTCTTTGCCAGTCTTGTCTCGACCATCTACTCCACCATTAGCTTGTTCACCATAATTGGCTCTATTGGTTGAGGGTAGAGGTGGGCGGGCCACTCCAGTGGTGTGGCTGGAGCCATGGCATGGGGAAGCAAAGGCCCTAACAAGGGAACCTATTGCTACTTTTGAAGGGGCACTTGCCGTGTTGACTGGAGCCACTGGGAATAATGCTGGGGAGTAGCCTGGTTCTAAGCTGCAGTTTGTAGAACGGTCGGTGAAGGAGCACCCCAGGGGTTGGAGCCTTCCTGTGATGGCTCGTCTCGTGCCCCCGGTTATTCAGGCATTATAGCATGTTCAGCCTTTTCATTTAATTTTCTCTTCAGTAGTTTTATCTCCCGCTGATATCCTTACAGCAACATCAGGATGGCAAGGTCCGTGGCTCTTTCATTACTAATGCCCTCGAGCATTTCACCCAAAGAACCTTCAATTGAAGGAGGCGGAGACGCTCCTTCTTACTCAGATGCCACTATCTTGGGGGTGATAGTAGCGATATCTTCATCAGCAACCTACTTGCCCTTTGCGATTTGCAGTAGCTCAGCCTCAGTTTTGCCCCGTCTTGTCATTGGGTCTGTTCTTCAAGCAATCTCGGTCAGCTCTTCTTGTTCATTTGGCCGGGGACCAGGTGTACTCATCACCCCGATCATATTACAAGTGAGAACTTGCATTCTTCTTTCATACTTTCTGACTCCCCTTCGGTCCTGACTAGGGAAAGTCAGCCCTTTATATATTGAAATTCTTTTCATCTTTTCAATTTATGGAGGCTTTTCAAGGCTTCTAGCCCCAACTTGCTTCTCCTCTTTATTTGCCCCCATGAGTAGCACTTTGTCTTTTTCTTCTTATTTGGCCCTGATGACACGAAGTAATCTTTGCTAGCCTAGGGAGGGTTCTTGAAGTTACAGGAATATTCCCAGACCATCCCTGTCATACCCTTGTAGCTGTGCTCTGGAGAGGTGATAAGAGGCAACATCTAGCCTCAGGCAAACGGCATGTAGCACAGGCGCGTCAAACTAGTGGCTTGATTAGAGTTTCTTGAATATTTTAGGATATCGACCTGTCTTGCATAGGCCCTAGTGAAGGGTGGAGGAGTTGCAATCATGACTTCCTCCGCATTCATAGTCTTTTTGCCCCCTCTATTGGGAACATCAGCAGAATTTTTGAAGCATTGTGGGGCTAGTGCAGGGCCCCAGATCCTCTTGGGAACCTAGACTTGCCTACACTTTAGAAAGTTCAGGATTGTCCTCCCTTGCTTGGTATCATCAAATTTGCCCTCCGGCTAGCCAGCACTTGGAAGATGTTGTGGGTGGGGATGGTTGGGATGACTCGGTTTGGTAGAACTTCGGCACTGCGACCATTGAAGTAGACTCAGATGCCCCCGATCAACATGGACTTCCTAGATGTCAAATGTCAGCCCTGGGGAGCAACAATAATTCTTCCTCTAGAGCTCTTCTTGTCGCCCCCAGTGGACTTCTTCTTATGTGCCGTAGTTGGGCAAGTAGTATGGTGAACGTGGCAGCTCATGACCACTGGACTCTTCAGTAGAGTTTTCTTGACATGGCCCTCACTTCGATGGGCCGCAGCTTTATTGTTCATCAGCTTCGTAGGTTCAGAACACTCCATGTCTAGGGGACCCACAAATGCAACTCCCAAGAAGTTAGGGAAGCCAACGACTGGGGGAAAGTTTTCGAAGGTAGTGGGTACGGCAAGGTAGCCGCATGCAGCATGGTCGGCCATGATCTGAGGGCCGAAAAAAAGTTCAGATAGTCCGCTCGCCATCGCTTCAACATGTAAAAGGGAAAAACAGATGAACGAATAGTTAGTATTTGAAGTACTTGAGTGAGGGCCCCATGGTCCCTCTATTTTGGCAAAAAGATGAAGGGGGGCTGGGTCCCACCAGGCGTGCCAACTTGTGGGAATGAGATTTTTATCTTAAATATTTTTATATCAGTTCATTTGGTTTACTGTTATTAGGGGTTTTATTTCAGTGTAGGGCATGCCAGTCATTGAGTGACGGGTTTATTATACACACCGACTGACTAACCTGACGAAAGTGAGTGATCGTGTCAGGACTCAGAACCCACAGTACCGTAAAGACTACGACGTTAATTACATCTCTTCAGAAGAGAGAAAACCCTTGATTGATCGTCAAAAATGGAGTGACCATGGGGCCAATAGAACGTACGAAAGATAATTGCGCATGCAAGCATATGGTACGATAAAATTTATTTTTATTAAATCAATTCTTGGTATGGGCCGGAGAACTTAGGTCCGAAGACCACCATCACGTATAGTGAAAGCCTCCGGTCGGGCATAACCTAACTTTCCGCTAGTCACCATTTAATATACGAGAGAATCGGGTGATGCAAGCATGCCGGGTAATGGTATTCGGTGTTATTGCTCGTTGTTTATCCAAACTCAAGGAGCAAGAAGAAATACTACCATTACCACCGCGACTACAGCCACGACACTGCCGACTGTATCAACTTAAGGGATGCTATCGAGGATCTCGTCTGCAGAGGACTCCTTGATAAGTTCCCAGCCAAAGTCGCTGAGAAGCGACAGAGGACGCCCCCTCCAATCGACAACTGGCCCAATGGTAAGGACATCATGATGATCTCTGGGGGGCTAGTCGTGGGAGGAGATAGCGCGAGCAGGTGACCGCAGTACGCATCGACCATCCGCGCCTCGGAACGAGGTGTCGACACTCGATGGGAGGCCACCCCCCGGGTCACCTAGGAGATCCCATTGTCATCTCCGAGGATGACCTGGATGGTGTGACCACTCCCCACTCCGATGCTTTGGTGGTCTCAGCCACCATTAACCTGTGTTCCGTGCGTCACATATTAGTTGATAATGGAAGCGGTCCAGATGTTATTGCATATGACTGTCTTGTACTTATAGGTATGGACTTGTCTCGGCTAGCGCCTCTGCGCACACCATTATACGGATTCTCTGGCACTACCATCCATCCTAAAGGATGCATCTCACTCTCGATCACGTTTGGGACCGCGCCAAAAGAGGTAACCTTCCTCGCTAATTTTTACCGTAGTCTGTGCAATGACTGGGTATAATGCAATCATTGGGCGAGGGATCCTCGGCACACTATGCGGCGTCCCCTCCTCCTATCACCAAAAGCTCAAATTTCCCACCCCCCGGTGGGTGGGGGAGGTCCAAGGGGATCTAAGGGAGTCTAGAATATGCTACCTCATTTTGACACGTGACCGACGGCCCGAGGAGGTGTCACCCAAGAAGCAAGCAAGAACCGAGGACCCAGGTCTGAGCGAGAGCGCGCCGGCCAAAGACCCATATCTCATCCAAGTAGGAGATGACCCAAGCAAAACACTAAGGATCGGCGCCAGCCTGTCCGAGCACGACAAGCAAGCCTGCGCGAGCTTCCTCGCATCCAATCGGGATGTGTTCGCGTGGTCTGAAGATGAGCTCCCCGGCATCCCGCCGGAAGTCATTACACACCAACTTAGGTTGGACCCTACCTGCCGCCCGGTACAACAACGACGAAGGCGATGCAACCCTGAGCGATAGGCTATCATTAGGGAACAAGTGAATGAGAAGTTGCGTTCAGGGCTACTCAGGCCTACCCAGTGCTCGGACTGGGTGGCCAATGTGGTTCTAGTCCCCAAAAGTAATGGAAAGTGGTGAATGTGCGTGGACTACACCGATCTCAAAAGAGCTACCCCCAAGGATAGCTTCCCCATACCACGAGTTGACCAACTGGTTGACGCGATGGTCGGGCACGAGATGCTGAGCTTCCTGGATGCCTACTCCGGGTACCACCAGATCAGCATGCACAAGCCCGACCAGGACAAGACAGCGTTCGTCACCGACCACGGCCGGTATTGCTACACACGCATGCTATTCGGATTGAAGAGCGCGGGAGCAACGTACCAGCGCCTCGTCAACCATATGTTCAACTCGCAGATCGGTCGTAACATGGAGGTCTACATCGACGATATGCTCGTAAAAAGCCTTCAAGCCGCTGAACATTTGGGAGACTTAGTGGAGACCTTCGCCACACTAAGAAGGTACAACATGAAACTCAACCCAGCCAAATGTGCGTTCGGAGTCAAATAAGGGAACTTCCTTAGATTTCTCATCACCCATCAGGGAATCGAAGCCAACCCCGACCAAATCAGAGCAGTGCTGAAAATGCGGTGACCCGAGCGAGTGAGGGACGTCTAGTGCCTCACCGGACACGTTGCCGCCCTGGCTCGCTTCCTATCCTGGGCAGCTGAGAGGTGCCTCCCTTTCTTCTGACTCATCAAGCAAGCCAATAAGGCGCCAGACAAGAAAGGACAGATTGACTGGGATCAGGAGTGCAAGCAGGCGTTTGAAGAATTAAAACGCTATCTGACAGCTCCTCCCGTCCTCGCCAAACCACAAAAGGGAGAACAATTACTCTTATACCTATCCGCAACACCGAGCACGATGAGTGCAGTGCTCAAGTGAGAAGAAGCAGCTGTAATGAAGCCCGTCTACTACGTCAGCCGAGCGCTAAAGGGGCCGGAGTTCTGGTACTCAAGAACTGAGAAGTTTGCCTTAGCACTCATCACGGCTGCTCGCAAGTTGCGTCTGTACTTCTTGTCGCACCCAATCGTCGTCCTCACCGACCAACCGCTGCGACAAGTCCTCTAGAATCCCGACGTCTCAGGAAGGCTGATCAAGTGGGCTATTGAGTTGGGAGAATTCGACATCAAGTTTCGCCCAAGGATCGCGATCAAGGCTCAGGCCCTCGCCGACTTTGTGGCCGAATGTACCATACCTGTCGAAGATGCACCCGAGCAGTCTTCTGGGCCCACCTGGGAACTATACGTCGATGGATCGTCTCGTGTCGCGGGTAGCAGAGCAAGGTTGATCTTACTCTCGCCAGAAGGGTTGGAACTCCAGTACGCCTTGCGGTTCAACTTCCGGACCATGAACAATGTCACCAAATACAAAGCCCTCCTCTAGAGGCTACGCATGGCAAAACACTTGGAGGCATCCAGCGTGCGAGCATACAACGACTCCATGCTCATCGCCAACCACGTCAGAGGAGAGTTCGAGGCTTGCAACCCTTTCATGGTTAAAGTACCTGGAGAAGGCCAAGGCTGTGACAAGCGAATTTACCCACTTCGAGGTAGTACACATCCCACGGGAGGAGAATGTCTTAGCAGACGCTTTGTCCCGCCTGACGTCTGCCACCACGGTCTCCAACTCGAGATCAATCCTAGTGGAAGAATTGTCGGCACCGAGCATAGAAGGGCCAGTACCCCTTGGTAAATGCCATTAACTATGAACCTTCCTAGATGGATCCCCTGTTGGATTTTTTCCTATGACAACAACTTCCAAGCGGCACCAGTGCCCGTCGCATGCGAGCCCGAGCAACCCACTTCACGGTGGTGAATGGTCAGCTGTACCACTGATCCCTCTCAGCTCCATTGTTAAAGTGCTTATTCCCCACCGAGGCCAGTTAGGCCATCCAAGAAGTCCACGAAGGACTTTGCGAGAGCCATGTGGTGGCGCGAGCACTTGCACGGACACTGATCCGATAATGAAACTGGTGGCTCACCTTATAGCAAGATTGCCTTGAGTATGTTCGGAAGTGCCCCAAATGCCAAAAGTTCTTCCACCTACACCACCAGCCGGCTATGCAGCTTTACACCTTGATGGAACCTCGCCCATTCGCCCGATGGGGGGTGGACATACTAGGCCCCTTCCCCGAAGCACAAGGGAGGAAGAAATTTCTCATAGTCGCCATCGACTATTTCACCAAATGGGTCAAGGCTGAGCCAGTAGGGAAGGTTACGAGCGAAATAACATAGAAGTTCGTGCTACGAAGCATCATCTACCGATTTGGGATCCCGAGAGTTCTCACCATTGACAATGGCAGGCAGTTCGTGAGCACCGCCTTCCAGGAAAAGTGCTCAGAGCTGGGGATTTGGAGCCACTACACGTCGGTGGGACATCCCCAGGCTAACGGTCTGGTGGAAAATGCCAACCGAACGCTCCTCCACAGCATCAAAACCAGGCTGAATCAAGCAGGCGACTCGTGGATAGACTCAATTTCGAGCATTCTATGGGCTCACCGGACTAATGCCAGAGCCGCCACAGGGGAGACGCCTTTTCATCTCACTTACGGCGGGGAGGCAGTAGTACCAGTGGAGATATCCAACCCCTCGTTGCGAGTGGAACACTTCGACGAAGCTAGAAACAACCAAGCAATGCGGGAAAACTTAGACCTGCTTGAAGAAGACAGAGTGAACGCTTAAGTAAAACTGGTGGCTTACCAATAGAAGTTGGCCCAATACTACAACACTCGAGTCAAGGAACGACACTTCTTTCCTGGAGATTTGGTGTTATGACGAGCAAGGGTAGCGGACCCCAAAGGAGTCGTTGGAACACTCACACCAAATTGGGAAGGCCCTTACAGGGTAACTGAGGTGCTCGGCAAAGGAGCATATAGGCTGGCAACACTGGGGGGAGGAGGTACCCAGGACATAGAATTTTGTAAACCTCAGAAGATATTTCTAGTAAAGTGTCACCAGCTGTATTCAACTAAGGTAACCTAAGGGTTTCCTGGAGGCGAGCATTACTCCCCTTGAAAATGAGAAAGTAACCTAAGCTATAGGTTCCCTAGAGGCGAGCACTGCTCCCCTTGAAAACGAGGAGGTAACCTAAGCTACAGGTTCCCTAAAGGCGAGCACTGCTCCACTTGAAAAAGAGGAGGTAACCTACGGGTTCCCTGAAGACGAGCATCGCTCCCCTTGAAAATGATGAGGTAACTTAATGGTTTACTAGAGGCGAGCACTGCTCGCATTGAATATCAGAAGGAGACGGTAACCCAAGGGTTTCCTAGAGGCAAACACTGCTCCCTTCAAAAGTTGGAAGGATCCCTTAGAGGCAGACACTCGTCCTCTCGCAAACAATGGCTGCAAGCTGACCAGCCCAAGGGAAGGCGCAAGCACTGCAAGGGCATGCATATAGAAAAGCAACCAGAAGCACTTCGTACGAGTATCTCCCATCAAAGAGGTACACATTCAAACAAGTCCATGATAAAGGGATTTTATTCTTCAGTCAAGATACAAAGAATACGAGATGTTTTATTCTTTAGTTAAGATGCAAAGAATACAAAAGACCCTATTTTTCAGTCAAGATACAAAACTGCCAAAGGGCAAGAACCGCTCTCGCGAAGCCATGTTACAGACATGCAAGAAAATAAGGTAGCAGAAATACGATCCCATCTCTAGCTTCGCGTGGCGGTAACAGACGACCTTCCCTTGGCCCGCTTGTTCCGAGGAAGTGGCCCAATAGAGGAGGCCATCTATGCCCGAGAAGAGGGATGAACTCTACACCTAACATCCCTTTTGATCCGTGGAAGTGGACCAACTAGGGATACCGGCGACAGAGAGACATGCACCGAGAATAAAGACCTGTGGACCCATCCTCCCCCGGCTGATGGGGGACAGTGGAGCAACAAGGCCCACCCATTACGGAAGCCGACCCAACGCACTGGCCATGCTTACAAACTGGAAAGCAGACCCATCTTTAGGCAGAGGAGCACGCCCCTTAGCTCAGGGAAATACCTCATCGCACACCCGCAAGCGTAAAGGAAAGTAGTCACGGCCATGCAACCAGAAGACGACAAGAGGGATGATATTCACAAGCTAAGAGGGTGAGTACAAGGTCATCCTCCGTCCTCTTAAGGACGGAACCTGTCCGGCTCGAGAAGCAGGACTCCCCTGTCGGCATACAAGTGGTTGACCTTCTCCAAGGCCTCATGCCAGCCGTCCAAATACCCATTCCGGTATTCTTTGAAAATGAGACCATTCACCCTCGGTTCCGGCCACGGCCACCAAGGAGCTGGTGGAGGCTCCCTCCGGAGGATTAGGGGTCGACGAGGAACCTGTGAAGCGTCATCTTTCGACGAAGTACCGGACTCCCTTGAAGACATCCCACAGAAGAACTCCCTCCTCAAAACTCGCCACTGCAGAGCGGACCAGGTAGGGGGATGGGTTCCTTGCTTCGCATGGAATGTTTTGACTGCACATGCGCGACGCTAGGAGGTCGTTTGCCTAGTTTTTCGTGATGTTGTCCCCGTTAGTTCAATTTCGTTAAATGGGTAGAAATGCATGTTTAGGTGTTCCTTTGACGGGGCCTGGAGTTGCGCCTTGTCACGCGCGCGGAGTTGGAGGCGATGATCGACGATGGCTCGTTCAATTTCGCTTTGCACCTCGCCGTTTGGGAGCGGTTCCTGCGGAAGGCTGGCTAACCGGCTCCTTGCGCACGACGCCGAAGAGCACGAAGGCCCACACGATCCACGCGGTTGCGCTGACGGCGACGCCCTCGGGCCAGGCGTCCGGCGCGTAGACCATGCGCAATTCGTGATGACCGGCCTGCAGCGGGATGGCGCGCAGGATGTAGTCGGCGGGCAGGATCTCGTACTTCTGTTGCACGCTGCCGGGCAGCGCATCGACCCGCCAGCCGTGGGCGTAGAGATCGGTGACGAGCAGGATGGCCGGCTTGTCGGTGTCCGCCTGGATGGTCAGTTCCCCGGGCCCGGATGAGATGAGCTTGGCCTTGCCCCGCGTGCCCTTTTGCGGCGCGGGCGATGGCGCGGTTTCGAGGATCACGGTTTGCCCGGGATCAAAAACGGGATCGCTCATGGCCGCGAAAATCTGGTCGCGATCGGTTAAGACCTTTGCCTCCGGCACGAGCAAGACGTGCGGCAGCGGCGGGACGGGGCTCTGCACGATTTTCATCTGCCGGCCGTCCGGCATCAGGGCGTACTGGAAGCGCATGAGGGCATAGAGCGGGCTCAGGTGCTGGAAACCGACGTACTGCGTCGCGTGGTTCGGGTCCTGGTTCTGCGTGAAGGTCATGAACTCGGCATAGCGGCGCAGGACGGTCGGGTTGTTGCCCCACATGTCGCCCTTGCCGAGGAGAAATCCGTTGTTGCCGAGGTTGATGGGCATGAGGACGCGGTCATCGCCCTGGTGCTGGGCCTCGAACCGCTTGATGGCCGGCGGCGCGGCGTCGGCGAGATGCGAGGTCACCAGTTGTCCCGCGATGAAGCCGAGCATCTCGAGCGCGACCAGCGCGGGAATGCCCCAACGGAAAAATGCGCGCTCGCGCGGCCCGAGCAGGATCGCACCCGCCGCGGCGAGAATCGTGCCGCCAAGCAACAACGAGAGCCCGGCGTGCCAGCCGTTGCTGTTGACGAAATCGGGCTGCAGGAAAAGCTCCTGCGGCATGTAGGTTTCCTTGAAGGACATTTCCAACTGCAGCAGCGGGGAGATGAGATCGGGCGCGAGGAAAAGCACGAGACCGGCCAACGCGAAGACGCCGCCGGCGATGATGCCGGTCCAGCCGATGCGGCGGCCGCCTTTCTCACCGCGCAGCACGGCGTCCGCGCCGGAGGCGATGACGAGGACGAGAAAGAGCGTGGCCGGGAAGATGAACTTCGACCAGGAGCGGAAGTGGCCGAAGCCGGGCGCGTCGTTATAGAGCAGGTCGAACAGCGGCGTGTGCACCCCGAGCGCGAGCACGAGCAGCGGCAGCGCCACGGCGAGGTCGAGCCAGCCTTGCCGCCGGCGTTCCGGGCGGGCCAGCGCCAGCGCGAGCAGCAGCAGGCTTGCCGCGCCGAGGAAGAGCGACATTTCCCAGAAATAACAGCGGCCCCAGTAGAGCGGCGTGTCGATGTTGCCGAAAAAGCCGGGCGCGATGAGCGTGAGGAAATTCTCCGGGGGAAAGCCGAACATCGCCGCGAAGGAGTAATCGAGCTTTTGCTGGCGGATGCTGTCGGCCGAGGCCGCGAACGACGGCATCAACTGCGCCGCGCCGAGCAGAGCGGCCGCGACGTAGACACCGGCCACGCCGGGAATCGGCCGCCAGCGCGCGCGGCCGGGTGTGCTCGCGGTCAGCACCAGCGCGTGCAGGCCGGCGGCAATCGCGGTGTAGAAAACGTACTGCACATGCCCGGCGAGGATTTGCAGGCAGACGCCGGCGGCGGCCCAGAAATAACCGCGCAGTTCGCCGCGCGCGCCTTTTTCCAGCCCGAGGAAAATCCACGGCGCCCACGCCATGGTGCACAGATTGGAGAGATGCCCGGCGTAGACATGCGGAAACACCGCGCCGGAAAGCGGCAGAATGAAGCCGGCCAATCCGGCCGCCCACGGGCCGAGACCGCGCTGCGCGGCCCAGCGTTGCATGCCCCAGCCGAGCAGGATGAGATGCAGGAAGACCGAGAAATTCAGCGCCGGGCCGAGCGGCAGGATCACAAAAATCAGGTTCGGCGGATAAAGCACCGCCGACTCGAAGCCGCCGAGGAACGGCTGTCCGCCGTAGGTGTAGGGATTCCAAAGCGGGATATGGCCGGAGCGCAGGCTGTCGGCCAGGTAGGCGCGCCAGGCCACGAACTCGGAGATGGTATCCGTGCCGCTGGCCGTGAGCAGGGTGTCCTGAAGCGCGAAAGCCAGAAGCAGCGCCGCCACGATCAGGCCGGCGACGACGCGCAGGGCCATGGTTTCTGGCAAAACGCGTCGCGGCATCCCCAAGGCTGGCGAAAAAAATCCCGCAGGTCATCGGGAAAATAGTGCCCGGCAAACCGGGCCGGCTTCATGTATCGAGCGCAAACTCTTGCGAACTCATCCTTTCCCCGCGGCATATCCTGTGCTCAAATTAGAGTGACTTTCACGAGGTAAAACCGACGCAGGTTATCGTAACCAAATTTTCCTGAATAATCTAAGGATGCCATCGAAAGACCCGATAATTAATGGGAGATGCACCAGACGTTGGGACCCCTACATGGCATTCTTTCTCCGAATTTGGGAGGCTCGATGACCGAGTTTAACACGGAGGAGATGTATCGCAACCTTCCACATCTACCACCTCCTCGCCCTCTGCCTCATATCAACCTTCCTCATATCAGCCTCCCATGAGTCCACCACATCAACCTTCAACAAGTCAGCCTTCTGCCTCCTCAAACCCGCCTGTGTCTCCACCTCTTGCCAAGGGAACATCAAACTCTGAGCAAGTTGATGTCGTCCACTATATACTTCACCATCCTACTCCTACACCTCCACCGAGTCCCTCCACTAGCCGCACTCCATTGCCTCTACAACCTCCTCAACTATCCACTTCATCTCATACCCCGCGGCATCCGCCTTGCTCGAAGCAGGCTCCTTACCCTCCATTGCCGGAGTGTTTTACTGATATTTTTCTGCCCTTGATGGCCACTCACCCATTGCCACTCCCTTCGGTTGTGCCCTGCCGACCCGTAGATAGGAATTTGCTCCAATTCTGTGAATATCATCGCCAGTAGGGGCATTTGGTTGAGGATTGCCCTGAGTTCTGGGAATTTATTTATGATCTGGAAGATAAATAGAGAATCGATTGGACTACTATTCATAAGGTCGTTTTACATCTTCGCAGCCAACAAGAGCACCCGCAAGTGCCACCCAGACAGTCATCTCGATCACTTCGAGACCAGGGGCACCCCTATGATTCTTCATCTAGCATTGCGCCCGCTCCGTCATCTACTCCTTCACTCACTACCCGCCTACCTCATCTTCATTGCCTATTCCTTCATCAACCCCATTACCCATTCTGTCACCTAGGCCATCATCTAACTCGTTACTAACTCCATCTCTGCCTACCTCATTACCTACCCTATCTCCTACCCCATCTCCATCAGCTCCACAAACCCAAGTCTCCGCTCAGCCTAGTGCCTCCCCTTCTTCTTCCGCCTCTATTACCATTGCCTCCACTCCTGACGCCGCCCGACGCATCATGCCAATATGCCGATGATCAGTGCTGCTGCCTTCCCCTTCACCTTCCCATCTACTTTCCTCACCACCATCCCCTTCATCTCCACCACCTCTACTTTCTCCACCCCCTCCTCTATCTTCCTGGCCGCCTAGGCCTGAACAAGCCACACCTTCACCTTTGCCTTTACCTCCACCATCACATGAACCTATCATTATCACCTTACCTTTGCCATCTTTACCTCAACCTTCACCCATGCCGCTCATTACCACTATCCTGCCATTGCCTAGTACATCTTCCAAACCTTCTACTTCTCCTCCACATACTTCCACCCCGCGAAGCAGGTGTGTGCTCTCTTTGGTGTCCCTTGGGTCTGGTCCCCAGAGAGACAACGAGCCAAGTCAGGATGATTCAACACCGGTTCTACATTTCAAGCTTCAAGATTTTATCTATCGGATGCCAGTTCGTGTCCTGATCTCTGGATATTTTCAGGATGATGAGCCTGCACTTCCCAAGATGGTTGCTAAGAAGAGTTATCTTGCATTAGTGCTAGTTCCTTCTCAAGCGAGATGGGTTGCAACCTTATTACACGTCGGAGGATCGATCATTGATGCTATTATTTCCTCTCACTCTATCGCCATTCATATTACTGGACAAGAGTGGCTCTTTACCCGTATTGTGCTAACTCATATAGCCACCAAGCAGATTATGAATTCCTTGCTCAAGGGGTAATTCACCATCTCTCCAGGCTGTCAATGGACATTCTGCACATTTTATGCAATCTCCCTTGATTCGTCAGTACGTCGGCCACGTCAACACTATGTATTACTCTCCCTCAGTTCCGTCCTGCTCTTTTGTCAAGAGAGTTGTGCTTCATGCTTGACTATAGAGTGGAGTTGCTGAATCTCCATGTCTTGGTGCTGAGTGACAAGACTCCATGGTTTCATGATGCTCATCCTTCTAAGAAGTCACTTGCTCGAGAATGTCCATCAATTGTTCTTTTGCTCCTTCGGCGAGTCCCCCTCCCTGCTGGCCGTGGTTAGCATGGCGGGGGTACCCTTGGTGCCGACGGGGGGCCCCTCGGTGCAGCTGGAGGCTTCTTCTTCATCTTCCGAACCTGTTCCCCGTCGGTCCTTTGCGCAGGCACTGATGGAGTCTAAGCAGAGACCTAGCTCTTCCATCCCAATCAAGGAACCAGCGTTCACTGATCGGGGAGAGCTAGTAGTTTATTTCTCCAAAGCTGATATCCAGGCGTCGATGCAACTTCTGCCCTTTGCTATTGTGGCCAAGTGTTCATATGGTCGGCCAGCGTTCCCGGAGACCAAGAGCTGTCTGGTGCAGTGGCTGGCGATATCTTTGGGTTTCATCATCAGCAAACTTAACCCCTGGCATGTTCTGCTTCGGTTTGACAGAGAGGCAGATTTTTTGAACCTCCTTTTACAGAAAAACTTATACATAAAAGGATTTCTGTTTTGATTCTTTCGTTGGACCACTAACTTTAACTTCGAAGCTGACCCGTCGATGGTCCCGGTGTGGATTGGCTTCCCTGGCCTACTGGTGAACTTGTACCATGAGGACTATCTATGTTCAATTGCTGGGAATTTTGGAGCTATTTTGCGTATTCATGATCAAACTTCAACAATGACTGATACTTCAGAGGCCTTGGTCTTTATAGAGATGGATTTGTCTGCACCGCGTAGGGAGCGATTGTGGATAGGTCTTGATGGAGCAGGTTACTGGCAGCCGGTAAGCTTCCATCGTGCCCCTGCCCTGTGTTCTTTTTGCCATAAGCTTGGTCATATAGCAGGAGATTGTAAAAAGAAACAATTTCGAGGTAAAATGTCAAAATTACAAAAAGTGCCCTCCGATGATTCGGTGATGCCTTGAAAGATGATTCGGTGGTGCCTTAATTCGCTGGTGCTCGTTCGTTGGCATTTTAATTAGGTGGCGCCCCTTTGGCGATTGATTCAGTGGTGCACATACTGTTGGTGGGCCGGTGAGTTGGTGGCACCTTTGCGCGGCGGGCCGACAATTCGGTGCCGTCGCCACTGACTCCCCCTGCTCCCTTTTGTCTATAAAAATGGGCATTCGCCCTCGATCAAAAAGAGACAGAGAAGAGGGAGACAAAGGGCAAGAGACCAAGAGAAAGAGAGACAGAGAGCAATAGAAGAAGGCAATCAAAGGAGAGCGTCCGAGAGGGAGAGAAACCCCAGAGAAAAGGAAAGATCATGAGGAAGGAGAAGGTAGGGTAGAAGGCGAGGGTCTCTTACATTGTTCCCCCTCCCCTTGTGCTCATTGTATACTTCAATTTTTGTTTCTATGTAATAATAGTTGATCTCTGCATCCTTCGATCCCCCTTTCTCTGGAGTAAAGCATTCATTCTCCCTGTCTCTAGCTCTCGTTTGAGAAGTGCACTGTATTTTATCTCTTTATGCTTCTCCTAATTTCTCTGCCTCTCTCTCTCGAGCGTGAGGAGGCCCTCTGGGCTACAGCTACTCTAGATCCTAGGATCGCTCTGGGGGAAAGGGAATTATGATAGTCTTGTGGTAATAGCCTGTGTCCACGCCCAGTGTGGCAATAATAAATCCCTCCCTGGGGGTTCATGATTTCCATCAACTGTGTTATCGACGAACCTGATTCAATCTCATGTGCGTGAATGCCTGTGAATGTGTGCTTCATTCGTCACCAAGTGAATGAACAGCCTGCGAATAGGAGTGCCAGATGCCCTTTCATTTGTTTTTATGAGTTGTAGGGGCATCGGCATGGTCCTAATAGCTACTTCGATGGCATTTGGTTTGCTTCCTCGGATGTTACTATACACCCCTCCTCGTGTTCGATAGTTTGTTTTCGAGGGCCGTTGCCACCTTCGAGCTCCCCTCTCCAGTGATAGGAACGAGTCATCCCCACTGACTGGGACTGGCTGACCCAAGCTTTGCATCTTAACTACAATGATCTTCACCTGATTATATCGGTCGTCTCTTCATTGTAGATATCGGCCCATCACCAGGGAGGGGAACAACCCCCCTACTTACTGATTTTGGTCCCGTCGCGCTCTACTCATCTTGGGTTCCAGGGGGTCTGTCGCCTTATGACATGTTCCCCTGGAGACTCTTTACACAGAGTGAGATATAAAACGCCACTTAGTTGGCTACATAAAGTCCCTTACTATTTCTGGCCTCCCTTGATCATCCTGAATCCCTAGTAGGCTAGTCCTTAGGATTCCTTCTCAGGGATGATCTTTGGGCTCTGAGGTGGTCCTAGTCGACTTCTGAGAATACTTCATGGTTTAACACCGACCATTCCATGTGTTGATCCGCTTGATAAATGGAGCATCCCCTGTTATGGGGAGATGCTGCCCATTCGTTTTCTGAGCTTCTATGATTGATTAGGGTGTTTATATATGCTAGTGATTGCTAATTGATTATAGCAGAGGCCTCTTACATCCTCAATTAACGAATTCAAGGACTGCACAGCGGTGCTGGAGTATGAACCTTGCACTGCGGAATCAAACTAGAGGACAAAGAGGATTAATCATAGTTTCAATAAAGGAGACTTTTAAAACCCCTTTAAAAATCTTTTCTCCCTTCAAATTCCCTCCATCTAATAATTTAAGATGCCTTTCACATGAACTTTCCCCATAAAACCCTACGCTGCCCAACTTTAAACCCCTATTCAGCGAAGCCTGTGTGAGTCGGTGGCGATGCCACTGACTCCTTCCCTCACCTTTGTTGAATCGATGGCGATGCCACAGATTCACCATGCCTGCCTTGTATCGGTAGCACCGCCATCGATCCATCCTACCTACCTTGTATCGGTAGCTATGCCATTGGCTTGCCACTGCCCCGCGTTACCGATTCACCCTACCTCCCTTGTGTCGGTGACGATGCCACTGATTCATCCCTGCCCTCAGGTCGGCCTCATCCTCCCTCAAGTCTACCTCATTTGCCCCAGGTCTACCTTATTCACTCCAAGGTCTATCTCATCTGCCCCCAAAGTCTACCTCATTTGCCCCAGGTCTACCTTATTCATTCTAAGGTCTACCTCATCTCCCCCAAGTCTGCCACATTTGCCCCAAGTCTGCCTCATTTGCCCCAGGTCTACCTCATCTACCCCCACGGTCTACCTCATTTGGCCCAAGTCTGCCTCATTTGTCCCAGGTCTGTCTCATTTTCTCCCAGGTCTCCCTCACTTGCTTCCTGGTCGACCTTTACTCTCTCCATCAAGATCAAATAACCCCTTATGGAGACATATTAACTCTAACCTAATGTTTATAAATCACGAATCTAATAAAGTAAGATCAATTAATCAAGCTTGCTTCTATCATATCGGTATGTCTTGTATATAATTACATCTATCATTGCTTGCACATATACTTATACGACCGAGCCCTCGGTATATCAAATGGCGTCTAGCAGAAGGTCAGGTTACGCCTGACTGAAAGTTCTCGCTATGCGTGATGGTGGTCTCTAGATCTAAGTTCTCCTCCCCTTATTGATGCTCGAATATAATAAAATTCTTGCTTGCCCATGCATGAATAAGTCAGGCAGGTCGGGTTCTTCTCCAGCGGCTTCGTGCACACCCACACCTCGGCGTGCTCCGCGAGGACGTGCAGACCCTCGACAGCACCAGGGGTGACCGGCAGGTCAGCGAACCAGCCTGCGGTGTCGACCATCGCCCGGGCGAGCTTCCGGTGCTCGGGGTCGAGGACGTGATCGGTCGCGTAACGGGCGGTCTGACCATCGGGCTCGCAGTCCATCGCCCAGCCGTTCACCGCGCACCGGGCGAAGAACAGGCGATCGAAGTCGGCGAGCGGGCCATCCATGTCCACCAGCACCACGGGTCGTTCGCTCATCGCTTCTCCTTGGGGGGTTGGGTAGGGAGACAGATCCACGGGCACCCCATCCACAGGACGGCGGTCACGAGTGCGCTCCGTCGTCCATCAGCGTCTCCAGCACGTAGGCGAAGCCGGGGAGCACGGCGGTTGCGATCAGCCCGCCGATGAGTGGCTCCACGATCCCGCCCAGGAGTCCGAGCGCCCCGCACACCACCGAGGGCAGGAGCGTGGCCCAGAACAGCACCCGGGACGTCTCATGATCGACCGGACGACGCCAGGTCGAGCGAGGGTGGCTTTGGATGGGGCACATCGGAGGGCACGGCACCTGCTTGCCGTTCACGAGGTGACGGCAGAAGCCCCGACCGTGCTCGTCGTAGGCGCTCACGAGTGCGCTCCGTTGGTGAGAGCAGCAGGACCGATCGTCATCATGCGGCAGCCTCCAAGGCTTCCTCGTAGGGCATGTCCCATTCCCCGATCCACGGCCACCCCTGACCGCGGCTGATGCGTGCAGGCCACGCATTCGGCATCCGGTCGGCCCGCCAGCGACCCACCTCCAACGTCGTGGAGCCCATCTCGACCGGTGTGAGCTTGATCCCCATCTCGGGCCAGCGGAGCCACAGACTGGACCCATACGGGAGGATGTCCCGGTAGCCGCCCTGCGGCTTCGGGGCGTGATGCTCGACCAGCAGGGCGAACCGGTAGCGGGTGCGGAGGTCGTCGAGGACGGCCTGCACTTCGGCGGCGGTCTGCTCGTCGGACTCCCGTCCCCTGGTCGTGTAGGCCTTGTAAAGCGGTCCGAGGGCCACGAAGTCGGGGCGTGCACGTGCGATCACACCTTCGAGCTGTGCGCGGTCGCCGCGGCGGCGCAGGTCGATGCCTTGCGGGCGGTGCCACACGAACGCTCGCTCCGGGTCCCACTGGCCTGAGCGTTGCGCCTGCTCGCGCATCTTGCGCCCGGCTTGGGCGATCGAGTCGACCGGGTTCTCCAGGTCCACGATCAGTGTGCGGATCGGCGGCATCGGTGACCCGAACAGTGGATGCACGCCGGCAGCGGAGGCAACAGCGATCTGGCGGGACAGCCACGACTTCCCTCGGCCCTCGGTGGCGACGACGATCACCCGCCACCCGGTGCGGAACATGCCGGGGATGACCCACGGGTCCGAGGCGGTGGGCTGGTCGATGAAGTCGCTCAGGTACCACAGGTCACGCACCGACTCTGCGGGGGCATCCACCGCCGCCAGGGCCTGCCGGGACGCGTCTAGCGCTTCTGCGGCCTCAACGGTGAGGTCTTGTGCTTGGGTTGAAGCCTCGGCCGCAGCAGCGAGGATGTCACGGCGGATGCGGAGCCCGACCAGCTCCCGAACGAGGCGCTCGTGGCCGGCTGCGACGTGGGCCAAGCACGCAGCGATCTTGGATCGGTCGATGTCGGGTGCCGCCACAGCCAGCGCCACCGAATCGAGGGGCTCGTTGCTGTAGTAGCCGTCGGTCAGAAGCCCGAACACCCGGCCGAGCTGGGGGTCGTAGAAGTCCCCGGCGGTGAGGGTCTGGGCGATGTCGCCGATCACGTCAGGGCGGGTGAGCATCCTGCCGATGACCGCTTCCTCACCGGTCTGGTTCGCGGGGATCATCGCTCGATCACCTGCCCTGGCTCGGGCATGTCCGTCGTGTCGATCTTGTTGGCCACGAGATACTCGACCCACACCTCGTTGGGCCCGTAGAAGCGCTTGCCGTACATGACGTACTGGCGGTCCTTGCCGTGGACCTCCTGCGCATAGTTGCGGGTAGCGGTGAGGAGCTGGTGGTGAAGAACTCCGCTACGACGACGCGCCTGGTAAGCCCGCAGCGCCTCTTTGCGGCCTTGCTTGCGTGGGTAGTGGTCCCAACACTCTTGGAACGAGTCGGCGAACGGGTCGGTCGACCCGGCAGGGTTGACCAAGAGGGGTAGGTCTAGGTCTGTAGGTCTAAGGTCTGGCGACGATTTGCGATCGCCTTTGCTTCGCAAACTGATCGCATCTTGCGATGCACCCTCGCTGACCTGGGGCTTTGCACCCCACCTCACGGCGTTGCCCTTGCGGCCAGCGGCAGCACGCTTCGCACGAAGTTCGTCAACCTGCGCGTTCGTGGTCTGCCACTTCTCCCAGCTCACGGCCTTGTAGCCGTCCTCCGCGAGCAACGCCTTGGCCTTCTCGACGTCGAGCACGAGACGCTTCTCGTCGTCCTTCGCCTTCACCGGATCGAACGTGCCGATCTTCTCAATGAAGCGGCCGTCGCGCGGCATGCGCGCGTCGGCGACGACGATGCGATAGAACGGGCGCTTCTTGGCGCCGCCACGCGACAGGCGGATTTTCAGAGACATTGCATTTCCTTTCAGGTGAAATTTGTCCCTTCTCCCGCTTGCGGGAGAAGGTGGCGCGAAGCGCCGGATGTGGGATAGACTTTGCCACTTGTCTATGAGACGTTGGCGATATGAGGCAGGAAGGTACTTCTCCCTCAATTTCATTTTCATGTCATCCCAAGTGCCGATCGGGGGTTGACGTCGCTGTCTTAGCAGGCTCTCCACATTGGTCCAATAAGTTTGGGCCTGCCCATGCAGCTTCATCTTTGCGTATCGAACTCTCCGGTGGTCCGCCATCTCGAACCACTCGAAGTACCGGTCCATGCCGGCCTCCCAATCTAAATAGACCGTCGGGTCCAAGGACCCGCTAAAAAGGGGAGGGTCCGCACGCACGCTCCGAAGAACACAGTCGTCATCATTGTCATCACGATTCCATCGTTGGTTACGACGACCATATCCCCCTTGCTCATTATCAGATGCATAGTCAGCCACCTCATGCACCTGTTGCCTCCCAACATCTACCGCCTGAGCTCTTGGCGCAGCAGGTTGCTGAGCCGGCTCCTGTTGACCATTGGTTGGCATGGGTTGCGCTGGCACTGGGGCCCTCTCGAGGACGACAATCCTCCCTACAAGACCCTGGATGGACTGGTCTGAAGCTTCGGCCCGATCCTCGAGGGCTTTCATCCTCCCTTCTAGACACATTCCTACACCATCTAGACGTGAACCTATGCCGTCTACACACGTACTAAGACCATCCATACGCGTATCGAAACGATCCATGAGGGCACGGAACATCTCGGCCGTCAAGGGCTCATCGGAACTACGGGCTCGGGGGTCCGCCATAGGTGGTGGTGGCGAGAAGTGGGTACCTCGACGGGTGGGCATGCAATGACACACCTAAGGCTTAAGAATTGAGACACCTTTTTTTTTATATACCAAAGACTACCCTAGACTCGACTTGCTCTGATACCAAACTGATGCGGGATGGACAGGGGGGCCGACTCTATGTGATGTGGACCTCGGACTCTAAATGGAGATGCGACCAGCAACAAACGAGCATGAGAGACACTAGGCCCGACACTAAGAGCTCCTAAGGGCTATACGTCGCTAACAGAAACACAACCTCACTCGTCGTCCCAAGCGAGGGAAACGTGGATCGTGTGCGGTTGAGGAACCGGCAGAGTTCAAGGGTAGTCGACTCACTTTTGGACTCGGATCGAGTCATGGGACGGGTCACTCTCACACTTACAGCGGTGACATGGACTCACGGGCTAGGATCCTACGCTCTTGCAGTGGCATACGACCATATACTAGCTAAGCAAATGAACGCCAAGAAGTTAGGATTATTACCTCCACGCTCCCGGCGTAGGGAAGACAACCCCGGCCAATCTCAGACTCCCGGTTAATAAAATTTTTACAGTGGTACAAAAATTTGACCCACTCCATGCAGGGAGGTAACAGGTCACATGTGGGGCCTGGGAGTCGCGACGATCAGGTTGACGGGTAGCATCTTGATGGCATCCCGGTGGTGCCGAACCCACATTTTGATGCTGTCCAGATGGTGCGATCTACAGGTCCGTGGGTCCCACGGATTGCTCAGTCCTCCGGAGCTGCTGGGATGGGTCCCGCTGTGATGGGGACCCCTGGTGGCGTGTTCCTCGGAATGGCGGTCGGCCGGAAACACCGGTCGGAGGCCGATCGGCTCCGATCTCCAAGCTTTGGAGTTGTTGCTCACGGATCTGCAGGTTCTGTTTCAGGCGCGTGCTCCGGCGAGATCGGCTGCTGCGTTCAATCCAGATGTCGGATCGAAGCGCAGAAGGTACCGTCGGAAAGCTACTTCGAAGCACTTCGATCTAAGGTCAGAGAAAGAAACTAGATCGGCACAGATCTAGCCTTGATCTATTTTTAAAGTTTCTGTTGGATAGTGGCTGAAATCTCAGAGTAGCTGGGAAGTTTCCTGAGAACTACCATTGACCACAGGGTAAACCTCAGATCTGGTGATTGGGCTCTTCAGGAAAATTGTAGAGATGGACGTAAGGAAGATGAGGGTATTTTGTTTGTGAGCGTCTATGGAGATTTTGATTTGTTATAGATTTTCTAAGGACTGGTGGTCGGATCTGGGAAGTGGGAGATAGATCTAAACTAGGGGATGACAGGATTTTTAAGAAAATTTGAACAAGGTGATAAATTCACAAGAAAAATTGGGGGCGACGTTTCGAGTGGACAGAACTCCAAATAAAAATTTCATCTCATTTGGAGGTGGTTAGAGGGGGCTAAAGGGAGTTTTGGTGACTTGCTGGTTCTGTGATCTTCACAGTGACAGATTCACAGGGGTGTAGTGATGAAAATGTTAAAAATAGCAAACGAAGGATTTTGGGGCGGCATTTTCTTGTGGAGTTCAAGGAGGACGTGGGGAACTTACCAGAAAAGTTTCAGATCCAAAGGAGCATAGGATTGAGAGCAGAAATTCTGGGATCAAGGGGCTATCCTGGGTGGATAGAACTCCGGCGAAGTTGGCGGTGGTGCAGCGGCGGCACGATGGCGGCGGCGGCGGCGACGACGATCTCACGAACCAATAGAGGAGGCATCTCACCTCAGAAGCACAGCCTTCCCAGCTGTAGAAGGGGGAGAGAGGAGAGAGAGAG
Source organism: Amorphophallus titanum (assembly GCA_024336825.1). NCBI lineage: Eukaryota > Viridiplantae > Streptophyta > Magnoliopsida > Alismatales > Araceae > Amorphophallus > Amorphophallus titanum. The sequence continues at coordinate 28,608,656 of JANBPO010009603.1, forward strand.
GGGGCACCCTTGGCTGCTCCAAGAATTTTCTTCAAAATCTTTGCATTAATTCTCCCAAAAATAGAAATACATGGTTCTTATAGTGGAAATAAAAAAAGACTAATTCAAACCCTAGACCTAGATTCTTTTCCCCATGTGGTGGAGAACCAAATAAAATAAAAGAATAGACACCTTACCTGGACCCTACGTTCGGGACAAGGGAATAAACCCTTCTTTGCGTCGGCACTGGCCCAGTGTCGATGACTACTCCGAAGAGACCAATAAACCCTGTCGGCTCCGCCACCTCGGTGACGTCGGCGAACAGACACCTTGCCGGGACCCTACGTCCGGGATAGGGGAATAAACCCTCTCTTTGCGTCAGTACCAACCCAGTGCCGATGAATTTTCCAGGAAGTAAACAAACCCTGACGGTTTCGTTACCTCGACGACACCGACAGATTAGCATTTTGCCCGGATCCCTTCGGGTTGAAGTGGCAAACAACCCTTTGACTTGGACCTCCCGTTCAGGTCATTTGAACCAATAAGCTCTTCTCTCCGTCCCTTCGGGCGGCAAACAACCCTTTGACTTGGACTTCCCGTTCAGGTCATTTGAACCAATAAGCTCTTCTCTCCGTCCCTTCGGGCAGCAAACAACCCTTGGGCTTGGACCTTCCGGCCCGGTCGTTTGGACCAATGAACTCTTCTCCCTCGTCCCTCCGGGCGACGCGCGTACCCCTCGACCTAGGCCCCTTTGTCCTGTTCGACCTACCTCACGGAGCTGCTCGGCAGGGCCACGAGGCTCGCACGGTGGAGTGGTCCCCTCGTCTCTCCCCCGGGGAGGCGAGCACTCTCCTGTGTCCCTCTGCATGCCCGACCGGAGCGCCTCTGAGTTAAGCCGTCAACACGGATTTGCCTCGTCGCGAAGTAAAGAAAGAAGAGAGAAGAAGAAAAAAAAAGTGCGGACTCGCGGGCCTACGCCCGAACGAATATGTGCCAATGTTTCTTTCCCATTGCAAAATAAAAGGGGTACACTTGCTACGGGGCATACCCCTGAGCTACACGTCAAAAAGGGGAGATGAAAAGAAGAAGAAAGGGGAGCAGGATACAGTGGGAGGCCCGGGGATGGCGGCGTTCAGTCAATCCCCCGGAAGATGTCCTCGAGGGGGAGGATGCCGATACAGGGGAAGCTCACCATGTCGTTCAGCCGACCCCTCTGCCCCTCGAGACGCTCCAGCTCCGCCTCGAGGGAGATTGCCTCAGCCCTGGTGACGGCCAGCGCCTCGCCTGCCCTCTCCACGGTCGCCTCGGCCTCGGCCAGCGCGGACTTAGCGGTGGCGAGGCGACCTTCCAGCTCTTCGATCGCGCCTTTGAGGGCATGAACATCCCGACGGCCGCCGTCTAAGGCCCTCTCGAGCTGCTCTCCGCTGGTTCGACGCTCCTCTAAGGCTTGCGAGTATTCCCCTTCTTGAGCCCTGAGCGCGGCAAGCTCGTTGGGGGCCCGAGTCTCGAGGAATTCACGACGGTTTATGTACTTCAACAGTAGCAGCACGCGTCGCGACCATTCCTCCAGAGGACACCCCAGCACCTGTAGCGCACCGGTCAGCTACACTGCTATCGCGTGTGCCCCTCGATATGTAAGTGCAGGGTCCGCGAATATCAAAGAATGCAGGGTTATCAGCATCTGCCAGATGGGAGCATCTGAGGCAGCGTGACCGAGGGAGGGCACCTCCGGTGGGCTGAATTCGACCATCTCGTCGACAGCAGCCCATATCTCTGCATCTACCGCAGCCGATGAAGAGGGAAGCACCACGGACAAGTTGCTCGGGCCCCCCGTCTCGACGCGCAATCCCCGGCCAGCCACGGCCAGAGGAGCTGCGGGAGCTACGGCGGTGCTGCCCGACTCCACGACGGCAAGGGGTTGCTCCTCTTTGCTCTCGGTCGGGGGAAGGGCAGGAAGCGGAGCAGACTCCGTCGCCGTCGAAGGCTGGGCCACTCTGCCCACTGGTGTCCCCTCTTCACCTCGGACCATGAGCTCGGCCAGCGTCTTTCCCAGCAGCCGACCTTCCTCGGGCGTCACGAGCGGCCGGGGAGGAGGCAGGGGAACCATGAGCTTCAGCCCGCTATCCGACCGAAGGAACGACACGATATGCGCCACTTCCTCGGCCGAAAGTGATTTCGGCTCGTCTGTCTCTCCCGGAGCCACCGCCCCTCTCCGCTTGGCAACAGCCTTGCGGGTCCTCCAGGAGCGTACCTCGGGGAAATCTCCCTCCTCCTGAAACACAAAAGGGAAGTAGGGATCAGTATTGCAATAAGTGAAGTGGGCCACCCAGGCGTCGGAAGAAACAGGGAGGGTCCCAGGGGCCCGTTTTACCTCGGCTAGGGGGACAATCCATTTGTCCGGTGCTATCTCCCCTTCCTCCAAGGTCTCCTCAGTAGCGGGGGTAGCCTCTGCAGCCGCCTCCTGCTGCAGGACTTCGACAAGGGCCGCCAGCTTTCCCAAGCCGGTGCTACCACCCCCGGGTTGCCCGACCAGCACGTCAGGGAGGGGTGCCTCCGCAGTCTCCGATCGAACCACCCCCTGCAGACAAGTCGAAAGGTGAGCGGCGGGGGATTGGAACTAATTACAGAGGGAGAGCCCCCGAACGGGCCCGCACTTACAACATCTTCCTCGGAGACCGCCTCGTCAGAAGAGTAGTCATAATCTACCTTCTCGCTCGAGGAAGACTCAGCCGAAGTAGGTTCCTCCCCGGTCGAGGGAGAGGCGCTCGCTTGAGTGTCCTCGGCCTTTTCCTCACGGGGGCTTGCGGATGGCGAGGCTTCGGACCTCAACCTCCTCCTTGTGTAAATCAGCTTCGGCTCGGGAATCGCCTGAGCTTCTATATGCGCAGGGAGGGGCGCGAGATCATGTTGTACTTGACAGAGTTCGTCGAGAGGCTTGAATCTACGGCGCATTGTTCAAGATTTTTTCGTGGTTTGTTCAGGTGGCTGGTGACTTTTAGCGTTGGTGCGATGACCATACACATTCTTATGTTGTTTTGGTCATCCCATCTTGAGTTTGTTCAGCTCCTGATGTGCTTCGCTTCTGTTGAAGTGGTCGATTAGATTCCTTGGTTGAGAAGATGCTCAGGCGAACCTAGGATTTTCCCTTCCTGGTGAGCTGCTGTTGGTTGAGCTTGATGCTTCTCTTTCCGTTTGGTGGAGTCTTTTTGAGGTAAGTCTTAGAATTTCTATTTTAGTGATGCGTTTGTCCTATGTCTGCTTAAGTGTGGACAGTGTTTATTCTGAGCCTGAACTGTTCCTTGTCCTATGGTTGCTTAGCTTTGGACTCCATCACGGTGTTAAGAGCTATGGCGCACCATATTTGTCATGCCGTGTCCAACGACCGATGTATTGTGAAGGCTTATTTATTGTTTTAGGATGTGAAGATGAGCTGAGATTTGCATTTTTTTGTGGGCTTTGTGATGAAGCTAGTGCTCTCTTCTGCTGCACTTAGGCTTGTTGTGGTCGATTGCTCATAGAATCAGTACTCGTGGCGTGTTATATTACGATTTTCATGAATTGCAATGGCACTGTATGTGTGATGAGATGTGAATGCCGAGATATTTTTGATACCTGTGTGCATTGTAGGAGTGCACAGCGGAAGCGTGTGGGCTGATAACCCACGGGTCGAGGATCATTGTTGTCAGATTTTGGCAAATTGAGAGAGTTGTTTCTTCTTGATGTGACTTCATCTTGGCTTCCTGTGCCTTGATGTCGTATGTTGCCATGCTATTTGCTGGCGATATTCTGGTGTTGGCATTGGCATTTGTGTGTATTGGGGAATCTATCGGCATTCTAGCTAATTGAGTATCCTCTGCTCTACATTTCTTTTCTTGGGTGTTATGCTCTCGAGCCATTATCATGGTCCTTGAGATGCGTTCCCTGAGATTGTCATTTTCTTGTTGTCGTGGGTCTTTTTTGGGTGAGCTGCTTGATACATGACTAGTCCCTTGTAGTCGTGTGATCAACTATTCTTTTGCCTTGATGTGACCCAACTTGTAGTGGTGTTCCATGGTTCTGTGTCTTGTACGGAGGCGGGATCTTGCAAGTGCTGCTGTTGTTATCATTTTAAGTGTTGTTTCTCTATGATTTTGTGTCTCTGTCGTGCACCAGGTCTTGTCGGTTAGCTTTGCTGTACTCTTCTGTCCAGGTAGAGTTAGCTTGCAACTCGATCAGATGTAATGTCTGAGTGAGGACTGACTTGATTGTGTTTGTGGTCCAGTGCCATTGTCGTTGGCGTCCTCTGTGCCAGGTGTTCCTCATGGGTGCAAAGCTCGGATTCATAAGGGGGGTTGAATGAGTCCCCTTATAAAAGACTTTACGCAATTTAAAAATTTATAGAAGATGATAATGATGTGGAGTAAAGATGATGGTGCCTAGACAAAATAGATGCACTCTCTCAGAATGGAAAATAAAAGAGCAGATGGACTTGACTACTGATCTACTCTCTAAATGGACTAGAGAGATGATAACTAACAGGACTCTCTCAAGACAGTGATCAAACACAGGGTGAGCAACAAAGTTCACGCTAGACAGAATGATGCGGGATGACGGTGAGACTCGATAAGTGGACACGTTCCTAGAACCTAGACACGACGACGCGACTCACTTGACGACGCGACCAGCAACTATACGACCAAGTCATCACCTAACGTGGCTCCCGAAGGGACAAAGATGCCCCAAAACAAGAAGCACTCGCTCACGGTCGTCCCCGGTGAGGGAAACGAGTCGATCTGCACGGTTGAGAAACTGGCATTGAGTCTTGGGTGGTCGGCTCACTCTCATGCTCGGAACGAGTCACGAGACGGGTTTCACACTCACAGCTCACAGCGGTGGCTGAAATAGCAAGCTACGCGTCCTACCACTCTCACTAGCAGCGGCGTCAATAACTATACTAGAAAAGTAATTAACTAGCTAAAGAGGATGCGGGTGTACCTCCACACGCCGGGCGTGGGGAAGACGATCCCGGCTGAACTTATACTCCCAGTACATCAAATAATAATTATTACAGAAGTGTTTATTTCTGCTCACTCCACGCAGGGAGGTAACGGGCTACACACGAAATCCGGGAGTGACGCGATTGAGTTGACAGGTAGCACTCGGGGCCGCTTTGACAAGGTTGGCACGCGCACTCGTGGGGCCCACGTCCTGGCTGGCGATCCGGGGAAGCTGGAAGGTTGTTGCAGCGTCGATGGCCCCTGGCTGGGCAGTCCCAGGGGCGGCGGTGTGCTGGTCGGCCTCGCGGAAGGCGCGGCGGTCACTCCGGGAATGTTCGTCGGATGCAGTCCACGAACCAGATCTATTGTTTGGCAGCACGCTACCCGGCGAGAAATGTTGCTGCGACCAGTGCCGATGTCGGATTGACGCGAGACTGGTGGCATTGGAAAGCCCTTTCAAAATACTTCGTCCCCAGATGGGAGAAATAATTTTGAATCTTCAGTGCTGGCCGTGACAGCTTTTAGAAGCTGCTGTTCTACTGGGTGGGGGTTGTCAGGACAGAAAGTGGGGTTTCCTGAGAACAGGGGTTGACCGGGTGGTTAAGGGCGGATCTGGGTGGAGTGGTCTTCATGAAAGTTTTAATTTAAAAACTCTTTCAATAAATGTCAACTTATTCTAATAAGTAAATCAAATATAAAAGGGTAATTAAAACTGTGTAAAAACACAGATCTATATGATCCCAGGGTTGGACCCAAGTTGCACTCACTCTCCATTTCTAGACATTGACGACCGGTCATATGTTGGACTCTCAATTTCTTAGCTAATGACTGGACGTACGCTGGATTTTCTAAATTTCTTACCAAGCCATTAATTGGAATCATGACGGACACTCAATTTCTTTCTCAGAACGTTTACAAGGTTGTGGGAAATTTGTTTATACACCAAAACCCTTTTCTTTTTAGGTTGGGAGAAATAATCTCCTTCTCTGCATCTTAATTTTGGGTGAATAATGTACATCTTTTTTTTTCCTTTTTTTCTCCTTGAAAGAATTGAGATACTGGTCAGAAAAAGATGGGAAATTTCCGAAAATTAGCAGGGCCGGAAGCGGATAATTAATGGGATTTTACAGTTGTTTTTTTGGGCTGTTTCATGTCCTGGTTGTGATCCATCCGTCCTTGTTTCTTAGCGGTCAGCACGCCATGGAGGAGTCCTTAACGGTGGTGCAGTCGTAGAACCCGCGGTTCTTGGCCGCGCCGGCGGCGGCCTTGTTGCCGCCGGCGGCTGCAACCCTCTCGCAGGAGGGGCACACGGTGAGCGTCGTCGCCGCCCTGGGGAGCTGCTGCGCGTAGAAGGGTGACCCCGCAGCGGCCGGCCTGGTCGACCTCAGCTCCTGCAGCTCGTTCTTGAGGCGCATGTTCTCGTCGCTCAGGCTCTCGCAGCGCTTCTTCAGGAACTCGCAATCCACCTCCGTCTGCTTCAGCTTCGTCCTGCACCCACACCCATCGCCCGCCAAAACCAGCGTCTCAGATCATTGTCTTTTTCCTCGCCATGGCTGCAACAGATCATGGAGATGGGGGTAGCAGTACACGTACATACCTGGCTCTTCTGTTTTGGAACCAGACCTCTACTTGGCGAGGCCGTAGATTTAACTTGTCCGCGAGATCTTGCTTCTGTACCTGTAGACGAACACCATCTTTGGTCAGTTTTGATCGAACTCCCTGCAGATTAATGACAGGCGGGCAGAGAAAGGGTGGTCGGGGCCGGGCATGCACAAGAGAGTTATTAGCCCTTCGATCCATACGGGGGTGAGGACGTTGTGCTCCCTGAAGGTGCTCTCCAGCAGCGCCGACTGCTCGTTGGTGAGGCGGAGCTTCTTCCTCGCGCCGCCGCGTTCCCTGTCCACCACGCCCTCCCTCTCCTCCGTGGTCCTGATCAGCCTCAACCGGTTCATGCCCTGCACTTCCCCTTCCTCTCCCTCCCTGGCGCAGGGCGGCGGGCACAGGATGTCACGCTGGTCGACGGGCGGCTTCCTCTGGCGGCCACGACGTCGGTTGGGGGAGGCGAAGATGTCGACGCCGCCTCCCCCGAGCCCCAGGGTGAGCCGGGTGTTGCAGGGTTCCTCCTCCATACTCTGTGGTGCTCGGAGAGGGAGAGAGAGAGAGAGAGATGTGTTAGTGGAAGGTGTTGCGTAGGTCTTGGGCCTTCTTGGAGCTGTGTGGGGGATTCGGGGAATGGGAAAGAAGGTAAAAGCGGGCATTTATAGAGCAAAGGTCGTAGAAGAAGAGACTGACGGGTGAAATATTATTATTGCTACGTATTCGTGTGTGGGGGTTTTTCCAAGTGTTTTAATTCTGATGAGCGTTGGAATCCATATATAACCAGTAAATAATAATTAGGTCAGTTGCATGCAACACCTTTCATATTAAGCTCACTCTTGTAGACTCACCTTTCTAAGAAAATGTTATTAGGATTAATCCATGCCTTGGTCTCTCATGTAGTAGAACATTCAATTATGTATGTATGGCCGGGTGAGTGGCACCTTGCCCGACATGTCTAGAAATTGATACTGGTATCCAAAAATTATGTCCACAGAGGAACAAATAAATCTAATCGTTCCATCAATGTAGCAAGGAACTAATGCACACTCCATTTGACACCCAGATGGGTTCGAGAGAACCCCCAAAAAAAAAAATCAAACTAACAGTACAGTTAGGAGTTCTTTAAAGCTAATTCTTTTCCATTAGGAAAGGCCTCGGTGACTGGCACGCCCACGCACTTAACACCCCAATAAACGAACGAACAAAACTTAATTTGTTAAAAAGTGCGTCCACAGCAGGTTGGGCGGCCAGGGTTGGACAGCACCTGCCTTGTGCGGCTAGATCCCAACCGCACATATTGTTCAGTGTTGGGGTTGAGCGGCCGAGATCTGACCACACGTTCCTTGAGCGGCCATTGATCAGCCCTTCATCCGGGCAAGGGCGGCCGTGATGGAACCGCCCATGCCCTTGAGCGACGGGATCATAACCGCCTTTCTTCCGTATGGCCAATGATGGACCGTTCATCGTCTGAGGCTTAGCCGGTGGTTTTTGTGCCGATTCGAGTCCCGGACTAGCAGATCTCGATCCACGTGCTGACCTGTGGTCTGACTGATGCTGGGCATCGCGTGGGGACCAGGTGTGGGCGCCGTGAGGGGTCCCGGGATGTGACGTTCTCGGCTTACGTCACCATGAGTCGGTGTTGTACGAGGAGCGATCCTTGTGCTCGTTTACCTTCGGAGTCGGTTTCCGTGACTTGAGGGTCTGTGCTTCCGGTGACCCACCCACTAGTCGTAGCTTCCACGGCACGCGTGTGTCGGCCCGAGTGAGGGCACCTTACCCTTTGGGAGGGAAAACCATAGCCTTGCTGGCCCTCTACCAGCAAGGGTCTCGCCCCACCACCTCTACTCGGCATCACCGAGTCACCACGGGGATTGTGTGTGCGACGTTGGTTCGGCATCTACGTGTTTCTCCACTCTTGCACATTACGCTTGTGAAGTAGGTCCAAGGATCTTCCATCTCATTGCTGCATTTGCCTTAGTGGTGTCACATCAAATTGGTATCAAAGTAAGTTCTAGACTTGTCTCTACTAAGTCTTGTCCTAGGGCCATTGCATTTGTCACCCGTGCATTGTCCACCCACCATTGTCATCATTGAGTCATGGTCAAATGCCCCCCCTCCCAATCATATTCCATGCATACTTACCTAATGGGGAGCCCACAGAAATTGATTTTATTGACATGGAGTCCAATAATTAGGTATCTCCTGATATCGTTGCCTCTCTTTCTCGGACTGGACAAATTGTGCACAATGGTGAACAAGTCTTCATTGAATTCCACAAATGGTTTGCAAAAACCCAATATCTCGATGGGGCCTGGTGTCAAGTAGGAATGTTGGCGGGTCCATGCATAATCCTAGGCAAGCAATGGTTAGATGAGAGGAATGTCATCATCAATACCACATGTCAATCTTGCCTAGTGCATCCGCCACACCTCTCGGGAGCCTTTAGATTCAACAACCTTATGTTCTCCCACCCGTCGGACCCTATCCCCACCATGGAGACCACCCAAGCCCAAGTTGAAGAAGAAATCTCGCACGGTGGCCTTCGCCTTACCCCACACTCCCTAGTTGGGGCCAAGCTCATCTTAGGAGAACCCCTTGTTAGTTGGCTAAAATAGAGCCTAATTAGAGAGATCACGGCCCATGTTTGCCCTCCTATGAAGTAAAGTCTTCCCATAGTGCCCATCTTCTCACATCACACCACCATCCAACCCTCTTACCAAGTGGAGAATCTAGGGGAACTTCTCATGGGCTTAGCTTAACAAATGGAGTTGACCGACATGTTGACCACAATGGACAACCAACCAAGGAGTCTTGACCTCCTACACCTATGTGTCAAGTCCATCACCTCAGTATGCATCATTGGTTGCTACACTAGTGACCTCCTTCTATTCCTCCCCACACCCGATGAGCCCAACCATCTCCTCAATTTGGAGCTTCTTATATCGGGTAGAAAGTTAAACCCTCCCCTCATGGCCGACCCATCCACCAAGAATTTCGGCCCGATTGTTTCATTAGAGGAGGATGACCCACCACCATTTGAGGATCTTGAGGACATAGGGCCCCTCTCCCTTGGTAGCCCTTTTCATGATCCCTTTGACCCCTTCCAATGGGAATCGTGGAACCCATGTGACCCAATCACCTTACACACCACCCACCTTTTCCTATCCCAACCCACCATGCTTGACCCAATACACTCCTTCCCAGACTCAGGTTACACTGTGGGAACCATGACATTAGGCAAAATACACATAAGGATTAAGGAGGAGCCTCTCTCCACGATGTCCACCTTCCTAGATCCCTTCGACCCTTTTGAGTGGAAGCTTAAAGGCCACCCCACCACCCCACACAAGGAAGTCCTCTTTGGGAAAGGAATTCATATGTATAGGCACATCACACCGCTTGGCATGATTAGTACATCAGGTCCACTCATTCATATCACCCATATGTCAAGTAGGATGCATGATTGGTCCATATTTGGGTGTAACGGCCCTCCCCCATTCGACATTGGTCATACACATGTTAGGAGCATCTACGGATGTCTAGGTCCTTCGGCATTCATCACCACTTTGTATGATAGGTTCACCTACGGATGCCCCAGCCCACCTAGGCCCACTAAAGTCTACATGACGGCATAACACGATAGGTCCACTTATGGTTTTCCCAGTCCCCCTTTGTATACCGCACACTTCCTATCCACACCGCACCGTAACTCATGGCATACTCATTCAAGCAAGCATCTAGTAACGAGCGGTGAGGTTCAGGATGAGAGGGCAAAAACTCGCGAGTGTCACTTGGGATTCCAAGTAGTCAACCGTGCGATGGTGACATTGGAGTGGCTCTACCGTAGGGTCACCTCCAACTTGAGGGCACGAGGACTTGGACCTTGCCGAGTTCCGAGTGGCTTTGACAACTCGGCTTACGGGTTGGACTTACTGATGGGTTTTGGGATTCACCCCATCTCCCACGTGGTGGAGCCGGCAACCTATATAGGCACCGTGGTGGATCCTAGTGAGTACCTTGAGCCTACCCCTTCCTTTGTGAGTGACACGCTTGGAGAGCCTCCACATATCAGCTTGAGAGTCTGACGTGTGCACACGGAGGCAATACTAGGCAAGTAGGGTACCATCGCGAGCAAGAGGGTGTGCCCGAGTCACCATGAGAGGCTGAAGAGCCGTTCCCCAGTAGAGGATGCGAGGTTGAGTTTGGAGGTCATGGCTCACCAGGAGTTGTATTAGAGGACCTCTACCCGGCGGACCCATACTGGACGGAGTCGAGTTCTTCACACCCCGAGGGTATGATAGGGGCATCGCTCGTGCTTCACATTTTTCCAAGCTCCTATTGCTCGCCATCATGGCTCCATTGTGTCTGTTACATTTTTCTGAGTCGAGTCATACAATTTTCATATTTTCTTTGAGTCATATCATTGTCATTTTTCTTTTATTTGAGTCCAGTACCAAGGTTAGGCAGTCATTTACCTACTTAAACTACGCATGAGCAAATATGCACAGAGCTTGTTCTGTTCAATGAAGAGTATGCACTCACTCATATATGCACAGACTTGAGACCCTAAGAACTAAGACCTTGCACAGACTGCACGGGCTCACTGTGATGAGCAAAACACAATGCACACAGACTGTACGATGACGAGACATGCACACTGGAGGCAGATGCAGAACATGATCAACTGCACTAAATAGGATGCAGCAAAGCACATGAGCAGAGATTCAATTCCATTATTCAAAGTATCATCACATCGTACAAGGGGCACAGCAATCTCCCCTACATAAGTTAAATCATCATCAAAGCAATCATGCATATTTATGTGGTGACTCATTATGTTGCTAACATCAAAATATACATCACATCATCATCAAAGCCCAAGGGACACAACACTCTCTTCTCCGACGGCTGACGGAGCGAGGTGGGGGCGAGGCGGAGGCGACACGGGTAAGGAGTGGCCGAGCATGGGCAAGGATCAAGGGGCTATGGCTCGTGGTGGAGCTCGTGTCAAGTTCATGAACCGGCGAAGCTTTCACGGTGTTTTCTTGGTGGATCGACATCCTCGACGCGTGAAATCTTTGGTGAAGGTAGGGGAATGGTTCCCTAGCTCGTGCACTTCATTTCCTACGAGTTTGGTAGCTCGAGGTGAGCCGAGAGGGTTTATTTTCCCATCGGAGTTGAAACGTGTGATTTTAGGGTGTGAGCCAAATTTCACGTTTTGATCGAGTTTTGAGGGTTTAAATGGGTCCTCTCGGTGCTAGAGAGGTTGGGGAAGAGTTTCCCCTTGTTTTCCCCATCACTTAGGTGTGAACGGGGCATGGAATGGGATTTTTCAAGGAGTTCACCGTTCTCGCGCTCAGGACGAGGTAGCGGTCCTACCAGGAACTACTACCTACGAAGGCGGTCCACTAGGAACCGTTTCTTGGCCCAGTATGTCGGTTCCAGGTTGCGGTCTCGCGATGGGCGGCCGCCAAGGGGTTGCGGTCAGATCATGACCATTTTCTGGCATTAGCGACCAAGTGTTGGCTGCTACTTCATCGTCTGGGTCCCCATATGGTAGCGGTCTTGCGACTGATTGCCAGTCGATGGTTGCGATCAGGCAGGGGAGCGCCACTATGGGTTGCGATCTTGGAGAAGACCGCTTCTCTTCCAGGTGTTCTCGGAAGGTTACGGTCCAGTGTAGACCGCTATCTTAGGGTTGGGGTCCAGAGGTGGACCGCCACCTGAGGTGATGGTCTGGTGGAAGACCGCCACCTGGTTTCCATGATTAGAGTGTTTCGTTCGCACTATTTTGGCCCCGGGTCAACCCGATCGTGACCCAGTGGTCGACCTTCGGCCTCGTGGATGTCTCAGACACCCGTGGTTTTCGTATCTGTGTTTTGAGGTGTCTAGAGGTACTGTGTTACCTCGATTAATGTGCCCATGGGTCTTGGGGGTCCGAGTGACCCTGTGTATTCTGGGCTTTTGTGTTCTCTTTAGATCGAGTCATCATGAGTCGACATGAGTGCGGAGGGCTTCCCCGCATGACGTGGGTTTCTCCGAAAGGTGGTTTCTGAGTGGCCCGTGTGTATGGCCTTGCACTGTGAGTCCAGTCATCTAGCCAGGGGCTGGAGGCTTTCCACTTGTCCATTGGATAGGAGATTAACTCGATGGCTTGTGTGCTATCTTGGGAATCGTGCTATCATGGTTTCAGACCTAGGGATTAGGCCAGATGGATGGCACTACATCGTCACATGTAGCGGTCTTGACCCGAGTCTTGTGACTTAAGGACCATTGGGTTTATTAAGTCTAGTGGACTGTCCAGAGTTTGGTGGCTCGAGCCACCTGGTACTCCGGGTTATTGGCGATGGGTGCGTGCGTGATTTTCGGTGTTTATGTTAGTGACCCCCCACTAGTCGTAGCTTTCCTACGCATGCGTGTGCAGACCCACTGAGAGTGGTGGAGAGCGTTACCCAAGAGCGGCAATTTTTAGGCTAGTTACCGTAGGGCCCCTCTGTGCAGCCTGAGTCTGGGCTTTGGGGAAGAACCAGCTAGAGGATCTGACCTAGGGCGTATGGTCTGTGAGTGTGCACGTGGTTGGGGGCGTCAGACCCGCGCTGACGAGCGTGACCCCAGATGGTCCTTGTTCTGTGTTCCTGGTTACTGTATGGTGTCTTAATCTCTGCCTGGGGTGTTGTAGGGAGACAACTGAGGCTGCAGAATAAGTCGTCAGTGGACGCATCCGGCCGTGCTTATAATGGGTACGTACTCCCGTCACGTGACGTGAGCCCGTCGTGACTCGAGGTTCTATTTCCCGTCGACGAGACGTGGTTTTACTTGTAGTTTTCAGGTGTTTTCCTGAAGCTGAGGTCTAGGATTCCAAGGAGCGTCACCGAGGATTTTCCCCTAGATAACATAGAGTCACGACGGCGAGGTGGTAATCGTGTTTCTAGACCGCGTGGTTCACATTTCAACTCGTATCTGAAAAGGTGCTAATCGAATGTAAACAAGAACCGTGATATTTTTGTGCTTTATCATGTAAGTATTTTGAAGAATGATCATACACACATGATGATTTTCTCTTGTATTTAAATTTTTTCTTTTCTTTGGTTCCAAAAGTATTTTTCAGATTTTCATGTTCATTTCTGATTTTCTCAAGTTCTTGCTCACAAGAACTACACCTATCATTCAACATTCCATTTATTCTTTTGTAGCGCCTTACAATTGCGTACATACTTTCCCAAGGATATGAACACAAATGAAAAGGACATAAATGCAAAATAAACTATAGACGCATGGGCTCGATTCCCATCATTGGACCTCCCGTCCGAGCCAATAAAACAAAGATCCCCTTTGCTTTGACCCAAACCTTCCATCCTGGTCAATGAATGAAAAGACCTCCTTCCTTCGACCCGGACCTTCCGTTTGAAGCCATGAATGAAAAGACCCTTGCTTTGTCACTAACCTTGTGTTAATGAATAAACCACGTCGGTCCTTGACTCCCGGTCGGCATCGACAAATAAATTAGTGGCTCAGACCTTCTGTCTGAAGTCATGAACAAAAAGACCCTTGCTTTGGCACTAGCCCCATGTCAATGAATAAACCACGTCGGTCCCCGACTCCCTGTCGGCATCGACAAAGAAACCACTGGCTCAGACCTTCCGTTGGAAGCCATGAACGAAAAGACCCTTGCTTTGGCACTAACCCTGTGTTAATGAACAAACTATGTCGGTCCCCGACTCCCTATCGACATCGACGAATAAACCAGTGGCTCGGACCTTTCGTCTGAAGCCATGAACGAAAAGACCTTTGATTTAGCACTAACCCTGTGTCAATGAATAAACCACGTCGGTCCCTGACTCCCTGTTGGCATCGATGAATAAACCAGTGGTTCAGACCTTCCATCTAAAGTCATGAACGAAAAGACCCTTGCTTTGGCACTAATCCCGTGTCAATGAATAAACCACATCGGTCCCCGACTCCCTGTCAGCATCAGCGAATAAACTAGTGGCTTGGACCTTCCGTCTGACGCCATGAACAAATGGAGCCTTGCTTTGGCAGTAGCCCCATGCCAATGAATAAACCACCTCAATATTACAATCTCCAGTCCCACTGATGAATAAGCCTGCGGCTCAGACATTCGGTCCGAAGCCGCGAATAAAAAGACCCTTCCACTCTGGATCAGACCTTTCATCCGGCTAGAGAACAAAAAGACCCCTCATATAGTCGGCAACCCCAAGAACAAAAAGAACCTCTTTGCTTTGGCTCGGATCTTCTATCCAGGATGATAAACAAAAAGAACCTCTTACCTTCGGCTCGGACCTTTCGTCCAAGTCAATGAACAACAAGAACCCCTTTGCTTCAGCTCGGACCTCCCGTCCAAGTCAATGAACAGAAAGAACCTCTTCGGTATTAACCCCATATCGATGACTAAACCCCACCACATTCAGACTAAAATATCTAGCTCCACGTGCCTACATGGTGAAGTGACCCCCTTATCCCTTCGCTGAAGGAGTGAGCGCTTTCCCCTGAATTCACAATTGACCAATAGTCCGCTGGCTCAAAAGAGAAGGTACCATGCTATGGAACTCCACATCCGCGGGCCCCGTGCACTCGTTCCTCCCTTGCGCCACCCAAGATTGGGGGGCATTTGTGGACGTCAAAAAAAGAAGAACAAGAAAAAGAATGATCATGCGACATGAATGTCCCACCCCTTGAGAGCAAGTCGAAGATGGAAAGGCTGAATAAACCCCATACCGCCTTGAAGCAAAACGAATGCATGTTTGGCACACTGTCACCCAACAAAGAAGTCCCTCGAGTAGAAGAGATATCCCCGGCTCCCCAGTCGGCGGTGTCAAAGGCCGAATCATAAGAAGCTTAGGAATTCGAACGCATGTTCGGCACATGTCTGGAACTACTCAGAGTCCTATGTCGGGCCTCAGAGGCTTTGAACTAAACATCCCGGGGGTTGTGCATTACAACTGAAGCAACACAAGAGGCCAGGCATCTGTCCGTATCACCGCTAAGCTAGGAAGAAGCCCTATGACACTTAAACTGGCGCGCCCCCCTCCTATGGCTAGCAAACCGGCGCGCCCCCCTCCTGTGGCCAGCAAACCAGTGTGCCCCTCCTCTTGGTGCTAATCCGGCGCGCTCCCCTATTGTTCCTAAATTGGCGCACTTATCCCCCGTGCCATTTTAGCCAAGTCAATCATCCCATTGCAAGTCCGATCCATTATTTTTGGGTGTGAACAGAAGGAGATTACCTAAAATGGACGAGTAGTCAGCACCTGATCAACGGGCAACCGCCAGAGCCCCTCAAGCTCCCTGGAATGGAAGATTTTGAGCTCCGCACCACGTCGCATCTCCTTTGGCCGTCGTCGACCAATCCCATCGAGGAAGCTTCCCTACTCTACTACCCCCCCTATGCCTAGGCCACTAAAAGGTTTCGGGCAAGATGCGAAGACCAAGAGAGAAGAGGTAGAGGGGGGGTCTTTGGCCTTCAAAGGCTTTCCCCATCTCCCCTCCTATAAAAAGTGACCGATCCTCCACTATTCAAGAGGCGAGCGACTGAGAAAGGTTGGGAAAAAAAGAAGAGAAGCTAGCCGAAGAGAAAAGAAGCTTCATTCCCCCTGCGCCAGCAGCTGAAGAAACCAGAAGAGAGTGTGAGAGAAGGGAGGTGAGCGTAGGGAAGGGGGGGCTTGTCCCTTTCCTCTCCTCCCACCACTGTATCTCTTCCCTTTCATTTCCACTTTCTTGTATTAGGGGTTAATCCCCCCTTCTTGTATTTTGTTTTCTCCCCCCTCCTTCTATGGATGAATAAAAAGGAAGATTTGGCAAGTATATGTAGTGTCTTGCTGTTTGGGGTCTTCTTCTCTTTCTCCCTATCTTCTCCTCACCCAGGGCCCCTCGAGGCTTGCCTCTCCATGGCATGAGAAAATGGATATATTATGGAAATATTGAAATAAACTTTGGGGCATTGACTTAGTGACATGAAATTTGTTCAGCAAAGTGTCATTTTTGGCGTGTCTACAGGTATCATGCATACAGACAAGGCACATGAGATAATAGTATTCTATGTCTCATGAAAAGCAAGTTACATGTGCTTCGGGGCATACCCCTATGTTACATGTCAAAAAAAGAAGAAGAAAAGAAAAGGAGGATGGGCGCTCAGTCTATGCCCCGGAAGATCTCCTCGAGAGGAAGGATCCAGACTCAAGGGAAGTTTGCCATTTCGCGTAGTCGGTTCTCCTGGCCTTCGAGGCGCTCCAGTTCGATCGTTACAAAGGCCACTTCGACCTCGACAATGGCCAGTTCTTCTCCCCCAGTGACCATGGTTGCCTCGGCTTCGAAAAGGTCAAACTCTGCCACGGCCAGCAAGCCCTTAAGCTTCTTAATCCGGCTCGTCAAGACACGGATACTGCCACGACACTCATCTACGACTCTTTGGTGCTGCTCTCGGATTCTCCTCCGCACCTCTAAGGCCCGCAGATACTCGTCCCTCATGGCATTGATGGTTGCGATCTTAGCAGGGGCTTGTGTCTTAAGGAACTCGCGACGGTTTACATATTTTAACAATAGCAGGACGCGTCGCGACCACTCCTCCAACGGGCAACCCATCATCTGTAGGGCCCCGGTCAGCTGCATGACCACGGAATGCACCCCCCGGTACGTGAGGGAGGGGTCGGCAAACTTCATGGCCCGCAACGTCAACACGGTCTAGCGGACCGACAGATCTGAAGTAGCACGACCTATCGAAGGCACGACACTATCCACGACTGTCTACAGCCCTATGTCAACCGCAGCCGATGAGGATGGAAGAGTCAACACCGAATAGTGAGGTCCTTCTGCCTCAGAGGATGGGTCCTGGCCAATCACTGCCAGGGGTGAAGGCAAGGCTGCAGTAGGAGCACTCGATGCCGCCGTGATGAGAGGCTGCTCCATTTTCTCCGGTTGGGTAGGGCCCGAGTCCGCTGCTGGCGTGTGCACCATCGGGTCCAGAACCACGGCTCCGGCCAAAGAACAAATGGCTGCAGGGACTAAGTCAAACGCCGCGACAGATGAACTTGATTCCATCTCTGCCTCCTTGGCAAGGCCCGGACTCGTCGTCGCTTCACAGACTGGGAGCGCAAGGGTCACGACCTCGGTTGTAGGGGAGGGGGCAAGTAGAGCTGGGCCTGATACCGCTCCTGAGGGACCTACAGCCTTTCCTGTCGGGGACTCTCGCAAAGGTACAGTGAGGCTTGCCAATATCTTTTTCTAAAGTTGGTCTTCCCCCGGTGCCACGAGCTACCATAGAGGTAAAAGCGAGACCGCAAGCCGCGGGCTGGCCCCCGATTGTAGAAGGGACATCAAGGGCTCCGTGTCTGGCCCCAGTAGTGACATCAACCTTCGCGCCGTCTGTGGACCAAAAGGTGACCTCCATTTGAGGACTGCCCTATGAGCCTTGGTGCTGCATGCATCTTTTGACGTCTCTTGCACCTATGCATGCAAAGAAGGAGTAGGAGTAAGGCATGTGTTGCGTCATACAGTCCGGTTGTTCACGTGCGGCGGGTTTGTCGGCGTGGTGTGTGCGGTGACTGGAGTGAGGGGTAGGATATAACTACGGAAGAGGTGCCAAAATATAGTGTGCTTCGGGCACCCCCTCTCATGGCCATATCTTACTCAAAGCGGTACCATGCACTTGCCTTTTACGAAGAGTCGAGGGGAGATCGAATGGCATAGAGGGTTTTCGAGTTTTGAGGGAAACATAGCCGGGATGCGGGCGTGCCAGTCGATTTCTCGACAATCGCCCGTGAAACTAAAAGTTGACCGGGGAAAGCGCCGCCAGGGTGCAACACGTGGACTCGAGCGGTGAGGGACACGTGGAGGGAAGGTCGGTTCCATAGGTGCAAGTGCACAAGTGATTGTGGGGAATCGTGTACAGGACGTCTTTCCCCACCGATCGCAAGTAGTCGGTGTTTATTTACATCGGATTGAATCCGAACACCTTCGTTCCACTGCTAAAGAGAGGTCTATACAAGCCTAGAGTCCTAGGTAGAGAGCAGGGGGCACTTCGCAGCTGTGGGTTCGCACTAGATAGGATGATGTTAGTTGGGGTCAGAGGTGCTGAGGGATTCACGCCAGGTGGCACAACAAAAAAAGGGGGGCTGAGGGCCCAAATGTGGATGCGAGTGCATACGTCCAAATGGCTATACAATTTCTGAGAGCTATATGGCTTTATAGGCAGGCCATGGTGGCCGAGGTACAACAGGCGCAAGCCATGGGACAATTCTGACACAGTGGCCAGTCCCCGAGTCAATGCGTGACAAAGTGGGTATCCACGTGTTTTACAGAGGGTTCCTCTCGTGGCATGGGCCGTGTTTGCTCCGCAAAATGAGGGGCATGTAATTGGGTGACTGGCGAGTGCATCGGACTGGTGCCTGGGTGAGGGTCAATCATGGCTCGGATCGAGCGGTCGGACATGGCCTCGTGAGTACTGGGAAGCGTGACGTCACGGTGGGCATGGTAGCACCCTTGTCAAAACGTCTCACGCATGGCGGGCATAGACTTATATGTCTTAGGAAAAGACGACCCGAGGGAAGTACAAGCGACATACCCTCGGCGTCCTTAGCCAAAGACCAAGTCACCCACACACAATTCTCCTTGCTTTAACATTTCATAGTCACTGATTTCGTGTCGATTGGCAGTCGTTCGGGACCGTTAGGAGCCCGGGAAGTCTGGTGGTTCCATTTGGGTCAATTTGAAGAAATCACCCATTTCTTGCCGTTTCTTAGCTGATCTGACTCCCGTCGGAGTCTATGTGTTGTATATCGTCATTATGGTTGTATCCCCTTCGTTTCGGAATGAACGGGGGGTAGAAAGGCCACGATCGGGCTGATCCCATGGTTTCTTCACTGTGACGCCTACATGGTTTAATAGTAACCGTGTAGGGCTTAGAGCGGCTGGTTTTGGACCATTTAGTGTAGGTCGGTTGGGTGTCTGCACAGTCACGCGACAGATCGCCTAGTGGATGGCACAGCCAGGTGTGAGCCGTCCAGTCCACTTGAGCGGCTGGTTCTCAGCCGTGCTGTTTTCCCGTTGTGTTGAGTGGCCAGGGCTTGACCGCTTTGCATGGTTGACCATGGGTTAATAGTTTTCTGGCGATTCGTGGAGCGGTTTCCCTCGAACCGTGCCACTTCATGAGCGGTCATTCTCTGACCATTCTGACTGCCATTTAACCGGTTACTGTAGTAGGTCGGTTGGAGTGAATGGCCTGGAATGGACCATTCTGTCTCCTTGGGCGGCCTCCTATGGACCGTCCAGTTCTCTGAGCAGCCCCTTGGTGACCGCACAGTGAGTTCAGTCCATTGTTGTGTCTGTTGGCCGTGATGGCTTGTCCCTTGTCCATCCGTCCGTGTGTGTGTCCTGTTTGACTAGCGTCAGACATTTAGGTTGATTAGGGTGGTGTCTCTAGCTGTTCTAGCTTGGACCACTAGTGTCCATGAGTCTGTCAGGTGGTTTGACTAGATAGGTCGATTCAATGTTGACTGGGTGTAGTCTACTTCTTGATTGCTACAGTTCCTTAATGACCTAATCTAGGACTGCCAGTGTCCTTGTCTCTGCGTGCATAGGTGGCTCTTCCTTTACTGCTTGGTTTGCCTAGCGGCCGAGTGATGGATCGCTTATGCCCAGAGTGTCACTCCCGTTGTTTTGGTTTTTGCTTGTCTTGGCTTGACCTTGTGGTCTGCCCGTGACCCGTGGAAGTCTGTTGGCATCCTATCAGGGCTATGACCATAATGAGATGGCCAGGAGTGCTTGTGTATGGTGTTATGTTTATGTGTCGTTGTCAGGTTATGGTCAACCCAGTGTGACCTAGTGGTTGACAGGTTACCTTGTATGTATATCTGCTATTCTGTCTAGCCTGAGACAGTAGTTTTGGAAGCCTCGAGGTATTGTCTTACCTTGGTTTGCATGTCCAGGTGTGCTGAGGGTTCTTGGTGTTCCCTCAGGTCTCCGTGAGTCGTTTCCTGCGGTTGTGTCGTTTCCTCTGGCTTAGGAATAGACCAATTGGCGGCTCGCTTTGTATGACGATCTTGACTTCGAGTCGTGAGACTTAGGGATTGTTGTAGTTTCAGGTCTAGTCACCTTGTCGTGAGTCTATCGACGGTTGGTGTACCACCTTGGTGCTTCGTAGTACGTATGATAGTACTTTCTTGCATGTCTGTACTCTAACACTCGTGTTTTGGAGTCTATGTCTTGTGAGCCTCCACTAGTCGTAGCCTAACGACACGTTACGGTGTGTCGGCCCACCTAGGAGTGGTTGCGTGGCAGTTCCCAAGATACGATTTTTAAGCTAGTTCTGTGGGCCCCGGTCCAACCGTAGTGACCTACGGAGGGGAATATTAGCTAGAGGCCTGGGTTAGGCGAGAGCTAGTGTGTGCACATATGGTCAGGGGCGTTAGGACTTGCGTCGACGGGTGTGACCCTGACTAGTCACTCGTTATTGTAGTTCCTGTTCTGGTTCAGCGTGTACCTCAGTCTCCGTTGTTTCGGGTGTACGTAGAGAGGTACTTGAGGGGCAGTGTAAGACGTCAGTGGACGTAGCTGGCTGTTCTTCTAGTGAGGAGGTGCTTCCATCACGTGACGCGTGACTCTCATGTTTCTCAGAGTCTGTGTCCCCTTCCGAGTCAGCCTGTTCTTTGTTCCGTCTAATATCAGCTTCCCCTGTAGAGTTGGTCCGTGCTTGGCCTTGTCTGGGACTACCGTGGTGTGGCGTACACGATGCTCTAGTCGTGCATGTAGTTGTGTTTAGGGGAGCGTGCATGGTGATGTAGTCGTGTGAGCTATAGAGTCTGTCTTGTCTGTCTAGGTCTTCTTCTAGGCTTGTTGTCTCGTCTCGTAGGCGTTTGTCTTAGGCCTCGTGCTTGTCGATAGATCGGTAACTCCTGACCTTTCATGTTCGGGGTTAGCCTTCTGTCATTGCTTGAAGTAGCTTAGGGGCTGAGTCCTCTCGATAGCCGTGTTTTATTGGTACGACTTCTTCCCTCTTCGCTTACCTGTTCCCTACTCCTGCTTCCCCTTCTTTACAGCTTTCTAGTGTAGCTTTTCCTGCTTTTCTACTACCTGCTGTTTTAGCGTGTTACTGCATTATTTTTCGGTGGGGATCTGCGTGACCCCTAATGAGCCAATGACACGAGGCTCACCCCTACTTTTCAGGTGGGTGGCGCCTTCTACTTTCACGGTTCCTGGTGTGGCGTGTCCGTAGCTGCCAGCGGTACCTACGTCGGGCTTCCCCTGACCTCAGAGTACGTCTTTCTTTTTTGTCGACTATACTTATCTTTCCTTTAGATTGGACTCTGGTATAATTGTTAAATATTTAAACTGTCAATCGGGCGATGCGCCGGTCGATCAACGGTTGGTTTCATCATCGATATTGGGTTTATATCGATGCAAAGAAGTTCATAAGTTTCATCAGAGTAGATGTAACGTCTAAACTGATAGGTTCCATCGTTGATCGGGCGATGTGCCAGTCGATCAACAGTTGGTTTCATCATCGCTATTGGGTTTATATCGATGCAAAGAAGCTCATAGGTTTCATCATAACAAACGTAAGGTCTATTCTAAAAGGGTTTTATCATTGATCAGGCGAGGAGCCAGTCGGCCAACGGAAGGTTTTATCAATGAAGATAGGCATGAAACTTTTAAATTACGACATTACTGACTTAAGCGCCCTTTCAGGTTTTCACGTGGCGATGTACCCGATTTTACTTGCAGTTCTCTTTTTGGGTTTTCTATCTTAGGCAGCCCTCACGGAGGCTGCGTTTCACTAGCATCACCGTGTTTTGATTGAGCGGTCTCGTGATAGACCACTCCCATTGTGATGTGGTCTGAGTCAGATCATCCCAGATGGCTAGGCGACCGTGGGCAGACCGCCTATGAGTTGAACGGCCATCTGGAGGCCGCCGCTTGGTTATTGTATTATCGACAGGTTTCGCGGTCCATCATATGATCGTTTTACCGCTAGGGGGCCTAGTGGCTGACCGTTTACCTTGTAGAGTCAGCGTGACTCCTGAGGCATTTCTGACCATTGAGTTTTTTAGCATTGCACGATTTTGGGGCTTCACGATCATGATATGGCCGTTTAATCCCTTGAATGGTCCCAGGTTAGACCGTTTCATTCTCCAACAGTCTGAGGATGACCGTTCTGCTTTTTGTGCTGTTAGGTGGCTTAGTGGCCCAAGGTGGACTGCTTAGTTCCCCAAGTGGCCAATCGTTGGACCATTTATGCTTTGAACGGTCTACGCGTGACCATTTGAGTTCCCGTTCTGTCTAAGGGTTGGACGGTCCTGTGGTGGCAGTTTAATGTCTGGGGCAGTGCCAAGAGGGACCGCTTATGAATTACACGGTCTAGGGCGGGCCAAGTATGTCTGTCGTAGGGTGGTTCAGGGGTGAACATTCCAGAATTGTCAAATGGTCTGTGAAGAACCGTTTGAATTTTGAGGCGGTCCATCATCCGACTGTTTACCTGTTTTGAGTTGTGTGAGCTCGGGAGGTGTAGCGGCCACGTGACTGACCGCTGGGTGACCCTAAGCGGTCAGGCATTGGACCGCCATACCTCTGGGATAGTCTTGGATGGACCTCTAGTTTTTGGAGGTGCTTGGGGCGGCGCGGTCCTGGTACGACCACCCTGCTTGGCTACACGGTCCTAGCCAGACCGCCTAGCTCTTGGACAGCCCAGTGAGGACCGCGTATTGGCATTCGTGTTTTTTGTGACCGTTTGAGCATCATGTTGGCCTCCGGTCGACCCAGCTGTGACCCAGTGGTTGACTTTCAGTCTCGTGAGTGTCCCGGGCACCTCGGGGTTTTCGTGTCTGTGTTTTAGGGTGTCAGGAGGTACCAGGTTACATCGATTAGGGTGCTCATGAGTTTGGGAGTTCGGGTGACTCCACATGTTTCGAGCCTTGTGTTATGCTTGATCGAGTCACCGTGTCGGTGTAAGTGCGGTGAGGTTTCCCCCGCACGTTGTGAGATTCTTCGAAAGGTGATTTCCGAGTGGCCCATGCGTAAGGCCTTGGACTGCGAGTCTAGTCACCGAGCCTGGAGCTGGAGGTTTCTCAGTTCCCTTTTGAGGGAATGATCTCGGTGGTTGTAAACTACCCGTGAGTCATCATGCCGAGATTTCTGACCCTAGGGTTTGGGCAGATTGACGGCATGGCACTGTTCGGTACAGCGGTCTTGACCTCAAGTCCTGTGACTCAAGGACCGTTGGGTTATTAGGTCTAGTGGGTTGTCCAAAGTCTAGTGGCCTCGGGCCACCTGTTACTTCGCATTACTCGCGATGGGTGTGTGTGTGATTTTCAGTGTTCACATTTTGTGATCCCCCACTAGCCGTAGCTTTCCTGCGCACGTAGGTGCGGACCCACTTGGGAGTGGTGGAGAGCGTAACCCGAGTGAGATGATTTTACGCTAATTTTCATAGGTCCCCTTGCCTTTGCAGCCTGAGTCCAGCTGGGGGGAAAATCAGCTAGAGTACCTGACCTAGAGCAGATGGTCTGTGTGTGCACACGTAGCTAGGGACAGAGGACACGTGCTGATGAGCGCAGCCCCAGTTAGTCGTTGTTCTGTGTTACTAGTATGGTGTCTTAGCCTCCGACTGGGGCATCGTAGGCAGGCACCTGAGGCGTGTTGTATGACATCAGGGGACACATCCTGTCTGTTCTTCTAGTGGGCAGTACTCCCGTCACGTGACGTGAGTTGTAGTGTTGCAGGTTTTCGTTACCCGTCTGCGAGACGGGGTTTCGGGTGCTATTTAGGTGTTTTTCTTGGAGCTAAGGTCAAGGGTTTTCAGTGATCATCACCGAGAGCTTCTCCCTAGACGGCACAGAGTTCACGATGATGAGGTTGTGACTATGTTTCTTGATCGCGTGGTTTTAGTGTGGGCCTTTGTCTGTGAGGATAGACCTCCAGATAGTGGCGTCGTAGCGTTTTACTAGTAGCGTGACTAGGGCGGTTCGTGTTCTGGTCATCCCCCGACCGTGGGATCGGGATGTCAGGTTCATCACTTGGATGTTCCCCGACTGGGAGACCGGGTCATGTTTTCCAGTCTTCCTCCTAACACGATGGAGGGAACCTGGAGAACTTCTCCCTTCCTCTGAAGCACCACAGAGGGTAACAAGACACCAAAATGAAGAGAACTGAAGAAAACAAAGACTCAATTCAGAAATTAAAACCAAAATAGATAAACGATCTCGTAGAGTTGAGAGAAATGTCACTTCTGTAGAAGCAGAGGTACAACGACAGATCAAGAACTCTAGAATAGACTCTCTGCTCTTCTTTCTTTCACTCTCTCTTTCAATTGGCTCTCTTCTTCTCTTTTTCTTCTCTATTTCTCTCTCAGTCTAGATTCTTAGTCTTGTATTCTCTTGCTTTTGTTCGTACGAGCTCCCTCTTTATATATGAGCTTGCTGAGGAATTGGAGTATGAAAACCATGCTTCCTTCCTAGAGAATTATCCAGAGCATATGTTCTTTTTGCCATGTGTCAGCATCCTCTGTCCTTTATCTCCTGGGAACACGTGCCCTTCCTTAGCTTTCTCGAACCATCACTTCTGTTAGACAGGAAGTCCCTATCATTATAAAACACCTAGACAACATAAGTAAAGATGTAGGGAAGCAAGCACTGTTCATGCATGGACTTGGGTTAAGAGACATGCATGAACTTTGGCGTTCAGAACAAAGGAAGTGCTCGGACTTCATATGAGCAATGGAAAAAATTGCATGGACTTTATAAAACACATGCACGAGCTTTATTTCTTGTTAACACAGAATGTGCACGGAGTTGAAACATGCACGGACTTAGTTTCCTGAAAAGTGCACGGACTTTATATGTGTGAGACAAAAGGTCTGCACGGACTTGACTCAGCAAAATGCAACTGGGCACTATTCATGCACGGACTTGAGAGATACATGAGACAAGACATGCACAGACCTTATAAATATGTGTAAGATAAAAAGTCTGCACGGACTTGACTCAGCAAAATGCAACTGGGCACTATTCATGCACAGACTTGAAATGTTCAACATACACGAACATGCACGGACTTAGACATAAGCACGCACTCAGTTGGAAATGCGAAATGTGCACAGACTTTGACGTGCTCGGACTTGGTGTGAACAAAGTAAACCTGCACGGACTTGATAAAATGTGCACGAACATGCACGAACTTCACATAAACGTTCACAGACTTTGCAAAGCTAAACCTGCATGGACTTAATAAATGTGCACAGACATGCATGGACTTCACATAAACGTGCATGGACTTTGCATAAACTAAACCTGCACGGACTTAATAAAATGTGCATGGACATGCACAGACTTCACATAAACATGCACGAACTTTGCATAAGCTAAACCTACACAGACTTAATAAAATGTGCATGGACATGCATGGACTTCACATAAACGTACACGGACTTTGCAAGGCTAAACCTGCACGGACTTATGTTTAGACCTAAGACATATATGCACGGACTTAACGTAAGATGTGCAACATTTGCACAGACTATGCACGGACTCAATGTAAGACGTGCAACATTTGCACGGACTATGCACGGACTTGGAAAGTAAGACGTGCAACAATTGCACGGACTATGCACGGACTTGGAAAGTAAGACGTGCAACAATTGCACGAACTATGCATAGACTCAATGTAACTTACTATCAGCATGCATGGACTGCTAATGTGCAAGCACTTAGACAAACGAACAAATAGAGACCTGCATGGACTCCAATCTTGAGAATTATGAGGAGATATGCACAGAGTTGATATGCACATTGTTAAGCACAAAACTGATGAAAACCATGCTCAACTAACACTGCATTGAGTTTAAATGCGAGGATGGCTTAGAAGATAAACACAGTAGTTAAAATAAGATTAGAAATGGATCAACCAAGATAGGGACAAATAGTGTATGACATCATCAAAATAGTAGGAATGCAACACCTTTTTCCAGACCTCAAAAATCATGTTTTTGGAGGTTTACAGTTGCTATTTTTGGCTCCTAGATGATCTGGCATGTTTGACAGAAATAGGTAGAAGAGCTTCTGCAAAACAACATGAGGTCGACCTCCTGTGAAAATGAGGTCGACGCACCCTTGGAGAACCGTGTTTACAATGGCTTCTGGAAGGCCATAAAGTTGACCTTTTATGAAATGAGGTCGACACAGTTAACGTTGTTCATTTGTCAAACTGTAGATCGAAGCTTGTGTAGTCGACGTGTCTGATGACAAGGTCAAGGTAGCCATGAAGAAAGCCATGTATAACGCTTTCTATGAGGGTCTAAGGTCGACACTCTGAGAACCTGAGGTCGACGCCACTTTAGAGATTCCATCAGACGGACTGCTACTGTAGCTGGTCTGGTCGATGCTTCTCATGGTGAGGTCGACCTTCTTCACACCGTGTTATTCCTTTTCAACTTTCTTTGATCAAGTCCATAGCTCCTTGTTCTTTGATGCCCTGCCCAAATCTTTTCCAGCTTCATTTCAATAAAGTGAAGGCCTTGCTCCTATGTTTGAGCATGTCCAGAGCTCCTAATTTGAATTGACATTTCTGCTGCAGGGCTTTCTACTACTGCTGTTGCTGGCTTTGTTGTTTGCTTGCTGTGGCTCCCCAAGTCAGCTTGGCTGAGTGACTTGTACACAAGAGAGTCTTTTCATGATGAGTGTTGGCCCAGTTAGGAAGGCAATCGAGAGGGGGGTGAATTGATTGCCCACCCTTATGAACAAAATCGAACTAAAATAACCAGATGGTAGAATAGCAATGAAGTGCATACTCTCTTTGCATGTCTATCAAGGTCTGTGCTAACTCTTGCAAGAAAGCTCATGTAGTCCGTGCACATTCCCTTTAGGCATAACAAGGTCGGTGCATAAACGGTTGCAAGTCCGTGCACATTCCCTTTAGGCATAGCAAGGTTGATGCAAGTTCCTGTGGAACTGCACGCATAGCCGGTGCATTGCTGCATTCGCTGCATGTAAGGTCAGTGCAAGTCTTGCATGTTGCCCATTCAAGTCTATGCAAGTCTTTGCACCATGCATACAAGGTCTGTACATCGTGCATATAGGTCCGTGCAAGGTTTGTGCATTACTGCCTTGTGTCTATACAAGGTCAGTGCACGACTGTCTTGTGTTCATACAAGGTCTGTGCAAGAGTGTCTTATGTCTATACAAGGTCCGTGCATTAGTGCCTGTTGTCTATAACAATGTTGTTACACTTCTCTTTCACTACATATCTGACTCAGTATGCATCTACACTTTAGTAGGTACACTTGTGAATGAAATTATGCATAGGTCGGTACAAAGGTGCTGACCATATTAGAACCCTTGTACTTAAGGTATGATCCTCTGAGCGTAGTTCCAGTGGGTCACATTATTGTGCTGACATTTAGTCTTCTGTCAAATATCTACAACGTGTCTGATGAAATGTCTTTTATTTTGTTGGCAAGGATTGTACTGAGAAAAGGCTCAAAGAGAACCAGGATAAGACGCTCGTGAGTTTTAAGGAAGACACATGGTCCCAGATTCATTCATGATAATGATTGGGCACGTGATCCATTGCAAGGCTCAGAACAAGAGATCCTGCCACATGGAAGTCTAAGGCACAATAATCATTACACGTGGAAGATTGGGCGGGAAAAACGTGGTGTCCACATGCCCATCACCTGAGATCTTTATAAAGGGGGAAGTAGATCAAAAGAGAAATATATACGGAGAAGATCTATAGATGAACACTAGAGCAGAACTCACCTTCCTCTTGAGAAGAATCATGAGAGCGAGGGCCTGTTGATTCAGGAAGGAAGAGTTAGAAGAAGAGAAAGAGAGAGTGAGAAGAATTTTCAAAGCCTGGAGAGAAAGCCAATTTCTGAGTGGTGAAGCTAGAAGGAGCAGTCTGCATTGAAGAAAAGTAGAGTACCAGAGGAGAAGAGAGCTAGTGATCTCCAATCTCTATAATTGACTCTTGGATCAAATCCAAAGTCAATTTGCTCTTAGAGTTACATTGTTTTTACGTTTTACTCTTTTCCTTTGATTCTTCAATTTCGTCAAGTTGTGTGTCAGCGGGTGAGGGTAAAACCTCAGACAGCAAAGTTATAAGGCTCAGCGGGAGCAAGCTGTGAAGCTCAATGGTCTGGGATTGATTCCCCAAAGCTATGGATCAGTGGTCTGGGATTGATTCCCCAAAGCTATGGATTAGCGGTCTATAGGGATTTATTTCCCAAAGCTGTGGATCAACAGAGTGAAGCTATGAATCAGAAGTAAGCCACACTCGGTTTGAGTGTGGGGTGGATGTAGGCTTGTGCTAAACCACCTAAAATCTCTAGTGTTCTGTGTGATTGGTCTGTTTCATTCGTGTATACGCATGCTTGCTCAGTGTTTGCACTTTTGATCCACTATCGCGTAGATGATTGCCATGAACACTTAATGCTTACGTGCATATTTTTCTTCTATCAGTTGAATTTATTCTTCGAGCATTCATTTTCTTATTCTGCATCTTACTTGTTCACTGTAGATAAAGTTTTAAAGGGTAGATCTATTCACCCCACCTCTAGATCTTAGCATCTATCCAACTCCACATGTCAACAGCGGCCGACCCTACTCTTGATCAGCTCTCTAGTGGAAACTGTGCCGAAGATGGTGGGATTTACTGGTCATAACCAAAGTTCTTGCCAAACCAGAAGGGATAGTAGGGTTCCAAAGATGTGCTCCCACCCTTCCTGAAGACCAAGACACTGGGCCTGATAGATAATGCCCAGTCTACCAGCTTCGGCTCCAGAGATGGTTTTGTACAGACTTTGCCTGAGACTGGGTGAACATATTCTTCTACTTCACTAAGCCTACACTCCCACATGCAATTTACTAATTGGATGGAATGGGCAGCCAAATTCCAGAAGTGTAAAGCTCCAGGGGCATTCACAAGCACTTTTGTCAGTTGCCCCCTGATTGCAAAAAGCTAGTCCGACGCTTGCTAAGGTTCGGCACTAGCAAACTCAAGCATCCTGGGCAAAAGATTGGATGACTGCAGCATTCGGGGAACATACTCAGGGAATAAAGAGCACACCCAAGAATTGAAGAAGTGAAGCGGACCTACAGTCCAAAGATTCCTGGGGAAATGTGTATGATGAAGATCTCCCAGCATCTTGTAAATCAAGCATAAAGTAGTCGGGCAGAGAGACAGCTTCACACCCCACGCCATTAAGCACGCTGGGTATATAACCTCAGCGTGATTCACTGTCTCATCCTCCTACGTGAGAGCGAATGTACACAGCCAATATGTCAGATAGGCTGCACAGTGTGTGATATGGTCCACTCTTGTCGGGTTAGGTCTGCTTCACCGCCTCTTGAGGAGAGAAGGAGACAGATGGTTCTTTCGGTGGACCCGCTTCTTTAGCCTACTTGGAGCTGCTCCGACAGAAGAAAAGTCTTTGTACTGCTCCTCACCTCCAAAGAAATATTCTAGCCACAGCCCTAGCCGCACTCGCTTCCTTTCTGAGTCTTCCTCTTCATCCCCCATGGGTTTGTTCTCAATTTCGAGGATGACATTTCTTTAAGGGGGGAGGGCTGTAATATCCTGGACCTTTCGGATCCTTATTTTTGGGTCCCAGATCTATTTTCTCAGAGTGTCCGGCTCCGTTGTATCTGATTGTGCGTGTCAGACGTCTTTCGTGTTGGAATCGACGCGATCCGAAGCTGTTTCGGAGGCCCGGAGGCGTTCCACGACTTTTTTCGCGCATTTTTTCTATTCCCGACCTGATTTTCGGTAAATCCTGCGGAACTCCACTGCGGGCGAATCGAGTCATTCACCCGGGCATGAGTGGTACGGTTGCAATCGGTGCGTTCCGAGGATCGCGGGAGCGTGATTTTCTATTTATTGATATTTTTTAAAAATCTAGTTTTTCTATAAAATCCCCCATTTTCTTTCCTTTTTCTTCTTCTTCTTCCTTTTTTTCTTCCTCTCCCCACCGTGGCCACCCTCTCCCTCTCTATCTCCCGTTCGATCGTGGTGGCGTCCCCTCCGACTGCAGACAGCGTGGGGTGACGACGCGAGGACGTGGGTGACGGCGGGACAATCCCGGCGGCGTGCGGCGGGCATGGGAAGCTTGGTGGAACGAGGTTCTTAATGGCATTCTTCGCGGTTTATGGACGATCCAGTGTGCCTGGACGTGGACCAAAGGTAGGGTGACGATGGCCTCTTGCATTCCTTCCCCGCGAGTTTTAGCCCTTCTTCCTGAAGCAGTAGTTGGCTAGGAATTGGGTCCACCAAGTCTTTGACGCCCTCAGTCGGGATGCCCCAGCTCCAATCGCTGTAGGAGCCCCCTGTAGCTATCTTAAGGGCTTCAGTGCCCCATTGCAGCCTCGACCGACAGACAATGAACCCCGGCTGCTCCGAGGCCACTGCTGTGCTACCCGCTCCACCTCCTGATGAAGCCTGGCAATGTGGGTCCTCAGGTACTCATCGTCTAGTGGGATGGGAGGCAGATCCTCCCTTAGAAGATGACCCTCCTTAGCCTTCCTAGTTGCTGAGGCCTTCTGTCGGTACAAGTGGCTATGAACGAACAATCACCTAGCGTAGTGGACGTCGAACTGCCCTCGACGCCCTAGTTCTGGCATCGACAGCCGCTCTGGCTCCCAACGGTAGTAGAAATCCCTCCACGCTGCAGCCAACAAGTGGGTGTCTCAGCCTCTGTACTGTCAACTCGTCAAAGGAAACTCCCAATTCGGTGGAATCCCCTGGTCGTATCCGAAGTTCCTCACGAACTGATACGGGTAGTATGGCTCCAAGGAACTCATCATGGACCGGTGCAGCCCCAGCACTGCCGGTCAGGTGCTCATCACCTACTCTATGTACAATGTCGCTTCCAGATCCTACTGGTAGGGGAGGGCACTAGTCGCCCCTCCACTCTACGGCACAAGGAGCAGGTGAGAATCCCTCGTGGCGTAGTCAAAGGGTAACCCCTCCTCGCCCCTGCCGGGCAGGTAACACAGGGCTCTCCTAGCCCCCTCCAGCTGTGCCGCAACGTCTCCGTCTGGCTGGCCGATGAAGCTAAATAGCAAAGGTGCCGCCGGATTTGCCACGGTCCCCCGAGTCACCAGTCTCGAAAATAACAGACCAGCCCACGCAATAAGGTAGTGGGTCGGCAAGAGCAGAATCCTCTCCCGTGGCGCCAGATGCACCGCCAGCACTCCTAGCCCTTGATATATTTTGGCCAACGCTGCGGGAGCCAGAGCCAGTCTCCGTCCTTCTGCCAATAAACACGCAAGCCATAGCAGCTCAACTCTCAGTAGGCCGTCCTCCCCTTGCGGGACCACGAACGTCACCAACCAGTACGCCAAATAGGCTGCTAAGTGCATCATGTCTGATAGCCCATGGGGGTTCCACCCCTCTCGCGACGCGTAGATGTACCGTGAGTATGTCCGAAACCGCAGCTCCACCTCTGTATACTCCTCCCATGGAGTCTGTTCTCTCGTAAACTCCTGATAAAAACAAAAGGGCCCATTGTAGAAATGGTGGACCCACATGTTCAGTGGCACCCTAGGAGTCTGTGTAGCCTTTTCTCTCCCAGGCAGGGCTAAGTCCCTCCAGGTCTTCAACAGATATTAGTAGCTGTCAGGAACTCAGTACTGTCCTTGCCCATCTGTGTGGCTGCGATGGAAGTCATCCAGCACTACCTCCCCGTATCCCTCGCCACTGATCGGCAGCCCTGAGATCCAAAACAGAGACCACAAGTGTAGTGAAGTCTCCCCCTCAGCTATCGCCACTGTGTTCCATTGATAGTTGAAGCGCTCCAGCAACGCCTGTAATAGCCCCGTGTAGTAGGGGTACGCGTACAAGGCCACAGTCATGGCATACCTGATGTCAGCTCTATCCAGTAGCACCCGATAGTGGTGCACTATCCCCATCAGCCACTCCGTGGCTCCCTGGCGGTACCGATGTGCAGGAATCACTATCCAGCGGCCGTACTAACTGACAACGGTCTACCGCATAATCCCATCTAGAAGTCTATGGTCGTCATAGCCCTCTCCATCATACTATAGCCCAAACGGCTCCAGCACCATTCCAGTCGTACCCTCTGTCTCAGTCCGGTGATGGCTGTGCAAATCCCAAGAGGCGGGACCCATCGCTTTGACTCGGACCCCAAACTGATCTGCTCTGCTAAAGAAGCCCAGGCACTCAGCACTGGGGAACTGGCACTGCCTCCAAGAATCATAGCCCATGTGGAGGGAGACTTGCCTTCTCTGATGCCCAGCCATGAGATGGAAGGTAATTTGCTATTTATTCATAGTGCTCTCATGACCCATTATGTCTTCGGTCGGCTTGACTGTTCCTTGCTTGAATTTTAGTTGAGATGTAGCTGCCCTCACTTCCTGTGACCAGGGCTGCTGAGGAAGCCTCCACTGGGGAGATGACCACTTCAGGAGGTGAGCTTACTCCCGAGATCCATCTGATCGATGCTCCCACTACGAAATCGACCGAGGAGGCCCTTGCCCAGGGAGATGCTCCTATCGGAGAGGCATCTGGTCCAGCAGTGGAGCATCAGGAGCTGGCAGAAAGCCCTCCCTCCTCCGAGCAGGTTGATTATCGCGGTGACTCCAGTGACGAGGAGTTCCCACCTGCTGAGGTGGAGGCTGAAAATGTCGGGACATCTTCAGCTTATGAAAGTGACTATACAACTTTTAGTCCACCCTGACTGGCATGGAGCAGCTTTGGGCCATCCGGTCCACTTGTGGGTGAGGGCACCGTGTCTATGGGGGCCGTCGTTGTAGACTTGAGCTTAGTGCCGGCTGAGGTAGGGGATCCTCTACCGCCTTCCCTTCACAATTCTTCTCATTATTTTTATATCAGCTACATTAAGCATATTGTATTTATGGTGCAGACTGAGGTGGTACTGCCAACTATAACTGTGTAGATACCTCTCCTGGCTTTAGGTGCGGGCCAACTGACATTCCCACCAGTCTTGCGACCTATTGCTTTGTGATATCCCAAGGATTATACTACGGCAGCAGGCCTAGAGGGACCTGGCGTAATTGCAGGGGCTGATGAATCGACAGAAGTCGTGGAATCTCAGCCACTTGATGTCGACAAAGAGCCACCCCCGGGGAAGAGTAGTCCTCCCGAGATAGAAGTGAGGGAAATTGTTGAAGGGGAAGCCGGGGCTTCTAGGGCCTTGGCTCTTGTTACTGAAGCTGCCTCTATGGAGGACGCCAGGCTGAGTGTGAAGAGCAAGTGTCCTTGGCTATTGAGGTTCCTGGTGTAGCTCCTCCCCGAGGGGTTGGCAAGGAGGTTGCTGTTGTCGAGACTTTGCCCGTTACATCAGCTGCTGGGGTTGGTTCCAGTGTAGGTGCCCTACAAATCATGCCACCGTTGTTCTCTGAGACGAGTGATGATATCTAGGCTGTTGTGGATAGCAGAGTGGATTTCCAGCTTCCCGAGACGTCACCACTTGGTCTGTAGTCATCGAGCGACCTGGTATGGCAGTTCTTAGGAACCCTTCAGTAGACCATAACAGCCATCCGAGACTTGACTTATGTACAGCTGAGGGGCTTGGTGGAGCACCTTTCCCGCTCACTGCTGACTTTTGGCTGCCCCATGGACGATTGGATGCCACGAGTAATATTGCTGCTGAAATATGTGAATAGACGGGAATTTCTTGGCCGAGAAGTAGCTAATCAACTGACGGCCATAAAATTGGAACGAGCTGAATGCTGAACCGCCCTTGCCTCTTTGAGAGGAACTGTGGAGCAGATGAGGGATGCGGCCAGCACTTCTTCGCAGCGCCAGACCTTCTTGACAGCCTGGATAGCTGAACTGTGCGCTAAACTCTCCAGGGCCGAGGCAGAGCTACAGGAGATCGAGCGGCAAGAAGTCCAGAGTGTGGAGGAGGCTGAATTGGTCGAAGGACAAGCGGCCTCTCTTGAAGAGAAACTATCACAGCTAGAAGCCATCGAGTCTCGATTGCAAGAGCTGACCTGTCACCCCTTCTTGGGCATTTTGGAGTTGGCGGACATCTTCCAACGTCCGTTGAAGTAGCCCCTTTTGTTGACTTCTCTTTCCTTCCCCTTTTTTTTGGCAGTGGACTTTTGTGTATCTCGGGGGATGCCTCGAGTAATCATGTATCTTGCCACTTCATAGCAATGAAATATCTTTATTTACCGCTAAGTTGTGACTTCATTTTCTCTTTCTCTTTTTCCCTAGCCAATTAGCTTAACCTGGATATATAAGTTACTAGGGCAGGAGAGCACTCACGCCTTCAGCGAAGGGGTGAGGTGTTCGCTCCACCGTGGCGTAACTACTCCCGCGGCCAAACTTTGGCTAATGTAGGCCAGAAGGACGAGGGTGTAGAGACCTCCTGGGACCAAAGAATAAGGTCAGAAGGCCTATCATCAGGCTTCGTCGATGGTGATGAAGTTGCCAAGAAACCAAGAGTGTGTTCATTCCTTGATAGGGGTGTAGGACCCGAGTGAGGGATAGTTTCACTTGTTGATGAGGACATAAGGTCCAGGCCATGGGTTTGTTTGTTGACTCCGCCGATGGTGATGAAAACTGAGCGTAGGGTTTACTCATCGACATGGGCTAAATGTCGAAGCGAAGGAGGCTTGTTTGCTAACGAGGACGAAAGGTCCAAGTTAAGGGAATGTCAGCCGATCTTGTCAATGATGACAAGGGCCAGGGTTGGCTTGGTCATCAAAAGTATCGTTCATTAATGAGGACGAAAGGTCCAAGTTAAGGGGTGCTGATCGGTCTTGCCGACGGTGACAAGGGTCAGGGTTGGTTTGGTTATCAAAAGTATTGTTCATTAACGAGGACGAAAGGTCCATGTTAAGAGGTACTGACCGGTCTTGCCGATCGTGACAAGGGTCAGGAGATATTTGTTCATCGACATTGGTTAAATGTCGAGGCAAAGGGGAGTTTGTTCATTAACGAGGTGGAGCTACACTTTTGGACGTACTCCAGATATGTGTATGCACCACGGGAGGGGAGGAATCCCCATGGTCAGCCAAATGTGACACACCTTGCGACGTACCTGGCGTATTGGCTGGCGACTTTCATGGTTCCACAAGGAGAGGACAGGCTACTGAGGGCTGACTTACTGTGGCCAGCTTGTTGTTCAGAGGGATGCCAGTTGGCCTTAGCTCCTACGGCGTTGGCCAACATCTATTAGGGACTGGGAGTCCTAGAGGCAGACCCGGGGCCGAGAGAGAGGAGTATGCTTCTGTCGACCCACTATCTCAGTGTGTGGACTGGGTTGCTACTTCCTGGGTTGGTAGCACGAGGGACTGTGGCAAATCTGATAGCACCGCTTTTGTTCAACTTCACTGGGTAGTCAGAAGGAGACACGGAGGCACAACTGGAGGGGGCTAGGAGAACCCTTTGCTACCTACCCCCCCGGGGCTAGGAGGGGTTACCGTTTGACAGTGCCGTGAGAGACTGCGATCTTTTTCTACGAGCGATAGATGGAGGGGCGACCAGTGCCCATGCTAGCCAGAGGGAGCTGGTGGCCGGACTGCAGACAGAGTGGGTGATGAGCACCCAGTCGGCGATGTTGCCGTTGCACCAGTCGGCGATGAGTTCCTTGGAGCCGTACTATCCTTATCGATTTGTGAGGAACTTCGGGTACGATCATGGGATCTCGCCGAATAGGGAGTTCCTGTTGACAGGGCGATAGTACAGGGGGAAAGACACCCATCTATTGGCGACCGCATGGTGGGACTTCTACTACTGCCTGGAGCCAGAGTAATTCTCGAGATCGTGATAGGGGCGTGGGGGATGATTCGACGTCCATTACGCCAGGTGGTGGTTCAAGCACAGCCACCTATATCGGCAGAAGGCTTCCGCGATCAAGAAGGCAGAGGAGGGCCATTTGTTTAGGGAGGATCTGCTTCCCATCCCACTGGATGATGGGTATCTAATGACCCGCGTAGCCTAGATCCATTGGGAGATACAGAGGGTTGTGGATTAGTGGCCCCGGAACAGTCGGGGTTCTTTGTCCGGGAGTCGGGGCAACAGAGCAGCACTGAAGCCCTGACTGGCTCCGATAGCAGTGGCGGCGACTAGGGTGAAGGTGCATCGTCCGAGGGCACCTAGGACCTGGTGGTCCTAGTTTTTGGTCGACTGCGGCCTCCAGAGCAGAGGGTCGCTGGGCCAGGCACTCCCACACGAGAGCTTTGCTAACATGGTGGTCGACGATTGGAGACAGCACATCGGCCATGCCATCGGGTCGGCCGGTCCTGTGGAGCTCGTGTCCCAAATTGAGTGTGCCCACACTCTGAGGGACATACGGGAGGCCATTGCGAAGGTGGCCCGAGCGTTGTCGCTGAGGCCGGAGCAGCTAGTGCCCTTGCCGTCGACCCCCTTTGGGGCTTCAAGTAAGGCTCTTCCTTTCAGCACGTCCCATCTTTACTTTGTTATTCTACGAGTGTGCAAATAGGGCATTGTATACTGCTATGCTTATGGACAGGTTCTGCGGCAGAGGGGGATCAGCCCTCCATAGAGGCATCATCAGGGAGTGGGGATGGAGGCCTGTAGCCTAGGTGGACACGCCCTCATGTAGAGGCTGCAGCGGCTGAGGCAGATGGGTCCCCAGAGGGACTCGAGACCGAGTAGCAAGTTGAGGCTGAGACGGCTTTGAGTAAGTATCGTTTCGACCCCTTTGTCTTTGCTTGGTTTATCTAGGGCAGTTGGCTAATCTTGTTTTGTCAGATTCATTTGTATTTTGAAGCTCTGCTGGCGACTAGCGTGGAGGTGACCTTCTCGCCCCCTCGGGAGGAGGAGCCTCCAAATGAGGAGGGAGCCAGAGGTGAGGTTGACATGGAGGAGCTTATGTGCTTGATGAGAGAACCCTCTCTTAACATGGAGGACTTCCCTGACTTTGAGTCGTGGGAAGCTACGGGAGGAGCCCGTGTAGGTAAGAGCCTCTAACCTTGGGCGTTTCCCGCGGTTTGTGTTTGATTCTGGCTATTTAACATAACCATCTGGATTATGTAGGGGAGGTAGAGGCGTCAGGGACTAGGGCCCCTTCAGAGGTGCCAGGCGAGGCACGCGGACAGGCCAGAGAGCCGGCACCCCAGGTGGCTAGCTGTTGCCAGGGTAAGTGTTCACTTGCTGTTGAGGGGATCTCACCGTTGTTGTTGAGCACTTTGGTGAGCTATCATTAATGACCAGGTTTGTGTTACTGGCTTGGCAGGTGAGGAGGCAGTCATGGCCTCGTAGATGATTGAGGAGCTGGTAAACACCAGCCCCTCGGGGGCCCTACCGTCCTTTGAGGGTGAGTCCGGGCAGGTGGGGTCCATACCCCCACCCACTGTTGAGGGCATACTGTGTGGACTACCGCAGCTACTGGGAAAGCTTCCTCCCCCGCCTGTGCCTACCGTCGTATCTGCTTGCACGGTGGGGCTGGTGGAGTCCTCCAGCGTGGGACCCTCGGGTATGTAGCCGAGTACTTGGTGATTTCATGGAGGATTTGCTTGCTTTATCCACCCATACTGAGCTTTAATTGGTGTCCATTGTAGGTACCTCTTCCCTCTGGAGGAGGGAGAGCTTCCCCATGACGCGGTCAGGATAGTAGGGGATGAGCCCACTGCTATGGCTTCCACTGGAGGCGATGAGGAGCTCGTCGACATTGAGGGGGTTTCCGAAGAGAATGGTGCATATATGTATCTGGTATAGGTCCGGAAACGTAGCTCCACCTCAGTGTACTCCTCCCACGGAGTCTGATCCCTGGAAAACTCCTAATAAAAGCATAAGGGCCCGTTGTAGAAGTGACGTACCCACACATTCAGCGGCACCTTGGGAGTCTGTACAGCTCTCTCTCTCCCTGCCAGGGCCAAGACCCTCCAAGTCTTCATAAGATATCGATAGCTGTAAGACACTCGGTATCACCCCTGTCTGTCGGTGTGGCTGTGGTGGAGGTCATCCAGTACCACCTCCTCACACCCCTCACCGCCGATCGACAATCCAGAAATCCAGAATAGGGACCACAAGTCAAGTGACGTCTCTCCCTCTACTGTCGCCACCGTGTTCCATCGACGGCTAAAATGCTCTAGCAGTCCCTGTAGCAGTCCAGTGTAGCATGGGTACGTGTACAAAGCAACAGTCACCGTGTACCTGATCCCAGCTCAGTCCAGCAGCACCTGGTAGTGGTGCACAATCCCCATCAGCCACTCGGTGGCCCCCTAACGGTACCGGTGCGATGGGATCACTGCCCAACGATCGTACCAGTTGATGACAGTCTACCGCATAACCCTGTCCAGAATGCTACGGTCGTCATAACCCTCTCCAGCATACTATAGACCTGTAGACTCTAGAACTAGCCCGGCTATCCCCTCTGTCTCGGTATGGTGGTGGCCGTGCAAGTCCCAAGAAGCAGGGCCTAGCGACCCAACTCTGACTCCAGATTGTTCTGTCCTGTCGAAGAACCCTAGACACTTAGCACTGGGGAACTGACGCTGCCTCCAATAGTCCTCGGAAAAGCTCAGATAGCTACAAAACACAACGCCATGCAGGCTGTCCCTACCTATCAAAATAGCCCGCTCAAGACGGCGACGGGCTCCCAGAATCTGTGAATCGTCTGCCTCCATGCTAGGAGGGACATAGCTCCTAATGAACTCGAACAGATGGCGGTCCAGAGGGAACTCCAAGGGGTAGCCTCCACTCCAGTCGTAAGTATACAGACCGCCTGCCTCCAGGATTCGGGCCACCTCTATGGTCCCAACTCTAGCTGCCCTCTCACCGACGGGGCCCTCAGCTACTGTCGTATGGCCCCAATCCAACTACTCCACACTAGCCACGGTGACCACCGATGGACCTAGAGGGGGCATCGATCGCTCAGTCCGTCGTACCCAGTGGTCCTCCTCCCGAACCACACGCCTCGAGACCCGCTCATCTCTGTCGAATCGTGCCATAGCTGCAAGACAGGGCACACAAAAATGGTCAGAACACCGAAAAATCAACATATACAACATAGCTAAACAAAGGCACATGAAATGTCAAAATACAACTACAACAGCCCGAAATAGGGGGATCACGACTGTACGCCCTCTTCTCTGCCTCCGACGCACGCCCTGTAGGGGACATTTGTTGTACGCAGATGATTTCTCAGCAAAATACCAAGAAATAAGGGTTCAATAATTTCCCCGAACACCTTTAAGGCATGGGCTACCTATCCCTTTCTATGACCCAGTGGGTCCCTTCAAGGGCCCTGATGAGCTTCCTGTGACATACAGTTACAAAAGCAACCATCCAGGACCAATCCCGGCCACTCACCTGTGGGCCTTGACCGTACACCGCATGGCCGCCCGGGCAAACCCAGGGGCGCTCTGACTCTAAGCCACGCCATGTGGCCCCCAGTGAAAGGTCTGAGGGCCCACCCTGAGACACTTTCTTCCAACCCTCCAAGTCAAAGGGGGACCTAATCAAGTCGACCAAGGGCTTTTGAGGCCCGCAGTACGCGTGTACGGACCACACACGCGTGTTCGGCATTATTCCAAACACCTTGTGGGCGCACATATTCCAGCCCTCCGACATCAAACCAAGGGCCAACCCGTGATTCCAACACGCTAATTGGGTCCTACAACGACCCCCCAGTGAGCCGGGGGCCACCCTCGAGCCTCAGACACATGG
Source organism: Amorphophallus titanum (assembly GCA_024336825.1). Classification (NCBI taxonomy): domain Eukaryota; kingdom Viridiplantae; phylum Streptophyta; class Magnoliopsida; order Alismatales; family Araceae; genus Amorphophallus; species Amorphophallus titanum. Next base: position 28,648,834 of record JANBPO010009603.1, read on the forward strand.
CGACGAGCCACTCATCTTTAGACCTTGGGCCAACCCGAGGCTACTCGGTCAACCCACCGTGCAACATGGCACGTAGCTCGAGGTATAGCCCATGTGCCTAAAAGTGCCTCTCCTTAGCTCCCAAGAGCTCCCATCCTCAGCCCAAGGCCTACTTTGGGGCCCCTCGGCCAGCTACCCAAGCCGTTCGACAACCCGAGGTATGTCGGGTATTTACCCGAACACCTTGCGAGTGGCTACTACGACTCGAAGAACAAAGGCCCTCACAGGCCCGTCCTAGCACTCTGGAGCCTAGTGTCCCCCAAAGGACATTCCCAGACAATAAGGCAAGAACCCCGAGGGACATCCCTCTGGGTCACGACCTACCTGGGGTCCATTCGCCCCAGGGCGCGGCCGCGTACCCCAGGGAGGGAGAACTCCCTGGGGCCCGTGCCCTCTTCCCAGCCTAGAGGCCCTATGGTCCTCCCCAGTTCTAGTTCATGCAAATTCCCAGTTCTGTGATTCAAGGTTCATGGAAGGGACCATTCACCGTACCCGTTTGTTGAAGAAGTCGCAAAGAACGTCCACGACGAGATCCTCGGCAGTCAACACGCTCACAAGTATCCACGTATCCTCCCAGCAATTGTCCTTTTCTTCTCAGTTAATTTAGGAAGAAAAAAAAAGATCAAAATAGGGATTTTATAGGATGGGGACCACCCCCACTTCTCCCTAGCACCCAGCCCACCTAAATCCCCTTAGGGAGGCATAATGTGTTGACAGGCACATATAATGAAATACAAGCAAGCACAATGTGACCTGAATACAATGCAATCAGACACAGTATGTTAACAGGCTCATGGTGACAAGAGGTGCTTTGTTTCTATCATCAAAACAGAACAATATATGTTGCTAGCATCAGGGCTAGACAACATATACACAACAGCACCCCCTCGGCTTGGGCCACGGCTTCCTGTAGCATCCCCACCACGAACGAGCCTCCCGCTAGGAGGTTGATGATGATCAGCTTTTAGGAAATGAGGTGGGAGTTTGATAGGGGGAGCCCGATTTTGCCATTGCTATCAGAGAGGTGAGGGTAGAGGATGAGGGTACCCACCCACCTTATGTTGTTCCTATCCTTCAGGAATTCCCGGACGTGTTTCTTGATGAGCTACCTAAGGGACTTCCACCCTTGCAGGACGTCTAGCACACCATAGACTTGATTCTCGGGTCCTCCTTGCCAAACCTACCCCACTATCGCATGAGTCCCATGGATCACGCTGAGCTACAATGGCAGGTTGATGAGTTGATGACGAGGGCTTCCATTAGGGACAGCAAGATCCCTTGCACTGTTCCTACATTACTAGCTTTGAAGAAGGATGACACGGGGAGAATGTGTATTGATAGTCGTGTCATCAACAAGATTACGGTGAAGTATCGATTTCCCATTCCCCATCTAGACAATATGCTGGATATGATGACGGGAGTCACTGTATTTTCCAAGATCGACCTAAAGAGTGGCTATCATCAGGTTAGGGTCTGACCTGGTGATGAGTGGAATACTATTTTCAAGACCAAGGATGGTCAGTACGAGTGGTTGGTCATGCCTTTTGGATTGACCAATGCCCCTAGCACCTTCATGTGGCTGATGACTCAAGTTTTGTGACCTCTTATTGGGGTCTTCGTGGTCGTCTATTTTGACGATATTCTCATTTACAGCCGCACTAGGGACGATCACCCAAACCACCTGAGCCAGGTCTGTACCATCTTGAGGAGAGAGAGCCTTTATGCCAACCCAAAGAAGTGCACATTCCTGACTAGCCAGGTCACCTTCTTAGGGTTTATTGTCTCTAGTGAGGGAGTCTCCACAGATCTGGAGAAGATTTGAGCCATAGTTGAGTGGCCAGATCCCCGTACACTTCATGACGTCTGCAGCTTTCATGGTCTCGCAATGTTTTACCATCACTTCTTTAGAGGATTTAGTGCCCTCACGGCCCCTATCACCGACTGCACTCGAAAGGGCACGTTCGAATGGACCAAGGTTGTCTCTACTACTTTTAGGCTTCTTAAGGAGTGCATGACCCAGGCACCTATTCTTCAGCGCTCTGATTTCTTGAGGGTGTTTGAGGTATCATGCGACGCATCTGTAGTAGGTATTGGGGGTGTTTTGAGTTAGGCATCTCACCCCATTGCATACTTTAGTGAGAAGTTGAGCGACGCCAAACTGCGATACTCCACTTATGATAAGGAGTTTTACGCAGTTGTGTAGGCTTTGAGGCATAGGAGGCACTACTTGCTACACCAGGATTTTGTCTTGTTTTCCAATCACGAGGCACTCAAATAACTCGATGCATAGAAAAAGCTCAATCCTCATCATAGTCGTTTGGTGGAGTTTCTCTAGGATTACACCTTTGTGCTGAAGCACAAGACAGGAGTGGAGAATCGGGTAGCTGACGCCCTGAGCCATCGAGCTTGTCTGTTGACCACCATGAGTGTGGAGGTTGTCGGGATGGACAGGATGAGGGAGTCTTACGCTGATTGCCCGAACTTTGGTCCGATCTACTCCGCTCTCCAGGCAGGTCCGTCCCGGGAGCCCATTGCCTATACTTTGTAGGGTGGTTATGTCTCTCGGGGGAATCAATTATGCATTCCACAGACTTCGGTCTGTGACTTCTTTGCCTGGGAAATGCATGCAGGGGGTCTATCCGACCACTTCAGTCAGAGCAAGACCACTGAGTCTATTGAGCATCGCTTCTATTGGCCTAGCCTGAAGTGAGATGTAGCCGACACTATGGCCCTGTGCCGCACTTGTACCGTGGCCAAGATGAAGAAGTAGATTTTCAGCCCCAACACCCTCTCCCCATGCTCGATGGAGCATGGCAGGGCATTAGCATGGATTTCATTTTGGGCTTACCGCGGACCCTCTGCAAACATGACTCCATCTATGTCGTGGTAGATAGATTTTCTAAAATCGCCCTATTCATTCCTTCCTCCAAGACATCAGACGCCTCTAGGGTCGCCCATTTATTCTTATCCATATGGTGAGTAGATTCGGGCTACCTAAAACCATTGTGTCAGATCGAGATGTCCGATTCACCAGCTACTTCTGGAATACCTTATGTCATATGATGGGCACACACCTTAAAATCTCCACAGCTTGTCATCACCAGACCGATGGTCAGATCGAGGTGGTCAATAGGAGTTTCGGGGACATTCTGAGGTGTAACGCCTCGAGATCTGATTCCCAATTTGTGGGCATTTTTTTTCATCGAACCATGAAGCATTACGTCATTCATATCGTAGAAGCACAAATATATATTTATTCACATGAGAGAGAGAAATCATAATTACATGAAATGTAAATAGCATCTCAACCATTCATAATCCAAAAAGGTATATGTCCATTGTCCAAATACATTTGAGTCCATACAAGATCACCAATCCACAATCTGTCCATAAAGTGAAAGATAAATATTCGTAGTCTGTGGTGGCCATGCACATTCTTATGTTGTTTTGGTCGTTCCAGCTTGAGCCTGTTCAGCTCCTGAGATGTTTTCGCCTCTGATGATGTGGTTAGATGCCTCGATTGAGAAGATGCTCCAGAAAACCTAAGATTTTCCCTTCTGGGTGAGCTATTGATAGTGAGCTTGATTCTTCTCATCTGGTGTGGTGGAGTCTTTTCGAGGTAAGATTTGAAAATGCTATCTTAGTGAAGCCTTTGTCCTGTGTCAACTTAAGTGTGGACTGTGTTAATTTTGAGCCTGATCTACTCTTTGTTGACGGATGCTTGGCTTTGGACCTAATTTGTGTGTTAAAAGCCATTGTGCACCGTGTTCATCGTGCCGTGTCTGATGGCTGATGTGTTGTGAAGGTTCAGTTATTATTTCCAGGAGGTAAAGGTAAACTCAAGATAGCGTTCTGATGTGCTGTGTGCTGAAGCTAGTACTCTCTTGGGTTGCACTTAGGCAATTTATGTTCGGTGGTTAGTAGGATCAGTACTCATGGCAAGCTATATTGTAGTTTCATGAATTGCAATGGCGCCGGGTATGTGCTGAGATGCCGATGCGGAGGTATGCTTGTTGCCTGTGTGTGTTGTATGAGTGCGCAGCGGAAGCATGTGGGCTGACAACCCATAGGTCAAGGATCATTAATTGTGAGATTCTGGCCTGTTGAGAGAATTGCTCTTCTTGATGCGATTTCATCTTGGCTTCTTGTGCCTTGATGTTGCTGATTGTTGTGCCTTGGTTATTGGAAGCTTTGTGATGTTGGCACTGGTGTTACAGAGTGTTGGGGAATCTATCGACTTATTAGCTGGTTGAGTACCCTTCACTCCTCTGTAACTTTTCTTGGGTGTTGTGTTCTGGGGGCGTGATCATGGTCCTTGAGATACGTTTCCCAAGGTTGTCATTATCATTGTTGTGGGTCTTTCTTGGTAAGCTGCTCGATTCATGACTAGTCCCTTGTAGACGTGTGCTCAGCTATTATTGTGCCTTGATGCGACCCAGCTTACAGTTATGTTCCGTGGTTCCGCATTTAGTAATGGAGCCGGGATCCTACAAGTGCTGTTGCTGTTGTCGTTGTTGTTTTGCTGTTCTTCCCCTAAATCTGTCTTGGCACTATATGGACCGTAATCTTATCGGTTAGCTTTACTGTTCTCCCCTTTGTCTGGCAGAGTTAGCTTGCAACTCGATCAGATGTAATATCTGATTGAGAACTAACGTGATTATGCTTGTGTTCCGGTGCTATCATTGGCTTTCTATGTGCCGTATGTTTTGTCCATACTTGGATCGATTTAGACTGATCCTTGTGGATTTTCAATCGTAAGAATTAGGTATTCGAAGTTTAGAAGAAGTCCTGATTTCTTGCTTTGTATGTCTTTTCTCTCTCCTTTCTCCTCACTCACGTCTCTCACTCTCTTCCTCTCGTTCTCTCTTCTCTCTTTCCTTCTTGACGCGGGGCGCGCGACCGTGCCAAGGTGATTGAGGGAAGGACGATGTGGGACTGACGTAGGAGCGTGTTGGCATGGAAGATGGAGCGTGAAGTTGGCATGATTCCTTGGTAGATTCTAAGCTGACGTATTTGAGTTCGCCAGAAACGGTGATGGTTTTCTGCTCGAGTAGTTTCATGGGAATCCCCAGCATCTTTCTTGTGAGTCATTCAGTGTGGACATTCCTTCTGATCCAATGACTACAGGGTGCGCCAGTCCTCTTATGAATTTAGCCATTTCCCAGCAGATCATGGTAGTTCAGTAGGCAGATTCTGATTTGTCCCGCATTGTGTTAATGTATGTTCTAGCTGTTGTCTAGCTGTTGTTGAGTGTTTATGAGTGGAGCCCGTGGATCCCGTTCTGCCATTTCATTTCGAACTTCTCAGGGCTTCGGTGGAATATGGCTGTTGGTTGATCGCCTGATTAAGATAGCTAGGTTATTACCGCTTAAGGTTGCTTAGATGTGCTGCAATTGGCCGAGCTTTATATGGAAAAGATTGATCCATTGCATGGAATTCTTATTTCACTTGTGTCAGATCGTGACCCATGATTTACCTCTGGCTTCTAGTGCAGTTTCCAAAGCGTTGGGCTCAGAGTTAGCTTTTAGTTCTCAGCGTATCATCCGTAGTCTAATGGTGAGTTCGAGAGGACAATTCAGACCGTAGAAGATATGCCTTAATCGTGTTGCCTTAATGGCAAGGTTCGTGGTGTCAGCTTTGTCACTTGTGGGATTTGTCAATCTCACTGGTGTTTTAGTCTTCAAATGTCTTGGCTTGACTTTGTGGTCTGCCCACTGTCCTGTGAATGTCTTCTGACATCCTATGAGGGCTATGACTACGTTATAAGATAGCCAAGCATCCTTGTTCCTGTATTGCTTCTGAGTCATTTTTGGGTTCTGGTCAACCTGATAAGATTCAGTAGTTTAGTCGTTCTGTACGTCCGGAGGTGTTATCTTACCTTGGTTTATGTGTCCTGGTGTGCTGAGGGTCATGGTGTTCCCTCAGGTCTCCGTGAGTCATTTTCTTCGGTCATGTCATTTCCTCTAACTCCGAGTATCTTACCTCTGAGTCGTAAGACTCAAGTCAGTGGTGCGCTAATGTGGTTCACTTAATCCGGTAGAAAATGTTGACAGGTTAGATGATGGGGACATCACTTACCCCCTCCACGTTTTGAAGCCCGGATGGATCGTCATCAAGTGCCATCATGATCTTCCAGGCTAATCTCATTAGCCAAGCTATCGACAAGAGCGTATGCCTGCCACCAGACTGCATCTAGCTCGCGTGTGCGCCAGATGAGTACAAGGTCGAGCGGCTCACAACCTTTGTCGTCACTTACAAACAATAGCTCAGAAGTAGGAAAAAGGCTAACGGGGACAATCCCATTGTCTTCTACAAGGGAGACACGATCCCTCGGGCCACGCCATAGGACAACTTCGGCTGGCCCAACTGAGTCGACAACATCCCTGAAGCCATCCAAGTATTAGACGACTTGCCACCACACATTCGGGAGATGTGCCTCAAGCAGCATATCCCCCAATGGCAAGCTTCTGCACAGCGAAGATACTTCCAGAAGTTATGGACTCCTTCCCAGGTCCGGGGGTAACCCCCGTTCTCTCTCAAAGATACCAAGGGGCTCGGCTACGACCAAGACCCAGATTTTCGTGTCTGCTACGCGGTCAATGTCATAGGCCCGATGTAGCCAATTGGTGGCCCAGCTATCGTCGACACCAAGTTTGATAGCTCCAGGGATGAGGAAGAGGACATCTTGATCTCGCTCCCTGCCAGAACCAGTTCAAGCAATTGGTGAGTCCTCACCATCTGCCTACGGGGGCACCGAGATGGAGGAGGTCCTCAGTGCTTCCCAGCCAGTTCAAGAACTTAGTCCAGTAAACCTCCTCGATGAGGGAGGTTCTCAGAACAAAGGCCATGAAGCGTTTCCAACTTTAGCAGGCAACCCCAGCCAATCCTTGGTGGCACCAGTCGATAATTGTCAGCCAAGCGTTGGCAGTCTAGAACAATCCCAGCCAGAGCCCAGCAACAACTATTCCACAGCCCCATCAACTTCAACTGTTGGCCTCGTAGATCAAGAAGCACACGAAGCTGACACTGGCGATGAAGTCTTCATCGACTTCCAGCCTGATCCTCCCGAGCTGGAGGATGGTGGCCAGGCAACCGTTGACGACCTCGCTGAAATCAACTTGGGCGAACATGAAGCCCCCTAGCCAACGTTTGTCAGTACTCTTCTCACCAAAGCAGAAAGTCAAGACTACAAGCAACTCCTGCTCGAATATAAGGACTGCTTTGCCTGGACATGTAAGGAGATGCCATGGCTAGACCCCTTTGTAGTGGAACACGAGCTAGCCATCTCCCCTCAGCAACTCTAGTTAAGCAGCCATAGCGCCGCATGTGCCATGAGCCAGAACTCCAGGTCTCGGTCGAAGTCAACAAAATGGCAGAGGTTGACTTCATCGAGCCATGCATCTATCTGATCTGGCTCGCCAACATAGTCCCAGTCAAATAGAAAAGTGGTTAAGTCCATATTTACGTCGACTTCTGGGACCTCAACAAAGCTTGTCCAAAGGACGACTTCCCAGTCCCGATCACAGAAACAATGGTCGACATGACCACCAGCCATGAAGCTCTGTCTTTCATAGATGGGTCATCTAGTTACAACGAGATCCAGATGTCCCTCGAGGATAAAAATCACGTAGCCTTCAGGTCCCCCAAAGGGATCTTCAACTACAAGTGTATGCCCTTTGGTTTGGAGAACGTCGATGCGACATACTAGAGGGCCATGACCAAAATCTTCGATGAGATGCTACACAATAACATCGAATGCTACGTCGATGACCTCATCGTTAAGACTAAAAGGTGGGAGGACCACTTGCGTGATCTATGCCAGGTCTTCGAGCGTCTCCCGCAATATGGGCTCAAAATGAACCCTATAAAATGCACCTTTGGCATGTCCAGTGGCAAGTTTCTCAGTTTTGTCATTCGGTACCGAGGAATCGAAGTGGACCCCAGCAAGATCAAAGCGATCCAGGAGCTTCCACCACCCAGTAACCTCACTGAGCTCAGGTCATTCCAAGGAAGATTGACTTATATTCAGAGATTTATCTCCAACCTCTCTGGTCGATGTGCGCCTTTCAGCAAGCTGGTGAAGAAAGATGCCCCGTTCATATGGGACTCAAAATGCCAGGCAGCTTTCGAGCAAATCAAGGAGTACCTCCTTACTCCTCCAGTCCTGGGGACACCGGTTAAGGGCAAGCCCCTCATACTCTACATTGCGGCCATGGACGCCTCCCTAAGGGCCCTGTCGGTGCAAGTCAACGAGGAAGGCAAAGAGTAGCCACTCTACTACCTCAGTCGAAAATTGATCGATGTCGAGTATCGTTACTCTCCCATGGAGAAAGTCTGCTTGGCATTAGTATTCACCATCAAGAAGTTACGGCACTACCTTCTGTCTCATCGGGTTGAGCTCATATCTAAACATGACCCTCTCAAGTATCTCCTCAGGCAACCTATCTTCTCAGGTCATCTGGGAAAATGGGCCCTCCTATTAATGGAGTATGACATTACTTATGTCCCCAGGAAAGCAATCAAGGGACAGGGTATGGATGAATTTTTGGTAGCCCATCCAGTATCGGATGATTCACCTCTCAACACAGAGCTTCTGGATGAGGAGTCCCTTGCTCTCTAACCACAACAACCAGTCGAATAGAGCAGAGATGTCTTGCATTACTGGCAGGAAGATGCCCTCACAACCAATCTACCTTGCTGGGAGATGTACTTTGATGGCACTTCCCGAGGGACTACCCAAAGCAATCAAAGCTCAGGTGTCATGGTAGGTGTTAGTATCGTCTTCCTAACTCCGCGGGGTGGAGTTTTGTACAACTTTGGCACCCTCATGAAAGCCCTGACCAACAATGAAGATTAGTGTATTTTTGGCACAGTTTATAGATTTTCAGAAATTAGGAAATTTCCTAATTTCCTAACCATTTAACCCCCCCACCCTCTCTCTCCTCTCACTTACGTTCTCTCACTCTCTCTCCCGTTCTCTCTCGTTCTCTCGTTCCCATAGCTCCGGCTACAGATGGAGGCAACCGCGGGCGAGCTGACGATGCCGAGAGGCTGCTGAGACGCGTGATGGAGGCGTGTTGTTGGCGCGATCCCATTCGTGGATTCAAAGCTGACGTGGGCGGTTCGCGTTATGGTTTTCGACGCGGTTTAGTTGCTTCGGCGCTCGATTTCTTCGGTGGAGGTAGGGAGATAGGTCACCACTTCATTCTGCACGTTTCCCCTATCTCTGTGCACGGTTTGGTGCCCTATTGAGTGAGATCAGGCCAGTTTAGGGAAAATCGTTATTTTGGGGGTTTGTAGGGTTCGTTAGAAAATGGTGACGGTTTGCAGTATAATTACTGTCAAAATGACTGTCGGGATGTCAGGATCCCATACCCGCCAGTTTCGTGTCAATCGGTTGTCATTTGGGGCCGGTAGGAGTCCGGGAACCCTGGTGACCCAATTTGGGTAGATTTGTCAGAATTGCTCCGTTTTCGCGATCAGATGCATGCATATGCCATTTTTAGCTTCCAGATGTCTTTGGTGGTCGTATGGCTTTGTTTCCCCTGTGCTTCGGCATGAATGGGGCGTGGAACGAGACAATTCGGCCATTCCACTACTTTTCTTGTCAGTTCGGTGTAACGGTCCTACCAGAGATCGTTACACTGTGTGACGGTCCTATGATAGACCGCCACAACCATTAGTCGTTTCAGGTCCTTTGAGGCTGGGGTCGTATGACGGACTAATACTGGACCGTCACATGACTGTAATGCCCCTATGGTAGTGCATTACATTCTGGTGGTTTTCGAGGACTGTGGCTGTCAGTTCCCCGAAGACCATGTCTGCCTCGAAGACCGTGTTAGTCGGTTAGCCCTGACGGACCTCCCCTTGTGCGTCAAGTTGTGTAACGCCCCTAGGCTGGTGCGTTACATTGTTCGTGTTAGGCTTTAGGTCAGTTGGCCTTGACGCCCCTCTCTTGGTGCATTAGGTGGTGTAGCGCGCCTGGCTTGGTGCGTTACGTAGTCCGAGTTGTAGCTTTAGGCCTGGTTGCCCTGATGCCCCACCCTTGGCGCGTCAGAGCAGGTAACGCCCCTATGGTGGTGCGTTATAGTCCTGTTGTTAGCCGTGATGGCCGTTGTTCTGTTCTGTGTCTGTTCGTGAGTTGGTCTGTCTTAGGTTTGTGTTCTAGGGCGGTGTCTGTGTGTCAGTGGTTTCTGGATCGGTCGGTTTAGGTGACTGGGTGCGGTCCCTCCCTTGACTGCGAAAGTCCCCTAACGACTCAATCTAGAACTGCCAGTGTCCTTGTCTCCGATCGCATAGCAGCTGTCCCTTGACTGCCGGGTTCACCTAGCGGTTGAGTGGTGGTTCGCTTTACCCAGAGTGTTGTCTTCTCTGCTTGTGTATTGCTGTGTATGTCTATGTGTGTGTCTCGTGTCTGGTTCCGGTCAACCCGGTGAGACCAAGGGTTGGCAGGTGACCTTTTCTGTGTCTCGACGGTTCTGTCTAGCTCGAGACAGTGTTCTAGATGCCTCGGGGTACTGTCCTACCTCGATTGCGTGTCCAAGTGTGCTGAGGGTTCTTGGTGTCCCCTCGGGTCTCCGTGAGTCATTTCCTGTGAAGCGCTGTTTCCTCTGGCTTACAAGTAGACTGATTGGTGGCTTGTTCCACTGTCTATGATGATCTTGCCTCTGAGTCGTGAGACTCAAGGATCGTTACGTGAGTAGGTCTAGCTACCTTGTCCTGAGTTTTTCGGTGATTTCTTGTGCTACCACTGGTGCTTTATAGTACGGGTGATAGTGCATGATTAGCCTGTCGTACTTCAGCACTCGTGTTTTGAGTCTCTGTGTTTCGTGAGCCTCCACTAGTCGTAGCCTTATGACACGCTTCGGCATGACGGCTCTTGTAGTGGGACGCTTTCCCGATTTACGATTCTTAAGCTAGCTTCGTGGGCCCCCAGTCCAACCATAGTGTCCTTCGGAGGGGGAATACTAGCTGGAGGCCTGGCTTAGGCAGTGGGCCATTGTGTGCACATGTGATCAGGGGCTTTGGACTTGCATCGTTAGACGTAACCCTGACTAGTCACTCGCGTTATGGTATTTTTTTAGTTCTAACAGTGTCTTTGTCTCGGCCTAGTCCTTGCAGTAAGGTGCGCGGACAAGACACTAGTAGGCGCAGCATAAGACGTCAGTGGACGTAGCTGGCTGCTCTTCTGGTGTTGAGGCACTCCAGTCATGTGGCACGTTACTCTTCGCGGTTCTCTTCGCGTTCCTCGCACGTTACGACCTTTCCAGGTTAGCCTTCTCCAGGCTTTTCCCGAGGTCAGTGCCCTATCGCATGCATGACGTTCTAGTCATGCATGGGGCGATGTGCACGATGTTCTAGTCATGGCGCGTCTGTGTCTGTCTAGGTCTCTTCTAGACTTTTGGCTTGGTCTCATAGGCCTTGTCTTTGGCCTTGTGGTTGTCGACAAATCAGTGACTCCTGATCTTCTAAGTTCAGGGTCGACCCCTCTGCCATTGTTAGGAGTAGCTTCGGGTGCTGAGGTTAGTTCAGCAGCCTTGCTAGTGTGGTACGGGTTCGTCCCCTCTTCTCCCACATCCCAAGGCTAAAGGGGCATATCCCTAGGCCAAAATTTGAATTTCCCTCCCTCCTCCACCCCTTGGAGACAACTCTCACACCCCTCACAGCCTCTACACCCTCACCTGGTTGCACACCCCACCTCCCACACATCCTCCTTGCAGCCTATCCCCACCACTACACCCATCTTCATCCACAAGCTGATCCCAGTTCGTAGGTAGTAGGTGTTATACCTCGTTGCAGTGTCGCCACAGATAGCTCCTTGAGTCTTCTTGTGGCATATCCTATACCGGCGGAAAGCTCGTCCAAGTGACTTTGCAGGCGAGGTGGTCTCGCATCCATCCGAGCTCTGAGCTGCCTGGAGGAATAGATCTCGCCATACTGCGCTTCCAGCCTCTGGCTGGCAACCTGAGGCCAACTTCAGAGGCTCCCACGACCATCTCGGTAAGGTTCTTGGCACGATCTTAAGAGGGAAAGAACCACAACCAGTCCTCTTTTAGATCCAAGAAGAAGGAGTCCATTCGCCCACCCGAGCACCCGGTTCCAACCATCCTCATCAAAGTGCGTGGACCGGTCCTGTCTGTCCCAGGTTGGACTGACCCCCAATCTTCTATTCAGAGTTTTCTTCTCCGACCTCTTTTTGGGGTCCCACTAGTTTCTGTTTGAAGCTACCTCAACCACGGTCACGTCGACTCAAGTCTCGCCCCCATCGGAGTCCAGAAGAGCTCGAGACAGCTTCTGCAACAGCACCTTATGGTTCTGCACTAGATAGGGGCAGTTTGGACTAGCCCTGAACTCCAAGCTGCAACGGCCACCATTGAGCACCAAGCAGCACTGAACTTCTACAGTCTGTTCCCTGGTTAGTCCCAGTCATTTCAGCACTAGTCTTGCTTCCATCAGCATCCAGACGAGCTCGTGGTCATCTCAACTCCAGCACCCTGTCTTGCTGACCCTGTAGAACTCTCCTCGACCATGTCGGGTTTCTTTGTTGCTCTTCGGCTATCCCCGCCCCTTCGCCTAGCTAGCTGACCACCCCTCCTTGTGTGGAGGTAGTTTTGATGGTAATCCATTAACCCCCACCCCGAGATCCCCCTCTTGCGAGAGGTGTAGTGTTGTACCATCTGATTTTTAGGTTAGAGCTACACTAGCACAATATACAGGGTATACCCACGCCTCCCTGCTCGCCTCGTCTCCTATCCAGATCGATATCTTCACACTGATCAGGTGAGCACTTGGTTACACCCTTGCTAGTTTACCTTTTCTTAGTTTAGTATCACTTCTAAGTTGTCCATCGGACGATGAGGTGAGTGCCCGGCCTCAAATTTTCATCAAATTGAGCGACCACCGTGGAGTAAGTTGAGAGAGTGACCCTACAACCCATGCCCTCGGCGTGCTGGCCGCCCACGAAAATGGGGAATCCGAGACCCTAGGGGTTCAGTCCCAGCTAAGTCAAACCCTTGGAAAGGCAAGATCCCACCTCGGACCCTCTCCACCATCACTGACTTGCCTAGAGGTAATCGTGAGTGCTACGCGAGTGAGCTCGCCCAAGTGAGTCTAGTACTCATTCTTTGCTTGCTACCGAAACCTCACGAAACGGTGGATCTGACACTCAACCCTAAACATGGAGTTTTTTTCAAAATGCCCAAATAAGCCCGCTCGGCTCACCACGGTCTACAAAACTCACGGGAAAGAAAGTGCATGAGCTAAGGTTCCGTCCCCCTACCTCCACCAAAGATTTCACACACCGTGGACATCGATCCACGAAGAAAACATCGTTAGAACCGCCGCCGGTGCCCCGATCTCGTGACCGAGCTCGCCACGCCTCCGCCCCCTAGATCCTCGTCCCATCCTCGCGCTCCTCGCCCTCACGCTATCCTTGCCTCGCTGACCATCACCCCCGTCAGCCGCCCGGAGGAGAGGGGGAGAGAAAGAGAAGAGAGAGAGTGAGAATGAGAGAATGAGAGAAAGAGGGGGTAGGGGGATTATATATAGAAAAACCCAAAAATTTAAGAAATTTAAAAAAATATAAAAAAATTACGTCTATGATCCTCGAAAGACGCACAACGCAGTGGTACTGTCCCAGAGTCGGAGAATGCAGCGGTTCACCCTGCATAGAGTTCCAAAGGCTCATCAGAGAAAAATACACATAAAACACAAAACACACTCCGGGACCCATAAATATGATCTGAAAAATATTTGAAAAATCTGGAGCATTACAGCCCTGGACGTCGTAGACCTCGACGGCGAGGAAGGAGCGACGGCCCCAGCAGTAGTGGATCCCATAGCGGTGGCAGAAGGAGGAGCCCCGGCGGTGGAGGTTCCACCTGCTGCGGCCGGGGAGGAAGAAAATGAAGGGGAAGAAGGAGATGAAGGAGATAAAGAAGATGACGATGGCAATGGCGATGGCGAGGGTGAAAGGGAAAGAGACGAAGAAGAAAGAGGCGAAGAGAGAGGAGAAGAACAAGAAGACGGAGAGGAAGCAGAAGAAGAAGGAGGCGAAGAGGGAGAAGGGCAACCCCGGCCACCGTGACCCCGTTAGCCTCTGTGAGGGGGACTGATGGACCCCAAGCCTAGTAAGGTAAGCCCCCGGTCAACCCTACTTTTCCCCCTTTTTTTATTCAAAACCATGGCGTTTAAATAGTGGGTCAGAATTGGCGGCCACAACCGTGGTGCCAATTCTTTCAGCATTTATTTTATAAACCGACTTTAAGAAATGACAACGATGGGGACGGTTTTCGAAGTTTGATTCTATGCGCGCCTAAGCAAAACAAAATTGCGATATCCGGCCCGGCGCCAAAGAATATTAGCGACTGTCCAACCGGAGCAAGATCAGACTTCGACGATGAAATTGGAGTCGAAATCGGGGTTTTGCGGCTTGGCGCCGGGCATGATGTAACCGCAGGGATTGCTTACCACGCGGCATTTGCCGACGCGGTAATCGAAGCTGGTGTGCATGTGACCATGCACCCAGAGATCGGCACGCGCGGCCACCTCTTCGCAATTCGAGGCATAGGCCGCCGATACGATGTCGTTGCGGAATTCGTCTTCCACCGATTGCATGCTCGGCGCCATGTGGCTGATCACCACCGTCTTGCCCTCGAAGGGTTCGTCGAGCTTGCCCGCGATCCAGGACTTTTGCCGCGCATGGATGCTGGCCGTATCGACAGGCTTGAGCTTGCGATAGCCCTGTTTAGCCAGGCGGATGCGGCGGTAATCGTTCATCACCTCCCCGGCGGCGAGCATCGCCAGCGGCTTTCTCGCATCGCCGAACAAGCGGAAATCGGTCCACAACGTAGCGCCGAGGAAGCGCACGCCGCCATGGATGAATTCCCCACCGTCGAGAAAATGCACGTTGCCCGCAGCCACACAGGCAGCGTAGATATCTTCCTGCACGTCGTCGAGGTTCTTGCCATAGCCCTCATGATTGCCGTGCACATAGAGCACGGGCAAGCCAGCGAAATTGCGCGCAGCCCAATCGACAGCGCGCGCGCCAAGGTCGATATCGCCTGCGAGAATGACGACATCGGGTTTGCTGATCGTGGGGTCGATGGCGAGCGCGTGTTCGCGCCAGATTTCGTGATGCAGATCGGAGAGTATGAGTAAACGCATGCGGAAACGTGAGTGGTTTCCGCTATTCTCGCATTAATTCTGCTGCAGGAACATGTGCGGCGATAGCATTCCAGGCGGCAAGACCGTTCGGGCTGAAAGTAACGGCACGCGAATCACGCTCGCGTTTGACCCAGGCACGCTCCAGTGCAAGTTGCAGCAATGCCGCGCCGAGCGCACCGGCCAGATGGTCACGCCGCTCGCTCCAATCGAGACAGGCGCGACAGGGAACGCGTTTGCTGTGCTTCAAGGCATCAACATCGATGCCCAGGTCTTGCAACACCTGCTGTGCCTGCGGCCCAAGCGAAATTGCCGCGCCTTCACGGACCAAGACACCCGCCGCCAGCAAGCGTTCCAGCATGGCCACAGCATGCTTCCCGGCCAAATGGTCATAGCAGACACGCGCTTCACGCAGCGCCGCATCGCGCGGCCCGGTCATCAAGGGCATGGCCCCCGCGCGGCTGGCGATTCCCAGCATTTGCTCCAGCATCTCGGCCACGCCCTCATCAGCCAGCCGATAATAGCGGTGCCGGCCTTGCGGCACGCAGGCAAGAAAGCCGGCCGTCTCAAGCTTGGCCAAGTGCGCGCTGGCGGTGGAGCGCGCCACACCGGCGGCATCGGCCAGCTCGGTCGCGGTCAACGCCTTGCCTGCCAACAGCAGGGTCAGCATTTGCGCGCGTGCCGGTTCGGCCAGCAGCGCCGCCAGTTTCGCCAGATTCGGTCCTTCGCTCATCGTGATGCTCCTTGTATGGCATTCACTATGCCATATCGCGACAGGTGACGCTTCGTTGCCCGACGAAGCGTCAGCCGCAGCAACACTACACACTGAAGCTTTCGTAACAGGAGAGCTTTTCATGAGCAGCGTTATGCCGATTCAACCCGAGGTCAATGCGAATTGCACCTCGCGCATCATTCACCCTTCGATCCTCTACTTCGGCACGCCGGTAGTCTTGATCAGTACGTGCAATCCGGATGGCACGGCCAACCTCTCGCCAATGTCATCGGCCTGGGCGCTGGGTGACCGCGTCGTACTCGGCATGGGGCTTGCAGGGCAAGGCTGCCAGAATCTGATGCGCACCGGCGAAGCCGTGATCAATGTACCGAATCCGGAACTGCATCGCGCCATCGAAGCGATTGCCGACACGACCGGTTGCCGCGACGTGCCGGCATACAAACAAGCCATGGGCTATCGCTACGTGGCGGACAAATTTGCACTGGCCAGCCTCAATGAAGAAACATCGGAGACCGTCACACCACCACGCGTGCGGGAATGCCCGCTGCAGTTGGAAGCACGACTATTGGCAGCGCATCATGGCACCGCCATTGATGGCAAGGGAGCTGACTACGTCTCGCTGGAAATGCAGGTGCTGCGCGTGCATGCGCACGAAGACATCCTCCACACCGGAAGCGATCACATCGATACCAGCCGCTGGAGTCCGCTGCTCTATGTGTTCCGGCATTACTTCGGTACCGGTTCCCGACTCGGGCGCAATTTCAGGTCGGAAACCTGATGCCTCATCGGAAAAAGGATAGTTCGGCGGCGCCCTAAAGTTCAAATCAATTTGACCGTTAATCATCTTCGAACGGCAACAAAAAATTCACGCCTTCGCTGCTCCAAAATAACCGGGCGCGCAAGCAGCCCGGGAGGATGGACATGCCTATCGTTTCGCTGGGTTCGATCACCTCGAACCTGCAGATCAATCCCTACGCCGTCCCGGCACCGCAACCGATGCCGGCACCGGCGGTTTTCATCGAACCCGCTACCACGGCAGATTCCAGCGACGCCGCAGTCGGCAATACTGTCCAACCGGATGTTGAACAGCAGGCGGCATTGCAAAATTCCCAAGCCATCCTGGCGACTGGCCGCAAGGCCATGAGCGAAGCCATGCAAACCTTTGCCATCGACTGGCAGACGGAAAAGACACGCATTGCCGCGATGCGCCCCGATCTGATGAACCAAAAGTGGGATTTCCAGAGCGACCAGGGCACGATCATCGTGGTGTCGAATTCGCTGTCCGCGTCCGACGTAGGCTGGCTGACCGGCATTCTCAACCAAGACCCCATGCTGGTTTCGGATGTGCAAACACTGAACAAGGTCATGGTCAGCACCTTTGGCGGCACTGCGGCGATGGCGGCCGACGATCCGCTCGGCATGACATTGAGCGGGCTCAACGAGAGCACGATAGACGGCAAGGTGAATTTTCTCGCACTCCTGGCCGGTGCGGACTACGAGTCTTACCAAGCCTTCGATGCCAGCGCGCCCAACAATTTATCGCTAGCCGCGTACGGCAGCTCCGCCTTGAATCAATCTAGTGCCGGCGAGATCGACGCGATCAGCTTCCTGGGTCCGAGGACGATTACGCGGAATCATCAACCCTACCAATTGCAAGCGGACAAACAGATGGCGCAAACAGCTTATGCCGATGCGCTCAATGATGCATTCCAGCGGTTTTTGTCGCCTGCATTTTCGAACGGCAGTGCAGGCGATGGCACTGCAGTCGCGCCGGACTCCACGTCGCACGCCGACCTCATCGCCTCGCTGATCGGCGCGGTGAACAATCCCATGGGTGATATGACTTCCCTGTCGAACGCGGCCGTGACGATGACGACGCAGGTGGATGGTGCCGACAATGCCGCAGTCGAACAAAGCCTGCAGAAAATGCTGGGGCCGGCCTATCGCACCTATGGTGAAGCGGATGCCCCCGTGCCTGCGGCCAATGGCCCGGCGGATACGGCAACCGGCGCCGGATCGGTGGACGACATCTACGACGACAAGAACGCCACGCTATCGCCGGCCGAGGAATCCATACTCGGACCGATGCAGGCCCTGGGCGCCGATTGGGAAAACAGCAAAGAATCGATCGCGACGGTGCGCCCCGATTTGCTGCTGGATGGTTGGGATTTCGTCAGCGACAACGAGACCGTTCAGGTTGTATCCGGCAACCTGACGACAGAACAAAGACTATGGCTGACAGCGAAACTGAACCAGAACGCGGCCCTCGTGGCCGATACCCAGGCGGTCAACACCGATCTGGCAGCCTTCTATCAAACCCAATACGCCACCGACCCCGATCCGCTGGACGCCGTCGCCACTTACGGCAACCCCGCCCAATTCGACCTGAGCAAACTGACGCCGCAAAGCATAGACGGACGGCTTGACTATCTGGCGCTCATGGGCGGCGAAAATCCGACCGAGATGTTGGTCAATAGCCAGAAGAACGGCATGCTGTTGTCGGACTAGGCGGCACTTTGCCGCCCGGTCCGTCCAACTGGTGCCTTTGCTTACGCCAAGGCTGCAGCGAGGTGCGACTCGGCTGTCTGCACCGCAGACTTGGCCGCGTCCTCGCCCATGGCCACACCTTCGGTACGTACGAAGGAAATGTCGCGCAAGCCGAGGAAGCCCAGCACCGAGCGCAAATAGTCTTCCTGGAAATCCATCGCTGCCATCGGGCCGGCGGAATAGACGCCGCCGCGCGACGAGACGATGATGACTTTCTTGGCCGGATCGAGCATGCCTTCGGGGCCGTTGGCGCCATATTTGAAGGTTTGGCCGGCGCGTGCCACATGGTCAATCCATGCCTTCAACGAAGAGGGAATACCGAAGTTCCACATCGGCGCACCGATGACGACGACGTCGGCCGCTTTCAGGTCGGCAATCGCAGCATCCGACTCGACTGCCGCGGCGATCTGTTCCGGCGTGCGCTGTTCCGGCGGGGTGAAAAACGCGCCCACCGTTTGCGCACTCAGGTGAGGCAAGGGTTTGACGGCCAGATCGTACGTCTTGAGCGTGCTGCCGGGATATTTGGCTTGCAATTCAGACAAAACTTTCGCGCCCAACTTGCGCGAAAAAGAGCGTTCGCCCATCGGGCTGGTGTCGATATGGAGGATGGTATGTGGCATTTTCGGGTTTCCTTTCTCAATAGTTGAAAATGTATACCAAAGAATATATCCATACCTTGTATAATAAAAGACGGCACATTATTCTTCGTAAGTGAAGACGAAGTAACCTACTGCAAAATCAAGGACTTAGATGAACGAGCTACCCGATCATCCCCATGCCAATTGCCCGATCGGAGACCTGCTGGCCCGCCTCGGCGATAAATGGAGCATGCTGGTGCTGGTGACACTGGCGCGCGCGGAGAATCATTGCCTGCGTTTTTCCGACTTGATGCGACAGGTGGAAGGCATTTCACAGCGCATGCTGACGACTACCCTGCGCCATCTCGAGCGAGACGGCATCCTGACGCGGCAGATTTACCCCGAAGTGCCGCCGCGCGTGGAATATACCGTGACAGAGCGCGGTCGCGAGATGTTGATCCCGGTGCGGCAATTGGTGGAATGGATCGTGCAGGAATGGCCGAAGATTGAAAAGTCGCGCGAAGAGTACGACGCCAAGAACAAAAAGATTGCCTAGTTGTGGTCCGTGGCGTATTTGCCTTCTATTTTTTCAAAACTGCCATCCCCCATCATCTGCTTCAGCGCAGCACGCAAACCGTTCATGGTGTCCTCACTGACTTGGGGATTGCAGGCCAGGTAATAGTCAACCGACTTGACGTGGAACAGCGGCTCGACGCGCCCTTCGGCGTGAGCTTCGGCGATGATGGCATAGGCGGCGCGACGTGAGGAGACCCAGTAGTCGAGCCTGCCAGCCAACAGATTCTTCAGCGTCACGTCATCGCTATACGATTCGACCACCGGATACCCGAGATCTTCCAGGTAGTGCGCCGCGGCGTCGCCGAGATAGCCGCCGATGCGCGTGCCTTTGATCTGTTCCAGGGCACTGATCTTGCCTTGCTTTTCGGCCGGGCCGAACATGACCCATTCGCCCTTGGAAATCGGTCCCAGCCACTTGAACGAGGGGGCTTATAAAGCCTTACAATTGTCAACATACTTTTCCAAGGATATAAAAATAAACTAAAGGACACAAATACAAAAAATAAAAATTAGTGCCTGGTGTTGATTCCCATCAATTCTCCCCAGGTGGGAAGAACTCGACCCTGTCGAGTAAGGGGGTGCTGTCGCTCGGGTGCCGCTCCAGTGGATCTGGATCTATCCTCTGTAGCTTTGCCCGGATGATCCAAGTGTCATCGGACATGGGCCGTCCTCTGCATTGCACACGGTAGCGCTGCTACGCTCCACTCCTAAGCGTCACCTGCTCATCCAGTATATGTTCTATTTGCTCATGCTGCTGTTGGAATGAGGCTGGTGGTGAACACTCTGGGGTGGGGTCACTCTCAAGGGAAGGAGATGGCTCCAACTACTCACTTGGAATCACCTCTCCGTCCCTATAGGTGACCAGATCCGACACACTAAAGGCAGAGCTGATCCCATATTTCTCAAGCAAGCCCACAACATACACATTGGATCCGACTCGCTTTAACACTCAGAAGAAACTGGCACTACGAGCTTGCATTAGACTCGACTCGACGTATGCAGACTCCCAACCGACTATACAAAACAAAAAAAAAAGAAAGAAAAAAAAGACTCACACATGACCCTAGACCCGTACATAATGCAGTGGTGATCCAGGCCACCCATATGTGTAACTAGTACGCTGGCTACTAAGCATCTTGGAGGTCTAGAGGATCTCCCTAGACATCTTCCTCCTCACGAAAGAATTCATCAGCTAATTCCTACTCAGCCTCATAGCTGACAGACACAAGCCCTGAAGTTGAGGCTTCTCTGACTCGCGTGTCCCCAATGACTAGTGATGTACAGGTGGGACATTGGCCTGTAAAGTGGCCAAACCCATGGCAGTGATAACACTGCTGTTGTGACCCACTAGTCTCCCCGATAAGTGGCCCCTTGCCCTTATCCTCCCAACGGATAGGGGGTGCAGACAACAATGGACAATTAGAGGGTATGAGTGCCAGGGGTGCAGGCAACAGGGGACGAGTAGAAGGTGTGGGTGCCGGGGGTCAGGCAATGGGTGCAGATGGTTGGGGTTGAGGTGGAATATCCCTCGGTGGGGGAAGGTAGGGACTTGAGACTGGTGGGTCCTGACGGGCGGGCTCCAGAGGTCGAGCCATGGGTGCCCTCTAATATGGGCCCGATGAGCTATGAGGCTCAACCCTACGATGAGAAAGGGTCCCAATCATTGGGTAGGCTCGAACACTGCCTTGAATTGCTCCAACTCGAGCGCAACCTGATACGCCTCTTCCAAAGTGTTTGCATTATGGTGAAAAAGCTCATACTGAAGTGCGGCCACAAACCACGTTGGAAGCGGTAAACATGCATGGAGCTACTTCTGAGACACCACATCACAGAAAATACTCATCAAATTTAGCGATGTACTCTGAGACGGACCGATCTCCCTGGCTGAGGCTCTGCCACCTATTGATGAGTCACTGACGGTATGTGATAGGAAGGTACGTTTGCCAGAGTTTGACCTTCATCTCACCCCATGTATCAACCTGGGGCTCTAAATGTTGAAACAACAGGCTCTCTACGTTCTTCCAATAAGTCTGTGCATGTCCTATCAGCTTCATGGTCGCGAATCAGACTCTTCGGCGGTCTATCATATCGAACCACTCGAAGTACCGATCCATCCTGACCTCCCAATCTAGATAGACCTTCAGGTCCAAGGACCCGTTAAAAGTGGGACGGTTCGCGCGAACGGTCCTGAGGATCCGCTCGTCCTCATCATAGTCACGATTTTGTCATTCAACACGACGGTCACGACCATAACCCCCATTCTCGTTATCGGACTCATAGTCATCCACCTCGGGGAATCAGCGCCTCCTATCATCTACCCCTTGAGCCCTTGCAGTAGGTTGCTGAATTGGCTCTTGTTGGCCAATCATCAGTGCGAGCTGTGCTCCAACCGTGGCTCTCTCTTGGACGATGGCTCTCCCTATCGAACCCTGAAAAGACTAGTCTGACTCTTCCGCCCGATCCTCTAAGGCCTTCATTCTCTCTTCCAAGCATGTGCCTAGGCCATTACACGCGTACTCAACCCATCCAACTTATCCACTCGTGTACTCAACCCATCCAATTTTTCTATAAGAGTTTGAAACATGTCGGCCACAAATGGCTCATCGAGACTATGGACTCGGGGATCTGCCATAGGTGGTGGTGGTGGTTAGTATTGAGTACCTCTATGAGTGGGCATGGAATGACACAAGGCGGGAATGCACTAACCAATGTGAAATGGAGAACCTAGACTCAAACCAGTATCCAGTACCTAGCAGAGATATTGATCCAAAGACCCAACTCACACAAGGAGGCTACCTTCCAAATAGGCGTAACCTATCATTCCAGCAGCGTCTTTTCATATACCAGATAAAGGATTGAGGTGCAACACCTTGGACAAGGCTTCCCTAGACTTAGACCATGCTATGATGACTATCCTAGAATCGACTTTACTCTGATACCAATTTAATGCGGGATGAGATGCGACTCGGTATTGATTGGATGCGAACCTGGGACTCTAGGTGACAACGTGACCAATTTGATAATGCGACTAGAAATGATGCGACCAACTCGACACCAATAGAGTTCCAAAAGAGGAGGATATGTCCTCAACAAGAGGCACGAGCTCGCAGACGTCCCTAAGTGAGGGAAACGTGTGGATCTACCATTGTTGCCAATCATCAAAACTGAGTAATATATTAAGTACAGAGAGTGAGACAATCATGAAACATACATTACCCCACTCTACCTCCTCACAATATTTATGTAGTCCTACAGCTACCGGACCTCTAGACTAATCTCTTTACTCATTGATAGCGGAGTCTATCTCCTCCGGTTGTGCGTGTGTACTCTGATGACTGTCGGTGGGCTGATCCACACGGGTGCTGTCACCTGAGGAACGGGTCACGGTGTGACGCCACAGACATGTGCCCCCCCACCTTCGGGCGAGGTATGACTTTCTTATTAGTCCTTGTAGGGACTTGCTGCCATCCTTATTGGTCTTTTATTGGTGTCAGAAATCAAGCCTCATAAGTGTGTTGAGTGCTGGCTTCTGTAATTTCCTCGGGCAACGCCTGATGTAAGGAAATCATGTTGACTGCAGCTCTTCTCAGAGGCACTTCATGAGGTTGTGGAGGGTCGAGCTTGTACTCTCCCAACTCTATTTCTTATTTCTTCACCATGCCCTCAATGATGTCTTTGAATACATAGCAGTCCTCGATCAGGTGCCCCAACATCTGATGATAAGGGTAGAATCTTAGACTGTCTCTTCTCTTCAAGTCTTCTAGCCTTTTTGGCTCAGGCAAGGTGACCTTATTGTACTGGGTGACCTCGTCAAATAGAACCTTGGTCTTCTCCTTCAGAAAACAATAGGCTTTCTTCATTTTGTCGCTTAGAGAGGGGCCCTCTTTATTGTCTCTGGCTTTAGCAAGCTAAGGAGCAGCTACCTTCTTGCCTTTATCTTTCTGCTGTTCAAACGCCTTGATATCAAGAGTGTTTGCTTCTTTAGGCGTTGAGTGCCGCTCTACTGCCTTTGCCTTCTGTGCGGTGGCAGAGGTTGATGTAGGGGCAGGTCTCGCCAGGAAGGCTTCCACTTCGGCCACCACATTATTCAAGCAGTCGAACAACCGTATCTCCATACCAATCATCTTTTCTAGTACCTCCCTCCTGAGATTCTATTTATAAATCTACACAGCGTCCTCCTGATGCGGGGGCTGCTTGCATCTCATTTTGAGATTTCTCCACCTCTTGATATATTCAAGGGCTATTTCATCTGCCCTTTGTCTTGTTGAGTAGAGCTCAGCCACCGTGACCTCCCTCTCGATGACATGAAATCTTTCTCTAAATTTCTTCTGCATATCTGGCCAGTCGATGATCGACCCGGCTGGGAGGCTGGAGTACCACTCAAATGTGAGCCCCGTTAGTGAGGACTCAAAAAACTTTAGCAAGTATGACACGTCTATGGCTAGATCGCCAATGACGGTCATATAATAAGTGACGTGTTCCTTCGGGGATCCCTTCCCGTTGAACTTGTCGAACATGGCCGGCTTGCTGATTCTAGGAGGGAGTTGCTTGGCTGCATGGTGTGGCGGGTATGGCACCCGATAAGCATCAAATGCGAAATAGTTGCCTTCACTTCGCTCGGCCAGCTTTAGCTCAATCATTCTCTCCACCATCAGCTTGTTCACGGCGGTCGGATTGACCGGCTCTAGGTAGAAGTGTGTCGGCTGTAGATAAGGGGTGACCTGGGTGGTCACCTATGGAGGAGGTTACAACAGCGATGGTGTTTGGTGCACCTGCGGTAGCACCGGTGGCATCATCGACTGTGGTGGACGCTGCTGGGTATTCGCCAGGCTGGGCTCTACCAGCTAGGGTAGAGTATACAATGGCAGAAAGTCACACGGGTTGATGCCTCCCCATGATG
The DNA here is from genome assembly GCA_024336825.1 of Amorphophallus titanum. Classification (NCBI taxonomy): domain Eukaryota; kingdom Viridiplantae; phylum Streptophyta; class Magnoliopsida; order Alismatales; family Araceae; genus Amorphophallus; species Amorphophallus titanum. The sequence continues at coordinate 28,673,369 of JANBPO010009603.1, forward strand.
ACTCAGCCTGCATTTTAGGCTGCTTGAAGGCCGAGACTTGCTCCGTCTTCTCCATCAGCTACTTCTTCAGGAGTTCTATGTCCTGCTGGTACTTCTGGAGTAGCATCAGAACTGATGAGTCCATGGTCATTGTGTTGGGGATGGCTTCTGCTATCTCCCCTGAAGCTCCTTCGGATGAGATGTTCAGCATCAACTCCTCCTCTTCAGCTGTCACCACATTGGCAGTGAGGGTGGTGACTTCTTCAGGTAATACATGTTTTCCTTTTGCCGCTTTCAACATTTCTCTTGCGGCCTTAGCTCTCCGAGTATGTGGCCCTGGCCTTTTACCTAATGGAGCCAATTCTTGGGGGTGCTCAGGCAAACATCCATATTTATCAGCCACTTCGGCCATATTATAGGTGAAAACCTGCATACATTTCCTTTGTCGATGAACCTTCCTCCTTGCATGACCTGGGAAGGTTAGTCTCTCAAATACGGAGACTGTTCTTCTCTCCACCTATTGGGGAGCATCTTCATCGGCTTTGAACTTCAAGCCATCTTCATGTCCGTTGTCGTCAATCGATGACGCCATTCTTCTTTCTTCTTCTTCTTCAACTGTCATTAGTGGACAATCATCTTCTCCTGCCATGACTGCTTGCAGCAGCCATTGTTTTCCTAGTGAGGGGTTTCCCATACCCCTAAAATGGTTTATGACCATGCTGGTCATCTCCTCTTGCCCTAGTCCCTGATGTAGGACTGGGGATAGTTGTCTGCCTCCTACCAGAGGGATGAAAGCTAGCCGGGCTCTTTCGACGATCTTCTCAAATCTTCTCCCCATTGTGAGGATATCGACTTATCGGGCGCATGCCCTGAAGCTGGTGCGACGTCGAGGATCTGTGACAGCTTCTTCTCTTCTTGGGGCCAAGCCCCTCTCATTCTTCTTCCCCGTCTCAGCATGCTCGGGGCGGCAATGGACATGCGATTACTAACTGAGGAGGGTAAATCCAATTTGGCCCATAACGGGCCCGATACCGCAGGCCCGCGACGGCCCAGGCACGGTTACTAGAAATAAAAGTCCGCGGTGGCTACAACCCAATTAGCCGGGTCCAATACGACTCGACATCAGATTTGACAGCCACCAGAAGGCGGCAGCCTAGGCGCGATGACCGCCTGAAGACTCTTTGACTATCGACCGTTGCCTCATGACGTCGGCCCCTAGCCCATAAGAGGCGAGCATGCCCCACGAGCGCCGTAAGACTCGCCCTGGGAATGGCCGACGTCAAGGAATTCGCCCTCCAAGGAAAAACTCCCGCCCCGATCGTGGGAGACGTTGCTCCATTAACCACGACCTTCCCTGTAAAGGGATAGGCATCCACCTCCCGGATAACCCCATATAAAAAGGACATCGACAGAGAAGAATGGACATGGTGGATCTTCTGCCAAAAAATCTTACACAGAGAATCGAGCCATAACAATAGAGAGATTATACGCAGCCATTTCCCCTGAGAGAAGAGCTACTCCTCTTGCGCGACCTTACCACCTAGCGAACACTCGTTGGGTGTCCACTGAGAGCGGCGAGCACTCGACAGGAGGGCCTACACGTCTCTCAGATCTACAGCAGCGACCTCCAACTCTCTCATTTTCTCCCCTTACTTTTCTCTATTATTGCTGGGGACTGTTGCTGACTTAAGCATTGGAGGGTTGTCCCCTGGGGTAACGCTCAGGACTCCTTCTGATGCCTCCTTGGTTTATGGTGCTTGTAGGCTTTCACGGGTGCTGGACGACTTTCCCAACCAATAAATAGAGAAGGTGGTATGTGGCATAGGATCCATTTTCTTGCCGCTACACTTCTTGGCGCCGTCTGTGGGAAGTAAAGTGAAAAGTCATGGCACCTTGTGGAAGTTTACGCAACGCCAGCCACCGGGGGAGCGGTTCCCACCAAGGAGCCAACTCCCGGCGTGGATCGTAGGAAGCCTCCTCCGCCCATCCATGCCCTGAGATCTCGCCTGGCAACCTCGAAGAGATCTGCCAACAGATCGCGGCCTTGACAGGGCTATGTCAAGACCTTTTGAACCAGCAAGTGGACCCCCAACATGCACCATTTGAACGGCGTCAGGATGAGGGGGTCCAGATCGTGGCAAACTCTCGCCTGATGCGAGAGGCTTCTCACGCCTCTGTCGCCAGAACGCAACGGTCGCGCAGTACGCCTGCACCAAGAGTGCGCAGCCCTCTGCACTCCAACCCGGACATGGATCAGTGACTCCAGCGCTTCGACGAAATCGAGGACAAAGTCTGCTACGTCGATGACATCCTCCTCACCGCCAAGCACCGGGGGCTTATCGATGACGACCAAGACTTCCATGCACCCTTTTCCAGGGAAATCATGGAGGCCCCTATCCCGCCAAAGCTACAACTGTCGTCTTTCACTCCCTACGATGGCACGACTGACCTGGCTGACCAAATGCACAGCTTCGAGTCCCACCTAGTCTTCCACCGGGCCTCCGACGCTGTGAAATGCTTGGCGTTTGTAACAATCCTCTGGGAAAACGTCCGGGCATGGTTTGAGTCCCTTCCGGCGGGGACAATCTCCTCCTTCCAACAGCTCAAGAAGCTGTTCAAAGAGAACTTCATCAGTTGCTGAAAGGTGGCCAAGTCAGCAATGACCCTACTCTCCCTCAGGCAGGGACGAGACGAGACGTTGTGGGACTTCATGGGACTTCATGTCCCGCTTCCACGCGGAGGCGCTCCAGATCCCCCGCCTCGACATCAGCATCGCTACCACCATGCTCACCCAAGGGATGAGGGACCACGTCCTCCCACGAGCACTCAGGGTCGAGGCCCCGATGACTCTTACTGACCTCCTCGCCCTGGCGCAGAAGCACGCGAGGTGTGAGGAGAATACTGCGGCCCTGGGCCACGCGGCCGGAACCGAGGGGTCCGACCGAAAGCTATTTGTCGACTCACCCCGAGAGGGGCGGAACAAGCGGGAGCGATGCGACCGGGACCTCCGCGACCGGCCAGAGAGGGAAAGGGGGAACTACCACAACTACACGCCCCTGACGGCCCCTCCTGACCAAATTCTGATGGAGATCCGCGAGGAGCCATTCCTTAAGTGGCCCCCTTGGATGAAGTCGGATCCTAACTCGAGGAGCAAGAAGAAATACTGCCGCTTCCACCGTGACCACGGCCACGACACCGCGGAGTGTATCAACCCGTGGAACGCCATCGAGAATCTCATCCGGCAAGGACTCCTCGACAAGTACATCGCCAAGGCCGCGGAGAAGCGACAGTGAACTCTCCCGCCCATCGACAATCAACCCAACGACAAGGAGATCATGGTGAACTCTGGAGGACCGGCCTAGGGCGGGGACAGTGCGACCAGACGATGATGGTACCCATCAGCCATCAACATCGTGGAGCAAGGCGACAAACCTCGGAAGGAAGCTGCCGCTCGGGGACGCTTGAAAGATCCCATCATCTTCTCAGGCGATGATTTAAAGGGTGTAACCACTCCCCATTCCGACGCTTTGGTGGTGTCAGCCACTATCAACCAATGTACCGTACATCACATACTAGTAGATAATGGAAGCGGGCCCGACGTTATCTTGTACGACTGTCTAGTGTTGATGGGTGTGGATATATCCCAAATTACTCCGTTGCACACGCCTCTATATGGCTTCTCTGGTACCACGGTCCATGAGTTTCATAGTTTATCTTTATAATTCTTGAGTCAAGATTGTAATTTTCTTTTTATTGGAGTCAAACTATTTGAAAATGTATTTAAGGATGATTATGAATGAATAAAGGATTGGGTTATTGCTATCTTGCGTTCTCTGTCTTTGTGTTGAATGCACTACGCTCTGATTGACATGATCAATGTAGACTCGTCACGATACCTCCGGGTAATCTTCAGCGCTCAGGGCGTGACACAGTGGTTCCTAGTAAGGTTTTTGAGCCCCCACCCTCCTTCATGAGTGAACTATCTGTACTGGGATTCTACCAATGCAGGGAAATCAGGTTTCTCTAACTTAGGCAAAAGGTCTCGGTCATACCCCTTAGCCAAAGATCAAAAAGTCCTTGGGCGTCGAGTTAATGGTAACATCGGTACTGGGTTTGTACCAATGTAGGGAAATCAGGTTTTTCTGACTTAGATAGAAGGTCTAGGTCATATCCCTTAGCAAAGACCAGAATGGACATATGCATCAAGTTATTGGTATCATCAGTACTGATATTTTACTAATGTAAGAAAATCAAGTTTCCCTGACTTAGATGAAAGGGCTGGGCCATACCCCTCGGCTAACAGCAGAAAGGCCATGGGCACCAAGTTACTGGTATCATCAGTACGAGGATTGTACCAATGCAAGGAAATCGGGTTTCCCTGACTTAGATGAAAAGTCTAGAACTTACCCCTCGACTATGAGCAGAAAGGCCATGGGCACCATGTTAATGGTTTCATCGTTACTGGGATTCTTCCAATGGAAGGAAATTAGATTTCTCTAACTTAGATGGAAGGTCTGGGCCATACCCCTCAGCTAAGACCAGAAAGGCATTGGGTGCCGAGTTAATGGTATCATCAGTTCTGAGATTATATCAATGCAAGGACATCAAGTTTCTCAGATTTAGATGGAAGGTCTAGGTCATACCTGTAACGACCCCGATCTCCGGATACTGATAACTAGACGAAGAATCGAATTACCGCTACCAGGAACTGGGGAAGTCACCCAAGAGGCTGATGAGGCCCCTTAAGAGTTGGGGGAGTTTGTTGAGGGAGCATATAACGAATTGAAATTACACCACACGTAATTAAATTAGAACAGTTATTTAAACTGAAACGCAGAAGCAATTGAAATATATCGAAGTAGTTAATATACACTAGTCCAGAATTGCCATAAAAAATAAGTCCACAAATATACAAGTCTGAATGTTCAACTACACGGGGCATACCCCGGTCAAAAGAACAAAAAGACCACACTGACACGGCTGGCTGACTAAACTCAGTCGGGAAAGGCACGAGGTCCTCCGGTTGAAGGCTGGGGTTGCTCACCTGAAGAGAAGAAGGGTGAGTCATAGCCAGACTCAATAGGGGTCATGCGGATCCCTACCGTGCACTAAGCAAGCAGGCATGCAAAGATAAAGCAATTAGAGCATGCATTTATGCATTAAACAAGCATTGCCACATTATGAAATACATGAATTACCAAGTTGTAAATTCTCACTAAACAGTTAAAACTGCTATCTATATGCCGAATTAACATAATTTAATAGCGACAAAGGCTAAATCTACTAGTAGAATAAAGTTCAACTTAACCAAGTGAAATGAGAGATGGAGAACTCACCAGAAGGTAGAAACTAGAAGCGTCTACTGACGGCTTACACTGCATTTCAAGCAACTTGCAAGTCAGATAGACACAACGCGCGAGAGGTGTAGAAAGTACCAAAACAAGAGCTAGTCAGAGTAATACTCATCAGTGTCGGTCCAAGCCTTTAACCATGTGTGCACACACCAACCCCTACCTAGGGTCAGGTCTCTAGCTAGTCCCCCCCCCATAGGACGCTACGGTAACTGCGGGGGCCCACGGTAACTAGCCTAAAAACTATTAGACAGGAACACCCCTCCACCTCTCACAGGTGGGCCGACACTAAGGTCGCTGGGCTACGACTAGTCGCTCCATCACAAGGAAAGAGAAAGTAACTCTACTGGGACTAAAAGATACATTTTTATTCATAAAATAACTTAAACTGGGCGAAGAATGCATTAGAATAACAATTTATTACCCTTGGGATAGCAGAGAGTATAACAGATCAGAGCTGCCCCGCTATAGTGCATAATCGATTAGTCCTGGCCCGTCACGGGGCATAACGGATCAGGTGCGGTGCGCTATGTTGACATGGCACGCCTCCCTTGGTCCGTCATTATCATTCCCTACATTCCCAAACTCGGCGGCCATGGCGGGTCAGTGTAGGTGCATTATGTGAACATGGCGCACCTCTACTGGTCTGCTATGACTACCCGAACGATTTTCATGAAGTTTAACTACTCAGAAACTATGGCGGTCTACTAGAGGTCCGTTAAGGTCACCCGAACGTGGAAAATTCACAGGAAACCCATGACTATAACGGTCATGGAGGGGTGCATTATACTACTGACCTATCTAACATGAACATGAACATAACGGTCCTGGGTGGTCCGCCATACATGCATAACGTGCCAGGGGCGGTGCGTTAAACCCATAACAGTCACTGGCGTGACCGCCATGCGATCTGGGCGACGAACGGGTTCGATTTGAAACCGAGCCATTCCCCAATCGATTGAAATCGATGGGTTCGCTTACAGAACTTGAAAAATAACGTAAAACCTGCCATGCCATGCCTTTATACAAGCCTACAGAAGCTATAAAATGCATTTAAAATGTCTTGATACCACGGCAGCTCTTCTTCTTCTAGAATCTCCTCAAGCTCAGTCAATGAGACTTCCTTCAACTCTTCCTTCTCAGCCTTCTTCTCTACGGTTTTCCTAAGGTTATCGAACCAAGGATCCTGAAGAGAGGGGAGTCTATCCGCTAGACCACGATGGTCTCAGTGGAACGACTAAGAGGGAAAGAAAGGGAAGAAGCAAGTGAGGCCAATGCATCAGCCAGAATATTCTGAGAGCGAGGAGTATGGATATAGATAAGCTTACGGAAGTGCCTAGCCAAGAGTGTGACCAGATCTTGATACAGCTTAAGCTTGAGGTCACGGGTGCGGTAAGTTGAGAGAACTTAATGCAGCACCAATTGAGAGTCTCCTATAATATTGAGATAGCGCGCGCCTAGGAGGTAAGCGTGCTTTAGACCAGCCAGGAGAGCCTCATACTCGACTATATTATTCGTGGCAGAAAATGAGAGCTGATGGGCAATAGGGATGGTTACTCCCTCCGAAGTAAAGAGAACGGCGCTAATTCTGTGGCTCTGAGAATTTAATGCACTGTCAAAGTGTAAAGACCAGAAAGGAAGATGAGTGATTGCAGCTAGATGTTCATCAGGGAATTTGTCCTGGATTGAATCGGTACAAGGGATCGGGGAGTGAGCAAGGTGTTTGGCAATGGCGTATCCCTTGATTGCCTTCTGGACGATGAAGGTGATATCAAATTGTGAGAGGAAGCTCTGCCAGCGAGCTTGTCTACTAGAAAGGACAAGCTTTTCCAAAAGATAACGAATAGGGTCCATCCTAGAGATCAGCTTAACCTCGTGGGCAAGAAAATAGTGCTTCAACTTCTGAGCTACCCATACTAGCACTGCACAGGTCTTATCCATAGCAGTATACCTAGATTCAGTTGGATTGAACAGTCTAGAGAGGTAGTATGCTGCCCGTTCTCTTCCTTCGTCATCCACTTGGGCCAAGACAGCTCCCTAGGAGTCCTCAATGATAGAAATGTATAAGATCAGGGGTTTATCAGGGACAGGAGGTTGTAGAATCGGGAGGTTAGACAAATAAACCTTAAGCTCCTTGTAGGCCATTTGGCACTGTTCATTCGATTCAAATTTGGCCCCTGCCTTCAATAAATCGTAGAATGGGTAGCATCTCTGAGAATGCTGAGATATGAATCTCCTGATGAATTACAAGCGCCCAATCAAACCTCGAAGTTCAGTAATATTCTTGGGCGGGGGCATATCCATTACGGCCTTTACCTTATTTGGATCAATCTGAATCCCCCGCTTACTAACTATAAACCTAAGCAACTTCCCCGATGCAACTCTGAACACACATTTCTTTGGATTCATCTTTAACTTACTCCCTAGCCCTTTGCAACACCTTAGCTAGAATGGCGGGGTGTTCTTCCTTAGACCTTGACTTCACCAGGATATCATCCACATAAGCTTCCATGTACACATGCATCATGTTATGGAAGATAGCCATCATTGCCCGCTGGTATGTGGCACCTGCATTCTTCAATCCAAATGGCATAATAACATAGCAATATGTGCCCCAGGGCGTCATGAAGGAGGTCTTCTTTTGATCCTCGGGAGCAAGACAAATTTGATTGTAACCAGAATAGTCATCCATGAATGAGAGGGCTTCATACCCAGCCATATTATCAACCAAGACATCAATATGAGGAAGCGAAAAATCATCTTTTGGACATGCTTTGTTCAAGTCCCTAAAATCAATGCAAATTCAAACTTTACCATCCTTCTTCATCACCGGGACTATATTTGCCACCTATTGTGGATATAAGACAACTCTAATAAACCTGGACTTATGTAATTTGTCAACCTCTTCCTTCATCTTTAAGGCCATCTGAGGGTGGAATCTTCTTAATTTCTATTTTACGGGCGTTGCCTCTAGTTTCAAAATGAGTCGATGTTCAACCAGAGCAGGGTCAAGACCCGACATGTCCTCGTAGGACTAGGCGAATGAGTCGCTATACTCCCTCAAGACTTTGATCAGCTCCTCTTCAACCTGAGGAGGGAGGTTAGCGGCAATAATGATTGGCCTGGGATCCTCTTCAGTTCCTAAGTTGATTTCCTTAGTGGGTTCATCTACTACTGATGATGGTTCATCAAATCTCTTCAATCTTTGTGCATATTGGTCAGCAATGTCATCCACATTGCTTTCCTCATTGTCGACTGGGTCCTTCTCATCCACGATCTCATAAATGCCCAAACCATCATTGCTCCACACCCCGCCCTCTTCCTCATCGTCCTCTATGACGATGGCGGTGGCTACAAAGTCAGGGCACTTAAGGAGGGCACGACATCTACTAGCTAGATCCTGGAGGAACCTATCTAGAATAGATTTGGAAAGATGCATCATGGGGTGCGTCGCAGACATGGAAGGACTATCTACAATAGCACTAGCTTCTACCCCAACTGACTTGACTAACCTAGGAGATTCTACAGAATGTACATCTAACCTAGGAGATAAGAAGTCTACCGGGAAGGAGGCAGGGGTCTCGTGCTCTTGGGGAGGAGACGAACAGAAAGTGGCATAATCTTCCACTGATATGGACGTTTCAAATTTGGCATTTTTTTTGGGTCAATCTGGGTGGTCAACATGCAATAGGAGGAAGAATCTATAGGGGGAGGAGGAAGGGCCCGAGGGCATAAAGTGGGGAAAATCACATCAAAGAATGGGTCGGAGGATCGGAACCACCCTATTCATGCATGTCACCCTATTTAACTACTAATTAGGCCAGATCTTGAGAACACCTACCTGTTGAGGTGGTTGACTGGTTTAACCGTGGAATCCTAGCCCCCCGAGTCCTCTGTAGCCAAGCCCCCAGCCACAGGATGTTGTACGTAACTTTCACATGAAGAGAAAATGTTAACCTTTCTCTTCTGTAGGTGGAGAAGAGAGAGGCACAGACAACCTTCTCTTCTGTGGCAGGAATGGCAGAGGAATGGCAGGTTGGCAATAAGGCCTTCTACGTTAGATGGAGAGAGTTATTTATAGGGAATAAATGGGTTCATGGGAAACCAGATCTAAAAACCTCGCTGTGTATGTTCCCTCATGGTCCATGGCTAGCAAACAATGGCTGTTATTGCCTCCATCGAGCTCTGGTGGTTGAGGGGTCCTTGGGAAATGGCGCCCTTTATCTGGGCTTCAGACAACTGTCGGCCCCTCATCACGTGGGTATGGTTGGTTAAGAAATAATGCGCTTGTAAGTGGTCACTATTTAGATGAATAGCGACCCTGTACATGGGCACTATATCGTCTGGCCCTTACTCTATATATATATATATTAAATGGTAAGCTGAATGGCGCCCTGATCAGGGGTGCCCTTCAGTTAATAGCGCCCCATAGCGCCTTGGTTAGGGGCGCTATTTACTCTGGGTTTTCCAACTCTGTCCAACCTAGTAAAAGAAGTGGAGGGTTTGGTCTCTACATAAATGATTGGTTGGTGGGGTCTTTAAATGAGACATCTATATGTATGTGTATATATAGTTGGTTGGTTGGCTGGCTGGTGGGTTCATTGCTAGGGAAAAAGAAGCAATTAATGCTTCAATCCATTAAATCCATTGTCGGGCAAAGGGTACGTTGCCAGCAGAAAGAAGTTGTTCAGGATAGGATGACATGATGGCATTGGTTTGTCAGGTAGCTCTCAGGGAAATGGAGTTAATTGGTTAGTGGGTTAGGTGGGTGTGTTTACTGTTCCGTGCCATGCTAGGTATTTTAAAAGGTGTTATTATATATGTTTATGTGTGTGATTGGTTGGTAAAGAGAGATATGTGTACTGTGGGTTTTAAAACCGTGGGTTGTGACCCTGTGGCTTGAGAAATTGACACCCTTCTATAGGGTCACTATTTCAGGTGAATAATCTTTTTGGAACAGGAAGCCCCATTACGTATGATGACTTCAATGGTGGTATATTTATATAATGGCCCTCATTGGGTATTCTAACTTCTTATTTAACTTTCCTATAGAGTTATCTAATGTTTTTATTTATTTGAGAAAAAGTCTATATATTATTATTATTATTTTTCTATCATTTTTATTCGGGGTGCTACAAGCGAACCTCAAAAGGGTTTGAAGTTTGACCTGCTGCTGCTGTTGTAGCTGAAAGTGGAAGGACTGGTGTGGCCTCTGAGGACACTCCCGAGCCATGTGTCCCACTTGACCACACCAGTAGCACGTCACAGGCACCGAGCATTTCTTGCCAGGGAGAATGTCACTGCATCGAGGACACAGTCCCTGCTGATTGCCTACTGAACCCTGCCACTGAAGTGGAGTGGGTTGCTGCACACTACCCACTGATGACTGTCTCTGATCCTGGCAGTCTTGATGCCTCCTACTAAAACCTCTCTTGAACATCTCCCTGAGCCTCAAATCAAAGGATGATGAACCAGTTGTCACTGGCACGGAAGGCGAAGGTCCAAATCTGCCCGAAGGATGCTGAACGATACTCTCCTGCTGTACAGACCTCTGTTGCCCATGATCAGATTGAGACTGACCAGCCCTGGTCCGCTCTTGGGTTCTTTGTAGATCATTCTCCAAGTTCGCTGCCGCCTGATACGTTGTCTCCAAGCCCACAATACAGCTCCCGATCAGAACATGCCTGAGCTCTGGCCTCAGACCCCTGACAAACTGTCGAGCCTTTAGCTTCTCATCTACCATAGTGTGCAGAGTGTATCGACCCAGCTCTGTAAACCTAGACCTATATTGTATCACTAACATGTCGCCCTAGGTCAGCTCCATGAACTCATATATCTTCTCTGCCTTGACATGCTTTGGGCTGAAGATGCACTCGAAGGCTTCAAGGAGCTCCTGCCATTGAATTTGTCTAAGGGGGTGAGAATGAAATGCTGACTCCCACTCAATCTTCCACCAAGCTTAAGCTGAACCCTACAACTGGTACTTGCCTAACCTCACCTTCTCCTCTTTAGCACACTCCATGGCACAGAACACTTTCTCTACGGCATCTAACCATGCCCTCGCTACATCTGGAGTTGGCTGTTTGTCGAACTGGGGCGGGTGGACTGTAAAAACTCCGTCAACACACTGCCATGGCCCCCATGAGAAGACGATCCCTCTATGGCTTCTCCACCATGCTGCTGGAGGAAAAATTAATACATGCCCTCGAGAAACGCCTCACGCCCATGACCTCCACCTACTGCCGTTGATCCTACAGCAGCCAACTCCCCGCTCTGCTCTTCCTAATACTCCATAGAGTGAGCTGACTGGGAGCGAGCCCTCCTCCTTGGTGCCATGCTCTTCTAGCATAAGAACAAAATGACAAAATTAGTAAAACACACAGTGCCTTAAGCTAGTTGTCGACTGTACTCAATACTATGGACTTTTTGGACCTCTGCTATTATTTTAGTTTCCTTACACTTCCACAACCATGTTCTGATACCAACTATAACGACCCAGGGAGATTGTAGGATTATGGGGTCCAGCATCTCCCTTAGGGATTTGCTGTCCCACATGGATTATGGGGTCCTATGGACGCACAAAATTTCACTTCAGCACTCCCCTGGGTTTCGCATCAGAGACAGGGCCGAAGAAAGAAGACACAGAGAGGTCTACAAAGCCTCACATCTACACGGGTGCATTGAATGACACGGAAAGCCCAGGTGCCCTTCCGAATTTATACACTGCCATGGACCCACCCTCGGGTCCCTGGCGGCGAAGAATACCCCAAGAGGCTGACAATTTCTAAGTTCCTGAAGAAACGGACTGTAACCATGGCCAACAATTGGATTCGTCCAGTGCACCCTACCGTCTCCACTGGCACACTCGCAGCGTTTTGTCGGCACACCTGCGAGCGGTTCTGCCCGGCACGCCCCGAATGGGCCTCTCTTGGCACACGCCCCAGCCATTCCACAGGTGCACTCGAATGGGCCTTGCCCGGTGCACCACATCAACTCCAGCGGCACACCCAACATACTGTGTCAACCTCCCACACCACGACATGCCCAAGTGCCCCCTCCAACGGCATGCCTAAAGTGCCCCTCTAACGGCACGCCTAAAGTGCCCCTCCAACGGCACACCCAAGTGCCCCCTCCAACGGAACGCCTAAGGTGCCCCTCCAACGGCACGCCCAAGTGCCCCCTCCAACGGCACGCCCAAGTGTCCCCTCCAACGGCATGCCTAAAGTGTCCCCTCCAACGGCACGCCCAAGTGCCCCCTCCAACGGCACACCTAAAGTGCCCCTCCAACGGCACGCCCAAGTGCCTCCTCCAACGGAACACCCAAGTGCCCCCTCCAATGGTATACCCAAGTGCCCCCTCCAATGGCACGCCTAAAGTGCCCCCTCCAACGACACACCCAAGTGCCTCCTCCACTGACACGCCTAAGTGCCCCCTCCAACGGCACGCCCCGTTGGCTTCTCCCATGGCACACCCCATCATGGCTCTATCCGGCGCACTGACCAGCCACTTGAAATGGTGCACCCTTGTATCCATGCAAACTGGTGAGGCTACCAAGCCGTCCACTCGGTGCAGAACTTTTCCTCCTTCAGCCGGTGCACCTGCCAGAAGTCCCATCCTTGTTACGGCACTCTGTTTTGCTCGAACACAGAGCATTGAATGCTCGTGCCTCTGGCTCGTGCTCTAATCGATAGTGCAGTGACAGCAGGTCATCGACGTCAACCTCGGCCAACCTTGTGAAGACACGCCAGCTCCTCCTGTTGTCCCTAGGCATAGGCCATTTAATGGCCCCGGATGGGTAAAGAAAAAAGAAAAAGAAGAAGAAGAAGGCCTGGCCTTCGAAGCTGCCAACCCCCATTCTCTATAAAAGGGGATTAATCCTCTCCACAACGAGTGACTGGCTGGCTCTCTAGGGAGAGAGAACAAAAGAAGAGGAGAAGAAGTGAGAAAAAGAGGAGGGAGAAGAAGCCTGCTACTCCACCCACTGTCGCTTGAGCAAAGAGAGAAGAAGCTTGAGGATGGAAACCCTTGCTGCTCCCTCAACGGCCACCACCTGAGCGAAGAGAGAAAGGGAAAGATAGAAGATAGAGGAGAAGAAGAGAAGAAGGGTGAGCAAAGAGAGGGAGTGAGGCCGGGGAGGGGAGGATCTGGTGCTCCATTCCCCTCCCCACTGTAGCTTGTTCTTTCTCTCTTTTCCTCCTTTCTTTTTTGTGTTACAATGTATTAGCCCCCTTGGGGCATTCCTCTTGTGAGAATCGAAGTAGAAGGATTGCAAATGTTTTCAATGTCTTCCTACAGACATTTCTCCTGTGTTTGCATTCCTTATTGTTTCACTCCCTTCATGGTTTTCTACCGTCTGCCTCTAAGTAGCATAGCTTCCCTTAGGTGTTTCATTCCTCCCTCGTAGGGTAGCTCGATGGCTTCTCTCTCTGTGTGTGTTTGAGCTCTACACGGCACATGCTCCAAAACCCCCCCTTCTTCACAGCTGGTTTGCATCGTGTTTTACTGTGCTCGTCTCAGACGTTGCCACCTCCGGGCGCATCATAAATCTTTGGGGCCGTCACTCCTTATGGACGTGCACCCGCGCTATTCCCCGATCATCCTAGGTCCGGGGGAGATGCTGTTGAAATTTCGACAGGATTGAAACTGATAAAAGAAATAAAAGTATGACATAGTTGTCGCCCCAGCCCACTCAGCCCGGCACACCTTAGTTCGCTCTTGCCCGGTGCACCCAAGCTACCCCTTGACCCGGCACAGTCTTGACTCGCCTTTTCTCGGCACACCCGACCTGCCTTTTACCCGGTGCACTTCAGCCCAATCTCTTTAACCCGGCACGCCGTAGCCATCTTTCACCCGGCGCACTCCCAAGCTCCCTCCACCCAGTGCACCTGCATGCCTTCCAACTGGTGCACCTCCAATGCATCCTCTACCCGACGCACCCCGACCTGCTCTCCATCTGGCACAACCCAACCAGCCGTTACCTGGCGCACCCAACCTGTCCCTCTATCTGGTGCACCCTCAGCCTGTTGTTAGCCCGGTATTTTCTCGCTTCCTAACTGCTGAGTTTTTCAGAGTTTTCTTGAAAGTGTTGCTGCATATGCGTACACCTTGACTTGTTAGGTCACGCCACTCCTTGTGGGCGTGTACCCCTTTCACCCCCCCAGCTCTTTGGTCAAGGGAAAATACTGTCGAAATTTTGCCAGAATAATACACATGTTGATGCATCTATCATGAGAATCCATCAACCCATAATTCTCAGTCACCAGCCTATCATGGTCGAGTCACCATGGACCCAATCATAACTCCAGCGATACGCCATAAAGGCACACCAGTTCCCAGATCCTGGTCGTGATTCCAGTAACACGCCACTAAGGCTTACCACTTCCCAGATCACCAGTCAAACTCCATGCTATCCAGCAACCAGTCGAAGCCACAGTCATGGCTGCAACAGCTGCAAGCCATCAACAGCACAAACTCTAGGTTACGTCCCTTGACAGTAGCACGCTACGGATGATAGCCACAAGGTCCCCAGGTCAAAAAAAAGAAGAAAAAAATGGGGTTAAAAATAGAGATACCCCGGCGGCCTCAGTAAATTCCTTCCACGAGATTACTGAGGGCAAAAATTGCCATCAACCCAGCTGAGGTGAAAACCCGCGAGGGCACCTCAGGCAAAATCGGGTGACCCCTCGATGTGAAAACTCGTAAGGGTGCATCGAAGAAAGCAAAAGGGGGTCAGGTCTAGCGAAAACCCGTAAGGGCAGTAGAGCTGGTAAGGAGAAAATAAGAAATAAACTCTCTCCCTCTCTACTCCTCACTGATGAAAGTCGTCAACCGTGACATCTCACCGACGGCAACCTCAACATCACTCCACGACGAGGTCGGCCACTACGCCCCTGAAGGTCAGCCACTACACCCCTGAAGGTTGACCATCGCGAATCCTAGCTCTAGTACTCGGCTACGCACCTCAACGATCAGCCGATCAGCTCCAGCCTTCCGGTTGCTTGCTACACGTCAGTAGCTAGCCACCCAGTTCTAGTACCAGCTCCAGTCCCAGCATCGTGGCTTCAACGCCTTTACAGGCCAGTCACCGAGTCCCAGTACCAGCTCCCAGTCCCAGCATCGTGGCTTCAACGCCTTTACAGGCCAGCCATGTCAATTCCAGTACCAGCTCCCAGTTCCAACACCGTGGCTTCAACGCCTTTACAGGCCAGCCACGCCAGTCCCAGTACCAGCCCTCAGTCTCAACACCGTGGCTTCAACGCCTTTACAGGCTAGCCATGTCAGTTCCAGTACCAGCTCTCAGTCCCAACATCGCGACTACAATGCCTCCACAGGCCAGCCGCTCAGTTCCAGTATCAGTTGTCAGTCCTACCACCGCAGCTACAATGCCTCCGCAGGCCAGCCGCTCAGTTCTAGTACCAGTTACCAGTTCCAGCACTGTGGCTTCGATGCCTTCACAGGCCAGCCGCTCAGTTCCAGTACCGATTTCCAGCTCCAGCACTGCGGCTACGACGCCTCCCCAGGCCAGCCATTCGGATCCAGTACTGGTCGCCAGTCCAGCAGTTCGATTCCAGCGCATCTGCGAACCAGTTACCCAGACCCAGGGCCAATCACCTAGACCCAGTACCAGCATCCAGCTCCAGCATATCGGCTACAATCCCATCACAGGTCAATCGGCCAGCTCCAGTCCCTAATCCTAACTTTTGACTGTGATGCCTCCCAGGGCCATTTGGTCGGCCCAGCTCCAGTCTCAGTCTCCTGGCTGCAGCGCCTTCGAAGGCCAGTCGCCCAGTCCAGTTCCAGCTCCACTTCCAGCACCAGTCCTAGTATTTCAGTAGTAATGCCTTTGAAGGCCAGTCGGCCAGTTCTAGTTCCAATCCCCAGCACCAGTTGCAATCCCAGTTCCAATACCAGTCCTAGTCCCAGACCCAACTTTAATTGGCAGTTCCTGTTCTAGTCACAATGCATGGTCACCATGCCTTCCGAGGCCACCTGGCTAGCCCAGCTCTAGTTTCCCAGGCGAATGTGAATCACATTTCTGGCTAACAACATGTCAACAATTGGTACACCACCATTCGATCTACAGCCGACACACTCCAGAATCACCCTAATAGCCTTAACCACATAGGCCAACACACCCTCACGGGTCGGTCTCCAACTTCCAATATCCAACAATATAGGTCGACACACCCTCACGGATCGACCTCCAGTCCCCAGCAACATAGGCCAACATGCCCTCACGGGTCAGTCTCCAGCTCCTAGTCCCCAGTAACACAGTCCAGCACACCCTCTTGAGTCGGCCTCCAGCTTCCAAACCCCAACAACACAGGCCAACACACCCTCACGGGTCGGCCTCCGGCTTCCAGTCTCCAGCAATATGGGCTAATACACCCTCACGGGTTGGTCTCTGACTTCCAGTCTCCAGCTATATTGGTCAACACACCCTCACGGGTTGGCTCCCAGCTTCTAACGACACGGGCCAACACACCCTTACGGGCCGGCCTCCAGCCTTTACCCTCTAGTAACATCGGCCAATGCACTCTCACGAGTCGACCCCCAGCTTCTAGTTTCCAGACCTTCAGGTCAACATTGCCCTATGGGTTGCCATCCAGCTTCTAGTCTCCAACCAATCAGGTCAACATGCCTCATTTAGGCAGGCCTCCAGTACCCAGCTCCAATATCCAGCTTCCAGTATCCAGCTTCCAGTACCTAATCCCACCTAGTTCTAGTACCCAATTTCCAGTATCCAGCTCCAGTACCCCGCTTCCAGCATCCAACTCCAATCTCCTATTCAAATGTCCGGGTCCTAGCATCTAGTTCCCGTATCCAATTGCCAGTATCTAGCTCTCAGGATCCTATCCCCAGTACCCAGTTTCTAATCTCTAGATTTAGTTCTGGCAACAGGCCAGCACGCCTTGCATAGGCAGGCCTCCAAGTAAATGTGTTCCTTTCTTACTGTCCAACATTCGGTAGCATATAACAAAGTAGGTCTCATAGTCGTTTTATAAAACTTCCTTTTAAGTTTCACAGATATATAACAATCATAAAAGACCCCTGATGTGTTTCTCCATTATAACCAACATGCTTTAATCAAGTGTGCAATATCATAATAGATCTCCCAATTCTCCTCAATAATAGACCGTAAGTACCGAAAACTACTACTTTTATGAGTGCTTTGTCCATCAATTAGAACTATGTCTTCTTGTGGCACTCTCCCATTACTAAAATTTCAGTGCATAAACTCTAACTTACCCCTACTGATTTTTTTTGGGAAAGTGAGTGGTACCACTATTGTATTAAGTGAAAAAGGGGATATACAAGTACAACAAATAAACTCCCAAAAGAACCCTATACAAAAGGTGACACACGGAAAGAGTGGGCAACACTAACCCCCAACAAAGCAAAAAGAGAAGAGTTGAGGGAATTTACATTACAAAGGACCTCAGCCCAGTCCCTCACTCTATCACACACAAAGAGACAACCAACTTCACTGCTCTGGACTCCCTCTTAAAAATCCGATGTTTGCATTCCCCCCATAATATTCATAGGGTGGCATGGAGATTGAGCCACCATACAGGCATGTCACCTCTAAGGGCCCAACTCCTACCTCAATGCTCCATCAAATGATGCACCTAGCTATGCCGACTACAGCCACTGTGAGTCCTCCTAGCAAACTCGTCCCACACCTCCTGTGCAAAGGTGCAACCTACAAACAGGTGGTCTAAGGTCTCAATGTCCACACCGCACAAGCAGCAAGATGGTTGAACACCTGGGAGGAACCGGCTCAGTTTGTCCCGAGTAGGTGATCTCCCATGCGAGATCCTCCAAGTGAGGAGCTTCACATTCAGCGGGCTCTTCGGACTCCAGACCTATGAGTAGAGACTGTGACGAACACCACCATTTGAGATAATGGCGTAGGCAGAACTGACCGAGAAAGCATCCTCCTTTCCCCACCTCCACGACTACTCATCCTCTCTGCCTGGCAGAGGGTGAACTGGGAGGAGGAAGTAGAGAAGGTCCTAGACCTACTCTAGCTCGTCGTCCCTGAGGTCCCTCTTGAAGGTCGGTGTCCAAGTGTCCCTAGACAGTTGGAAGTCAAACGTCTGGGAAATCGCCCCCAAGGGGGCAACTAAAACCACAAAGAGGGGGGGGGAGGCCTCCAAGATGAAGTCTCCACACCATCTGTCCTTCCAGAAGAGGCACTGGTTGCCTCTTCTTAGTAGGACTCGGACACCAGAGGAGATGAAGCCCCTGCAAGATAAGATATCATGCCAAAGAGGAGATGCCCTATGTTGAGGGATAAGACCCAAGTCCCAAACTCTCCTCCTGCCATAGTATCTCTGCCGGATCACTTGCACCCAAGGTCTATCCTCCCCAACCTTTAGACTAAGGCATACCACCAGAGCTATTACTCTCATCAATAACCAAAAGCATATGTCCTTCCTCCCAGATGTAACACTATATGAGAGCCATTGAAAAAGCTCCCAGACGCCAAGCTCCTTTTGTGGCATTTCTAAACCCATGTCAATTCAAGCTCCTTTCCTGTCTTGTGTCAATAATTAGAGACCAGAAATTCTGTGCAACTGGCGTGTAACATTATTCTCATCGCTTTGTTGTTGGTGATTTGGTGCTCTTGTTCCTCCCACATCAGTGATCAGAGAAGATCAGATTCATGAAGTCTTTATTGCCTTATCACCATTGCTTCAACAGTGCCATCAGAAGGCGCCATGGCTGCAGCTTCAACTGTCACAGCTTCCACATGTCCACCCCAGAATCTTGCAGGCTTCTCCTGGGTCATCAATTGAACTAGTGCTCTTTTACCACAGCAATCCAGAATCCTCATCCCATCACTAGGGGGAGCCTACATGTACTAGGGCTGGTCCCTAGTGACTTGGGTATGCTTGAGTGAGGAAGAAGGCCTGTGAAAGCCAATACGATAACTAGATCCATTTCTGAAATGGATCCTTAAATACAGGTTGTTGTGGTTTTCCATCACTGGACTGGCTTATTTGATCCAATTGATCCAACCCACAGCTCAGCTGGCTCCAGGTTTTTTTGGGGGGGGCATCAGTGCTTCCAGTCATCCACCATTATATTGTTTCAACCAGAGCACTTTTGCAGATCACGACTAACCCAATCTTCCATGAATGAATGAAGCACATCAGATTGATTGCTGTTTCATTTGTCCGCACTTACTGGCACTTCTTTCTTCATCTCTAATCTGTTGGACAACTCGTTGACTTCATCACCAAGTTGCAAACTAAACTGTAGTTCCAAGAATTAGCAAACCATTAGTGTATAATTCCCTGTATTTTTCTTTTTGCATGTGCACCCGTGCCAGGAGAGGGGGAGCTTTGTTGGATGTTATACATACTGGATAGAGGATTTATACATGTACAGATATTACGTTTGGGTGTGGTGACCTAACATCGAACTAGAAGATAGCGTAGTGACTCATGTACATATATATCAGGCTATTGCCGTCATCAGTAACAAAGAGCGTCCTTCACTACTCCAAGTCGTAACACATCTAGTGTTTTAAATTGCCTTTTCACTATAACAAATTTTAAAGTCTAATAAGTAGAATGTATAGTAATATTTTATGAAAGGTGAAAAGAATATTAGTAAATTCAAATATTTCCTTTTCGGAATACCCCGGCAATGAGAGCCCTACCCATTCCACTAGGAATTCCCCGAGGTTGGCATGCATTAAGGGTGACAATCCCTGGCCTAGCCTACCTCATCCATATGACGGTACCTCTCCAAGGGCCATACCGTGGGCATGTTCCAATCTTCGAGGGAGAAAGGGAAGAAATCTTGGAGGCAAGCCTAGCAAAGGGATAGGAGCTTTTAGGGCTCGAATCCCTCCCATGACGACCCGATTGGAGATTCGGTATGTTGCGCCGAGACTTTGCGTCTGTCAATGAACATTTATCCACTCTAGGCACGCATACGACTGAGCTCATAACATCTCACGAGGAAACTATACAACCACTCTTACCATGCCTAGTTTGATATTTTATTTTTCTTGGAGTAATTTGACGTTGCACTTTGTGCTTTGATAGACATTGGCTTTTGCCTTGATTTTTACCTTTTTTCTTTGATTGATTTTTCTTTTCTTTTTCTTCCTTTCTTCTTATCGAATCAGGTCATAACAGACTGCCCTTATTTGAGACCTTCTCTCATTGGGGTGTCTAGGTTGGTCATCTCCCCCTTATTCATCCCTTGCCCCTATGCCTGGCCGAAAGAAAGAAGAGTAGGGACCTTCACTTCCCCTAGGTATGGCCAGAGGAGAGACGGTGTCTCATAGTAGAGGGAAAACCTGACTAAAGGTGTCGTATAGTGTGTGATTGTCGTGCTTGGGGTCTTCCTTCGTGACCAAGGGGAGGGACACCTCGCTACCAGGTTGTCACTAGCCTGACTCTAAGGATAAAAATCCTTACGGTACAACCCATTCCATGCATGAGACAGCTCCTCACCTTCCGCGTTGACTAGGCTATATGCCTTTCCTAGGTAAGCTTCTCTAACGATGAATGGCCCTTCCCAGTCAGGTTGTAACTTAGACCTAGGACCTCCAGACCTAATGAATTTGTGTTTCAAAATCATATCACCTACTTAGAATTTGTCTTCAATTATCCTCTTTTGAAAATAGCATGAGATTCTCTTTTGCTAAATCGACACATGATCGGCCGCATTTAGCCTCTTCTCATCCAAGAGTTCCAACTGGACAAGCAACGCCTCCCGACGTTCGTCGAGATTAAGTTTCTTATCTAGCTGCACCCTTAGGGAAGGGATCGAAATCTCTTAAGGGAGCACCACCTCCATCCCGCAAGTGAGAGCATAGGGGGTTTGCCCAGTAGGAGTACGGACGGAGGTGCGGTAAGCCCATAGAGCTTCCTCTAATCATTCAGGCCAATCAGAAAATTTGTAAGATTCACACATTTTCTTTATGATTTTAAGAAATATTTTATTAGTGGCTTCGGCTTGACCATTTCCTTAAGGATAATATGGAGATGAATGATGTAATGCCATATTGAACTTCTTACAGAGGTCCTAGAGCTCTTGTGAAACAAACTGGGGCCCATTGTTAGTGATGATGCTGCTTGGCACTCTGAACCGCAAGATGATATTCTTCGTGATGAAGCGGCACACCACGGTAGCTTTGATCTCCACATATGCTTCTGCTTCGGCTGTCTTGGTGAAGTACTCAGTGGCGGTAAGAATGAAAGATTTTTGCTTGGACTGAGAGTTGGGATCACCTAGCGGGCCTACAATGTTGAAAGCCCACATAAAGAATGGCCAAGGAGTAGAGAGAGGATGCTGAGATGAAGTAGGAGCATGAATCTTATCAGCATGGAGTTGGCATTTAAGACACCTCCGGACATAGAGGGAGCAATCTTCCTCTAGAGTGGGCCAAGAATAGCCCTGCCTAAGGATCTTCTTTACTAAAGCCTGGCCATTGACATGACCTCCACACTCGCTTGAATGGGCTACTTCAGTCACCTTCCAAGCTTCATCATCATCTAGGCATCTCATAAGCATTCCAATAAGAGCGTGCCTGTATAATTCTCCAGCAATAATGGTGTATCTTGAGGTGACTCTTCTAATAGCCTTATGCTGCTCGGCATTTGCCCCTTCTGGGAATGATTCATCTCTACAATGCTGCTCAATTTCATGATACCAAGGCAATTCTTCTTCCTCCAAGATCTCTTCCAACTCTGCTAAAGAAACTTCCTTCAAATCTTTCTTCTCAGGCCTTGCTTCTACAATTTTCCTAAGGTTGTCGAACCAAGGATCCTGAAGAGAAGGGGCGTCCAGCCCTTGGACGATGATAGTCTCAGTGCTTCGACTGAGAGGAAAGGATAAGGAGGAAGCAAGTGATGCCAGTGCATCGACAAGGATATTTTGAGAACGAGGAGTGCAAATATAGATCAATTTGTGGAATTGCCTAGCCAAGGGAATGACCAAATCTTGATATGGCTTGAGCTTCGGGTCACGAGTGTGGAATGTGGATAGCACTTGGCACAGAACAAGCTGAGACTCTCCTATAATGTTCAAGTAACACGTGCCCAAGAGGTAGGCATGCTTCAATCCGACTAGGAGAGTTTCATACTCAGTAATGTTATTGGTAGTAGGAAAAGAGTGTTGATATGCAAGAGGAATCGTCACCACTTTCGGAGTGAGGAGAACGACACCTATCCTGTCACGTCCCGAACACGGAAGCATACCCGCGGCGCGACAGTTCTTTATATAGGACCAAAGCAAGTGAGCTAGATAGTGGAATTTCTTTCGTTAGACCAATTATAGAGTGCGCAATTAACTATCTAATCTTAGAGTCATCTCAAATGATTTTTAACCAACAATTATTATCCCATGAGTCAGCCCTCCACCACATGTCCTTCCATGAGTCAGCCTTCTGCTCCCACATGTCCATATACTTCCACATATCAACCCTCCATGAGTCAGCCTTCCGCTTCTTCATACCCGTGTGAACCTCCACCTTTGGTCAAGGGAATTCCACACCCTGAGTGGGTAAATGTCGTCCACTATATTCTCGCTCCACACGTGCCTTCACTAAGTCCATCCACTAGCCCTGCGCCTTTACCTACACAATTGCCATCGCCTATGCAACCCCCATAACCATCTCCATTACCTTCTCATACCTCTCAGCATCCACCTTGCCCGAAGCAGGCTTCTCATTCTCCATTGTCAGAATCATTTACCGATATTTTTAGGACTTTGATGGCCGCTCACGCGTTACAGCTCCCTCCGGTTATGCCTTGTCGACCCGCGGTCGGAGATTTACTCCAATTTTATGATTTTCATCATCAGCAGGGACATTTGGTCAAGAATTGTCCCGAGTTTCAGGAATTTGTTTATGGTTTGGAAGACAAGAAGATGATTGATTGGGTTGCCATACATGAAGTCATTTTAGATCTCCGCAGTAAGCAGCAACAACAGCAAGCACTGCCCAGGCAGCCGTCTCTATTTCAAGTTCAGGGGCACCCCTGTGATTCTTTAATTAATGAAGTGCCCGCTCCATCACGCGTTCTGACGCCTACCCTATCTTCATCTCCACCTACCCCTCTGCCTCCACCATCGCCTACCCCATCTCCACCCCTGCAAATCCAAGCCTCTTCTCAGGCAAGTGCCTTCACTTCTTATACTCCCATTTCCACCACTGCTTCTACTCCCAACGTCACTCGACGTGTCGTGCCGACACATCGAAGATGGGCGCCATGACCCACTACTTCTTCCATCTCACCACCCCTTTCTCCACCTCCAGCTTCACTACCTTCATTAACCACATCACCCTCTCCGCCATTTCCATTGCCATCTTCATCGCTTTCATCGCCTTCTTCCCCAAAGGTCCTTATTCCATCTCCACCGCCTTTGCCACCCCCTTCGCCATCGTTGTCTGGGCCTGAGCAACCTGCACCTACACCTACACATCCACCTTTGCCTTTGCCTCCACCCGAGCCTATTCCCTCCGCTTCCCCATCCACCTCCATCCCACGGAGTGGGTGTTTACTACCTTTGGTGCCCCTCGGGTCTAGTCCCCAGGGAGATGATGAGCCGAGCTAGGCTTCGATTGTGCATTACAAGATTCAAGATTTTATTTGTCGCATGTCGGCCCGAGTCCTGGTCCCTGGCTGTTTTGGGGATGAGGATCCTACACTTTTGAAGACGATTGCCAAGAGGAGTTCCTTTGCACTAGTGCCACTTTCTTCTCGAGTAAGGCCGGTGGCAATCTCACTGCTTGCTGGAGGTTTAACTATTGATGCGGTTATTACCTCTCACTCGGTTGCTATTCAGTTCACTGGCCAAGTGAGATTCTCTACTCAGATTGTGCTAACCCATACGGCCACAAAGGGTCTGCTAGATTCCATGTTCAAGGGGCAATTGGCCATATTTTCAATATTTTCTAAAGACATTCTACACTTGTTATGTAATCTCCCTTGGTTTATCAGTATGCCAGCCGCGTCAACGTCGCACATTACTCTCCCTCAGTTTTGTCCTGCACTTTTGGTAAGGGAGTCATGCTTCATGCCCGATTGCTGAGTGGAGATGCCGAATCTCATGCTTCTGGTGCCGAGTAACAAAACTCCACGATTTTCTGATGTTCATCCCAAGGAGTTAGTTATCCAGGAATGTCCGCCTATGGTTAGCACTGCGTGTCTAGGGGCAACCATCCCGATAAAGCTGCATATTCATAATCGGGTCGAGCCATCTGCCAGGTGGGCCCGTTACTTGAGAAGATCAAGAAGCCCAAAGGTTTGGGTCCGCGCCAGGTGGGCCCGTTTCCAAGATGTTTTTGCCAAGAAGAGGCGACAGCATAAGTACAAGGGCCGCATGTGGTGCACTCAGGGGTCCACTTCTCTTTCTCTGTCTTCCGTTCATCTTTCCTTCTACTCAGCTCCCACCCTTGGGTAGTGTACCTCCCTCCATCTGATTCTGTTTCCATCATCTTTTCCTCTCTTCTTAGGTCCGCAAACCCGTCTTCCTCTTCTCCTCTTCATCTGGAGTCTCCGGATTATCCCTCCTCTCACGATTCTAGGCCTCGCCCTAGGCCCTTTTTCCATCCCGATCTCGGGACATCACTTGATTCTTCTTCCCCGGGACTTCTGGGTGTTGCTTCTGATCCTTCTCCGACCCTGTCGGATGACTACACCTCTCCTTCTCCGACCACGTCGGATGATCACTCTCCTTCTTCCTCATCTTCACAGCAATCTTCTCGCTGTCTTTCTACTCTCTCCTCTTCTCCCTTTCGGGGTCTTCGCCCTTTCTCTTGCTGTTTTCGAGGCTTTAGCCCGCCTTAATCTAGGTTAATTTCCATTTCTTCTGTATTTGATTCTTTGTTATCAGGGCCTCGACGCCTTAACAAAGGAGTTATAGCCCTCGTCTCTCTTCTTTTTTTATCCATTCTTCGTCCAGTATGATGTCTATCACTCCTCCGTGTAGGGAAATCTCTACACTTTGCTATCCTCTCATTCTTTATCCTATCAAGTAAGGAAAATGAAGCTCGATGATCAAGCTCTCACTTCAGGATGCTACTTTCACGCTATGGATAAGCAAGGTATCTTTACTACGCTCTGATTGACATGATCGTTATAGACATCGTCACGCCACTTCCGAGTAATCTTCTGCGCTCGGGGCGTGACACATCGCGTCCCGACAGGACATTTGCACAAGCCAATCCTCGAGCACCAGTTCCAGGGCTCCTATGCGCCCGAGCAGAGAAGGTAGGGAAGTCACTGCTCCCTCGACCAATCAGCCAATAAATCAGGTCCCCGCACTATGGGAAAGGATGCAGAAACCTTACTCCTTCCCAAGGAATAAGACTCAAGAAATCTTCGAATGGGCTCACCACTACGGCAAGGTTTCTCTTCCAGAGTCCAAATGGCCGCAGGACGCCCGAAGGAGTGATGACCCTCTATTTTTCCCCTATCACCGGGTACTGGGTCACCCTATTTAAGATTGTTATGTCTTCAAGGACATCGCTCAAGACCTAATAGAGAAGGATGAACTCAGAATGGGAAACTACGAGGTGGCTTCACTGCACCCCCATGTGACAGGCGTCTATGAAAGGGGAATGTACATTGTGTCGGTTCATCACCAGACATTCGAAGATGCAATAGAGAATGAATAACCCTGGCCGCCAACGATGGGGCAATCGCACGTGCGGCAAGCATCTACCTCAGCCCTGGTAGAGGCTATCTACGATGACTATCAGGAGGTGCCTGAGGTAGTTCTCCGTCTCTCCACACTAGAAGGCATCTCGTAGTCATTGGCACTGATAGGTGAAGGGCCGAACAAAGACACCCATTGCAAACACTATGAACACATCAAAGCGAAGGTCGTCACAACCTACGATGATGCCCCGCAAGGACAAGAAGCTAAAGAGCCCTCCACTGACGGGCCAGTGCCTTGGCGACCCGGGGAATGTGCCATCGGCGGCAACACTAACCCAAGAACCCGAGGAAGAAGCGGACAACACCTCACCTCTCAGTGAGGTGAAGCAAGGCAAAGCATGTGATGTCCTCGAGGTAGAAGGAGAAGAAGATCAAGACTTCATCAACCTACTCCTGGCGCCATCGAAAATTGAGGATGGTGGCCAAGCCACCGTCAATGAACTTATCGAAGTCAATCTCAGCAAGGAAAGGGATCCCAGGGCTGACCTTTCTGAGTGTCCTCCTATCTCCCCAAGAGGGAGAATAATATATGAAGTTGCTACAAGAATTTCGGGACTGTTTCGCTTGGAATTACAAAGAGATGCTTGGCCTTAGCCCCACTGTGGCTCAGCACATTTTGGCCATCGATCCCAAGATTGAGCCAGTAAAGTAGCCACCTCGACGTATGAGGCCATAATTGATTAGCCAAATCTGCAAGGAAGTCAACAAGCTTATTGACATTGACTTCATGTCTGAAAACCAGTACACCACTTTGCTGGCCAACGTCGTACTAGTAAAGAAGAAGAATGGGCAGATCAGGATTTGCGTGGACTTCCGCGACCTAAACAAGTCTTATCTGAAGGATGATTTCCCGGTGCCCATCACCAAAGTGATGATTGATGCAACTACCGGTCATGAGGCTCTATCATTTATGGATGGGTCATCCGACTACAACCAGATTTGGAAAAGTGGAGCACCACCAAATTCACACGGCCTTCCAGTCACCCATGGGGATATTCCATTACAAAAGGATGCCCTTTGACCTCAAGAATGCTGGCACCACATACCAGCAAGCAATGACCAAGATATTCGATGAGCTGCTGTACAACAAAGTCGAGTGTTACGTTGATGATTTAGTCGTCAAGACTAAGAAGAGAGAAGATCACCTCAATGACCTCAGGGTCATTTTCGAGAGGCTACGGTAATATGAGCTGAAGATGAATCCGATGAAGTGCACCTTCGGCATCTCCAGCGGGAAGTTTATCGACTTTATAGTCTAATATAGGGGGATCGCGATCAACCCTACGAAAATAAAAGCTATCCAGGAGTTGCCTCCTCCGAAGAATTTGGGAGAGGTGAGGTCCCTACAGGGCCGACTGATCTATATACGCAGGTTCATCTCCAACTTGTTGGGGCATTGCCAGCCATTCCATAAACTGATGACAAAGAATGCACCTTTCTGCTTGAATCAAGAGTGTCAAAAGGCTCTCAACTAGCTGAAAGAATATCTGAAGACTCCACCCATGCTGGGGGCGCCGGTCAAGGGGAGGCCGCTTATCTTGTATATAGTTGCCACTGAATGCTCATTAGGGGCAATACTTGCCCAGAACAATGATGAGGGGAAAGAGCAAGCTCTCTACTACCTTAGTTGACGCCTGGTTGGGGCAGAAATGAGGTACGCCCCCATTGAAAAGGTCTATCTCACTTTGGTCTCTGCGGCCAAGAAACTGAGGCATTACATGTTGTCGCATGAAGTAAGGCTGATATCAAGAGCCGACCCCGTCAAATATATTCTTTCTCAGCCAGCTTTGAAAGGTTGCCTCAGCAAATGTGTGGTGCTGCTGATGGAATTCGACATCACCTACGTACCGCAGAAGGCCATTAAAGGTCAAGTTATTGCGGACTTCCTCGTAGCACACACTGGAGGTAGATCAAATCCAGCAAGCCACTTAGCAGTTGTATTTCGATGGGGCTTTGAGAACAGAAACTACCCCAACTAGACAAACCAGAATAAGGGCCAGAGCTGGCATCATCCTTAAATCCCCAGAGGGAGAAGTGCTACACACCTCTTGCTCCATCAGCAAGCCCTGCACAAATAACAAGGCAGAGTATGAGGCTCTGATCATCGGTCCGTCTTGCATTAAATTGGTATCGAGTCTCATGTCGTCCCGCATAAAATTAGTATCAGAGCATGGTTGAGTCTAGGGTAGTTATCAGAGTATAGTTTGAGTCTAGGAAAATCTTGTCCTAGGTTTTCATGTCATTCCTATATCTGGTATATCAAAAGGTGTTGCCAGAATGATAGGTTACGCCTATCGGGAAGGTAGCAGCCTTGCGTGAGTTGGATCTTCAGATCAATACCTCCGCCGTGTACCGGATATTGGTTAGGTCTAGGTTCTTCATTTTGCAATAGGTGTCTCATTCAAATTGCATTTAGCTCCATCACATGCCCATCCTATAGTTCACTGTTTCCAATAGATTACGAGTCGCCCAAGTCATATGAATGGTGGCGTAGCACCCATGGGCGTGGAAACCAACCCCTCCACTTCCATAGGCCCAAAGCCTCAGACTTTTATGGCTCCAAAGTCTCGAGCAACTACCTAAACTAGGAAGCCTCCATGGACAAGTATTTTAAGTGTTATACGATGTCTGGAGCCATGGAAGTTAGTTTCGCCAAGGAGAGACTTTTTCATAAAGCTGCCAAGGAATGGAGAAGCATTGAGTGCTTGAGGGATATTAGGGGACAAAGACCCATCGAGTCATGATGCCAAATGAAGAGCGAGCTTAGATGGGTCTACCTACCTCACCCAGTCACCTCTCACCAAGAAGGTCATAGTCAGAGGCAAAGAGTCCCGCGCGTAGATGAGCCTATGTCCAACACTAGGCTGAGTGATTATGAGCGAAGCCACCACGATGCCCCTACTCTAAACCCCACCTTTGCTGAACTCTTGAAATTCTTTTCGGATCAGTTGGATAGGATGTGTTCTCACATTAACGAACTCCTGTCCGAGTCTAAGGAGGTCGTAGCCGGTAGTCTTAACCCGGTGCCATCTACGGAGTCCCCAAGTACTCTCCCCATCATAGAGGACGTCCTCTCCCCATCCGAGGGAGATGTTTTACTATAGCCTGCAGCCTTCGAACTTCATATGGAGCCACCTGTGCTTCTAAAGGGTGAGTTAATCATCGAAGAGCCACTACTTAGCTGGATAAAGAAGGGTTTGGTCCCGAAAGCCTTTTACTACCCATTCATGGACCCCGCACTACAAGTAGTGCCCACCCACTCGTTCCATACAACCTTCCAGTCTTTTGACCTTGTTGATACTTTGGTAGATCTTATTAGGGGGTTAAACCGGCAGTTGACGTGGACGTACATGTTAGCCCCAAGCTTCGACCAACCCAATAGTCATAGCTTCATGAACCCTGCATTGGGGTCCATTACCTCCGTATGCACCGTAGGTA
The DNA here is from genome assembly GCA_024336825.1 of Amorphophallus titanum. Taxonomy (NCBI): domain Eukaryota; kingdom Viridiplantae; phylum Streptophyta; class Magnoliopsida; order Alismatales; family Araceae; genus Amorphophallus; species Amorphophallus titanum. The sequence continues at coordinate 28,702,827 of JANBPO010009603.1, forward strand.
ATATCACCACAGAGGTTCTTTTGCTCCTCCCCATGCTTGATGAACTTCACTCCATTCCACTTGTCCTGAGGGAGGAACCATGTCTTCTACATGAGACCACCATCCCATCTACCACAATGAATGAAGGTGAGCATCTACACCTTCAAGAATTTCGAACATGGGACTGTGTAGTGAGGTAACCCATTGCAAGGGGTCACACATTCTTTGATCCCTTCGATCCCTTCCCTAGTGAACCTCTTGACCCACCATATCCACTCCACTTCTTCAAAGAAGTTCACTACCCCACAGGCTAGTCATCCTACACGTAGTAAGGAGCCCGTTCATTGGGGTGATGAAGAAGGTGACTTTGGCTCTCCTGGCCCTCCCAAACCTCTCACATCCAAAAGGAAACCTGTGCATGATTGGTTCACTTTAGGATGTCCAGAGTCCTCCCTAGTTGATAGAGGTCCTATGCACCTTAAATCCACATTCGGATGTCCTGGACCACCATTGCATATGTATGGGTCTGCATAGCATTAGGTTTGTCTAGGGTCATATGTGAGTCTGCTTTTCCTTTATTTGTACAGTTTGTTCAGAGTCTGCATATGCATTTGTCAAGCATATAGGAAGTTGCCTAGTTGTCATCTAACATGCCAGCAATGCACGATGCAATGAGTTGCTTTATGCTTAAGGCACCTCCCTGAGTTCCGAGAGTGAGTATGTCATGATCAGGGTTAGACCTGAACAGTTCCCCTCAGGGACCGTGAAGAAACTCTTGGCCCGCAGTGCCAGTCCCTTTTGAGTCGTGAAGCAAATGGATACAATGCGTACATTATTGAACTACCAGACAACTAGGGTATCATTTCGATGTTTAATGTTTCAGATCTGGTAGCACATCAGAACCCCGCGGTGATTCCTAGTAAGCTTTTGGGCTTTCTCCACCTGTTGTAAGTGACACACCACCCGAGAGTCCACCTCTTCTAGTCCCATTACAACAACGCGAGTATACAGATTGTATACTGGATTAGCAGGTGACCACCACCAGGAACAGAGCCTATCGATGCTTCTTAGTGCGTTGGAGAGGATACCTCACGCCGGAAGATACCTTGATTACACACGGAGAGCTCAAGCATCAGGACCCTTACTCGACGAGGTCGAGTTTCTCCCACCAAAGGAGAATTAGTGCGGACACATGCCGCAATACACGTCGGAGTCCCTTTAGCTCGAGGAGGATGTGGACGCATCGATCAAGCTACCACCTTAGTTCCATATTTTTTTAGCCTTGTTTGGGCCCTATTTAGTCTATGTGGATAATTACTATTGTAATGGGCCAAGAGTGGACAAGTGTGAAGGGGCATAGTGTAAATAGGGGTCTAGTGTGAAAGGGATCTAATATGAATAGGGTTAACCGACTCGAGACCGACTGGGACTCTAGGCAAGCTCGGATACGTCCCTTCTTGATCTTTGCCTGAAGAGTTGGGCTCTTCAACTTGTTCGTTTGGCATTGCCGAACTTGCCTCCTTCGGCATCCCCGGATCAGTTGACTCTTCCGCCGACTTTGAGGACTGAATTTGAAACCACATCCTCTTATCTCCACCTTTGGGATTGGGACAGATTTTTCCTCTCGGAATATTATTACTTTATCGGAGCTAGAGACATTAGCCCTTTCTCCGGCGAGTGGCCTTGGCCCCCTTCCCCGATCGCCGCCTCGTCCTCGTCCTTGGCCCCGGCTTCTCTCTTCTATTTGGCGTCGCTGGTATGTGACCAGGGCTTCTTTGCATTTAGAATGGCCAGATGAGGGGCCATCCTCCTCGGGGACCGAGTTGAGGTTATCGGGAGGAGGGATTGCAACCATGTTGCATGAAAAACTCTGTAACATCTCCTCTAGCTTCTCGACAGTGATTTCTTCGTCTTTGTAGAAGAAAGAGAGCTCTTACGGGATCAGGAGTTTCTCTCCTCCTTTCGCCCTTCTGTACATCTAACGGAGCCAACTCCTCGAGCGGGTTTTGCGCTCTATTTCTTCCCATGGGATGCATTTATCCAATGAAACTACTTGAGTAGGATGGGAGGGAGTGTACTCTTCCAACTCATCAATGAGCTTCAGCAACCTTTGCAAAGGGGTTAGCTCCCTCAGGATCTCCATGGCAGTAGCTTGTTCCGCCTGTTTCTGTAGCCTCCTTTTAAGATTTTTCTTTTTGTTCCTTCTTGCTTCTTGGCCCGTGCCATCTCTTGGGTAGAGGGTCGGATAGGCTTTGAAGTCGTGGTAGATGTGCCTCCGGAGCTATGCCTTACACCAGGCGTCGAGACTCTTGAATTTCTTGGCCTAGAGGGCTTTTTTGATGTTACCTTAACCCAGGCCCCTTCTTCTTGTTGCCTTTGGAATGCGGTCCGGATGGCCTGCTTGATAACCTCTGGTGGCAAGTCTTGGTATTTGACAGTGCTATTTTGAGGCACAAGAGGCCTTTGGACCATTCGAGTCCCCGCTGTAGCCTTTCGCTTGTCAGCGCTGTCATCTACTTTGGGGTTACTTCTACGGTGTTCCTTCTTAGCACCACTTTGTCGGCCTTGCTTTGTGGCATGCCTGGAATTTTCTCCACTAGTTTGTCCTTCATGGCCCTGTTGGAGTACTTCGGCAGTGGCCTCCCTGAGGCGTTGCCATGTCATGGGAGTGCCTTGTGCATCAATCTCTCCTCTTCGGATGAGGATCTCAGTGTAATCTTGCACTTCTCGGCATTCTTGAGTAGAGTGAGATACCCTTGCATGAAATTTACAATAAAGAGGGTGTATCTCTGCCACTTCATTGTAATAGGCAGGCAGTTCATGCGCCGTTATCCATCCATCTTTAAGAAGAATATCAAATATCTTCTCTGTGTCCTCCTGGAAGGGACGTTGGTGAGAAGTCTGCCAACCTGGGTACCATAGTATGGACCCTTCTTGATTGGTGTTACTTCCTCTCCGCGCATGGGGCTGTGGTGGGGTGACCCGATGATTGCCCATATTAAGTATTCCTCGATCAATTAAATCTTCTACGACGTCCTTGAAAGCCAGACAGTAAAAAATGACATGTTCCGTTGCCCGATGGTATAGACAATAGCCATGCTGGAGCATCGTGCTCGCCATTCCATTATCTTCCATCGCCGGCAAGTCCAATCATGATGGCATAAGTGGAAGAGCTCCAGGACTTCGTCACGAGGGAAAGAATATGATTTTTCAGGTCCCTCCCCTCCAGGTGAATCTGAAGATTCTTCCGAGAGCCATCCTCCTGACCTTGGTGGCGCTTGGACGGTTGAAGGCCCATCTCCTCTCATTACAGGTGTCGAAGCAGGTCCTGCTGCAAATGGTCCATGGGGAAACGTGGCCAGTTGTGTGTCAACATGTCGCGAACTGCAAGAGTTCTCACTGCTCTCGCTGTAGGCCTTTAATTTCCCTCTTTATTTTTTGTATAGTTCTTCGGATTGCCCGACAATTTGGAATTTGCACGAACATATGCCTCGGCGGAACTCGACGTTGCTGATTGGAAGGGCCAACCACTGACTCATCAGAGTCATCACGTGCAGTCGGGCCAGATTCACTGGCTACATATGCTTCTTCTCTCGCCTCGGAAGCCTGGTGAAGAGCATTTGCCGTAAATTTCCGAACAGTCTTCGGATGGGGTTGAGGTGGGTCCACTTGGCCTTGCATGTCAATGGTGCCATCCCGGATGAATTTCTCAACTTGTTCTTTGAAGATATAACAGTCCTCAATAACATGTCTCATCATTTGGTGATATACACAATAGGTAGATTTGTCTACCTTATCGGGATCTACCAGCTTTCGCGGGTCCGGCAGGCTTTTGAGCTTTTGTTTGAGGCAAAGATCGAAAAGCTCCTTAGTATGTTCCTTTTTGAAAGAATATGGAGCCTTCTTGCGTTTTGACATTAGGATCTTATTTTCAGACTTTTTATCCGGTTTGTCGGAGCTTCTTCCATTGCCCTCACCCGCTGGAGTGAAGTCCACCACATTGACTTCTTTGCCAGTAGTAGCTTGGTTTTTGGGTGCTTTACCCTTAGCATGAATGTAATCGGGGTTTTCTGCAAAGAACATTTCAATCTCTGCTACGATCGAATTTAGCTGATCAAATCCCTTAAGATGGTGTTCAACAAGCGCAGGGTCCAGTCCCGGTATATCTTCATAACTTTATGCAAATGCATCCTTATATTCTTGAAGAACTTGAATGAGCATCTCTTCTTCATTCAACAACAAATTTTTACCTATAAAGACAATCCTAGGGTCTTTCTCGGTACCTAAATTAATTTCTTTAGTAGGCTCTTTTACTGAGGCTGACGGCTTGCGAATCTTCTCATGCCACTAGCAAAAGCTTCAGCCTCATCCTCATATTCTCTATACTCCTCATCCCCCTCTTCAATAGGGTCTTCATCATTCATGATTTCATAAACGCCAAACCTTTCATCGAAGACACCCACATCCTCACATTCCAAATCTGGTAGGATAATCGGATCCTCTACAAATTGGGGAATGGCCAAACATGCTTGGCATCTCCTGGCTAATTTGATTAAGAACCTACAGGGAACCTGCTTACCCTTGGCCTTTTTAGTGGAAACTATCCCCGAACTCTTATCACTAGAAGAAGAAGAAGAACCCCTAACCTAATTACTAGACCCTAAAGAAAAAGGAATAAGAAGAAGAGGAAGCGAGTACAAGAGATGGTACAGAAGAGGACCCCTCATCGGAGGGGCAAAGGAGGTCTGCTAATGAACCCTGAATGAGCGACCCTTAGATCGGGGCACACTCAGGAACGAGATAGGAGGTTTCTTCAATAGAGATGAGAGAGGTGGATTGAGGAGTTTAAAAATTGATGTTTTTTTTATTTTCAATAATAGCAAAGCAATGAGAATAAGGAGTAGAAGATGATGGGGTTGAAATGGCAAGATTCGAGAATTCCTGGATAGGAGATTGGTTGCATAATTGCCTGCGAGGGGGCATGTTGGAGAGCTGGGAAAAATGCTCAATGAGTAGAGGAGGAATTGACAGAGTTTGTAGGAAATCAGAAGATAGGGAGATCATGACCACGGGTGGTCTGGGAATGTTGACTCTCAAGAATTTGGAGCACATGAAGGTAATCAAGGATGGATGGATAGAATCAAGGAGAAAGAGGATGGCCCACAGCCTGTCTATGGTGAAACTTTCTTCAAATGGCACATCCGGCTCCCCGGTGTCGATGTAGTTGCTCAGTAGTTATCTTTTATCAGTGATGACTATCAACTTTTCTATCATATCATAAACAAGTGGCGGCCATTCCAGATCAGTCGACATAAACATACGACTCAAAGCAATAGTAATGCTATTCATATCAAACCATCTGTACCATTCACATTCTAGGTCATCCATTTTTCTTCTTTTATCAAGCCTCAAAGACTCCAAGGCTTTATAAGTGACCAGTGGGGCTATGTGGTGAGTAAACTATCATGTATGCACATCTTGATCATTAAGAACTGAAGTAATTATAGTATTCTACTCCCCAATCTGTTCAGTGGGCCCCTTGACAAAATGTGTGTAAAGAGACCATGTGAGTGGTCATCTATCCATTTTGAGAGTGGATGTCATGGTGGCCCACGATTCTTCTTCATTTTCAACTATTTCTTTCATATTTGGCCCTTTGTACCCCAAACCACCTCGGGGAATGAGCTTGTGATTTTTGACGGGCTTTACTCTGCCTTGGAGGTTCGCCCCTAGGCCCTTGCCAGACCTATACCCCATTCTCATCATGATGTTCCAGCCTGGGGTATTCATCATGTGCTTCTTCTTCTTCTTCCCCTTTTGAGGTAGGGGTGACGCCAATGTTGTTGTAGAGACTACAACTTGTGGCTTCAGTATATCATGCCGCAGGTCAGCAAGGTATAACACAGACAATAGAGGCATGTTGACTAGCCAAATAGAGGGTACTGATGTAGCTAAGTGAATGTCCACTATCGACAAAATTAGACTTTAATGATGCGCCCCTTGTGTGGAAATTTTATGCACTGATGATTTGTAGAGGGGATGGCATCAAGCACCTAGATGTACGGTAGCCCTAGGATAGCATTAAAAGTAGGGTCCATGTCTAAAACATGGACATTGACTATAACGGACTGGGGGCCTAGTCCTACTTTCAAGGTAACCGCCCCCATAGGTGGCTTCTTTGTATTATCATAAGCTGTCATTGTGATGGGTGAGGGCTAAATCTCACTCTCTGAAATGTCACCCTTCTTCAAGGTGCTCGGTGGCAGAACATTAATGGATGCGCCAATGTCCACCAAACACTAGCTGATAGCTACTTAATTGATATCCACGGTAATGCATAAAGTGAATTTTCTTACTGGCTTTGGAGCTAACTCATGCTCATAAAACACAATGGCGGACTGATCCCCTGTCGGTGTCAGGACTGATGTAATCTGTTTGGCCGGGATGTCCTCATTGACCATCACCTTCTGTAGATATTGCTTGAGAGCTTCTTGATGTGTTGGTGACCTTCTTATCAGTTCCAAAATGGAAATCCTTGCCGGGGTTTTATCTAAGTGTTTCACCAAATCATATTGAGTCCCCAGTATGGACTCCGGCTCTTGTGACTGCTCTTCTTGCCCGTGCACGGGCTCCTGCTCTTGACATTGCGGAAACACACGGTGAAAAATCCATCCACTACGGAGCACCATGGTCTGAGAACTTTGCACCTCCGTCGAGTTGTTGGTGGATGGAGGGTTGGTGGAAAAAGAAGGAATATTAGGATTAACGAGTTGAACTGGAGCAACCGGTTGGGGGACCCTGATAAGGGGCCTTGCTGGCTGAGGGTTTGTGGGAACAGGTAAGAGTAGCTAATGAAAGTAGAAGTGAAGAATAGAGTGCAGGCTCTATCCGGTTTGCAACATCTGTGTGTTCTCTTTGTCTAAAAGTTTCTCATACTTGTCCCCTTTCGACTCTGGATATTAGTCTTATGGTAGCCATCTCCTCATAGAGATAGCAGAGACTTCTATCCTGCTTTTCTGTGACATTCACGGGAGAGATGCAATAATAGAGGGTTTTAAACTTACCGAGTTTCACTGTGATCAGTCGGATTTTGTGAGTTACTGACTTCACTAATTATGCATGACAGGAGCCCGAGACAGTCCATCTCGTAGCCTCCAGTTCATTCAATTGGATTGACACTGCATAAGATGCCTCTTCGTGGAACTTCTGTGGATAAACTTATTCCCTCAATGGCTCCCAGAGCTTTCAAAGCCTCCAAAACCCCACTGAAATTCAACTGAAACTCTCAAATCCCCACGTCAGCCATCCTCGGTGCACACCCAATCAACGCCCAAGTCCACCCCACTCCGAACACGAACGCGCCGACATGATGTCCCACGTCGATTTTTCGCTAGGCCGATGTCCCTCCACCAGAGTCCGTCGCATCGAGTCTCTATCGCGCCGACTTGCCTCCACATCGAACCCATGCTTCTGCTGATTACCTACGCACACCGAGCCCCAGTTGCCCACCGATAGCACAGTATGCTGAATCCTTCTTTGCCTCATCACCTTCCGTTTGAAACCTATACCATTCCAGGGAGGACATCATGCCTCTTGTCCCGACCTATGGGAGCTAAAATTAATGGGGTTCTACCCCTACAATCTACCTATCTTCAGGTTCCTACCAACCCTAACGGCCTACGGAGATCTGCCACCGCATGCTCTCCAATGGTTCCTTCCAGGGGATATCAATGAATACCAAGTCGAGTGGCCATTGTCCCGTCACATCTCTATGCTTTCGGGGATCTCGGGCTGAGAAATGCCCGTCTTTCTTTGGCTTCCATCCCGGCACTCCGTGGATGGATGTCCTATGTCCCCTGGGCATAGTCTGAAATAAAGGGGAGATGCTGTCCAAATGGATTCTGATCTCCGCTCTATCAAATAAGTACCATTTCTAGACCCCCACCGACCCAAGGAGATCTGCCTCTGCATGTTCTCCATTGGCTCCCTTTTCGGGGAATAATCATAATAAAGTGCCAGTATAGGTGAATAATTGTTGCGGCTTGGCTCCGCCCCATGATCTCCGGGCATAGATATGCTCTGATCTTTTACGGATTTTGTCCCGGCTCCACGTGGATGGTCTCCTATTCCCGCTTGGCATGGTCCAAGATAAGGGGATATGCTGCTGGATTTATTCTGTGTACTCTTGAATAGTGATAATCGATTATGTAAACGGGGTCTATAAATGAGCATGTAATGCTATAGTATATCAATAATATAAAGTTTGTTATTCTGCTCATACTTGCGTTGCTCCATGAAGAATGATCCTTCATTTTTCTTATCAACATCTGCATGATGATTAAATGGTGTGTCGCCAAAAGTTAGATTACGCCTCACTATGCATGATGGTGGTCCTCAGACCTAAGTTCTCCACCTCGTACCGAGAGTCAGGCTAATAAATCATAATAAGTTGCGAGTGCACGGTCTTACATACACTTCTATTATCCTGCAAAAGAATAAGCACGACAGTCATGTCTTGTTCCACCCGTGGGATCCTTCTACTTTGGAGACTAATCAAGGGTTACCCTTTTTTGAAAGGGTGTAATTAACGTCATAACCTTTATGGTATGACAGACTTCCAATTCTGACCCAAATTTCACAATCGACTGACTAAGTCAGATCGAGCGCACAATAAAATCGTCACTCCGGTGACTGGCACGCCTAAATAAATTCCAAAACAAATAACAAAATAAAAATATATAATAAATAAATAATAAATTCATTCCACAAAGCTGGCACGCCCGGTGGGACTGAGTCTCCCTTCATCTTTTCGCCAAAGTAGGAGGCCTGGCAGCCTCCCCAAAGTTCTGACTATGTGCTAGTCTTATTTGCAGGAATTCCAATGGAGACTGGACTGATTTCTCCCGAGTTCGGCCAACAAATCGTCGACAACCACATTCGTGATGGGTACTTGGCGGTGCTAACGGTGTTCGGGTCCATGCCACCAGTAGTGGGCTTCCCAAACTGCTTGGGGCTTACATTCGTCGACCTGCTCCAGATCGATAGTAAAGCTGAGAAGACTACTGCGGTAGAGGCCGCGAATGTATTGGAGAAGAAGAAGCTACAGAAGACTGTAGTCTCATGCACTGTTGTTCCATGCTATGTCCATCATTTGGATAGGAGGACCACTGCTCCTGCTACTACTGGTGGGAGAAAGAAGAATTATAGAAGAAACTGGAGTGCTGCACCCCGAGGACTCCTGTCCACTTTGGGGAAGTCCATGCTGGTTGGAGGAATGTGGGTGTACCTTAATGGTCGCCCGGCTGAGGCACTACCCGACTGCATCATTCTGGCGGTCCCTACCAACAACTTTCAAGTGCTGGCCACCAGAAGGGCCAACATGGAAAGAGAGGAGAAGAAGCCATTGGCTCCCGTGCTGGCAAGATTTAAACAAATATGGGTGCCCAAGAAAGCCCGGGGCCCAGCACCAGCCTCTGAGAAGAAAGAAGCTGCTGCTACGTGCCCTAGGAGAAAGGGGAAGGAAGTTCAAATCGAAGAGAAAGAAATGGAAGAGGTCATTCCGTTACCCCCGGTGGACTATCTTTTGTTGAAAAGAAAGCGGAGATGGTGTCCACTTCATAGCACCCACTGTAATAATATTCTTCAAGGGTGAAGCCCAACCTCGGGTGTTGGGAGACATGCCTCAATTCTTTATCTAGGCTGGCAGGATACCAAAGACTTTTGAATGCTTCCTTCTCCTTGCGAGGCTGGCTAGAGGGGATGTGCTGCATTCGGAACATCTTAGCCACCCGGCCTGTCGTAAACGTTAGCCCTTGAATAGGGACTAACGGGTTCTCTATGTCTTCACGGAGATGACAATCAGTATCCTCCTGTATTGGGTGCTCTTCAGCCGCATAGATTAAGAACCTGGGGCCTTCAGACTGTGCTACCACCAATGTCTTGAGAGGCTCGATAGTGGCATGATCGAGGCTGAGTATTGGCTTGATAAGACCCTCCGAGATCTCGATATGGCCATGATGCTGGTTGACCTTGGCTTCAGGGTAAGCGCAAGAGGTGTAGCTCTACCCATGTCCCCTGTGCTGGCGATGTGTGAGACTATTTTAGGATTCAAATATCCCGACGGTCGTGGTGAAAACTAGTCATTGCTAGAGGTGCTTTTCAGTGCCCTGGCAGGGGTCTTGGCTTTAGAGGTCTTCTGGGGCTGCTCCGCATATAAAGAAGCATCGAGCAGATGACATTCAAACACTTCAAATGGGTGGAGGTCAGCAAATATCCTCTCCTCCTTCCCCTCTTGGTTATATTTAATACATTAGTGTAGTGTGGATGGTATCACCAAGTTTTCATGTAGCCAGGGGTAGCCAAGTAGCACTTTGTACGAGGTGCTAGAGTTAATGACATGGAACTGCAATCTCGGAGTAAAATCTGCCATAGTGAGGGTGAATTCTGCCACTCCCAACGGCACTTTAAATTTTTGGTTGAAGCCGGTGATATGTATATCTCTGACTTTATCGAGGTGCACATTGAAGAAGTACCTCTGGTAAATTCTATATGGAAGAATGTTGACGGCTGCCCTGGGATCTACAAGAATTCTATTCAATTCCCGACCATTCAACTGTCCCTTCATGTACAATGGCCTATTATGGCTGACTAACATGTCCTCCTCTATGGTCACATTTTTCCCCGGTAGTGTCTCAGCCAAACAAGCTTCGTATTGGGCAGGCATCTGTAGAGCAGTGATAATCGCCTGTCGTGTCTCTTCACTCAGGGAGAGAATCTCCCAGATGGTGAACCTCACCGGGAGCTTTTTTAACAACTTCATTATCCTACTTCTAGCTCAGACATTGGACAACTTCATTTCTTCTACCCATCTAAGCTTGGAAGGGCCTTGTGTTGCAACCCCTGATGGACCTGCTTCATCGGACTCCGAGTCTGCACCTTTCTGCTGGGTGTCATCCTCTTACTATCCCTTGCTGCCTGCCATCGGGTCGGTCTTATCTTCATCTGGATCACCAGAGGGTTGCTGAAGTTGCGGGTAAGTGCCCCCGGCTACAGGGCTGGCCTCTTGACATGGTTGCTTGCCCTTAGACATTTTCAAAAATTTGAGGAAGGAAGGGACACTGCTGTTGCCCCCACTCTGATTATATAGCCTTGGAGGAGGAGGGATCTGGACTCCCCTGACCTCTGGAGGGGGTATTTTACAGGGTTGCTCTCCCCTGAAGATAATGTTGTAGTTGGCGGGCAGCTGGCGTCCCCATTTTTGGCCTGACCGGGTTACATGAGTAGCGGTCACAGCTTCGGCCTGGCTTGCCCCAGTCGCGGGTGTAAAGCATATTTCCTCCTCATCTTCCTCACTGTGCAGATTGAAGAGGGTAGATAGGGTATTGTAGGAGAGTACTGTCTCCTCCTCGGCCTTGCAGGCTTTTCTCTTCTTCTTTTACTTTTTCTCATCTTTGGCTAGCGCCTGCCCCCAGAATAAACCATCATCCTTTTTTGCTGCTCTGTCAGCCTCTTCTTTTTGTTCCAGCGAAAGCTGATCCAATTCTTGCCATGGGACATGGTCCCTTATCAGCAAGGGTTTCAACTCGGGCTGTTCATATTCATCTAGCCCACTGATGTAGTCTTGAAGTCATCGGGCCTCTGGACTAATTTCTTTGACTGTTGGCAATGGAGTCTGCCACCTCTGATTGTAGGTGTGTATTCTGATTACCGTAGGGGGCTGGTCCAGATTAATGCCAGCGTTGGAGGAGTAGGTCGTGGTGTGATGCCACGGACATGTGCCCTCGCCTTTCAGCGAGACATGGCTTTCTTCTTGTTCTTTGCAGGGACCTACTGCCATCCCTATTGTTCTTTCACTGGGGTCAGAAAGTAGGCCTCATAAGTGTGCTGAGTGCTGGCTTCTGTAACTTCTTTAGGTAGTGTCTGGTATAGAGAAATTACATTGGCTGTAGCCCTTCTTAGAGGCACTTTATGAGGTTTTGGGGGGTCAACCTTGTACTCCCCTAGTTCTATTTCTTCTTTCCTTATCATGCCTTCAATGACATCCTTGAACACATAGCAGTCTTCAATTGGGTGCCCCAGCATCTGATGGTAAGGGCAGAATATCAGACTGTCTCTTCTCTTCAGGTCTTCCGACCTTTTTGGCTCAGGCAAGGTGACCTTGTTGTACTAGGTGACGCAGTCAATAAAACTTTGATCTTCTCCTTTGGGAAAGAATAGACCTTCTTCATGTTGTCCTTGAGTGAGGGACCCTCTTTCTTCTCTTCTGCTCTGGCGGGCTGAAGGGTTTTTATTCTTTTGGACATTTTAGCCCTTCCGGGCTTGAAGGGAGGAGGGGCATATGAGGCAAAGGGAGGAAAAGTGGATCAGATTAGGACATTTTATCCCCACCGGGTTTGAAAGGAGGAGGGGCATAAGAGGAAAAGGGAGGTTGAAGACCCCCGGGCATTGATTGAAGCCCCTCCCGGGCATTGAGTGAAGGTTGAAATCCCCCTGGGCATTGGAGAGAAAAGGGATGACTCCTTTAAGTCCCTCCGGGGAAAGGAGCCCAAAACCCAGCCCATCCGGGCATCACACCAGGCCGGGACCTTCCCTCAAGGTCCATCCGGGCATGGCAAGGGGGCCAGGACCCCCAATTTAGCCCATCTGGGCATGGCCCCTGCACACAGGCCTCCCTGGGCATCATCCCTCCTTTTGCTTTTTTGCGAGAGAGAGAGGAGAGGAAATAGGAGCGGGTGGGGCCCACAGGAACCAGAGACACAGGGGAGTCCCTCCGGGCGAATGGGGATCCCCCCTTTTCTTTTCTCTTTTTTGGGGGAGAAATTTCAGGGTCCAATAGTTGGCCCTCAAAATGGACTCATTGATGGATCTCTAATTTAGAAAAAGAACACAACATTAGTAAGGGTAAGCTTGTCAATTCTCATCAGATCGCAATCAAGATTGATAACAGTATGCAGGAAAATTGGAGTTTTAAAATTTGAAACTCTTTTCCAGTTGCCTTAATCAAATCCCGTGCATGCATGTGATGAGTCATTGTTGTGTCCTGTGTCAAATTCATATCAAAGCCGGGTTAGTCTGTGCATCTTTCTGTTGTCACTTACATGACAGCATTTATTACTTATCTACTATCCTGCTGTCTTACATTGATTAGCATTGGCATAGTTCCTTCGCCCTCATCTCTCAAGATGATGCTAGTCAACACATGGCCAATGCTGAGTTACCAGGTCAAGTTTTCACACAACCGCTTTGAGGATTGGACAGGCCGTCTTGCAATCAAGGTCTTGAGTACAGAATCACATAGGTCCAACACCCACACACAGAGATAGGCAAATGAGTCTAGGTTGAGCCCATGAGGCAGTTGTTCCCTTTATAACAGAGCAACACGTCCTGCACCATACCATGCGCACATTGCGGTTTTGAAGGGAAAATTTTGGAGACTATTACGTCCACATGAACACTCTTAAGTTAGATGACATCACTAAAAGGGTGCAAGTTGAAGTCTCTATTTGTGATTGAAGACTTGACCCTAAAGTCTTCATTGATTTTCTGTCTGGCATCGACCAATATTATGATCAGCATGGGATGATAGCCACTGGGTCTGATCTGCTTAATGAATCTCATTGGCTTAGCTAGGCTTCACCAGATGAATGTGGAATGGCATCTTGACTGCCTAGGGCACCCTTCTATTCTAGGAAGGGAAGAGATGGGAACCAAATTGGTGAAGTATCCTCCGACACCCTACAGGGATAGGCTATTAGATCAGTTGCTCACTTTATTCCAGGTAGCATGTCCGTGTCCAAGTACATGAATCAGTTTGATGACTTGATGATTAGGTGTTACCTTCAGAAGGATGCTAGAGTGACTTTGTCCAGGTCTTGGACTAGACTTTGCCTTGAAATTCACGGGGGGATGTTGGCTCACAATGTGGATCCAACCTTTTAGTTGGCTTTGGAGTCGGATCACTACCTTTGTCTGCCACTACTTAGGGTGTCTATTGCCTAAGTTGTGGAACCTCCTGTTCATAATTTAACTTAGTTGTTTGTTTTGCTGTAAAACAATGTAATTCTTCGGTTTTAGAATCACCAGTTTCAAAATTGGTATATTTTCTACTTAAAAAAATCGGTATATTTTTTTGAGTTTAAAACTGGGAGTTTTTGTTTGGATGACTGTAAAATAGAACGAGATATTTGTTGGTTTGTTGTAATTTCAGCTTATTTTTCACCGGTTTTGGTTTCTGGTGGATATGAATTGTAAACCACAACAAGAAAATCTTAGTACCAGATAGGCCAATGTAACACTATTTACACTGTTTTACAATCAAATAAACAACCAGAAAATGCTGTAAAATGAAACAGGTACAGAGTTTTACAGTCTTTTACAATGAATCAAACTAGCCCTTATAGCGAGTAGCATCCTCAGTCTGGGTCTTTGGTACAACCACTTCCAGGAGTGGTTCACTGTAAGATTCTGAGGGAAAGAGAGCTGCTACTGACAGCTTAATGGAACCATATTATTGTTATAGGTGACATAAGAATGGTCATACAACATGAATATCTTGAAAGGAATTTGGTTAAACTGCACATTGAGTCACACCCTAAGAGGACCACTAAGCATGAGATGGGAGAAGGTGTGCATTCCCCTGATGATTTCTGTTTTGATGAGGACGAACTTCAGAAGTTGCATACAATTTAATGTATTGTGTCAAATGGAAAGTGAAAATTGCGATTATAAAGTATGTATAACATAGTGCCCTACTTGCCGAGGAACATAACCATGTTTTTCTTCTTGTTTGACACTGGTATGAACATAATAATAATAAGAATGATTTTTTCATACATATAAGAGATCTAGATGATGTTCGATTGTAGTATTTCATTTTTGCCAATTGATTCTTCTTGAAAGATTAGTCACATTAAAGTTTGGTGTTAATACCCATTCAGGAATTGCTCTTAGATCATTCATTTCAATTCCTTTTTTTTCTTGACAAAGCAAAGTGTTGCATTCTCATGTTACTCACTCACACATTTGGTAATTTGATTTGATATGTATTTTAAAAATTTGATTGACTGCATGATTATTGTATGTCTTTTTCTATCTATCTGCACACTCTCCTAGGTGTACACATGAGCATTCTGGTCTTACTGACTCACCTGCACTTTTCGTACACCTATCCCTTCACTTTAAATAAAATGGGGGAGCTATATTGCATGTATATACATTTATCTACTTTGAGGTCAATCGTACTTGATCAGTCAACTTGCACTATGCATGTTCATATTGTCCATATTTACATTTCAAACTTGTGCAATTAGTTCATGCATATTATGCATATTTGGCATTTATAGCATTCACACATGCATATTCTGAATTGCATCTTTCTGAACATATTGTGCATATGATTCTCTTAATTACCCCATTGTCTGTCGATTTTGGTCAATGACAAAGGGGGAGAGGTGGCAATTTTGTACTTGATTCATGAACATAGTATTCTACATTTTCCAAGTGCATTGTCCTTGAGAATAGCTCTAAAATTCTCCTACCCAAGTTTTTGGTTGAGCATGTTCATTCTGATTCTGCCAAAGGGGGAGAAATCATTGTTATTTTTGGTTTTACTGCTATCATGAATTCCCCTTAATGATCCCCATTTCTGATTATGTCAAAGGGGGAGAGAGTAATTAATACATAATATTTTGTCATCATCAAAATAGGGGATATTATTGTGTATGTGATTTTGATGATTACAAAATAACTTTGTTGCTTGGCCTTGTGTTTGAATAGTTCTTCATATTTTCATGTGCTTGAATCATCCTTGTTCTCTTGCTATGGAGTCATGTTCTAGAAGCGATTGATTTTGTGGGAAACATACTTGAAAGAATGCATATGCTTTGTACTCAATGAGGATTCATGAGAAAATATGTTTACATGATTGGATATTCACTAATACGTATGATGCATGTAATGCATGCGATTTGAGGATTCTATGTTTATGACAATGCTCCTCGTGAAAACAATGCTTCATGGGGAAGAAAAGGGAGGAAGGAGAAGAAAAGAGGGAAAGTCTGGTGGTTTCGTTCAAAAGTAATTGACGCCATCATGGATGTCGTCACTAATGTAATTAACATCTTAGATCAAGGCATCTTTATAATATCTGACTGTGGAGGCTAAGGTGTCATTTATCGTCGCGCGTGGGAATTCAAAATGGTTGTCAGAGTATTAATGGGATTTTGATTGACACGATATATATAATCATGACATTTTGTTGATTGACGTCGACTTGGGAGGCGTCAGTTTATCAAGGCATGACTTTGGTTAAGGCGTGATTTTTGGAAATTATTGAAATATTTGAAAGGAATTTATAATGAATCAGCGCCTTGTTTTGGGGTGCTAATTAATCAACGTCAAATAAGAGGGCGTCAATAATGGTTTTATTATATTTTTTTAAGAAAATTGATTTAACGATTGACGACGTGACTGAAGGTGTTATTTAAGGAATTGATGGCTTGATGCCTGTCGCGGCTCAGAACAGAGAGACAGAAACTAAGCAATTTGGACGATTTGATTATTCTGAAATGCTTTTTGGCTCAATTAAGGAAAGATCCTTCATTTCATCAAAAAGAATGCATTAGTACATCAATGAGCCACTTTGTGTCTCAATCCCCTGAGAGCTATTACATAAGATTTCTAGTGCTCCTTATCTTCTTCAATACTCTCTATAGGATGATGAAGCTTGCCGATTCTCCATAGGGCTTGAATAGTCTTGATCTCTTCCCCATCTTCGTTAGAGCCAATGTCCCTCCTTTTGATAGATGGAAGATGGGATGCTTCTTCAAAGTGATGCCGCGGGAGCCCGATTTGAGGAAGACACCGGTGAGCGCTGTAAAGGATGAATTCGGTGGCGCCCACTAGCCAGAGTTCCACTCCAGGTGAGAGCCTTGTGCGGATGACTTGTGTCTTGAGGAATCCCGGTGCGCATGTGAAGAGATTCTTAGGCATGACCTTTAGGTGCTCTCTCCATTCCACTCTCCTCTTCACCTTTGGTACCCGGTTTATCACTCTATCACACAATCCTAGTGAGCCCGTCATGTAGTGGAGTGGACTTTTAGAGAAAATCCTAGAGGCTTGTTGGGCTTCCTCACATGGGTCAAATTTTAAGTTGAGATCTAACCAACTAGAAAATACAAGTATACATCCATATAAGGGTTTCCCCATAGCCGCCGAGGTAAGCCCACTATAGAGATAGGCTAGCACCGCCGGTCCTATTCTCTCTCCTTCCCAAATGCTAGCAATAGCATTCAGTTGAGCTTCTTCTAGAAGATCTTCCATTGAAGGGAACAAGAGTGCTCCCGCTAAGCATATAATGAAGGCTTTGGTTACCTTCTCTAGCTCATCTTCCTTGACTTGATCCATCCTCTTGTAGACCCATGCCGCTAGCTTCATGAGGTTGATGCCCTTGGTAGCTTTGATTTGGTTCACCATGTTGGAGCTTGGGATTAAGCTTGATAGCATCTCATGCGCACTTATGCTCCTTGTCATAGTGGCCATCTTCTCTTAATCTCCTTGCCTCATCCTCTTCAAGCCTAGGAGCATCTCCACTTCTTCAAGTAGTATGGTAGCTTCAAAGGTAGAAAATAGGAAGGTGTTTGTGGAAGGGTGCCATATCTCTATGAGAGCTCCTATAGCGGCCCAATCTAGATGAACATTGTCATAGTGTTTTGCGATTCTAAGCTCCTTGCTCAGAGGACCCATCTACTGCATCTCATTCAATCAAAGAGTAAGATTTCTCCTCGGGAGGCTACTCCAAACAATTTAGTACCATGGGGCGGGTGTAAGCCCTGCAACCTCTTCTTCAAATGGAATCCCTGGAAGCAGCGCATGGCGCACGATTTGGGGAGCTTAAAACTATCAACATCATTTCTAAGATGAAGAGACCTCACAACTACACCTGTTGACGTAGGCGGTTCAAGAGGCCGGCGCATGGCGCAAGTTCTGGGAGCCCATCCTCGCAAGAGCTACAACATTCCAGATATCCCCGCAGAAGACAACAACATAAGAGGTACTTGATCACTCAGTGCAAGGCTACTGCCATTTCCCATCTATCCCCCGGGGTGATGCCGACTCAAAGCAGTCACACAACAACCCCCCTCTATCAAAGGGTCCATCCTGGTCCAACTTAAATCATTCGAGCTGACGCACTGGTCAAGCTACAAAGCTTCTACCAATATGTCCCACTGGTGCAATAGCAAGGCAGTCAAATTCATCAGTAGTCCCACCGGTGCTATAGCAAGATAGTCACTCATTGATAGTCCCGACTGGACAACACGGCCGGCACTATGGGTTAGTCTGTAACAAGAGGCAATGATTCAAAAAAAAAGGGGGAAAAGTGAGAATAAAAATGCAGGTCAATAATAGAAGTGGACCACTTTTAGTGGGTACCAATCCTGGGTCCCGTCAGATAGCTATGCTTTTCCCTTGGCTTAGACCTTACATCTTCGCCAAGTTAGTTGACTTCGACATTTTGTCGAGGCAACACCTATATTCCTCCCTTGGCTTAGACCTTACGTCTTCGCCAAGTTTGTTGACTTCGACATGTTGTCGAGTCAACACTTATATTTCTCCCTTGACTTAGACCTTACGTCTTCACCAAGTTGGTTGACTTTAGCATTCTGTCGAGTCAATAGCTATATTCTGTCCCGACATAGACCTCACGTCTTTGCCAGGTTGATTGACCTCGACCTACCATCGAGTCAACATCTACATTGCCTATCCTACACCTACAAATCCTGCCCTTCTTCAGACGTTCCGTCTAAGCAAGGTTTGTCAGCTCTGACTTATCGTCAGGTTAACATCCATATTCTACCATGGTTTAAACCTCATATTTTTGCCAAGTTAGTTGACTTCAATATATTGTCAGGTCAACATCTACATATTATACTTCTACCCTTATTTTAGACCTTCTGTCTGAGCAAGGTTGGTTGACTTCAGCATTCTATCGAGTTAACACCTACATGCCTCCCTTGGCTTAGACCTCACATCTTTGCCAAATCGGTTGACTTCGGCATTTAGGCAAATAAATAACCATGTTCTACCTTGGTCCAGACCTCACGTCTCTACCAGGTTGGTTGACCTCGATGTACCATCAAGTCGACATCTACATCTACATGTTCGGCCCTTGTTCCAAACCTGTCATCCGAGCAAGGTTTGTTGACTCCAATATCTCATTGGTTCGACATCTATATTCTGCTCTTGACCCAGACCTCCCATCTGAGTCAGGTTGATTGACTTCGACAGACCATCGAGGCAACATCTATCCTATATTGCTTCTGAGCCTGACATCCTATCAGGATCCACTATCCTATCTTCTGGCCTTGACGTCCAGCCGAAGCCAGCAATCCTTGTTTTCAAACTCAACATCCTATCATATATTTCAACTGTCCCATCTTTTGGCTTGGCCACCTCGGCTGAAGCCCGCTATCATATCTCTTACAACTCCTAGCTATTCCATCCTTTGGCTTAGCCATTTTGGCCGAAGTTGCTATTATATCTTTCAGCTACTCCACCCTCTGGCTCAGCCATTCAAGCTAAAGCCACTATCACAATTTTTCAGCTATCTCATCTTCCGGCTTGGCCATTTCGGCTGAAGCCGCTATCATAATTTTCAACTATTCTATCCTTCGGCTCAGCCATCCCAGTCAAAGCCCGTTATCACATATTTTCAATTATTTGGCTTAGCGATTCCAGCCCATGCCCGCTACCATACCTTTTAGCTATTCTACCCTTCGACTGAGGCCGCTGGCATAACTTTTAGCTATTCTATCTTCATGCTTAATCATTTCGGTCAAAGCCTGCTACCATATCTTTCGGCCATCCTACCTTTCAGCTTACCATTACAGCCAAAGTCACCATCATATCTTCCACTATTTTATCTCCCAGCTTAGCCATTCCGGCCAAAGCCCGCTACCATATGCTTTTAGTCATTCTATCTTTCGGCTTGGCAAAGCCCGCTATCATAATTTCCCAACTATCTTAGCTTCCGACTTAGCCATTCCGGCCAAAACCCGCTACCATATGCGTTTAGCCATTCTATATTTTGGCTTGGTAAAGCCCGCTATCATAATTTCCCAACTGTCTTAGCTTTCGGCTTAGCCATTTCGGCCAAAGCCACTATCATGATATTTTTAGCTATTTTATCTCTCGACTTAGCCATTCTGCCTAAAGCTGCTGCCATATGCTTTTAGCCATTCTATTTTTCGGCTTGGCAAAGCTCGCTATCATAATTTTTCAGTTATCTTATCTTCCAGCTTAGCCATTCCGACCAAAGCCGCTATCACAATATTTTCATTATTTTATCTTCCAGCTTAGTTATTTCAGCCAAAGTCGCTATCACAATATTTTTAACTATTTTATCTCCTGACTTAGCCATTTCGGTCAAAGCCGGACCTGTCTCCGAAGGGCTCCAGTCTCTCGCGGAGCTATCCACCATCTGGCAAGGCAATGGGTAGCAGCTCAGGGTGGGTCTCTTCGGCTCTCCCTAGCCCGCAGAGTCACACATAGCCCCACACCTGCATCGTATTTCACCAAACATCAGCATATAGGAAGCATAAAAGAAAATTACATAACCAATTTTAAGGTAGAATCGTACCTGGAGTAGAGGTGAGAAGCCACCGAGCATCGTCCGCCGGCTGGTAGAACTGAGGGTGTCGAATAGGAAGGCAACGACCGCCACTCCCCAGGCGTAGTCCCCAACGTGGTCAAGGTATTCGAGCAACGGTAGGAAGCGGCAGCTGATCACGTCCGCTCTCATTGCAAATAAAAGCCGCCCGAAGAACAGCATCAGAAACCTCCACAAAACTCTGTCAGCCTCCGGTCCTAGCTCTGCCGCTACTCTGGGTCAGGCCCACTCCACCAACCTCTCCAAGTGATGCTCGGGTAGCTCCCCAGTCGCATTCCTGGCTCTCCTCAGTCTGATACTATCCTGTAGTCTCGCCCTCGTCAATGTCGTGGACTGGCACTCCGGGTGAAGCAGCTTCTGTCCAAGTAGCTCCTGGACCATCTCCCGGTTGTCAGGGTACGTCCTCCAGTTGACTAGAGACCCATGCACGTGTAGGCCAGTGATCCGAGCTACGTCCTCTAGCATGGAGACCATGTGGCCCCACGGGAAGAGGAACATACGGCTCACTGGGTCCCAGCGGTCGTGTAGAGTGTAGAGTAGCGGTGTGTCAAACCGGCCAACCTCAATGCTCAGGAACTCGGTGAATCCCATCGCCGCTAGTCTCTCCCGTTGGAAGTCGGGCAGTGCAAGGTACACTACCTGGACCTGCAGCCAAGAGATCCAGGTACTACACTTTCCCTACATACATTTTAGGATAATTACATTAGTTATTCATTTTATTTATTTATATATTTTATTAATTGAATAAATCAAGGAGGAAGAAAGAAAAATCTGGTTCAATAAACTGAACGGTCACATATGGGCCACTTTTATCATTCAACGGTTTGATCATAACCATTCCAAACAACACTCTTTTAGGGATCCACGGTCACCCATGGACTGCTCTACCCATTGGACGGCCCAATATGGACCATGTCATTTTTGTGTGCCCAACCCATCAATGGCCATTCCCTAGCCGTTCAATGAGTCCACGGTCATAGCCTGATCGGGGCTCCCCCTCTCAAGCCCCTGATCACTCAAGGTTGCATGGCCTTTCCTTTAACCGTGTACCTACGCACGGCCTGATAAAGACCGTTCTGTTCCTGATGCTTTAACTTCTGAATGAACCAGTGTGGACCATCCTGGATTTGCACGGTCCTCCAAGGATCGTGCTCCTCCCCAATACTCCTCTGGTTCGACCCCGTTGGAACAGCCAGCCATGGGCCGTGCTATCATAGAATGGTTCTATTTGAACTGTGTTATTCTAGTGCGCGGTTCCTGTTGAACCGTTTTACGATCATCGTACCCGACGGTGTCAACCCCCATCCCGCCGGCAGTGAGGGCCCATGGGCGCCTTCCGACCGGCCCTAAAGGGGTCATTCACCCCTCTTCTACCCATTTAAACCGCATGCATAGATCAAAATTAAAATGGCTAAGGGTTTTTTAGGCAACCTACCTTGGAGGTTCACGGTGGCTTCTCCACCGCCGCCGTGGCCGCCTCCGGCGGTGCGCCAGCGTCCTCCTCTTCCCAGGTGACGACCACCCCGGCTTCTTCCTCAACAGCGGGCAGTGGCGGCGGTGCTTCTTCTCCCGCTGCAGGCGGCGACATGGTGGTCTCCTCCGCGATGGTCACCGGCACCGATGATGGCGGTGCGTCCTCCTCACTGGCCATGCTAGGGCACCTCGTTTGGTGCTTGGTGCGCATAAAAAAGGGGGGGAGATGAGGGAATGAGATTGAGAGAGTGAGTGGGAGGAGAGAATGAGATCGAGAGGGAGAGAAATGAAGAACGTGGCGGTGGCACTCCTCCCTCTTCCTCCGTCGGTTACGATGGAGAGGGTGGAGGAAGAGGAAGTTTTTTTTTTTGGAACCCGCCAGTTATTGAACGGTCTATTGGTAGACCATTCCGTCACTAGATGGTCTCCACTTTGACCGCTTAAGCTGCAACGGTGCTCTTCCATTGAGCGGCCAGAGTCTAGCCGTTCAGTTGATGGAACGGCTTCCTGATAGCCCGTGTATCTTCACATTCATGTTCAAAATTGCTTATGTTTGCATAGCCAAGACAAGGCTGTTACACTCTATGAACGGTCTCACTTTGACCGTTTATGTGTTGAAATAATGAAGAATGTTTTGGAGCCCCATTATTGTTGCATTCTATGATTAAGTGAGGATATTTTGATTTGAATGATTATTTCATGATTTATATTGCAAAGCATGTTCATGATTTCCTTTGCAACTTCACTCCAACTTGCCTTTCATCACCGTCAGGTAAGTCAGGTAAGTATTTCGATCCCTATATCCCTTATTGCATTACTATATGGTATCTAAGATATATTATCTCGAGAACCAGTTGGTTGTTCACATGTTCTAGGATCTGATGTTCCCCTATAACAAAAATAGTGATGATCTAGGTGCACATGTTTAACCTCTGGATAGGCCGTTAGGTTGAGAAAATTAGGGGACGATGGTTCTATCTCACACATCATGGTTGCGGATAGTGTCTTGCGGCATAGCCAAGCAACGCCCCAGAAGATGAAGCAGATATGGGTCACTAAGCAAGAGGCCCGCGCCATCAAGCAAGCCAGGGTAGCAAAGCCCGATCAAGCTTCAGAACGGCAACAAGTGCCTTCTTCATCATCTTGGGATATCAAGTCCTCGTGCCCCCGGGGACAAAAAAAAAAGGGTCTATTGGAAGCCCACTGTTACCCAAGCCTCGGCCCCAATCCGAACAGAACAAATTGCCCTTGTTGAAACTCCCACAACACGCGTTTCAGTGCTCGACAGGTTAGGGGCGCCAGTCCGCTCGACGGCCCAACCACCTAGAAAGAAAAGGGTGTTTCAAATGTCTGGCACTGGGGATAGCATGAAGGTGTATACCTGCTATGTCTCCGGTCAGGAGCCGATGGAGGTCGCTGGCATCCCAGCCAATACCTTAATACCTGAAACACCACCCGAAGAAGTCTTCAAGCCCAATTTAGTGGTCAGGCAGGGACTTCCAGCCAAGGTCAACATTAGGGACAAATTCAGGAGCAAGTTTTGTACCATGAGGAGATTCTGCCCCAGGAAGAAAATGACCCTGATGAAGTCATTAGCAGTCACGGAGAAGGGGGAGCTCGACCCATCGATGGTTACGCAAACCCGGTGTTCGAGCCCCCCACGAGAGCTGCATTCCAAGCAATGTCCGATGACGCCAAGTTTGAGACCATGCAGTGTTGTCACATAGAGATGACGAATCTCATGCTAGAGATGAAGTGGCAAATGAATGCGAATGCCCAAAGACCTCCAACACCGGTCTACAACCAAAATCTCCGGCGAGAGCAACAGTTGGGTAACCTTGTCATTGTCAACTGACAAATAGTGGCACCCTATAATGTAGTCGTTGAAGCGGGGACCGAGCCACTAACTCCAGCGGCTGAAGATGTCATCGTCCAACGACATTTGATAGAGAAAATAGTTGAAGATAAGTTTGCCCAACGCGGTGAGGGTATTGCCACTGTTGACTTATATAGGGTACCATACCCACTCCACCACCAATTCAAAAAGCTTCCACCGGACTGCCCAAAAACACCAAAGCCAAGAAGTTCAACGGCTTGGGATCCCCACATGAACACTTGGCTAATTATATAACTGCCATGTGTGATTTGGCACTTGAGGAGTCATAACTCCTACTTTGCGACCTCTCTCACGGGCAATGCCTTCCAATGGTACTCAAGGTTGAAGCCCAATTCTATCGTTGACTGGGCCGATTTGTAGAAGAAGTTTATTGATCACTGTCAAGCGGCTGAAAGGAAAGTTTCCCTTGCAGAACTATGCTCACTCAAGTAGAAGAGGGGGAAAATTGCACTAGATTTCTTCAAGCGTTGAAGGGACTTCGGCATGAGATGTGACAACCCTCCTTCCCAAGAAGATGCAATAACAATATGCCGAAGGGGCTTATCGACAGAAATCGGTGAAAAGCTTCTGGGGGCAAACATCAAAGGTTTCGACCAATTGAATTCGGTCGTTGCGGAGATAGAAATGTCCTTTGCCGATAACTCAACCTTCACCCCCTCGAAGGGTAAGGCTCCTAAGGAGCGTAGTGCCATGGGTAAGGAGGTAAGTGCTATCGATTTCTCCCCCGCAAATGGGTCTGATGAAGTGGTGCCCCAAGCAACTCCGACAAGAAATCCGAAGGGAAGGCATCGGCAAGATTGTCTGAGCGTATGAAAACTCCTTATTCCTTCAAGAAGGAGCATACCGAGAGACTTTTCAATCTCTGTCTTAAGAACAAGCTGATATCCCTCCTAGATCCTAAGAAATCGGAGGATGCCAACAAATCTGATGACCCCAATTACTATGTATATCATCGTATACTGGGTCATACCATTGAAAACTGCTATGTTTTCAAGGATGAGGCGGAAAAGATGATCCAAAATCGGCCCATCATGATGAGGAGTAATTTGGTGGATTCCCCACAACCCCATGCCTGGGATCGACCGACTTGATCGGCTAATGTAATTCACCATTCACTTGATGGGAGCCATAGGGCAATAGCCTTCACATTCTTTGAACCCGAGATATAGCAATCCTACCCCAGCCGATCCTAACCTATTGTGTGGTACCCAGGCTTGAGGCCCTCTCATCAATCCTCCTTTCAGAAGGAGAATACCAAGAAAATATTCAACTACCTATTTAAGGAGGGTCGGATCATGGCACACGACTTACGACAACTTACACAGAGGTCGAGAAAAGGCATCTTCGGTATTGTGAATATCATGTTAGGATATCCCACCGCCATGAAGTCTAAGACTGCACCAAAATTCTCATCCAAAGAGGAGAGATCGATGTCCATGGAAATAGCATAACAAGGAGGAACCTCCGAGAGGTTGTCGAACAAATGTTAAATCAAAATCATTCTCTAACAATAGTGGGAAAAGAAGATTCGGCCCCTCGTGACTAGCAAGGGACAACGCCTCAAGTTGATCCCTAGGCATCCCAAGGCAGGGGCTCATTGACATTCTCTGTTAATGTCATACATGCATCAACTTCCCACACGCCCTCCAAGTTGAAAGCACAGGAGGTTGGTCCCAGTTCGGGTCGATCCACAATAGAGTGCCCTGAATGGCAACCCTGCCAGGACTTAAAGTCCTTGTCTTTTTTGAAGGAGGAAACCCAGAGGTTGCTTGAGATTCTCCTGGACAGGAAAGAAATCCTGGTGTGTGATCCTCCACAACGCCGCCCTAAACAAAAAGGGACGCAGTCCCAAAGATGAAGCACCAGATAAAGTCTCACCGATGAAGAGAGGAAGGAGAAAGGCCTCGGAGGAAAACTCCACGCCGAGTGTCACCGCCGAGGTTATGAAGTGAGAGAAAAGCTTAGGGCAGAATGAACCCGACGCCTTCCTCAGCGGGTTAAATAGTAGAAGCTGGGCAAGCCTCTTGGTGCCAGAAATGGCGCGTCGAGAGCTCCTTCGTAACAAGGCGTGCCGAGGACAAGGTGACACCGAGAGGACCCCGCGCCAAGAGTCACTCTGCGAGGAAGTGCGCCGAGGACCCCTTCGAGCCGAGATGAAGGTGCCGAGGTGACTAGAGCTGATTCACTCTCGCCGAGAAGATGAAGTTAGTAAATTAAGACAGGGCCCCGTGAGTACTGAAATTATATGAATATGGTAAAGCCACCAAGCTATAAATTGAAAAGAATCAACAGTGTCAAGCAAAGAGATATGCTCAAATACTGAACGATACACCCGTAGGCCCCGTATCGCTCATTCTTCACTCACGCCACCTGCTGGAAGGGGGCATTTGTTTACACCTAAAATATGTACAAATATAAGAGGAAGAAGCCAAAGAAATTCTAGGGCCTCCAACAAAGATGATGCTCTAATGATATTCCTGGGAATTCTTGCAAATCAGAATAGAAGAAGATCCATTACCCTAACACTCCGTCCGGCTGAGGTCACTTCTGGGCAAAGCTGCTGCCCAGTACTGCTGTTGTTCAGACAGTTAGGCTGATTAAGACTATGTCAAGCTCTGGGTAATCATCTGCCTGATGAAA
Organism: Amorphophallus titanum; assembly: GCA_024336825.1. Classification (NCBI taxonomy): domain Eukaryota; kingdom Viridiplantae; phylum Streptophyta; class Magnoliopsida; order Alismatales; family Araceae; genus Amorphophallus; species Amorphophallus titanum. Next base: position 28,729,481 of record JANBPO010009603.1, read on the forward strand.
AGGATCTTCAGAATATTTTGATGCTAAAAAAAAGGGATTCACACTGTTTGACATATACTTGTGGATGCTATGTATTGGATAAGATGTAAAAAGAACAAAGAAGCCCACATATAAGACCCATTCATTCAAACTTGGATGGCACCGATACATAAAGGGTGAAATGGGCCCAAGCCCAATAAGGCTTGGCAAGAAGCGTGCTGATTGAAGGTGAGGCTAAGATATTTGGTGTGCCGATGACATGCAGCGCCCGAAAGAACTTACGCCAAGTGAAGAAGGGTCTCCGCCTTATATAAACCACAATTTCGAATAGAGAGAGAGATAACAGATAGCATAGAAGAAACCTCATTGAGAAAAGATACAGAGAGATTGAGAGTCCACTGCGAAGAGAAGAGAAAGAGCAGAGGGTGAGTAGAGAAGGTCCAAGGTGGGAGTCTGTGTCCGATGCCCTTAAGGGCTACATTTTCCCCTCCCATTTCTTATTGTCATTCCTCTTCTGCATGTAATCTCTATTTGAATTAGAGCATCGATGCGTTTCTGTAGTTTCTTTCATTTGAGTTGCAGATAGGCGTGTAATCTCGATGCTTGTCTGCCCAAAAGATGTATCCATTTCATCTAGTGAAGTGAAGTGATAAGTTTTGGAGTCCTCTTCTCCCAATCTCTCGTTTGCAACTCTGTGCGTAGCACCTACGAAATTAGGATTTATTGTGAGAAGCATATGAGTCGTAGCTTGTATGATTTATTCTTGGCATCGTTCTGAATTTTCTTTAACCTCATAATCACTGTGGGAGCCTGAGACAGTCCATGTCATGGCTTCTCACTCGTGAGTTAGAGAGGGATATAGCTGAACCATGATTTACAAGACCTGATAGGTAATCTGGCCTCCTAGTTACTTTTTGGGTAAAGCCTACTATATCCCTAGTGGCAGAGTCTGATTCACTGAATAACTCTAGCCCCTTGTATAAAAATCATTCTGATTGCCTCCTCATTGCTTCCTTCGACCTTGTAGTCACTATGAGAGCCTAAGATAGCCCAACCCATGGCCCTCACTTGTGATGTTTTAAGGAACATGATCAAAATGCCCCGGTGGTCAATCTACTCCAGATGATATCTCTGTGAGGAAACTCCCTTAATCCCCTTGAGTACTACTGCCCCAGAGTTCATTACCTCCGAAATCCCCTGGTCCAAGCATCCAGGGCCTCCAAAATACCCAGAATCAAAATTCCTGTTAGTTCAGAACCTGAGAAACCCTTTTGAAACTCAAAACCCTTCCAAAGACCCCCCCTCGATGCCATTTTCCCTCAGTGCACAAGCCTTCCATCGATGCCCTTCTTTTCGCGTCGAGAGCCACCCCCCAAGCCGAGCTCCCTCCGCGCCAAGGCCCCATGCCATACCCCGCTCGCATCGAGACCCTATATCATGCCTTGCTCGCACCGAGCACCCTTTAAACTTTGAAGAGTCCACCCTGGTGAGCTTCAACTTAAGCTTAGTATCCTAATTCCATTAGGCTGCCCTCAGATCTTGAGTCTTGTTGCATCCCCTATAGTTTTGATGGTGTCATACACTATAAGTTACTTACAGTGATTGTCATGGTTATGCACTGGTGCTTTGTATGTTTCATTGATTTGTGCATATGTGTCCTTGAATTTCATGAGTCCATATTTTATTTTTGTGCTTCATGAATATTTCATAAGTCCATGCATATTTTGGTCTCTCTTGAAGCATTGCCCAAAACATAAGTCCATGCAGGTTCTGCTTTGTGTTATAAACTCCGTGCACATTTTCATAAAGTCCTTGCTTGCTCAAAGCACGTGCATTTCTTTGTTTTCCATTTGAACTAAGTCCGTGCAAGTTTAGTCTGTGTTGAAAAACACATGTCCGTGCACTTTTGAGCACGAGCTCCTCAGCGAAAAATGATGATGAAAATGATAAATGATAATAGATGCATGATGCTTTCAAGTAGACCACACCGGCTGGCTCTGTTCTCTCCTCCTCCACTCGGCACCCATGTCCTTCCGGGATGTCAGTCGAGGGGTACGACTTAGACCTTCTGTCTAAGTCGGAGAAACCCGATCTCCTTGCGTTGGTACAAGTCCAAGTACCGATGACCTTTCAGCATCATGACCTTCCGTTTAAGTCAAGAATTATTCTTCCTTGACGTCATGACCTCACGTCTAAGCTAAGTCGCTCGGTGTCATGACCTTGTGTCTAAGTCGAGAGTCGTTTCACTTCGGCGTCATGACCGTGTATCTAAGTCAAGAATTATTCCGCCTTGGCGTAATGACCTTACGTCTAATCCCAGTCGTTCGGCGTCATGACCTTCTTGTCTAAGCCGAAAATCCCTCTACCTTGGCATCATGACTCTCCGTCTAAGCCAAGTTGTTCAACCGAACTTCTTGCGTCGATGCAATCCTAGCATTGACGAATACACTTAACGCGGCGACTCAACCAAAGGCTCTGGCCTAGACCTTTTGTCTAAGTCGAAAAAAGATCGAATTCCTTGCGTTGATGCAATCCCAACATCAACGAATACACTTAATGCGGCATCTTAGCCGAAGGCTCTGACCTAGACCTTTCGTTTGAGTTAGAGAAACCCAAATTTCTTACATTAATGCGATCCCAGCATTGGCGAACTACCTTAACGCGGCAACTCAGTCGAAGGCTCTGGCCTAGACCTTTCGTCTGAGTCAGAGAAACTTGAATTTCTTGCGTTAATGAGATCCCAGTATTGATGAACTACCTTAACACGGTGACTTAGTCGAAGGTTCTGGCCTAGACCTTTCGTCTAAGTCAGAGAAGCCTGAAATACCTTGCGTCGGTGCAGTCCCAGCATCGATGAACTACTTAACTCGGTGCCTAAGACCCTCTAAGGTCTCAACCGAGTGATCCAACCTAGAGACCTTTAATCTAAGTTGGAGAAACTCAAAACTCCTTACGTCGGTGTAATCCCAGCATCAATGAACCACCTTAACTCGGCACCTAAGGCCTTTCGGGGGTCTCGACCGAGCAATTCGACCTAGACCTTTCGTCTAAGTCAGAGAAACTCGAAATTCATTGCGTCGGTGCAATCCCAACATCGATGAACCACTTAACTCGGTGCCTAAGGCCTTTTCGGGGTCTCAGCCAAGCAATTCAACCTAGACCTTTCATCTGAGTCTGAGAAACCCAAAATTTCTTACGTCGGTGCAATCCCAATATCGATGAACCACTTAACTCAGTGCCTAAGGCCTTTTTCGGGGCCTCAGCCAAGCAATACGACCTCGAACTTTCGTCTAAGTCTGAGAAACCCAAAACTCCTTGTGTTAGTGCCATTCTGACATCGACGGACCACACAACCTGGTGTCCGCGGCCTCTCGAGGTCTCAACTGAAGATCCTGGCCTAGACCTTTCGTCTAAGCCAGATAAACTTGAATCTTTGTGTCGACATAAACCCAATATCGGCGATACCACTCGGGTTGGCTCCTGTCTCTTGGATAGGACTGATCCATCCGACCCACCACGACGATCAACACAACCGAATGGCTTAGACCTTCTAGCTAATACTAGATAAATCGAATACCCTTACATTGGTATAGACCCAATACCGATGATGGCATTTTGGTTAGCACTTGACTTTCGGTTGGGACCAGTCAATACAGTTTGCGGACGAGATCAACCTTACGAAGCCGAAGAAGTCTTGCGAGATGATAAGCTACACCTGCAGGTCCCGCTCCCTCGTCCCTTGTCTGTGGCACCTGCAGGTGGGGGCATTTGTTGGTGATAAAAAAAAATGGCGCCCACGATAGTCGACATCAATTCTTCAATTGGCATCTCTTAGATGGACGCCAATTCTTTCAAGTCGACTCATCCCTCCGTAAGTCGACTCACATGAATCAACGCCCGTTATTGTGGACGCCAATCCTTAAATGGGCACCTTTGCACAGTGACGCCAATTCTTGGCATTTCTAGATTTTATGAAAATTTGGATTTTGTACTCCGATAAAATGGCACCTTTCATGAGAAATACGAACTTATCTATTGGCGCTTCTGCAGATGGACGCCAATTCCTAGCGATATTGAATATTTTTGAATTATCGAAATCCGAAGAATGAGTGTTTGTTTGAAGAGACGTGATTTAAAGAATTGGCGGTAGACGTGATGGATGCCATTTCACCATCATTTTCACTGTAGCATCAACGGCTCTGCTGTTTTCCCGTGACGCCCGATGACGCTCCCATGCCATCGTGTGACCACTCTCGTGCCTGGCTGGCAGGGAAGGTGCCACCGGAGGGGGGGCCTCCCCTACCTCACCCACTCCCTTACCACTGTAGCTGTGGTGACATCAACGTCCACGACGTCGGCAGGCAATAACGCGACGACACGACAACAACGGCAGCGTCAGCACCATACGGAGTAGCGACGGGCGATGGAAATAAAGAACAAAAAATAGAAGCATGAAGGGGGGCTCTCCCTCCGAATGAGGGTTCTTAAGCCCTATAAAAGGCCCCCCTGTGGAGCCACAAACCTTCTTCGGTCCTCTTGGAAGCCTCGACAGCAGAGTCTCCTTCCCGATCGCCCTACTACCCCAGAGGTTGAAGAGAGAGAAGAGAGAATCAGAGTGGGGGGGAGAGAGGACTTGGGAGCCTCCCGCCTTCGACTCGCACGTAGGCGCGAGTGCCGCGGATGCCGTGGGAGCCTTGTCGTCATTTTTTGACGTCCACACTCGTGCAGTTTATTTTCTGTAATTTGGGTAGCCCGAGACGAGCTGAGGGGGTTTATTTCTCCATCGGGGTGAAAATGCATGATTTTGGGGTGTGAGTCGGATTGAGGGTTTTGATTGCATTTTTGGGATTTTAATAGGTCCTCTCGGTGCTAAAGAGGTTGGGGACTAATTTTCCCTTGTTTTCCCCTTCACGTGGGTGTGAACGGGACGTGGAAATAGATTTTTTGCGGAGTTTGCCATTTTTGGGCTTGGGACTGCATAGCGGTCCTTTCAGGGACTGCTAGCAGGTGAGGTGGTCCTCAGGAGACTGCTAGGAGTCCCTTATGTCGGTTCGAGCCTTGCAGTCACGCGATGGACCGCTATCGAGCTTTGCGGTCTCTAGGAGACTGCCAGGATGTGTCGTGCGATCAGGGCATGACCATTTTCTATTTTCGTAGTCGTTGAGGGCCAGGTTGGGTAGCGGCCTTGCAACTGACCGCCAACCAGCGGCTAGCGATCAGGCCAAGGACCACCACCTTGCTTGGCGGTCTAGAGGTAGCCACCTGCGATTTGAATGTCTCCAAGGCTTAGGAGTCCTGGCTGGACTGCTAGGCCAGGCCTTGTGGTCCGGAGGAGTCCGCCAGGCATTGTGACGGCCCAGAGAGGACCACCACGTGGTTTTTGTGTTCGCCGTGTCCGTTTTGCATTGTGTTGGCTTCCGGTCGACCTGGTTGTGACCCAATGGTTGACCTTCGGCCTCGTAGATGTCCCAGACACCATGGGTTCTATGTTCTCATTTTTGGGGGTGTCCAAAAGTGCCGTGTTACCTTGGTTTACGTGCTCATGGTCTTAAGGGTCCGGGGAGGCCCTTATGTTCTGGGCTTTCGTGCTTTGCTAGATCGAGTTGTTGTAAGTTGGTATAAGTGCAGAGAGTCTTCCCCGCACGATGTGGGTTTCTCCGAGAAGCATTTTTCGTGTGGGCCATGTGTGTGACCTTGGACTGTGAGTCCAGTTAACCAGCCTGGGGCTAGAGATTTTCCGTATGTCCCTTGGATGAGGGATTGACTCGGCGGCTTGTGAGCTACCTTGAGAATCGTCTCACTTGGTTTCAAACCTAGGGATTAGGCTAGATTTAAGGCATTGTGTCGTCACGTGTAGCGGTCTTAACCCGAGTCTCGTGACTCGGGGACCGCTGGGTTATTAGGTCTAGTGGGCTGTCCAGAGTCAGGTGGCTCCGAGCCACCTGTTATTTCACATTACTCGAGATGGGTGAGTGCGTAATTTTCAATGTCCACGTTTAGTGATCCCCCACTAGTCATAACTTTCCTGCGTACACGTGTGCGGACCCCACTTGGGAGTGGTAGAGAGCGTGACCTGGAGAGACGGTTGTTAGGTTGGTTACCATAGGGCCCCTATGCGCAACCTGAGTCTGGGCTTCAGGGGAAGAACCAGCTAGAGGGCCTGACCTAGGGCGCATGGTCTGTGTGTGCACACGTAGTTGGGGGCGTCAGACCCACGCTGACGAGCATGACCCTAACTAGTCCTTGTTCTATGGTTACTGGTATGGTGTCTCAGTCTCCGCCTGGGGAGTCATAGACAGACACCTGAGGCTGCAGACTAAGTCATCAGTGGACGTATCTGGCCTTGCTTCTAGTGGGCAGGTACTCCCGTCATGTGTCGTGAGTTTGTCATGACTCGAGGTCTCGTTTCTCATTCGCGAGACGAGATTTTACGTGTCATTTCGGTGTGAGCCTTCATGTGTGAGCACAGGCCTTCACGACAGAGGTGTCATGATATTTTTCTAGTAGCATGGCTAGGGTGGTGTGTAGTTTGGTGGTCCCTCGACTGTGGAATCGAGGTATTGATTTCCTTCCCGGTGGGAGTAGATGTAGAGCCGTTGTTTCATCGGCTGCCGTGTTTCAGGGATTCGTGTACAGTCGTGCTTTCTACCGTTATTGTTGTAGCTACTCCTGCAGTACTGCCCTTATTTTTGGTTGGGGTTCTGCGGGACCCCTATTGAGCCAGTGATAGGAGGCTCACCCTTGATTTTCAAGTGTTGCGATTCTTCCTCGAGGTTCGAGGGCGTTACGTGGAGGTTCTTAGTTGTCAGTTAGTCGGGCCTAGTGTTCACTCGACATCAGGTATGCTTATCTACCTTAGATTGTACTTTTGTTGGACTAGACTCTATTGTAGTTAGTTGTTTATTTCTGTTAATTATTGAATTATCCTGCTTTATTTCTTATTTCTATGTACACCACACCTATCCTTTTTAGCCCTTTCGATCACTCCGGCTCGTGGGCAGCGGGCCAGGGTCCAAATGGTATCGGGTCATTCCCAGTATCCGGATCTTGGGTCGTTACAGGGCTAACCAATTAGAGTCTGTCAGGGGACATGGAGCCACCAATAGAATCCTTGCCAGTACATTAGGGGGGATGTGGTAAGACAGGCCTTAAGGTTTATAGATTTCTAGGTGTGAGGGACTTCTTGACTGTCCAGGGTGGAGAGCCTATAGGCACATTTTCTTTGCTCCTATGTTACCTTGTATGATTCTTCCCACTTGGGTGCAAGTTTTCTTGTCGCGGATTGAGGATCTGCAATGCTAGCACGCCGTAGGACCAGGTCATTGGGGAGGAAGAGACATTCTTGTACCCAAGCATTATGGTACTGGGCCAATCATTACAGATAGGTGACCAATCGTGCTTAGGCTCGTTCTTTGTCCTCGGTCAGCAAGTCCATATTTTCTCAGAGTGCCTAGTTGTTGCATGCCATGTTAAACTGGCTAACCCTGCGCGTGGAGTTGGAGATCTCCACTAGATTGACCGCCTCTGCTTCGTAGGCTAGGTGGAATGGGGTCTCACCTATGGCTGTGCGAGCAGTGTTGGGTAGCGTGTCTATCTATGATTCGTCAGCCTAAGGGAGGCGGGTCTTGATGTCGTGCAAGAGGGTCCTGTTTCCTTTCTTAACCAGTCCATTGGCTTAGGGGTGCCCCACCGAGATGTAATAGTTCCAAATTCTTAATTCCGAGCACTTTCCTCAGAAGTGGGTGTTGTCGAACTATCGTCCACTATTGGTGGTTTGTACCCTGGGTATTCCAAACCGATAGACGACACTCTATAGGATGAACTTCCATGTCCCATCGCTGGTGATCGTGGCGAGTGACTCCGCCTTGACCCACTTGGTGAAGTAGTCAATGGTGATGGCCAAGAACTTCTTCTGCCTTTACACTTATGGGAAGGGACCGGGGATGTCTACTCCCCACTAAGTGAAGGGGCGAGGTTCCATCAAGTTGTGGAGAGGGTTGCCGACTGGTGATGGAGGTGTCTGAACAGCTGGCACTGATCGCAATGCCACATGTAGTGGAGGTTGTCCTACTGCATGGTAGGCCATCAATACCCTTGGCGAAGAAGGCTTCTGGCAAATGCTCGCCCTTCGACATGGCTACCATAGAGCCCCACATGAGTATCACAGATGACTTGCTTGGCTTCAGAGGCGGACAATCACTTGAGGAGGGGTAGAGGGAGGGAGCGCCTATAGCGGCGTTCACTGACAACGAAGAAGTGGGATGCTCACACTTTGACTCATCTTATCTCTGACTAGTCCTTTGGGAGATTTTGTCGAAAAAAGGGCTTGTGGTCGATGGCCTTGACCCATGGCTCTGGTTCCCCAATGCTTGGCCGTTGGAGCTTCTCGACTAGGACTAATCATCAACTGAACAACGTGGTAGACGAGGCGAGGTGAGACAAGGTGTCGGCCTGAGCATTCTCCACTCTCGAGATGTGCACAATCTCAAAGTATTCGAGGCCTTAGGAGGCCTCTCTAACCTTTTAGAGGTAGCTGGACATGGCCAGCTCCCTGGCCTCATACTCCCTCTTGACTTGGTTGGCGAACAGAACTGAGTCACTCAAGGTTTGGAGGTGGAGGGATCCCAAGTGCTTGGCCATGTTGATGTCAGAGATGAGGGTACCATACTCTGCCACGTTGTTGGTGGCCGAGAAGTTGAAGCATAGTGTGTACTAGAGCTCGACTCCCTTTGGAGAAGAGAGGACCAATCTGACATCACTATCACTTAAGCACGATGATCCATCAACATAGAGCTCCCAGATGGACTTCGTTGGGGAGGTTCCATTCCCTTCATCGGGGAGGGTGCATTTAGCCACGAAGTCAGCTAATGCTTGGGTTTTGATGGCCATCCTCGGGTGAAAGCCGATGTCAAACTCCCCGAGCTCGACCTTCCATTTGACCAGCCTCCCTGAGGCTTCAGGGTTCTGAAGCACCTGGTGTAGGGGTTGGTCGGTCGGAACATTGATGGAGTAGGAGGAAGTAAGGTCACACATTGTGCATAGCCGTGATTAGGGCGAGAGCAAATTTCTCAGCTTGGGAGTACCGAAACTCTGCTCCCTAGAGGGCCTTGCTGATGTAGTACACAGGCTTCATTCCTCTATTGTCCTCTCTGATAAGCATGACACTAAGGATGGTCAGCATCACAGACAAGGAGAGGAGAAGTTTTTCATTGGGTAGGGGCTTGGAGAGGACGAGTGGCGAGGTCAAATACCTTTTTAGCTCTTTGAAGGCATCCTCACACTCTTGGCTCTAGTTGACATGTCCCTTCTTCTCTGGTGACTTGAGTGCTTGCTTGATCAATTTGAAGAATGGCAGGCAATGCTCAGTGGCCCGGGAGAGGAAGTGGCTAAGGGCTACGATATGGCCGGTGGGGCACTACATGTCACACACTCACTCAGGTCACTTCATCTACAGGGTGACCTTGATTTGCTCTGGGTTAGCTTCTTTCGTACGGTGGGTGTCAAGGAAGTCGAGGAACTTGCTGGAATGTACCCCGAATGCACACTTGTTTGGGTTCAGCTTCATGTTGTATCTCTGCAGGGTTGCGAACGTCTCCTCTAGGTCTCCTAGGTGCTCAGTAGTGCAGAGGCTTTTGATGAGCATGTCATCCATGTAGACCTCCCCGTTGTGACCGATCTGGGTGTCAAACATATGGTTGACCAAGTGCTAATACGTGGCCCCAGCATTCTTTAGGCTGAACGACATCATGGTGTAGCAGTAGAGACCATGATCGGTGATAATGGCAATCTTGCCTTGGTCGGGCTTAGGCATACTTATCTGGTGGTATCCCGAGTATGCGTCTAGAGAGTTTGGCATCTCATGCCTAGCCATGGCATCGATGAGCTAGTCAATTCACGGAATGGGGAAGCTATCTTTGGGGGTTATCCCAGAGCGTAGCTTCTCTCTCACTTGTTCCCAGAATATCGCTTGTTACTCGGGGTTGCAGCAGCACCTCTGTTGCTGCACCGGGACACATTGGATGCAACTTCAGTTGGCGGGTCAGCACCTGGGGGGGAATGATAGGGAGCTCGATCTTAGACCAAGTGAACACATCCTGGTTGGCTTCTAGGAAGCGTTAGTAGGCTTCTCGCTCTTCCTTGGAAAGGCGGGAGCAGATTCCTTGCATGTGGTTTGGGTCCTTGCCGATCTGGACAAGGAACACCTCCTCTGCGTGGGCTTCTCTATTGGGACCAAGCTCATCTTCTTATGGCTTCTTCTCGAGTGGCTTGCGCTCAACTGACTTGTCTCTATTGGAGATCAAGTAACATCATCAAGACTCCCCCTGGTTGCCTCTGACTTCCCACACTCTGTGAGGAGTGGGGAACTTAAGGTTTTGGTTAAAGATAAGTACAGTCCAACAGAAAGGGAAACACACCCTCAAGTCCGGGGAAGCCCGACACTAGCAAAACTGGCACTAAGAACCACGCACCACACCTCTAGACCACGAGGAGGAAGTGCAGCCACACCTGAAAAATCATGGGTGAGCCTCGTGTCACTGGCTCAGTAGGGGTCCTGCGGATCCCCACCACGAACCAAAGCGGTAACAACAGTAACAACAACAAGAGTAACAGCAGGAGTAGGAGTAACAACAACAGAAGTAAAGAGGAAAAGTTGTACTGGATAGAAACACGGTAGCCGATCAAACCTCGGCCCTCTAAACTACTCCTAATCAGTAAGAACATGAATCCCCAGACAAACAATCAGGAATCACTAAACGATATACAGACACGCAGGCTTGTCCTCAAAGACCAAAGCCCAACACAAGACCACCCAGTCTAAAGCACTAACTCATACACGATCTCACCATCGTGTACCCTACACTGACCACGGGTGAAGACAAACACAGACTACCCACCAAGTTAGGTCAACCATGATGGAAACTAGTCACGAAAACCACAAGTCATGTATCATGTGATGGAAGCACCTCCTAACTAGAAGAAAAGCCAGATGCGTCCATTGACGACTTACACTGCGCCTCAAGCGTCTCCCACTCGCCTCAAACGCAGTAACTAAGACACTGAACAAGTAACTAAGAAACAACAATAACGAGTGACTAGTCAGGGTCACGTCTGTCGGCGCTCGTCTAACGCCCCTAACCACGTGTGCACACACAAGCCCAATGTCTTGAGCCAGGCCTCGAGCTGGTTTTCCCCTCCCGTCGGACTCTAACAGCTAGACAAAGGGGCCCACGGTAACTAGCCTATGAACCGTCTCTACCGAGAACTACCCCTCCACCACTCCCAGGTTGGCCGACACCCTAAGTGTCATCAGGCTATGACTAGTGGAGGCTCACTCAACACAAAGACTCAAAGTAGAAACATCGAAGTACAAATATGCTAAGCATGCACCTATCGCACGTACTACAAAGCATAAAGTAGCGCACAGAACTACTGTCAGACTTACGACAAACAACTAGACCTACACACAATGATCCTTGAGTCACATGGCTCGAGTCAACATCATCACATATCATCGTAATATACCATTAATCATTCGAGTCCCTAAGCCAAATCATGATAAAACACAAGTCCTCAACCCCTAAGCTACACATAGGACTCTCGATTCCGTAACACATAAAATAGAAAACATGAGGGATCTTTAAAACTCTCGAACCACATAGGCACACAAATCGAGATAAGGTGATACCTCCAAGCATCCCAAAACCAGAGTCTCGATCCTCGCAGGATAATTGAGACACTCACGAGGTCAACGTGTCAACCACTGGGTCATAACCGGGTTGACCCAAAACCATAATGACTCTCGAAATGCACAAAACACTGCTCGGTACAATGACACTTTTGGACACCCTATAATACAGTCACATCCCTCATAGGTCATCCACGACATCCATGGACAATGGGCTAACCAAGGGGTCGAAGCTAAGCCAATCAGAAGCCAAACCAACTCAAATGAAACACTGCACACTACTCGGGATAAAGTCGCCCTTCCGGGATCCCTTGACATACATATGACTCTCACAGGACTCCCAAGGCATCCATCGACCCAAAGGCCAACAAGGCATTGAATCTTGGGTTCACCGAAGCCCGAGACAACTCGAATAAGACACAAAAAATAGAAAGCATTAACGTGCCTATACCCAGTGTCGCGATGATTAACGCACCCCTACACAGGGTCATGATGTCATCAAAATGCACCTAACACATGGGTCATGATCACACACTGATGTGGCACTTACCTAGGTCACGTTAATAAATGCGGCCAGAACCTCGGGTGCGATAGCACATAGTCACGGCCTCCGCATGGGTCGTGTTAACATAGGGTCGCGGCCATCACCTGGGTCACGTTCCTAACCGCCCAACTGTTCATCTCCTACACGAGACGCAATGCCTAATTGTTGTGCATTCAACTTGTAACGTGACTTATACTATGGGTGCATTCTCGTCACAGTGCGAAAACTATAAAAATCTATAAAACTAAGTCTTTCCACGCCCCAATCATTCCCAAACGACAAGGAGACAGCCATAACCACAATATCAACCTTTCACAAGCCGGAAGGGATCCAGAAAACCACAAAATGGCTATCATACAGTCGATTTTCACAAATCCACCCAAAACGACTCACGAGGGTAACCGGCCTCCTACCGGCCCCAAATCACGGCCAATTACAACCAAACTGGCAGGAATTGAACCCTAACATTCCAGGGGTTCATTTTCTACCATTTAATGTGAGAAACATCGCTTGGAATGGTGATTCCTTCGCACACCCTAAAACATGCCATAATTCCATGAAAATTGGAAATCGACTCAAACGTGCACTAATTGGCACAGAATTAAAGGGAAAAGTAGAACAAGAGGTCAGGAATCCATCCCCCTACCTCCTTTGCAGAGCTCCCGAGCTGAAAATGCCGAAACCACCACACGAACTCATGCTGTGACACTTTGAATACACCAAGGGATCGCACCCATGTCATGCCTCATTCCACGTGCCATCACGCTCCACGACACCTCCATGACGATCCTGCCCCATTCGCCTTCACCACGGTCGGCCACTCGGGGGAAAGGGAAGAAGAGGAGAGAGAATGGAGGGGAGAGAGTTCTGGAATTCATTCTAAAGCTACATTATTGATTTTCCTTTTTGCTCAATTTTTTCCTTTCCATCCCATCTCAAATTTTTGTGTGTAGTGCTGTAATGACAGCATATTTTTGATACTCTGTTTTAGAGATCAGAGTGTTCCTCGTTACTAGGCAGCCGTGTGTCATCGATGACGGTGTTCCTTGAGTTGAAGCTGTGAATCAGCAGTTGTAGCAGATTATATCCACATGTGTGTATGTGTGTTACTCTTGCATGAGTGGAAACCTCATCGGTAGATGAGGGGTGGACGTAGGTCTGCTACATATTAGCCGAACCACCAAAAAAGTTTTTGTGCATTTGGTTGAATATTGTGTGGCTGATCCATTTCTTCTTCCCCCTTTACAGATTCACTTGTTAACCTCACTCTCTACCTATCGAGCTTAATCTGAACACATTGCGCTCACCCACATCCACTAAGTGTTCATTAGACTTTTGCCTGTGGTGTAGTAGATCCTTCTATCTGCCAAAATTTTTTATTTGGGCAAAGATGTAGCTATATTAATCCCTGCCCCAAACAAATGAACGATAAGCTTGCAAGCATATGATATAAAGTGGAAGGGGAGATGGAAAATAATAGAGGATTGTCATTGCCACCAAGGGCTAATAGTAGGAAATACTATAGGAAATGAAAGGGCATGTTGCATACATTAGAAAGAAGAGAGAATGCGGACGAAGGACAATCGCTACAATGATCGCGCGTGAGAAAAAGGGTGGAGGAACATATGTGGATTACACCTCCTCGCCCTCCACTCGGCCAGAGAGCAAGGGCCTCATGTTGTCCTCTTACCTTCCTGAGAATCAAAGATAAAATAGAGAAGAAAAACCCATTAGATCATGCACATGTAGCATCCACCCCCTATGTTGAAAGTGACATAAACACAAGAGGGAGAACGTACCAGGGGAGGGTTTTTAACCCCTGTAAATGGGACAAAATAATAGGTGTGTTTATTGTGATGAGAAAAGAGTGCCAAGGAGGATTTAAAACGTCATAAATAGTAGTGAAAAATGAGATGCAAAGCGTGCAAATGTGCATGCATGTGTAGAAAACTATGTGAAAAGTAGAAGAAAACTTAGGAATATGACAAACAAAGGAACAACTAGAAGAGGGAGGATGAAGACAAGAGGCTTCCCTGGTGATTGGGGGTCGAAGAAGAGCAGTTAGCAATGCGACATAACTTCGGCTCACATAGAAAATCGCCCCCCCTTACACCCATGAACACAGGAGGCTATTTATAGAACCTAGAAAACCCTAGCTCAAAATTTACAGATAAGCACCAAAAATAAGAGATTTAGCTTGATAAATGTGGAGATAATAGTGAAGATAAAACCCCAGAATAAATAATAATCGAGCTAGAAGGCTATCCTCGGTGGAAATGGCTAAAATAAGGACTCCTGGGCATCCTCAGCTGGAGAAAATAGAGCCTAGAATCATCAAGACTCTGTAATCAAAACACGACCAGTCGCGCAGCTGCCACTTGCAAAATGCGGTCAAGGGAAAATCGCTACTTGATGGAATCATAACAGAGTTGACGCACACAAGAAAGTCACGATCAGCTGTTAACCGCGACCAAAGGGCTTGGGAGACTTCAACCAGCTGATGAGTTAATCAAGGACGGATAACCTCCAAGGGTTCATGGGCCAGGAAATGATCAACAATAGACTCAAAATTCACTCAAGAAATCCTTCAAAACAATGGATAATTCCGGACATCACAAAATATGGATAAGAGAAATGAACTCACATTGCCGGTTAAAAATAGGTGCCATCAATAGATTGATAGAACTGATCTATTCAGCCCACTCTAGATCCGTTATTGCCAACCATCATCATTCACCATGACATACATACTAGGCTAGTGAGTACGCGCTTGCTATTCTTCGTCATTGGGCGTCCATGCGCATTCATCCTCATCGTTGCCACCTGCTCTTCAGTTCAGTGCCACTTCATCCCTTTTCTTATTTTTTTCCTTCTGTTGCATCTCAACTCCCTTCTCCTGGAGGTGTCTGGACATTACAAGTTTCGCATCTCCAAGCACATGGGTACAGCCATCAACCTCATGTTGTGTCCCTGGTTTTGGTGATGCCTAACTATGACTCGTTGCTTTTTTGAGTCATGGATGTGAAGAAATATTGGATATTATTTGAAGAATCGAATTCAGATTTAAGTGATTTAAGGCCCAATAAAGGCCCAAAATATGTTCAGTTCCATAACATTCTGCAGGCCTTGAAGATTGGGTGGAGCCAAAGAAAAGCAAGCTAAGTAGAATGCACTAGCTATCAATTGGGTTTATAGTTCAAGTTGACAAACAAAGGGAAAGTCAATCGACTGAATTTGAACTCAGTTGACAGATATGAAGATTCAGTCAACTGACTTTTTGGTAAGTCGACACACTTCAGCAGCAGCAACCTGTAGCAACAACAGCAAGGCAAGTGTCCTTTGTTTCATGTGGAATAATGTGAGGGGGCTCCTTAGCACCTGCGACAGTGGATTCCAAGGAAAGCAGCACGCCAAAGCAGGTTGATCTTAGGAGCTTACAGGTATTATGCCAGGAAGCAGTAGTAGCTGAGCGTTCATCAAAACTGGGTGCTTTTAAGTTGTATACAAAAGGCTTTGGATCAAAGATGATGGCGAAAGGGCAAGCAAAAGGGAAAACACATGAAGCATGGGCTGGCAAGTGTATTCCGTCTCTGTTATACCTTCTTTCTGATAAAATTTCGGCAGCATCTCCCCTTAATCCCGGGCGTAAGGGAGATACCCATTCTCCAGGCGGCCGACAGAGGATGTAGTGGACGAGGCGGCGGGCGACGTGGGTGGCGAGCGGTCGAGGACGGGAGCGAGGAATGGAGGCGGTGGCCCGGCGAGCTTGTTCGTGGATTCGGGAACTCGGCGACGGTTCGAGTGGTGTTTTCGCATGGAATCGGCGTCATCGGTGCAGGAAATCATCGTGAGAGGTAGGGAGACAGATCCCTAGCCCTTGCATGCTATTTTCCCATGATTTGTAGGCCAAAGCGAGGCCAAGAGAGGGTTTTCTTCCATGCCAGGGCGAAATATCATGTTTTTGGGGTGAGCGACGAATTCACCGATTTGATCGGGTTTTTGTGGAATGATTGGTACCTCCTGATAGTTTGGAGATCGGGGAAGAGTTTCCCCATATTTTCCCCATCACCCAGAGTGATTGGGGCATGGTTTAGGACCCCTCGGAGGGGTCGCATTCGAACGTCGCCAGAATCGGTCGACCGATGGGGTAAATCAGTCGACCGATAGGCAATTCCCCACGGAATGGCAGTCTGCCCTGGACTGCTCAACCGACCCAGAGAATTGGTCGACCGATCGCTGGACCGGTCGAACATCCCCATTGAATAAGTCGACCGACCCAAGGGGCAGGTTGACCGATTTAAGGCCTTTTTCACCTTTTTTGGCCACTGGTCAACCCGGTTGAGACCTATTGGTCGACCTTTTACCTCGTGGATGTCCCGGACATCCCGTGGAGACCGAGTTCTTATTTTTCGATGTCCGTGAGAGTCGTGTTACCTCGAATAGCATGCATGTGTGGTTTTGAGGGTCTGGATGACCCTATGTATTCCGGACTTCTTCGTTATGCTAGTTCGAGTCACCATGCACCCGAGTACGTACGGAGGGCTATTCTCGCACAGTGTTAGTTTTCTCGAAAGGTGGTTTCCGTGTGGGCCATGAGTATGGCCAGTGTCCGTGAGTTCCGTGACACAGCCAAGGGTGCTAGAGGTTTTCTTGTCCATTCCTGGAGGGGAGAGAATCCCGACGATAGTAGGCCCCCTCGTGAGTCCTTTGCATCATGATTTCTGGATTCCGACTTAGGGTGATTTAACGGCATGGAGCCGTATTGTACAGCGACCTTGAGATGAGTCGCGTGACTCAATGGCCGATAGTTTAGCCGATCTACTTAGCTGTCATGAGTCTAGTGGCACTGGACTGCCTTGTGTTCCGTGATACTTACGAGTTACGATGGGTGCGTGGGTAGCCCGTTAGTACTTCTATGTTTCTTCTATCGTACTTCGAATGACCCTCCACTAGACAAAGCTTTCTTGGGCGCACGTGCGCTTACCCACTGGGGGGAGGTGGAGAGCAGACCCGAAGAGATGATTTTAGGTTGGTTTCCGTAGGACCTCCCACTGTGGCGGCTTGAGTCCTGGCCGGGAGAAAAATCAACTAGAGAGCCTGACATAGCACAGTCAGTCAGTGTTTGCACACGTGTTCGGAGACGTTGAACGTACGCTGACGAGTGTGACCCCGACTAGGCTCTTGTTCTTGTGTTACTTGTGTACGGTATCTCAGTTACCGCGTTGAGGCGAGTGGGTGACACTTGAGGCGCGGACTAAGATGTCAGTGGATGCATCCGGCCTTACTTCTAGTGGACAGTTCTCTCGTCACACTAGACGAGATTCTACCGACTCAAGGTTCTAGTTTCCCGACAATCAGGTCATGGCTCTCTGGGTGACTTCTGTGTGTTTTTGCACATTGAGGTCGAGGGTTCCCAAGAGAGCCGTCATGGTTTCGCCCGTAGGCAGAGTCGTGTTCACGACAACGAGATCGTGACCTTACCCACGAACCGTGTGGTTTGGGCTGTGGCCTTCGTCGGTGAGGACGGGCCTGCACGACAGAGGTGTCGTGATTCCTTTCCTAGTAGCATAGCCGTGGTTTCACCATTGATTCGATGATTCCAGCCGTGAGGTCAAGGTTTTCACGTTAAGAGTAGGAGTAGCTTAGAGAGCCTTCGTTCCACCAACCGCTGTTGTTATTGCTCTTTCTACTATTGTTACTCCTATTGTTATTATTGTTATTGCTATAGTTTACCGCCGTTGTTTCGTGATAAGGATCCGCGGGACCCTTACTAAGCCGATGAGATGAGGCTCACCCCTTCCTTTTCAGGTGTAGCGGCCCCTCCTCGAGGTTAGAGGATTAGTGTAGCGGTTCGAGTTGCCAGCTTGCCAGAGTCGGGGTGTGCCCGGCGATTTGGGTACACTTTCTTTTCTGTTGACTATACTAGTGGATTGGGCTCTTGTTGGTCACAGAATTTATTTTAAAATATACTCTGGATGACATTTTATGAAAAATACGTTGTATGCTCTTTTTGAAAAGAAGCATTCCCCTGATACAGAGGGTAATTCCGTAGGTGCACATCGTATCAGACGATTTGGGTTCGGGTACTAGACCTCTCCCCACTGACCGAAGTCAGTGTTGATTTACATCGGCCTAACGTCCGAACACCTTTGTTTGACTGTCAAAAAAGTTCTAAAGTCCTTCTATGGGGGTTTTGATATTCGAGGGCCCTCTCGCTCAGCTATCGCTTAAGAACCACACATTTACCACCAACACATTAACTAGGCCAGTGTTAAGTCTGAGCAAAACCTTAGGATTTCGTTCACTCTCCATGGGATTCTGCATTGATACAGCAGAAAAACCCGAGTGGATGGTAAAACATGATCCAGGACTCACGAAAGTGCTCCGAAAGCTCTCCAATTTCGATCTGATGGATCCAGGGTATTACACTATAAGTCCAGGGAAGTTTCACCCTCGGTAGTAAAAAGTGTGTTGAACTCAGGGCTAAACACTTCCATCATTCCATGACACAATCCCTTTGAAATGGGATATCAGAAGCGTGAGGCGTAAACACTGTGGAAGACTCCTACCCTTGTCAATATTGAAGCATACTCCCATAGCATGAAGTCGGTAAACTCCACTACTCTAGCTTTGAACGAATGAGCATCTCCTACCTTGAAGTCAGCAAACCATCCTACTGCCAGGTGATACTTGAACTTCACAGCTAGGCAGTCCAAGACAAAAGGCTCCTCCTTGAAACCCAACTTCAAGGGTGCTAAGAATTATCCGAACCGGGACTTCTCTTTATGCACACGTCCCACAGTCTCATCCCATCGGGCTGGTGTGAACTCTGGAGCCCACGTGAGCATATTCTCTGGTGGCTACAGCTCAGTTAAACCCAAAATGGATTTCCACTAGTGAGGTTCACCAGGAAGGTAGATGACTTCACCTCGTTGAACTAAGCCTTTGAGGCTATCCCGTTCAGCCAATATGGCACCCTCGACGTGTCGTGCTATCAGTACATCCCTCCTCCCTTCAATGTTGAATCTGCTTATGAAAGGGAGTAGACATCTATCTTTGGTACGGTCTTCAGGATAGTTACTACTGCGGTTGAAGGCAAAGACGCCCCTGCCTTTATTTAGAATTCACCTTGTGTGCACAATATCATTATCCAAGTCGGGTGATTCCAGGATTGCGACAATATTTTCATGCCCTTGGCCAAAGTCATTAAGGTTCTCCCATGTGACAACAAAGCTGAAGGAAGAAGCTTGTGTGAAAGCCATTGTAGCTGCCAAATAAACCCAAAATGATGAGGAAAGAATAAAGCCAGCATAAGATAGATGTCAATGATTCAAAGAAAATTTTGATAGAGTCTCCCCTTAACCAGATGATGTGACACAACCTAGGGAGTGACAACCACTAGATCGATGCCCCTTAGACCTATAACCGCAAGCACGATCACAAGCTTCTCAAATTCACATAGGCGGGCACTCTCACGGCACACACACTCTACCTGGGGTGACTCAGGGATATCGAGTCGATGATGTGGGGCTAGACCCTTGCTGGTGGAGGGCCAACAAGGCTTAGATTGATCCCCCCGTGGGTACGGGTGCCCAATTCAATGGGTGGACCGAGTGCCGAAGGGCACGGGGTTCACTCTCTTACCACCATAGTGGTCACTCGAAGGTGGTGAAGCCTTGAGATTGGGTGCTCTCTCGCTTATCGATGAAGCAATGCTGAATATTGAAGGAACAAGCACCAAAGGGGGAGTGAGGGCTGACAGCTATACCTCACCAGTTTGAAGAAATCGGCCTCCGATCGGAGACAAGGGCGAGTGGGGAAGCATGGGTTTGCTCCCCACACGCTGCGCCAGAGTTGCTTTGACCTAAAATGACTTAATTACAAAACTACTCCTCTCAGAGGAAGGGTGGACTAGGGGTGGGGAATGGTTACTTACATCAAACACTACTTCCACGCAGGGAGGGGCGCTTAACTGGCTAGGCGGGGAGGGGAGATTAGTGTGGCCGAAGAAGATCAGCTCCCAGTCGATGTTGCCCGATTTGCTGCCCTAACTGTCTGCAACCTGCACCTTGTTGGGTGGGTAACTCCATGCTGAGATGTCTGACGGAGGCGGGATTGGAGTCTTTGGAAAGCTGGTCGGACTATGAGTTACTAGGAAGTAGAATCACCTCGTTCTGAGCTCGGACTAAGCTGGTCCGTCAAATCCCGTGCTACTGCATAGGTAGTAGTCTTTTGGAGGCCAAAGGGCACTTTTTGGGGGAGGTACACTCAGCTGGAGTGTCAGATAGAGGTGGGACCACTTCTGTTTAAGAGAGGGGAGGGTCTAGTGGGCCTCCACCAAAAATCTCCATCGATCTTGCCCATGGAAGTTAACCCTAGTTTTCTGCACTTCTTGTGAGGAATCAGTAACTTCACGTCGCTCTAGCTACTTGTTCTCTTGACCTAAGGATGTAAAATTTGGAGGGTAAGAAGTAGATAGTATGAGGAACAAAAAGTTCTAAAGGATCAAACTCTAGATATCTCGTTTTGATTCCTGAATTTCCTGATCTTCAACGGACGTTTGCATAGTTTCCTAGATCTCTAAAGTGGAACCAGCAACTTTGCAGACTTCTAACTCCTTGTGTGGTCGATCTCCTAGCACAAAATTTTGGGAGATGTTAGTCCTATGTATTAGAAACAATTACTTCTAAAGAACTTACCCAGAATAACACCTCCTTACCTTGATTCCATGCAAGCCAAAGTAAGGGTTGCACAGGCCAACACTGGGTTCTATTTATAGGGTTTTGTTAGGGTTTCGTGGATTAGATCTATTCTAGTCCTTATTCAATCTTGGATCAACTTCTAGGAGTCCTAAACATATTTACAAGTCCTAAAATCTTGGTTTCTTGGAGATAATTCCTCCAAAAATCTAATCTTTTTGCTCTTTCTTCCATTCACAGAACTGATAGAGTGTGGCGGTCGATCAATGGAGCGCTAGAGTGATGTAGCGATCTTACGATAGGCCGCTAATTGGTCTTAGCCACACTACAATTGGTACCAGAGCGTACCATTGGATACAACAATTGGTATCATTGCATACCATTGTTTCTAACATTGAGCACCAGCTCAGCTGATCTCTAGCCACACTCTGCCACAGCGGTTAAGCTAGTTGCTGCCACACGCTCCTTACCTACGCCTTCCTCTGATGTTGAAACTAATAACACGCCAAAATGCTTATCGAGGAGCAAAGAAAATCACCAAAACACCAGGCTTGAAGGCTGGTAAATCTCTAGCCACCGAACATCATTCCCTCGAACCCATCTGAGCTAACGCCAATCCATTTTCAAACTGCCACCGAGCAAACCACCACGCCAGGAACCACAACATGAACCATAGCCGGCACCTGTCAACGCTCATCCTCGAGACCCGAACTCACCGCGGAGCCTTCACATCTCACCTGCAGTCTCGAATGGCACATCCAAGGCAGCGCACAATAGCCCCAAATTTCACAATTTGGGCCACGAATCAAGCCACCGCCATACGATCTCAAACCAATTCCAGAGCTAACACAGCTCTCTCACACGTAGAAGCACAGGATAAAGAGCTTACTGGGATAACTCTGTCCAATCTTCTCTCAAAATCTGTGAAAATAACTGGGACTGACACGTTATTTCTAATGCCACAGAGCATGACGAGAAAATCAGGCTCGACAATCAGCAGCTCACCCAGAAGATCCTCCACTCATCCGAACACATCTCTAGACCAGAGCACCCGCTTGACCACTTCAAACTGCAACCTCAAATCTCTGGGGTTGGATAAACCTCAAGCTGGGGTGGCCAACCCGATAACAGCTCCCTCAGAGCATACTCACGCCCACTTAACCACGAACAATCCTCACCAGCCACATGACCTCACTCAAGATTCCTCGAATGCAGCACCGCAGCAACACACCTGCCAGCAACCTCTGCCAACGCAGTACCATCGGGGCCACCATCGATAAGGGAGAAAGCTCTCAACCTCAATCCTCAGACCCCATGCCGACACTCTGACGAAAAATGACAACCACCTTCATAGTGCCAACTCAGCGCACACAGGCTCTTACGCGAGAAACCAAGTGAAAAATAAGCACAAAACTCTATGCCAACTATCGACTGTACTGGACCTTACAGACTCTGATCACTACAATATTTCAAATTCCCATGTACATCCACAACCACAGCTCTGATACCAATTGTAATGACCTAAGATCCGACTCACACCCCAAAATATGTATTTTTCTCCAAAATGTGGAAGTAACTCCGCTCGGCTCACCACGGCCTACAAACTCGCGGGAAAGGAAGTACAGAGGTTAAGGATCCATCCCCCTACCTCCACCAAAGAAACGACGCGCCGTGGACGCCGATCCACGAAGAAAACGCCTTGAAACCCACGTCGGTTCACGAGCGCGCCCCCGAGCTTCCACGCGCCACCGGCCCTCGATCCTCGACCCGTCCTCAACGTCCTCGCCCCCACGCCGCCTCCGCCTCGCCCCCGCCTCGCTCCGTCGGCCGCCGGAGAAGAGAGGGGAGAAAGAGAGGTGAGAGAGTGAGAAAGAGAGAATGGGGAGAGAGAAGGGTTAAGGAAGTTATATATAGGAAAATCTGAAAAATACCAAAAATTTAGAAAAATATGAAAAATTACCTCTGCGATCCTCGGAAGACGTACAACGCAGTGGTACTATTTCGGTGTCGAAAAACATATCGGTTCACCATGCACAACGTTCCAAAGGCATATCATAGAAAAATACACATAAATACCGATAAATATTCGAATGAAAATCAGGGGCATTACAGATTGGGCAATGATCCGCAAGGTTATTCTACATCTTTGCAGCAAGCAGCAACAAGAAGCACCGCCCAAGCAGCCGTCTCCATCTCTACAAGACCAGGGGCACCCCCGTGATCATTTATCTAGTGTTACACCCACTCCATCGCCTACTCTGATACCCGTCCCATCACCAACACCTTCACCATCTCCACAACCTCCACAAACCCAAGCCTCTACTCAAGCTAGTTCCTCCCCTTCTTTTTCCGTTACCTCCACCACTACTTCCACTCCCAATGCCGCTCAGCATATCATATCAATACGCCGACGTTGGGCCCCACAGCCTTCAATTTTGCCTTCACCCTCTCCACCGTCTCCATCTCCACCACCATCTCCATTACCCTCATTATTATCCTCATCATCTAACCCATCACCATTGCCCTCATCTCCACCACCTTCACCTTCTCCGCCACCATCCTTGGCAGAGCCTGAGCAAACCATACCTTCGCCTTTACCCCCACCTACATCTCCACCTTCACCTCCACCTGAGCTTATCATTGGCGTATCCCCTTTGCCATCACTCGACATCCACGCCATGGAAACCTCTACGCCATCTGAACCTTTTCCTCCACTTCCTTTCACCCCACGGAGCAGGTGTGCGCTGCCTATGGTGCCCCTCGGGTCTGGTCCCTAGGGGGACGATGAGCCGAGTCAGGACAGTTCATTGCCAGTTGTTCAATTCAAGATTCAAGATTTCATTTGCCGTAGGCCGATACGCGTCCAGGTCCCTGGCTATTTCGGGGATGAGCTTGTATATCTTATGACGATTGCCAAGAAGAGCCCCCTTGTATTGGTGCCAGTTTCTTCTCGAGCGAGGCCGGTGGCAATCTCTTTGCTCGCCGGAGATTAAATTATTGATGTTGTTATTTCCTCTCGCTCTATTGCCATTCAGATGTGACCATTCCTTAGGAGGCTGGTGGATTAAAGGGAGCTCTTGGAATTCCAAGCTTTCATCAATACAGGGGAGGGAATTAGAACATGAGGGGACCGAGGGACATACCCCTTGACTGTGGGAGGTAAAAAGAACCGCAGTTGAGTTTTTATCTTCCCGAGCAGCATAATTTGCGGAAGGTAAGTTGTCTTCAACAGAAGAGCCATCTACCGTCTTTTCTTGAAAATGAGCTGCATCCAGATGAGAGTTATCATCAGCCTCGCTCAGGATAGAGAATCTGTTTGTGTTCATCAGGGAAATCTCCTTGTCAGCTATCCGATTGGGTTTGGGAGGGAGCGGAGAAATAAGAGAATCTTCCATTTCGATTACAGTCTTTTTAGGCACAGCTCTGCTCAGTTTCTTCTTACATTCTGATTCCGAGTGGCCGATTTTATGGCAATAAGCACACAAACGGGGAGCCCTCCGATAATCGACCTTCTGCCAGAAGCCTCCACTGCCTGTACCAATCCAGATTCTATCTCGTCTTTGTTTATCCAAGTTGAGCTCCACACATACAAGTGCCTCAGCGGCATTAGTCATAGCGATTGTAGAGTTATGAATTCGTAGAACATTACCAATGGTACCTGCGATCGACCGAAGCATATCTTCATGGTAGAAATTCGCAGGCATGTCTGGGAAACCAATCCAAGCTGGAACAACAGGAGGATCCGCATTGAAATCAAAGTCAGATTGCCATTTAAAGAAACGGAACATAAAGCCCTTGATGAAGAAGCTCTTCTGAAGCAATATTCTAAGGAAATCTGCTTCGTTCCCCAGCCGAATAAGAAGGTGCCTGGGATTCATTCTGCTGATAATAGGATCAGAGCTAAGATGGAAGGCTTGGACTAATCTAGCCTTAACTTCTGGGATAGAAGGACGTCCGTAGGAGCACTTGGCAATAATAGCAAATCGGAGAGACTCGCATGATACCTGGATGTCTTCTGAGGAGAAATACACGGCAGGCTCACCTGAGTCTGTAAACGCCGGTGATCTCGCAGGAATCCTGTTAGTGGGACAAAGTCGACCCTCCAGGAGAATCTGAGCAAAGGACCGACGAGGTTTCTCAGATGGAGCATCAACTGGGACATTGGCCGCTCCCCCCGCCGCGTCCGCCATGGCCGGCGGGGAGAGAAGAACGAGAACAATCGGAGAAGAAATGCAAGGGAAGATGTACAAATGTGAAAAATAGTCAATATTTAGGGGACATGTTGTCGAATTTTTGATATAAGTAGTGAGAAGACATATTGATATGAAATTTTTAAAATGTTAGGTAAATATGGCTAGACTTGATCGTTCATGGATGAATCGCAGAGTAGTTGACGGAGTGGTGTCAGAGGAGTTTAAGGATGGAGTTGATAGTTTTATTCAGTTTGTATTGGGGCATCCAACAACAATGGACCAGCGTGGTAACATCCGATGTCCTTGTTCACTTTGTAAAAATAAGAGATATCTTTCGCTATGGGATGTGCAAGATCATTTATACAGGAAGGGGTTCACGAAAGGTTATACGAATTGGGTGTGTCATGGTGAGGACTTCTGGTCGTATGAGCCCGCCAATGTTGCAGGCACAAGTACCTATGCAGACATGGTAATCGATGCTGCTGGCCCTAACTTTAATGTACATTTTGAACACGTGTACAATGAAGAACCACCAAACAAGACGGCTAAAAGATTTTATCAGTTACTTCGGGATGCTGATGAGCCACTATGGGATGGTCGTCAAAATCACACTCGGTTGTCTGCTATCTCACAGTTATTGAATTTGAAATCCAAATTTCACCTTAGTGAGAGTGATTTTGACCGTATGCTCCTCCTTATCAAGAGTATGCTTCCTTGATATGAGAAACTGCCTAAAAATTTTTACCGTGCAAAGGTCAATGAGTTAGGGCTTGGATACCAAAAAATGGATGCATTAATTTTATTGTTCTTAATAAAGAGATGGTCCGAGGAGGTCATAGTGGGAGTGGGAGTTGGAGGAGACAGGGTAGTGGGCGGGGATCTACTCTCGCCTCTTTAGCCTCTACTTCGATCACAGGTATATCTATTCTCTGATTTAGCAATATAAGTGTATTAATTATATATCAAATTATAAGATTTATTTATTATAGGTCCGGGTGTCGGCTCACGCCCTACACATGAGACATCGCCACCACTGCAGCTAACAAGTATTTCTATCTTGAAAATGTAATGAAATATTGTGTGATTATATGTTATGCTTATTATATCTAATTCTTACAGGTCCCAGTGCCCTCCCACCAGTTGTGCAGGGCACACTCCCACCACCTCCCGCTTCAAGTATGTATATTTGAATTTCTAGCAAAATGTTCTTCGATTATATTCCATTTGGTTATGACATTTAATTCTTACAGGTCCCAGTGCCCTCCCACTAGCTATGCAAGGCACACCCCTACCACCTCCCACTTCAGGTATGTATATTTTAATTTCTAGCAAAATATTCTTCGATTATATTCCATTTGCATATGACATTTAATTTTTATAGGTCCCATTGCCCTCCCACCAGCTATGTAGGGCACACCCCCACCACCTCTGTGAGACCCGTCAGTTAACGAATCCTTACCGATATAAAAATTTTAAGAAGAATAATGAGTTTAGCCATTTTTAATGGGCTTAATGGGCCATTTCAACTGAATTAAGCCATTTATGTAAGCTTTTAGGCAGTCGCGCAAGGTCGGGACGTGGCGGGAATCGACCAACGGCGGGCGCAAGGTGTTCGTCGGCCGGCTCGAGCCGAAGCTTCTCTCGCAGGTCGCGCTCGCCGCGCCGTTCCAGCCCGACGAGCCGTTCGATGCCTTTCGCGACTGCCCGGTCGGGCGGGATCCGCAACTGGTCGAGGTGCGGTCGTAATGCGCGCCGTCGTCACTCTTCTCGCCATCGCTCTCGTCGGCACGATCTACGCGACCGCCGAGGCCATCCATCACGCGGGGCTCAACCCGTTCGTCACATCGCCAGCCTTCGACGCTCCCCCATCCTCCCGTCCAGCGTCGGCGCAACACTCCACCGCTTCGAAGGCGAGCGGTGGAACCAGGGTGCTGCCGTGAAGCGCGAGCAGACCCTTGCGGCGCTTTTCCTGCGCAACGTCAACCGAGGCCGGCAGGACGAATGCTGGCCGTGGACGGCAGGCACGAACGGCTCGGGGTACGGCGTCTACCAAGTCGCAGGAACCCGGCTCTACGCGCACAGGCAGGCTTACATCGAAGCGTGGGGCGACGTGCCTGACGGGCTGATTGTTCGCCACAAGTGCGACAACCCGATTTGCTGCAATCCGCATCACCTCGATGTGGGGACGATGCGCGACAACTCGCAAGATGCGGTCCTGCGGGGGCGTTTTGCGGGCCGCGCCCACCCGATGGGTGAGGGCCACGGCATGGCGCGCGTATCAGCGGAGCAGGTCGTCACCATGCGGCAGCGCTTCAATCCCGATCGGCGCGGCGACACGCAGCGCGCGGCCGACGCCTACGGCATCAGCCATTCCCAAGCTCACCGCATTCTCAGGAGGCAGTCATGGGCGCACCTCTGATTACGGAGCCGGGCGCTTACCCCGACATTTCGAACGAGGACTATCACCGCAACGCTGACCTGTTGCCGGGACCGTCCCTGTCGTCGTCGGGGGCGAAGAAGCTGCTCACAACGAGCCCGCTCCATTTTTTCTACGATAGCCCGCTCAATCCGGACCGCCCGCCCGAGGCCGACAAGCCGCACTTCAACGTCGGCAAAGCCGCGCACGACATGATCCTGCTCAGCGATCGCTGGCCCGAGGCTTACCACGTCACGCCCGAGGGGTTCTCGCGCGCCAAGACCAAGGCGATGGAAGCCGAGATCGCGGAGGCCGACGCGGCGATCGCCGAGGGCAAGACCGTCCTCAGCTTCGACCAGGCCGAGACGGTGAAGGCCGTCGCCGCCTCGCTTCGCCGCAGCGAGCTCGCGGTCGCCACACTGACCAACGGCGTGACCGAGGAAACGCTGGTCTGGCAGGATCCGATCACCAAGGTCTGGCTGCGCGCCCGGCCCGACTTCCGCCCGAACAGCATCCTCGAACAGCGCGACGTGATGGTCGTCTCCGACCTCAAGTTCGTCGCGCCGACGCATGCCAACCCCGAGGGGTTCCAGAAGGCGATCTACAACTTCGGCTATCACCAGTCGGCGGCGTTCTACTGCGACGCGATCAAGGCGATCTACGGCCACTACCCAACGCATTGGGTGCACGTCGTGGTCGAGAAGGAGCCGCCCTACAGCGTCTCGCTCTACGAGCTGCCCGGCGAGGATATCCAGCGTGGCCGCATGCTCAATCGCCGCGCGATCGACCTGTTCGCCCGCTGCCTCGAGAGCGGCGAGTGGCCGGGCTACGCCGACGAACCGCGCCAGGTCGGCCTCCCGACGTGGGCCCGCATCCGCATCGAAGAAACCGACCCTGCCGCCTACGCCTTCGCGGCGGCGGCCTGACTTTCCCCAAGGAGACTGACATGGCTACCCAACCCTCTACCGCTATCGCGACCATCCCGACCGACGAGAGCGAGCGCTTCGGCCTCATGCAGCGCGAGGCGAAGCTCTTCGCGTCGTCGCCGCTGATCCCGCAACACCTTCGCGCCGGCGGGCCCGAGCAGGCGATGGCGAACTGCTACATCGCGCTCAAGATGGCGCGCACCATGGGCGAAGACCCGCTCGTCGTCCTGCAGAACATCCACGTCGTCAACGGCAAGGCCGGGTTCGCGTCGCAGTACATGATCGCCCGGGCCAACTCGTCGGGCGTGTTCAAGGGCCGGATCAACTGGCGCGTCGACCGCGGCGACAAGAACAACCTCGCCGTCACCGCCTTCGCGACCCTCGCCGACACCGGCGAGGTCGTCGAGTTCACCGTCGACATGGCGATGGCGACCGCCGAGGGCTGGACCAAGAACCCGAAGTACCGGACCATGCCCGAGGTGATGTTGCGCTATCGCAGCGCGGCGTTCCTGGTCCGCTTCTACGCCCCCGACGTCATGCTCGGCTACCACGCCAGCGACGAGATCGAGGACGTCGGGTTCGCCTCGGCTCCGACCGCCTCCGTCCTCACCGCCGACATGCTGATCGAGCAGGCCAAGCCCGCCGAGGTGGTCGACGATGCAACCGGCGAGATCGAGGAGGTCGAAGCCGAACCCGTCGAGGATGCGTCCGACGAGGACGGGATGCACGTCGGCGACGACGAGCCCGAGGCCGAGCCCGAGTCCATCTTCGACCAGAAGTTGCGCGAGGTCCGCGAGCGCATCGAAGCGGCGGACAGCGTCGCGGCGCTCAAGAAGGTCGACGCCGACTTCAACAACAACCGCGTGGCCTACGACGACGACGTCGCGGGCGAGATCGACGGGCTGATCGCGGCGAAGCGCAAGGCGCTCGCGGGCGGGGAGGGCTGAGCGATGTATCGCAAGTATTCCGCCCTTGGCGCCCTCGCCGCCGCGACGCTCGCGGCCTCGGTCGATGCTGCGATGCTCGCCGCCTCGCTGCCCGGACCCGACAACGATCCGAAGTCGGACTTCCATCCCAAGCGGAGGCGGCAGCGGTTCGGCAAGAAGCGTCCGAACATGGTCCGAGTCGGCAAGCGGGTTCGTCGCAAGCACCGCCGCGCACGAAAGGCCGCCTAGATGCCCGACCTCCTCACCATCCCCGACCGCGTCCGCGCGATCATCGCCACCCATCTTTGCGTGCCGGTCGAGCGCGTCACCGACGACGCGGACCTGACCGACGACCTCGGCGCCGACAGCCTCGATCCGATCGAGTTCGCGATGGCGATCGAGGACGACTTGCGCGTCGAGCTGCCCGACCATGTCGTCGAGCGCTGGCGGACGGTCGGCGATGTCATCCGCACGGTCGAGGAACAGCGGTCGTGAGCGGCTCGCCGATCCCGATGGCCGATCTGGCGGGAATGCAGGCTTGGGCCGAGGGCTTGATGGCTTCGCGCCCCTATGACTTCCCGATCGGCGGGCACGAGAACCCCTACATCCTGCGCTGGTGGGTGATCCCGCGCAACCCGTGGTCGAACCAGTACCTGCACGACATCCGCCGCAGCGACGACGACCGCGCGCTGCACGATCACCCGTGGCCGAACACGAGCTTCCTGATCTTCGGCAGCTATATCGAGCACACGCCCGAGGGCAGCTTCGTGCGCCGCGCCGGCGACGTGATCTTCCGCCCGGCGAACGCGCTGCACCGGCTCGAGGTGATCCCCGGCGAGCGCGCGATCAGCCTGTTCACCACCGGCCCGAAGGAACGCGAGTGGGGCTTCGCCTGCGAGCACGGATGGGTGCACTGGCAGGACTTCACGAGCTCAGACGGGATGCTCGTCGGGCGCGGCTGCGGTGAGCATGGCGACCCTTCGCCGACTACCGAGCCGGGTGAGCCGCGCGGGACTCTGCCGCTTCCGCTGAGGGCTGCATAATGTCCGGCGCCGGCAAGCCCCACGTTTTCCGCGTGCCGGTGACGCGCGGTGTCGCGCCCGGTCTGCGCAAGGCCCGCTTGCTGGCGGCCAGGCTCTACAAGCCCGGCACGAAGCCCCGCCACGCCATCCTCGGCGGGTTCTGGGACAGCGGCGCGGTCGTGCGCGGGCACCGCGGGGCATGACCATGGATGGGCTGCTCCCCGGCGACCGCCCGGTCAGCGTCGAACTGTTCCAGGGCGACAACGTCCCGCAGATGATCGAGATCACCTACGCCGACGGCGAGCGGTTGATCCTGCGCGCGATTGGCCGCTTCTCCCCTCGGGACGGCCGCGATCTGCTCGGACGCATCGACGCCGCCCTGTCCTCACCCCCGGTCACTACCACCCCTACCGATGCGACCGCCGTGGAAGCAGAGCGGGAGTGGAAGCCGATTGAGACAGCGCCTTACCGGGAGACCGTCGAGGTCTGCGTCGGCGAGGGGATGGTGTTCGCCGCAAAACTGATCCCAGGCGCAGGCATGACCGAGGACGAAGAGACTTGCGATCAGTGGTTCGCGGAGTTTGAAGGTGAGCACCCGCCCTGCTGGTCAGGCGGTGCCTGCTGGTCATCCAACGAGGATCAGGTCGCGAGCCTGAGACCGGTCGCTTGGCGCCCTATCGCCCGCACCCCCAAGGAGTCCTGACATGGCACTTGAAGATGAACTGCGGGAAAAGGTTGGACGGTTCACGCCGGGCTTCATGGGCGCGGTCGTTGCTGCGATGGGCGCACGGGTCCGTGAAGCAAATGATGCAATCGGGCGGTTCCCAGACGAGATCGGCGAAATCCGCGACCAGCGCCGCGCAGACTTCATTCTGGCGCAGGAGATGGCTGACCTGATGCCCACCATCCGCGCCGCCCTCACCGAACGGAAAGCGCCGGTGGAAGTCGAGGGGCTGGTGGAGCGGTTGCGGCAACCAGACCGATGGGACGCTCACTACTACTCGCAGGGTTTCGGGTCAGGCCGAAATATCGACGCGCCGTTCAAGGCCGCCGACGCCCTCCTATCCCAAGCCACCGAACTCGCCACGCTCAAGCAGCAGTTGGCCGAGAGGGAGGCCGAGAACGAGAGGTTGAGGGAGACGCTGGAGGCGTTTGCGGAGGCTGACATCCATCAAGAGAATGTGGCTCGTCAGCTTGGCTGCAAAGACGGAAACGCAAAAGTCCTTGTGCGTCGGGATTGGCTCCGCCGTGCCCGTGCAGCACTCTCTACCGATGGGAGGGGGTGATGGGGGACGAGAAGAAGCCCAACTCCGCAGACACGCTGCTCATGCTGGCGAGCGGCTATTTCATTGTCGGGCCAGCGCTCATGCTCGTCATCGGGCTGCTCGTCCTGTTCATCCGGTGGCTGGCATCATGACCCCCGACACCGAAGCCGCGCGGGTGGCGGCTACGATACGGCCCGCTGGCAAGAAGCTGTTGCTCGCCGCGTCCGGGAAGCGCGCAAAGACTTGGCGCACTATCTACCGGCACGCGAAACTCAAGTGGGGCGCTCGCACGGGCAACCTCGATCGCTTCTTCACGCACGCTGGCAGGCCTTACCCGTGGCCGGTGACGCTCACCAATTTGGGCCTCCGCGTCCGCCAGCACCTACAGGAGCAGACCGATGGATAGGCCGACGACAATCCCCGAGTTCATCCAGTGGCTCGCTCGGCAATCTGAGATACTCGCGTCTCAAGCTGGCGTCGGCGGCATGGAAACGGCGGGCAGCGCGATCAGCTATCTTGCCGCGCACCCCGAAGATCTTGAGCCCTTTCTCAATGGCAGTTTCCTCGAACTGCCGATGGGCTGGCACGAGCGCGGCTGTCTGACCTGGCACGCGCAGAACGGCAAGATCGTCTCCCCCGAGTTCGCTCGTCACGCTCGAATTGTGGCCAGCCTCAAGGATTCCCCCAATGCAGACTGACCTTCACTCCCTCGCCGCCCGTGTCGAAGCTGCGGAGGAATAAGAAGGCAAAAAAGTGACAGAACAATTCAAATCTCGCGTAATAGAACTGAAGGAAAGCAGATTTTTAGGAAACGAAGGGACATGTAAGACCGAAAACAATCTCAAGATAGGTGTACAGTCCATAGATCCTTTGCCTGAGATAGAGGTAAAGGATCCATCAGCGATACGGACTTTATCCCTACCCGAGCATGGGAGATTTGACTGAAAAAAGGTGGATGTACCTGTCATATGACTAGAGGCTCCTGAGTCTATCACCCAGGAGTTGGATTTCTTACCTACACAATTGAATGCATGTTCGATACTAGATGTGATACCTGACTGAGCAAAGTGTAAAGAGTCTAAATACCCCTCGAGTTGGTTAGGTGTCTTCGTCGCAGAGGAAGTAGTACTAGAAGATGTTTCATACTTTGCCATCAACCGTCGCAGAGTCTGATACTCCTTTGTAGACATATTAGGTATATTGCTCCCAATTTCCTCAGACACATGAGCCTGCCCAAGGTGACTACCACGACCATGGCTTCCAGCTCGACTACCACCACGATATCCAGCACTGTCATCATGACCACGACCACGACCATACTGAGGAGGACGACCATGAAGATCCCAGCAATAGGCCTTGATGTGCCCCGCTTCTTGCAGTGGTGACATATTCTCTCTCCTGATAGTTGAGGCTACACAGTAAGAGCTAATCACATTGGTGCATCCACTGTTGAGGTGACCCGCCGTCGGGTTTCCTCGCTTAGGACAGTAGAGAATGCTTACCCCAAGCTAGGAAGAACATCTCGAGCCAATAATTGAACACGAACAGACTCAAACTCTGAATTCAGACCATAAAGGAAGTCCTGAACCTGTTCATGTTTGAGATATTTCTGGAAGCCATCAACATCAATTGAACAGGTGTTTGACACGATTTATTCTATTGTTAATTATTTTTATCTATTTATTGATCTTGTTTATTCGTTGGTTACTTATTGATCGGCGTGCCAGTCACATATGTGACAAATTTATTGTGCGCTCGTCTGACAAATCAAACGATTATGGGTGATCGTGCCGGGACCAAAAGTCCGCCATACCATAAAGGTTATGGCGTTAATTACGCCCTTCATAAGAAGGGCAACCCTTGATTAAACGCCAAAATAGGAGGCCACGGAGGGCATTTAAAATACTATCATATGCGTAGTAAATGAGCAGGTAAGTGGCATCTTATCGGATTGTACGGATTAAATTCGGCAGCATTTCCCCTCGACTTCGGGTTATGCCGGGCAGAGATAGGAGACCATCCACGCAGTGGCGGGATGGAATCCGAATAGTAGTGAGGGTACTGTCCCTCGATGTGCGCCCCCGAGGAGGTGTTTCGTCTTGTTAATCTTCCCCGGAAGGCATAACCGAAAGGGGTACGTATTGACAGCACTCCCTTGGCTTATCGGGGTTTATCCTTGCCAAATCGCGATTCCGGCAGCGTCTCCCCCTTAACTTAGATCGTGCCAAGGAAGAGATAGACCGTCACCCACGGAGTGCTGGGGTGATAGCCGGAACGGGAGAGCATCGAGGCTCTTAAATGGTGTGATCACCTCATGGTGATGTTTAATATCCCCCTCAGGAAGTCGTCGGGACACATGCAGAGGCAGAGCCCTCCGAACTTATGGGGTTGTGTATGCGTGGTCAGTTAGGGTTCTGTAATATGGGGAAGGTCATTCCCCATTAATTTATTCCCCGGGATCTTGGACGAGGGCTTGTGGACATCCCACATAGGTCTGAGGGGTTAATCAAGGGCTTAGAGGAAGGCTATGGAGGGATCTCGGCGCGGAAGCGTTGGATACGCAGGGTGTCGGCGCGGGAGGCACACGGCGCAAGGAGAAGAGGGGGAGAAGGAGCTCCCGGCGCGAAGGGTTCCCGGCGCGAAAACACTCGCGCCGTGAACTGTTCGCTGCGCCGAGAGGGCTAGGCGCCGAGAACCCTAAGAGGTATCCGGGCTCTGTTTTAGGGATTTTGGGGATTTCTGAAACTTTCAGGGGATTAGGGCCCCAGGCCTGGATTTGGATTGGGTTCGATCACACCATAGTTTGTCAGGAATACATATGTTGATTTGGCATTTGACTGGGGTTGAAAGGAGATTTCCTCTGACCATTAAGATCTCTTTCCCTGGGAATTTTATTCCGTTTAGTCATCTGTCTCCCGGGGACCAAGAGATCAATGTCTCTGGCCCCAGGGGGGACTTTGACAGTCTCAAACCCGATATCATTGTAAAGATCGAATCCAGAGTCCTGGGAATGACACTGATAGTAACCTTGCAATCTTTTCATCGTTCCAGAGGCCAGGAGATAGCCTGTCTCCGGCTCCGGGAACGACCTGCCGACCCCGGGAGAAGGTCCGGGGTGATGGTAAAAACGCACTGAGATCCGATGATAGCACGGCATGTACAAATTTCAGAAAGACAATGAAGGCAAGTTTGCTTCTCATTTCCAGAATCCCAAAACGGGGAGTGCAGCGATGTATCTTACATCGTTAACATTGGAATAATAAAAAAAAACAAAACAGGCACGGGAGGAACGAGAGAGAGAGAGAGCTACTCTTGTCCCTTGCAAACAAATAAGAAGTCGGGCACTCATCTACCTGTTTATCTAGGGAACCGAATAACAATCAGAAGAAAGAATGGATGGGGAGGGGAGGGCGGAGCATTGACTCCACTCCCTCCCCGGCATTCACCTCCTATTAAACAAGTGACATTTTCAAATCAATCAATATCAAATAACTCAATCAATGCTACTTTCCAATCTCAACCAAATCAACATGCCATATATCCAGAACTCAATTTGCTCAAGCAATCATGTTTTGACTCAGAACCCACATTGATCAAGTGTCTATGAATGCAAGTCACATAAACTAATTCAAGACAATTTAACATTGGCCATTCATGTGACAAACCACTTAGTCTCACATGCATAAGAAGAAATTCAAGCATGGCCACACAATAGGTTCCATGACCAAACCAAGATAGTCAAATTCAGTCCAAGGATATCCAAATTCAGTTCAATGCAATTAAGTTCAGTTATAGTCATCAACCACATTCAAGGTTCTCAAAACCATCATGTCCAAGAACACAGGGTTCAGGGTTCAACACAAGTAAATTCAGATCCAGAACAGTGAAAAATCTAATTTCAATATAGTTCATTCAAGAGCAAGTGAAATGGGTTTTACTTTTGAAGACATGAACCCATTCAAGTTCAGTTAGATAATCTCAAACTCATGATTGTAAAATATCCATCAGCCCACACTAAAATGTCAAATGCAGCCAGATAACCTCAGAACCTGATGAAGGCATTAAGCTTTATGTTACCATATGGAGGTTCATTTGAACAACAATTCTTACCCTTTGATCTAGTATCAACCCTGTAGCATCTGCAACATCAAATTAAACTAGATCAAATCGTTCAAACAGAATTCAATCAACAATTCTTTAAAATCGAAGTCCAGTCCAAAAATTTGAAGACAAGACCAAAGGATAACTCAGGCCATTCAAATAAAGGACTATATACATGAGGCACATTCTAAAGAAATGCAAACCACATAATATATTGAAATCATCAAAACTATTTTCAAAGGAAACGAGGGGAAGCACCGAACCCAACAGTCGTCTTGGCATTCCCGCTTGTTGTTCGCTAAGGGACTAGAATGGGCAGCCAACATCCAAAAATGAATTGTACCCACCGAGTCGTGGGGAACTGTTGTGAGCCGGCCCCGTAGGTTGTATAGCTACAGAGACGTCGAGCCCAGCTCTGCATTGGCAAACTCCAACATGCATGGGAATAGCCCCCAAGCCTAGATGGTGCGTGGAGCATACTCGGGGAACAAGGAATAGACCCAGGCGTTGAAGAAGTGCATCGAGCCAATGAATTGGGCCTGGCGTGGGAGCTGGTGCGCGCTGACATCCTCGATTGTCTTGTATATGAGACAGAATGTAGTAGGGCACAAGGACAACTTGATTGCCCACGCCATCTGACAAGCCGGGTAGATCGCGCCTGGCCGGATGACGGTCTCGTCCCCATATGACAGAGCAAAGGAACAAAGCTAGTATGTCAGGAAGGCCATGCAGTGTGTCATCGGGTTGACCCCTGTCAGGTTGGCACCGCTTCGGTGCCCCTTTGAAATAGGAACCTTCACTGCGGCCCTGCTCTTGCTGCACTTCTTGCGGACTACAGTGGGGCCGATGCAGGGAAAATCTTCGTACTTCTTCGGCCCGTCAAAGAAATACTTCAACCATAAGCTCATGCGGATCCCCATGAGGAGGCTACTTCCCACCATGGGATGACTGATATAGTTCTTGGTACGCCTTCATAAGGTACCGATAGGAGTAGCCAAGCTCTTAAATGCCATTCTCGTTCATCTCATCCTTGATAAGGTCGAGGAGGCATACTTCCTCATATGACTCTCCATCGATAGGCAGGCCACTCAGCTGGTGAAGACTCCATATGTCCAGCGAAGTCTCACCTTCTGCGGTGTAGAAGGTGTTCAGCTCAGTGTAGAAGATCTCGATCATCCCACAGCAGAGGCCCTTGGAAACTAGATAGCTGTACCGGGAGGCGTGGACGCTGTGGTAGACGCCGGCCCGAATAAGCAGGGGAGCGTAACTGAACAGCACGTACACAGTAAACTCCACCGCCCCTTCTCAAAAGATGTGCGCATCTTGGACCTTCAGCTCTGCAAACTAGCCCAAGGCTAGCTCATACTTGAAGCAGATGGTTAGACAATCTAGAATGTAAGGTGCCTCCTGGTATCCCCACTTCAACGGGGCCAAGAACAAACCAAAGCGGAGTTGCTCATTCTGAACCCACCCGATAGCATTATCCCAATGGGTCGGAATAAAGTCTGGGGCCCGTACCAGCTTCTCTGCCACAGGTAAAAACTCCTCCAGCCCCAGCACGGGCTTCCATTCTCTCGGCTCCCCCACCAAGTAAATGGGAACGCTCCGATGAACACTATATAGTAGACTGTCTTGGGATTGCAGAATCACCCGCTCCCTGCCTCGTACATCTCGGGGGTCCCTTCTGTCCTGGTAATGGAAATGCTTCAAAAAGTGAAGGAGGTGCTTATCCTTGGGATGGTCCCTCTGATAATCGCCAGCCTGATCAAATGTAAAGCCACTATCAGTCAAGGCAACACGACTAAAATCCATAGTGTTGGTCTCAGAGTCTGACAACTCACCCAATGAAGCCACCTCGGCGTGTTCTCGGTCCAGGTCTTCGACATTGTGCCATGTGACAGTGGGCACGATCGACGAGGGAGCAAGTCTGGCACTAGTAATGGTAGAGGTGGAAGAACCACTTGGAGCAACCATTTATCTACAAGGTGCAAAAAATTTAGAGTCATAATAAGTCCTAAGCAAAAACAAAAGGAAAAGGACTATAAAAAGCTACACTACAATTAAAATTCAAACTGACCGCTGGGATGTCAGGATCCCAACCCCACCAGTTTCGTGTCGATTGGTCATCATTTGGGGCCGGTAGGTGTCCGGGAACCCCGGTGACTCGATTTGGGTCGATTAGTCAAAATCGCCCGGATCTCACGATTTAGAGTGTTTCGCAGCGTGCATGTGGTGTTTTTGGAATCCTTGAAGGATTTCCTAACATTTGGATGTATTTCCCCTGCGCTACGGTGTGCATGGGGCGTGGAACAGGCTGATTTGGCCGTTTCACTATTTTCAC
Source organism: Amorphophallus titanum (assembly GCA_024336825.1). Lineage (NCBI taxonomy): Eukaryota > Viridiplantae > Streptophyta > Magnoliopsida > Alismatales > Araceae > Amorphophallus > Amorphophallus titanum. Next base: position 28,767,579 of record JANBPO010009603.1, read on the forward strand.
CATTGGATTGGCATAACGGTCCTACCAGAGGCCGTTATGTGCATAATGATCCCCCGATAAACCATTATGCATCGTTTATTGATTTTTGTCTTCGGAGGGTTTGGAGCATAACGGACCAGGCCTAGTCTGTTATGTGGAGCATAACGCCCCTGTCCAGGTGCGTTATGGTCAGGTGGTTTTCGAGGCTGACTGCCATGTCAGTCCTCTCGACGACCATGCCTGCCTCGAAGACTGTTTCTGTCAGTTTGCATGATTGATTTCTCGCCATGCGTTATGATTAATATAACACCTAGGTGTAGATCCGTTATGGTCTGTTGACCGATGTTTTGACTGGGTATGGCGGTTGATATAGCGCGCCTCACCCTGTGCATTTTGTGGCTATAACGGATTGGGTGTGGTCCGTTATATGCCCTTGGTCTATGGTTAGTGTGCCTTTGTGTCTGTTGGGTGTAACGCACCTGCCCTTGTGCGTTATACTAATATGACGTGCCTGTTGTGGTCTGTTATACTTCGTTTCATTCGTATTTGGGTCTGTTGGACATAACGCCCCTCCCTGGGTGCGTTATGTTGATGTAACGCCCCTATGCCGGCGCGTTATATCATCTGTTTGTAGTGTTCGGTTTGGTTGGCATAATGCCCCTCCTGTGGTGCGTTATGTGGGTATAGCACCCCTATGCTGGTGCGTTATAGTCTTGTTGCTGTATTGACCGTTTGCTTGTTCTGTGTTGTGTGTCTGTCTCTCTTAGGTCCTTATTTAGGGCGGTGTCTGTCTGTCGGTGGTTGTCTAGATCGGTCAGTTTAGGTGACTAGTTGTGGTCTTTTCCTAGACTACGATAGTAACCTAATGACTCAATCTAGAAGCTACCATTGTCCGTGTCTCTAGTTGCGTAGTGGCTACCTCTTGACTGTTGGGTTTCCCCCTAGCAGTTGACTGACAAGTTGCTCTGCCCAGAGTGTTGTCATCCCCCGCCGCTTTTGTCCCTATTGATTCTGCTTGCTAGTTCTGCGGTGGCAGTGGATGTATAAGTGTGTCGGTGTCGTGTCTGGTTCCGATCAACTCGGGGGTTACCTAGCGATTGATGGGAAGTCTTGTTGTGTCTCGGTGGCCTTGTCCAATTCGAGACATTGGTTCTAGATGCTTCGAGGTACCGTTCTACCTCGATTTATGTATCCAGGTGTGATGAGGATTCTTGGTGTCCCCTCAGGTCTCCGTGTGTCGTTTCCTCGGAGTGTCATTTTCCCTTGGCTTAGGATTAGACCGATTGGCGGCTTGTTCAGCTATGTGCGATGATCCTGACTCAGAGTCGTAGGACTCAGGGACCATTGTAGTTGTAGGTCTAGTTGCCTTGCCCTGAGTCTGTTGGCAGTCTCCTGCGCTGCCTTTGGTGCTTCGAAGTACGTGTTTCATGGCACCTTTGCCTATATGTACATCGACACTTGCATTTTGGAGTCCGTGTCTTGTGAGCCTTCACTACTTGTAGCCTTACAGCATGCTTCGACGTGTCAGCTTTTACAACGGGGCAGTTCCGGTTCATTGTTTTTAAGCTAGTCTCCGTCGGCTCCCGCAGTTACCGTTGGGTCCTACGGGGGTAGAAAACTAGCTAGAGGCCTGGCTTAGGGAAAAGCCAGTGTGTGCACAAATGGTCAGGGGCTTTGGACTGATGCCGATGGGCATTCCCCTGACAAGTCACTCGCGACTTGGTTATTGTTCTGATTCTGGCAGTGTCTTAGTCTCTACCCGTCTGTAGGTATCGTAGACGAGACGCTAGTAGGTGCAGCATAAGACGTCAGTAGACGCAGCAGGCGATTCTTCTAGTGTGGGGCACTCCAGTCACGTGACGTGTGACTCTTCACGATACCCTTGGCGGTTCGCTTCGCGTTCCTCGTGCGTCTTGACCTTTTGGGTTAGCCCTTTTTGTGGCTATACTCGAGGTCGGTGTCCTGTCGCATGTGTGACGTTCTTGTCATGCCCGTGGCAGTGTGCACAACGTCCTTGTCGTGTCGTCTGTATCGGTCATCTGTCTAGGTTTTCCTAGGCTTTCTTGTTGTCATTGCAGGTCTTCATTTAGAGCCTGGTGTCGTGTTGACAGTTCGGTAAGCTTCTGACTTCTTTAGTTCAGAGTTCAGCCTTCTGTCTTTACTTGCTGTAGTGTCTGTTTGGAGTGGTGTCGGGAACCGAGGTTAGTTCGACAGTCGTGCTCATCTGGTACGACTTCTTCCCTTTTTTCGTTAGCTCCCCTAGCTCTTAGCTTGCTCCCTACTCCTGCTTCCTCTTCTTTACAGCTTTGTAGTTTAGCTTTCCCGCTTTACTACTACCTGTTATCTACCTATTGTTTACCTGCTGTTTTAGTGTGTTACTGTGTGCTTTTCTCGGTGGGGATCCGCGTGACCCCTACTGAGCCAGTGACACGAGGCTCACCCCTGCTTTACAGGTGGTGGTCGTGGTTTGACCATTTAACTGTTGACTAGTAAGGCGGTTAACACGGCGACCTTAGGTAGACCCGTCATGCCGGAGCGGTGAAGGGAGCGACGCGCGCCGGTCACCGCGAAGAGTCGCGGCGGTTTTCGAGTTCGGCCCAGCGGCAAACCACGATGGCTGAGGCGCACCAGAGCAGCAGGATCGCGGGGTTTTGCGTGGGGAAATCCACGAAGGCGTGGGCGAGGGTGACCGCGAGGGCGAGGGCGACGAAGGCGAGATGGGGGCGGCGATACGCGGCGTTGCGCCAGAGCTGGCGCAGGCCCCAGCCTATCATGAGCAGGAGGAGTGCCGCGCCGACCAGGCCGAGTTCGTCGAGGAGTTGCACGTAGTCGTTGTGCGTCTGGTTCCAGCCGAAGGTCATCGCGGGATTCCAGGGCGTCCGGTAGATTTCGGGATAACGGCGCTGGTAGGCGGGGAAAATATAGCGGAAGCTGCCGGCGCCCCAGCCGGTCACGAGTTTGTCCTCTGCCATGTCCATGGCGGCGTGGCGGACGATGATGCGGCTTTGCACGGAGTAGTCCTCATGGCTGTTGTCGATGAGCTTGCCCACCCGGTCGAAGGCGGTGTTGAGGTTCAGGAAGTAGGTCGCGAGCCCCGTGATGAGCCCGAAGACGAGCGTGACGATCAGCAGGGCGAGCGGGCCGCGCCGGTCGCCTCGGTTGGAGAGGCAGCGGATGACAAACCCGACGAAAGCCACCAGAAAAAATCCCAACAGGAGCAAGGTCGCCGCGCGCGAATAGGAGAGAAGCACCGCGAGGACGATGGGAACGCAGAGAAAGGCGAAGACCGGCGTGGGACTGCTCCGCGCCAGCCGGCGCTCGGCGCGGCTGAAGTGCCAGTAGAGGAGGGCGACACCAAGCATGAACACGAGGTTGAAGTAGGCTCCGGCGTGGTTTTTGTAGATGATCGTCGAGAAAAAATAATTGGGACTGACCGAGACCGGAACGAACCACAGGATTTTGTCGGCGCCGGTGACGCGTTCGAGGATGCCGATGACAGCGAGGACGGCGCCGTTGGCCACGACGAGGGTCAGGAGGTATTGCACGGCAGCGCGGCGTGTGAAGCCGACCCACAGGGCGCAGACGACCAACCAAGGCGTGACGCAGAGCATGAGCACGCGCCAGGCGTTCATCTGGGCGAAGGGCGCGGTGACGCCCGAGGGCAGCCAGGTGATGTGGTTGACGGGGACCATCCACCAGGAAGTGCCGGCGGCGGCGTAGATCCAGGCCGGGTTCAGGGCCTGTGTGGCGATGTAGGCGAAGAGCGCCAGCCCGAGCCAAAATATGGGGAAGCGGATGAGTTTCGGCCACATGATCAGGTGAAACGATTCCGCGTGCGTGTGTTCGTCGGTATAGTGGCGGTTGACGAGCGAAACGGCGAAGCCGATGGCGGCCAGGGCAAGGCTGATAAACTGGCTCCACGGGTGCATCGTGCCCAGCGCCCAAGGCGTGAAACAGAGGTTGGCCCCGGTGATGACCAGCAGTGCCATTTCCAGAGGATGGAGGCTGGCGGATACACGGGCCTCACCCCGGAAGGTTTGCAGGATGGGATTGATCGTGGGTTGAGGGGCAGAAGGCTGAGGCATGGTGAGGGATGGAGAGTGGAGAACGGAGGCGGCGAGGCTTCGGTTCAAGGCAGGTTTTTTTCGTATTTGGAGCCGTTGGCGTCGGTGAACACGAGGTTGGAGGCGGTGACTTCCGAGAGGCGCAGGCCGGTGGCCGCATCAACGATGTCGCCGATGCGGACGACGCGGCCGTTGAGGATGACTTTGGAGTCGTCTCCGTCCGCGCGCACTCCGGAGACGTTGGCCGCGTCGAGGAAAAGGTTGGCCGCCGGGTTGGCCGCGGGAAGGACGATGGTGGGCGGCGTGGACGGAACCGGCGCGACGGGCGTGACGGGCGCGGTCGGAGTGATAATCGGCGCGGCGGCGGTTGACGGGGTGGGTTTCGCGGGCGCGGGCGCCAAAGTCGATGCCTTGTCCGCGGCTTGTTTGGCCGGAGGCATCGACACGGTGATCGGCGCGGGCGCGGGTGGCGCGGGGCGATGCATGGCGGCGTGTTTGCGCGGGGCGGGCTGGATCGTGTCGAGGTTGAGCAGGACGATGGCGATGACGGCGGCCGTCACCGCGAGGAGGACGCCGCCGGTGACGAGGAGCATGAGCGTGCGCGCGGGGATGGGCTGGCGGCGGCGGGCGATGCGGGCCACGTTGGAGCCTTGGGCGGGGGCGGGCACCGCGGAGGCGGCGGGAGGCGGGGCGGCGAATTCGCGTTGCCGCTGGGCTTTTTTAAGCGCGTCGTTGATGAGGCTCATGCGGGAAAAGTTGGAATGTAGGAGGGATTAATCGACGAGGTTGCCGATGTCACGACAGGCGCGGCGGACATCGAGCCATGTCACGGTGTCCGAGTCGCGGACGTAGGCGGAGAGCAGGGATTTGTCGCAGATATTGTTGATGACTCTCGGGATTCCGCCACTGCGTTTGTGGATGGCGCGCAGGGCCCAGCGGGTGAAGCGCGGGCGGCCGAGGCTGCCGGCGAGCGTGAGGCGGTGGCTGACGTAGTGGGCGATGTCGTCGCGCGTGAGCGGGTGCAGCTCGTAGTGGATGAGGATGCGCTGGCGGAGCTGGCGCAACTCGTCGCGGGCGAGGACGGCCTTGAGCTCGGGCTGGCCCATGAGGACGATGATGGTCTTTGTATTGATTGCTCTGTCGTGTACCATATATGTGTTGAGTCTAGGTTTATAGTCGAGTCAGCATTCCAAACTTTGCATTGTTGTCTTAGGGACGTGTCTAGTCTATTTGGGAGTCAGTTTGTCTTGTCATCGAGTGTCCACATGTTGGCCCAATAGAGCACCATGTCCCATGGATTCCCAATCGCCCAGGCGATATCATTGGTTGCATGACACCCATTGACTTGGCAACCATCCCCTCCACTTCCGTAGGCCCGAAGCCTCAGACTTTTATAGCTCCAACGTTCCGAGCGACTACCTACATTGGGAAGCCGCCATGGATAAGTATTTTGAGTGTTACACTATGTCCAGAGCCATGGAGGTCAGTTTTGCCAAAAAGAGGCTTGTCCACAAAGCTGCCTGGAAATGGGAGAGTGTTGAATGCATGAGGGAGATTAAGAGGCAATTGCCTATTGAGTCATAGAGGGAGATGAAGGATGAGCTTAGAAAGATCTACCTTCCCCACGCGGTTCCCTTCAACCAGTCCCACCCATTCACCTCCAACCAATCCCATCCAAGCACCTCCCACCAAGTGGGTGTTGGCACTCAAAATATGATGGATGGCAATCAAGCCGCAAAGACGAATGACACAGCCCACTAAAGCACAGAAGCCAATGAAGATCAACCTATTGAAGACTTCTCAAGCTACTAGAGCCTCAAGTCACCTGGAATGAACACCGGGGACTTCACCTCAGGAGAATCGAGATGAATCCATAACCAACCGACAGTGCGACCAAGCCTGCCCAATGATCCGGCATCGACTCTGTCGTGTCGCTACCCCACACCCGTCGCCTGACCAAGGATGACGGTCTACCCGGTGGCTCGCCACCTGAATGAAGACTCTCCTGAGGAGAAAGAACGCCATCGGTCCTTTATGACAAGGAACCGAAGGCTCTGTTAGTGGAAGACCCTGATCACCCAACACGGGTTCGGCTTCCTGCTCTGTAGGGTCCGTCAGTGACCCAGTCAACACCCAGTCAAGGCGGAATAACCCTGGGTGTTATGTCACCTTGCACAGGAGCTTTGAACAAGAGTAAGGCCGAGCCGAAATCACAGATCACAGTGCCAAAGGCCATGTCAGCAGAAAACTCGCATGCTCGAGCCAAATACACATGGAGTTTCGACTAAGGCCGCCTGTCATGCCGAGAGCTGCGTCAATGCCCCGTCAAGGTTCTTCAAGAACCACGGTGAAAAGAAGCATCAACGGTGACCTCCGGACTCATCGGCTAGCCCTCGACAACCAAGTGGAGTTAATATGACGCCCCATTCACTGGTGTGTCCCTTAAAACAACACCGTCTTCACCGGCGCGCAAAAGGCTAGGGGCTGTTCCCGGCGCCACCCTTCCCGACGCGCCCCTCCATGGCGTCAGGAGGCTTGGGCCTATAAAAGGCTTTGTTCGTTCGAAGGGGAGAATATAGGAAAAAAATATGGAGAGAATAGAAAAAAAAAGAATGAGAGAGAGACAGAGAAAAGAATAGAGGGGCCTATCAGAGGGGGAGAGGGTTTCTTCCTGAGCAAGTTCTTCCCCCCGAGAGCGTCTCCACTGCCGCCGTCTCCCTCTGCTGCGTACCAGTTCTCTGGTGTCGGAGAAGAAGGATTCTCCCGTGTTTTCGTAGGTGGGTGACCACTGCGTTCCCGGCCGATTCGCTCCCTGCTTTGATGTAAAAGAGAAAGGGAGTGGGAGGCGATGATAAGAGCCATATTTCCCCACTTCTTCTCATCTTATTTTACTTCTCCACAATCTTCCGCTCTGTTTAATAATGTAGACGGTGTCCGAGCATCTATCCCGGCACCGCAGTTTGAACCTGTGCCTTCTCTGCAACCTCTTTCTCTGTTTAAGAATGTAAACGATGTCTAAGCATCGACCGGGCAGAGTTGGTCTAGCACTATCCCCTGCCGATGCCGATGGTGACCTTGGGGGGGCCCGGCGTGGCCCCCTCCTCAGCTTCACTTTTGGACTCGTCTTTCCCCGCCCTCGCAGACCCTCCTTCTCTTCCTTCCTCATCCGTGGCAGCTCGTTATAGTGGCCGATCCTTTGCCGAAGCGCTCGCGTCCTCCCTGCTTCCTCCGGCCGTTCAAGGTCCTGTTCACGCGCCGGCGCTCACCGATAACGGTGAACCTGCTGTTTTCTTCTCTGCGGAGGAACTGAAGACTTCATTGAAGCCTTTTGAGTTTGCTCTTGTTGCTCGTACGCCCCAAGGCCGTCCTGCATATCCAGAGATTAGGGCTCATCTAATGAATCGTTGCAGATTCAAAGAAGATTTCATGATTAGTGCATTGGATCCAAAGCATTTGCTCTTGCGATTTCGGAATCATGAAGACTATCTACATCTTCTGCTGAGGGAGCACCTATACGTTCATGGCCTTCTGTTTCGCTTTTTCAAATGGTCTTTACAGTTCTCGCCAAATGCGGATTCATCCATTGTTCCAGCTTGGATATCCTTTCCAGGTTTGCCAGTGAACTTTTTTGTAGATCCAATGCTCCGGTCTATTGCTGGAAACATTGGAACTGTATTAAAAATCGACCCTTCCACTGCTAACTTATCAAATACATTGGCTGCCCGTGTATGTGTTGAGCTGGATTTATTGCAATCTCATCCACAAAGATTGTGGATTGGAATTCCAGGAGGAGGTGCATGGCAAGAGGTTTCATATCCTGATTTACCATTAGGCCCACGAGATTCCCCAATCATTCTCCACGTGAGGAGAGGCATCTGGAAGTAACCTCCACGTGTCCTCATCCTATTAGCTTTTCAGCCTAGGATCACGTGCCAGAGAAACATCTGGAAGCAGCAGACGAAATGTGGCCACCACTTAATCCATTTTTCCATTTCGTTCATCTGACTTGAATCACTGCGTCGACGCCTTGAGCTAGCGACGTTGACGCAGTATGAAGGCTTCAAATAATGTTGCTTGAACAACTACAGCGTCCACGCTCTGAACGTGCAGCGTTGACGCAGGCCTGAAATGCTCCTTAAACATAGTGAAGATATTGAAGGCTGCTAAAACTTCAGCTTTTGAAGACTAATGCATTGACGCCGAGCCTCTACTGCGTTGACGCAGTAGAAGACCTATTGGCTTCATGCATCGACCTTGGTAGCATGAGCGTCGACCTTGGCATTCATAAGCATCAACCTTGGCGCGAGGGCTTGAAGACTACTACATTACTGCGTCTACGCAGCCAAACCGGTGTGTTGACGTAGTAGAAGGATTGTTGGCTTCAGTCCTTGATGTTTCAGCTGCAGCGTCTATGCAGCCCGTTCACTGCGTTGACGCCTTGGTGTAGCAAGAGCCACAACAACATCGTCCCTTGTCCTTAGCAGCGTCGACCTTTGAGCAGCAAGGTCGACCTTTGTGCTAAATTCAATGAAGACTATGTTGACGCAGTATGTCCACGGCGTTGACGCATTGGTGTCTTCTTCGTTGCAATCTTTGAGGCTTTGAAGACTAGAAGGCTACTGTACAGCTGTGTCCACGCTGCCGTTCAGCAGCGTTGACGCAGTGGACGTTCTGCTGTTGAACTTGTAAAAAGGCTTTGAGAAAGTTGCTCTCTGCTCTGCTGCGTCCACGCTTGAGCCTGCTGCGTGGACTCAACCTTGGCTTGGATACTTCAATTTGAACTTGAAGTTTATTCAAGGCTGCGTTGACCCTTGGAGTATAAGGCATTGACGCTGCCTTGGCCTGATGAACGTTTTCAGCTGCGTCCACGCTGGAGCCTGCAGCGTGGACCCTTTGAGCTTTCAACTGTAGGACTTGAAGACTTTGATCTTTACTTAGCAGACTGCTGCGTCTACGCTGCAGTGCTACAGCATTGACTCCTTGGCTTGCATGAGCTTTGGACTACACTCATCAACATCGACCTTAGAGCTTGTAGCGTCGACCTTGACTTTGAACTGCATTCTGCTTAAGCCTTGATGCATAGATGCTGTCTCCCGATAGCGTCCACGCAGTGTTCTATAACACAGCTCCTTCATGAAGACTGCGTCCACCCTTTGAGCCGGTGGCGTCGCCACAGTCTGTAACCTGCATTGAACAAAGAAGCAACTGCAAGACAATGGCAGGCATGAAAGATTATGGCAAGTATGCTGGACTTATGGCAATAAGATGCATTCCTAAGTATGCAGGACTATGGCAATAAGATGAATAAAATGCATTCATGCATTCCTCCAGCCAGCATCAAGATTCAATGAAAAAACATAATTGTATACACATAAAATGAAATGCAAGCAGGCACAATGTGTTGACAGGCACATATAATGAAATGCAAACAGGCACAGTGCATTACAATGCATTGACAGGCTCATGGTGATGAAATTAAGATTCACATAGAGTTACTTTATTGCTATCATCAAAATAGAACAACATATGTTGCTAGCATCAAAGCTAAACAACATATACACAACAAAGTGGTCTTACGATAGACCGTATTACTTGCTTTAACGGCCCATTAGTAGACCGCTAAGCATCATTAAATTTGGTCAATGGTTTTAGGTCAGTTCGGGCTAGCGATCTAGCTCCGACTGTTTGTAGTCTTTAGCAGCCCTTTTATAGACTGCTAAGCTCCATTTGACTTCTGTCATTGTTTCATAGTCGGTTCGGGTTAGTGTCCTTGGTGGCCCTTTCATAGGCCACTAGCATTCGTGAAATAGTTTTATTATAGACCATTTTTGGTGGTTTGACTGGTTAAGTCTGTTCGAGGGTTGACTGGGTCTAGTGGCCATTTATGTGACCACTACAGTCACCTTGCGACCCTGTTTATGATCGCCAAGTATCCGTGCCCTCTTTGTGAGGTTAGCGGCCCTTTGGCTGACCGCTTGGCTTACCTAGCGGTCAATCGATCGATCGCTTATCCCCAGAGTGTTGTTTTCTCGATGTTTTGGTTTCCAATTATCTTGGCTCAACCTTGTGGTTTGCCTGTTGTCCCATGGATATCTTTGATGTCCTATGAGGGCTATAACCATGTTATAAGGTAGCCAGTAGTGCGTTATGTCGATTAGTATTCTGTACTGCTTCAGAGTTGTTATTGGTTTCTGGTCAGCCCGATAAGATTCAGTGGTTGACAGGTGACCTTGTGAATGTCTCGAAGATTTTGTATAGATCGAGACATGGTTTTGGACGTCTTGAGGTATTATTTTACCTCAATTTGTGTGTCCATGTGCTTTAAGGGTCTTGGTGATCCCTTAGATCTCTGTGAGTCGTATTATGCGAATGTTTTTCCTTTATTGGTGTTTTACCGTGACCTTGACTTAGGAATTTGGCTGATTGGCTACATGTTAGTGCTTTTGTGCGACGATCTTGACCCCGAGTCATGAGACTCAAGGATCGTTGTGTCAGCAGGTCTAGTTGTTGTCCTGAGTCTGGTAGCAGTTTGGTATGCTGCCTTGTGAGAGAGCAGCAGATACTATCACGAAGTGCTGCCAAATCAGCAAGAAAAAGAGAAAGAAAAACGAACTAGGTCACTATCATATCACATCATGTACAAGTGTCGGGAGTACAAAGCAAAATCAGGCCACCCCCTCTGGCCTGTCACTGTCACCTCCTCCCTCCTGCCTCTTCGATGGCAGGCCCATCACAGAGGTCGCACCCTCCTCCCTCTCTCATCGTCGGCGTCGATCCTCCTCGTCATTCCTCTGCCGCTGAGAGGAAGTCACAAGGTAACGCCCGATAGAGCCGTGAGTATCCTGACTCCCACTCGGGACCGCACGGCTGCCACTCATCCCGCTGCGAGAATGACTCATCTCCTTGTATGCTCGCAACTCACCGCGTAGCTCGAACGCCTCCTGCCGGTACTACTCCAGCTCCGAGGCCGCAGCTCGGAGTCACTCTACCTCTACTCGAAGGAGTGCCATCTCCACTGAGTCCGACGGTCTGGCCTGTGCTAGCTGCTGTCGAAGGCGGGCTGCCTCCTCCTGCACCTCAACCTAGCCTCGCTCTATCGCCTCCCTCGAGCGACCGCTCTGCTCTAGCTCGACACGTAGGCGCTCCGTCTCCTCCCCCGAGTTAAGGCTCTGCTCCAGCTCACCCCACAGGCAGGTCACCTCCTCTCTCAGGCTATAACTCTGTGCCAGCTCCTCCCACAGGCGAGCGGCCTCGTCCTGCGCCAGTACGAGCTCCTCTGGCAACTGGTCACCCTCGCCTATGGCGGCGGTCAGCTCCATCACCTGCACACATGCATTCACCATCAGTCAACTGTATTTTAGTATAAAAGCATAATTCACAAGGGAAAGTGTAGGGCGTACCCGCTCAGAAAGCGCTGCCTCGGCCGCCTTGGCCCGCTCCACCATCCGCTGAAACTCCGCCTCCCGCTCTGCTCAGTCGATGGGAGTCTGGGCTGAAGAAGTAGACTAGGCATCGGCCCCCTGTCTCTGGGCCTCCTCCCCCCTCTGCAATCAAAACTCCAGGTCAGTCATGTGTCAGTACAATAGCAATACATCAGTTAAGAAAACTCACCAAAAGGGCTAAGGCCTATCGGGCCTCGTCGTGCTCCCTGATCGTCGCCGTAAGGAGCCCTGTCAGCTCCGCAAGACGTCCCTCAGGGTCGGTCTACATTTAGAAGTCCAAGTGTTAGCATGTCATCAGGTAGAAATCATAAGCATAACTGAAAGGGGTTCAAGTTTAGAAGTCGTACCAGTCGGTGGGCACCCCGAAACACCTCGTCCCGGTAGTGTCGCGCATACGTGGTATAGTACGCCGCATCGCTCTCAGCCCAGACTGTCACCACCCACCCGAGTGCTGTCCAATCAGCCACCTGCGTGGCGTTCCTTGACGTCCAATCAAAAGCCAAGGACAGGCCCCTCATCGTCCTCGTAACTCGCTCCCCCGCCCTCTCTGGCGTTGGGAACTCCACCATGGGCTGGTGGACCCCGATGGTCCTCATCACTAATCTGAAGTGTAGTGGCTCCACCACATTCACACAATGGAGCCGTACATCTCGTCCTGCGAAGGCAAGGGCCCCAACCACCCATGGCTGGTTCGCCTGGCCCTCCTCCCTGTAAGGCATCCACCGCACCTACAATATTTAGAAACTGCATCAGCATCATAATCATATAGGAATGCATTTAATCAGAGAGTCTGAGTTTAGGGTCATACCGAGGCGTACGACAGAGCATCAATATCATCCTACAACTCCCTAACCTGTCGCCTCAGGGATGCAGTCTCCCGAGGTGCTACCCACCTCCGTGCTATCGGGAGGAGCCCAAGACGGGCCTCCTCCCCTCTGCCTAGTGCCCGTAAGTACACATAGGTCCAAACCTGCATCATAGTATCGTGTCAGCATTTAGGAAGCATATAGAAGTCACATGATCAAAACTATGATAGGAGTCATACCTGGAGTAAGGGGGAGAAGCCCCCGAGCATGGTCCGACGGGCCGTCGAACTCAGCGTATCAAACAAGAAGGCGAGGACTGCCACTCCCCACGTGTAGTTGCCCACGTGGTCAAGCTCCTCGAGGAAGGGGAGGAAATGGCAGCTCATCGCATCCACCCATGTGGAGAAGAGTAGCCGTCCAAACAACAGCATCAAGAAACGCTACAGCACTTGATTGGCCTCTGCTCCAGGCTGCGCAGCTACCCTCGGTCCGGCCAGGTCCACTAAGCACTGTAGGTGCTGCTCCGGCTGCTCCCCGACCACTATCCCTGCTCATCGCAGCCCCAGGCTGTCCTGTAGAGTCGCCTGAGGAAGGAGGGTCGACTGCCTCTCGGGGCACTGCAGCCCTAGGCCCAGCAGCTTCCGAGCCATCTCCCGGTAGCCAGGATAGGTGGTCCCGCTGACCGATAGCACGTGCACTTGAAGACCAGTGAGCCTGGCCACATCCTCCAGCGTGGGGACCATATGCCCCCACAGGAAAACGAAGGTCTGACTTACTGGATCCTAGCGGTCGTGCAGGGCGTAGAGCAGAGGTGTGTTGAATCGACACACCTCAATGCTCAGAAACGGGGCGAACCCCATGGTGGCCAACCGCTCCCGCTGAAAGTCCGACAGTGCCAAATACAGTGCATGGACCTACAACCATTAGATGCGGGTCCTGCGCTTTCCCTGCATTATTCATCCATTTTCAGGCATTTAGTAAATTAATTTAAGCATTCACAAAATAAATGAGGATAACAGTGAATGGAGACATTTCATTTCTATGAAGTGACAAAATACATGTTACTCGGGGCATCCTCCGAGATACATAAAAGTCCACCAAGAGGAGAAGAGAAAAATAAATAATAAAAAGGGGGGCTCACTGCAACGGACGTCGAAAGATATCCTCAAGCTCCAAAATTCTTAGGGAGGGGTGACGGGTTAATTCTTGTAATCGAGATTCGGTGGCTTCCAGCTACGTTAACTTCTCTTCAAGAGATGAGCCTTTTCCTTTGGCCAATTCTGCCTCCTCTACACTCTGGACTTCTCGTTGCTTGGCTTCTTGAAGCTCGGCCTCAGCCCTGGAAAGTTTAGCACGATGTTCGGCTATCCTAGCTATCAAAGAGGTCCAACGCTGGGAAGACGCGCTGGCCGCATCCCTCATTTGTTGTGCGGTCCCTTTCAAGGAGGCAAGAGCGGTCTAACATTCTGTCCGCTCGAATCTTAGGGCCGCCAGCTGATCAGCTACTTCTTGGCCGAGCAATTCCCTAATATTCACATACTTCAGCAACAAGACCACCCGCTACATCTAGTCGTCCATGGGGCAGCCGAAAGCTAGCAACGAGCGAGAAAGGTGCTCCACGAAGCCCCTCAGCTACACATAAGTTAAGTCCCGACAGGCTATCATAGTCTATTGCAAGGTTTCCAAGAATTGCCACACCAGGTCGCTCAATGACTGTAAACCAAGTGGTGACGTGTCTAGAAGGTAAAAATCCACTCTATTGTCGACAGCAGCCCAGATGTCATCGCTTGGCTCGGAAGAGGACGACAGCATATCTTGCGGTAAGCCTGCACTGGAGCCAACCCCGGCAGCTAACATAATAGAGGGAGCCTCACTAACGGCAACCTCCCTTCCAACCTCTTACGGCAAAGCTACACTAGGGACCTCAACAGTGGAGGATGCTTGCTCTTCGCGCCCAACCTAACTGGCCTCTACAGATGCTGATTTTGCAACAAGGGCTAAGGCCATAGAAGCCCCAGCCGCTCCTTCAACAATCTCTCCCGCTTCTATTTCGGGAAGACTCCTTTCCTCCGGGAGCAGCTCTTTACCGGCAATGGGCGGCTGGGATTCCGCAGCTTCAGTCCGCTTAGTGCCCCCCACAATTCCCCCTGAGGCCTCCAAGCCCGCCGTCGCGACATAGTCCTTGGGGTATCGCAGGGCGATGGGCCGCAGGACTGGTGGGAATGTCGGTTGACCCGCACCTAGAGATGGGAGGGGTATCTGCACCGTTATGGTTGGCAGCGCCACCTCAGCCTGCACAGTGAATGCAGCACGCATCAGCCATCTGATATAAGGAACAATGAGAAAAACTGTAAAGTGAAAGCGGCAGAGGATCCCTTACCTCAACCGGCACTAAACTCAAGCTTGCAACGGCGGCCTCCGTAGACCCGGCCCCCTCACCTACAAATGGACCAGACGGCCCAATACCGCTCCATGTCAGCCGGGGCGGGCTGAAAGTTGTGTAATCACTCTCATAAGCTGAAGACGCCCCAGCATCCTCAGTTTCTATCTCCACGGGCGGGAACTCTTCATCTCTGGAGTCGCAGCCATAATCAACCTGCTTCGATGAGGAAGAGCTCCCTGCTACTGCTTGACGCTCCCCTATCAGAATAGGTGCTTCTCCGGTAGAAGCATCTCCCTCGGCGAAGACTTGCTCAGTCGATTCTATTACGAGAACGCCAGTCGAATGAATTTAGGGAGTGGGCTCACTCCATGGAATAGCTTTCTCCCCAATAGAGGCTTCCTCAGCGGCCCCGGTAGCAAGAAGTGAAGGCGGTTGTACCTCAGCTAAAGATCAAACAAAGAACAGTCAAGCAGATTGAAGACATAATGGGTTGTAGAAATCCTATAAATAAACTACAAATCACCTTCCATCTCGTGGCTAGGTGTCGGAGAGGGCAAATCCCCCTCCACATGAGCTATGAGCACTGGCCCCTCTCCCTCTCCAGTCACGGCACCGACTGCTGCCTCTTGTCCAACCACCACAGCAGCAGTGTAGGCAACTGTAAAGAAAGAATCAGCCAAGGCTGCTAGAACAAGGAATGAAGCACAAAAGAATGAAGAATATACCTTCAGTCTTAGGCCTCTACACATGAGAAGCCTCAAATTCTTCACTTGATACTACCGGTGGAGGGACAATCACTATTTCCTACTCCGTAGCCTTCCTCCGGTGGGCCCGTGTCACGGCCTCTTTGGCCTTGCCAATGGCCTCCCTCACCTGGGACCTGGTTCACTTCCACAAATCGCCAGGAGGCAGTGGCATCGTGGTCGGGGCTGGCTCGGGGATCCCAAAGTATGTCAGCTTCTGAGCTTTTATTATTAGCTCCCTGAAGTGCCGAGTCTCTCCGAAGAGAGTCGAACTGCACAAGCACAAAGGTGAGAATGATACATATAGAAACAAAAAGGAAACAGCTCGGGAAGCTAAAATGAAGAAATGAAGGATACCTGTTGGCCCTGTATACAATGGATAAAGAGGCCAGTAGAACAGCAATGGCACTTTGTCTCTTCAGGTCGCCTCGCGAATGAGCCAACACACATCTCATATCTTCTCACTCTACTCGACCAGCGATGCCAAGTCTGTGTGGCCGCAAAAGGATAAATGATGGGAATCGACGTCGAGCATGTATAGTTTATTTTACATTTATGTCCTTTTAGTTTGTGTTTATATCCTTGGGAAAGTATGTACGCAATTGGTAGAAGACTTTGGGACTTCTTTGACAGTTAAACAAAGGTGTTCGGACGTTAGGCCGATGTAAATCCTACTGCTTCTGCTTTACAGCTTTCATTTTTATCTGTCTTAGGCTCGTTCTGATTTTTACTTATTGTAACATCGCAGATAAATGACCGCTCCCAGTGGTTCCTCTGCTCCTGTTGTCGGTACCCGACGTGCTCCTCTGCCTCCAGTGCCGGTCGTCACGTGGTTCAATGTAGAAGACTTGGACCGGGACCATGCTGAGGTCGCAGCGTTGGCTAATTCCTCAGGGTCGGACAGTGAAAGTCTGGATATTCGGAGACTGGCCAAGGCCGAGAAGGGATTCAATTTCGACCGTGTCACGGGAGACTATCCTGCCGATTTCCCGAAGGACAAGCATCCCATTCGGCACCTCAAGCACCTCCGGACCTGTGGCCATCGGGAGTCCTGGACCGTAAGGGAAGTGGAGCGGGCCGTCTTACAAGGTCGGGACAGCTGGTGGGCGAGGCCAGAGCGTGGGAGCCTGTACTGGGCCTAGAAGCAGTACTGTCAACGGAGGACAAGTTGGTGAGGACCCCAGGCTTCGCTCCTGCCAAGTGGGACAACGCCGCGGGGCGCGTCCACGGTGAGCAGCACCGCTATGGCCTGTTCCTAGCTCCGTTGGAGTGGGGCTACAGAGATGAGCCCTTCATTCTCGATTGCCTAGCGGTCCGGTTCAAGCAGGGGGTCTCGCTAGGCTAGTTCGGGGAGCTGAAGCTTCAGACGGCGCACAGCTTCAGAGAGGGAGCCGTGGAGTTTGTCGAGTACGTGCTGTTCAACTATGCTCCCATCCTTATCCGGGCCGACGTGTACTACAGTGTTTACGCTTCCCGGTACGACTACCCCATCTCCAAGGGGCTGTGCTACGGGATGCTGGAGGTGTTCAGCGTAGAGACCAACACCTTCTACATTACAGAGGGTGAGACTTCACTGGACTTGTGGAGCCTGAGCTAGCTAAGTGGGCTGTCGATCGACGGGGAGCCTTATGAAGAAGTCTGCCTCCCCGACTTGATTAAGGACGAGACCGACGGCGATAGCTACTATTCTTTGGGGTACTCTTACCGGTACTTGATGAAAGCGTACTGGGAGATGTACAGGCTGGCCCACGGGGAGAAGCAGCCGCGCCGCGGGGACCGGAAGAGAGTCCGCTTGGCCCTATGGCTTCAGTATTTCTTCGACGGTCCGAAGAAGTATGAGGAATTTCCATGCGTGGGCGCGGTCGTCGCTCGCAAGAAGCGAGCCAAGCCCAAGTCAGATGTGAAGATCCCCTCCAAGGGACGTCTGGGCAGACCGAACCCACTGGTGCTGGATCCGATGACGCATTGCGCCGCCTACCTCACATATTGGCTGTGTTCGTTTGCTCTGTCGCATGGGGACGAGACCGTCATTCGACCGGATGCAATCTACCCCGCGTGCCAGATGGCGTGGGGGATCAAGCTGTCACTGTGCCCGGCCGCGCTCTGCTTGATCTATAAGACGCTCGGGGAAGTGAGCGTCCACCAAATTCCGTGGCAGGCCCGCTTCGTGTTCCCACTGCACTTCTTCAACGCGTGGGTCTGTTCGTTGTTTCCGGAGTTCGCTCCCCGCGCCATTCAAGACTGGGGACTGGTGCCGCGGATGCTGGAATTTGCAAGTGCAGAGCCAAGCTCCACCTCCCTGAGACTGTATGACATCCGGGGTCGCCTGACGGCTCCCCCCTCCTCCACCATAATCGATAGAGGGAAGGGAGAAGAAGGGCCACGAAGAAAATGCCCAAATGCCCCCCCCCACCACTCACTCTCTCCACGGATGAGAACGAAGTCCCAAGCCCGCCATCCCCCATGATCGTCCGGGGAGGAAGAGACGCCGTCGTCGCCATTGCCATTGTCGATGGAGGAGGAGACGCCGACCGTCGTCCCCACCGCTGTGGAGGAGGAGACGGCTGCGCCGTCTGTTGCCGAAGAGGCCACCGTGGTGGAGCTCGACGCGGAGGTGGGAACCGAGGAGGCACCGCCGCTAGAGGAACTCACCGCCGAGCCAGCGACGTCGGGGAAAGCCGCGCGGGACTCCGAGGTCGGCCTCGAGAAACCACCCCCCCATCCATTGTTATTATCAAGTGATCATGCTTGAGTGGGCTTAGATGCATGCTAAGGGACCGGTTTAGGGGCCTACGGGGGCTCCCGTCGGTGGGGGAAAGGCCGTTGCCATCGTCGGGGAAGACGACGGATGTGCGGTCTCAGAACGCCCGTACAACCAAGAACATGTGGTCCACATAGGACCGCACAACCCTCATGCGGCCTAGGCACGGCCGTTCAAACCCTGACAAACATCGTAGGAAGGGCGGACCATGTTTGGCCGCACAAACTCATGCAGTCTACATTAGGCCACACAACACTCGTGCGGTCCATGGGCGACCGTACAAAGCCAACGAACCGACATAGGAAAGGTGGTCCTTAGAGTGCCATCTAAATATCATGCGGTCCCCATCGGGCCATTCAAACCTTGTGCGGCCCAGGAACAGCCGTACAAAACTTAGAAAATAGCACATGAAGAACGGCCACTAGGGTGCCGCACAAAGAACCTGCAGTCCGTACTGGGCCGCACAACTTCCCTGCGGCCCAAGACAGGCCGCCCAACCCCCAGACATAAACGGTCTAGCCTTGACCGTATATAGTGATGTGTGGTCCTATGAGGACCGCAACCGTTGGGACGGTCCGCTCCTGGGGTATGATTGGTTTGCCCCCATTGAGGTGAATCCGCAGATCCCTGACAATGATGGTCTTACTGGAGTTACTGGTGACAGTGGCCTGTCGCCTGCCTTTGCGACTGTGGCGATGATTCATTTGGGGAGCCAAGGAAGACCCTACTCTGAGGTGGTAGACTGAGAAGACCTGATCTGTGGTTGCTGGCAGCACAGGACTATCAGTTGAGAATAGTGGAATCTGCCTCCAAGACATGAAGTCTGTGTTGGAAGCCGGTGGCTGGGTAGCTCGAGTGTAGGCTCATTCCCAAGCTGATAGAAGTGTTGTCGATGCTCGAGACGACGCTCTTGCACCAGGAACCAACATTGCCAAAGGTGCTGGGGTGCCGGCGACCCGAGGCTGTGAGCCTGTGTCGAGTGCTGGCGACACTAGAGAGTGGGACAGAGGACCCACAGCCAACATCAGAGTTGCCGCATCCCATAAAGGAAGATTGTACTTGGAACCGGGGTCATTCAGTGGTAAGGGACAGAATCCCGTAGTGGAGCTGAGAGGCCCAGAGCCCGATGCGGAGAGTCCACACTGAGAACCAACCTTGCAAAATCCTAGGGTTGTGTGCCCGGTCTGGGTACTAGGGAGCCTCGAACTCGGGGTTGAAAGTCCGTATTGAGTGTTGGCTCATCCGAGACTCGGGTCGAGAGGCCCAAATAGCTGCTGGAAGGCCTTGACCCCGGGGTGGGAAACCCGTGCGGGTAGTCGGCTGGGCTGGGACTCGGTACTGGAGACCCGAGCAGAATGCTAGGAAGCCGGGCACCAGAGGGTAAAAATCTGTATCAGGTGCTAGCTTGACTAGGGCTCAGGGTCGAAGGTCCAAGCAAAATGCTGTAGAGATGGCCAAAGCTTGGGGCACGGGGCCCATACAGGAAGTCAGCCAAGACTGGGCCTGGGGGCTGACGCTTGCCTGGGCAAGAACTGATCTGGGACCCCCATGGGGGCCGATGGTGGAAGGCCCGAGCCTAACACTCGAGCGAGTCACCAATGCTAGAAGCAGCTGCAGCGCATCCACTGCATGGGCGAGCACAGATGCTGAGGGTAGCTGTGGAGCAGCCACGAGGACCACACCCAGGAAGTACGGTGATCCGACAACTGGGGTGAAACTACCGAAGGTGATTGGCACCGCCAAATATCCCACCCGCGTATGAGTGGTGACGACGATGGGACCGTAGGTGACAGTCGCCATGGTTGCTAAAGCGCTGGATGCTGCAGAGCTGACAGTCATTGATAGTCACCAGGTGTGGTTCAATAGTCGGAACGCGTACTGGAAGCTACTGGAAAGTATGAGCGAGTACCCTCCTCTGCCTCTCCTGCAAGGACAGGAAAAGGGCACCAGGACTTCAGGGCTGGCACAGGCTTCTCTTCAGCAAAAAGAAGGAAGGCGGGAGACGTCCCACCGGGCGTGCCTTCCTTTTTGTTCGCATGTTCCGGGACAGATCACAGGGATGTGGATCGCGGGTGACCCGAATGCGGGGTATTCGGTGACTGAACTCAGGAACTGGACAAGGTGATGGGAGGAAACGTCGGAGTTTGATATATCTCGGGCCTCCCCTCCTGTAACTGTATCCCTCTCAGGGCGGTACTGGGCACTCACCTTTTACGGAGATCCGAGGGGGACTCGAATGGCATGGGAGATTTTTGGGATTTGGGAAACAAGACTGGGATGTGGGCGTGCCAGTCGATTTCTCAACAATCACCTTATGGAATCGAGACTTGACTGGGGATGCGTCACCAGGACGCGGCACGTGGGCTTGGGAGACGAGCAACAGGTGGAGAGAGGGGAGGTTCCATAGGTGCGAGTGCGTAGACGATTGTAGGGGATCATATACTGGACGTCTTTCCCCACCGACCGCAAGCAGTCAGTGTTAATTTACATCAGATTGAATCCGAACACCTTCGTTCCATGCTGAAGAGGAGTCTGTATTTATCTGAACCCATGGGTGGAGGGCAAGGAGCATTCCGCAACTGTGGCTTCGCATTCGATTGGGAGGTGTTTGCTAGGGTCAGGGACGCTAGGCCCACACGCCGAGTGGGGTGAGGGAAGGCTGGGACCCAAACGTGGATGTGAAGACATTCATTCAGGTGATAATATATTTTATGAGAGTCGCGTGGGCTTTACAGTTGGGTCGTGGCGGTCGGATTACAACTGGTGCAAGCCGCAGGACAATCCTGACATGTGAGTCAGTCCCCAGGCTAATGCGTGATGAAGCAGATATCCGTGCGTCTTACAGAGGCTCTCTTCAAGGCCAGCGCCATCCCCGACTCGTCGAGGAGGGGCTAGACTGTGTGACCAAAGGAGGTACTGGGTGGTAACTGGGCGTGGGCCGGGCGTGGCTCGGATTGAGCAGTCGGGCACGACCACTTGACGACATGAGGTGCAACATCATGGCGTATGCGCAGTCGTCGTAGGTTGGCATACGCGGGTAGACCCAAGAGGAGGGTGTGTTTGCCTTGTCATAACGCCTTATGTGTAGCGGGAGTGGACTCGTGTGACATGTCTAAACGTCGCATGAGGGGAGTACGAGTGACATACCCTCGGCGTGTGTAAGTCGATTCACAAGTCAACCACACACACAGATCTCCTTACGTCCGTCTTGCTTGCTGGTGCTCTGGATTGGATTAGATCCAATTACTCTGATTGCCCGCAACGTATTGCCCCACCGATTCTTAACCAAATGAGACCCCGTTTGATCTTGGTGGGAGATATGAGTATTATCTATGGATTTTATTTTATATTCCTAGCCTAATTTCCATTGGAAAACCCTAATTCGAGGCAGGGATTCCAGGGGTCTATAAATAGAACCCTTAGTCCAAGGTCGCAAGGGGGGAAGATCCAGCGTCTACGTCAAAGCGCTATTAAGATTTTGAGCCAACTGTAGCCAGGGAGGGAGGCTCTCTACGCCCAGTTGAGCCTCCGATTCAGGGAGTAGTGATTTACATTTTGTTTTTGGTCTAGATGTCTAGTCCTTTTCTCGTCATTGCATGCTTATTTCCCACTATTTTCATCCACATTTTTCACTATCCTCTTCTCATTTTACACCATCCCTATTGTTTTGACGCCCTATAGGGGTTAAAAAACCAACCCAAGGTATCCCCCACTCCATGTTATTATGTTAGTCTTCCATTTTATTTTATAGTTACAGCACATTCCAGGACTGATTTGGGTGTTATTGTCTTGTTGTTTACGTTGTTTTGTAGGTCAACATAAGCACAGCACGAGGCCCATCCCCTCTGGCCGACCGGAAGGGGTGGAGGATCTAGTCCCTTGGCTTAGAGTTTGGTGGATTAGCACGATCTTCTTCCATCCGTCTGTAGAGGAGCATGGTCTCACAAGGACCGTCCAGACCCTGTTCACGGCTGACATCAGACCACGTGCACGCCAGTCAGTCTTCTTCACTCTTCTCTTTCCAGCGTTGTAAGCGGCCTATCAAGCGACCGTCTACAACATTAAGCGGACTCCAGAGGACCGTCTTCATCCCTTGCAGCACTGGGTATTGGCGAGTGCTTCATCTCCCTTTTCTAAGGTATGGTTCCATTTTCTTTGTATTCTGCATCTTGGTGGCGATCACATCCAATTCAACTCTCCACCTTTTAGCATCACTTTCCTTTTCATAATTTGATTTAGAAAGGTAAAAGAAGGAGGTAAAGGGGAAAACACAAATCTACACCACACATCAATTCGTAAGAATTATCATCATTACGGGCGTATCTCCAGGATAGTTGCCGCAAGTGCCCCCTGTCAGAGAAAGTCCACACTCAGCTCGAACCACTTACACCTGCCCCAAATGCTACTCGACCAAGCCTAATCTTGGCTCGAGAGTAGGAGGGGGACAAGTGGAGTGGGAGATTTCTACTGCCCAAATAGAGCGGCCAAACGAGGTCCCAACGGACCAAACGAGGCCCAACTCCCACAAGTGACAGCCCTCCGAGGACCCACTAAGCCCAATAACTCACTCGGATTAAGCGCTTCCTAGGCGACCTTCGAGTTCGGAAGTCCGAGTGTCAGGTCGATCGAGAGGCCTCCACGAGGCCCTACGCATCCCGCCCGAGCCTTGCGCCTATCACTCAGGGAAACCCCCTGAAGTCAACACCACATGCTCGGACCGACTGACAGAAGCTTATCCATACGACCATTGCGTGCCCTTTAAGAGCTGGGAGATCGTGAGGACGATGGCGATTAAGAGCCCTCGGGCCTTACCGAGCACATGAAGGAGACGTAACCTCCTCTGAAACTCCTCGACTCGCAAGACTCTTACGTTCGTGAGTCGCTATATAAACCTGAGAAACCCTCCGGCTAGAGGTAAGCGCTATTAAGCGATATCAACCCTGAGCTAGAGCCACTTCATTACTTGGTGGAGAGGAATCTCGTGCCCTCATCTCCTTCCTTTTCTCCCTTGCACCAGAGCTCTACTACAATCACTGACTTAAGCATCGGAGGGTTTTCCCTAGGGATTCATCCCTGGGTGCCTCTGATCCGTTTCCCCTTGCAGTTCTAGCACTTGTGGACATCATCCTTAGCTCAGGCACCGCGAGAGATAAACCCTCTTCAATCTCCTTGGAGAAGGGAGCATGGAAGTCCACATCATCGTCAATAAGGCCACAAGTCTTGGCGATGAGTAGGACGTTGTCCAAGTAATAGACCTTGCCCTCGATCTCTTCAAAATGACGCAGTTGTGGGGCCATTTCTGGATTAGAATGGAGCAAACTGCGTGCCCTTGGTGCAGGCGAGCTACACAGGTGTCGGGCTTGTATGACGGAGGTGTGGGAAGCTTCCCGCATTCACCAAGATTCCATTATAATTGGAGCCCCCTATTCTGAGGTTGCTCTATTGGGGTGCACTCTTGCCCTATTGGCCAATTGAGAAGGCCCTGGCAAAGGTCCGTTAAGACCTAGAGCTGATGGCACATCTGAGTGAGTTCATTGGCGGTGACTTCCTGATGCGGTCGGGTGGAAGATGATGCTTCTTGCAGTCCTCGACAAAAACTAGGGCCCTGGTGGGATCCTCGGCCGCGGTTGCTGGTGTTCGGTAGCTCCCATGGGGTGCCATGACTTTTTGATCAATTTTCCATAGACGACGTCAAAAAGTGTAGAGGCAAAAAAATGGCACCTAGTCCTCGTACAACATGATGGGGTCATCACTTACCCCTCCACATTTTTTGAAGCTCTGACAAATCGTCGGCATGCGCCATTGTGTTCTTCACATTTTTTTGAGTCAATCCATGTAATTTTTATATTTTATTTGAGTCATAAGTCATGTAATTTTCCTTTTATTTGAGTCCAGTACCTAGGTATAAGGGTCACTTACCTAAGTCTTGAGTCATGTGGTTAATTAAGTAGGTTAATGGGCCCAACTAGTGGGCTAGGCCCATGGGCACCCCAAAAGGGACATTCATGTCTACGAGCAGTCTCAAGTTAAGGGTGACAAATAGCATAATAAGAGTGACAAATAGCTTAATAAGGGTGACAAATAATATGATGAGAAATGTATTTTTTTTTTGAAATCCCATTCGACGTCATGATGGCAGTACGACATCGCCTCGAAAATATGCGAAATTTGACAGACCTGTCGCTCTATATGGACCAATGCAGTTCCACACGGTGATTCCAACAAAACATTACTACTCGACTACCCGGGTAATAAGCATTTCTCATTCTCTATTTTTTAGATCACTCATGAGGAGGGAGGAATCTTCCTGGGCCCATTAAGGTCCAATAGTGATTGGCCCAAGATCTAGACTCCTGTCTTACCTATGTAATTGCCCCAGGAACCACGTGACACGCGATCAGAAAGTCATTATCGCAATAATGTTAGATTAATAGGCATCGAGGGATAGCCCACTCCCCCTTGCCTCCTGCAAGGTGGAAGGCCAGGCGACCCCTCGGTTGTGCTTGAAGGCTCTTCTTGCATTCCCGTTCTTGTTGATACGTGAGGTGTATAGAGCCATTAGGGAGGAAGCCGCCGCTAGAACTAAAGGAGATGTCGAGGAAGCACCAGAGTGCCCCGCGGACTTCGTTACCACCACATGAGCACTCGTCAATGGTCGGTAGCACAAGCTACCTAGGGTGAGAGGGACGGCTGGTGGAGGGGGTTTGACATGGATCCCTCCTTGGAATGGTTGATCCTTGATCACCGTGTTGCTCCCAACGGGATTTGGGGAATGGCTTATTATTCCTGATGGTCTCGTGGGTGGGGTGTCGTTGACGGCTGCACTAGGTTGGTGTACCAGGGCATGGGCTCGACTACCTGGGTGTCTGGGGATGGTTCCAACACACCTAAAAAAAGTAACAAAAGGCTATTACTTGTTGTCTCGCTGAGACGCATAAGCTATTAGATCCTATTGGAGGGTAGAGGGAGGGAAAGCCCCAACCTCCTTAGGAGAGTTGGGGCCAGTTGCTTGTCTGCCTCGCTAATCCTTTGACGTAGAATGACCACAACAGTTGCTCTCTCCTTGACCAGCAGTGTCAGGATTGGGTCAGATGTCTGAAGGCTATAAGTGGAAGAGAAGCTTCAATCACTAGACCTACCCATACTGCCTACCCTCATAATGATCACAAAATGGTTCTACTAGTTCTTCACATTTGAGACCGTAAGGGAGAAGTCAATGAATCGTTTCCTACTACGCGCTCTAAAGTACTACTCGTTGTTGGTGAAACCAGGACACCGTTGAAGGTAGAAGAAGGAGCGGAAGATATCTACATAGGGGGTGACTCCAATCTCGTCGTAGCGAAAATAAAAGGCATAAAGGATCCTCCATGAGTCAGGTGCCAGCTACCCAGGAGAGACTCCATAGAAGCACATGAGGCGTCAAAGAAAACTGGGATGGGGAGGTGAAAATTGACGCAGAAGGCCTCAATTGAAATGCTAAACCCCCCAGGATAAGACACCGTTAGAAACTCATCTTCCATGGGGAAGATTATATCATATTCCGATGGAATTTGGAAGGCCTCCCTGAAGCCCGAGTGGAAACTATACGTAACTGAGGTAACCGAGGTGACGGGAGGAGAAGAAGGATGAGTGGGAGCCTTAGAGGTACTCGAACTACATTGTGGCCCTCCGCAAGGCACCCCTAAGGTCTTAGACGCAAATACCTTGCTAGATTCCTTAGAGAGGAGAAGTTTCCTATGAGAGTGAGACATGGTGGAGCGCTAAGAAGAAGGAGGCTCACCAAAAAATTGGAAGACTGGAAGGCAGAAGGACGACAAAGGAAGACCAACGAAAGTCTGGTGCCGGAGAAGACGAAGGTGTGTCTCCGAGGCCTCTCCCCACACGTATTTATAATCGAAAAGATGGTCGCAACCCCTCGGGATCAGTGATCAAGATTGAATTGTCAAGGTCGAGATAGATCACCATCTACGTCTACGAGGGGGCAGGAGAATTTCAAAAATGATAGTTGTTGTCAGCCGTGCCTGCCTTCCCATGCGTGATGGGATTTTGTCACGATGATGATTACGTCAGGCCTAAAAGGTGGCATGTATATTGAACTCATAGGTGGAATGACGTCCGGAGCAATGAAAGCTCTATACAAGATGCCATGTGGCCTATTATAAAGGAGTAGATCGAGAGAACCTTCCCCAAGAAGGGAAGCCTGATAAGACGACCGGAGACTTCAGCGGATTAATATTCCAAGCGATCACCTCCTCCCTAGCACCGAGCACTCTTATTGCTCGGGAGTGGGGGGCTAGTGAGGAGGAAAAAATCCACATGGGCCCATTAAAGCCCAATAGTGATTGGCTCAAGATCCAGACCAGTGCCTTGTGCACTTAATTACTCTACAAACCATGTGACGTGTGATCAGGAAGCCATTATTGCAATAATGACAGATTAGTGAGCATCGATGGACAACTCACGCCCCCTCGCCTCTTGCAAGGTGGAAGACTAGGCAATCCACGACTCCACGTCTCCTGCAAGACGAGAGATCGAGCGGTCCACAATCTCACGACCCTAGACAACCGTTCCTCCAGTAAATTAGAAGACGCGGACGACAAAACTTGCTCGAGAAGAGAGACCCTATAAAAAGCACCCTTGCCGGACAACGAGGGGTAAGTAGAGGTGAATATTATTCGGTTTGGTTCAATTTGGGACCTTTTTTTTTCTGTTAGCCCAGTAAATCATATCCATATGCCAAGAACTTCATGTCTTCAATCAATTCATGCATTTTGATTTTAATCTGGCTTTGATTATGTATTTGAAGATGTTCATTAGAGTTTCATATCCATTCTATCATTTAACCTTTTACCATTGCATAAGGTGCCTTTAAAATCATTTAAAACTTGTTCGTGATCATTTCGACACGGCACGAGGTGAAAACTGAGTTTAGGGTTTTGTTATCATCAGAATCACTTGGAGAAACTCAACAATCTCCCCCTTTTTGATGGTGACAAAACTCTAGAGGGAAAACACATTCACATACTGTGAGAATGGATTAAGTACAATAACCAAAAACCAATCAGTCACGCATCTCATTCATCCACAATCGTTGCATTCATTCATATGCGCTCAATTTGTTCAAAAAGTGATAGTACCAATATGTGTGTCAAAAACAAGCGCATCTCATTCATTTAAGTTCAAATTACAAATGTCATTGACATTACATTGATATGATGCAAGACACGAAGACCAACAACAAGATGCAAGACTCTATGGAAATACAAATGCCAAATGGCACACACACATGCAAACATACATAAGGCATAATATATATCGACCTGCTACTGCTACTACTCCCCCTTTGACATCATCAAAAGAGGGAGTGGGATACAAGAGGTAGTGGACAAAAACAACACTAAGGGACCCAAGAGCGGCTACAGAGCAGGGTGATCCGGAGTCCCCTCATCATCCTCAGCATCAAAATCATCAGCAGCAGCAGGTGGAGGTGGAGGAATATAGGCCTCAATGTCCCCCAAAAGATGCTCAATGTGAAGAAGGGAATGGGAGGTAGTTCGATAAGCACATGTAGTATCCTCGTAGTCTATAGCAAGAGAGGCTACGTGGGCAGCAAGGGTGTCCAAGGTGTGGGAGAAGGTGTTCATACGACCATCCATTGTGTCCATGAAGGTATCAAGTCACCCAAGGGATGAGTCAATGCGGGTTTCCATGCCTGAGAGACGCCTATCAAGAGCCTCATAGTCCCCCCAAGTGGGCTGTCCAGCACCCTGAGCTGAGGACTCCCCATGATAGAACTGTGGTGGAGGGGGCATCTCGGTATCTATATGATGAGGCGAGGGTGGAGGAGGCTGGTCCTCTGCCTAAACTGGAGGAGGGGCTTCCCCTTGATCTTGCTGTTGCTCCTGCTCTTCTTCACTTTCAGATTCGTCCTCATAAGTTGGTACATCACGACGGAGCTCGCCATTCGGACCCCAGTAATATCCAAAATCTGAGAAAATTTTATGTGCGTTGTATACATCATCCTGTCGAACCCGAACAAATGTTTCATCTCCAAAGTGAACTCCAGGGCATAAGGTAAAGATCTCCTCATTTGGGTTAAGCATATTCCTATCAAATCTGTCATGAGCCTACCCATGTTGATTACACTGCCATTCATAGCATGATAAAATAGGAACCTGTGAACCTCTATCACCTCATTTCTACTCCCACTCTTTGGATAAATAAGAGAGGTAAACATGTGGTGTAGAATTCACTGTAGTGGTGAAAAATAATTGGCATTTAACTGAATCAAATCACTGACTCCACGCACATAATTACAACTAGTCATAGCAACAAAAGTAGCCTCAACTTCACCATGGCCAAAGGTTATGTCTGCACCCCTGGCTGAGACTCCTAAAGCACGTTTACAGAGATCTGGAGTGATGTGAATCTCAATCCCCTGAACCACTGTATACAACTCTCCATTTCTATCAACCAAATTTCCAAAAAATTGTTGCACTAGAGTGGGGTAATATCTGGTATATCTAGTGACAAAGTCGGTCCAACCTGGTCGAATCTCAAAAATAGCACATAGATCGGGTAGGATCTCATTCACCTCATTGAAGTCGACCAGTCGAGGGTCGATAATGGGCCATGGAGGCAATCGAGGTGCACGAGGCGATGTAGGAGCTTGCTGTGGGGGAGGAGCAGGAGCCTCATGTCTCCGAGCTCTAGATTCCCCTTGGGTAGAACATCGAGAACTCCTTCTAGGTGACATCTTAAGCTAGAGAACCCACTTTGGATACCCTTGAATAGATCGATCTCAACCTTGGGAGGAAGATGGACCAAAGGACACTCTAAATGCTGGAGATGACCTTCTCCACACTCTGGAAACTGAGGAAGAGCTTCACGATCGCACGGGCGGCTGCGGAGATGTCATCCCAAAACCGTGATGAATCCGCCTGATCGTGTACGGATGGGAGAAAAAGGAGGGTTTGGGGCTTGAGGAGAGGGGGTTTGGTGTTCTAGGGTTAGGGAAATATGCGGGAGAGAGAATGGGTAGGATAGAAGGGGGAAATGGAATAAGAGAGCCCCTTAAAACGGGGTTCGGTCAGGGGTTTGGCCAGCCCAGTTCGTCGCGAATGGTTGACCGAACCGGGTGCGGTGGTCAACTGAACTGGTCGATTGTCCCCGTCAAAATCCCCTTCCCTTTGTTTTAGGTATATTCTCCACCAAGCTTCCCTGTGGTGTTTTGAGCTCCATTTTCTTGCTAGCTGTTCCCTTTTTTTTGTTTTCTCTCCTTTTGTTGTTTTCTCCTCCTTTTTTTATTTTGTTGCTTGAGGAGGAAATAGAGTGAGATGATTTCTGACATGAATTGTCCTTAGGAGTTTTCCTGAATCTCTCCCTTAGTGACTGCCTAGTATCCCCAGGTCACTTGTCCACATTAGGTCATCAGGTACACTTCTCGAGTCTGTGCAAGTTTTGGACATAGAAAAATTCTGCTCGATGTATAGGTGTTGAGTCATTGAGAGTCCGTGACAGTTGCACGATGCATTTAGAAGTCTGTGCATAGTTGTTCTCTTGTTACAAACCAAGCCCGCGCACGTATTGTTCCAACGAAGTCCATACACCTTTCTCATACATTAAATCCATTGCACAGTGTTCATATAAAGTCCATGCACTTTTCCTATGTCACAAGTGAAGTCCGTGCATGTTTCATGTAACTAAAGTCTTCCGTACACATCTCTTTTAAGCAAAGTACGTGCACTTCTTGTTCAGAACAAAGTCCATGCACATCTCTCAAAGCAATTCCATGCACATATAGTCAGTGCACTTTCTTTTGCTTCACTGAATTGAAAGTCTGTGCATGTTTTTAGTTTCTCTCACAGTAAGTCAATACACACATAGTCCGTGCACATTGGTCTAATAAAGTCCGTGCACTTTGTCTCATACTAAGTCCGTGCACATCTAGAGTCCGTGCATGTTTTCAGTCTTTGTTGAAAATTTAAGTATGTGCACATTGCCTTTTCCAAGTCTGTGCATAATGCTCCATCCAAAGTCCGTGCATGCATAGTCCGTGCACATTTCTCATTTCATTACATTTGAAGTCCGTGCACATTTCTTCTGAACCAAAGTCCGTGGATGCATAGTCTGTGCACATTCCACGTTTCACTACATTTGATGTCTGTGCATGTCATGAAGTCCATACACACCAAGTCAGTGCATATTTTCTGTTAGAAGGAAAATAAAGTTTGTGCACTTCCTTTGTAAGTCCTTGCACATTCTATTTTTTCACTCAAGTCCGTGCTAGCTGCACGTCTGTGAGCAAAGTCCTTGCATGATTCATTCTGAAATATAAAGTCTGTGCACGTTTCTTCTAAATCAAGTCCATGCACATTTCACTTTTCCCACTGGAAGTCCGTGCACATTCCTTGCTGCATTGAACATGAAGTCTGAGCACAGTCCTTGCTCCATTGCAAATCAAGTCCGTGCACATTTTCGTGCACTTGGCATCTTAGAGGACATACAAACCAAGTCCGTGCATGTTTATCTGCTACCAAAGTTCGTGCATGTTTTTGGTTCGAACAAAGTCTGTGCATGTTTCTCAGACATGCTTGTTGAGTCCATGCATATATAAACATGAAGTCCGTGCACATTTTGGTTTGACCACTAAGTCTGTGCATGTCTTTCCGAAGAACACCAAACTCCGTGCATCTTTCCTTTTGGACTGAATAAAGTCCGTGCACATTTTCAATATAAGTCCGTGCATACTTGCTTATATATGCACTATGAAGTCTGTGCTTTCCATGAAGTTGTGCCACTGTTATAACATGACTGTGTAATCCCTCTGTCAGCCATACGGTCGAGCGTCCACTGAACAATCTGCAAACCATGGAACCCAAGGTACCAGGTCAAGGGTACGTAATCCAAGGACATTCCTAATTCATAGATGTTGCCACGTGGAATCTCATTCGTCCAGATTCTGACAAGTGGCATGATACTCCTGAAGCTTCTAGGCGGGAATGTTCCCTCCACACGCCTAGGGGATGAGCGCGCATCTTCAGATTGAAGGAGTATATAAAGGATCCTTCTGCAATTTAAGAAAATATCTCTACACAAGAAGAAAAGAAGAATCACCAGAGAGCAGAGAGAAGAAGAGAGTTCGAGAGTGAAAGAGTAGTAGAGAAAAGAAGAAGAAAGAAAAAGACAGTAGCAGCAGAGCAGAGGTGAATATAGCAGACAGAGAGAAGAGAAGTTGAAAGCAGTAGAAGAGAGAAAGAGAGATAGAGAGAGATCATGGAGAAGAAGCTGAAGATCTGTTTCTACTGGACCGTGGATCAAATCCAGGCCAGTTTGCTCCAAAAGAGAGCCACATCTATCGCAGTTTCTTTTACAGCTTTCAGTCACTGTGTTTTCCCCATTTCTTGTTTTCCATTTTACCTTTTTTTGTTCTTCCGATCCTCTGGCTTGAGGTCGGGTTCCTTTTGTGGACTCAGGAGAAGGGAGACTTGGTGTCTTCGATTTACAAGTGACTGGGTGTCATTTGTGGTTTCCCTCTGGTATTAGAGGAAGGGGGACTTGGTGTCTCCGGTTGTAGGTAACTTGATGTCACTTGTGGGTTCCCTCCGGCTTGGAGGAAGAGAGGCTTCGGTCTCTGGTTGCTAGTAACTTGGTGTCACTAGTGGTTGCCCTCCCGGTTGGAGGAAGAGAGGAGTGTGTTCCTCTAGTCAAGCTGTTAGGCAGCGGTTGTAGGCAAGTTGTGGGGCCCAGTGGATTTTTCAAGTTGTTAGACAGCAGTAATCCACACTTTGGTTGGAGTGTGGGGTGGACATAGGTCTGAAAGACTAAACCACCTAAAAACCATCTGTCTCGCGGTTTGATTGTGATGTGCACTTCCTTATCTTCTACCCCATTCTTATGTTGCATGTGCGTTCCATATTAGTAACATTACTGTGAGTGGTTTAAGTTTGATTTCAGAATCACTGCTAAGTGTTTGTCTGAGTGCTTGAGAGATATATATATGTGATCTATATCTGACTGTCTTCTGTCACAGTAGATGAATGCTGAGGTTCATTTCCATCAATGATTCTGAAACTGCGGATGTTGTGTATACACATGCTTGATTGGGTTTTGATGACTGCATAGATTTGCTTAAGGGTCTGATGTTCAGCATGGAACGTAGGATGAAGCTGTGCTGCCTCGTTTGCCATCCAGAGTAGGGCAAGTGATCTCTCAAGTACGTGTCCAGGTAGAGTCCACTCAGCTAGGTGTGCAGCATCACCTTATCCCTCAACTGATCGGGCAATTGTAGTAGGTTTATCTGCCGAGTGTTCCCGGAGTCCCTTCGGTTGTTCCCACTGTCGATGGTACTTCTTCTTCCAAGTCCAAAGGCAATAGGTTTCGGAGATTCAAGAATAAGGGACGTGAGAAGTGGCATACTCAACAGTCTTCTGTCGGTGCTGTTCCATCATCAGTTTCATCTTCTCAGCGACGTCAGGGACCTGCTACTCGTCTATCGAAGTTGCGTGCGAGGTCGTGTGCGAGGTATGGTGGCAGTCACCCTTGCAGGCCAGACTCCTTGCTGGTGATCTGTTTTCGCTGTGATCAGCCAGGCCATTTTGTTCGAGACTGCACGTACAGGTCAGTGCCAGTGCAGTTCTCTTCGTCGGCCCAGTCACAGCAGCCTCAGTTTCAATTTGTGCCACCGCAACCTCAGCAGGACTCACCTGCGTCTCAGCCTCCTCGTGTCGAGTAGTGACGTCCTATCTTTGGAAGGTGTGTTTTTATTTTTCAGTTAGTTAAATTATATTCTCATTATTCTAGTAGCTTGAATTCCATGTGATTTAGTTATTTGTTAATTGTTGTTGTGGTGATGTTAATTGTGTGTGATTGTGGTTTCTTCTCTCCTGTCCTTGTCATTTCTCCCATTCTACTTTCTCCTTCATTTCTCCTTTCCCTCTATTTTTCTCGACACAGGGCGCGCGACCGTGCCGAGTTGACTGAGGTAGAGACGCGATGGAATGAGACAGAACATGATGAAATGATGGATAAGGTGGACATTAGCAGGATTCGTGGGTGGATCCTAGGCTAACATGGCTTGATTGTTTAATCACCTGTGGTTTCCGTGGAAGTCTGTTCCTTTATGTGGACTCAGTGGCTTGTCGCCTACAGTGTTGACAGCCCTGTGTAATGATCCACATCGTGCTTTGTGTTTTTTTAAGTGGAGCAGTTGATTCTACTCTTTCCTTGTTGTATCCGTTTGTCCAAATTCGTGGATTTTTCAGTGTTATTGCTCGACAATCGTCCTTTGTGCTGTTCGTGC
The DNA here is from genome assembly GCA_024336825.1 of Amorphophallus titanum. Taxonomy (NCBI): domain Eukaryota; kingdom Viridiplantae; phylum Streptophyta; class Magnoliopsida; order Alismatales; family Araceae; genus Amorphophallus; species Amorphophallus titanum. The sequence goes on from JANBPO010009603.1 coordinate 28,801,058, forward strand.
TGTGAAGGAATTTCTTAGTGATATTCCTGTTGGCATCTCCCTTTTTGGGTCGGGATTTACAGGTATTCGATTCTTCTATCAATTGCTCAGGGTACTATCGACCATTTGAGTTGTGGTGATGGTCGTGCAGATTATTACAATATATCAGTCGCCCAAGCTTAAATCGGGTCAGCTCTTGACGTGTTCCATTTCTGTTGTAGTCGAAGTGTTCGATTGGACCGATTTGGCTGAGAAGCTGTTCGAGCGAACTAGGCTCTTCCCTTCTTGGTGAGCTTCTGTTGTTAAGCTCGATGTTGTCCATGTTGTTTGGTGGATCTCCTTGTGAGGATTGGCCTTGGAATTGCCATTTCAGTGTCGCCTTTTCCTGTGTCCGCTCAAGTGTGGACAATTCAATTTGAGTCTGATCATCTCCTTGTTCTATAGCTGCATAGCTTGGGACCTTATCCTTGTGTCGAGAACTATTGCATACCATATTTTCGTCATGCCACACTTAACGGTCGATGTGATGTGAGGCTTATTTGTCATCTACAGGACATAAAGGTAGGCTGAGATTAGCGCTTTCTCTTGGGCTTTGCGCTGAAGCTGTTGCTCTCCTCCGTTGAACTTGGACTCTTTCTGCTTGATTGCTCGCTAGATCAGTGCTTGAGGCATGTTACATTACGATTTCTGGTGATTGCGATGGTGCCTAGTGTGCGCCGAGATGCAAAGGCCAAGGTTCTTTCCGATGTCTTTGTGCGTTGTAGAGTGCGTAGTGGAAGTGTGTGGGTTGATGACCCACAGGCTGAGGATTCCTTTCTGTGTGATTCTGTCTAATCGAGAGAATTGTTCCTTCGCGACGTGACTCCGTCTTAGCTGCATGTGCCTAGACATTGTCGTGACCGTGCTGTTGTCGGCCATTCCTCTGGTTTTAGTGTTGGCGTTTGCGAGCGTTGGGAAATTCCTCAGCTTCTCTGCTCTGCATTCATTCTCATGGGTGTTGTGCTCTCGAGGCGTGTTTGTAATCCTTGAGATGCATTCCCCGAGAGTGGGGTATCCCTTGCCGTTTTACGATTGACTTCAATGGTTGTAGGTCCTTCCTTGGTGAACGGCTTGATGCATGACTCATCCCCGATAGTCGTGTGTTCAGCTGTCGCGTGCCTTGATGCGACCCTGCGTGCAGTGTGTTCCGTAGTTCTGGGTGCTGTACAGAACTAGAATCCTATAGGTGCTATTGTCGTTAGCAGTTGTTCCCGTTAGCGCTGCTTTCAGATGATTTTGCAATTATGTGTTGGACCATTGTCGTGTTAGTGGCTGGCTGCACTCCTTTTCCCAGTAGAGTAGCCCGCGACTCGATCAGATGTAATGTTTGAGTGAGCACTGACTTAATACTGTGTGTGGTCCAATGTTGTTGATTTTACTGTCATTCTTCTGTGTAATTGTCATTGGCATCCTGTGTGCCAGGTGTTCCCTATCTCCTTTGGCACTAGAACCGATGATGTCGTCAGGCTGTCAGCTGAGAGGACTATGTTTCCTTGTGTAAGCTGATGTTGGTTATGCCTGTCGTTTCTGTCGATTCGCTCCAGCCATGCGGTGTCCCCCTTTCTAAAGACCAGCACGCTCGGGCAGATTGACAATGCCCAGTCTCTGAGCTCCGGTTCCAGTAGTGGGTGGACAACGTTCTCCTGGCTAATGGGGTGTACATACTTCTCCATCTGGTCATCCTTGCATTCCCGCTTGCTGTTCACCAGGGGACTCGAATGGGCAGCCAATGTCCAGAAGTGGAGTGCCCGTCGCTTTCTGAGGGACCATTGTCAACCGACCCCGGATGTCGTACAGCTGTAAGGACGTCGCTCCCGACTCTGCGCTTGCAAATTCCAGCATCCGCGACACCAACTCTCATCCCTGAAGAGTGCGTGGGACGAACTCCGAGAACAGTGAGCAGACCCACGCATTGAAGAAATGAAGTGGGAACACATATTGGGCCTGCTGCGGGAATTGATGAAAGCTCACGTCTCCGAGCGTCTTGTAAATTAAACAAAGAACAGTCGGGCACAGGGATAGCTTGATCCCCCACGCCATCTGACACACGGGGTAGATTGTATCCGGCCGAATGACTGTTTCATCCCCATATGGCATGGCAAACGAGCACAGCCAGTATGTCAAATAGGCTACGTAGTGAGTCAGTGGATTGACTGCCATTGGGTTGGGCCCGCTCCAGCGCCCCTTGGATGGCACATCCGTCTTGGGCTTGGCACGCTTCCTACGAGCAATGGCGGTGCTGACACATGGAAAGTCTTCATACTGCTTCAGCCCGTCGTAAAAAATTTGCAGCCACAAGGTCATCCAGACCCTCTTCTGATCTCCACGACAAGGCTGCTTCTCGCCATGGGCCAACTGGTACAGCACCCGGTACGCCTTCATGAGATATCGGTATGAATAGACCAGACAATAATAGCTGTCCCCATTGGTTTCATCTTTAATCATGTCAGGGAGGCAAACTTCTTCGTAAGGCTCCCCATCGAGGGGCAAGCCGCTGAGCTGAATGAGACTCCATAAGTCCAATGAAGTCTCGCCCTCTGCTGTGTAGAACGTGTTGGTCTCTGCACTGAATACCTCTATCATGTTGCAGCAGAGACCCTTGGAGATGGGATAGCCATAGCGGGAGGCGTAGACGCTATGATAGACGCCAGCCCGGACGATGATCAGGGCGTAGTTGAATAGCACGTACTCTGTGAACTCTACGGCCCCTTCCCTGAAGCTGTGTGTATCTTGAAGCTTCAATTCCCCGAACCAGCCCAGCGCCAGCTCGTGCTTGAATCTGATTGCCAAGCAGTGTAGAATGAATGGCTCCTCCCTGTAGCCCCACTTCAGTTGAGCCAAGAACAGACAAGAGCGGTGCTGCTCGCCTTGAACTCGCCTGGCGGCCATGTCCCACTTGGTCGGAACGAAGCCAGGAGTCCACACCAGCTTGTCTTCCATCGGCAACACGGCCTCGAGCCCCAGCACGGGCTTCCATTCGGGGGCTTCTCCCACCAAGTATATTGGGAGGCTCCTAGGGACATTGTATAGCAAGCTGTCCCGGGACTGTAGAACTGCATGCTCAACCTCCCTTACGACCCACAGGTCTCGCTTCTCTCGGGAGCGAAGGTGCTTCAAGAAGCGGATGAGGTGCCTATCCTTTGGGAAGTCCCCTCTGTAGTCCCCTATGGCACGATCAAAGGTGAAGCCTTTCTCGACCCCTATAAGCCTTTGGGTGTCCATCGTCTCAGTCTCGGAGCCCGAGGATTCAGCTAGTGCTGCTATTTCTGCATGCTCTCGGTCCAAGTCCTCCAGGTTGAGCTAGGTGACGGTTGGAACCGGAGGCGGGGGGACACGTCCAGCACCAACAGCAGTGGGAGTAGAGGAACCACTTGGGGCAGCCATTTATCTACAAAATATAACAAACAAAAGATCAGAACAGGCCCAGGCAAAAGAAGTGAAACTATAAGGGGGGCTCTATTACAAGCAAAATAAATGAGATCCCGATAATTTCTAACAAAATTTCGGCAGAGTTTCCCCTAGGCTAGAGGCGTAAGGAGAAAACACAGGTGCGCGTCCACAAGGAGTGACTACCCCAATAAAATCACAGTGTGCCACAAGGGCAACACTGGGTGTTCCTTCGGTTTGAGATAATCTCCCTGTGCTGGCACACCCCCTGGATTCTTCCTCGGCACACCCAGGCAGCCCTTCGCCGGCACGCCTTGAGCACCCTCCGTCGGCACACCTTGTAGTGGCCTTCACTTACACACCCTCCTGCGCGTCTGTGCGGCACACTAGCGGTGGCCTTCCTCGGTACGCCCCCCGACGATTTCGCCTGGCACACTCCCTGTGCCCTAACTCGGCACACTAGCGGTGGCCTTCCCCAGTACACCCATGGGTATCTTCCCCGACACGCTCCCTGTGCTGCCTCACCTGACACATTGGGTGCCTCGCTGTCGGGCACACTTGTACCCCCTGTTTCCCGACATGCTGTGAAGCCCTACTCCGGCACACTTGTGCCAACCCCTACGTCGGCACACTTCACGCCACCATGCCCAGCATAGCCGGCGCCCTTTCCACCGGTGCGGCCAGCGGCGATGGAGGAGAAGAAGAAGAGAAGAAGAATGGAAGAAGAGGGGAAGGAGAAGAGGAGAGGGGGAAGGAGAAGAAGAAGACGGGGAGCCTAGGGCTCCGCTATCCCCCGAGTACAAAGGGAAGAAGAACAAGGAGAGAAGGAGAAGAACGCAGAGAAGGAAGAAGAGGAAGGAGAAGGGCCCTGGGTAAGACTCTGCCAACTATCAATAAGACGTGGACGATACGTGGCAGGAAGGTACTTCTCCCTCAACTTGACCTTCATCCCATCCTAGGTCTCGACTTGAGGTTGATGTTGGTGCATAAGTAGGCTCTCCACATTCATCGAATAAGTCTAAGCCTTCCCTAGTAGCTTCATCTTCGTGAAATGGAATCTTCGGTGGTTCGTCATCTCAAACCACTTAAAATACTGGTCTATATCGGCCTCCCAATCTAAGTAATCTTTCGGGTTCAAAGACCCATCAAAAGTAGGAGGATCCGCACGCACGCTCTGTAGAACATGGTCGTCCTCATCAAGATCACGATGCCATCATTGGGCACGACGGTCACGACCATAACCCCCATATTCATTGTCAGACTCTTCATCAAGATCGGGGACTCTTTGCCTCCTAACGTCAACCCCTTGAGCCTTTGGAACTGGGGGTGGAGGAACTGCCTCTGGTTGTCCCATTGTTGGTGCAGGTTGCGCCCCTAGGGGGACTCGTTCGAGGGTGGTTATTCTCCCAATCAGACCTTGAATGAATTGGTCTGATGCTTTGGCCCTGTCCTCGAGGGCCTTCATCCTACTTTCTAGACGTGTGCCTAAGCCATCCATTCGTTCCATGAGGGTCATCACCAACTCTACCACTGAGGGCTCTCCTGGTGAACGGGCCTGGGGGTCCGCCATTGGTTGTGGTGGTGGAGAGTATTGGGTACCTCTACGAGTGGGTATGCAGTGACGCAGAGGTTGGAATGCACTAACTAATGGGAGAGGAAGAACCTAAAACCAAACCAGTATCCAGTACCTGGCAGAGGTATTGGTCCGAGGACCCAACTCACCCAAGAGGCTACCTTCCAGATAGGCGTAAACTATCGTTCCAGTAGTGCCTTTTCATATACCGGATAAAGGCATGAGGTGCAACACCTTGGACAAGACTTAGACTGTGCTTTGGTGACTACCCTGGACTCAACTTGCTCTGATACCAATTTGATGCGGGACGGGTGTGACTCGAATGAACAATGCAACCTTGGACTCACTACATTAACTCGACTCGCTTGGGACAGACGCAACCAGCAAGACACGTTCAATAAGAACACCTCGACGCAGCACTAAGTAGCTCCAGAAGAGGAGAAATATCCTCAACAAGAAGCACAAACTCACGACTCGTCCCTAGTGATAGAAGCACGTGGATCCGCACGGTTGAGAAATCGGTGCTGAGTCAAGGGTGGTCTACATTCCTCGGTGCCTGGGATGGGTCACGAGATGGGTCACGTGTACGCTCTCTCATGGCGGTGATGGAATTTGCAGCAAGCTAGGAATCCTATCTCATGCAAGTGCGGCATTCAAGCACATACTAAATAAGCAAGCGACAAAGAGAGAAGCGAAAATGTACTTCCACACTCGGGGTGTGGGGAAGACCTTTCCAGCCAAGAATCGTAACTCCCGGTACAGTAAATACAGTTAATTACAGGAAATCCCGGTAGAGGAGAGATCGCCAACTCTGGGTGCCTCGGGAGGGCACGCGGACGGGGCAGTTCCAATACAAATGGGATTAGTGCTGGGCCGGCCATCACTGAGGTTACAGGGGGTAGATCTCTGAGCACTAAGGGTTCCCCGCCTGTTGAGCTTCAAGGGGGGCCACGAACATCCCAGTGTTCCCGTATCTCCATAGACTAGGGAGATTTGTACTTACCTCGACAGTTCCTTTCTTCTTCTCTTTCTTTTTTTCTGTAATTCCTCTCTAGACTTAGTAATGTAATGATTTTCTACCCATATAATGGGAGTAGTATTCAAAATATGATTGTCTACACGTTACCGCCTTTGACCGAGTAGGACTTACCGTATCCACGGTTGCCAAAGAGTCGACGATTTTGTGTGATTCGTAGTCGAAAAATCAGGCTTGCATGTCGATCGAGAGAGGAGCTGGTGTCTTTTCATCCTTCTACATTTTAAATGACTTGCCACTTTCACGTATTCCCATGGGAGTTCGTGGAGGAGGTAGCGTAACTGCTTCTTGGGAAGTACGTCTGTCTCTTGCATCTTTTCGAGGGGAGATTCAATTAAGGCAAAGGTCTCCCCCTTCAGCCTATAAAATGTCCCGAAGGGCATCTCTCTCTCTTCACACCGCTTAAGGCTTCCCTTGCAATCTTGTGGCTTCCTCCTATCGTTCCTGCAAAGCGGCCGTCTTCTCCCTCTTTGATCGTCCTCATGCGAAGCATGGAAGATGAATATGAAGATGAAGACTTTGGCAGCAACTAGGGCGTTCATGCTGCTTCAGAGTAGAAGAACGGTCGATGACAGGGCCGATGGCGTGGAAGAAGGGTCAACGCATGGAAACGGGCTCCCTTCCGACCTTTGGGCCATCGCCCCGCCGAGGAGAGGGGAGGGGAGGAGTCATTGATCCCCCTTTATTTCATCCCCACTCCCCCTTTCCCGCTCCCTTTCTCTCTTCTCTGATACAATATCTTCCAAACTTCCCAAGAAGACAAAGTCAGTCATCCCATTATCCGAGCCAGTTTCCACACGGGGTGGAGTCGGTGGCTCGGCTTGGGGGCTACCGACCTTATCTACGTCGAGTGATCAGTTAGTTATGTACCACGTTTTCACTTTCTTGCATATTGTATCAGCTATGGCCTATTTGATGTTCAAAGTACTTAATGCAATAAAAAGGAGAGATGTTATCACAATTTCTTTCTTACAACTTGTTTGACTTGGGTGAAATCAATCACATTGTTTTGTGTTGTTTGGGCTTGTCCAAGCCCATTAGTGGTGTTTAGTGTTGCATCTACATGTTCTGCCGTTGATAGGCCTATTAAAGTTAGCCCATTTTGTGTGTCCATTGTCCAGTTCTATTGTCCTAGGTCTATTTCCCTTGGTCTTTTCATTAGTGGGTCAGCCCCCTCAAGCCCATTAAGCCATTGCTTCCCCACCTATATTTCCCTTGATATTCCTTGTAGAAAGTCTCCATTTACCCTCATGGAGCATCATTCCAACTCCTTGTATCATTCTTATCCTCAATCTTCTTCCTATTCCCGTGTGGAATCCTCTTCCCATGCGGGCCCATCTTCCCGTGGCACCCCTGACCCATCTGAGGGGTAAGCCAACCTTATGGCCCATGTTTCTGCACTTGCTCACCAAATGGACCCAGCCCAGGCCCAACGCCTTATTACAAATCATCTTCATGGGTCTCCTTCTCCTAATGGCCCTTTTTCTCATCTTAATGGGCCTTCCCTTCATGATGGACCTTCTTATCTTCATGGGCCTCCTCCCGCTTATGCTGTCGGTCCAATGGGTCTTCATGCATATACTTCTTCTCGGCCCGCGTATCCTTCCACTCGTAGAATGGGCTTCTCTTCTTCTCAGTCCGGATCCTCCCATCCGGCCCACTACCATCATTCTGGTCCAAGTTCACAACCTCTTGCTCAAGTTGGCCCACATCACTCCTAATCTCTCCCTACCCAGGAGATGATTGCTTAAACCCAATGCCAGCTTGATGAGCTCCAATGCCGAATTGATCCCAAATCCTCCTTAAGTGTTCCATTCATATTTCAAAATCTTTGGCTCCCACCATCTTCACAAATTCCCACATATTGCCGTTATGGTGGAGTCAGTGACCCATATGTGCACTTGAAGGAGTTTCTTTATGAGTCGACCCAGTTTTGACATGACCAATGCTTGATGGCATATCTGTTTGGTCTGTCTTTGGAGGCCCAGCTCGGGATTGGTTCTTATCATTAGCGCAAGAGCAGATTGTGAATTTTCATGTGCTTCAAGAGAAATTTCTTCAGTAATTTTAGGACCAGGTTGGGCCCAAGTTCTCTATTGTGGATCTGGCCCATGAGAAGATGAAGCCCGAAGAGGATCTCAGCACCTTTGCTGACTGCTGGTGCCGCCTCGCCGCGTAAGTCTCGGGGCACATTCTGGAGTCAAAGCAAATCAAGATGCTAATATCTAATGCAACGCCTGAGTACCGATTTCTCTTAGCCCTCAATGACATCACCTCCTAGCAACACCTGTATAGTCGAGCCCGCTTCATCCGCCAACAACTCTGAGATTCCCTTGACCCCTAGTCTTCCCTGCCTTCTACATCTCCATACACCTCGCCATCTACATCTATCTCCACATATCGACCATCACCCTCTACAAGCCAACCCTACGCTCCTGTGAGTCACCCTTCCGCCACATATCCTTCCACGAGCCAACCCTACGCTCCTACGCACCCGTCTGCTCCCACGATCCAACCATCCATAAGTCAGCTTTCCGCCTCCTCATACCCACATCCGCCTCCACCTCCGATCAAGGAAACACCACACACCGAGTAGGTGGATGCCATCCACTACATTCCTACTCATGCACCATTCCCTAGACCTTTTAGTCACCACGCAACATTGCCTACACAACCTCCAGAACTGTCACCACCACCTCATACCCGTCAGCATTCCTCTTGCCCGAAACAGTCTCCTCATCCTCTATTGCCAGAGTCTTTTACCGATATATTCCAGGCTTTGAGGACCACCCATGCGTTGTCACTCCCTCCAGTTGTGCCTTGCCGACCCGCAGTCAAGAATATGCTTTAGTTCTACGAATTTCATCGCCATCAGGGGAATTTGGTTGAGAATTGCCCCAAGTTCTGGGAGTTTGTTTACGACTTAGAAGATCATAAGAGTATCAATTGGGCCGTCATCCACAAAGTTGTTCTACATCTCTGTAGCCAGCAGCGGCAGGAAGCACCACCTAGGCAGCTATCTCCGTCATTACAAGACCAGGGGCACCCTTGTGACTCTTTACTTAGTGTTGCACCCGCTCCATCATCTTCGTCTCCATCTCCACCTAACCCATCATCTTCGTCATCTCCTACCCCATCTCCATCACCTCCACAAACCCAAGCCTCTACTTAGGCCAGTACCACCAATTTCGCTACCACTACTTCTACCCCGAATGCCACTCGACGTGTTGTGCTGATAGGTCGACGGTGGGCACCATGACTTCACCCTCTTCATCTCCATTGCCTAACTCATCACCACCGCCTTCACCGCCTCCTCTCCCAAAGACCCTTATTCCATCACCTCCACCATCTCCATCGCCTTTGCCATCCCCTTCGCCATCGTTGCACAAGTCTGAGCAGGCTATACCTTCACCTACACCTCTACCTTTGCCTTTGCCCGCACTCCAACTTGCCATCGCCTCGACCCCTTTTCCTCTACCTAAACACACCGTCCCCATTGAAGCCTCTTGTCACGCCCCGAACTGATAGCAACAGAACGTGTAGTTCAGAACGTGACAGTGTAACAGTCGTGAACGATCAGAGCAAACATAAGACACAAGATTTTAGGGCCCATTAATATGGCAAAACACAATCTTTATTGATACTCTAATATTCGAATTACAAGACTGGACTTCACTTACATATAGAAACCCAATCCCCTATTCCGTCCCTAACAAGACACCTCAACAAGTCACCCAGACTCCTATTGACAACCTCAGTCCGACCATCTGTCTAGGGATGATATGTAGTGGAAAACTTGAGGTGAGTACCTAACATGTGCCATAGTGTCTTCCAAAAATAATTGGTAAACCTAATATCACGGTTAGACACTATGGTACGAGACAACCCAAACTTACACACTACATGAGAAAGGAATAGGCGGGCTACCCTCGAAGCATTCGAGGTCTTGGAGCCGGGAATGAAGAGTGCCATCTAGGAGAATCGGTCCACTACCACAAAGATAGAGTCATGCTTCCTAGAGGTTCGTGGCAATCCCAAAATAAAGTCCATGCTAACATCCTGCCACAAAGCATTAGGCACGGGAAGAGGCGTATAGAGACTGGAGCTTTGCATCTTCATTTGGCCGTAGCACATGTACGGCACTGAGCCACAATGTGAGCAACATCACGCTTCAAGCTCAGACAATAGAATCGGTGCTCAACAGCCTCGATAGTATTATTCTGACCAAAATGGCCGGCTAGACCTCCCGCATGAAGTTTCCATACTAAGAAATCACGAACCGAAGTCCGGGGAACACAAAGCCTGCCCCCTCAAAAGAGATAACCCTCCTGAAGCACATAATCACTGTGATCCCTCGATGGGCCAGCCTGGAGGGTGCTAAAAATCTGACCAAAGTCAGGGCAATTAGCATAAGCCACCCTCATCCTCTCAAGCCCTATAACCTTGGTACTCATGGTGGTCAACAGATAAGCACATTGACTCAAGGCATCAGCCACCTTATTCTCTCTCTCAACCTTATGCCTGAGCACAAAGGTGAACTCCTGGAGGTACTCCAACCACCTACTGTGACGTGCATTCTGCTTTTTCTGAGCAAAGAGGAATTTAAGAGCTTCATGATCTGAATACAATACAAACTCTTGATGCAACAAGTAGTGCCTCTAATGCCTTAAAGCCTGAACAACTGTATAGAACTCTTTGTCATAGGTGGAATATCTCAGTTTGGCATCACTTAACTTCTCACTGAAGAAGGCAATGGGACGGGTCTCTTGACTCAAAACTCCACCTATACCAACTCCTGACGCGTCACAAGAGACCTCAAACACCTTTGTGAAGTCAGGTGATCAAAGGATAGGTGCTTGGGTCATGCACTCCTTGATGTCCCTAAAGGCGGTAGCTACGGCCTTCGTCCACACAAATGTGCCCTTCCGAATACAATCTGTAATCGGAGCAGTGATGGAACTAAATCCACGGATAAAGCGACGATAGAATGTCACAAGGCCATGGAAGCTGCAGACATCGTGGAGCGTGCGGGGTTCCGGCCACTCAACAATCACTCGAATCTTCTCCAGATCGGTAGAGACCCCATCACTGGTACAATAAAACTGAAGAAGGTAACATGAGAAGTCATGAGGGCACACTTCTATGGGTTGGCATACAGCTACTCTCGCCTCAAGATCTAACAGACCTACCTCAAATGATCCGAGTGGTCCTCCCTAGTGCCGCTATAAATGAGTACGTCATCGAAATACACGACAACAAATACTCCAATAAGAGGTCGAAGGACCTGAGTCATTAGCTGCATGACTGTGTTAGGGGCATTAGTCAAGCCAAAGGGGACAACTAACCACTCGTATAAACCATCCTTGGTTTTGAAGGCAATCTTCCATTCATCTCCAGGCCTAATACTCACTTGGTGATAGCCACTCTTAAGATCAATCTTGGAGAAAATAGTGGCTCTTGACATCATATCTAGCATGTTGTCAAGTCGGGGAATTGGAAATCTATACTTTACAGTAATCTTGTTGATGGCACGACTATCAACACACATCCTCCACGTGCCATCCTTCTTTGGGGCAAGTAATGTTGGTACAACACATGGACTCATGCTATCCCGAGTAGATCCCTTCTGTAACAATTCATCGACCTGTCGCTGCAACTCGGCGTGGTCAACGGGGCTCATGCGATAATGGGGAAGATTGGGCAATGAGGACCCTGGAATCAGGTCGATAGCATGCTGGACATCCCGCATAGGTGGGAGTCCCTCGAGAAGCTCCTCTGGGAATACATCAGCGAACTCTTGTAGGATCGGGACAGCATCGGGTGGGAGTGCACTCTCGGAGCCTCGCTCCACCTCACGGACTGCGACAGAAAACACAGGACTACCCCTACTAGCCTCCCGCTCCATCTCACGGGGGCTAATTCATCATCAGTCTGCTCGTCGGGGTTTGGCCTGTGGCAGAGGAAACAATCACGGCCTGGACTAAGGATGGGGTACTGGCCCCAGGGGTGGAAGGGCCCGAGGTGACAAGGCTAGCCGGGCCCCTAACCGGCGGACTCTTCGGTGGAAAGGGATGAAGAGTGATCCGCTGGCCACCATGGTCAAAGGTACAGGTGTTCGACTGACCATGAAGGGTGGCATCCCGATCAAATAGCCATGGCCTGCCAAGGATAATGCTGCCCACCTCCATGGGTAGGACGTCACACCAGATGTCATCACAGTAGGCGTGGAACTATAGTGGGACTAGGCATCGCAGCCTAACCGGGATGGAGGTGGACTCCACCCATGATGCTCGATATGGGAGGGGATGGTCTATAGGGGTAAGACCAAGGCACGAAATAGTGCCTGTAGAGATGGCATTAATATAGCTCCCACTATCAATAATAACCTTGCACGACTTTCCATTCACTGGAATGTGCAGCCTTAATGACTGCACAAAATTTGATCTCGTCTAGGCATCGGAGGTACACTCCACTAAGGGATCTTTGGTGCAAGAAGCCACCAATGATCACAAAGTGTTTTGCGGTGTGATGAATAACTCACCTGTCAAGGGGAGTAGCGTATTCGGAAAAGGATCCATTGCAAAGGTAGTTCTCAATGTCAAAGAACCATAGGTTGCCATCTTCAAGATGGATTTTTGGCTCATAAGAGAGAGCATGGACCTGGGGGGAAGGCTCTAGGAACTGCTGAAACCAAGGATCAGAGTGCGAAGAAGATTGCATCCTTTGCACGATGACAGTGGCTGAGGGTCTTTCGAAGGGAATTGTGAGGGAGGAGGATAGGGAGGCAAGAGAATCAGCTAGGATATTTTGGGCTCTAGGGGTGTGCACCAAATTTTGGTATGGCTTTAACTTCGGGTCTTGGGTTTGATACTTTCTAAGAGACTGTCGGAGTATGAGTTCCAAATCCCTGATTATCTAGAGCTCTTTGACTCCTAGGGCTAGTGCCATTTTCAAGCCTGTGAGGAGCATCTCGTACTCAGCCACGTTGTTTGTGGCGAGGAAGGATAATTGGCATGCACACGGGATGATTACACCTTCCGAGGAGTGGAGAATAGCTCCAATAACACAACCTTTGGAATTGAGTGCACCGTCAAAGTAGAATACCCATGAAGGTTCACCATCAATAATGGCTCCTTACTCTTCATCTGGGAAATCCTAATTGACGGGCAAATGTGTTGGAAGCGGGTGATGGGCAAGGTGTTAGGCGATGGCGTGGCCCTTGACAGCTTTCTGATTGACGTAGGTGACATCAAACTAGTTGAAAAAGCTTTTCCATCTCACCAAATGATCAGTCAATACGGGCTTCTCTAGTAGGTGTTTGATTGGGTCCATTCGCGCCAAAAGCTTCACCTCATGGGCTAAGAAGTAGTGCTACAACTTTTGGGTGACCCAAACGACGGCCACACAAGTTCTTTCCATAGCAGTGTACCTTTTCTCCGCTTCGTTAAACAACTTCGATAGGTAGTAGACTACTCACTCTTTCTTCACATCATTATATTGAGCTAAAACTACTCTAACAGATTCTTCCGTGGTGGACACATAGAGTAGTAGGGGATGACCTGGGACCGGGGGTGCCAGAACAGGAGGATTAATGAGATAACTCTTTAGGTCTTCAAAGGATTTTTGGCATTTATCGTTCCATTCAAACATAGCCTCTGCCTTGAGCATGTCATGAAAAGTCTTGCATCGCTGAGAATGATGAGATATGAATCTCCTGATAAACTACAAATGCCCAATTAGACCTGAAACTTCCCTGATTTTCTTGGGAGGAGGCATCTTGGCGATTGCCTTGGCCTTGTTAGGGTCTATTTCAATCTCTCTTTTATTGGCCATAAACCCTAGATGTTTACTTAAAGAAATCCCGAACACACACTTTTTGGGTTTCATCTTGAGTTAATGCTCCCGAGACATTTGGAGAACTACACAAAGGACCTCAGCATGGCTGCTCCTGGTTTTGGACTTTACTAGGATGTCATACACGTGTACTTCCATGTGAATGTGCATCATATCATGAGAAAGGGCCGTCATCACCCTTTGGTATGTAGTTCTTGCATTTTTCATTCCGAAGGACATAACAACATAACAATAGGTCCCCCACGGAGTGGTGAAAGATGTCTTCTCCTAGTCCTCCTCTGCTAGGCAGATTTGATTATACCCCGAAAAGCCGTCCATAAAGGACAACATCTCATAGTTGGCGATATTATCTACAAGGACATCTATTTGAGGAAGAGGGAAATCGTCCTTAGGATAGGCACGATTAAGATCACGGAAGTCTATACAGATCTAGACCCTGCCGTCCTTCTTCATGACAGGGACGATGTTAGCTACCTATTATGGATATAAAACTACCATGATGAACTTAACCTTATGGAGCTTGTCAACTTCTTTCTTGACCTTGAGAGCGAGCTTTGGGTGAAGCTGCCTTAGCTTTTGTTTGATAGCTCTCGCCTCGGGCTTTAAGACAAGGCAATGTTCCACCAATGAGAGATCTAAGCCTGGCATGTCCTCATGGGACCAAGCAAAGGCATCGAGAAACTCCTTAAGCACTGCCGCAATGGAGGCTTCCTCTTCTTCCTTCAAATTGGCACTTATCAGAATAATTTTTGGGTCATCCTTGGTGCCCAGGTTGACCTCCTTGGTTGATTTATCAATAGACATACTAGGCTCATCAAACCTTCTAGTCCCGCGACAAAATGAGTAATGTGATCAGTGCAATCCTCTGGCTAATTTTCTTCCATTTCTTCTTCATTGTCTTCCTCTAAAGCGTAGACCCCTCAGCCATCGTCTAGTGGAGATCCCTCTACTTCGTCTACCCCTAGGGGAATGGGAGTTCATATGAAGTTGAAGACCTGACATAGCTGAGTGCACTTTTTCACTAGCTGAGTGATGTAGCGCGTAGGAACATGTCGAACCCTAGTTTTCTTAGAGGGATGAGGGGAGGACACACTAGACTTACCTGAACCTAGACCCGATTCTACACTACTATGTATAAGGGGAAAGTGGGAGAGGGGTTCAAGGTGGAAAGTGTCAGCCCTTGGCTGAGGGATCCTGACTCCACGGAGGAGGTTTCTTCAATGGTGAGCTCACACGCCCACCTTTGGAGATTGATGTGTTTTTTTTGGTGGTCATGGCTGAATGTGAACACAACATGCATTGACTTCTCCATGACCGGATAGGTGAGGAGTGGAGGAAAATAAGGGTGAAATAGAAACAAAATGAAGTAGACAGGAGCCGGCATGTCTAATGCCAAGAACACGCCTACAGGTGAGGTGTCGTCTGGAGGCTCATCCAAGTGGAATAAAGAGAGGAGTCCGAAGTCCTTTTCGAGTGGTTGATTTTGAAGAGTATTTTTTGGTTGATCTCATGGCTTTCACTCAGCTCAATGCGAGTCCCTAGCTATATTGGGCCCTTGACAAAGTGATCATAAAGCTTCCCCCTAGCTTAGGTGATTTTAGATGACTGTTCAGCTCAATATCCTAATCCAATGTGACCTTTGGAGACCTTGAGCCTTGCCCTTCGAGTGGGACCTTGTTAGTGCTGACCTAAACCTTTACCCATCACGAAACCCATTCTTTCCATTACTCCCATCCTTTTCCTAATAGGATATTGGAGTGACTGATTGCTCAAGGAGGGATGGAGTGACCTGTTTGACAAAGGGCTGCCGGCCCTACGGTGCCCAATATGGAGAGGACATGTTTCTTTCCCTTGCACGGGATAGTCATGAAAGGAATTTACTCGGAGCTGATGGCATTGAGGGTTTCCACCATTGAGATGCACTTGATTTTGATCACTCTCCCATTGTGGGGGAACTTGAAGCATTGATGGGCAGTTGGTGGGATTTCCAAGGTTTGTTCAATCCAAGGTTGCCCTAAGATGGCTTTGTATGCTGGGTTGACATTTAGGACAAAGAAGTCCGAGGACATGACCACGAGACCTAGGCCGAGTTGTAAAGTTACCTTTCCCTTAGCGCACCTTCTTGAGTTGTCGTATGCCGAGATGGTGGTGCACACCTCTTCCAGATTCTCTTCCCACAACCTGATCTTTTCGATGGTTTTCATGGGGCACACATTAATTGAAGCTCCTGTATCGATCAATGTGGAATCAACCCTAACCCCGTTGAGAGTGACAGTGAGGCATAACAGGAGTGACCTACTCTCGGGTGGAGCCAGGTCCTTGTCGAAGAAAGAGATAGAGGGACCCTAGGTGATGGCTAGAATGGCATCGGACATACCACTGGCTGGGAGATCCTCATTAACAGTTATCTTTTGTAGGAACTAGAGCAAGGTGGATTGATGAGCGGGAGTCCTCTTGATGTGCCCCAATATGGAAACCTTAGCTGGAGTCCTATCCAAATGTTGAAGAATCTCATACTCTAACGGGAGAGTTTGGGAGTAGACCCCTCCTCAAGCTGGGGTTGTTTTTGGGACAGGGGAATGATGCGATTGCGGAGAGTGACATTGAGGGTAGCTTCCTTTGGGACTTCTGGTTCCCAAGGTTTTAGGCGAATCAGTTGTAAATGAGGGGACCCGAATATGAATGATAGGGAGGCTGATTCTTCAACAAGAGCATTAGGAGCAGGTGGAGAGGCCTGCTTAGGTTGTAAAGGATTCAACAAAACCAGAGGACGTTCTTGCTCAGTCATGGCATTCTTAAGAGTGGCTGACTCTTGGAATGTAGGCCGTGGAGGTGTTATCAACGTGAGAGGGCCTTGATGGGGTGTTGATGATTGAATGGGAGGATTAATTAATGCCCAAGGCTGGGATCCCTGCGTGAACATGTTGATATTGGTGGCCCATAGTTCCTCAACCTCTACTTCAAATCATTTGTGCCATTCGGGAAAACCTTCCACACCCCACATCTGGGCCCTTTTAAGAACATGTCGTTCTAATCCTATCACGGTGTTCACTCTCTCATGCTATTTGGAGCTCGACATATCTTTGCTTGGCTGATGAGTGGGTAGGGGATTTTGAACAATGCCCAGGTCCCTGTTAGGCTTCTTGAGGTTGGATATGGCATGCTTAACATCGGCCCAGTTGATTCTACCCTCATTGTTCATGTCGTACACTCAATCACTGAATTGGAAGCAGTTGTAGATATCATGCCTACGAGTGTAGTGGTACGAATAATACTTGGAAGTGTCGGCATTAGGGTGAACCAATCCTTTTGGGGAGGTAGCTGAATGGCCTAGGAAGACATGAGAGCGAAGAAAATGTCACCCAAATATTTGGGTAATGGAGGGTATGAGGCTCATCTAAGACCATCTGGAGTGTAGCTTTAGGGTGGAGGAACGTTAGAGTATGGCCTCAGACCCGCATGACCTTGGTTGGGACCAACCAGATTAGATTGCGGAGTTTGATGGTTATTGTGCCTAAAAGCCAGGCCAAAGGCATTGACTTCCTCATTCACAGTAACTCCTTCCATAGTTGGAATGGTTGGAGCTTTTCGGCCCCTAGTGTGGGTCTCAAAGAAGGGTGGTAGGGTGGCGTCTTTCAATTGAGCTTGGATGATCCGAGCTCGATTGTATAGTTGTGAAAAATTGTGGAGCTCACTAAACATTAGAATGGCCCTAAGCTGTGGGGTAGTATTGTTCACCAACATGGTGACCGACTAGGATTCAGGGATGGTGACCTCTGTCTGAGAAGCCATGAATCTCCAGCGATTAGTAAATTGAATGAAGTCATCATCGGGCTTCATTTTCTCTATGACCAAATTGAACAAAGTGGGGGCTATGTTGGACATGTGGGCAAAGTGAGAGAGGAACCGCTCGGAAACTATATCAAAGTTAAGGAGATCAACAACAAGGAGGGAGGAGAACTAGTGTTGGGCCTCACCCTTAAGGGATTTTTGTAATATATGGACCAGCAAGACTCGGTCGTACAGCCATTGGTGGGAGTCCATAAGGAAACCCTAGAGATGATGGTGAGGGTCGGTAGTACTATCGTACTTTCGATACTTTGGATCTTTATAGCCAGGTGGGAAATATGCATTGGGGAGCTTGCAATACTGAGTCAAGGAATGAGGATTAGTGATTGGCAAGCTTTCGGCAACTAGTTGTCGAACATATCTTTAAATCTGCTGATTGGAGATTGAATCGATCCCTCTAGGGGGAATGGTTGTGACTGGCGGAATTGGGGTTTATTTGCGTACATACTTTCCCAAGGATATAAACACAAACTAAAAAGACATAAATGTAAAATAAACGATACATGCTCGGCGTGGATTCCCATCAGCCAATATGTCAGGTAGGCTACGCAGTGTGTCATCGGGTCAACGGCCATTGGGTTGGGCCCGCCCAGGCGCCCCTTGGAAGGGATCTTCACGTCTGTCTTCCGCTTGGCGCGCTTCTTCCGGGCGACGATCGTCCCGACACAAGGAAAATCTGAATACTCCTTCGGGCCATCATAAAAGTATTGCAGCCACAGGTTCATCCGGACTCTCTTTCGGTCTCCGCGGCGGGGCTGCTTCTCGCCGTGCACAATCTGATACAACTCTCGATAGGCCTTCATCAAATACCAGTACGAGTACCCCAAGGAGTAGTATCCGTCTCCGTCGGTTTCATCCTTGATCAAGTCCGGGAGACAGACCTCTTCGTAGGGCTCCCCGTCGATAGGCAAGCCGCTCAGTTGGCTCAGACTCCATAGGTCTAGCGAGGTCTCGCCCTCTACCGTGTAGAAGGTGTTTGTCTCCACACAGAAGACCTCGATCATCCCGCAACAGAGGCCCTTGGAGATCGGATACCCGTACCGAGAGGCATATACGCTATGATAGATGTCGGCCCGGACCAATATGGGAGCGCAGTTGAACAACACATAGTCTGTGAATTCTACTGCCCCCTCCCTGAAGCTGTGCACATCTTGTAGCTTCAATTCTCCAAACCAGCCCAGCGACAGTTCGTGTTTGAACCTGATCGCCAGGCAATCAACGATAAAAGGCTCCTCTCTATAGCCCCACTTCAATGGAGCCAGAAACAGACCGTAACAGTGCTGCTCGCCCTGAATGTGCCCCGCGATCGTGTCCCACTTGGCGGGAGTGAAACCCGGGGTCCTTACAAGCTTGTCTTCTGTCGACAGCACCATCTCCAGCCCTAGCACAGGCTCCCATTCACGGGCCTCGCCCACCAAATACATCGGGATGCTCCTGGGGACAACATGCGATAGGCTATCTCGGGCTTGTAAGATCGCACGTTCCACCTCTTTCACGGTCCACAGCTCCCGCCGGTCGTGAGTCTGAAGGTGCATTAGGTGGCGAATGAGATGCCTATCCTTCGAGAAATCTGTAGGATAGTCCCCCGTGGCACGATCAAAGCTGAATCCCTTCTCCGCCTTGGCGAGTCTTCGAATATCCAGGCTTTCAGTGTCTGAGCCTGAGGAATCGGCCAACGTTGCGATCTCTGCGTGGTCCCGGTCCAAATCCTCCACATTGAACCAGCTGACGACCGGCACTGGAGGCAGCGGAGCGCGTCGGACACCGGCAGTGGGAGCAGAGGAATCACTTGGAGCAGCCATTTGTCTGCAAAATTACAACAAGCAGAGATCAGAATAAGCCCAAGACAGATGAAAAATGGAAGCCATAAAGCAAAAGTAATAATAAACTCTTCACTGGGAAAGAAGGGAGGGAAAGAGGAAGAAGGAAGAAAGGAAGGGGAAAGAAGAAAAGAAAAGAGGAATGAAGCAAATCAATCCCCACTGAGTGAGCCTTCACCGGCACAGACCCCAGGTGCCCTTTGCCGACACGCCCCAGGGCAGGCTTCCCCGGCACGGTCTAAAACCCTTCTTTGGTACACTATCGGGTGGCCTCCCCCGGCACAGTCCAGATGGCCTCCACCGGTACGCCCTGATAAGACTTCCGCCGGCACACCCCTTGTGGCCCTCACCGGCACACACCTTGTGGCCTTCGCCGGCACACTCATTAAGGCCCTTCGTCGGCATACTCCAGCGTGAGTTTCTCTGGCACAGTCTGAAGTAGTCCTCCCCGGCACACTCCTAAGGGCGTTCCCCGGTACGCCCCTTGGTGCCCTTCCCCGGCACGCTTGGCCAGACATGGCCTTGGCAAATGCCACTGAGTACTGTTAGTCCAAGAACCAAGGATGAACGATGAGCCAAGGGGAAATAGGAACAAGATGATGAAGCAATAACAAAGGGGCTCCGTTATTGGGATAATTAAGACTGTCAATTTCTGACAATATTTTGGCAGAGTTTCCCCTAGGCCGGAGGCGTAAGAGGAAACACGGGTGCGCGCCCACAAGGAGTGACGGCCCCAACAAAGTAGTGGTAGACCCCACAGGGCAACACCAAAAGTCCTCCTATCTAATTATCCTTCTTCGCCTTCCCCGGCACGCCCCTGTGTGGTTCCCTGGCACGCCCTGAAGGGGCTTCGCCGGTACACTACCCTGCACCCACCTTCACCGGCATACTCGTGCCCTCTGCTCACCGGCACACCCGTGCCCTCTGCTCACCGACACACCCGTGCCCTCTTGCCTGGCACACTCGGTGAAACCCTTCCCGGCGCACCCAATGCCCGCTGGCCGGCACGACCGGCGCCCCCGTCCGCGACACACCCGTCCCGGCGGCTATCCCCGATGCCGGAGAAAAGGAAGAAGAAGAAGAGGGGGAGAGGAAGGGAAGAAGAGGGAGGGGGAGAAGAAATGGGAGAGAGGGAAGGAGCCCTAGGGCTCCATCGCCCCGAACCGAGAAGAAGAAGAAGAGGGAGAAGAAGAAGGGAAAGAGAGAAGGAAAGAAGAGAGAAGAGGGAAGTGGGGGGTGGGGAGACCCCTCCGTGGCGGCCTCCTCACCCCGGTGATGAAGACGACGGCGACGATGGCCCTGGCGGCGGTGCTCGGTGAACGGAGAGGAAAGGTTTATTTTCTTTATTCTAAACCAACTAATAATTGGTTTAGGATGGAGAAGGTTTACTCAAATCTGGGCTATGAGGAGGAATTTCCTCCCCAATTCGACTCTGGAATTAGGGGCAATCCTCTATTTCAAATAGAGGATAATGGTTTGGATGCCTTTATAGGCATGTTTTTGGCCACACCAAATGAGGTCGTCCACGTCGATTCAGCACCTTCCCCGAGTGACCATGATCGCGGCAGCCCGCGGGCTCCTACACTCTCTCCGCATGAAGATCAAGAATTGATTAGCATGCTATCTTGTTATTCTCCCATGGACTTAGTCACGATGGCCTCCCGTGGGAAGGCTCCGACCGTTCCACACATGTCTCCACATTCTACACCTCCACGTGCTCAAATTCCCTTCCAAGGGTCCACGAGCCGACCCATTCCCGAAAGCCCAATCCAATTCAGCTATCCAACACCTCCACAAAGGGTTCCTTCACCCCCAATTCCACCTACCACAGGTGCCCCATTGAAAGGGATGGACCCATCACTTCGGCAGGAGATTCAAAGCTACATTTGGTAGGCGGTGGCCAAGAGTATGCCAAACTCATGTCCCCACTCACTAGCCCAGTATTGTAAGCTACCTAATGCTTATTTCCCACCCGAATTCAAGGCTCTTAAGTATAGGAGATATGATGGTACCACCGACCCTCATCACCACCTTTCGCGTTTCCTTATGGATTCCCATCATTGGCTCCACGATGGGGTTTTATTGGTCCAACTGTTTCAGAAATCCCTTGAGGGCGAGGCCCTACGTTGGTTTGCATCCTTGCCAGCTATTGATCTCATCATCTTTGATATAGTCTCTAAGAGATTCCTTACTCATTTTTGTCACATGTCCTCTATTTCCCCCATATTGTTTGACCTAGTCACGGAGAAAATGAAGCCCGACGAGGACTTCGTTAGCTTTGTAAATCGATGGAGGATTATGGCTGCTAGGACGGAGGTTCCCATTCCCGAATCTCAGGCTGTCACCATGCTAGTGAACAGTGCCACCCCTCAACTTAGGGCTATCCTAATGCTTAGTGAACTCCACACCTTTCACCAACACTACAACTGAGCTCGGATAGTTCAAGCCCAGCTAAGGGACTCTACCTTACCTCCTTTATTCGAGCCATGCACTAAGGGTAGAAAGGCCCCAGCTATCCCAACCACCGAGGGTGTCACGATAAATGTGTAGGTCAATGCAGTTAGCCAGTTCTTCAAATCCAATAATCGCCAGGTCTTCCATCCCACTCAGGCTACTGCTAGCCAGGGGCAAGGTAATTCCAAGCCATATGCCAATGTCCCTCCACCTTAAAGCTACGGCCCCACTAGGCCGAAAAGGGTTGCTTATCCTTTGTTGCCTAAAACTTTAGGTGACATCTTCTTTGCCCTTTTGTCCTCAGACTCCATTCAGCTTCCCCCTCAGCGGGATTGGGTCCATCCCAATGCTGATACCTCTAGGTATTGCCCATACCACTGGACTCCCGGGTACGATATATTCAGCTACTTCCAATTCTGGGATTGGGTATATGATATGAATGATGAGGGGAGAATTAACTGGGCAGACGTGAAGCTAGCTATTGCCAACCTCAAGAAACCCAACAGGGACCTTGGTATAGTATATAACCCACTGCCAGCTCATCAACCAACCAAAGATCCATCTACCTCGAGGCAGCATGAGCGGGTGAACACTGTGATTGGAATGGAACCACGAGTTCTTAGAAGGACCCAGATGTGGAGTGTCGAAGGATTCCCAGGATAGTACGGGAAGATAGAAGTGGAAGCTAATGAACCATGGGCGGATATCAACATGTTCACTCAATCCCGACCCCTGATCTCTCTGCCACCCAGCCAATCGTCAAGTGTTACCCAAAACCCGCTCACCCTGATCAATCCACCTCAAATGCCATGTCAAGAACCCTATGTCTTTCCAAAAGCTCAATCGTTGCAGTAGCAACCCTTGGTCCTCCTTAAGCCTCCTCAGCCGAAATCAGTCCCTTCTCCTTCTCCGGTTGATGCCAGAGACGATTCAGCATCCCTCTCGTATATCTTTGGCTCCCCAGCTACTTTGCAGCTCATTCACCCAAAACCTTTGGAATAGGATGACCCGAAGGAATCTTCGGTCAATGTCACTCTCCGGAATCGCATTATTCCCCCATCCCAAAGGCCGTCTCACTTGGAGGAAGGGGTTAATTCTTAAAGCCCTTCCACAGAGTATGACATTCTCTAGCATCTGGATGGGACCCCTGCTACGGTTTCATCTTGGAGCTTCTTAGGAAATCTCCATCACACCAAGTCACTCTACCACAATTCCTACATAAAATCATGGTCAATGATGACCTCCCATCAAGTGGCGTGACCAAGGCTATCATGGCCCTTACAAGTCGACCATCCATTTCTTTCTCTAATAAGGACCTTACTTTGCCAGAAAATAGGTCACTCTTGTTGTGCCTCACCGTCTCTCTCAACGGAGTCAAAGTTGTCTCCGCCCTCTTTGACACGGGAGCATCAATTAATGTTTGTCCCATAAAGACCATCAAGAAAATTGGCCTCTAAGAGGAGAACCTAGAAGAGGTATGCACCACCATCTCGGCTTATGATGAGTCCAAAAGGTGCACAAAAGGGAAGGTGACCCTACAACTCGGCTTAGGTCCAATGGTTATGACATCGGACTTCTTCATCCTTGATGTCGATACAGGATTACCTCCTGTCTCATCGGGTTGAGCTTACATCCAAGCACAACCCCCTAAAGTTCATTCTCAGGCAACCCATTCTCTAAGGCCAACTGGAGAAATGGGCACTCCTGCTCATTGAGTACGACATCACCTACATCCCAAGAAAAGCAATCAAGGGACAGGGTATGGCTGAATTCTTAGCAGCCCATCCAGTACCAGATGATTCTCCCTTCAACATGGAGCTTCCAAATGAGTAGTCTCTCACCCTTCAACACCAGCAACTGACTAAACAGAGCGGAGATGTCTTGCATTACTGGCAGCAAGACGCCCTCACAGCCAGCCTACCCTACTGGGAGTTGTACTTCGATGACGCTTCTCGAGGTACTACCCGAAGCAACCTCAGTTCAGGCATTATGTCAGGTGCCAGAATCATCTTCCTGACCCCTCAGGACCGAGTTCTGTAAAACTCATGTGCCCTCATGAAGGCTCTGACCAACAACGAAGCCGAGTAAGAAGCCCTAATCATCGGACTTCAGATGGCTCTCGACATGGGCGTCAAATGCCTCAAAGCCTATGGAGATTCCCAACTGATAGTCTGACAGGGGCTTGGCATCTATGACGTGCGAAAATCAGAGCTGGTCCCGTACCACGCCATCGTCACCCAGCTAACCCAGAAGTTCTATCTCTTCGAAATAGACCACGTTCCTAGAAGTGGCAATGCCTAGGCTGATGCCCAGGCAAAACTGGCGGTGGCCATCAAGCTACCGCCTGAGGGTAAAGTGGACATCACAGTCAAGCACCGAAGGCTAATGCCTAGCTCACTCGAAAGTGACTCCAGTCTCATAGTTTATGAGGTCCAAGGCTTTGACCCAGAGACTCCTCCAAAAGAAGAAGATTGGCGCGAGCCCAACACCAAATTCAAGAAGGGATGGCTCCCCCCTGACCGGGCCCAAAGGGTCTGACTAATTCGCCAGGCAACATCATATGAGTTGATTGGCGACTCCCTGTACCGACTCATCCATGAGAAGGACAAGTCCGTTCTCTTGAGATGCGTCTCCCCAGCCAAGGCTCGAGCTATCATGCGCGAGGTTCATTCTGGGCTATGCTGTGCCCATCAAGCCAGAGACAGAATGAAGCACAACATCAAACTGAAAGGCTTTTATTGGCCTACCATGTAGGCGGACTACGTCCAGTATGCTTGTACATGCCATCAATGCCAAGCCTTTGGCCCAGTACCCAAAAGGCCCCCCAATCCACTGCGTCCCACTACCCCCACCTGGCCATTTGCTGAATGGGGTATGGACATCGCGGGGCCTTTCCCGCCATCTTCCAAATGTCACAAGTACATTCTGGCCGCCACTGACTACTTCTCTCGTTGGGCGGAAGCCCTTCCCCTATGGGAAGTCACCGACAAGGTCGTCGCTAGGTTCGTCCAACATAACATCATCTACTATTTTGGTACACCCAGCCACATAGTCTCTGAAAATGGGACGCCATTCAAGAGCAAGGCCATATACCAGTTGGCGGCCAAGTTCCACATCGACCGGAGAACCTCTTCAGTCTATAACCCACAGGCCAATGGCTTGGCCAAAGCCTTCAACAAAACTCTCTGCAGGCCCTTGGCTAAGATCGTTAGCCACCGAAAACGTGATTGGGGTGAAAAGGTCTCTGAGGCATTATGGGCCTACCGGACGGTCTACAAGACTCCCATGGGATGCTTGCTATTCTCCCTCGTCTACGGGGCGGAAGCCGTCATCCCTGTCGAAATCCAGTTAGCATTCTATCGCGTAGGGGTACACATCGGCTTGGCCAGCCCTGATGAAAATGAATACCAGAGAAGGCTAGAAGAGCTTGCCGATCTTGAAGGCAAATGGCTCAAAGCCTACAAACACCTACAGACATATCAGGCACGCATGGCACGATCCTATGACAAGCTCGTCAGGTAGCGAGCCTTTTAGCAAGGTGACCTCGTCATGATCAAGGAAAGAGAAGTCATGGTAGGCCATTCCAGTGGCAAGCTTCAGTCGAATTGGCGAGGCCCCTACATCATCTGCGATGCCTACGAGGGTGGGGCCTACACGGTCATAGACCACAAGGGACACCAACCCTTCCCACCTCTCAATGGCAAGCACATAAAGCTATACTACGCACCAGAGCATGAGTTCGCATGCCACACCGGATAGTGTGCACACTCCCAATCTTAGCCTTCGGAACTGGTCTTCTCTCTAAGAAGGCCGAATCGGGCACTCTTCCCAGTCCTCCTCTCCAGTCAAGCCAGGGGGTCGACCAGGCCCCTCCCAGGGTCATCGTCAGACGCCCTCAGAAGCCAATCCCTCACTTTTGTCCTCGCAGCGACAGAAGCGGGGGCACCACTACATCAACCACAGCTTAGCCGCTAGGCTCTCAGGTAAGTGAAATAAAAAAAATATAACAAAATGGGGCTAAAAATAGAGATGTCCCGGTAGACCAGTCGTCCCCCTCTACGAGGAGGCGATTGGGGGCAAAAAGGCCAACAACCTAACTGAGGTGAAACTCGCAAGGGCGCCTCAGATAAAATTGGGAAACCTCTCGACGTGAAAACCCGCAAGGGCGCATCAGAAAAAGCTAAAGGGGGTCGGCTCCGGTGAAAACCCGAAAGGGCACTGGGGCCGATAACGGGAAAGCTTCTCTTCCCCACCAGTCAGGGTGGTCTTTACCTACTCTCCAGTAGGCTGCGAAATCTTCCCGCATCAATCGTCGCTTGACACTCCGAACGCGGACTTCATGGAGTTCATCTTCAGTTCATATTGCCTGAATATCTAGAATATGACTCGGAGGTCTTGCAGATGGTCTTCCTTTTTCTTGGTCTTGACCTCCAGATCATCTATTTAACACTCGACCTTGTGGTAGAGCAGCTCATCAAATATTCTGGTCATCGCCCGCTGATAAGTTGCGCCAGTGTTCTTCAATCCAAACGGCATCCTTTTGTAGTGGTGGATGCCTTTGGGAGTTCGGAAGGCAGTATGGACCCGGTCATGCTCTGTGATCCATATTTTGTTATATCGGGATGACCCGTCCATAAATGACAGAGCCTCATGGCTGGTTGTGGCATCTACCATGATTTCTGTGATTGGCACCAAAAAGTCATCTTTGGGGCATGCTTTATTCAGATCTCAAAAGTCTACACGTATCCGGATCTGCCCATTCTTCTTTTTCACGGGTAAAATATTAGCCAGTCACATGGTATATTGATTTTCTTCAATGAAACCCACATCAATGAGCTCGTCTACTTCTTTGCATATCTGAGTGATGAGTTCTGGTCTCATGTGCCGTGGCGACTGCTTCACCAGCTCAGCGTCAAGGTTGATAGCCAGCTCATGCCGTGAAACTACGGGGTGAGTCCCGACATCTCCCTATAGGTCCAGGCAAAGCAATCCCAGTATTCTTATAGTAGCTGGACATACAGCTTCTGTTCTTCAAAAGATAGTTGGGCACTGAGGAGGGTTGGCCTAGGATCATCTTCAGTTCCTAAGTTGACTTCGATCAGCTCATCGACCATGGCTTGGCCTCCGTCTTCTATCTCTGGAGGTGCTGACTGGAGGTCAACAAAGTCTGGGATATCATCTTCGAGCTCAAGCACCTCAGTCTCTCCCTCTTGGTTAACCCGACCCTTGTCGAGGGTTCTTAATTCAGCTGGTGGCGACTGTACGAATTGTTCTGTCAATAGGTCCTCTATGGCTATGACTTTTCCAGATGAGCTGGAAGCTTCAACCTCTATTGTTGTGCTGGCAACCTCAAAGGATTGATAGTCGTTTCTTGCTAAGCTGGAGGAACAGCATTGCAATTTTGAGCATATGAAGACAACTCTATCCCGCTACCTCCTTGAATCATCTTGCCTTCAATGAGGATGGCCTATTCTTTTACAACAACGGGTACTTCCCGATCAATTTCAGCAGATGCTTCCTTGATTGGTATAAGAGGTGATGATATTTCTGCCCGGGGAGAGCTATAAGAAAAGACTGGGGATAACCTTGTCTCCTTAGTATCTTCAACTTTGCTACTGCTGGCCGTGTCAAATTTGGCAGGGAGAGCTACTTCTTCAGGGTAGACCTGCTCCCAGCACCTGCAAGGAGGTATGGGTTCTAATTCCTTGTTTCTCGGTCAAGTCGGTCGAGTATGTTCAGCTTTCGTAGGGTATTCATCAACGGTTGCCCCCGGTGGGCTATCTTCTGCTAGGTAGAAAGTGGAGATGGTGTCCACTTGATAACGCCCACTGTAATAACACTCTTCGAGGGTGAAACCCAACCCTGGATGTTGAGAAACACGTCTCAGCTCTTTATCCATGTTGGCAAGATGCCAAAGCCTCTGGAATGCTTCTTTCTCCTTGCGGGGCTAGCTAGAGAGAATGTGTTACTTTTGAAACATCTTCACCATTCAGTTTGTTGTGAATGTCAGCCCTCGAATGGGGACTGGCAGATTCTTTATATTTTCAGGGAGATGACAGTCGACATCTTCCTGTGCGGGGTGCTCCTCAGCTATATAGATCAAGCTATTGGGCCTTCAAACTGTGCCACCTCCCATGCTTTGAAATGCTCAACAGTGACAGTATCGGGGTCAAATATTGGCTTGGTAAGACCCTCTGGGATTTCAATAAGGCCATGGTGCTGGCCGACCTTGGCTTCATTAGCTTCAGGATAGGTGGCGGGAGGTGCTGCGCTGCCCACGTCTCCTGTGCTTGCAATATGCAAGACTGTCTTGGGATTGACATATCCCGGTGGCGACGGTGGGAACCAATCGTTGCCAGCTGTGCTTTTTGATGCCCTGGCAAGCATCTTGGCTTTTAAGGTCTTTGGCAACAGCTCCACATATAGAGAAGCATTGAGTACATGGCACTCGAACACTTTGAATGGATGGAGGTCAGCAAATATCCTCTCCTCCTTCCCCTCTTGATTGTATTTGATGCATTCGTGTAGCGTGGAGGGTACCACCATAATTTCATGTAGCCAGGGGCGGCCGAGCACTGCCTTGTACGAGGTACTAGAGTTGATGATATGAAACTGCACCTTGGTAGTGAAATCTGCCATGGTGAGCATGAATTCTGACACTCCTAGTAGCACTTCAAATTTCTGATTGAAGTCGGCGATGTCCATATCTCTGACTTTTTTGAGGCGCACATTGAAGTAGTACCTCTGATATATTCTGTATGGCAAAATGTTGATGGCTGCTCTGAGATCCACCAGAATTCTATTCAGTTCCCGACCATTCAACGGCCCCCTCCTGTATAGTGGTTTGTTGTGGCTGGCCATAGGGAGTAGCATATCCTCTTGAGTGAAGGTCACATTGGCCTCTGGCAGTGCTTCGGCCAGACAGGTCTCAAATTCGACAGGCATCTGCAAAGCAGTGATGATTGCCTATCGGGTTTCTTTGCTCAAGGAGAGGATCTCCCAAATGGTAAACCTTACCGGAAGCTTCGTAAAATCTCTTTCTCAGGCAGATCCAATTCTATCCTGCCAGATCTAAACCTGAGTGCCAACATATTGTAAATTCAACCACGGCCACTACAGAGACTGGAAAATTCCTATAACAGCCTAGGTTTGAAGATCTCTAAGAGATCCTTCCAACAGCGCTAGTCTTACGTCGATCCAACGTCAGAGCAGATTGCAGTGTCCGTTCTCACCGGGTCGTGCAGTGTTGTAATAGCAGCACAGGTTCGTGGACAGCAAGCAACAACCACGCCCGGCACGGCCGCCTCGCCTTCCATGAGGTGAACCAGCATGTCTCCCTCCGAGGGATCATCACTCCAGGAGTCCCCATCACAGCAGTACCAATCCTAGCCCACTCGACCCACCGACTAGGACGTGGAGCCCACGGTTGCCGACGTGCGCTACCACCAGAGCTGTCTAAGTTGCTACCCGTCAACTCAAGATCGGTCCTCCTAGGCCCCACTTGTAGCCCTTTACCTCACTGCATGGAGTGGCCAGTAAATTAAATTCTGTAATTATTGTAATTATTTTATCGGGAGTTACTGTACTTTGCCGGGGTCATCTTCCCCACGCACTTAGTGTGGAGGCATCGTATTCGCTCCCCATCTCGGCATTTGCTTTACTCGTATATGTTTTTATATGCCGCTGCTAGTGATAGGATAATTAGCTCGCTTTACTTTCATCACCGCTGCGAGAGAGAGCGAGACCGTCCCATGACCCGATCCGGGTACGAGTGAGAGTTTGGCTACCTGACTCTTGCCGATTTCTCAACCACGTAGTCCACACGCTTCCCTCGCTAGGGACTTCCGCGAGCTAGAGTCCCAGGTTCGCGTTCTATCCCGCATTAAATTGGTATCAGAGCGGGGTTGAGTCTAGGGTAGTCGTTGTTTAAAAAAAATGTCATAGGTTTACATTTCACCCTCAATACCCGGTATATTAAAAGACGTTACCAGAAAGACAGGTTACGCCTATTGGGAAGGTAACCCCTTGCGTAAGATTTCTACCTCCGCCACGTACCGGATGTTGGTTAGAGTCTAGGTTTGTAGTCGGGTCTGTATTCCAATATTGCAATGTAGAGTTTCTATGTGCTTGCATTAGTTTTGCATTAAAAAAAGAAAGAAAAGAAAAGTGTTCC
This sequence comes from Amorphophallus titanum, assembly GCA_024336825.1. Lineage (NCBI taxonomy): Eukaryota > Viridiplantae > Streptophyta > Magnoliopsida > Alismatales > Araceae > Amorphophallus > Amorphophallus titanum. The sequence continues at coordinate 28,831,222 of JANBPO010009603.1, forward strand.
AATGCATGCCCATTCCTAGGGGAACCCAATCCCATCTTTTTGCAACTATGGCCAACCCTTGCCGACCCGTCCAAGGCAACAAGTCTGTGATTGAGTACATTAGGGATTTTGATGAGTATCGATTGCGATATGGAGTTGGAGAGAAGAGTACCACGACCACATTTCAATTTTAGAGATGTTTGCGGCTTCACTTTCAGTTTGAATTGCTTTGTCGTGACATGACCACTCTAGCGCACTCTTATCTGGTCACTCTAGAGGTTGAGCCATTCGAGTCAAGGTTTGATGCTGCCCTTCGGTGAGCATCTACCTCTCCACATGAGCCTACAAGGCAGGACGCCCCTACCCTGCAACCCCACCCACCACAGTCGGGGAACCCATCTCCTAGAGCTCCTTTGCCACCCTCACCTTTCGATCTTTATTTGGAGCCACCTCAGCCAGAGCTACCCGTGTTTCTAACGGGAAAGCTATTCATCACCGAGCCACTACTTAGTTGGCTCAAGATAGGCTTGGTCCCTAGACCGCCTTGCTACCCATCCATGGACCCTACACTACCATTAGTACCGGTCAACTCATTCCATACCACATTCTGGTCTAGTCACCATGTGGATACATTGGATGACCTTATTATGGGATTAGACTGGTAAATGAAGTTGACGTGTATGTTGGCCCGAGACTTCGACCAACCTGATAGTCGTAGCTTTACACATCCAGCCTTAGGGTCCATTACCTCTGTATACACCATGGATCATGTCACCACGGAGATTCTTTTGTTACTCCCCATGCCGGCCGAGCCTAACTACATTCCCTTTATCCCGAGGAAGGAACCATATCTTCTATACACTGTCCCATCTACCACGATGAATGAAGGTGACCATTCACACCTTCATGAATTTCAAACATGGGACTATGCAATGGAGGAACCTACCACGAGGGGCCATACATTCTTTGACCCTTTCGACCCCTTCCCCAGTGAGCCTTATGACCTACCTTACCCATTCCACCTTGGTAGGGAAGCCCCCTATCACGCCCCTCCCACACGGGCCACTCATCCTACACATGGCAAGGAGCCCGTTCATGGGGGAAATGACAAAGGAGAATTTGGCTCTCCCAGTCCACCCAAACCTCCCAAACCCACAGGGCCATCCATGCATGACTGGTTCATACTAGGATGTCTAGGAGTCCCCCATGTCGCCAACCTCGGGTTGCGCCTTGTGTATGCATGGCACACATTCGGATGTCCAGCTCCACCATTGCATATGTATGGGTCGGACTGACAGTAGGTTTGTCTAGGGTCATGTGTGAGTCTTTATTTCGTACAGTCTGTCAGAGTCTGCTTGTGTCGAGTCCAGTCAGCCTAAAGTCAGCTCGCGGTGTCAGTCCCTTTCGAGTGCGAGCCAAGTCGGATCGAATGCGTACGTTGTAGACTTGCCAGAGTTTGGGATCAGCTCTACATTCCAGTCTCAGATCTAGTCACATATAGGGACCAGCGGTGATTCCTAGTGAGTCATTGAGCCGTCTCCCTCCTTTGAGAGTGACCCCACCCCGGAGTGTCCACCACTAGCCTCATTCCTGTCAGCCCAGCATCGACGGCCTGGGACAATCCTGGTCTGGGCTCAGCAATGACAATCTTCCAACTCCATCAACTTCAACTACTGGCTTCAAGGACCCCCGGGTATATGAAGCCGACACTAACGATGAGGACTTCATCGACTTTCAACCCGCTCCTCCCGAGCTAGAGGTTGGTGGCCAGGCAACCGTCGATGAACTCGTCGAAGTTAATTTGGGCGAGGATGAAGCTCCTCAGTCGACGTTCATCAGCTCCCTCCTTACCGAGGCAAAAAGGTAGGACTACAAGCAACTCTTGCTCGAATACAAGGACTGCTTCACCTAGACATACAAGGAGATGTAGAGGTTGGACCCCTCCGTAGCGGAGCACGATCTGGCTATATCTCCCTCAGCCACTCTAGTCAAACAACCCCAGCGGCGCATGCGCCATGAGCTGGAACTCCAGGTCTCGACCGAGGTCAACAAAACAGCGGAGGCCAACTTCATCGACCCGTGCATCTATCCAATCTGGCTCGCCCACATTGTCCCAGTCAAAAAGAAAAATGGTCAAGTCCTCATCTACATCGACTTCTATGACCTTAACAAAGCTTGTCCGAAGGATGACTTCCTGGTCCCGATCACAGAAATAATGGTCGACATGACCACCGGACATGAAGCCCTGTCTTTTATGGAAGGATCATCTGACTACAACCTGATCCAAATGTCCCTCAAAGATAAGAATCACACTGCCTTTAGGTGCCCCAAAGGGATCTTCAACTACAAGTGCATGCCCTTAGGTTTTAAGAATGCCGGTGCTACATACCAGAGGGCCATGACCAAAATCTTCAACAAGATGCTGCACAACATCGTCGAATGCTACGTCGACGACCTTGTTGTCAAGACTAAGTGATGGGAAGACCATCTACGTGATTTACGCCAGGTCTTTGAGAGTCTTCAGCAATATGGGCTCAAAATGAACCCTATGAAATGCGCCTTCGGCATATCCAGTGACAAGTTTTTCAGCTTTATCGTCCGATATCGAGGAATCGAGGTAGACCATGGCAAGATCAAAGTAATTCGAGAACTCCCACCACCTAGCAACCTCACTGAGCTCAGGTCATTTTAGGGCAGGTTGACCTACATTCGAAGGTTCATCTCCAACCTCTCCAGTTGATGCATGCCTTTCAGTAAGCTGATAAAGAAATATGCCCCCTTCATATGGGACTCAGAATGCTAGGTGGCTTTCGAGCAGATCAAGGAGTACCTCCTCACTCCTCCAGTCTTAGGGGCACCGGTCATGGGTAAACCCCTCATACTCTACATTGTCACCATAGACGCCTCGTTGGGGTATCTATTGGCGCAAATCATCGAGGAAGGCAAGGAGCAGCCGCTCTATTACCTCAGCCAGAAACTGATCGGTGCTGAGTACCGCTACTCCCCCATGGAGAAAGTCTACTTAGCATTGGTATTCGCTGTCAAGAAGTTGCGGCACTACCTCCTATCCCATCGGGTCGAGCTTATATCCAAGCATGATCCTCTCAAGTTTCTCCTCAGGCAGCCCAGTCTTTCAGGTCAACTAGGGAAATAGGCTCTCCTGTTAATGGAGTATGATATTACCTATGTCCCTAGAAAAGTAATCAAGGGGTAGGGCATGACTGAGTTCTTGGTAGCCCATCTAGTACCGGACGATTCTCCCTTCAACATAGAGCTCCCGGATGAGGAGTCTATTGCTCTTCAACCACAATAACCAGTCAATCAGAGCAGAGATGTCTTGCATTACTGGCAGCAAGATGTCCTCACAACCAATTTACCTTGTTGGGAGCTATACTTTGATGGCGCTTCCCGAGGCACTACTCGGAGCAACCTCAGCTCAGGCGTCACAGCAGGTGCCGGAATCATCTTCCTGATTCCTCAGGGCAGAGTTTTGTAAACTCCTACGCCCTCATGAAAGCTCTGACCAACAATAAAGTTGAGTATGAAGCTCTAATCATCTTGCTCCAGATGGCTCTCGACATGGGCGTCAAATGCCTCAAAGCCTATGAGGATTCTCAGCTAATAGTCAGACAGGTCCTCGACATCTATGACATGCGAAAGTCTGAGTTGGTTCCATGCCACGCTGCCATCACCCGGCTGACCCAGAAGCTCTATTTCTTCGAACTAGACCATGTTCCCAGAAGCAGCAATGCCCAGGCCGATGCCCTAGCAAAATTGGCGGTGGCCATTAAACTCCCGCCTGAGGGTGAAGTCGACATCACAGTCAAACATAGAAGACTAAGGTCAGGCTCACTCGAAGGTAACTCCGATCTCACTATCTACGAGGTCCAAGACCAACAGTAGGACACTCCTCCAAAAGAAGAAGATTGGTGTGAGCCCATCATCAAGTTCAAGAAGGGGTGGCTTCCTCCTGACCGGGCTCAAAGGGTCCAACTACTCCGTTGGGCAACATCATATGAGTTGATTGGTGACTCCCTATACCGACTCATCCATGAGAAGGACAAGTCCATTCTCTTGAGGTGCATCTCCTTAACCGAGGCTCAAGCTATTATGTGTTGTACCCCTATGATTTTGATGATGTCAAACACTATGACTCATTGGTGCATAATGTCATATGTGTTTGTGTTGCGTTGATGCTATCATTTTGATGTGATTTTAGTGTGGCCTTGATGATGTCAGACACTATGTTGCTGCATCCTGAGATGCCAGACACTATGTCACTGCATCGTGAGTCTGTTGTGCACATTCACCGCCAGTTGGACGTATGCTCTCGCATCCACGTTCGGGCCTCCAGCTATCCTCTGTGTCACCCAGTGTGAACCCCCAGCACCCTTCACCCCCAGCCAACACGACCCAGTCTGAAACCAACCTACAGCTGCAAAGTACTCTAGGGTCTTCATCCCGGGCTTTAGGAATACGGACTCCACTTCGACATGGAGCGAAGGTCTTCAGATTCAATCCGATGTAAATGAACACCGACTGCTTGCGATCGGTGGTGAAAGACGTCCTGTACATGACTCCCCACAGTCGCCTGCGCACTCGCAGCAACGGAACCGTTCTTCCCTCCACGTGTTGCTCATCCCCCGAGTCAATGTGCCGCGCCCTGGCGGTGCATCCCCATCTAAATGTTCGGTTCCACGGGTGATTGTCGAGAAATCGACTGGCACGCCAGCATCCCAACCACATTTCCCGTTAACCCGAAAAACCTCCCTTGTCACTTAGTCTCCCTTCGACTCTCCGTAAAAGGTGAGTGCACAATGCCATCTTGAGGCGGATCCAGTCATGAGAAGGGGTGCCCGAGGCCCATTAACCTCTGGCATCCCTCCCGTGGCTGTGTCCTACCCCTCACTCCGATCACCGCACACATTGGCCCCGGCGGAATCCTCCTGAGGCGGAACAAAAAGGGTGGCACGCTCGGTGGGACGTCTCCCGCCTTCCTTCTTTTTGCTGATGCGAAAGTCTATGCCAGCCCTAAAGTCCAGGTGCCCTTTTCCTATCCTTGCAGGAGGGGGTAGCAAAAGAGCACATGTTCGTACTTCCCAGCAGCTTCCAGTTCGTCTCCCAGTTGCCAGACCACGTTCGAAGACCGCGCCCGGCCATCGCCTCTGCTCATCCAGGACTCCAGCAACTATGGAGGCCGTCACCTACGGTCCCATCGCCGTCGCCACCCATGCACGGGTGGGCTACTTGGCAGTGCCGATCGCTTTCGACAGCTTCGCCCCAGTCGTCGGATCACCCTACTTCTTGGGTGTGGTCCCCGTGGCAGCCCCACCACCACCTCCAGCTCCTATTTCCTCTGGTGCCACTAGGGCATCACGCCAGCTACCAGTCCCGACAGCCAGGCTGAGCATCAGGCTCGGCTCTCCTGCCACCGGTGCCCGTAGGGGTTCCAGACCAGTCCCAGCCCGGGCAAGTATTAGCCCCCGGGCCCAGTCTCGACTGGCTTCCAACGCAAGCCTTGCGTCCCAGGTCCCGGTCTCAAGTCCTACTGTTCGCTCGGGCCTCCAGCCCCGAGCCCTAGCCAAGCTGACTTCCCGTATAGATCTCCACCCTGCGGTGTTCGGCTCCTCAGCACTCTGCTCGGGCCATCAATCCAGAGCTCCCACCGAGCTAGCTCCCCACACGGGCCTCCTAGCCCGAGGGCAGGGCTCCCTAGTACCCCGTTCGGGCCTCCTGACCCGAACCGCAGAAGCGTGACCGCCTCACCCAGGTCCCCAACCCCTAGCACGCGGCGTCCTAGCATCCAGACCGGACGTACAACTCCGGGGTTTCCCGCAGATGACGTCTGTTATGAGTGGTCCGCATCAGGCTTTGGATCTCTCAGCTCTACCTCGGGGGCATTCCTCCTACAATCTGACAACGCCGATCCCTAGCACGGGTCTACCTTTGTGGGATGCGGTGACCTCGGTACGGACTGAGCGCCCTCTATCGTGCGTTCTGATCCTACTAGCTCCCAGTTCAAGCTCAAGGCCTCGGGTCACCGGCATCCCGGTACCCCCTGCAGTGACAACCTCGGGTGCGGACACGTCGTGGCGAGCCTCCGCAACACTACTATCGGCTCAGGCGAAAGCCTACACTCGAGCCACCCAGTCGCCCGCCTTCACTACAGACTTCGCATCTTTGGGGTCTACCCTGGTATTCACGATGAATGGCCCTATGGCACCAGCACCCGTAGGCTGGGTTTTCTCAGCCTACCACCTTGGAGCAGAGTCATCTTCCTCTCCCCAGAAGGAGCACCATCATAGACGTAAAGGCAAGCGACCCATTGCTACCACCAGCAACTCCGGCAAGACCATTCTTGTCGGAGACTTATGAATTCGCCTGGATGGGGGCGAACCCATTATTCCTCCAAAATGGATCATCCCTACGGTCCCCATCACCAACCGCTTTAGCCTCCTGCGTCGAATGTGGGAAGACAAGGCAGAACTTAAGTGGGCGGACGCTTCGGCAACAGCCCGAAAGCACCAGCACCAGTTTGGCACTCAAGCTCCCAAGTCCCGTCGGAGGAACAAGGATGAGGTAGACCAACAGTCAGACTTGAAAAGGATCTGGGTCACCCCGGAGGAAGCTCAAGCTGTCCGGAGAGCATGCCTCAGCAACCCTTTCGGGCACTAAGGCGTTGCGCCAAGCAAGGTGGGACTGACCCCACAGTCGCGTCATCTGGCGGCGCCCAACCCTTCATCACCTCTCGCACAGATAGGCGAAAATAGAGGCGGGCTCACTCTGGGCCCCACAAACATCCAGCCCCAAGCTCTCCTCAGGTAGATTCCACGATGGAGACTCCTCCGCAGCGTACCTCAGTCTTTGATAGGCTAGGGACACCTAGGTGCCCTAAGAGGTGCTCCCAGAAAAGGAGGACAGTCCGGCTCCTCAACGACGTAGCCAGGGTGTTCGCGTGTTATACCACCGGACACCAACCTGAGATTCAGACCGACGATCTGAACCTACCTATATCTCACCTCAGTGACCGCCACTTGTGGGAGTCGACCAGGGACGTCCTGCCATTGTTCCCAGCCAGTCGCCGCCTTCAGAAGATCCCAAGAGGATGTCGTCCCTTTGGAGGCCATTGTTCACTGTCCAGCCAACCTGCAGATTTCAGATTCAGAGTTACTACCCACAACCGCTCTGGAACCCCACCACTGTGCTGCCCGTCAACTGAGGACCGGTGCTCTCAGCACCACTGTGTAGTCTGTTACCTCCCTGCGTGGAGTGGGCCATTAATCATTGATGTAATTAATATTTACCTTTGTACCAGGAGTTGTGGGTCTTGGCCAGGACGTCTTCCCCACGCCCCAAGCATAGAGGTACACTCACCACCCTCGCGATTGCACTAGCTTATTTAGTATAAGTTCCATTTACTGCTGCATGTGAGTAGTTTATTTCCTAACTAGTTAAATTTAATCACCACTGTGAGTTGTGAGTGCGAGACCCATCCCGTGACTCATTCCGAGCACGAGAGTGAGCTGACCACTCGAGACTCAATGTCGATTTCTCAACCATGCAGATCGACATGTTGTCCTCGCTGGGGATGATCATGAGTGAGTACTTCTTGTTGGAGGCATGTTCACCCCTTTCTAGACTACTTTCGACGTCCAGTTGTTCGTGTCATTGCTGGTTGCGTCGTCCAATGAGTCGCGTCATCTCCTAGAAGTCCAAGGATCGCATCCAACAGTGTCGAGTCGCTCATTTGTCCTGCATCACTTGAAAAGGGAATTTGAGGCCCTGCTGGGTAGTGGATGGTACATCATTAAGATTATCAATCTATGGGCAACCTAGGATAGCCTTGAACATGGGGTCGATATCTAGCACATATAATTCAATGGGCATCGTGAGCGGCCCAAGCTCTGCCTGAACAGTGACTTCCCCATGACATGCCCTTCTGGAATTGCCATATGCTGCAATGGTAGTCGGCGTTGGCCTTAGCAGATCTTCTGAAAGGTTGTAGGCACTTAGAGTGTTGAGGGGGCAGACATTAATGGAGGCCCCAGTGTCTACCAATGTCACGTCTATGCATACTTTGTTTAGAATGATGGGAATGCACAGCGACATCTGGCGAGCTTCGGGAGGTGCTTGTTCAGTCTCTGAAAAAGTTATTGCCGGCCCCATGGAAATCGTAGCCAAGATTGCCGGTAAGCTATCCACTACCATGTCTTCGTTCACCATCACCTTTTACAGAAAGTTCCGGAGTGCGTCTTGGTGAAGTGTGGACCTTTTAATCAATTCTAGCACAGAAATTTTAGCGGGCACCCTGTCCAAATGGTGTAACAAATCATATTGTGTACCTGGCAGCGGATCTGCCTCTTCCTGATCAACATCCGGTTGTGAGGATTGGGGATTGGGTGCAGGTGCACCAGTGGAAGGATAACTTCGGTGAAATAAATGGCCGCTCCATAGGGCAAGGGTCTGGGCCGGCACAGTATCAGATGGGCTCATGACAAGTTGCTTAATGGGCCCGATGGGGTGGATAAATGGCGTGATAGAGGTAGTGGAAGTAGTGGCGGAGATAATAGGCCATGGAAGGAGGATAACTAGTGAAGGGCTAGATGGAGGGGTAGTGGAGATAACGGGGGTGATGGGCGTAGTGGTGGAGATGACAGGTCATGGAGGGAGGATAACAAGTGAAGGACTAAATGAAGGCGTGGTGGTGATGGGTTCGGGCGCTAGCGATAGAGTGGAGATGGGGGAAGCAGTTGGCGGGACAAGGGGTTTAATGGATGAAGAGGATGGAGGGGTTTGATAGTTAAACGATTGGATGATAGGGGTAGGAGGCTAAGCAGGGTTGCAGTAGGAGTGGTGAAGGGCCATGAGCCACTGTACTGAAGCCTCGTCGTCATAAGACCACCCGACGTCAGGAGCCAGGGGTTGAACAAGATTAACCTGAGTCAGTGTTGGTGGCTGAGGTTGTGGAGCGGGCGGATGGTTTGGCATGGGGTTTTAGTGGATCCCCAAATCCTGAACAGGCTACTGCTGCTGTGGCTGTGGCTACTGCTACGGCTGCGACGCTTGTTGCTGCACTTGCTACCTCAGCGCTTGCCTTCTCTTCTCTTTAATTTCAATAATGGCCTTATGCATCTCGGCCGAGTTAATGTGCTGCCCTTCATGTAAATCATATACCAGACTCAGAATTGAAAACAACCTTCAATAGTGTGCCCGGGTTACCTATGGAACATGCAGTATTTGGATTGGTCAATGATCTGGTCCCAGTTAGGCCATTCCGGAGGGAGTTGGATTGCGCTCACAGACATGAGAGCAGAAAAAATGTCCATGAGGGACTCGGGCAAAGGAGGATATTGCACTCTTTTTGGAGCCGGGCGTTTATTGGAATAGCCATTGGGTGGAGGGACGTTGTGGTATTGCGGGGGCTGTTGTGGTTGTTGTGGAGCAGGGAAGGCATTTTGTGAAGTGGGGAAGGCAGGCTGGGTGCTTTATTGAGCAGGGAAAATGGGTTAGGAATTTTGAGGAGTGGAGATTTGGGGATTGCATGGGGTCTGAGGAAAGTGCAGTGGAGCGGACTGGTTGGGGAAGGGGAAGGCAACAGCTTGTACCTGTTCATTATTCTGGACTCCTTCAGTGACGGGCCCCTGAGGTTTTCTATTGTCCTTGGGTTTTTAGGCCTCAAAGAGAGAGTGGATGGGGGAGTCCTCACATGAGGCAACGCGCGGGCAAATCGCAGCCACTAGGGAGGGTCGGCCACGGGCAAATAAACGGGTGGGAGATACTTCTCGCGAAGCTTCTCCTTCATCATGGCCCAGGTGATGGGTGCTTGGAATCGGGCCGTAAGAAACCGCTCATCATCGAGCCAGTAGGCTCGGGCCCAGTCTCTCAACCTTCTCGTGGCAAACCTCACCTTTTGAAAATCCGACCAGTCATCCCTATCTAAGTAGAAATCCATCTCGGCTTCCCAATCAAGGTAGATCATGGGATTACGAGAGCCGAAGAAATCTTGGGTATCCCAACAGGTGCTATAGGGAGTGGATATTCTAGCCCTGAACCGGTCGTAGGGATTGGGTGAGGGGCTAGCCTGTGGGTAGGTTGGGTGGCTGGACAGGCTAGTATGCTGGCCAGAGATGTGCATGGGTCTGGACTGAAGGTACGGAGTGCCAACATGAGTGGCCATGGATTGGTTGTGGGGGGACGGTCAGACCTGGGTGTCGTGGCCAATTGGGCTACCAATCTCCCGGTACGAGGCAACACTATGGAAGGACATGGGGTCAGCGGGATGGGGGAAACTGACTGTCTGGTCTAACTGGACAAATTATGTGGTTTAAGATACTAGACCATATGCTACTGATGCAAGGGGCTATGCAAGAGAATGGAAGTTGGCCTAGGACTCGGCATGCAAGAGCAAGCCAAGAACTTGCTCTGATACCAAATTTGACGTGGGACGGGACTCGGTCGGAATTACGACCTAATGGACAGCAAGCAAGGCCGAACAGGCCGGGTTGGACACGGCAGACAAACACGCGTCGCACTCAGAATTTGGGTGTAACCCGGCGATGGGGAAGATGGGCTTTGGCCCACAAGCCATCCACATGGTCAGAACTCGTGAGTTGGGTCGGTGGGAGGCCGACCTGAAGGGGTGGGATCACCCGGATTCAACCGGGGTAGACCTCGCGCCCGAGGGCACTATGGGGTTCACTCTCTTGCATGGCAGCAGATTGACATGTAACGGGGGATGGGACCGGGCTCTCTCTCACTGTCGGCACGAGCACAAAGAAAATACGAAGGAACAAACCATAGGGGAGCAAGTGATCAGCCACGTACCTTGCCAAGCCTGAAGAGGCCAGCGTCGATCGGAGACGAGGGCGAGTCGGGAGCGTGTGCGCCCGGCAGACACGCTGCGTCGCTGTAGCTTCGGCTGTGACCTGTGTGTACAACCAAATGAAAGCCTCCACGCAGGGAGTGGGAACTCAAGGATGGGGCAAAAGGTACAACACTACCCTTACGCAGGAGGGGGGAACAAATTGAGGGGAACACTGAGGTGCCGATCTGCAAACAGGCCTGCTGGGATGATGCCGATCGTCCTGCACGGTACGCTGAGCACGGACGTCTGAATGGAGTGCCGTCAGCGCTCAGACGAAGCCAGGGGAGTGCTGGTGTGTTCCTGAAAAGTTGATGTCGATCCGAGGTCACTGGAAGGTGGGCAGGCAGGCAGAAGAAGTGGACCTACGCAATTCTATCCCGCAGGATAGGGTTGTGCAGTCATGGTGCAGTCATCGGTACGCTCACTGTATAACTCCAAACGAGGCAGGACCAACTCGGCGGGATAGCAGATAGGGAGCTCTATGTACCCTCAAGATATGGCGGCCATTGGATCACCGACCCGGGCGTGGTCACAGAAGTGGCAAGCCTCAGGTTCCTGGGCGAGTAGACGGATAGGGAGGCGAGGGCCGTGGTGAAACTTTCTACACCGAAGTCGGAACGGGACGAAACCACCTGGGTTGGTTTCATGTCATCGAGGGGCACAACTTTGGTGAAGACACCTCAGGCCGAAGACGAACAGGTTGGGCGTGGTACAAACTGCAAGTCGGGCGCACAGTCTGGGCAGACTGGGTTGCACCTGATCTGCACAGTCGTGGGAGAACAGACGCCACGACCGGTGCTGACGTCGAAACGGGGTGAAACCACCTCTGCTGTGAAGAATACTTGGAGATGAACGAACTCACAGAAGGGGGCTTGGGCAGATTTGCACTGTGGGCAGCGGTGTGGATGCTACAACCTCTGCCAAGGGTTCTGCTACAGGTCTGTGAGTAGCAGAACAGAGAGATCTTCAACGTCATTGACGAGGATGTTGCCGAGGGATGCCGGGGCCGCCGTGGAAGTACCTGGAAGGGGATGGGGTGTGTGGTGGCTGAGAGGAGGGGTGGCTGGAGGGGGGCTGGGGTGTGGGGGGTTTGGGGGGGGGCGAACTAGGGTTTGGGGTATGGGGGTGCGCTGGTTTGTGGAAGGAAAGGGGGGGCGTAGCCACTATCTTTGGGGAAGGGGATATGATTGGGTTTGGGAAATCTCCAGAATAGGAGGAGGAGTTTTAGGAGGGAGAGAATATTGGGGAGGGATCTTAGGAGGATTTGGAGGGATGGGATTTGTTTTGGGTGGGATTAGGAAAGAGATAAAGAGAGAGGGAAAGGAGGGGGCGCTGGTTTCCTTGGTAGGGGGGAGAGATAATAGGAGGTGGGAGAGATATTAGGAAGAAGGGAGATTCTTTGGGGAAGTTAGGTTGCTGATGTGGCAAGGGAGGTGGGGTGGTGGGGTGTGGCCATAGCCAAGGGAGGGAGGAGAGAGAGGGTAGTTCAACCAGGAGAGAGAGAAAGAGAGAAGGAGAGAGAGAGGGGCGCAAGAGATAGAGAGAGAGGACTGCGCAAGTAAGAGAGAGGGAGAGGGGAGAGAGAAACTCAAGGGAATAGGCCAAAGAATAGCCCATCTGAATCCAAGGGGTTACATGGTCCATAATGGGCCACTCCATACACAAAACGATCTCTATTTGGTCCGTTCATCACAATAAGGAATTGAAGCCTATAACGGGATGGAATGGGCCGCTCAGGGATTGGGCAATCAGTAGATGGTCCACTCAGATAACTAGATGGGCTAGTCTTGGTCGTTCAATGAAATGGGCCAAGCAGGATAAAGAAAGCTCCCCAAAAGGGCTCCTAGGCCACCATAGGCAAGGTGGAACGGAACCAGGGTTCAGCCCACGGCTCTTAGATCGGCCTAGAGGCTTTCTGGGTTGGCTTAACGTGGCCTAGCCGAAGAACAATCAAGGATAATCGACTAGTAAGACTTGGCACTCAGCCAGAGTTACATGATCTCCATTGGGCCGCTCCAAGAGTAACACGGTCCAACTCTGGCCGTGTAACACCCAGACGGTCCAATGTGGCCTGTGACTCAGAACAGGGGCAATCCATGCGATTCGATCGAGTCAACAGGTGTAGGACTTGAGGTACAACCTGCCCGGCATCCTAGTGAGAATCCCAGGCTCGTGGGGAATTACGGAGGTCTCATAATGGAGGTCCTAATTCGACAGATGGAGTATCTGGCGGAGAGTTCCAACCATTACAAGAGTTGAGGGCTAGAAATCATCGAAAAGTAGATATAGATAATCAATCAATTCCACCGGACTGAAATGACTGTCAAATCAACCCTAATACCATTAGTCCATTTTCCACATAACTAAGATTCATGTTTTAATGAACTTACAAGAATAGGGGAATATAATTGAATGAAAGGAATAAGGAAACCAACAAGATTAATAATCATTTATCTCCCATATATCCCAATTTAATTAGTCGGTTGCTACCCTATCATTGGCATCATTTAACTAGGATGAATCAATCTAAAACAATAATAAGTCATTCTGCGTGACAGAACGGTCCGTCTGGATCCGCTCAGAAGGCCTCAGCAGTCAGTCGATAGGCCGTTCAGATCATCCAGGCCCGAAGGCCATACAGGGCCTGAGCGGTTCATTGAGGGCCGCGGGTGTCTCTGCGCGGTTTGGACAGGGCCGTCCTGATCATGGGCGATTCAAAACACAAGAACAATGAAGCGGTTAATTAAGGGCCATCGCCCTAGGCCACACGGTCTATCGTGGGGCCATTCAGGACAGAGCGGTCCCTGTTGGTCCGCGCTAAGGTCGCCATGCCTGAACTTCGGCGAGTTGGGCTAGGGTTAGATAAAACGATTAAATACTCATCGTACGAAGCATCAAATTTGGGCAATAAGCTATCAATGGAATGAGAATAGGAAGATGCATATCATGACATGATCAATTAAATGTTAACGTCTACAAATCCCTACTTTAATCGAGGTTTAAGAAGGGAACTCTAAATCTGACATGCTTCCACTAAAACTGTAAATTCTCGTAGGATACTACACCGATTTTAGGACTTTTTAGATCAATATAAAGAGGGCTAAGAGGCGAACCTAATAGTATATGATAAGTTGGGTTTGGTCTACTTGAACCTGCCTTGAATGAAGGAAGAAGAGGGGACGATACCACTGGTCGTGCTAAGAAAACCCTCCAAATATCGTCAGAATACGCCCTCGTCCACGAACCTCATCGGCCGCCACAGCATCCAATCGATTCTAGGTCGACTCGGGTTTCTTCTTATAGGGCCAATTAGGTCTAGAAGGGTCGAATAGGAAGGATAGAGTCCTTCCTCCACGGGAGTGCACAAATCGTGCTTGACCGGGTCACGTCGCCACCTACAGTCCAAATACTCTCACTAGGGCTAGGGTTTCAGGGGAGAATCAGAGAGGAAATGATCAGCCAATCAAGGCCGTCCATTTGGGTCTGGATTGGGCTAAAGTGATCGAGAATTGGGCCCTAATTTGATGATTTAAGGTCCAATTAAATTAAGCGTTGATTTGGGACTAAATTTAATAATTCAGCTCACTTAGAATTTTTCTTTGGGTTGGTCGAAGAAGACACTTTATCCAAGTGTTCTATCCTCTACATGATTATAATTTTTTTAGATTTTTATAAATTAGTTAAAATTTTACTTACCGCACTTTCCATAGAATTTCTTATTAATTTCTCGTTATTTTATCTAACACTCTACCAGGGTGCTACAAGATGGGTCGGCGTGGATGAAGTGGTGGTTTGGCGCCTTCGAAAGAAAGGGGGTAGCAAGAGTAAAGTGGGTCGATGCGGTGGGGCACCGACCCATGGTGATTCGGTGCGAAGGGGCACCGACCCAAGTAGATTCGTTGCTTTTAAAGAAAGGGAACATGCGGTGAAAGGCTGGGTTAGCGCGGGTGGCACAAACTCGTAGGATTTTGAAGGGGGCATTCATTCTTCCGACTGGGGAACTAATCCAAATGATATTTAGGTTGATTCAAGGAAGCTTTGGCCCAGGTTGGAGCTTCTGGGGAAATTGGTTAAGGAGGGGGTTTGACGCAGAGCAAGCTGCTGAGATTGCTAGAGGGCTATGAGGTCGGCATTAGTCATGGATTGTAGGGGAGCCTACAGACGCATGGCTCACCTGAACTTTGAAGGGATGGTAAAGGGTAGGGTGACAGATAGTAGATCACTATTACATTAGAGTTATTAAAGCTTTTTATCCCACAGTTTATCATCCGTGCGAGGTTCATACTCAAGCACAGGTACACAGGATTTGAAGATACTTCACCCGTGGCCATCCATGTAATATCATCCCAAACATCAGGTATTGACCCAATTCAGACTTAAATGGAAGACACTCGATCAAGACAATCAATCGAACAATTGTAAAAATCTGAGAAGAATTGGGCAGCACTTCCCCTTTACTCAGAAGATCATAAAGGAAAAACTGAGCTCTTACACGGGAAACCCCAGAGTAAAACACATAATTAATGAGAGGCTGGACAACATAGCGATCTCATGACCCCAAAATGGATGTGGCAACCCTGAGGACTAGCCTGTTAAGGCCCCTAACGATCCAGGGTAGGAACCTCAGAATGTAGGTTGTTCATATCGTCACCTGAGTGACTTTCATTATTCACCCATGAGGGGAATTCTCAAGAGGTCATACCATAATTGGGTAGATCTCTAAAAACCCAGGGTGGTTCACGATCACTAGATGAGAAAACTAGTAACGGGAATGTTCCCCTCCCCGGTAATAGATTTAGACGTGCGGTCAAAGAGCAATCAATATAAGGGAGAACACATGATCTGATTTCAAGCCGAGGGGAGGGATGCGACTCATGTGGTTGGGAGTAGCAGATTTCCCGCCTTCTTGTCGTGGATAGATATTAGCAGACTATGAAACCAGTGAGGACTCAAGGGTCCTTACCCAGAAACAGAGTAGGTCAGAACATAGCAACCCTGGCCAAGAAGGGAGAATGGGCTCATGCCTGCTTCGGGGGAAAAGGGGAGGCTTCGAAAGGATAGAGTCCTCGTGGACCATCTGTCGAGCACGAAGTGGAGCTGATGGTGGCTAACACAATTCGATGAGGGACCGAATCATGCTGCAGATAATTTGGGAATCCGGACATTGTTTTGGAGTGACCCAATGCCCCTACAACTCAATGACATGGGTGAAAGAGCATATGGCGATCTCCTTCGGAGAGCATGCTCCTCTGTCATATATCAGTATGACATATGCACTTTCTATGCATACAGCTACCATTTGAGAATATTTACAAACACTTAGGTAGGAGCAAACGATGAAACCCGTGTTGCACCCTAGGGAGGAGATCTTACTGTTGCCCATCGGGTGTGGCCAGGGGCCATTCTAGTATCTGGATTCAAAGCGAGAGGCTACGGGTCCCCGAACGATTAAAGGATCATGGATGTGGATATAGACCTTGAAGGGCCTCCTCAAGATCGGGATGTAAACCCCATCACATAATAAAGAGACGAAAACTATCGGTAATTAAAGGAAAATGCAAAACACTAAAGAACTTGATGGAGACTGATTGGAACTGATAGGAATCTCAAGCATCAGAATATAAACGCATAGCTATAGAAATTGAAAATGAAGGATAGCAGTCTTCATTCCATTTTCTATAATGAAATAAATATAGGAGAGAAAATAGAAATCGAAGATAGAGGGAGTAACTCGTTGCCCCTTTAGGGCTCCTATCTATCTAATCTCTCTAACTCTTTTTCACGCTCTCTCCATCTATCTATTCCCTTCTCTTATTCTTCTTTTCTGGTCTCTCCTCTTCTCTCTTCTTCTCTCTTCTTGCGCTCGAAGGCAAGTGTTCTTCTTATAGGGAAATAGGGGATAGGATGGGCGACGGGATGGGCAACCTTGCGCCGACCCATTGCCCCGCGACTTGCAAAAGTCAAGCACTGGCTTGCCAGGAAAGGGGCACCGATCCAATGGGAGGGCACTGATTCATGGAGAAGGGCCGTCGACTCATGGTGTTCAGAGGACGGGTGCCGACTCACAAGTAGGCACCGACTCATCTTAAGGGCTTTTTCATAATTTTTTACTTGTTGGCCCAGAATTGACTCTGATGAAAGCCTAAACTCTGGTGTAGCTTGGGATTTGATGGAGTGGCCTCAGAGTGTAGATTTCATCACTTCTGAGTCCTGACTTGTGATATCGAGCGATTTTCAACACGTGCTGACCTAGTGTTGGGATACTCAGATTTTATCCTAATTCGGCCTTCGACACTGTGATGTGTGCTACCAAGCCTGGTCTGTGCATATGTGAGGCATCTTCATCGAGTGGGCCATCACTCGAGATACTTTCACCCTGACTGGGTAACTTTTCAACCACTTATGGACCTTTGCGATAACACGTGTACCCGGCTCAGGTCGCTTGGGTTTTTCACTGACATTGCCTTTGGCACTCCGATTTGTGCTACCAAGCCTACTTTGGGTATATGCGCGGCGTCCTCATCGAATGAGTCACCACTTGGAGTACCTTCGCCCTGACTGGGCAGCTTTTTGGCCACTTATAGACCTTTCTGGTAAGAAGACGTACTCGAGTCGAGTCTCTCAGGTTTTTTGCTGACATGGCTTTCGGCACCTTGTCTTGAGGAGCCAAGGATGTTTCTTCACCTTGGGAGGGTTTCTTATCAGGTGGCAGACCACCAAGTATATTCCGATCGTACGGCATTACCGGTTGTTGTAGACTTCTTCTGAACATCCCGAGGTGAGGAGATGTGGAGTCCCCGACTCTCTTGTCAAGTGTCCTGAGGCTTCAGCAGTCCAAGAGGACCCTTCTTTGCACTTTCTTTAGCTTCTTCTCGCTTGGCCAGAAATTCCTTGCTCTAACAGCGTGCTCATCGTATGACAAAATTTTTGATGTCAACAAATGCCCCCCAGCCGCGGGTGTCTCGAGCGAGGGACAAGTAGCACGAGGCCCGTGGATGTGTTTATTTCATCATAGCTATTAACAATGGGGCCCCACTTCATTCGAAGACTCCTGACATGAGGCTGAGTCAGTGAGAAGCCCTAGCTACCATGAATCAACACCGAGCTTTGAGTGGAGTGAATCGGCACCAAGGTGTGTGTCGGCGCGAGGCCATGCGGGTTTTGACCGGGGTGAGTCAGCGCTGGACTCTTTGGTCAGTTGAGTCGATGCCTGGCGCTCGCTGCGGAGCGGTGAGTCTACGCTGGTCTTTTTACGTGCTCTTTTTTCTAGACATATGCAGTGGTTCACCAACTTGACCGCTATGTCGGATACCTTTTATGCAGATCGGCTTATTTGGGTATTTTGAGAAAAATCCATATTTTAGGGCTTGTGTGCCGATCCGCCGTTTCGTCACGTTTCGGACCGATTCGAGGGCATAGATGCATGCTAGGGGTGTCGAGGGAGCTTCCCCCTTCTTTTCCCCCTCATCCATGGATGATCAGGGCATGGAACGAGTTTTTGGGATTCTTTCAGTCATCCCATTCTCGGGTGGGTGTGGCGGCCCTTCCAGAGACCGCTACACTCACTGGCGGCCCAAAGTAGGCGTGCGAGAGGCCCTGACGGCCTAAGGTGGGTGCGTCACCTGTTACTGTTTTGTCGGCAGGGGTATTTGTCGACTGGAGGCCGCACAATAAATCGCCAACTGCTGTAGCGGCTGTAGCTTCGGCCGCTACTTCTAATTTTGACCGTTGCGCTTCGGGGCGCGTGTTTTGACCATTGGGGTCGCGTGCCCTCTAGCGGCCATAGGTACGCGCGCCAGAGGCATCTTAGCGGACCAAGGTTGGACCGCTAGAGAAACTTGGCAGCGCTATATAGGACCACCAGACCCAACGTGACTCATCTTCTAGCGGACCAATGTTGGGTCGCTAGATTCCTTGTGGTGGACCAGAGTTGGGCCGCTAGAGGCTGTGGCGGCCCAAGGTTGGACTGCCAGGATATTCTCCGTATTTACCATGTTGTTGCGTGTTGTGTTGGTCTCCGGTCGACCCGGTTGTGACCCAGTGGTTGACCTTCGGCCTCGTGAATGTCCTAGACACCGTGAGACCTGTGTTTGTGTTTTGGGGATGTCCGGAGGTGCCGCGCTGTGTTGATTGGCGTGCTTGTGAGTTTTGGGGTCCGAGTAACCCCATGCGTGTGCTCCGAGTATCCGTGCTGGCCGTGTGTATGGCCTTGGACTGCGAGTCTAGTTGACCAGCCTAGGGCTGGAGATTTTTCACGTGTCACCGTGATTTGGGACCTAGGGATTAGGCCAGATTGATGGCTCAGTGCTGTCGCGTGCGATGGTCTTGACCCGAGCCTTGTGACTCAAGGGCCGTTGAGTTTAATAGGTCTAGTGGGCTGTCCAGAGTCAAGTGGCCGCGAGCCACTTCTTCTCTCATGCTACTCGCGATGGGTGCGTGCGTGATTTTCTGTGTTCACATCAGTGACCCGTCCACTAGTCGTAACTTTCACGGCACGCGTGTGTCGGCCCACTGGGGGCACTGGTATGGCATACCCGAGAGAGACAGTGAGTAGGTTGGTTACCGAAGGGCCCCCGCACACACCCGAGTCCAGGCTCGGGGGAGATTACCAGCTAGAGGACAGGCCTAGGACGTATAGCCTGAGTCTGCATATGAGGCTGAGGGTTCGGACCCGCGCTGAAGAGCGTGACCTCAGCTAGTCCTTATTTTGTGGTACTTCTAGTTACTGAGTGTGTCTGAGTCTCGCGCTCGGGGCGTTGTAGCTAGACACTTGTGACGGGGTGTAAGACGTCAAGGGACGCATTCGGTCATTCTTCTAGTGGGTGGTGCTCCCGTCACATGACGTGAGTTGTCGTGTCCCGGGTTTCGATTTCTCGTCTGCGATACAGGGTTTCGGGTGTTGCTTTCGAGAGCATTTCCGTAGCCGAGGTCTAGGGTTTTCGGTGAGCGTCACCGAGGGTTTTTCGTAGACGGCGTGGAATTCAGGGCAACAAGGTCGTGATTGTGTTTCCAAACTGTGTAGTTTCGACTTGGGCCTTGCCGTGAGGGCAAGTTTCCGCGACTGAGGCGTCGTGGCATTGTCCTAGTAGCGTGACTAGGGCGGTTCGTGTCTAGTTGTTCCACGATCATGGAATCGGGATGTCGGGTGTGTGACTTAGTTGTCCCCCAATGGGACACTGGGCCGTGTTTTTCGGTATAGTAGGAGTAGCTGTAGAGCCGAGGTTTTACCGACCGCCGTAGGTTACTGTTCCTGCTGTTACTGCGGTTTTTTTTGTAGCTAGCATAGCTTTCCCTTCCGTCGTTATTTTCTCGGTTAGGGTTCCGCGGGATCCCTACTGAGCCAGTGATAGGAGACTCACCCTTGGTTTCAGGTGCGGTGGTTCTTCCTCGAGGTTCGAGGGCATTGCGTGGAGATTCCTAGTTGCCAGCTTGCCGGGTCGAGTGTTCACTTGGCATGTTGTACGTTTTACTGCTTTAGACTATACTTTTGTTGGACTGGACTCTGTTGTACTTAGTTGTTTAATTACGTTATTATATCTATTGTCCTGCTTTATTTTCTATTTCTATGTACACCACACATATCATTTAGCCTTTTCGAGTCTTCAGACTTGTGGGCGGTGGGCCGAGGTTCGAGTTGCGTCGGTTCCTTTCCGGTACTCGGATCCCGGGTCGCTCCAGTCTCTACAGGTAGTCACGTGCCATGTGCCCTGGCTGCTCACACCTGAAGCAAACCACGGGCGCCGAACACTGCCTGCCTGGATGAGAACCACCGCAGCTGGGACACCCACTGTAACGACCCAGAGCCCATGACACCGATAACCCGGTACAAGTACCGAATTACCGCTACAATGAACTGGGGATGCCATCCAAGAGGCTAATGAGACCCCCGAAGGGTTAGTGGGGTTTGTTGAGGTATTGCATTAGAAATTAGAATTCGCAGCGCGCATTGTTAATTTTTGGCAAAGAATAATTAAAAATTAAGGTGAAAGTAATTTAAAATATCATAGTGGTAAATATATAAACTAGTCCAGATTTACAACGTATAGGTGCCCCTGATTTACCCACGCTTGGGGGTTCTTCAGAGACCTCGTCTGGCTCTTCGAGCAACTGTAGCGAGGTGATGGAGACTGATGAGAGCTCAAGCTCGGGCTCTTCTTCCTCTGAGGCCTCTTCTACCAGGGGTGTCGAGATGGAGGCGGCTCTGGAAGGTACATAGAAATCCTTCTCCCACCCTATTGACTCTCATTTTGAGTTTATAGTAGGGTACTGGTGCCATTGAGTCATGACCAGGGCTGGGGTCTGAGGGGGAGTGCGTGTTGGCTCCTATTAAGGAGGATCAGGGAGAGCCCTCTATCTCCTCGATGGTCACTGGGGACGATCGAATTACAGGGGAGCCTCTGCCCTTTTCGACTCCAGTAGGAGTTGCTACTGAAGTGGAGGAGAGGTTACCCTCACCGACCCCAAGCGGGGATGTTGCAGGCGCGGCGGGAGCCACACCAGGTGGGAGTTAGAACCTTTCTTATGTTTTTCAGCTTGTCTTGTCATAGGGTCCCAAATGTTGCTGACCCGTTTTGTGTTTGGTGGGGTCGTGCAGGTCCTTCCGGTGTGTTGGCTGAGATGGGCCAATCCTCCCTGGAGCTAGGGATCGGGTGGCCTATGTCTGTTCTGCCACCGGAGCCGCTACTGGACGCCAGCGTTGGTGCAGCCTTGCTCTAGCGAGCCCGAGGCTACTTAGGAGGTGACCCCTACCTTCTCCGGAGGAGCTTCGGCAGTGGCTGAGGGACTACACCCAAGGCTACCATGGCCTTAGGTTCCCACGCGAGCTCTGGATGTCTAGCTTGGTCGGCATCTGGGAGGAGTACTTGCGGCTCCTAGAGGCTCAGGAGCAGAGGGCTCGGTAGCTAGCGGGGGTCTAAGAGGTGCATGAGTAGCGGGCTCGGCTCGCATTGGTGGCTGCCAAGTAGAGGAGGTGCGCAGATGCGGCCGTGTCACTTGCTTGGGACCGCTCTATGCGGCTGAGTGAGGCAGAGAGCAGGGCAGAGGCTTTAGCAAAGGCCCTGGAGGAGCAATGGTGAGACGTGGAGCTCGCTAGGGTCGAGTGGTAGACTGCCGAGACAGGGGCTGAGGAGAGCGTGCAGCTTGCGTCGACCTTAGAAGTGGAGCTGGCTACTACGGAGTCTCGTCTGGTGGTGCTTGAGGTGAGTGAGCCTGGGCTATGATTATATCACTTCTTCCCCTCCTTTTTTTGTTATCTAGACTGTACATCTTTTGTTACCCCAAGGGCATGTCTTGGGCTCCCTTTTATAGAGTATCAATGACAAATTCTGGATTTTGACGATGTTATGTGCTGAGTTGTTCCACTTCTTATTCCATGGAATAGTGTTGGATGCAAGGATTAGCAACCACTTGCTATTAGTCTGCTTGATTTTTCCCTACCATGTACTGGTACAGGGGGTAATAGGCCGTGTTCACCCAATTTTTGGGCATTGAAAGGGAGGACTGGGTTTGAATTTTGGACACGGGGAGTTGAGTGTTGGGTACTGGGGAGTAGGGGAAGAGACCAGATGCTGGGGGCCAGTTCCTGGAAGAGGAGGGCCCGTGTTGCATGAGGTTAGCGTAGGTTCGTCAAGATATGGCGGCCTACGGGGTTAGCATTGGAAATTGATTCTGGAATGCATCGGTTACAGGCTGATTCCTAAATGCTGGTTGTCTTTATGTCGTTGACTAGTAGTGTAGTCCGCAATGGCTTGAGAGACTAGGGCTAGGCTGACCGGATGGTCTTGGAAGGCATCGTAGCTAAAAGGTAAGACTGGGGACTAGGGCTGGTCAACTAACCTGTGAAGGATTTGTAGTCGAGATGCTGGAATTGGTGACTGACACCTGAATTGAGTGGCCGGGCTATGGAGGCATTGTGGCCATGATGTTGGAACTGGTGACTGGTATTGGGATTGGGTGGTTGGCCCGTAGAGGTGTTGGAGCTACAATGCTGGGACTGAGAGCTAGTACTAGAACTAGCGTGGCTGGCCTGTAAAGGCGTTGAAGCCACGGTGCTGGGACTGAGAGCTGGTACTGGAACTGGGTGGCTAGTTTGTAGAGGCGTTAAAGCCACGATGCTGGCACTGGGAGCTGGTACTGGAACTGGCATGGCTGGCCTGTAGGGGCATTGAAGCCACGATGCTGGGACTGGGAGCTGGTACTGGAACTGGCGTGGCTGGCCTATAAAGGTGTTGAAGCCTCGGTGCTAGGACTGGGAGCTGGTACTGGAACTGGCATGGCTGGCCTGTAGAGGCGTTGAAGCCACGATGCTGGGACTAGGAGCTGGTACTAGAACTGGCGTGGCTGGCCTATAGCGTTGAAGCCACGAGGCTGGGACTGGGAGCTAGTACTAGAACTGGCGTGGCTGGCCTGTAGAGGCATTGAAGCCACGATGCTAGGGCTGGGAGCTGGTACTGGAACTAACGTGGCTGGCCTGTAAAGGCATTGAAGCCACGATGCTGGGACTGAGAGCTGGTACTAGAACTGGGTGGCTGGCCTATAAAGGCATTGGAGCCACGGTGTTGGGACTGGGAGCTGGTACTGGGATTGGCATGGTTGGCCTGTAAAGGCGTTGAAGCCACAGTACTGGGACTGAGAGTATAAGAATACTCAAGAATGATCAAGAATGTAATATGGCCTTTCATAAACAAGAATGTAACAAGAATGTACTAGCAAGTCCACAAGATTGTCATCCAAGCATCTTTTGCTATGTGCAAGTACTTCATGTTTCGTATAACTATAGTCCATGCACATTATCCATATGAAGTCCATGCATATTTCCTTGGAACAAAGTCATGAAGTCCGTGCATGTTTCGTATAACTATAGTCCATGCACATTATCCATACGAAGTCCATGCATGTTTCCTTAGAACAAAGTCATGAAGTCCATGCATGTTTCCTTGGAACAAAGTCCGTGCATATTGTCCATGCAAAGTCCGTGCATGTTTCCCTGGAACAAAGTCCGTGCACATTGTCCATACAAAGTCCGTGCATGTTTCGTATAACTAAAGTCCATGCACTTTATTTCCAAGTAAAGTCCGTGCACTTTGTTCAACCAAGGTCCATGTACATTTCTCAACTAAAGTCCGTGCATGTTTCCTTTCGATCAAAGTTCGTGCACACTTTCTGAAAAAAGTTCGTCCACATTTTTCAACCAAGGTCCGTGCACATTTCACATACCAAAGTCCGTGCACGTTTCCTAGCACATTCTGAGTATGTGCACTTGTGATTGAACAACTCTGTGTAGTTTTTCTTTCTGTCCGTAGTATATTTCTAACTATTCTGAAATGATGTTTGTTTCTATTATGATAGATATCTTTTCGTGGAGAATAAGGATGGCACGAGATCTAATGTTGGAGGATGCGTCAGGATCGTGACACGTAGAGTGTCGTGAGCTGAGACGTTGTTACATGGTCAAGGCGCTAGGGCGAGAATTCGTGGAGGACACACACCCTACATCTGCTACTGCTACTATAAAAGGAAGACTTCTCCATCTGGAGAAGTGTAATTGTGCATTTTGATTCAGAGAAGCAGAAGCAGAGAGAGCTTGTACGATCCAGAGAGAAGAGAAAGAAGAGAAGAGAAAGAGTGTTCTGAGAGGAAAGTGTTTGAGAGAAGTTCTGAGAGAATTTGTTCCTCAGTCTCTCGGTTCAGAAACTAGAGCTGAAATTACACAAGTGTTGAGCTACATTCCCGTTGAGATTTCTGTGATTTTTCATTTGTTGTTTCTGTTTTCTGAACTTGTTCTCAAGCTGTGTGTCAGCGGAGCAAGCTGTGAGGCTCAGCGGGTAGAGATGGATTCTTCTAGATGGGTAAAGCTGTAAGTCCCCAGCGGTTTGCAGAGAAGGATTTTTCTGGACGACATAAGCTGTAACGCCTAGCGGTCTATAGGGTTTTAACCCCGAAGCTGTGGATCAGCGAAGCTGTGTATCAGCAGTTGAAGCCACACTCTGGTTTAGAGTGTGGGGTGGACGTAGATCTCGGGTTTGAGATCGAACCACCTAAAAATCATCTGTCTACTGTGTGTTTGATTTGTGGTGTGCATTGTCTATTACTTCTGTTCATCGCTCGGTAGATGATTGTTTAGAGTCTTGTGTGAGCTGATTTGTTAGATCTATGCTAGTTTGGTTATATCTATCTTCACTTCATTCGTCTTGCAGCAGTTTGTCATATTTCCGCATTTGAGTTGCTGCAGTAAAATTTTTATGGGTGACCAATCCATTCACCCCCGTCTAGATCATATACAGACATATTATCTGTAGAGATCTAGTTTCTAGGCGTCCATATATTCTATCAAATTGAAGTTACCAGAGCTAGTGACTTGCTCCTTCTTGGTTTCTCTTTCCCAGATGCGATCTGACATCTCCGTTGCATCTTCTAGGAGTTGGGCTCTTCTCACCACATCGGCATATACTTGGATATCCATCGGAGTGAGTTGAGTAATATACTGGGGCTTTTAGCCATTTAAGAATCTCCTTGCCTTCATCTTTTTGGTACCCACAAGGTGCGGTGCGTATCAGGACAATCTTGCAAATTAAGCTTCGTACTCTGCCACCGTCAAACTCCTTTGTTTTAAAGAAGTAAATTTGGCAACTTTCCTCTCTTGAACTCAGTCGGAGAAGTACTTGTTGTTGAAGGGCTCCACAAACTCTTCCCACAATAACTGGTCGTATGGTAGAGTTGCTTCGACCAACTCCCACCAAGTATGGGCATCCCTTTCTAGTTGAAAGGTAGCGAGTAGGGCCTTCTCCTCATTAGTACATTACATGACTCAAAAAATCCTCTCGATTTTGTTCACCCAGTGTTTTGCCTCATCCGGGTCCGTGGGCCCAGCGAACTTGAGAGGGTTCATACTTTTGAAGTTCCTATGTAAATCTCACACTCCACGGTTAGCTCCTACTTGAGCTATTTGTTGCAGTGCTTGGGTCTGTCCTTGGATCATCCTTTGCATCTCGCGCCATTGAGCTCTCTCGGTAGTCATTGGCGAAAATTAAGCATGCAACCACAACTATCAAACTTAAGTGTTTTGTATATTTCCCTAATTTATCCTACTTAAAGTTTAGCCCATGACTTTACCCAATCTCACCGGGAAAGTTTAAGACTCTATCTGAAATTCAAGATCAACATCTAGAACCTATATCAAGGGAAACTTAGGGTTTATGAAACTTAGGCTTTGATAGCACCTAGACTGTCAAGCCCAGACGCCGAATATCGAGGTGCGACGAGTCCTAAACATTCATGTCGATCAGAGCATATATAATTAGGGTCCAATCAAAACGAGATAACGACAAATGAATTCTATTATTTCATCAAAATAAAAGTTTACAACATCATTAAGCCTTACAAGGCATAATACAACTCCAAAATACATTTAATTCTAGCAAGAGCAACAATTTAAACCTAGGTAATCTAATATCGATTTGTCCCTCATTCACTCTTCCGCCACGTTCACCTAGGACGAGGAATGTCAGAAGACTTTTATAGAGCTAAAGGAGTTTCTGGCCTCGCCCCCTATGTTATCTAAATCGGTCCTAGGCGAAACACTGCACCTTTACCTCTCATCGACTCCTTCCACAATGAGCTTAATCCTAGTCTGAGATGATGCAGGAGTACAGAGACCGATATACTACACCAGCAAGATGCTCAACAAGGCCAAATGAAGGTATCTCGCAACTGAGAAACTCATGCTAGCATTGATGACCTTGGCCAAGCACCTCCAGCCTTACTTCCAAGGGCACTCCATCGTCGTATTGACCAACGTGCCCCTGAAGAAGATCCTCACTCACCCTGAAGCTGTGGGTCACCTCGTAAAGTGGGCCATAATGCTCGGGGCTTACGACATCTCCTATCGCCCCTGCTCAGCCATCAAGGGACAGGCACTCGCAGACTTCATTGCGGAGAGCACCGTTCCAACCGAGGGAGCCCTTCTGTTGGCACTCGGGCCCACTTGGGATCTTTTTGTTGACGGATCCTCCAACATGGTTGGCAGCGGCACCGGCATCCTCCTCATATCTCCAGAAGGAGTAGAATTACAGTACGCCTTGAAGTTTAACTTTCAGGCATCCAACAACGTCTCCGAGTATGAGGCTCTCATCTCGGGAGCCAGAATGGCATGACGATTGGGGGCCAAGCGAGTCAGGATCCATACTGACTCCCAACTAGTCGCCAGCCAGGTCAATGGTGACTACGAAGCTCGGGAAACACCGATGATCAAATACCTTCAACTGGTAAAAGAAATAGCCCCGCTATTCGAGAGTTTTCAAGTCATCCAGATAACTCGAGAGGAGAACTCCCGAGCAGACGCCCTCTCGTGACTAGCCTCCTATGTTCCCCCAGAAGGCACTCGATCGGTCTTCCTCGAAGTGCTAGAGCGACCGAGCATAGAAGCGGAGCTCATGACCATTGATCAAGCATCACCAAGCAACTGGCGGATACCATATATACCCTGGCTCTGGGACTCTTAGGAGCCCCTCGACCCTCGAGAAGCTCGGAGACTGAAGTATCAAGCTCGGCGCTTCGTCATCTTGGATGAAGCCTTGTATCGAAGGTCTTTCCCTGGTCCCCTCCTCTAATGCCTCAATACCGATGAAGCCCGCCGAGCAATTCAAGAGGTCTACAAGGGTGTCTGTGGCGGGCATCAAGGAGGAAGATTGCTAGCCAGGATCTTACTACGACAAGGCTACCGGTGGCTCACTCTCCAACACGATTGCTTGGCCTATGTTCAAAGGTGCGATCGATGCCAGCATTTTGATCATTTGGTCCATCAGTCTGCCTCAGATCTCGTCACCCTAACCGAGTCGTACCCTTTCACTCGGTGGGAGATCGACATCCTGGGGCCATTTTTTATGGCTCAGGCCCAGAATAAGTTCGTCATCGTCGCCATTGATTATTTTACCAAGTAGATTGAAGCTGAAGCCACAGCCAAGATTACCGAATCGGTCGTATGGAGCTTCATTTGGAAGTCGATCATTTGTTGTTTCGGTACCCCCCGAGTGATTGTGAGCGATAATAGTCGACAATTTGATTCTCATTACTTTAGGAACAAATGTGCTGACCAACACATTCGCAACCACTTCACTTTGGTAGCCCACCCCCAGGCTAACAGACTGGTCGAAAATGCCAGCAAAATTATATTAAAAGGCATTAAGGCCAAGCTCGGTAAAGCCAAGGGTAGTTGGCTCGAGGAATTTCCAAACGTACTATGGTCACATCGAACCACTCTGAGAACCACCACCAGTGAGACTCCTTTCCAGTTGGTGTATGGAACAAACGTTGTGATTTCTTTGGAAGTCGGCAGCCCATCTCTCCGAGTCATCAACTTCTCGACCGAGGCGAATGAGCAAAAACTGCTAGAGAACCTTTATATGGCAAGTGAGATACGAGAGATCACAGGCATTCGAGCCACGGAATATCAGCGGCGCATCACTCGATATTACAATACCAAAGTCTGAGACAGGCACTTCCGCACAGGAGACTTCATCCTAAGAAAAGTCGAAGCCTCTCGACCACTGGAAGTGGTGGGAAAGCTAGCCCCTAATTGGGAAGGCCCCTACAGAGTGGTCGAGACGTTCGGGAAGGGGGCGTATCGACTGTCTACCATGGAAGGAGCGCCTATCCCCCAGACATGGAATGTGACAACATTACGAAAGTTCTATTTTTGAGCTTTTCTCATAAATGTAAGCGACATATGGTAATAACAGCTTTTCTTTTCCTTTCATTAATATTTCTTCGTACATCAGATAGGCTACAACTAATACAATACATATCCAAAAATAAAGATACTACATCCACTGGTACTATAGCGCGAGCTGATTACTCAGCTCAGACATGACTAGCACCCCTAAGCCAAGCCACAGACTCTATCTAGTGTAGAATCTGGCTCGGATAACGAGATAGCTGACCTCGTTGGCTCGGGAAGCTCAGAGAAAAGGTATCAGAGGAAGAGTGGAAGAAAAGGAAGGAATGCCCGGATGTCGAGAAAATAAGAGAAGGCTGTTAGGTTTCGATCAGAGATGCAACGGAAACAACGAAACCCTAAGAAGTGGATCGTTGCTGGTGATCAAAATTAAGACAAATCAAAGGGAACCCGCTTAGGAAGAACAATTCTATACCTTTGTGGGATTAATTAATTCCCAGATGCCTGAAGACGATCGAGGAGCACTGGCTGATCTTGCATGAACTTCTTTCATGACAATCCAAGCCTCCTCCATGGATATACATCGGAGGAGCCTCTTTCTTCCGGCATCAGCCACGGTTCGGAACAGATTTCCATTTCTGACTTCATAAGAATCTTTTATTCTGATTAATTTGATCATTTCTTCCCTCTGCTTGGGCAATTCTTGGTGTTTAAACCATTTCATCAGGGGTTCTCTCCAATCAGGAGAGTTAGTTGTTTCTGCTGTCGTAGCTTCATATTCTTCTTCGTCACCTGGCTCCTTTATCATGTTGGGGACCTGGCGCCTATTTATGACTGCTATGTTAAGGGATTCGCCTGGCAGGACTGCCAGTGCGCTTGCTAATTTTGCCAGTGCATCTGCCTGGGCATTCTGGCTTCGGACGACATGGCCTACTTCAATGAAGTAGAACCGCCCCATGAGCTTCTTCACCTTGGCACAATACGGGAGTAGCTCGGGCTTCCGGACGTCGAACTCTTCTTGTATCTGCTTGACAATCAGCATCGAATCGCCGAACACCTGCAACATTCGGATCTCCATGTGGAGAGCTATCTGAAGACCGATGATGAGGGCTTCATATTCTGCTTCATTGTTCGTGCACGGTTTGTTGATCGAGCATGATGTATGCAACACCTCTCCTTCTGGGATTTGAGGATGATGCCTGCTCCGGCTCCTATCCTCGCATGCCCTGATTGGGATATTTCAGTTCTGGATGCTCCGTCAAAGTACAACTGTCATATGGCTTGACAGACTTGGTCCACTTCTAGTGTTTTATCTTTCGGAAGCTCCGTGACAAGAGGGGAATTCTCAGGTACAGGGTGTGCCACAAAGAAATCTGCTATCGCTTGGCCTTTAATAGCCTTTTGCGGCACGTATGTAATATCGAATTCCATCAAGATGACGGCCCACTTTCCCAGCCACCCTTTCAGCACCAGTTGAGACAAGAGATATTTGATTGGATCGGCCCTTGATATCAGCTGTATTTCATGCGAGAGCATGTAATGCCTCATTTTCTTGGCTGCAAAGACCAAGGCAAGGCAAACTCTCTCGATCGGGGTATACTTCGCTTCTGCCCCGATCAATCTTCGACTGAGGTAATAAAGTGCCCGCTCCTTTCCCTCGTCGTTGTTTTGGGCCAGCATTGCCCCCAGTGAACATTCGATGGCGGCTATGTAGAGAATCAATGGCTGCCCTTTGACAGGTGCCCCCATCACTGGTGGGGTCTTCAAGTATTCCTTCAGCTGATCAAAAGCCTTCTGGCATTCTTGATTCTAACCAAACGGCGCATCTTTCATCATCAGCTTATGAAATGGCTGACATCGCCCAGACATGTTAGAGATGAACCTACGGATATAGGCCAATTGGCCCTGCAATGACCGCAACTCCGTCCGGTTCTTCGGAGGCGGTAGCTCCTGAATGACCTTTATCTTGGAGGGGGCTATTTCAATCCCCCTATATCGGACAGTGAAGCTCAGAAACTTCCCACTGGAGACGCCGAAGGCGCATTTCAATGGGTTCATCTTCAGCTCGTATTGTCGGAGCCTTTGGAATATAACCCTGAGGTCGTTCAGGTGATCTTCTTTCTTCTTGGTCTTGACAACTAGGTCATCGATGTAGCATTCAACTTTGTCATATAGCAGTTCATCAAATATCTTAGTCATCGCCCTTTGATAAGTGGCGGCGGCATTCTTGAGGTCGAAAGGTATCCTTTTATAGTGGAATATCCCCTTGGGTGATCGGAAAGTCGTATGAATTCTATCATGCTCGGCTATCCATATCTGGTTGTATCCGGACGACCCATCCATGAAAGATGTTGGAAGACCCTATGGCACATGATGGGCACTCAGCTGAAATTCTCCACTGCATATCACCCCCAAATTGATGGTCAGACTGAGGTTGTCAATAGGAGTTTGGGGGATCTTCTGAGGTGTCTAGTCCATGATCAAGTCAGGGACTGGGACTTAGTTCTACCACATGCGGAGTTTGCTTACAATGATTCGGTTAATAGGTCTACAAGCATGAGTCCTTTTGAGATTGTTACTGGCCGTAGACCTAGGAAGCCTATAGAATTGGTCCCATCTCCCATCCAGTCCCGTGCATCTGAGTCAGCTGAGTCCTTTGCCGATCATGTTAGACAGTTGCATGAGAATGTACATTGTCACATTGAGTCCAGCAACGCACGATACAAGGAGTTGACTGATGCCCATAGGCACCACCGTGAGTTTCAAGAGGGCAAGTATGTCATGATCAAGGTTAGACCTGAGCAGTTTCCCTCGGGAATCATGAAGAAGGTACAAGATCGCAGTGCCGATCCTTTTCGAGTAGTGAAACGAGTTGGTCCTAATGCATATGTTGTAGATCTTCCAGAGGAGTACGGGATCATCTCCACCTTCAATGTCTCGGACCTAGTCGCTTACAGGGACCCAGCGGTGATACCCAGTGAGCCCTTTGAGCCATCACCCCCTATTGTGAGCGACCACCTCCAGCCTTGTGATGGGAATCAACATCGAGCATGTACATTTTCTTTTTGTATGTGTATCTTTTTATTTATTTTTATATCCTTGTGAAAGTATATGTACAATTGTAAGACTTTGTAAGCCAATGTGTCATTCCCTTAGATTGTGAGGGTTTCAGTGTAAAATGCCAGCAGGGCCTGCAAGGGGGCCCTCACCCCTTCCCCATTGGTCCACCTAGGCCGTCCTCCATTCCCAGTTTAATTTTCATGTAGATCAGATCCCGTTTGCCCCTCCTCCCTGTCACTTCTTTCCACCCCTAACAGTTTACATGTGTGCAGATCTACGAGACAGTAGTCCAGAGATCTATTTTTCCCACCCCCAAAACCATGTCAAAAATTACAAAACAAATTAGTGCATGATCCTTACTTCCCACTATCACCCATAAAAACCCCAGAGTCCATATCTGAAAACTCCCCTTCGGTCAAAATTCATTCTCAGACAGGTCACACCCTGCCTTGCCTGTCCTATGATCTGAGCCAGAAACCACCACCAAGTTGCAGAGGTTTTCATTTCCAGCTCCACCATTGGACGGATATGAAATACCCATATGTTGAAGCTTTTTGAGTCCTCTTCGCGATGATGCTAATCTTGTCTAGATCTGACACCGGATCTGGGCGTGGCGTCTATTTTTGCCGGAGTGCACAGGTCTGTCCAGGTCTGTCCCGAGACAAGCCAGCAGAAGGAGGGTACAAACTAAATCCTCAAAAAATATGCCGGAGTAGATTTAGCTACCACCGCTCCCGAGGGTCGACCAGGGACCCTCCGCCATCGTCCTGGTGAACCGCCACCTTCAGAAGGCCCCTGGAGATCGACGTCCCTTTGGACACCCGTGCTCGTTGTCCTGCCGGCCAGCAACTTTAGATCCGGAGCCACCGCCCGCAACTGCCCGGTACCCCGCCAGTACGCTGCCCATCCACCCAGGATCACTGCTCTCAGATTACTGTTGTGGCCTTTTACCTCCCTGCGTGGAGTGAGCCGTAATATCCATGTTGTAATTAATTTACTTATTGTACCGGGCGTGATGATTCTTGGCCGGGAAAGTCTTCCCCACGCCCTGAGCGTGGAGGCACATCTCCGCTTCTCCCTTGTCGCTTGCTTATTTAGTATATGTTGAATGCCACGCTTGCATGAGATAGGACTCCTAGCTTGTTGTGAATTCCATCACCGCTGTGAGAGAGCGTTCACGTGGCCCATACCGTGACCCGATCCGGCACAAAAGAGTGTAGACCACCCTTGACTCAACATCGATTTCTCAACCGTGTGGATCCACGTGCTTCTATCGCTAGGGAAGAGTCATGAGTTGTGCTTCTTGTTGAGGACATTTCTCCTCTTCTGGAGCTCCTTGAAGTCACGCCGAGGTGTTCTTATTGTTCATGTCTTGCTGGTTGCGTCTATCCTAGGCGAGTTGAATCAACATAGCAAGTCCAAGGTTGCATTTTCCGTTGGAGTAACACCCGTCCCGCATCAAATTGGTATCAGAGAAAGTCGAGTCTAGGGTAGTATATCATAGCATGATTTAAGTCTAGGGTCGTCTCATCCTAAGGTTTGCATTTCATCCCAGTACCTGGTATATGAAAAGGCACTGCCAGAACGATAGGTTATGCCTATTGGGAAGGTAGCCTCCTTGTGTGAGTTCGGTCTTCGGATCACTACCTCCGCCACGTACCAGATATTGGTTAGGTCTAGGTTCTCCATTTCACAGTAGTCAGTGCATTCTACATCATTGCATGCCCACTCAGAGGGGTACACAATACTCACCACCACCCCAACCCATGGCCAACTCCCAAGCTCGTGCACCCAGAGAGTCCTCAGTGGCAGAGATGATCATGACTCTCATGGAACAAATGGATGGCTTAGGCACACGTCTAGAGAGTAGGATGAAGGCCTTAGAGGACAAGGCCGAGGCATCCGACCAATCCATTCAAGGTCTGATTTGGAGAATGGCCACCCTAGGGCGAATCCCCCTAGGGGTACAACCCGCGCCGGCATCGGGGCAACCGGAGGCAGTTCCTCTGCCTGTGATTCCTAGGGCTCAAGGGGTTGATGTAAGGAGACAAAGAGTCCCCGATCTTGATGAGGAGTCTGATGATTACTATAGGGGTTATGGTCATGACTGTCGTGCCCAACGACGACATCATGATCTCGACGAGGATGACCGTGTTCTACGGAGCGTGCGTGTGGACCCTCCCACTTTTGACGAGTCTTTGAACCAGAAGGATCACTTAGATTGGGAGGCTGGTATGGACCAATATTTCGAGTGGTTTGAGATGACAAACCACCAGAGAATCTATTTCGTAAAGATGAAGCTGCTAGGGAAGGCTCAGACTTATTGGACGAATGTGGAGAGCCTATTGATGCAGCGACATCAACCTGAAGTCGCGACCTGGGATGGGATGAAGGTCAAGTTGAGGGAGAAGTACCTACCTGCCACGTATCATCCATGTCTTATTGATAGTTGATAGAGTCTTACCCAGGGCAACCGACCCGTGTCCGAATATATCGCCCAGTTTGATGAATATTATTTGCGGTGTGGAGTTACGGAGGAGAGCACTATGACCATTTCATGTTTCTGAAGAGTGTGGATGCCATACCAATATGAGCTATTTCATCGCAATGTGACCACTTTGGAAAGTGCCTATCAGATCGCTCTCGAGCTCGAGTAGTTTGAGTCAGAGTTTGAGTCGTCCCAGCGGCAGGGTCCCGTACATCAATGCGGATCCGAGCCTCGTAGTTCTCCTGGCCCATACCAGAGGACTCCCATGGCTCGTCCTTTGGATCCTGCCCGCCAGGACCCATTTTCCATGAGACCTCGCCTCCCTCAGCCGAGGGATCTCCCACCTCGGCCCCAGCCTCCCCTTGTTATCGCCTGTCCACCACCTCTAGCACCATCTACTCGTCCAGGGAGCAGGTAGGATATATATATATTGAAGGGGTTGCCTTCTCTTGCTCGAACAGAAGAAACTCCCGCCACTTCATTTGTCTGCCAGAAGGACAGGGTTGGCATGTCGCTGGCATCCGGTGATTGGTGCCGTGCACTGTCGTTCGTCTGAGGACGGGACATTCGCGGGTTCTCCAGGAGATTTTCTGCTACTGCTGCCACCGCCGCTGCCTAATGTTGTCATCACTGCTGCTTTGCTATCAAACGGGAGGAGGACACACGGCTCGCAGCATTGAATGTTCTCTGTGTGCTCATACTGATGCGAAACAGAGTGTCGGAGTGTAGATGGGATGGCATTTGGGTTAAAATGGCGCGGTCACTATTCCCCCGCGCCGCTTTAAACCCATATGAAATCAGCGCACCGTATTAAGACAACCACAAGGGGCACGCCGTATTAGTGAAATGCAAGGGAAAGCTTTCAAAATGGGCAAATGGAAAATGGAGCGCGCCGTATTTGGGGCATCAAAGGGGGCATGTCGTTTTAAGGGAAAGCAAGGGGTGGCGCCATTTTAACAAAAGTAAGGGGGGCGCACCATTTTAAGACCTCGTCACACCGTTTTAAGCATCAAATGGATTCTTTTCGAAGTCGCGGTCATTTATTCTGCTTGAGGGGCTTCCTTATCGGGTGGCGGGCTACCAAGTGAGCTCTCGACCCGATCGGGCGAGGTATGAGGTTTATTCGACATTTCCGTCTTCGACTCGCTCTTGAGTGTCGAGACGTGCATGCCGTATGATCATCATCATCATCATTTTTTTGACGTCCACATGAGGTCTATGCTAGTTTGGGGTAGGGTTTATGCTAGCTGGATAAGGTCTATGCTAGTGCCGGGCCAAGATCTGAGCTAGTGTGGGGTGAAGTCTGTGCTAGTCTGAGGTAGGGTCTGTGCTAGTGCCGGGCCAAAGTCTAAGCTAGTTTGGGGTAGGGTCTGTGTTAGTTCGCCTGGGGTCGGTGTTAGTTGGGGGTTAGGCTAGTGCAGGGTTGAGGTGAGGTCTGTGCTAGTTGGGACTAGGGTCGGTGTTAGTTTGCCTAGGGAAGGGCTGGGATGACTGGAGTATGTGCCAGGTGGAACTGATGAGGGGCCCACTCCTCTCCCATTCTCTTTCGACCTTTCTTTACTTTCATGTAATGCCTTGGGGGTCTTCTCTTCCAGTCTCTTACCTGTTTCCTCTTCTCTCTTCTCTGCAGGACGAGTGTTCAAGTTACTTAGTCATTATTCGGCCCAGTTCTCTTCGTGTTGCACACAGTTCTCTTACCTCGATTGGAGCAGTTTGTCGTTGTACGTTTCATTTGTTTGTTACTTCCTTCGGCCCTTTAATTTGTTATTGCCTCATTTATTTGTTGCTCCCTTTGGTCTTTTAACATATTATTACTTCTGACAAAAAATCGACAGCATCTCCCCTTGATCCGAGCGTAAGGGAGATACAGGAAACATGCCCACATGGAGTGGCAAAACCCGATAATTGGAGGTGGGCACCCGAGAGCGGCAACACCTTTGGTGAAACCTCAGAAAACTTGGGAAGAAACGATGGCTAGGGGACCTCACTAAGACTGGCTGGGGGTGCGCCGGACAAGGAGGAAGGACTGGAGACTAGTGTGCCGGCCAGGGAGCCTAAAGGGGGGGGCTGGAGAGGTGTGTCGGGCTAAGGGAGGCCAGGGTGTGTCGGGCTGAGGGGCTGGCCAAAGGGCTATACTGCTGAGGGACCGTGCCGGTGAAGGGATGAGCTGAAGGGCTGTACTGCTGAGGGACTGTGCCGGAGAAGGGGTAAGCCGAAGGTGTGCCGGGATAGGCATATGGAGGGTGTACTGATGAAGAGTATAGGGGTGTGCCGGGGAAGACTCCAAGGTGTTAGGGGTGCACCGACCAAGGGTTGTGCTAGTGAAGAGGGGCCAAGGGTGTACCGGTGTGGGGTCTTCTAGAGGGATGGAGGTAGGAGAAGAGCTAGGCTAGGGTTGCAGGGTTGGCTAAACCCAAGGGAACCTGGTAAGAGGGGCAGATGGCTCAGGGAGGCATTAGGATGGGGCACCGGGCCCGGGTATTCAAAGGGACAAGAGAAGGGTATCTCCCTTTAGGCGAATGGACAAGGGTGGAAGTCGGAGGCCCTATGAGGAGGCCATGATAAGGGAAAGAGACCAACACGAGAAACCAAACCACCGGAGGAGGAGGGGAAAGAAAGAGATGGATGACCAACACATATAGTGATTCAAACCCACGGAGACAAAGAGAAACCCTAAGAAGGGGAGTTTTCATTCATTGAAATGAAAGGCCATAACCGGCCGTATACATTGTAGCACACCGGAGCTAAAGCCACAAGCGATGGGGGAAGAAGAAGAATGAAAGCACGGAGGGGAAGGAGGAAGAACAAGTGGGATTATTGGGGTTGAACAGGGGCGACTACTCCCTACTCCCCCCCATCGTGTCCCTGTTACATACTCTCTCTCTCTCTTTCTGCTGGCGATCACCAGAGAGCTCCTAATGTCGGGATCCTCTTCCTCTTCTCCCTCCTCTAGCAGCGTCTTCCTCTGTCTCTACGGGTGGTGTCCGTCTGTCTGTATCCCTCTCTCTGTCTGTCTATGTCTCTATTTGTTCGTCGGAGGAGACGGGCTTTTATACTCCCGGTGGCGGGAGCCTTCGAATGCGAACGGCAGACGCGGGAGCGTGAAGGCATTAACGGGGTGGAAGAAGAACTTAAATCTGAATTGGAGCTTCTGCAGTTGAACTTGGACGAGCAAGAATCGTCAGATCTACTCAGTTTTGAGGTACTCTTTGTTCTGTAAACATTTTACCTATGTGTGCGCTGTTTAATTCTGTTGATATGCCACTTTATATGTTAAAGTTGCTAACTTCTTTGTTGAGCAGCAGACTGATTAAAAAGGCTGCTTACAATTAAATTCCATCTTAGATCCAGCCATGCCCATAGTCCGTAAAAATTGATCCCATGGTTTGCCGTATCGGTGCAACTAGGATCGATTCGGCCATATGGTATCGGACCAGGGCCAGATCGAGACGGTCTAGATACGGTCTGAGATGGTCCCAGTCAGTTTGAGAGAGGCTCGAGTCAGGCCGTATCATATCGTACCGAGGTTGGTCCAAGTCGATCCCGGTCACCAATCCAGAGAACTTTGGTTAATCCCATATTATCTAGCGTTGACACGATGGACTTGAGTCTGCGATGTTGTTGATAATCTTTTATCAGTAACAACTTCTGATGTTGCCTTTTACTAACCATATTCAGAAAGTGTGAGATTTTCTGGCAATTAAGTTGCTCCTGATGTTTACATGGAGAGAGAGGATGTGTTATTTCCATTTCAAACATCACTGTAACCCCTCGACATGAATGCGTCATATATATCCAAGACATAATAATCGTTAAGAGACTTGAGCATGTCCTGGAAGATGATATTATAACATCAGTAATGGTTAATGACTAATGGATGAACAGAGGATCTTAATTATCAGAGTAAACCAAGTAACATATATAGTTCAACATAAGACTCTGGTCCACAGTACTACTGCTAGTTCAGTGTCAACATAAAATATTCTGTTGTCTTTAATCCCCTAGTGTGAAATCAAGGCCTTCGTAAGTATCTGTTTAAATGTTCTTGGCCTCCTCTTTCTGAAAACCAGGTCAAATAAACCGAGTCTAGAAAGGTTCTCTCCTGTGTTTTCTTTTTCAAGTTCACCAAAATATAATTGCTTGCTGCTTGCCCAGTTGTTCCTTCGTATCTGATCTGGTCATCTTTTAGATTTCATTGCTTTCGGAACTCATTTCGATCTCTATAAACTTGGTAAATGGCAGCTGCCTTGTGAGAAGTCCGATATTTCGGACTACTTCGATGAGAACAGTGTGGTGGAACATCCTGAGCCTAAAGAAGAGACAGAAGAAGAAGAGGAAGACACCAGGGACCGCTACGGCGTCTGTCCCCAGGAGCTGATGAGCCGACTGCATGAACTTCTGGAGGCCCAGCAGGAAGAACGGATCGCGGAGCTGGAATCAGCGCTGCAGCTTGCCCACACCAAGCTGCGCGAGAAAGAGATGGAAGCCTCGTGGTGGAGGGACACCGCCCGACTTGTCTCACAGCACAAGCAGGAGACCCAGCTCAAGTGAGCACCGGTTGACATGCCCATATGTGTGCTTCTGCAGGCAATGGTGGAAGGCTATGGAGCTCACTGTTCCGGGTCGCAGCAGAGGAGGTTTCCCATTTGGAAACGTAGGAATCTGTGAAGAGTTGTAGCGATGGTGGTGTCGGTGGCAGTGGCGGTGGAGTACTGCAGCGTTTTGTGGCTGCCATGTCCTTTTTTGCTGTGTGTGGGGGGGGGGGGACCTAATGTTTTGTGCAGTGCAGACTGCCGAACCTTCAGAATGTACGGACTGCTTTACATACGTTTGTAGCGCTCTGTCTACATGGTTTCTGTTCTGCAATAGGATTCCTGATTTTCATGTTGTTATGGAACGAAACACAAGGTTGTTGTGACAGGATCTGAACAGAAGACAGACTGCTAGTGGGGAAAAGATGAAATTGGGAAAAATAGTTACAAGAGGGTAAATGGCCTGATTTTTTTTGTGGAGGCTGGGGTGGATGTGGATGACTCACCCTCTAATTTAGGACTCGATCTGAGCTCCTGATAGAGAGCTAAAATTTGAACTTTGATGCTCTGTCCTGAGATGGACAGAACCCCAGCGATGGCGGTGGCGACGCGATGGCGGTGCGATGGCGGCGGCGACAGAATCAGAACTCAGAGGGGCAGAGGAGAAGGTAGAAGGGCATCACACCCTAGAGGAGGCAGAAATCCATCTGCAAGGGGGGGAGAGAGGAGAGAGGGGCGCCCAATGGCCAAGAAGACTGGGCACAGGGAGCCGGAGGGGACGTGCGGCCACGCCGGTAGGGGCGCACGATGATTGATCAGCGGAGGTCGTGGGTGGCCGCATGCTCCGGTTGCGCAAGAGGCTTCGCGGGTATATCATGGGGAGAGGCGACGGAGCGTCTGGGCCAAGAAACCCACTGGCTGGCGCATACATGGTGTGGTCCACGAAATGCCAGCCACTGGTCTGGAGTTAGAAACCAAACTAGCCATGCGTTGTATGGTTATTGGGTCGCCCGTCTGCTCTTTCGTGGACTCTTCCTGGGCCAGCCAAAGGAGACTTGGGTGGCGATGAGCTATCTGGGCCTGGGGATCCATCACCGTCTGCGTTTCAACGTTATTTTGTTCCCGATCAAATCATACGTTTTCTGAAAGGGAAGTAAAAGAGACAAATATGCGTGTTGATGGGGTTTGGGAGGGTAGGATTTGACCACCGGCCCTCGAAATTTTCAGGTGCGAACTTCGCCCCGGTTATGGGAAAGTAATGCGTGTTTAACTCAAGTTCCTTTCTAAAGCTGAAGGTCATTTCGGAAACACGACCGACCTCATCGGGGGGACACAATCCACGGGCCAATGAGGGGATCAAAATAAGCAGCAAAATAAAAAGGAGAGAAACATACTAAACTCCAGACGGGGACTTTCAGCCAACCAAACCAAGTGACAGATCACAGACAACCTTCCCACCCTGAATTGAATAATCTTTCTTACCCAAGATCATGGACGCACAATTACCCACCATCAACTGAGGCATTTTTAGACGGATTAGGGGACACAAATGCTCAAAAATGTGTATGATGCATGCTGGGCTAAAATAAACAGAAATCATTAAAATGAATGCAAAGAAAATCAGAAAATAAAAAATATTCAAGAATAATATTGCTAGACTAGAATAATCAGGGTCAGGACACTGCCTGCAACCATAGCGTGCAAGATAGAACCATCGTCCCCTCATTCCTCCAACTTAACGTCCTATCCAGCGATTAAACATGTGCACCTAGATCATCATCGTTTTTGTTAAATGGGAATGTCAGATCCCAGAACACACGAATGACCAGCCGATTCTCGAGATAACAAGTTATAAATACCATATAGTAATGCATTAAGGGATAGAGATGCAAAATACTTACCTGACTTACCTGGCCGGATGAAGTATGTAACAGGGCTACAATGTGGTCATGAAAAGATTTTGCGACATCCATATCATGAAATAAACCTACCAAGTTGAAAAGGTCATTAATTAACCACATGATGCAGCAAAATAGGGCTAAAAGATCACTGGACTATGAAACAAACAATGTTCATTATTTGAACCAAAGGCAGCATAAAAATAGTCCCTTATTGACCGCCAGATAAAGAAACGGTCCAAAATTGACTACCGAGATCTGTAGGATTTGAATTTCAAGCGCCAGCATGTAAACGACCAAGAGAAGAATCGTCTAGTCACCTAATGGTCAGAGACCGACTATCTCGTGGAAGATGGTTCGTCATACAGAAAAGAGGCCACGATCAGAAATAGTCTCCGTCTAATCGCCCACATACCCTTATGGTCAGTTGTGCGACCGCCTTCTAGATGTCAATTTCAAAAAAATAAAATCACCTTCCCCCTTTGTCTTCCCCATTCCGTCCACACACCGAAGCCCACCGCTGGAGGAGGAACTGCCGTACCCCCATCACACACCAAGCAACTCTCCGAGCTCCCATCCTCCTTGCCCTCACACGGGTACGCTTGGATGAAAATCAAGAAGTAGGCCTTGCAGCGGTTTGCATGCCAAATGGCCCCGGAAGAGGGAGAGCGTGCGCCGCCACTGGAAAACCCACCAGAGGAGGAAGTGCCTCCATCGACCGTGGTCGAGGGGGAGGGAGAGGGTCCTTCCATAGTCGCCGGACCGCCCGAGGAGGCCACACCACAACAAGAGGGTGAAGAAGGAATGCCGGTGACCGAGAAATCGACCGGGAGAGCCCGGTCGACCGAGGTAGGCCGTGGATCAAAACCCTCCCAATTTTCAAATTTTCAATCAATGCATGGGGTTTAGATGGAGGGAAAGGGGTCACACCAACCCCTAGAATCGATTGTAAGGGCCCCTAGGGCCATTTCCAAAGACGGGTAATGGGAGAAAATGCCGTCCGCTGTGGCGAGCAAGAAACGGTCCTACCAGGGGCCGTTAAAAGAGTGAAGTGGTCCGCTTGTGACCACTAAGTGGGAACCAACCTAGGAGGGTGAAAGATGGTCTGAGCTAGGCCGCCAAGAAACAGAACAGCCTCCAAAAGATCGCTAGATAAACGAAAATGGTTAGAGGTTGACCATTTAAATCCAAACAAGTGGGGAAAACTATGGATGGTGAAAATGATCTAAAGGTGACCGTTGGGGCTTGCAAGATGGCCCACAGATGACCGTTAGGTAGATAGAAATGGCCATGACATGGCTGCCACCTCAGCAGACTGTATTTTTTTTATTTTTAATGCGATGCATGACTATATGAACTGAATGACTGACATGAACTGTTTAATGCATGCAAGGAAAATGTCGGATGAGGATCTCATGGCTCTAGGTCTGAGTGGTCTACCTAGCACTGCCTGAGTTCCAACGAGAGAGACTAGCCGCCATGGGATTCGCCGAGTTCCTCAGCATGGAGGTGACGAGTCTAGACACAACTCTCCTCTACGCTCTACATGACCGGTGGGATCCAGTGAGCCGAGCGTTTGTGTTCCCATGGGGACACATGGTTCCAACATTCGAGGACATGGCGTGGATCACCAGGCTGTGGGTGCATGGCATGCTAGTGAGCGGTAGGACTTACACAGACTACCGAGAGTTGGCCCAGAGACTGCTGAGACTCGGGCTGCAGAGACCGAAGTGATGGTCCACGATCTTACCGAGGGTGGGCCTGCAAGAGAGCCTAGGCTTATAGAGAGCCGGGATCGCTGTAGGAGAGCTACCCAAGTAGTAACTGAGGCAGTTAGCAGATAGAACTCGACAACGGGTAGCTGCGGGATCGGGACCCGAGGCAGACGTGGTCCTTTGGCAGTTCCTGATGTTTTTCTTCGGGAAGCTACTATTCGCGATGAGAGCCGACGGGGTGAGCTGCAGGCTCCTGCCCCTACTCGAGGAGGTTGATAGAGTTGGCGAGTACACATGGGGCGTGGCTGTGTTAGCCTTCCTCTTTGACACCCTCAGCTCTACTAGCCAACGGACGATGCTCGGCGGGTTCTCCCCACTACTTCAAGTAAAATTTACACCTAAATGATGTTCATTTGCTATAACTGCTATATGCTATGTGCTGACACTTGATGTATCGGATGCAGGTATGGTCCTATTTGTACCTACCTGGACTAGGGAGAGGGACAGAGGAGTACCCTAATCGAGTTCCCATCGCGAGGTGATGGATGGCTCCTTGGGAGACAGGCTCCTTACGATGCCAGGTGTGGA
This sequence comes from Amorphophallus titanum, assembly GCA_024336825.1. Classification (NCBI taxonomy): domain Eukaryota; kingdom Viridiplantae; phylum Streptophyta; class Magnoliopsida; order Alismatales; family Araceae; genus Amorphophallus; species Amorphophallus titanum. Next base: position 28,874,017 of record JANBPO010009603.1, read on the forward strand.
TGATCCAAGATAACCTCGACACACTGCCCTACACATTGGTAAGACCTAACCTCAGACTTGGTAAATGCAACTATATGCTTGGATGCTTAATGCTTTGACATGCCTACTACCTCGCAGGTTCAATGGACACCGTACCAGAGCGAGGGACATGAGGGCCAGCCATGGGTAGTCACAACGCTGGGCTACACGGGGTGCGACATCTGGCTTCACTGCATGAACGTGATCGAGCTGTTGCACTATCGGCTGATCATGAGGACTGTGGGCGTCCATCAGCTAGAGGTGGAGTTCCCGACGTGGGAGAGACCAGAGGAGTGCGTGGGACAACACGCACATGGGCTCGTAGAGGAGATTGACTGGGTTACTCGGGCAGCGGACCAGATCCGGGACTGGATCGGGCGAGGGCGAGTGGTACGAGCATGAGCCACTAGTGACGAGGCTTACTTGACCGCCTATGCCGGACACTACAAGGACCAGGTCTTCCACGGCTTGCGACGACCGGTACAACTCTTAAACTCATGTTTTCTCATATAGATATGATTATAATGCACTAATGATCGACTTTATGCATGCAGCTTGACCCCCAGGGACGTATTGCGGAGCTCCAGGGGTTGCTCCACTCTACAGTCTAGCAGCGGGATGAGCTCCAATGATCCTTGGACCTCTTGGTAAGCTTCACTCGACCTTAGACCTAAAATGTCATGCTATGCTTATGAAACTGATGTGCCCTTGTGTATAGCATGCCGAGGGAGCCCAGTGCCAGGGACCTGATGCACCGTCCTCTTCCTCCCAGCCACCAGCAGACCGGGCTAAGCAGGATGCGGATTTCACGTGGGTGATAGCACGAGCAGAGGAGGCCGAGAGGGCACTCACTGAGAGGGTAAGCAACTCAAGGCTTCTACTTTAAAGCATGTCCTTAATGAACAATGAATGACCTATGTGGATGTGTATGCAGACTCGAGAGCTAGAGGCGGCGTTGTTGGAGACCACCCAGCAGAGGGAGGTGACGGAGCACTCGTGGGCAGAGGCAGAGCAGGCCCGACGAGAGGTCCATGACCTCAGGATTGAGTTACGGACCCTGGATCAGGTAATTCGGACGATGGGCCGAGGTCCCGAGTGGAGCGTGTCCCAGAGCGATGCATGCAGCAGCGTCTACAGGGACTACTTCACTGGCTCCTTTGGCCGTCGGAGGAGGGGAGCACAGCCATGGAGCTGCCGGGGAAGAGGCATGAAGGTACCGACGACAGCGGGGGTCCCGATGAGGGGCAGACTTGATGTATATGCATGGACAAGATTTTGATGTAATGCGATGACATGACTTTGTTTCCTTCTTAAAATGATGAATGCATGTGGGCCGACACTGACTAACTGACTTTACGACTCCTATGACTGACAACGTGAGAGTACGAAGGAGAGTGAGAGGGAAGGAGAGAAACTTAAGTAGGGTGGGACTTGAGAAAGCCACGACACCAAGGATAGCAGAGAAAGGCGGTCGCAACATGGCCGCCAAAGTGGTTCAGCGGTCACTCGATAGGCCGCTGAGGATTGAATGGACCATGGCCAAATGAGTGAAATAGATGGTGCATTGAAGACCACCAAGTTCTAGAAAATGGTCTCACCATGACCATTTACAAAGAAAAATGGCCCATCCGAGACCGTTAACCATAGAAGGGAGTATGGATCCTAGAGGCACAAAGAAACAGTTCTAGAATGACCGCTAATTAACTTAGCAGTCGCTCGATAGACCACCTAGGCGTAGCACTGTTAACTCCGATCAGGACTCTCTCAAAGAGCCCCAATCCATGGATAAACTCACCCAATCTGCACTAAGGCCTATCCTGACCTCTATTGAGCCTATCCTACCTCAATCCTAGGGGAAAAGGTCAGGGAATTAAGGCTCTATAAGAAGGGAGGCATTCTAAATTCACAATTCATGCAAATCTCAAATTTCAAGCCTTGAAAACCTTAGCATAACCAATCCAACCATCATGAAGAGGGCCATTGAAGTCAACACTATGGGTGAGGGCTCCTACAACGGGCCAAAGTCAGCCAGAAAGGAGTACAGGGCGCTGCAATGACTGACTTCTATTCCCAATCACTTGAGCACAAGCCCCTTAAGAGAGGTAAGTCACATGCAATTGCCTTCAAATTTGTTAAATTCCTTTCAAATCTTCTTTAATCATTCTCCTTCCCCTTCTTCTTCTTTTATTTATTTTCCTTCCCTTATGCCAGCTTCTCCCCGGCCCAAGGTGCTATTCCAACCTGAAATGGGTGGTGCCTTCAGGTTTCATCAGTAGGTTGAGTGCAGGACTATAGACAAGAAGACTAGGGATGAATGGCGGATCTACCTCAATACTCTGCCCCTTGATCGGTTCGTGATGCGCCCAGCTTTCCTTGTTGGCATTACCCTCAGGCTTCCTAGGAGACTTGGGTTGGACTTGAGGCTCGTGGGGAACACCACCTTGGCGATGTACAGTCCCCACAGGTGCTTTCTCCAGGTCAGACTCCCATGTACTATGGTTCCAGCACTACCCCATCTACCTACACTACAGGCGAGGAGACTTGGGACAGAGGAGGATGAGCAGGCTGTGAGGAGCGCACTGGTCATGTGGGAGATCAGTAGGACTTGCATCTTGCCAATAGAGGTGACAGAGACTCTGGAGGACTGCCATGCCTACTTGAGAGAGCTACACGAGGTTCATCCTCGCGGGGATGCTCGATTGGGGATTGAGTGATTTTCCATGATGTATAGAGATCCATAGCTTGAATTTGATGTATTTGAGATTGAATAAATGAATGGGAGACTTTGATTGGTTTAGCTATAGATTTGATTTTCCTTTTGAAGTTGAAGGTATATTCTTCATTCTCCTATAATTCATTGCTTGTTCTAGCCACCTTGGCTAATTTTTCTTTGCAATTTTCGGCACTGTTGCTGCGGTAGTCGGACTAGAGGCAGCAACTAGGGCCGTGGTTGGAGAGAGAGGGGGGTAGCACCCCTAGCCCACGTGGAGGAAGGCTTGCCTTCTCCAACGCCCAGTCACAAGATGGAAGGTAATTTGCTCTTTATTCATAGGGCTCCCGTGGCCCATTATGCCTTCAATTGGCTTGACTGTTCCTTGCTTGAATTTTAGTTGAGATGCAGCTGCCCTCGCTTCCTGTGGCCGGGGCTACTGAGGAAGCCTCCACTGGGGAGAGGACCACTTCAGGAGGTGAAACTACTCCCGAGATCCATCCGACCGATGCTCCCACTACAGAATCGATCGAGGAGGCCCTTGCCCAGGGGAATCCTCCTACCGGAGAGGCATCTGGTCCGATAGTGGAGCATCAAGAGCTGGCAGAAAGTCCTTCCTCCTCCGAGCAGGTTGATTATGGTGGTGACTCCAGTGACGAGGGGTTCCCACCTGTTGAGACGGAGGCTGAAGATGCCAGGACATCTTCAGCTTACAAAAGTGATTATACGACCTTTAGTCCACCCCGACTGGCGTGGAGCAGCTTTGGGCCGTCTGGTCCACTTGTAGGTGAGGGAGCCAGATTTGCGGAGGTCGCCATTGGAAGCTTGAGCTTAGAGCCGGCTGAGGTAGGGGACCCTCTGCCATCTTCCCTTCACAATTCTTCTCATTGTTTTCATATCAGCTACCTGACGCATATTGTGTTCATGGTACAAACTAAGGTGGTACTGCCAACTATAACTGTGCAGATACCACTCTAGACTTTAGGTGTAGGTCAACTGACATTCTCGCCAATTTTACGACCTATCGCTCTGTGATATCCCAGGGATTATACTGCGGCAGCAGGCGTGGAGGCACCTTGGGCAATCGTGGGGGCTATCGAATCGACTGAAGTTGTAGAATCTTGGCCACCCGTTGCTGATAAAGAGCCGCTCCCAGAGAAGAGGAGTCCTCCCGAAATAGAAGCCAGAGAAATTATTGAAGAAGAAGCTAGAACTTCCAGGGCCTTAGCCCTTGTTACAGAATCGGCCTCCGTGGAGGCCAGCCAGGCTGGGCGTGATGAGTAAAAGTCCTCAACTATCGAGATTCTTGGTGGAGCTCCACTGCAAGAGGTTGGCAGGGAGGTTGCTGTTGTCGAGACTTCCTCCACTACATTAGCTACTAGGGGTGACTCTAGTGCAGGTGCCCTACAAGTTATGCCATTGTCGTCTTCTGAACCAAGTGATGACATATGGGCTGCCGTTGATAGCAGGGTAGATTTCTAGCTTCCTGAGACATCACCACTTGTTCTACAGTCATTGAGTGACATGGTGTGGCAGTTATTGGGAACCCTTCAGTAAATAGTAACAGCCAGCTAAGATTTGACTTATGTGCAGCTGAGGGGCTTGGTGGAACACCTTTCCCGCTCGATGCTAGCTTTTGGCTGCCCTATGGATGACTGCACGCTGTGGATGATATTGTTGTTGAAATATGTAAACCGAAGGGAATTCCTCGGTCGAGAAGTGGCTGATCAGCTAACGGCCATGACACTTGAACGAGCTGAATGCCAAACCACTCTTGCCTCTTCAAGAGGGACCGCGGAGCAGATGAGGGGCGCAGCCAGCATATCTTCACAGCGCCAAACCTCTCTGATAGCCAAGATAGCTGAACTGTGCGCTGAACTTTCTAGGGCTGAGGCCGAGCTATAGGAGACTAAGCGTTAGGAAGTCCAGATTGTGGAGGAGGCTGAATTGGCTGAAGGACAAGCCGCCTCTCTTGAAGAGAAACTATCACAGCTAGAAGCTGCCAAATCTCGATTGCAAGAGCTGACCCGTCACCCCTTCTTAGGAATTTTGGGGCTGAAGGACATCTTTCGACGTCTGTTGTAGTAGCCCCCTTTTGTTGACTCTTCTCTCTTTCTATTTGCCAGTGGACTTTTGTGTATCTCGGGGGATGAGTCGAGTAATCATGTATCTTGCCACTTCATATCAATGAAATGTCGTCATTCGTCGCTAAGTCGCAACTTCATCCTCTCTTCTTTTTTCCTTTCTTTTAGCCAGTTGCTTGGCCCGGATATATGAGTTACTAGGGCAGGAGAGCGCTCATGCCTTCAGCAAAGGGGTGAGGGGTTCGCTCCACCGCGACATAACTACTCTCAGGGCCAAACCTTGGCTAGTGTAGGTCAAATGTTTGAGGGTGAAGGTATAGTGGCCACCTAGGGCCAAACAGTATGGTCAGAAGGCCTATCAATAGGCTTCGTCGATGGTGACGAAGTCACCGGGAGACCCAAAATGTGTTCGTTCCTCGACAGGGGTGGAGGTCCCGAGTGAGGGATATATTCATTGTCTTTCATGAACAATGAAGAAAGTCAAAGGTAGGTTTATTGGTTGACGCGGACAGGAAGTCTGAGCCAAGGGTTTCTTTGTTGATTTCGCAGATGGTGATGAAAATTGAAGGTAGGATTTATTCATTGACATAGGTTGAGTGTCGAAGAAAAAGGGTGTGTTACTGCATAGGCGTAAGGCTTATGACAGTGGGACTTGGCCTTTTTAATGGGACACGGGATTCCTGTGGGATTCGAATGGTGACTGAGAAAGCCATATCACTTCCATCATCATTCTATTGATTTGAGGGAAGAAAAATGAGAGGACTGGAGAAGAAGGGAGACTAGAGGGGGACCAAGGACCCAGGATGGGGGCAAAAACCTCTTGGATGCATCCTACTACACCCGTGGACTCTTCTCCCCCCCCTCTCTCTCCATTGCTTTCTCTCTCTCTCTCTTTTCCTCTGGCTTCTTCTTCTCCCCGGAGCTCCCTGGGCTTGTCGAGCTTGGCAGGATGGGATTCTCCTTCTTCCTCTTCTCTCCTCTCTTTGTGTCTGAGTAGGACTCTGGGTGTGTGTCTCTCTCTATCTGTCTATCTGTGTGTGTCCTCTTCACAGTAGAGAGGAAAGGCTTTTTATAACCCTCGCGGCGAGAGTGTCAATGGCGGGAAGGGTGTTAATGGGAGTTGACCCCATCCCGTACCTGGCTGCAGGCTAGCTTGCATGCCCACGTGAGGGAGCGACACCCCACCTAGCCTTGAGCTGTCCCCGCTGTGCGCCGAGGGCGGTAGGGGATGGCCTTGGATTTCCTTGCCGGTCGCACCAGGTGAGGAGGGCCCACCGCTGTGCCGCTAGAGCCAGCGAATGGACGTGCCGCTGGAGGCATTATGAGGGTGTGCTGCTGAGAAGCGTTAAGTGAGCGTGTTGCTGGAGGGCATTTGTAGGAGCGTGCCGTTGGATGGCCTGCAGGGCATGCCGCTGGGGGGCCCTCATGGTGTGCCGCTGAGGGGGGCACAGGGAGTGTGTCGGCCAGGGGGACTGAAGGCATGCCGTTGGAAGGCCAGCCTGGGTGTGCCGCTGAGGGGTCTCTGTGGTGTGCCGCTGGAAGGGGCACAGGGAGTGTGCCGACGAGGGGCCTGGTGGAGTGTGCCACTTGGGGGGCACAGGGGTGTGCCGCTGGGGTAGACTTGAACCCGTTGTGAGCACGAATTGCAGTCCATTTGATTTTCTTCGGGGCCCGTGAGTTGTATGCTCCCCGAGGGTTGATTCTTCTTCGCTGTCGTGCTTTCGAAGACGGCTTCACGGCAGTGTGCATGTTCGGGGAGGTTGGGTGACCCATCTTCCCAGGGATGTCTTCGCTCGATGTCATCGTTGATGTGAGACCAAGCAGGACATATGAATGTGCAATTTTACACGTCTACACCGCCTAACTATTTTGACTTCTGCATTCGTAATAGAGTCCAAACCTTGTCAGGACTCTTTGATCCTTATTTAGGTGAATGGAAATCATGGAGAGTGATGTGTTTCATGATTCGAAAGGCAAGATGACTTCCTCATCCTCTCGACCTACGGAGAATCTTGTTCGTGGACCTGGAGTGCTCTACGACCTAGAAGGTCATCTGAGCAAGCTGGTGAAGGAAAATAAGGTGCATTTTGATGCAGGGCAAATGCTTTATTTTTCTTGGGGAAATTGGTTCTCATCTTACTCCTTTCTCTCTTTCCTCATCAGCCCGTCCTGACCTTCCCGAGAGCTTGGCACAGGCGGCGGTATGTATGGCTATCAGATTTAATGGGGGCCATCACATCTGACATGTGAACCCTAATGCACCAGTGGCACTTGACAAGTCTGGTCATCCTAGAAAAGCGATTTAATAGCATGAGATGGAATTAGGAAGCTTTAGACGTGCTCTTGGAGCTATGACATCCAGGGACCCACACCTTCGTGTTCCCAAAATTTGAAGGTTCAGTATTGCTGGAAGTGATCAACTTCCTATTCCAATGGGGAAACTTGGACATGGGAGATCTGTCGGTACTTCCATTATAAGAGGAGATCTTGGCTGACATTGTGCGCAACAAACGCAAGGTTTGCTGAATGATAGATTAGCACAGGATCTTGGTTGATCGTTTGGCTTGATGGATACTCAACAAGATGAAGGACCGATCAGCAAGTGCTAAAAGGCTAATGCGAGGATACTCTGTGCCTCGGTAGGGCACTCCTCTTCCCGACATCAGGGGATACACTAGAGTGAGAGAATGTTGGACTATTGTCCCAGTTGCGGTGAGGGTACTCTATCTCTTTGGCCGTGCTTGCACATCAGCATTATGGATTGACATAGATGAGCATGGGAGGTAGCATGATGCGAAGCCTCTACCTGCTACAGGTGGGAAGCCTCTACCTGCTATAGGTATGGATGGATGTACACTTATGCTTTGACTTTAATGACGCGGTGACCACAGTCTCCTACATCTTTGATAGGAGTGCCCTGTATCTGGGTAGGGCAATCTTTGGTCCAAAGAAGAAAGTGAAATGTTTGACAACTCATCTGAAGACCAGAGTTGATTGGCGGGATTATGTGAACTCCCTACCCAAGGAGCAGTTCATTTTTGTACCAATGATGCATTGGCACTTCAAGTTTAGGATCCATAACTCGCCAAATCGAGAGTTATTGCTAGTTGGGGCCCATGATATCATATTGTACCTAGTTCATCATTGTCATCGCCATGTTGGGTAACCTATGCAGATCCCAAGTCATGCACTGAATGACATTTTGATCATCAAGCATTTCATGGGAATTGAAGAAGACAAGGAACAACCAAAGAAGATCAGGCGAGCATGGAGATGCCATGCCACCTTATTGAAGGCACAATTAGACGTGGGGGAGAATAGTGAAGAACTAGCTCAATATGTAATCTACTTGAAAGGTATTTGCTTGGCTGTGAATGAGTTCTTTATCAGGCATTGGGCTTTGGAGTGATTGATTACTTTGTACCAATTGAACAAAAATTTGTACTCTGATTACGAACCTTATTAAGGGGATGACCAAGTGTCAACCTCTCATTTTTTATTATTATTCTTTTAATTTCATTAACACATTCTCTGTGTGAGGTTTATACTCCAGCGCGTTTCAGTTGTTTAATTTTGGATATTTGAGTCCCCTGATCAAATGCATAAGTTTCTGGAACAATTGGGAAACATCTCCCCATGATGGGGGCTGCTCTATATATCAAGTGGATCAACACACGAGAAGTCCGGTGTCAAACAATAAGTGAGAGATCCCAAAGGGATAGTCTCAGAACCCGAGGTCAATGCAGCGTGAATCTTGAGGGCCAACCTACTAAGGATTCGCACGGACCTGGGGAAGCATCAGTGGAGGGTCTATGTATGACCAATCTGTCAATCGTTCTATGACTCAACCATGCAATGGGAATTCTAAGGGAACATGTCATTAGTAGACAGACCCCCTGGAACCCATGGCGAGAAAAAAAAGATCATAATAATAATTAAGGAATGAATGATTGGGATATACCCTCCCCGGGTAATCAACCAGTGGTCTCAATCGCGAGATGACAATGTTCTAAAAAAACATCCCTCGATTCCAGAGTAGAGCCCCATCTGGGGTGTATCGCCAGTGCATTACCCTCATGCCTGAATGAGCAGTCCTGACCCATACGTTGGGCTCGTGCTCGGTACAAGGGCATATAGAAGAAGTAACATGACTGAAATAGGCAAGATGATGATCAAACGAGAGAGCGGGGCAATTATTAACCGGACACAACTCTCCTCAACACTCTGTCTAGCACTTCACAGGAGAGACAGGGTAACACCCTGAGGTGGTCGGACTGATGGAGATTGCAGATAGCTCATCGTAAGAATTACAGGGCACTCCATGACTGCCCCGACTGTATTGGCCATTCGGTGGCACATCCCGTAGATCACTCGGTCACTCGATGCACACCAGCTAATCAGTAACACTGAAAGACTTCGGGGAGGGATTCAATGTCACCCCGTTAAGGGGGTGTGTGGTCAGAGACCATTTCACGGAGAGGCACAACAGGCTCCATGGGTTTCTTCCCCCATTCCTAAGCGGTCATCGAACCTAGAAAGGGTTTGGCCTCTCAGAGAGAGAGAGGTTTCCTCGCACTCGTGGGTAAGAAGCATTGAACGGCATAAACGAAAAGACGAATGGGGAACCTGAGCGATCCGATAAACACAAATAAGCGACATGTGCGTGAATACGATACTAACATTGAAGTAAATGATATTGCATCTTCTATTCATCCATCTCTGTAATCTCAGAGGGGCACCACAATGGAATACAAGCTTTCAGAGATTGGGGGAGAACGGGCAGACGAAGATGAAGATGCAGGAATTTAGGAATTCCAGAAGGGCTGGTTGGCTGCTCTCAACCACTCCTTTCTCTTTCTCTTGGCTTGAACTGGACTTCTCATACTCTCACTTCCTCCTAGAGATGCTCTCTTTTCAGGTGGAGACAATGGCAGCAATTGTGGCAGCTTTTTGGCACCCTTCTTCAAAGGGCTAGGTATCCTTATATAGAGCAGGGACACCGTATGGATGAGGCGAAGAGAACCTAGTGAAACCCCATTGGTCCACATCGCAGGGACGAGAATGTTCCTCTTCCATAGAGCTTTAGAATACATGCCCAATCATATGCTCCCTAGGTCCACGTGCCAACTTCCTGCCATTTTTGGAAACACATGCCTCCTTAATGTTGTACCAATAATTGGTCAGACTCATGTGTTCCTGAAGAGTTGGACGCTTTAGTCACAAGATCACGTGACCACTTAAGAGGTTGATGCTAATAGAGTTCCTGCCAATGAAACATTTCATCAAACACTTTATAAGCAGATGCAAGAAACATGCTCAGACCTTAAACCCTGAAAGTTGCATGTGCACAGACCTCATAGTGCAGGATGCATGATCTGCATCGACCTTAGAATGCAAAATGAAAATAAGCACCGACTTCAGAATGCATGATGCATGATATGCATCGACCTTAGAATGCGAGATGGAAATGTGCACCGACTTCATATGCAGTCTAGCAAATGTGCACTAACTTCATGTATGCCTAAGGCGAACGTGCATCGACCTTATGTGTCATCTACCAAAATGTGCGCCAACCTTATAAAGGTATGAACAGTGATAGCATCGACCTTATATGCAGTCTACCAAAATGTGCACTGACTTTATAAAGGTATGACCAGTGATAGCATCGACCTTATATGAAGTCTACCAAAATGTGCGCCGACCTTACAATGCATTCTTACAAAGTGCATCAACTTTGGTTCTACATAGACTGAATGTGCATCGACCTTGGTCCTGCACAGACTAGATGTGCATCAACCTTGGTCCTGCACACACTGGATGTGCATCGACCTTGGTCCTACACACACTGGATGTGCATCGACCTTTATATGTAGACATACACAATATGCATCGACCTATATGCTGACCTTATATGTAGACACACAAAATATGCACAGATTTGATGTGCATGAAGAATAAATATGCACTGACCTTGTATATCACACTAGAAATATGCACGGACCTTCTATATGCTTAATAGAGGTATGAACCAACTAGGAACATGCACAAACTTGAATGTGCATAGACTTCCGTATGCATAAGATAAAAACATGCACAGACCTCTTTCATGCATATGACAAATATGCACTGACCTACATATGCATAAGGTAACAATGTGCACCGACCCTTACATGGTGTAGTAGAAAGAAGAGTCCGGATGTTTTGGAGGAATTAAGAGGGAAGGGGCGCGATGCCCAGGGGGAATTAGTGAGAAGCCCGGAGGACCCGAACATGAGGGTGTGTAGGGGCGTGATGCCCAAAGAGGGAGGTCCGGATGTTCCAGAGGAAGGTATAAAAGGGCACGATATCTTGGGAGGAGAGAAAGATCTGAAGGTTCCAGAGGAATAGGATGAGAAGGGACGCGGTGCCCTAGGAGAACTGGAGGTTTCGGAGGAGGAAGATAGAAAAGGGCGTGATGCACTGGAAGAAAGTCCGGAGGTTCCAAAGGAATAGGATGAGAAGGGACACGGTGCCCTGGGAGAACCAGAGGTTCCAAAGGGATAGAATCAGAAGGGACACAATGCCCTAAGAAGAAGGAAAGAGAATCTGGAGGTTTCGGTGGAAGAAGATGGAAAGCGGTGCGATGGCTTAAGAGAGGGGATAGAACATCTGGAGGTTCTAGGGAAATAGCAGGAAAGGGGATGCGATGCCCTGGGAGAATTAGGGAGGAAAAATCTAGAGGGACGTGATGCCCTGGGGAGAGTTGGTTAGAAGAGGAAGAAGGGTCCGGAGGTTCCAGAGGAGTAGAAAGGGAAGGGATGCGATGCCGAAGGGGAATCAGTGAGAAGCTCGGAGGACCCGGGCATGAGGGTGTAGAGGGGTGTGATGCCCAAAGAGGGAGGTCCGGTGGTTCCGGAGGAATGAAACACCATGGGACGTGATGCCCCGGGAGGATGAGAGAGAAATCTGGAAGGTCTGGATGCAAGAGTTGGAAGGGGGCGCGATACCCTGAGAGAAGATTGGAGGGGGCGCAATGCCTGGGAAGTGTAAGGGGACCCGGAGATCCCAAGGATAGAGATAAAAGAGATGGGAAATGTGGAAGATTCAGAGATTCCGGAAGGCAGGGAAGATATGGGTCCGGAAACCTGGGGAAGAAGGAATGCAAATGCATGCGGATGCAACAAAATGGATGCGATGAATGCATGGTATGCATGAGATGCCAAGAACATGAAGGGTAAGAGGATGAGATCCTCCTCCTTACCCCTGGAGTGGCCCATGAAGAATCGATGATAGACGAGAATATGGGTGGAGTTGAATAGAAGGTGAATAGGATAGCGGAAGGCCCCTTAGTAGAAGAATGCCCGCCCCTCCACAGCGATGAAAGTGTACAGCCGATTGGCCCAACAGATAAAATCAAAGTCCATGATGAAGCTTTAACAATAAATGCCCACTCCCTTGGAGGGTGAAGTGCGACAATGTGAGGTAATTGGGAAGTTGGAACGTGAAGCATCGTGTTGCCCAGGGATTGTGGCGTATGGAGAGTGTTGAACCAAATGGGTATTCGCCACTTGTACAGAAGAATGAATTTGTCATTGGAGGATTGGAACAAGGGGTGCCCTACCCGACCCTGGGGTAGGAACTTACACAGTATCAAAGCTTGACATTCTCTTTTAATGAGTAGCAGCAGGGACTTGGCCTCTTCAACCATGCTTGGCACAAAAACATGGATTGGCATCCGACAAATAAACTCTTGCATCTTGAATGCCACAGCCCTGGCCAATCCCTTCCTGCCCGGCTCTTGACCATCTTCGGCGCAAGGACTTACAGACAGACACCCATTCAGAGTGGTAGAGGGAGGTGAAGCGGAGGCGGAAGGCTCCATGGATGGGGGAGGTTTAATGAAAGGTGTTGGAGAAAAGGTGAGTCGAAACAGAGGTTCAAACACATCGAGCTTCTCCCTTTGCTCGTTAGCTTGAGTACAAAAAGGGATGGATCCTGCTCAGGATTAGCCATGGGTAAAGGTGAAGAGATAAGTGGCGGAGTAGGGGTAGTTGGGTTTGGTGTTATAGGGACAGCGTAGGGCCGAGGTGGTGGTAATGGTAGGTTAATTGGAGAAGGTTTAGTGGTGAGTTCAACGGAGGCCAATGGAGTGGAGGCTAACGGCGTAGCTGGTGGAGGTGTAATTGGTGGAGGTTTAGAGGAAAGTTCGGCAAAAGCCGGTGTTGCGGAGGCTGATGGCAGAGCTGGAGGAGGTTTAAAAGAGGGAGGTTTGGTGCGTAAGAAACGCTTGATGGGGCGAAGGGTGTTGGGGGTAGGAGAGGGCTCATGATGCACCGATGTGGGTGATTGAAATATCGACCCATCGTCATAACACCAATAAGTCTCAAAAATGGGGGTTGAATTAGGGACGGTGGCATCGTCCTGAGCAGGAGGTTCATCCGGTGGTAGTAGAGGTAGAGGAAAATGAAGGAAACTCAGAATGGGTGCCTGCAGAGCTTCATCATGCGCTGTCTTGAATTCTTTAGTTGTCGGCTCTTCATTATCATGCTCAAGTGGACGCCATAGTGAAGGCGTATTGATGGGTGGTGGTATGTAATGGTGTTACGTATGTGGAGGCGAAGGGCCATATTGATGAATGGGGTGAATGGGTGGAGGGCGTACGACGTCCACTCGATCGTTGAAATCTGTCGGCTCTTGCTCGCCTGAACTGTCGATGTCATAGTTGCCTCCCCTATCCTTCCATTCTCTCTCCATCTTTGTAATGTCGTTCAGAACGACGTGAAGGGGATTGACTGGAGAAAGAGAAGGAGGAGCGGGCTGCGGGCTTGTGACACTCTTTAATTGTTCCTCTAACGAAGTGACTTTGTCAAGAAGAATTTGTTGGAGGGGTGTAACTTGAGCAATAGAGGGAAAGCTATAGAAAACTAGCAGTTTGTGATCAAACTTTCAATCAGATTGATAAATTGATTATCAAAGCCAAACCTCTTCAGAAATGCAAACAGGAAATCCTATTCAATTCTATCATATGCCTTTGCCATATCTAGCTTAAGTATTACATTACTGCCTCTTATTTTTCTGCCCAGCTACTGAACCAACTCCTGTGCTAAAGCAATATTTTCAATGATGTGCCTTCCTTTAACAAAAGCAGTTTGCTCCAAAGAGATGAGTGATGGCAGAAGTCTGCTCAGTCTGTTGCTAAGAATTTTGGAAATAATCTTGTATGAAAAGTTACATAAACTAATAGGCCTGTATTCAGAAATATCAATTGCATTTTTCTTCTTGGGATTTATTGGATATATCACCAACACATTGTACTGGCCCACCATTGGACCGTGCCATTCGTTATGTGGTCTAGCATTAGACCGTTTTATCCTCAAGAGTCCAGCACCGGGTCAATCGGTCAGTTCGGTGGGATAATTAGATAATTTAGTGCTTTATTTATCTATCACCGATAGTGGTAGGCGGTCTAGTAATGGACCACGTCTATGGCTGGGCAGCCTATCGAACGACCACGTACAAGCCCGAGATCCTTGGTTTCATTGAATTTTCTCTCCACCCATGGTTAAATCCCATGCTTGCTCCACCATTTTCTCCATGGTTTCTTAACCAAATTGGATGTCATTTGATCCTCGTGGGAAATGGTTATATTATCTACGATTTATCTTTTATTATCATGTCCTAATTTTCAGTGAAAAACCCTAATTTCGGGGTTATACTTCAGGGGTCTATAAATAGCACCCCTAGTCCAAGCTTGAAAAAGGGGGAGATCCAACGTCGACGTCGAAGTTTTGCCAAATTCTTGAGCGAGCTGTAGCCAAGGAGGGAGGCTCACTACATCTACTCGAGCGTCTGGTCGAGGGAGTAGTCATTTTCTTGGTGTTTAGTTTAGGTGTCTCGCAGTCTTTTCACTCATTGCATGCTCACTTTCATTACTTTTCTTCCATGTTTTCACTGCTTCACATCATTTTCACACCCTCCTATCATTTTTCACACCCTATAGGCATTTAAAAAACCACCCCAGGTATCGTCCATTGCGTGTTATTATGTTAATTTTGCATTCTATTCTATAGTTGCTACACATTCCAGGTTTAATTTGGCATTTATTTTTTTGTTGTCTACGTTGTTTTCCTGGTCAACATCAGCATAGCACGAGGCCCATCCCCTCTGGCCGGCCGAAAGGGGTGGAGGATCAAGTCCTACGTCTGGGAGTTTGGCAGTATCACACGGTCATCCTCCGTCTGTCTACAAGGGCACATGGCCCAGATCGGACCGTGTAATGCCTTCCTGCGGTCTTGACTGGACCATTCTGTCGCCAGCCTAGCCTTCGTCCTGCTTCTTTTTTTTCAGCGTTAGAGCGACCTATCGAGTGGCCGTGCAATACACTGGGCGGTTCTTCCTTGACCATTTACCGTTGCCAGCGCTGCTTCTTAAGGCGAGTGTCTTCTCCCTTTCCAAGGTACGTGGTACTCTCCGGTACTTCGTGTCTTGGTGGCGATCACGATCACACACACACCTCTCCACCCATCTAGCTTCATTTTGCTTGTATTTATACCTTGATATAGGAAGGTAAAGGATTAAAAGGGGAGTGGGAAAAATATGTCAACATCCCATTTTTTGGAGATCATGGTGGGACACCTAGTGCCCATCGTGTTAGTGTTTTGCTAACCTGTTCTTGTGCTTGGTTAGTTTTGTTTGTCTAAGGTGTTTCAGGTTGTCATCTTGTCCACAGGTTGTTCCTGTTCCTGGAGGTGCTCGGTCTTACCAGGGCCGCGCCAGTATTCCCACGGTTGGACGATAGCCATTCCGTCCCGGTCTTAGTTTCACAGTCTGTCGACTGGCCGTTCATGCCTGCTGGCTCAGGTACGTTGCTGTTCTCCATACGCTTGTGACTTTACTGACTTTCTGTGGCCTGTTCAGGGCCATTTCACAATCCGAACGGTCGATCAATAGATCGCCTATTTAGGTACACATTTGTCTTTGTAGTCTCAGTTCATTTCAGTCCGTGTTTTAGCTTTACTGCTCCCTGCCACAGCACGGTCCTTTCCTAGACCGTCTACCTCCCTGAGCGGTCTCCCACAGACCGTGTTATTGTGCTACAGTGCACCCGTGATTACCATTTTGGTTATTATTCTACATTATTTCACATTTGATTGGTGCTATGCTGATCTCCCCTGATTAACATTTGATTTTGCATGCTTATTTCTATACTTGCCGTCATCATTGATCATTGATTGCTAGATTTAGGTTAAATTTTGCATGCACTCTGGTGCGTATAGGACCATACATATATTCCATATTAGTTGCATTCCTACCTAGGTAGGGGATCCTCTTGTCTCTATATTCCTTGGAGCCGACAAGGTGACCTTACCTGGGACCTCTGTAAGTCTCCGTGAGTCGTGGATTCCCACACAGACGTCGGGCAGGTTGTACCTTACCACACCAGTCTAGGATTGCATCCATGAGAGAGAGAGAGTGCCATTTGGAGTCAACCCAGTTTCCCATTCCACCCTTGTTAGACACCTTTCTGGTTGTGAGAATTGTCATTTTAATTAATCCACTAAGGTTCTAAAAGGGAGAAGTCGTAAAACTTGTCGTGCATCATTTTAACTTGGTTAGTTTGATTGCCAACATGGGAAGCACATCCACGGATGGTTCGAGATGGCCTCTCACATCAGAGTAAGCCAGGAATGGCTACTCCATATCTCAAATTGGACAGGGCAGACCCCGAGGACTAGCCTACAAGGGGACTTTGCTAACCCAGGGTATTGTTTCATTTCCAGCTAGATTGTGCGTTTGATTATTTCTGACTCTAAGGCCGTTAATATCCAACCCTTCAATGAAAAGTCCTCTAGAGATCATTCTATGGGGCAGCAAATCCATGGGCCTAAGGGTGGTCAAATGAAACTTTGATCAATGTAAATCATAATGTGTCCCTTCCCCCAAAGACGGGTCCATCTGTTTGAAAATTTTTAGGAAAAAACCAAAGGATTCACATTATTGCTCCATCACATGAGGTCATGGATCACGCTTAGGATATTAGCGAATCTATGCCCCAGAGGGAGACTTGAAACTACGGTATTCAAAGCATTGATATGTTGTGGGTTATAGAAATACATGAATGGGGGGCCAAGATAGGACTCACGTAGAGCACAGGCTTGTGCAGTACAGAGAGTACAAAAGAACTCATTGCCTCCTTCACATAGAGAGAAGATGACACAAACGTGTAAATGTAGAAAATTTTCAATCAGAACTCTACAAGGCATTCAAACAAACAGAGTAGTGCATGTGTGTGGCTAGTGTGGAAGTGAAGATGGCAAGCAGCTACTCTTTGATGAGCTGAGAATAAGTGGAAGGGAGAGCCAGGAGAATGTAATTGAGTCAAACCCTTAACAACCCAAGAACGTGAGTGAGAAGGGAGATGACCATTTCCTCAGGATATCCATGCTGAACTCGGAGAGAGGCATGAACATTGAACAAATAGAAAGCATGCACACTAGATATGTGGCAATAATCTATAATAAAAGTAGGCAGCCTGGACCCATATGGGACATTGGGGAAGGGGCTTATAAAATTAGTATTTCCCAAGAGGGCGTCATTGTGAGGACCAGGATAGTTGTGACCTATTTCACAGACTGGAGAGTGGAATGAGATCCCAGAGTGGACTCTCACATAGCAGGCTAGGAGGGCCAGATCCCAGACCCAATCCATTGATGCTGGATAGGTTGGGCCTGAACTCCTCTTTCAACACAATGCTCTCCTTTGAGCGCTGAAACAAAGAGGAAAAGAAGAATGTAACAGCAGAATCACAACAAATTGGGGAATGGGGATTGGAAAAGAGTCTGCAAGAACAAAAATATTCACATCCAAGCACCAAAAGCTCATTTCTATTCATTTTAGAAAAAAGGAATACATCATCCCAAGATCAACGAGTATGGGAAGTGATTAAACAAAAAAAAACACTACAGAACTTCATAGCAGAAGAAAATAGAAAGAAGGGGGAGGGCAGAGCATTGACCCCTCTCCCTCCCCAAGCAGCACCTTCTCTCTTTCTCTCTTCTCCTTCTTCGCACATGAGTTCTTGTAGAATAGCTCTGGGATCACCCTCTAGGATGCTTCGAACAGCAGCCAGCAGAGAGAGCCCTTTCTTCAGGGCGGAGCCCCTGTGTTATAGCAGGAGGATAGGGTTTTCTTTTTTCCCAAGGCAAGGGGAGCTACGAATGTTCTCCAATCATTGGAGATCCTCTGGCCACACATCCCGTACGGCCTCCACGCACCTTCTAGAGGCCAGCACCGGCGTTCGAAGGGAAGAGCACTGTAATATTTTATTTATGTATTTATTTATTTATTTATTGAGATTTGTTAGATTTGTTAGATTTATTTATTTATTTACGTAGGCATGCCAGTCACTGCGTGACAAGTTTATTATGTGCACCATTTGACTAATCAGACGAAAGTGAGTGATCGTGTCAGGACTCAGAACCTGCCGTATCATAAAGGTTACAACGTTAATTACATCCTTCCAGAAGAAGAAAAATCATTGATTAATCACCAAAATAGAAGGGCCATGGGGCCAATAGGATATATGAAAGAGAAGAGTAAACTAAAGCAAGTTCAACGAGATGGAATACAGCATGCAATCAAGCAAGCAGTAGGGCTTGTTTAGGTGGATCGACTGTCGGTACGAGGCGGAGAACTTAGATCTAAAGATCACCCTCACGCATAGTGAAAGCCTTCGACTGGGTATAACCTGACTTTTCGCTAGTCACCATTCAATATACTGGAGAATCGGGTCATGCAAGCATGCAGGGTAATGGTATTTAGTGTTATTGTTTATTGTTTATCAGGTCATTTATTTGTAATGTCAATGAAGATTTTGGCAAAAACCTCCCCTGCCCCGAGGAGTATAGGGGAGAGAATAAGAGAAACGCACAAGGGTTGAGATGATTTCCTGACTAATGGTCATGCCCAAACAGCAATCCCATACCCTTTAGTGACTAGGGAACCCAAGGGCTAGCCCTCTAAGTCATCCTTGTCACTCACAGGGCTGTCAGTTGGTTATTACCCTTTTATTTTGAGACTACGCATGGTACTACGGTGCATACATATGAACCAACGAGGTAGGCCCAGCGTGACCATACTCGGGCAGGCTCGTATGATGTCGGGACAATGTATGCCGAGGTATGGTAAATTTGCTATTCGAGAAACGATGGATGCAGTTAAAACTCGGTCAAAATGAATTGAATTCAGCAGCTTATTGGCCCAGGATAAGGTCATGCCATGGCCATAATGGGGGATGAATCCCGAGGTCCAGGTACGACTTGTCAGGACATCATTAATGTTCCGTACAAGTGTGTCAAAAAGAAAAGAAAAAGTACAAGTCACTCAGCCAGTCCCTCCCCTGGGCCGCCGCTGTCACCTGAGCCCTCATGCCGCTTCACCGGCGGCTCCGTGGCACTGTTCTCCTCCTCACGATGGCGTCGTCGCTCCTCCTCCCCCTCATTCCTCCGGTAGCCGGAGGAGCTGGTGAAGTAGTCTCAGAACCCACTGCTTGGCGCAGCGCTCTGGCTCCTGTCGGCATCTGACCTCTTCCCCAGAAGTCAGAGGGCATCCTTCAGCGCCCCTATCGCTCCCCTCATCTCAAAAACCTGCACTCGTGACTGATCTCGCTTGCTCCTCAGCCACGCAACATCTGCTCTCAGTCGCTCTATCTCCTCTCCTGCACCACGGTGAGCCGCTCCTGAGCTCAACCGCACCACCTCTGCGCAAAGGTGGGTCACCTCCGCCGCCTCTACCCGGAGTCGCTCTGCCTCCACTCTGGCACGCTCTGCCTCCACTCTAGCACGCTCTGCCTCTGCTCTAGCACACTCTGCCTCGGCCAGTGCTGTGGTCAACTCTCTCACCCGCATAAGCATTCAGAATAGTTAGGCATCATCATAAGCATTTAAGTCTAAGGAATTCGGTTTGGTTTTGCTTACCCTCTCCCCGAGAGTAGCCTCGACCTCCTCAGCCCGAGCAACCTCCAGAACAAAGTCTGCATCTCGCTCAGCTCTACCTCCCGCTAGCTGGGACAAAGAGGATGGCGCGTCCGGTGCCTGTCGCTGTGCCCCCTCGGCTCGCTACATTTAGAGAGTCAAGGTCAGTTGTGTATCATAAGCATAAATTAAGTCCAAGGTTCAGGAAGCTCACCAGAAGGTCCAACGTGTGCTGAAGGTCGTCCCTCTACTGCACGGTAGCATGGAGGAGTCCCTGAAGCTCCGCAATGCATCCCTGGGGGTCTAGCTGCATGTAGTAAGTTGAGATGTCAGTGCATTTAGGCATAATTAAGTAATTTAATTAAAAGAGCATGAGTTTAGAAGTTCATACCGACTGTCGGATGCTGCGAAACACCTGTTCACCGTACCTCTGGGCGTAGGCCTCGTCACTGGTCACTCGGGCCTTCACCACCCAACCCCTCCGTGTCCAATCGCGTACCTGGTCAGGCACCCGAGTGGTCCAGTCGATGTCGCCACTGAGTCCCTTCGAGGATCGCCTATAGCACTCATCGTCTCGAGCTGAGAACTCCATGTCTGGCTGATGAACTCCCCTCATCCTCATTATCAGTTGATGATGCAGAGGCTCGATGATGTTCAAGTAGTGTAGCCAGATCTCCCATCCGACGTACACCTGGGCCGCCTCTACCCAGGGCTGCCCCTCATGACCCTCATCACGATAAGGCATCTAGTGTACCTAAAAGGGCAATCGTGTCAATGTCAGCATTTAGATAAGCATTTGAAGAAGCATTTAGAGCACACAAAGAGTTTTGAGTTTAGAGCTTACCGAGCCGTAGGGGAATGTGTCTATATCATCTTGGATCGCCCGCGCTAGGCGCCAGATCGATCCCATATCGCGAGCCACCACCCACCGTCTCGCGATGGGGATCCACTCCGGGTGTACCTCCTTCCCTCGCCCAAGGCCAGGGAGGTATAGGTAGCTCCAGACCTGCCTAAGTCAAGCGTCAGCATATAAAGCAAATATGATCATGAAATATATAGATAAGCATTTAGAGTTTAGAGTATTTACCTGTAGGAATGGCGAGAAGCCGGCCAGCATCGTCTGCCAGTCGATGGTTCTCAGTGAGTCGAAGAGGAACGCCAAGATTGCTGCTCCCCAAGCATATCCTTCAACCCTGTCCAGGTCCCTCAGCAGTGGGAGGAGCCTGCAGCTCACTCTATCCGCCTTGGTTGCGAAAAGTAGCTTCCCGAACATCAGCATCAGGAAGCGTCACAGGATCATATCTCCCTCTGGCCCTGGCTCTGCCGCCACTCTCTGTCGGGCCTGGTCTATCACTCTCCCGATGTGGTCCTCTGGAAGCTCCCCCACAGATACTGCTGCTGCCCTCAACCCCAGGCTATCCTGCAGTGTGGCTCGTCCCTGCATCGAGGAATGGTGCCCCGGCCTCATCAGGTCTAATCCCAGCAGCTCTTACGCTCCCGGTAGTCTGCGTAAGTCCAGCCCATCACTGGCGCTCCGTGGATCCGTAATCCAATGATCCTCGCTATGTCTTCGAGCGTGGGGATCATGTGGCCCCAGGGGAAGATGAATGCTCTACTGACTAGATCCCATCTCTCATGCAGAGCGTATAGCAGTGTTGTGTCAATCCTCGTCACCTCAATGCTCAGTAGCTCCCCGAAGCCCATGGCGGCCAGTCTCTCTCTCTGATAATCCGGTAGTGTCTGGTACACCACCCAGACTTGCAACCAGGAATTCCAAGTCCGTCTCTTCCCCTGCACACATGTAAAACATGGAGTCAGTCATTTCATAGCATTTCATAACATAATTGCATTGCATTTTGAATACAAAACACAAAAAAATCAAATCCTATCTCTGATTCTCTAGCGGTCCTAATATGGACAGTCTAAGATCCCTAGCGGCCATAAGTTGGACCGCCTGATCTCCTAGCGGTCACTAAAATGACCGCTAAGCACCCAGCGAAGGGACATTGTCTTCCCCATTTCCCCAGTCTTTGGAAATGGCCAAAAGGCCTTTACATCAATCTTTTTGGGTCCCCAGACCCATTTCTAATATTGTTCATTATGGCACCCGAGTCTACTATGACGGCTCGACTGGCGCAAGGGTCACGTGATCGTCAATAGGTACTCCGTGATTTACAAAAGTGAAGACGAGAGGTGCATGAGTGACCCTAAGTCTCCCTGTGTGGAGAGATTCTGGTTTGATTTGTTCCCCTGCGTGGGAAATTTAATTAAGTGGGTTTTGTAATAATTGAACCCTCCCTGCGTGGTGTGAGTTTGTTGTAACCGTTCAAGCTTCATCGACGCCGTGCGGACATGCACGTCCTCGCTCGCCTTCGTCTCTGATCGGAGTTAGACATTTCAATCTAGCTAGGTGCATGCTCCACTCACTTGCTCATTTAGTATCTTTATCAATTGTCATGTGACGAAGTGAGAGAGAGCCCGATCCAGGCAACCTGCCTCCTGAGTGCATCTCTGTGGATGGAGAAAGAGAGAGTTTGTGTGACCCTCTTAAGCCCTAGAAATGTCACATTAAGGCACTATAATTGTCTGGTGGTAGTTTTGCAACTACTTCACCTACGGGTAAGCAACCCTACCTAGCCGGTCCCTTCGCAAAATCAAATTGACCCTTTGTGCATTAGCCAAACCTTGCTAATCATTAGTGCCACGATTGCATCAATTAGGTCCGAGCAAGTGCATGCAACATTGGTCTAGGAGTTCATCGGGCCATCTTGAGCGTGTTTCAACACTACAACCACCCATGGCTTAGGATAGCGTGAATGCCATGTTAGCCTAGCTCGAGCAGAATCTTATAGCCCAATTTGAAGCAACTATAGGCCAATTATGAGTAGAGCTAGATAATGGGATCCGAGCCTTAGAGGATCATGTGAGGGGATTGAAGGGAATGTTGGATGTCCACAAAGATCTCGTCGCCAACCATAGAGAAGAGAGAGACTGAGCCCGCTAGAATCAGGCTCCTCATGGTAGAGAGCAAGATGATCGTGCTCCTCTAGGAAGAGACCACGAAGATGAGGAGATCATTCTGAGGAACGTTAAGATAGATGCTCCCAGTTTTGATGGGTCCCTAAATCCCGCCACATACCTTGATTGGGAAATCAAGATGGACCAATATTTTGATTGGCATTACTATATGGCCCCTGCTACAAGGGTGAGGCTTGCCAACATGAAACTCCTTGGTCAAGCTAAGTTCTACTGGTGCAATGTCGAGAATCTCCTAGCAAGGAGACGGGAGGAGCCCATACACACGTTGGAAGAAATGAAGGAGAAATTGAGGGAGATGTATTTGTCACCCTCCTACCACCAGCGTCTTTTAGACCAACGATAGAAACTCACCCTAGATGGAAAGTCTGTGCATGAGTACATCACCAAATTCGACGGATTCTTCCATCGGAGTTGTGTCATGGAGGATGCCTCTGTCACCCTCTCACGATTTTGAGCTGGCTTACACGAGAGTATTCAGCAAGTGCTATTTTTGAGAGAGGTTAACAACCTCAAGTACGCCTACCAGGTTGCTCGAGACATAGAGTAGTTTCTAAGGGTGGCCCCACTTCGAGTTTCCACCTTCTGTCAACCTGAGCCCTGAAACCCCATGCCATGCTACCCTGAAAGGCCTGGCCCCTCTACTTCATATGTCCCTAATGCCATCTCACTCCGGGCCGCCACCCCGACTGTCCCTTTCACAAGGAACCACTTACCTGCACCTGCTACTATGCACAGGCTGGAGTACACTCCGCCAACCGATAGGAGGGATGATACGGGAAAGGGAGCCATCCCAAGCACTTCCCAAGCAATCCCTACCACGGGAGTTCGCTGCTTTAGGTGCCATAACATAGGGCATGTTGTCACCAATTGTCCCACCCGAGCCTTGGTCATTAATGACCCCCAGCCTATGGAGCTTCAACCTCAAGAAGAAGAAACCATCGAGAGATATAAGGCCAATCCTAACCTCATCACCCAGTTTGAGGAAATGGATGTAGGATTTGATGGACGAATGTCAAGTACATACGGGTTGGAGATATTGTCGAGAGTTTTGGCCAGGGAAGACCAGATGTAGTTCGCTGCATCCTACCACACCCCCAGGAGGACGACTGGCGTCGAACCTCCATTTTTCAAACTTACATCATGGTAAAATCTCAACCCTGCAAGGTGATCTTCGACAATGGGAGCTGTATCAATGTAGTCTCTTTAGATTTTGTCTCCCGTCTAGGTCTACCTATGCACCCACATCTAAAGCCATACAATGTGACATGGGTTGATAACACTTCTATCCCAGTCACCACTACATGCATCATTCCTATTCAATTTCAGTCCTACCAAGGGTAGATCTTAAGCGATGTAGTGCCTATGAAGGTCGGGAGCATCATCTTAGGATGACCATGGATCTATGATGTAGACCTTATTGCATTTGGTTGCTGCAATCGATGTTCCTTCTCCCACAACGGGAAGATGATTCAATTTTACCCGGCACCCCCAAGGGTAACCCCAGGAAGGGGCTCAACCCCCACCCTCATTGGAACCCCCAAGGTTCAGGAGAATCTCCAAACTCCCACTAAAGAGCGACCTCCCATTCCCTCTTCCCCTGCACCTATCACACCTATTCCTAAGGCCCCTAAGGTTAGTCATTGTAAGGTCCGTATCCTAAACGGATCCTTCGTGGTTCAGATCTGCATTCGATTCTTTGAAGATTGCCTATTTTCATGAATTTTTAGGCTATTGTTTGGCAATTATTTGAATTAGTTAAAAAGTTGAACGAGTCGCCCGAGATATGAGCTGCCAGTCCCTTTCCCGCAAGGTAGCCGACGAGCCAAAACCAATCCGATGGCGTCTTGCCAGCATCATGTTCGGAACCCCAGCGGATTACCTGGTGTCCGGCTTCAAGCGGAAGCGCTTTGTCAAAATCATCGACTTCAGGAGTATTCAGGAGTGCTGTGAGTTGATCTCTTTCGGCCTCTGCCAAGATCAGCTTGTTTTGCAACTCCTCAACCTGCAACAGAAGTAAGCCGTTCATTGACTCCGCGCTATATCGCTTTTCATCTCGGGCAACTGTATTGCTCATGGTTTCGATTCTCCTTGCTCCCGTAGCTTCGCTGCATTTTGAAGCAGGCATTCGATGCCTACACCGTCATGCAGCGCCAAGTCGCGGCGGATGCGCTTGCACAATGCCGCGATTTCGGCGAAGTTCGGAAGGCCAAGATTGGAAATCCGGTCCGCTATGGCCGAGAGATCCCGCCCCCCCGTGAAGCTTGGGTGGAGTTCATTTATAGCGCATTCGCGGATGAGCGCAGGTGTCGGATTAGGAATTTCGAGAATCAGGTCGAAGCGTCGCTTCAGCGCCCGGTCCACGTGTCCCGGTAGGTTCGTTGCTGCTATGTAGACGCAAGTGGACGGAAGGCGATCGAGCGAGATCAGTAGCTGATTGACGGCGCGCTGCATTTCGTTGCCCGCGGCGCCATTGGTCTGAGAGCCGGCGCGGTCGATTCCAATGCCGTCAAACTCGTCCATGAAAACAACACACGGATTGGTTGATGCGTACTCCAGAATGCGATCGAGGTTACGCCCGGTATCACCGAGGTGGGAATCCACCATTCCGGTGTATTTCACGCGCAGGAAGGGGACACCGAGTTCGAAGGCCAAAGCCTCAGCAAGAGTCGTCTTCCCATTGCCGGTTGGCCCGTGAAGCATAATGCGATGTCGTGGCTCAAGCTGATATGCGACCAAAGCTTCTCGCTTTGAATGCTCCTCGACAAACGACTGACATTGTTCCTTGATTCCTGCCGGTAGTATGACCGCATTGAGCCCGAAACGTGCCGTCTCAAAAGAGAGCAACTTTTCGGGGAGTTGCATCATGGTCGGCGTCATCTGGCGGACCTTGCGCAACTGCTTGGAGACTCCAGGATATGCAGTTTCGAGGGCCGTAGCCAACTGATCGCTGAGTTCGTTGATGCTGTTCTTGTGGTTCCATCGCCAGGCGTCAATGAGCTTGGGAAGCAGCCGCATAGCCTCGCCGGTTGACGCGGTGCGCGCACCGCGCTGGGAGGGCACTAGTTTTAGCACCTCAGTGAAAAGCGGCTGTTCGGATGTTGCCATTGCTGTTCCTCTTTCAAACGTTCAAAGGTTGTAGCTAGGGGCTCCAGAACGTTAGATACGCCAGTCCAATTGAAATGTCACTTTTTCACACGTTCACTATTTCAGGATGCAAAGTTCTTAATTGGATTGAAGCTGCGTCGGTGGATGGGAGTGAGGCCATGCTTCCTAATGGCCTCAATGTGCTCTCTGGTTCCGTAGCCTTTGTGTCGAACGAAGCCGTATTGCGGAAATTGGCGATCGTACTCTTCCATGAGCGCCGTATGGTGCGTCTTAGCAAGTATGCTTGCGGCTGCAATAGATACGGAAAGCGCATCTCCGTGGTTGATTGCAAGCTGAGGGAGATCAAAGTCGATCCTTACTGAATCGATAAGTAGAAAATCGGGAACAACCGACAGACCATGAACAGCGAATTCCATGGCCATGATTGCAGCGTTGTGGATGCCAACGGCATCGATAATTTCCGCAGAGATAGTTGCCACATTCCAGGCGACTGCATACTGTTTGATCAGCCCTGCGAGTGCTGTACGCTTCTTTGGACTGATCAGCTTCGAGTCGCGTAGTTTTCCAGCCAGTTCGGGCGGAAGGGAATCAGGAAGGATGACACAGCTTGCACACGTTTCGGCTGCCCAATTGCCCCTCGCGCACTCGTCAATCCCGCCGATACGAGTCGCACCGTGCTCGTTGCGGGCTATCTCCTCGAATCTTGTTGAGCACTGCAGAGTACGGAGAAATGAGTCTTTCGATTTAATGGCCACAGTCTCTCCCAGATATCAACACTCCTCCAAGAAGTGGTTCCGCCAATCCATGATTAAAACTTAGCGATAATTCAGATCGCCGCTGTAGGTTGCAACGATTGTGTCGATACCCGCCGGTAAAGCACCAGACGTATAAATGGCAACCCCGCTTGCTAGGTTGACAGTACCGAGCGAACTTCCATTCGCAGTGAGGGTGAGAGATCCGGTCGGGGTTGGGCCGCCACTGATACCAGATATTGTGAAGGTCAAAGTCACACTCTGACCGTAGGTAGACGGGTCAAGCGTCGTAACCGTCGCTATCGATGCCGCGGCGGGGGCAACAGAAACATCGATCGACCCAGTTGCGGTCAAATAAACGGTTGTGTCCGAGGGAGTAAATATCGCATATTCAGAATTTGCTCCCGCTT
This sequence comes from Amorphophallus titanum, assembly GCA_024336825.1. Taxonomy (NCBI): domain Eukaryota; kingdom Viridiplantae; phylum Streptophyta; class Magnoliopsida; order Alismatales; family Araceae; genus Amorphophallus; species Amorphophallus titanum. The sequence continues at coordinate 28,901,086 of JANBPO010009603.1, forward strand.
CAGGTGTTGTAGTTGGGGATTGCCATGAGAATGTGCCTGCAACGGATGTGCCGCTCAATGTGCAACTTCCTCCAGACAATGTCGAACTTGAAAGCTGTTGTCCGAAGGTTATTGAGGAAGCAGTAGGCCACGTGCAAGTTGGAGTAACGTCGACGCCGGTGCCGCTCAGACTGATGCTCTGTGTAGCGCTACCGACGCCGGCGCTAGTTTGATTCAGCGAATTGTCGGTTAGAATCGCCGACCCCACGTTTGCGCCTGCACCCGTCGGCTGGAAAAGTGCCGATAAATCGCAATTCCCCCCGGCTGCCAAAGGGGCGTCAACCGAGGAGCACAAATTACTGTCGCTGGTGTTCACGGGAAAGTTCGCTGGATAACTCGGGTTGTTCCCGGTAGTTGGTATGGAGAACGTCAGCGGCATGTTGCCAGTGTTCGATACAACCACAGTTGCCGGCTCATCCGTCGTGTCAGTCTGACTGATATTCGTCGCGGTAGCGAAGTTTATGGTCGGAACGGTGCCAACCGTCACCTTCCTGATACGGTTGTTGTATGTATCTGTGAAGTATATGTTTCCTACTCCATCCAACACTACGCCCTGGGGACCGTTCAACTTGGCGCTGGTTGCTGTACCTCCATCTCCTAAATAACCAGGCGAGCCATTACCAGCCACGGTGCTGATGATTCCCGTTAAAGCAGTCACCTTGCGGATCACGTTATTGACCTGATCCGCGATATAGATATTTCCTGCGTTGTCCATCACCGCGCTATAGGGATAATTCAACTCGGCGCTGGTAGCTACTCCACCATCACCCGAGTCACCTTGCGATCCGTTACCTGCCACAGTCGTGATGATGCCCGTCGAAGCAGTCACCTTTCGGATCACGCTATTGCCTGAATCTGCAAAATATAGGTTCCCCGCGTTGTCCACCGCTACGCCACCGGGATAGTACAACTCGGCGCTGGTGGCGGTGCCTCCATCTCCCATATAGCCAGGTGACCCGTTACCTGCCACGGTCGTGATCGTTCCCGAGGCATCTATCATTCGGATACGCATATTGCTCATATCCGCAATGTAGATGTTCCCCGCGCCGTCCACCGCTATGCCATCGGGATTGTTTAACTCGGCGCTGGTGGCTGCACCTCCATCGCCCGCGTAACCTTGCGAACCGTTGCCAGCCACGGTGCTGATGATGCCCGTCGAAGCAGTCATCTTGCGGATAACATTGTTGACCTGATCCGCGATGTAGATGTTCCCCGCGTTGTCTACAGCGATGCTCCAGGGATAGTTCAACTCGGCGCTGGTGGCTGCGCCACCATCGCCCGCGTAACCTTCTGAGCCGTTACCTGCCACAGTGGTGATCGTGCCCGGCGTAAAGGCCACTTGCGGGGCTGTGCCGACACCACTCAGGCCAACAGAATATGTGCCCGTATCGGTAGCAATCGTGAGGGGTACATTCCGCCGTCCTGGATACGCTGGTTGAAAGGTGAACGGAACGGTGCAGATAGTCCCCGCAGTATTCGATGTGACTCCATCGACCGTGCATCCAGTGACCGTGCCGATGACATATTCATGAATACCGCCCTGCGAGGCCGCGGCAGTGATACTGCTGATGCTCTCATTCGCTGTCATCTCCACGAGTGCGTTTATCAACGGAGATGAACTTCCTACAGGGGTGGACGGAAACTCCTCTGATTCGCCCACCATTGAGACGCTCACCTTGCGGATCACTCTATTGTAGGGATCTGCGATGAACTGGTTGCCTTCGCTGTCCACCGCTAAGCCAGAAGCACCATTCAACTCGGCGCTGGTGGCTGGGCCTCCATCGCCCGTGTAACCATAGGATCCGTTCCCTGCCACCGTGGCGATTATGCCCGTCGATGCTGTCACCTTACGGATCACGTTGTTGCCATCCTCGATATAGAGGTTCCCCTGGTTATCCACCGCTAGAGCACCGGGATAAATCATCTCGGCGCTTGTAGCAACACCACCATCACCTGCATAACCAGACGTACCGTTGCCCGCCACGGTGGTGATGTTCTCCGACAGAGGATCCACCACGCGGATGCGGTTGTTGCCCGAATCCGAGATGTATAAGTTACCTGAGCCGTCCGCCGCCACAGTTACGCCATAGGGAGAGTTCAACTCTGCGCTTGTAGCAACACCACCATCACCTGCATAACCAGCCGTGCCGTTGCCCGCCACCGTGATGATGATCCCCGTCGAAGCAGTCACCTTGCGGATTCGGTTGTTGCCGGAATCCGCAATATACAGGTTCCCCGCGCCGTCCACCGCTACGGTATAGGGTGAGTTCAACTCGGCGGCGGTGGCTGCGCCTCCATCTCCCGTGTAGCCAGGCGTTCCGTTGCCCGCCACTGTGGTGATGGTCCCGGAGGTATCGACCTTGCGGATACGCTTGTTGCCGGTATCCGCGATATAAAGGTTCCCCGCACCGTCCACAGCTACACCATCGGGACCGCGCAACTGTGCGCTGGTGGCTGCCCCTCCATCTCCGCTGTAGCCCAGCGTCCCGTTGCCTGCCACCGTCGTAATCTTAGGTGCGATCGCAATCTGCCCTACTACTCGAGTGCTGTTGCACAGTAAAAATAAAAAGCAGAAAACTAGAAGAACTACGACGCTGGAAAAGCGTCGAGAAACGCGAACGTTTATCCCTGACGCGTTTACAAAGAAAAGAAGCGAATTAATACGCCGCACGATATATACCTCGGCTCAAGTTGGGAACCTCCGTTGAATGCGCGGGGCGTGAGAGGATGGTTAGCATCAGTGGCAATATATCCAAGACACAATGAAGTACCTAGACCGTCCTCATAATAAAAATCTCTGTTTTTTTGCATGATTACGAAAGTGCGGACGGCAGAACTGTTAGAAGCTCTGCCGGACAGCGATGTTGCGATTTGTGTCTCGACTTCTTCTCGTGCCCGATAAAGGATGAACCTGAATTCGGAAAGGATGAATTTTAGCCGTTAGGTAATCTCTACGATTTTGTAGCTTTCTAACGCGAAAAATTTGCGGTCGCACGTTGTTTAATGGGGAGGTTTTCTACTTCTCCGAGAATCCGGTAAGAAGCTGCAGCGACTATCCACGTTTTCGTCGGCGCCGAGGCTGCGGGTCTGCTGGTTTAGTTTCCAGAATTCTAATCCCGTGCACGTACAACATCAGCTTTCTCTTGATGCGATACTCGGCTGTCCTATGGCCTTTTGAATCCTCTACAACCGAGTCCATTTGATATAAGTGCAAGGCCCGTTAGTGTACTGTGGTGTGGTGTATGTGGTCTGGGCCTTGGCTAATGGTTCGTTTTAAATTATTTAGGATTTTTAATCCTTCATTTTACCGGGGTTGCTACAAGCTGCGTCGGCGTCCTCCTCAGATCGCCAAATGGAGCAGAGTTGCAGTAGGTCTTGAAGTTCAACTTCCAAGCATCCAACAATGTCTTCAAGTATGAGGCCCTCATCTCGGGGGCCAGGATGGCACGACGATTGGGGGCTGAATGAGTCAGGATCCACACTAACTCCCAGCTGGTCGCCAGCCAAGTCAACGGTGACTATGAAGCTCGGGAAGCATCGATGGTCAAATACCTTCAACTGGTAATAGGAATAGCCCCACTTTTTGAGAGTTTTCAGGTCATCCGGATAGCTCGGGAGGAGAACTCCCGGGCAGATGCCCTCTCTTGACTGGCCTCCTCCATTGGCCCAGAAGGTACCCAATCGGTCTTCCTCGAAGAGCTAGAATGACCGAGCATAGAAGCAGAGCTCATGACCATTGACCAGGCATTATCGAGCGACTGGCGGACCCCCTATACATCCTGGCTCTGAGACTCTCAGGAGCCCCCCGACCCTCGAGAAGCTCGGAGACTGAAGTATCAAGCTCGGCGTTTCATCATCTTGGATGGAGCCCTGTACCGGAGGTCTTTTTTCGATCCCCTCCTTAAATGCCTAGATACCGACGAAGCCAGTTGATCCATTCAAGAGGTCCACGAAGGTATCTGTGGCGCGCATCAAGGAGGAAGATCGCTTGCCAGGATCTTGCTGCGGCAAGGCTACTGGTGGCCCACTCTCTAGTGTGACTACTCAGCCTACGTTCGAAAGTGCAATCGATGCCAACATTTCGACCACCTGATCCATCAGCCTGCCTCGAAGCTCGTAACCCTTACCGAGCCATACCCCTTTGCCTAAAGGGGGATTGACATCCTGGGGCCATTTCCTACGGCTCAGGCGCAGAAGATGTTCATCATCGTCGCCATCGACTATTTTACCAAGTGGATCAAAGCCGAAGCCACCTCCAGTATCACTGAGTCGGTCGTATGGAGTTTTATTTGGAAGTCGATCATCTGTCGTTTTGGTATCCCGCGAGTTATTGTGAGCGATAATGGTCGGCAATTTGATTCTCATTATTTTAAGAACAAATGTGCCGACCTACATATTCACAACCACTTCACTTCAGTAGCCCATCCCCAGGCCAACGGGCTAGTCGAAAATGCCAACAAAACCATATTAAAAGGCATCAAGGCTAGGCTCGTCAAAGTTAAGGGTAGTTGGCTCGAAGAATTGCCAAGCGTACTATAGTCGCACCGAACCACTCCAAGAATTGCCACTGGTGAGACCCCCTTCCAGCTGGTGTATGGCATAGACGTCGTGATTTCTTTGGAGGTCGACAGCCCATCTCTCCGAGTCATCAACTTCTCGCCCGAGGTGAACGAGCAGAAACTACTTGGGAATCTTGATATGGCGAGTGAGATCCGAGAGATTGCAGGCATCCGAGCCATGAAATATCAGTGGCGCCTCACTCGATACTACAATGCCAAAGTTCAAGACAGACACTTCCAAGCGGGAGATTTCATCCTAAGGAAAAGCCAAAGCCTCTCGACCACTGTAGGTGGGAGGAAAGCTAGCCCTTAACTGGGAAGGCCCCTACCGAGTGGTCGAGATGCTCGGGAAAGGAGCGTATCGACTGTCCACCATGGAAGGAGCACTTATCCCTCGGACATGGAACACAATGATATTATGAAAGTTCTACTTCTGAACTTTCCTAAAAAATGTAAGCGACATATGGCAATAACAACTTTCCTTTTCTTTTCATTAATGTTTCTTTGTACATCAGATAGGCCATAGCTAATACAACACATATCAAAAATAAAAGAGTACATCCACTGGTACTATGGCACGAGTTGATCACTCGACTGACTCGGTTAGCACCCCTAAGCCAAGTCACTGACTCTACCCAGTGTAGAAACTGGCTTGGATAACGAGATGGCAAACCCTATTGGCTCGGGAAGCTCAGAAGAAAGATATCAAAGGAAGAAAAGGATGGAATGCTCAGATGTCGGTTAAACAAGAGAGGGCCTCCTCTGCCAACTCTTTGGAAGGCACAGAGTTAGAAGTCAGACAGAAAGCAAGTACCCGCGAGCAATAGAACCAGGGCATCCTCCAAAGAGTGAAAGAAAAAGGAAGAAATGGGTTGAAGAGCAAAATGGGGGGAAAGATCGCCACCCCCTCGAAGAGGTGAGAAGGGAGACAGGGATGGAAAGACAGGAGGAGCAATGACGTTGCACCATCACCCCCCTGGGAAAGAGGAAGAAGGAGGAGTGGGTAGAGGTAAGGAAGGAGTAGGACAAGGCCGCCGTGTCAAATGCCCTCACCCTCAAGCCTCCTTCCGCTTCTACCTTCCTCTAAAGATATTGGCGGCGATCCAGAAGTCAAGAAAAGGTGCATCGCCACACGCCATTCCTTCTTCCGCACTATCCACCAGTCACTATTCCTTCTTCCACATCGAAATAGCAGGAATGCATCGATGGCCACCAGGATCATCATCTTCTAAGTCGCCTCCATGTTTCGCTGATACTCTCCCAGAATCAGAAACAGACGCTTCGCGAGAAAGGAGATAAAGGAGAGACTGCAAGGGAAGCCTAAGCGGTGAAGAGAGGTGGAGATGCCCCCGCCCCTAGTCCTACTCTCGCCTCTCCTCCTCCCCTCCCCTTTCTCTTTTCGCCGTCGATCCCACCCCCTATGGGGGCAGTTCTTCAAGCTCCCTCCTCACCTCGTTTCTCTCCCTCTTCTGCTCTTCAACTAGCCTCTTTTTCTTTTTCTTTGAGTCTTTGGAGGATGTCTTTTACCATCCTCTTTTTTATCGTACCCCGTAGGGGGTTCTTCCAAAGAGTTGGCAGAGAAGGTTTTTCTGGCCATTCCTTCTTCTTCTTTCTCTCTTTCTATGATACCTTCCTCTGATCTTCCCGAGTAAACAGGGTCAGTTATCCCGTTATCCGAGCCAATTTCTACACTGGGTAGAGTCAGTGGCTCAGCCTGAAAATACCGACTGAGTTCGTGTCGAGAGATCAGCTTATACCAGCGGATGTTGTACTTTTATTTTTCTTGTGATCTGTACTATAATGGCCTTGGCCTATCTGATGTATCGAAGAAGTATTAATAAGAAGAACAAGAATTGCTTTTGCTCTATATTACGTACATGTGTGTTTTTGAGAGAGGCTCAAAAATAGAACTTGCGTAGTGTTGTTGCATTCCATATCTGAGGGATGGGTGTTCCTTCCATGGTGGACAGTCGGTACGCCCCTTTCCCGAGCGTCTCGACCACTCGGTAGAGGCCTTCCCAATTAGGGGCCAGCTTGCCCACCGCCTCCAGTGGTCGAGAGGCTTCGACTCTCCTTAGGACGAAGTCTCCTGGATGGGAGTGTCTATCTCAGACTCTAGCATTGTAGTATTGAGTGAGGCGCTGCTGGTATTCCGTGGCTCAGATGCTGGCGATCTCTCAGATCTCGCTCACCAAATCAAGGTTTTCCAGTAGTTTCTGTTCATTCACCTCGGGCGAGAAGTCAGTGACTCAGACAGAGTGATTCTCGATCTCCAACAAAATTACAGCTTCTGTGCCATACACCAACTGGAAGGGGGTTTCACTAGTGGCCATTCTTGGAGTAGTTCGGTGTGACCATAGTACGCTTGGTAATTCCTTGAGCCAACTCCCCTTGGCCTTCCCGAGCCTGGTTTTAATGCCTTTTAATATAATTTTGTTGGCATCTTCGACCAATCTGTTGGCCTGAGGGTGGGCTACAAAAGTGAAGTGGTTGCGAATATTCAGGTCAGCACATTTGTCTCTGAAGTAGTGAGAATCAAACTGCCGACCATTGTTGCTCACAATCACCCGAGGGATACCATAATGACAAATGATCGACTTCCACACAAAGCTCTATACGACCAACTCGATAATCCTGGCAGTGGCTTCGGCTTCAATCCATTTTGTGAAGTAGTCGATGGTGATGATGACAGACTTCTTCTGGGCCTGAGCGGTAGGGAACGGCCCCAAGATGTCGATTTCACACGGAGCGAAGGGATATGGCTCGGTAAGGGTGATGAGCTCTAAGGCAGGCTGGTGGACCAGGTGGTCAAAGCATTGGCACCGATCGCATTTCTGCATGTAGGCCGAGCAATCGCACTGAAGAGTGGGCCACTAGTAACCCAGCCAAAGCAAGATCCGAGTGAGCGATCTTCCTCCTTGCTGTGCGCCGCAGATGCCTTTGTGAACTTCTTGGATCACTCAGTTGGCTTTATTGGCACCGAGGCATTTAAGGAGAGGACCAGAGGAAGACCTACGGTATAGGGTGTCATCTAGGATGATGAAGCGCCAGGCTTGGTACTTCAATCTTTGAGCTTCCCGGGGGTCGGGGGGCTCTTGGGAGTCTCGGAGCTAGGATAGGTAGGGGGTTCGCCAGTCGCTCGGGGGTGCCGGGTCAACGATCATGAGCTCAAATTCAATGCTCGATCATTCTAGCTCCTCAAGGAAGACTGACTGAGTACCTTTGGGGCTGAGAGAGGAGGCCAAACGAGAGAGGGCGTCCGCCTGGGAGTTTTCCTCCCGAGCTATTCAGACTACCTCAAAACTCTCAAATAGTTGGGCCATCCCTCTGACCATTTGGAGGTACTTGATCATTGGTGCTTCTCAAGCTTCGTAGTCACGGTTGACTTGGCTGGCGACCAATTGGGAATTAGTGTGGATCCTAACTCGCTCTACCCCTAGTCGTCGAGACATCCGGGCTCCCGAGATGAGGGCCTCATACTCAGAGGCAATATTGGACACTTGGAAGTTGAACTTCAAGATATACTACAACTCTGCCCCTTCGGGGGATTTAAGGAGGACATCGGCGCCACTGCTGACCGAGTTGGAAGACACGTCAATGAACAGGTCCCATGTTGGCCCATGCATACGCAGAAGGGTTTCCTCAAATGGGACGTTGCTCTCTGTGATGAAGTCAGCGAGGGCTTGTCCCTTGATGGCCGAACAGGGTGATAAGAGATATCGTAGGCTCCAAGCATGATGGCCCACTTGACGAGGTGCCCAGAGGCTTCCAGGTGAGAGAGGATCTTCTTTAGGGGTTTACCGATTAACACAACGATGGAGTGCCCTTGGAAGTGGTTACCAATGCTAGCACGAGTTTCTCGGTTGCAGGGTACCTTCTTTCGGCCTCATTAAGCACCTTTCTAGTGTAGTAGACTGGCCTCTCGACCCCCACATCATCTCAGACTAAGATCGAGCTTACTGTGGAAGGAGTCACTGAGAGATAATGGTGCAATGCTTCACCTGGGACCAGTTTTGATAATACCGGGGGTGAGGCCAGGAATCCCTTGAGTTCTGTAAATGCCTTAGGGCATTACAAAGACATATGTATTACTATTCCAGAGATGATTTCCATGTGCGGGGTTGTGGGATGGCCTTTGAGCTTCCACTCGAAATGGTCGAAGGGATCTAGGAAGGTTGATATCATGGGGAGAGGCACTTCCTTGTTCCCTAGGTGTAGATCTTCCATGGTCATGACTACCCTTGTGTCGCCCAAGACTTGGAAGATGTGGGCTTTGTCTAACATGGTGGGTGAGGGTAGGAAGGAGTGGGTGGTAAGTGATGCGGGTGGGCCACATCGGTTCTCGGGATCCCATTGGGAGGGGTCAAAAGGATCAATATACATGTACCTGGGGAAAAGGAGCTCTAAGTTCTTCTCATCAGTCTCAAGGTCCTCACAATATGGTGGTGGATCATCCTCCTCTAATGAAATGATTGGGCTGAAGTCTTTGGTCGGTGGGTCGGCCATGAGGGGATGGCTTGACTTTCTACCCGATATAAGAGATTCCATTTCGAAGATAAGGTCGGGCTCATCAGGTGTGGGGAGGAATAGAAGAATGTCGCTAGTATAACAACCAACAGTGCAAATCGAGGTGATAGGCCCGACACATAGGTGTAGGAGGTCAAGGCTCCTAGGTCGGTCGACCATAGTGGTTAATATGTCAGTCAGCTCTATTTGCCATGCTAAGCCCTTAAGAAGATCCTCTAAAGTCTCCAATTGGTAGGATGATTTGTTGGTGGTGCAATAAGAGAATGGCACTAGAGGGGGGTGTCGCTCCATGGGTAGGGAGTATGGGTGCAAGCTTTGGCAAACGGGGTCTTCCTTGAGTCATTTAAGTAGGGGCCCATCTATGGTTATGGTGCCATATGTAAAGGCATGTGGCTTTTGAAGGTCCGGGTTATGCGAAGTGGGGGAGGCTTAAGGCTCTTCCTCACCATTTGTATGAACTTGGGTTTCCTCAAGGGTGGGTAGAGGTTCCGGGCTAGCATCTACTGCCATGTGAGTGGGTGTGGGGGCCATGTTTTCATATACCAAGGGAATGGGAAGGTCTTTTGTGGGAGGGGTGATGATGGCCAGCGTATGGTGCACCCGGGGTGGTGGGTAAAGGGTGACTTGGGTTAGGATAGGGAGGGGAAGTAGAGGAGGCCTAGGTTTGGGTAAGATTGAGGTTGGAAGAGGAAGGTGGGGTGGGTGAGGAGGCTTGGATTGATTGGTTTTAGGAGGTGTGTCCCCTTTAGGGGGTAGTGGTGGGGGCCAATGGGGTTTGTGGGTTATGGGTTTGGTGAGAGATTTTGGGTTGGGGGGTGGTGTCCATCATGGGTCTTGGTGGAGGGGTGGACATGGAGTCCACTTGGGCTTGTGGAGCTATGGTTGTGGTGAGGACTTGGAGGTAGGGTGTAGATGTAGTGGCCAAAGTAGGAGAGGTGGGAAGCGGTGGGGATTGGGTGACTGGGGTCTTGGGTTGGCCGGGTGGGGATGGAGGAGTTGAAGTGCTCTTTGGGCTATGGCGATCCAAGTAGGAGGGGGAAACATATCTAGCCCTAAATTGACCCTTCATGTCCCCCCCATGTGGTGATGGGGGCTTCCCTTCTAATTATCCTTAAGCCATCAATTTTCAACCAATGGGTTTGTGCTCTTTTGGTAAGTTACATTTTGGCAAACCGGACCTTTCTATCCTCGGACATGGGATACCACATGAAGTAATAGTCCATTGAAGCCTCCCAATCTAAATAGTCATGAGGATGAGTTCCATCAAAGATGGGAGGTGGGGGAGGTGTCCTTCTATCGTCCGCCCTTGGGGCGGACCTATTGTCCCCTAATTGGGTGAGTCGGACCTCTATGTTATCAAGTCGCTCATAGGCATCAATCATGGCTCCCATTAGGTAGTCGACATGGTCGTGGAGGCCATGTGTGTTGGTGGTGGGTTTCCCTTGGGGTTTTGGACTCATGGAGAGGGCTGATGGGTATGGTCGTTATGAGGCGGCCATGCTAGTGGATAAGAGCAATGCACAGGGAGAATCTAAATGCATATGTATGCCCTAGGACCAACTTGTAGAGACAAGTTGAGAACTTGCTCTGATACCACTTGATGTGACATGACCTAGGGATGGTAACCACTAGGCCAATGCTGGGAGGGCCCCGTATATAGATTGGCATCTGCCAAGTGACATTCAAATACTTTAAACAGGTGGAGGTCAGCAAAGATCCTCTCCTTCTTCCCTTCGAGGCTATACTTGATGCACTGGTGAAGCGTGGAGGGCACCACCATGTTTTCATGCAGCCATGGACGGCCGAGCAATGCCTTGTACGAGGTGCGGGAGTCGATGACATGGAATTGTGCCTTTGTAGTGAAATCTGCCAGGGTAAGTGTGAACTCTGCCAGCCCCATCGACACTTCACATTTCTAATTGAAATCGGTGATATGCATATCCCCGATTTTCTCGAGAAGCACGTTGAAGTGGTGCCTCTCGTATATTCTGTAGGGTAAAATGTTGACTGCTACATCAGCATCAATTAGAATCCTATTCAGTTCTCTTCCATTCAGGTGTCCCTTCATGTACAGTGGCCTGTTATGGCTGATAGTGGGGAGTAGCATGTCCTCCTGGGTGAAGGTCATGCTGGCTTTTGGCAGTGCTTCAGCCAAGCAGGTCTCGAAGTGAGCGGGCATCTGTAAAGTAGTAATGATCGCCTGTCTGGTCTCTTTGCTCAAAGAGAGGATCTCCCAGATTGTAAATCTAACAGGATCCACCATCTTCCCTTCGGTCAAAGTCAGTTCTCAGGCGGATCTCAATCTGCCCAGTCAGTCCTGAGTCTGTAAGTCCGTCTGTTACAAATTCCACCAAGGAAACTACAGAGACAGAAAATTCCTGTAACAACATGTGGTCGTAGATCTTTGAAGGAGCTTCGCAACGGCCCCAGTCTCGCGTCGATCCGACATCGGGTCTGATCGCAGTAAGCGTTTTCGCCGGGTCACGCAGTTCTGAAACTGCAACATAGGCTCGTAGACAGCAAGCAGCAACGACCCCTAGGCCTGCCGCCTCGCCTCCCACAAGGCGAACCAGCGCGTCCCCCTCCTAGGGATCGTCCCTCCGGGAGTCCCCACCGCAGCAGTACCACTCCCGGCCCGATCGGCCCAACGACCAGGACGTGGACCCCACGATTGTCGGCCCGCGCGACCACCGGAGCTGCCCAAATCGCTGCCCGTCAACTCGAGCTTGTTACTCCCGGGTCGCCATTGTAGCCTTTTACCTCCCTGCGTGGAGTGGGCAATAAAAATCACTACTGTAATTAATTATTTACTGTACACCGGGAGTACGAGTCTTGGCCGGGGTCGTCTTCCCCACGCCCAGAGCGTGGAGGTATTGTGTCTGCTCCCCTCTCGACATTTTACTTATTTCGTATATTTTCATATGCCACTGTTTGATAGTGATGGGATATTCTAGCCCGCTCAATTTTATCACCACTGTGAGTAAGAGAGTGTGACCCGCCCCGTGGCTCATTCCATGCACGAGAAAGAGCCGACCACCCTCGACTCATTGCCAGTTTCTCAACTGCGCAGTCCGATACATTTCCCTCGCTTAGGGACGTCTACGTGCTAGAGTCCCAGGTTCACGTACCGTCCCACATCAGTGTGGGGATCCTACAAGTGTAGAGAGAGGAGGTCTCACAACCAAATGCCCTGAAATGCAAGTTAACGCAGATAGGAACGATAGCAAGATAGATATAATCAATAATCAATGTCACACAATAACCAAATAGGAACGAATAGCAGGCATTGTGAATAGCAGGAAATGGCAACCAGAATAGGGGTCCCTAAATCAGAAAACATCGACTAAGGGTCAGACGTCGATTCTGTAAATAACAGCTCTCTAGAAAGGCACTAGATCAAATGAATAGTGAACAGGAAAATAAACTATGCCTTAGGGTTAGACGCCAATCCAACAAATGGCGCCTCTATGGAGAGGCACTGAATCCAGGGAACAGTAAACCAAAAGAAAGGGCAGCACTGTGAGAAGCCGCTGATTAATAAAACTGCAGCTGCCTGAGCAGTCGCTAATTCTCCGCACACAAATAGAAGTAAAAAAAGAGCATAGGCAGTGATGGAAGGTGTGTTTCTTCTTTGTAATGTTATGGACAATTCAAAAACTGACAATCAAGTGGGAGATGTATGCGTGGTGCACAAAGGATTCAAAAAATAACGTGCTACGTGGAGCACAAAGGAGAGGGCACACGTGGGTGCTGAAAGAAGGGGCACGCGTGGGTGCCAATGGGAGGGGCACACGTGGGTGCCGAAGGAGGGGTAATCATAATAAAAGTAATAAGGGTCTCACCATGATCGCCAATTTGTGAACGTGTCACATAGACATTAAAAGATAGATAAGATTTATATTTAACTGAAGGGGAAGATGTAAGGATGATGGGACAATCATGACAATAAGGGAAAATGGGGAGGGAGCATGTGATGCTACTCTAGGAGTGTGATTGCCAGAGGGGTTACCTCAAAAGAAGAAAGTGATCACAAAGAATACCTTGTAAAGTAGGGTGTGACGTGGGTTACACTTCCTCCTTCTACCGGCCGGCCGATGAAGGGGGTCTTTACCTTGATTACCCTTAAACGCAAAGACAACAAAGACAAGAAGAAAGAAGCGGATAAGAAACCAAATGTGTAGTATCAATGCTCAAAATAATAAGAATGTGCAAACATGGGCATGGACACACCTTGTGCATTTGTTTTTAAACCCCTACGAGTAAAGGGTAGGTGGGCGTGAATGAACGCAAATGCAAAATGCAAATGAGGATGAGGGAGAGTCTATCAAGAGGATGCTAGATGAACATGCAGACGTGATGATGTAACTAAAAGCACGATAAAAATAGCAAATGGAGAGAGATGGAATGAGAAGGTGGAGTTTTGTCCTCCCAGAATTGCAACGGCAAGTGCAACAGGAGAGGTGCAGCCTCTCCTTAACGTAGCAGAATGAGAACCAGAGAGAGAGACAAGCCTCTCTTCCTTCCTTCAACCAAGGGAACTCAGCAATAGACTCTCACGCCTTTGTGTTACTACTGTTGCTCTTGCCATGGCTCCTTTTATGCAGTTTCGTTCCAGCAGCTCCGTTAGAGAGAGAAGAGCACGCAGGGCTCAAAAGAGGGGCTTTTATAGAGGAATAAATCCTCGCTCCAAGAGGATTTAGAACAGGGAAACATTCCCTCGCCATAGATCTTCTTTCCCTTAAATAATAAGGCACCAAATGGAGCAAGAAGCCATACAGAGGAAGCCTCACGCGAATAGGAATTAACGACCATGAGACCATCATCAATTAAATGGGCGACCAGAAGGGATGGCGCTCATTCCTGAATAAAATATAGAAATAAAGCACTTTTCGTAATAAAAAATAAGAAATGGTGCCAGTTCAAAAAGGTGTTCATTAATGGGAGTCTTCCCAGTCAAGCGTCAATTCCTCGGCCTGGGCCAATTCAGCTCGGAGTTCAGAAGTTTGCCTCTGCAGTAATGAAATCCGATCAGTGACTCCCTCGGTGATGATTCTCTATTGGTTGGCGGTTTCTGCGGAGGCTTGCAGCGTAGTGTGGCCCTCCTTCCGTTGAAGCTTCAGGGCAGTCAATTGATCCCTCAGGTCGTGATCAATAAATTCTCGCCGATTTACGTACTTGAGCAGCAAGATCACACGAGGCATCCAATGTTGCATAGGACAGTCGAAGGCCATGAGGGTATGCGACACAGGCTCTACCAGCCCCCCTCAGCCATGCATAAGATAAGTCCCGGCGGGCCAACATAGTTTGCTTCAGCATCTCCAAATTTTGCCACACCATTTCATCAGATGACTGTAAGCCAAGTGATGGTGTGTCAGGGAGATGGAATTCCGCCCTACTGTCGACCTAAGCCCAGATATCATCAGCAGACTGTGAAGAAGATGAAGGCAACGAGGAAGACGGTTCCACCAACTCCTTTTCAAACTGCTCAATGGACTCAGTACTAGTCGGGGCAAAGACTTCGGCCTTGACCTCTGTTGAAGGACCAAAGTCTTGAACTTTGAGGCCCGCACCTTCGGAGCTGAATTCTGCATATTACTTCGGCTGCGTCACCTTTTCCAATTTGGTACCATCTATGATCACCAGAGCAGTTGTTTCGCTGACTGTCTCTCCTTCAAAATCTCCACTCTCAAAGGTAAATTCATCATGATGTCCCAGCTGGGCCGCCTGTTCCAGTTCAATCCCAGCCTCAATTGCCAAGATGGAAGTATCGCCGGTCGCCTCTCTGAGCTCCGTGCCTGTCAACATCTCGGTAGTAGCAGCACCAATTAACTCTGACCCAGATTCCACAGACTGAAGTTGAACCTGCTCCGCGAAGGGTTGACTGAAGCCCAACATTGAAATAGACCCACCCAGTAACTTTAGAGCAATTGGCCTCAACACGGGAGCCGTGCCCATAATAGGGGTAAAAGCTGTGGCCCTCGCTTGAAAGGGGGAGAAAGTAGCCATGGTGTCCACTGCTAGCTGTGTCAGCCCCACTGAGACCGCGAGCTCCTACAAGGGACCAAACACAAAAGAGGTGGAAAGGAGGAAACATGTCAGATCTCCTGCTATGAATGGTGACGGACATGAAGAAAGTCATGAGGAAAGAAGAATATCACCTCAACTAACACAAGGCCCAACTCACTAGTCCCTAGGGCCTCCAACACTGGCTGTGCTAGGCTTGAAGTGATTCCCCCTTCTTCTGTAAGGAGGCTAGGCACAATCAAGGGCCCTAACATCAGTCGGGGTGGGCTGAACGTGGGAAGGTCACTCCCATAAGAGAGAGACGGGGTGCTGGCTCCTGACTCTAACTCTCGCCCTTCTTCGTCGCTAGAAGGTTCATAGTCGACGAGCTCTTCAGAAGGTAGACTCTCAGACAACTCGACGATTGTTACACCAGGGCCCTCCAGGCATGCCAAGCCATCTAGGGTTGCCTCCGAAGAAACCTTCTTCGCAGCTAAGGTGGCCAACCGCTCCGAAGACCGTCGGGTGGGCAGCACACCTAGAGCCGAGGGCTCGAAAGAAGGAGCTACAATAGGCTCTGAAGGGATGATAGCTGGTCAATGAAAAATGGGGTTGATAAAAAAGGGAAAAAGAATAAGCACCCCCACTCAAAGTCTAATGAGCAACAATAGTACCTTCACTGCCATGGCTAGGTGTCGGTGAAGGGAGATCGCTTTCGGTCAGAACTATGGGTACTTCGATACCTTCCCCCCCTCGGGGCCACTGGCGGTTACGACCTCCTCTATGGTTGGAGCAGAAGGGGCCGCTGGGTTTGAGTGAAGAAGATAAATTAATGAAGACCTAGTCCATGTCCAAATGGAAGAGTTCAAAGAAGTGTACCTATCAAAGAGGGTGTCTATTATTGCGCCACCTCAAACTCCTCGAAAGAGGGGACCACTGGTAATGGAACACTGGGTCCTGCTGCCGCCTACGTCCGCTGCTCAAAGACCTCTGCTCGAGCCTTCTTAGCCCAAGAAATAGCCTCCGTCACCTGGGATCTTTTGCACTGTCGAGACCCCCTAGAAGGCAAGGGCGTAGTGGTCGGAGCAGTGATCGGGGCTTCAAAATAGCTAGGCTTTTGCGCCTTGGAAATTAACTTTCGGTATTCCAAAGTTGTTTTGGAATCTGAGAAATCTGCAAAAGAAATGTGGGCACCTAATGATTATGCGGAAGACATGTATATATGCCGAAAGGAGGAGTGAACAAAGATAAAGAATGAATAGAATGAGACAGGATACCTGGTGGACCTGAATATAATGAAGAAAGGGACCAATAATACAAAGGAGGTTCTTTGTCCTTGGACACACCCTCCCGAGCCAGCCAACAGATGTCACCAATAGTGGCACAATGTTTAGCTAGAAGTGCCAAATCTTCATGGCCATGAGCTGATAAGCTGTAATATAAACCAAGATGGTCTACTCCTCATCCGTCAGTGTATTTGAAGGCAGTAAATAAAGGCCTTTCCAATATCACCTCGGCCTTATCAGTTATGGAAAGGACATGAATGCGCAACAAAGTAAACAGCCAGGAGGTCTGAGCATAAAAGGTTGGCCGCCAATCCTCCTTCCGTACAAAAGTTCTATATAGAATAAATCACACAAGGGTGAAATGCAGAACCGATTTCCAGATCAGTCTCTGGAGAAGAAGGCTATGGGCTGGGGTTTAAAATACAAACATTTGAAAAATCAAGTACCACAATCAACGTCATTCACGCGAAGGTCCATTGGGTGTCCGCGGGATGTCCGAAATTAGGCGCCTACAATCATCGTGACCACACTCTGTTCCATAGTTTGCACGTCCCCAAGTTTGAGTTCTGATGCACATAGAATCCTTAAAAACTAACTCAACTCAGTCAATGTTCCCCATATAGGCTTTGGCAATATGTCACGGAATGCAATGGGCAGAAGTCTCTCTATGAACACATGACAGTTATGACTTTTCAATCCATATATTTTTTCCTTATTGACATTCACACAACAAGATATGTTAGACACATATCCCTCAGGGAATCTTAATTGCTTCAATCACTGGTAAAGTTAATTGATCTGTGTGTCTTTCAACACGTAAGCTGCTTTAGGTTGCACAACTTTACCCCGTGCCTGTCGTAATTCCAACTCTGGTCATTTGCAAAGTATCTTCAAGTCTGCTCGCGCCTTAACATTGTCCTTTGTTTTGGCATTCACGTTCATGATGGTGTTGAATACATTATCAAAGACATTCTTCTTAATATGCATGATGTCCAAGTTGTGCCATATCAAAAGGGCTGACCAGTAAGGTAATTCCCAGAAGATACTTTTCTTTACCCAGTTGTGATCCTCTCCAAATCCATGAAGATGTCGTGTACTACCCGACAATTGCACTATATCTGGTATATTTTGCACCTGTACCGCCATTTGTCGACCAGACATCCATTCCAAGTCTGCTTCATCCATTTCAACTGTGTTCTGAATGAATGAGTCCCTTTACCTTTGGAAAGGATGGTCAATTGGTAGAAACTGTCGATGACAATCGAACCAGCATGATTTCTTACCATATTTCAGGACAAATGATTTGGTATTAGCCATACAGTAAGGACATGCCAACCTCCCGTGTGTGCTCTAGCCAGATAACATTCCATATACAGGGAAGCCACTTATTGTCCACATCAATGCAGCCTTCATAGTGAAATTTTACTTTCTATACTCATCATAAGTAACAACTCCATCATTCCATAATTTTTTTCAACACATCAATCAATGGTCTCAGATATATGTCTAAATTTTTTCCTGGATTTTTTGGACCTGGAATCACCAAAGTTAAGAAAAGGTTCTCTCACTTCATGTACATGCCCGGCGGAAGGTTGTACGGCGACAGGAACACTAGCCAATATGAGTAAGATGCCACTGAACCTCCAAATGAGTTGAAGCCGTCTGTGCATAAACCAAGCCTAACATTCTGTGGCTCGTGAGCAGAAGTAGTATAGGTACGATTGAAATGAGCCCAAGCTCACCATCGGCGAGATGACTCATTATATCATCTACACGGCGTACTCTTTCCGTGTGCCATATCATATGTCAAGTTATCTTTGATGACATATACATCCGTTGCAATCTAGGCGTGGGAGGGAAGTATCGTAGTGTCTTGTAAGGCACATCCTTCAGCTTTGAATTGTCCCCTCTCTTTGGTTTAAATCTATCATGCTGATAAATATCACATGATCTTTTATCTACATTATCTTGATAATCTAGCATACAGTGATTAGGGCATGCATCTATTTTTTGGTATCCAAGCACTAACTCATTCACCATCTTCTTTGCACGGTAAAAATTTTCAGGTAGCCTCTCATCTCGAGGTAGAATACCCTTGATAAGGAGGAGCATACGGTCAAAAAAACTCTCACTAAGGTGAAATTCAGATTTCAAATTCAACAACTGTGAGACAGCAGTCAAGAGAGTGTGATTTTCACAACCATCCCACAATGGCTCATCAGCATCTCGAAGTAATTGATAAAATCTTTTAGCCGTCTTGTTTGGTGGTTCAATTTGTTGTACACGTGTTCCCCTTGTGCATTAAAGGTAGGGCCAGCAGCATCGATTACCATATTTGCATAGGTACTTATGCCTGCAACTTTGGCGGGCTCATACGACTAGACATCCTCACCATGACACACCCAATTCACATAACCTTTCGTGAACCCTTTCCTGTATAAATGATATTGCACATCCTATAGCGAAAAAAATCTCCTATTTTTACAATGTAAGTAAGGACATCAGATGTAACCACGCTAGTCCACTGCTATTGGATGCCCCAACACAAATTGAATAAAACTATCAACTCCATCCTTAAACTTCTCTGACACCCTTCCATCAACTACTCTGTGATTCATCCATGAACGATCAAGTCTACCCATATTTACCTAACAAATTAAAAAAATCCAATCAATATGTCATATTAAACTTCTAAAAAAAATCTTGATAGCATCTCCCCTAAAAATTGACTATTTTTCACATTTGTACAACTTGTTTATTCAGATATACATCCAAATCCACGTGCACTTTCACACACATATTCACACACCCACATTGACATCAACATCATCTTTTGGGGAAAAAAATCATATCTACATTCAAATCCACATTCTCATAGGCATCCACACCTGTCAAAAAAATTAATTCATATACACATTCCCCTCATCCCTCTCCCCTCCCCTCCTATCACCCTCCCACCATGCCCTCCCTGCCCCCTTCCCTCTGTCATTTAAATTAGGTTATTAATCAAGATTTTCGAGGGGCCTAGGGTCCTCAATTTCTTGGTGGGAAACCTAGTGGGTGATTTTCCTGTTTTATTCATTTTGGAAGTTGGTCGTGTTTGTTATTATTTTCATGGCGTCGACGCAGTGAGTTTAAAGGGTCGACGCTGTGGCTTGTATGGGGTCGACGCATTATTTAAATTGGCGACTTTTAGAGGGTCGTTAGTTTATTATGAGACGCCTTTTAAAGTGGCGTTATTTATCAAATTGGTGACTCTCATTAAGTTGTTATTTAATCTTTTGTCAGGATTTTTATAATTTTGAAAATTCAGGGTTGCTACACCATCCTTTTAACCCTTCTGAGTCTTCAGTCTCGTGGGTGGCGGTATGAGTCTCGGGTTATCGGACCTTCCCAGTAATCAGATTCTCGGGTCGTTACAGAAAGGGTAAGAGAGAAGGTGTGCGTGAGAGAGAAGGTGAGATGGTGAAAGAGAGAGACACGGAGGGTGAAGTGGGGTTGACGTAGCGTGGGGGGTGCGTGATCAGGTCGACGTAGTGATGGTGGTGTCGGTGGGTGTGGTAGTGACGGTGGGGAAAGGCATGCAGGGGGGTGCGTGTTCGTGGAGGAAGAGTGGTGTGCAGGGTAGAAATGAGGTGTGTGCAGTAAGGTAAGTGTGAAGGGAGAGAGGGAGCAGGGAGAGCGGTGACGAGAAGACGGCGAGGGTGAGAGGGAGAGGGTGAGCAGAGGCGAGTGGGTGGTGTGGTGGCCTTGGCTGTGGGACGCGACGGCTCGGCGGATGGGAGAGGGGAGATGAGGTGGTGGTTGCGGTGCTGCATGGCCGGTGCGAACGTGAGAGAGAAGGAGGGAGAGAGAGAAAAGAAGGGAGCAGGGCCGGAAGCGGCGATGCGGTGAGGGCTGGGTGAAACCGGAGGGGGGCTTACAGCGACGGTGGATGTGGTGAGGAGGAGAGGACGAGTGTGGCGGCTCCGCGGTGTGTGTGCATGTGCATGGGGGAGAGGGGCAGTGAGACGGTCGTGGTGTGCATGGGGAGTGTGTGGGCGGCTACAGGTGAGAAAGAGAGGGAGAGGAAGCGAGAGAAGCAACAGTGGCATGGGCGTGGTGGCGAGGATGAGCGGGAGAAAGGGCTGAGAAGGGAGAGAATCGTGGAGAGAGAGAGAGAGGTGGGTGTTGTGGTTACGGTGCACACGGGGTTGACGCCGCATAGGGGAGACGAGAGAGTCGGGGGTGGCCCGCGGTGAGGAGGTGTGGTCGTGCATGCCATGGGTTACATGTGTGTAGTGAGCAGGAGTAGGGAGAAGACACCGCTGTGAGCTACGTGAAACCGGAGGGGGGCTTACGGCGACAGTGGATGTGGTGAGGTGCATGAGGAGAGGGAGGAGAGATGCGAGGTCGCCGTGGGCTAGAGAGAGAAATAGAGGAGGCGACGGGGTGATAGTGCGGACGATGAGAGGAGAGGGAGAACAGCGGGGTACTCGTGCATGGCCGACGGCGGACGCGGTGAGTGCTAGGCGAGTGAGGGTTAGAGCGAGAAGCATGCAACGGTGGGAGCGCGGCCACGGTGAGGGGTGACGGGATGGCGATGGCGGTGGGGGACCAGGCTGCTTGCGGCGACGACGGCGGCGTGCATGAGGAAGAGAAAACGGCAGCGGGGGGAGCAGGTTGGGCTGTCGTGATGCTCACGTCCCCGGCTCCAGCCAGTCGCCGCTGATGAGGCCCACACCGTGTGAACGCAGTGGCCCTCCTTCACCGGCGGGCTTCCTCTCCATTGTCGTGGAAGTAGGAGATGACACTGTACATAAATCTAAAACCTTCTCAAAGTTTGTGACTCATGTAATTTTTTTTAATTTAACCCCTTTGACACAATATTATTATTAATCATGTAATTTCTATTCTTCTTACATATGTCTCAAGTCCCATGATTATGTTATGCATAAAAATTTAATTAATTAAAGAAAAATCTCACTTTTTGTAGGACTAAGATTAATGTTATCCCTCAAAACTGATTATGATTATCATATATCCCCGTTAAACATTTCCCTCGGAGATTACAACTAGGATGAGAAGAAATCCAGTGGGTTGAGGTCCTCGTAATAGGACTATGAAACGAAGGAATAGGAATAAGTAAAGAGCTGATCAGCCTGCAGGAAGGTGTTTCGTCCACCCCAATGGCGACGACCCTCGCCACGATGCCTCCTCGCCTTTTCCCTTGCTCCACATCTTGGCCGCCACTCGCACACGCACACACCAACCTCGGCCCCGTGGGTTACGGGCGCCGACCACTGCGTTAAGTGTGAGCTCATCCCCGGTGTTGTTCCTCGAAAACAAAGGAAAATGAGACAAGGGAGACGTCACGTGGGCGACTTGGGGTTGGGGTTTTCCATACTGGACCTCGTCCAAGGACAAGGGACAGCTTACTTGCCCCCCGAACGCTGCCCGACTAATTAATTGCTCATCTCCTTTGGATCCGGATCCTCTGCCCACTTGAGAATGTGGAATTCTACGACACTGGACCTCGTCCAACGACAAGGGCCACTTGGGGTTGGAATTCTACGTTTTAAATGTAACTTACCCGGTAGCCAAGGTTTATCGGATGGATCGTACCAACCGTGCTGATTTCAATCCGATACGATTTAATACGGCCGGTACGCTCTTGTGCCGCAAACTTAACTACAATCGTGGACTTCCAAATGATCGATAGAGAAGACTTCATCTTGGTTACCCCTTATAACGTTACCTTTGTTGTTGAAGTCTACGTACCCCATTTTGATTGGCATTAAAACTTAATTGGATAAACACGAGGGCCAATCTAATCGGTCATGTGAAAACCGACTTCCCCCCAGTAGTTGGGTTCCCCAACTTCTTGGGGGTCATGTTCGTGGACCTCTTGGAGATCCAAGAGATCGGGCCTATCACCCCCGTGGAGGCGACACTTGGAGAAATGAAGGCAGTGGGCTGCTTCGTCCACCATATTGTTGCAAGGAAGAAGCACACTCCAGCTGCCAGGAGGGCGACAAAGAAGACTGGCGGCACAGTCCAAGGCCGGCTCTCACTCTTGGGCAAATCCGTCATGATCGGAGGAGTCCGAGTATACCTAAACGGTCGCCAGGCCATGATCTTGCCCGACAGGGTGATACCAACCGTACCGATGCACAACCAGTTTCAAGCACTGGCCCGAGATCGAAAGGAACGCACCAGGTCCAAGAAGAAGGGAGGGCCGGCCCCGAAGTCGACCAGATTCAAACAAGTATGGGTGCCCAAGGGGTGGACCCTAGCCCCAGCTCAACCAGAGCCCGTCAGGATTGGCCGGCTCGAGGTAGAAGAAAGAGAAGATGAAGGGATAACGACCAAGGCGCCTTCTCATGTGTCCCGAAGACCAGCCTTCTACGCTTGCGGCCGACAGGCAAACATTTATTCAAATGATAGAAGATATGGCAAGATGGCCGAGTGGAGGCGCCTCACCTATAAACCATCGGTGCAAGCCCGAACATCACCATCAACTATCTGCCCTACCCAGGGACAAGACGATATCACTCAAGCCGTGCGGGGATATCTCTGCGGCCTTGGAAACACCTTGTTGGGGACTTAGCGTCTCCTAGAAGTCGTGAATGGTTCCGGAAGAGACCGGGGACAACAAGTCAACCTGGAAGACATTGAAGATGCGGAGTCAGGATGTTATGGGCCACCCCTCTGTGAAGAAGCCACACCGAGGATTTTAGTGTTTGATAGGTTAACTTTCCCTGGACAATCGTCCAACCTGAAGAAACAAGAAGTTGCAGATTTACACCTGCAATATGGCTAGAGTGGCCAGCCAGTGCGGGGCCCTCCCCGAAGATCAAGAAGAAGTGGCCAGGCTTGCTGAAAAGTCGGGCCCCATAACTAGAAGGATGAGAGCTACAGCTGAGGTGATACAAGCCCTCATTGGCGAAGCAAGTTCAGATGTGATCACCATGACGACGAACATAATCACCACCGAAGATGAAGGAGAGAGGGCAACACCTTCTCTAGATACTCTACTGGAAGGGGGAGGCCAAGCTCCCAGCTCATCTACCCCTGATCGAGCAATGATGATGTTGCTTCAAGCCTACCGACAGGAGATCGAAGCTCTGAAGAGGCAAGTGAGCAAATTAACCATGCATGCTTCTGCCTCAAAGTAGATTGAAGCTCCTCTTGAAACATCTTGACGAGGTGCTGAAGATCTTGAGGGTTCGCCCCAGATGACGACTTCTTAGCCAATTCCCAACTCTACTAGGGGCACAGTCGCAATAACCCCTCTGGCTCCTCAGCACCAAGGAACTACCACTGCACCCGAGGCGATGGTGTTGACAACGCCACATATGCAATTGGCTCATTTCTACCCCGAAGCGGTGGATTCGACAATGACAAACAAGCTCATGATCGAGCAGATAATTGAAATGAAGCTGGACGATCGGGGCAGTGAAGAATCTGTCTTATTTGATGTGTACAAGGTGCCCTACCCTGTCCATCATGCGGTGAAAAGATTGCTTCCTGGCATCAATAAGCCACCAAAGTTCAATAAATTTAATGGCCAATGTTCGCCAAAGGAACACATAGCCTATTACATCAACGTGATGGGCGATCTGGCGACCGATGAATCGTACCTGTTGAAGTTCTTCGGGTCCTCGCTCACAGGGCTCACCTTCGAATGGTACTTGAACTTGTCGATGGGGTCTGTCAACGACTGGCTAGATTTATAAAGGAAATTTTGGGAGCGGTTCCATGTAACCGAAAGGGAGGTCACAGTGGCCGAGCTCTATGTAACCAGGCAGAAGAATAATGAAACTACCCTGAAATTCATCAAGAGATGGTGGAACCTCAGCATGAGGTGTAGATGCCCGCCACACCAAGAAGATGCGGTTTAGATCTGCAAGCAGAATTTGAAGCGCGAAGTTTTCAAGAAGATGATCGGGATGGAGATCAAGTCATTTGATTGATTAAATAATGTGGTTGCAAAAATCGAGTCCTACCTCTCTAGATACCCTTCTGTGTCGGTCACCTCGGCCCAAAAAGGAAAATTAGCTAATAAGCGGCCCGTGTCCAAAGAAGTCAACACCATCAACATCAAGGATTTCGAGAAGCAGAAGGACAAGGATGAAGAAGTCGCCGGCACTCCTCCGGTCAAGCCGGCTGAACAACAAGAGGCCGCCACCTTGCGGTCCAGAATGAAGAAACTTTACTCCTTCCCAAAAGAGAAGACCTAGGTCATCTTCGAATGGGCTACCAGATACAACAAAATCACTCTCCCGGAGCTGAAGAGACTCGGTGACATCAAGAGGAAAGATGATCCTCCATTTTGCCCATGCCATCAGATGCTTGGGCACACCCTGGAAGATTGCTATGTCTTCAAAGACATTATTGAGGGCATGATCAAGAAGGGAGAGCTCCAAATGGGCGAACAGAAGGTGGACCCACCCTGCCCGCACAAGATGTCGGTCATGGGGGTAACCATAAATATGATATCCTTATACCAACAACTACCCAAAGAGGTGTCAGATGCTTGTACAAAGCACACCTATGAGGCATTCCCCCCCCCCCAAAAAAATAACACCCGCGGGCCCGAGGGGGGGGGGGGGGCGGGGGCGACGCGGGGGCAGCAGGAATGTCGGCGTCTGTGGCGAGCGATGTTTCGGGGAGGCGGAGCGGGGAGTTGCCGGATGGGGACACGGCGTCGACGACTACGACGATTGCGGCGAGGTCGTCCATAGTGGACTCGTTCCGGGGGTGCGGGATATCGGGGATGAGGATCGACAAGGCGGACCTGAGGGCGAAGATGATGATGCCCGAGTACCTCCGGGTGGCCATGTCGGAGGCCATCAGCGCGAAGGATGTTGAAGCCGGGGTGGAGAGGTGGAGGGCGGGCGGGCACGAGGGGGAGGAGGGGCCCGAGGCACCCATGGTTGTGTTTGTGAACTCCCGCAGCGGGGGGCGCCACGGACCGGTGTTGAAAGGGAGGCTGCAGGAGTTGATGGGGGAGGAGCAGGTGATTCCACTTCCCCCTGTGTCCTTCCGCGGCTTTTTGTGTGGCGTCCGTCTCTTTTTTCTTTCTTTCTTTTCTTCTTCTTTTCCCTCGGAGGTGGTTTTTGGTACTGGGGAGGAGGTGGGATTGGGGACTCGGGTTTTTTTTCGTTTTCTCAAATGGGGAACCGTTTGAAATCTAGTTGCTTATATTGGATTCTCATGTAAAGATCCCTGCTTTAGTTGTTAGCAAGAGCAGAGCAGGTTTGTGGATCAATGCTCTTGACTGATTAGGTTACTGGTGGTTTCACTTGGCCTTTCTGCTTCGCAGACTGCAGTTTATGTTTTTCTTTTGCTTGGGCCCTCGGTTTGAATCCCCCAAAACCTGTTCCTATTGCGATCCCAACCCCCTTTCTACTGGTTGGTGTTCACTTCAACAGCTTTCTTTTGCTTGCTTTAGAAAACAAAACTTGCTCATTCTGTCATGTATTATGTTGTGCAGGTGTTTGATCTCTCAACTGTGAAGCCTTCTGACTTTGTTCAATATGGATTGGCTTGCCTGGAGAGGTTGGCTAGTCTTGGTGACAACTGTGCAAGGGAAACCCGGGAGAAGTTGAGGGTCATAGTACGTAACTGTAGACAATTTCAAGATCCATCATTTGCATACTATGTTCGTAGGTTTTTGCAGATTTTAGACTTTTAGATTGGTATGGATTTCTTTGCGAATCGCAAAGACCAAAGTTAACATTGGCCCATCCACATCGGGTAGGATCAAATCCAAGATCTGGGGAAATCCTAGTGGCTGGATGTCAGATTTCAAGCTTTCACCAATCCACTATGCATGTTTATTATGGGGCTCACCTCTTTTGCATTGAGCACTTATTGCTTCAAATTCATGCATCTGACAGTGGAAGGCTGTGCTGGTCTTAAGCTTACTTGGTCATTTTCGACACAGCTTTACATTGCTATGGTCCTCTAGTTGGTTTCTTATGCATGCATTTCTATCCTTGGTTAAATTTGAGGCCTTTTGTGCAGGTTGCAGGGGGTGATGGGACAGTAGGCTGGGTCTTAGGAAGTCTATCAGAACTTTATGTGCAGAGCAGGGAGCCAGTTCCTCCAACTGGTATCATTCCACTTGGAACAGGCAATGATCTTTCAAGAAGCTTTGGATGGGTAAGGATTTGGTTCTACTTGTAACTTACTGACTTCAAATCATACCGTGGCTATTTATTTGTTTCTGATAATTAGTTGTTCATAGGGTGGTTCATTTCCTTTTGCATGGAAGTCAGCAGTGAAACGTTCTCTTCAAAGAGCCATTACTGGCCGTATATGCCGTCTTGACAGGTAAAAGAGTAGGCTTGTTTTTGCAGAATTTCTGGATCCATGACTTCTCTATAGTTTACTTTTTCTTCTATTATACTCTATTTATTGCTGTTACTGAAGGCTTGTTAACAGCAGTTCCAATCCTCCAATAAGGTGAAAATTCAACATCATCTCATATGGTATGGGTGGTATTTTTGATTGCTTGATGATTGAAACCTAAACCAGGATCTTTAAATGGAAAATATGGATAGATGATACATTAACACTACTTCAAACTGGAATCTGTAAATGCATAATATAGATAGGTGATGGACTATCACTACTTCACTGATGCTCATGGAATCAACTTAATAATTTTATGTGCATTCTTTCAATGGAGGAACATAAAGCTACTGTGACACCGTCCTATATATATGCTTCTGCCTGTAAGGATGAGAAATTTAGCTGTCATGCATCTATTGCCACCTGATGGAGAATATGTTCTAGAGAATACTCAGCAAAGCATGAAGGATAGATGAATATCCTTCTAGATAGTACCTCTTTCTCCAGCTGCTCTCATAAATCCATGCTTCTCTTTGCTGATGTAGAAAAAACATCATGGATTTCTCATATACTCCATGGATATTCATAAAGTTGTGACATTTGAATGATCTCAACAAATGTTGTCTAGATGACACTAGCTCCCAGTTTGTTCTTCCATTACAATACCCTTTCGTGGACAGAATTTGTGGGTACTGCATTGCGGTTGTTGCATACAAGAGTATTCCCATGCTTATGCTTGAGAACATTGTTGCATCATATTACTATTGGAAGGGAAGAGCATACGGCATGTTTCCCTCTTGCCCAGTTCTGCAGACCTATTTTCTTAATCAGAAACAAGGTATTTCATTTGAACAACAGGAAGCAACTAATGATGACTTTTTATTTTCTTAATACAGTTGGCATGTTGAGGTCACGATGCCTGCAGGAGAAGAAAAAATACAATTGCCACATTCTCTTAGACACAAGGAGGAGTGCACATTCAGTCTGGTAATTTACCATTTTGTTTCCTTTTGTCCCAGTGTATCATTTACTAGATAGATCTTCATTCTCAGAAAAGAAAGAAGCACACTGGTTTCTGGCATTTCGACCTTGGTTCAATATGGACAAGTTAAATTATTATATTATCTAGTGTCTGCACCCATGGGTGGTTCCCTGGTTAGGGTCTAGGCAGCACCGCTCGGGGGGTTTTACCAACCCCGCCCCTTGTCCCAGCTGGCAGAACCCATGATGCACAAGCAGTAGGGTTCATAGGTCCGAAGCGGGCACATGTTGAGGTTGGTGGTGGGAGTGGGTTGCCCTCGGTCATCCAAAAAAAAAAAACCATCAACCTGGAGTTGCCAAAGAGATCAAATACACAAGCAGTAGGGTTCGTAGGTCCGAAGTGGCCACATGCTAGGGTTCGTGGTGGGGGTGGGTTACCCCCGGTCATCCAAAAAAACAAAAAATACTATCAACCTGGAGTTGCCAAAGATATCAAATACATTTGACCAAGTTGAGTCTAAGATGCAGCAGGACATCCAAGGCTGTTACTGTTCATGCAAATTACGGAAGAAAAACATCATTTCATATGATGCTTTATCAGTTCTAATATTGATCGGATAAGGCTGTATGGGTGATGAGTGATGTTTCCTCCCAAGTGTGTTCATGGGACTAGAGTGTGAACTCCAAATGAAACCTGACGCCTCCTGAGAATTTTGATCTTAATTTCTGTCATCCAGGATCAAGCCGTCCACTGACCATTTTATTGGTTTTTTTTTCCCGAACGTGGGTAGTACCACAAGTTATAGAAAAGAAAAAAAAGTATACATGTAAGGGGGGAGTACTCTCACACAACTCCCAAATTCAAAAGTCGGCAGACAACTCTCTGCCTCAGGAGCAAAAAAAAGCAAATCAAATCCAACCCGCTAAACACAAACCCCCATCGAGCACAAAAGTACACACAAGTCCCCGCACCTATCAACACCAACCACCCAACCAGACAACTCCCAAACAATGGAGAAATGGAAGTGTAAGTGCTCCAAAAAAGCAAAATCGCCCTCCTCAACGCTCGTTGACATAGACCAAAAGATCAAGAAAACCCTTCCTCCACCTACTCCTCAGCTTGCTTTTGTCCCTCCTTTCCTACAAGCTGCTTCAGCCTTTGCCTTTCTAGCTATATCCGCTAGTTATCTACATTTGATCAAGCGTAAAGAAGACCTCAAGTCTTTATCTACGCCCATATCAAATATATCAATCAGCCTAGCAGTCTCACTTGTCTGAGTCTCCATATGCTTTTTCACCTTTGCTAAAATATGTTTGACCTCCTCCTTGTTGAGACTCCCGTTCTCCACCTTAGTTAAATCCTCCCCTTGGTAGGTTTCCTCGACTTGCTCCAACATCGCGTGCAAATATTCCGACTCCTTGGGCGGGGGTGGTAGGGTTAACACCGCTTGCTGACCAAAGCGCGATGGCTGCCTTCGCCTCCGCCTCTGCCACGAGATCCCCATCCGTAAGACCAACGGTTGGGGAGTCCGACGTCTTAAGACAAAGCAAAAGTGCTTGCTGGAGTTGCTCTTTGATCAGGACGAAGAGGGATGACAATTCTTGAAGCACCTCCTCCCCCTCTCCATTGCCACTGCAGCCCTCTCTTGTAGATCCCACGGCTGCAGGAAGACCGAGAACGAGCTGGCCTTCGCTCGAAGCATGCAATACCTTAACACCATCTTTAGACTTCCTTCCTTTCGACCCCTGGGGAACCTCACAAGTGTCGAAATTAGGGCTACTAGATTGTCGGATACCGATAGTTGGAAGTCCGGCGAGTGCAGTGGCTTTAGCCTTGCGTTGCCTCTGCCTCATTTTCAGACGTGCCTTTCGCTGATGAGCCCAACAACGGCTCCACGTAGCCCTCGTGGAGTTCTGAAGTGAAGGCCTCTGCCAGCCCTACACTGTACCTGGTAATAGAACCACGACCTCTGCCTCCGCCATTCCAGCCTTTGTCGGACCTCTGAGGACCCGACGAGGGACCCCGCCCCCACCACTACATCAAAGGAAGCCCCATCACTGGCCTCCCCGATGACGGAGAGACTTGGCACAGAAAGCGTGGGCAGAGAAGGGCCCACAAAAGTCACCGTCGTCACCGGGACTGCAGGCCAGATCGCCCTAGGGAAGATGGCGGCCACTAGTAGCTGTCTAGCTGTCGCCCCACCATCTGTCGGGAGAGGCAGTTGTAGACGGGCGGAAGGGGTCTGTTGTATCAGGTGAGGAAGACGCCTAGGCTAGGTCTCGTGGACCCAACAACCCCAAGACTAACGGGTAAGTCACAGGTCTTGCAGGACTCGGACCCTGACCTGCCAATGTTTGAATCGATCGCCTTCTTACCCCAGTCTGGTGCGCCCCCAGTCGAAGAAGACTCGGTTCCTATGCCCGGCCCAACAACTGGCTCAGCTTATAAAGCCACCGGCCCACCACCACTCGGCCCAGTACTGTTGCCACCCATCATTGCAAATGTGAAATTTGAATGGACGGCCAGGGAGCCTCTGTTGGAGGAGTGTGGAGTCTGATCCGGATGTTGGTAGGCTTCCCCCTATCCTTTCGCGGATCCAACTTCGCGGTAAGTTGGCGGGGGGTTGCAGAGGGGCAGCGCCCCCGAGGCGAAAATTCTGGGGGGTATTATTGTAATTTCACCCAGGAGAGTTGCCCTAGGCTCCTTGTATATAAAGGCTGCATCTCTTGTAATTGTTCTTAAGTGCGAAATAAGAAATCTCAGTGCGGCCGTGGATGTAGGAAGACACATCGCCTCTTCGAACCACGTAAATCTCTGTGTTCTTATGGTTTGATCTTTTCTCCCTCTTTCTTTCTTCCTCCTCCGTTGTTTGTCCATCTCTACAGGTGCTCCGGTCTCGAACAACTGGTATCAGAGCCTTGTTCGGGTTCGGAGGAGCAGTGGGAGCGATGGCTGTAGGTGGGACTTTGGTGTGCCCCGAATAATTCTATTTTTCCTTCTTTTTTCGATTGCACCCATGGGCCGAGGTGGATAGCTGGAGATTTCACTCCTTTTTATGCCCCCAGGCTAGGGTGGATAGCTGGAGAGGAGTTGCCCAGAGCACCTCTTTACATTAGGTAGCTTGTTATGAATAGTCATATAGACAAATAGTAGTGGGGAGATCTGGCTATTGGATTCCACCATTTTTCTATTGTAGGCAGCCCCCTCCCAAAAGTGGGTAATAGAGTCTTGTTGTGCCTAGCAACACTTCAAAGCTTGATTGAGACTGGAACCCTTTTCATCTCTTGTCCCCTATCAGGTGTGTGTTGGAATAGAATTCCTATTGACTCCAGGAAAGGAGTATGCTGCTAAGTGCCTCCTGAGTGAACTAGCCCCACTTGGCAGTTGTTTTTTCAGTTGCCCCCCCTTCACGCGGAGTGACCTGTGAGAGGCTTGTGGAAGGTGGGAGTACATCCCCCTCAAAGAGAGTCGGGCATCCCTCATCATGTATTGGAATATGCAAAGCAGCGGTTGCATCGCGCTGGGTCCTTTCATTTGTAGGGAGGACTTGTCATAAATTTTTTTGCATATCTTCATCATTTGGTTGTCAGCCTTGCCATTGGTTGACTCCATTCATGAATTAATATGCTTGAGTAAAACATGCAGCACATTGAGTAGTAGAGCAGCATCTCTTCTTTTCATCTTCAAGTTCATTCCTTCTCTTTTCTTCAGTAGTTGCCCTGGGGACGGCACACCAGTTGCATTTTGTCCGGCACCTTGCATTATTTATTCACCTTCTTGGCACAATTGAGGGAGCTCATAGTGCACCTCAGAGGATGTGCTATTCTAGCTGATATTGAGAGGTCATGTTGGTCGCTGTCTTAAAGATGAACATTTGGTGAGGACGAGGTGGGTCAACCCTATATTCACCTATCTGTAATTCACCATTTTGGATCAGGTCTTCAATGATGTCTTTAAATGCATAGCAGTCCTTGATGAGATGCCCCCTCTTTTGGTGATAGGGGTAGAACCGAGAGTCATATTTTCTTTCACTGTTATTTGGTCTCTTAAGCTCCATGAGGATGACCTTGTTGCATTCGAGAGCCCACTCGAATAGAATTTATGTCTTGTCCTGGGGAAAGGAGTATGGTCTTTTCATTCTTGCCCTTAGTGAGAGGGGCTTTTGCTTAGCAGTCTTGGTAGAAGAAGGGCCAGCTACCTCTTTTGATTTCTTTAGTTGATGCTCAATGGCTTCAAAGTCAGCAGTGTTTATTTCTTCTTGTGCCGACCGCTCTTTCATTGGCTTATTCCCCTGAATTGGGGTAGCAGAAGCTGGGCAGTATTTAGCTAGAAAGGCTTCAATGTCAATTGCCATGCCTTCTAATTGGTCGAAATAATTGACTTCGAGGCCAATTACCCTTTGCAGGATCTCTTTCCTTAGATTGAGCTTGCATAGTTGGACAACGTCCTTGTAGCTCGGTGGATGTTTGCACTTTACACTTAGATTCTTCTAGCGTTGAATGTAGTCTGAAGCAGACTCATCATCTTTTTGTTTGGTCATATACAATTCCACTTTGGTAACTTCTTCCTCAGCGGATTCTATCTCAGTTGCATGTTCCATTGCTGGCTTGTTTGTTACGACTACAACTATTAGGGTTCTGGTGCGAGCCTACTGATTGTAGAGGTAGCATCACATGAGGTGTAGAAGCTACCCCTTGACGCACCTAGAGTGCTACGGGGTACGTGGAGGCCACATGGTATGGCTGTAGCAGACTAGTGCTCCCTTCATGTCCTTGTGTTACCTGGGGCATAGCCAACTATGGTGAGGCTCCAAATGATTTGGGGCCACCTTGTTGGGCCTCGGATGAGGGTCTTGCCTGCCCAAGTGTGGCTGAGAGTAAACCCATCTCACTCAATCTTTTTTTTCAGCATCTCTACTTGTATTTTCTGATAGAGCTCCGTCATCAAAGCAAGGTTAGCTTGGTAAGAGCTAGGAATGCTATTTCCCGTACTGATCCAAGGTGGGACTAGTGACATATTGTTGTTGGCGCGGGACGCATTTAGTCCCGTATAGGTAGACTTTCTTGCTCCCATGTCCTCATGCGGAGGAGGGGTAGAACATCATACTTCTTTAGTAGGTAGTGGAGCGTACCCCCACTTTTCCCGGGACTTATGGTGAGAGGTAGAAGTCCTAGCTTGACTTGCCCTTAGTGGTGTATAGCATATTTCTTCATCTTCTTCTTTGACAGCTCGGCTTGCATTGGGCAAGGCCGATAGGGTGTTGCAGAAGAGTATGATGCCCTTCCTTTTGTTCTTTAGCTTATTCTTCTCTTTTCCCTCAGCGATTGACGCCTGATGTGTCAGGTAAACTTCGTGTCAGTCAAGCTTCCGCTACCTCTTCAGATGATGCTAGCATAGAGATACCATATTGACTGCTCTTTCCATAGCAGACAGTTCATGCGGGCGAGGAGGATCAACCTTATAGTCGCCCATTTGTGGCTCTCCTCTCCTGATTAGCTTTTGAATATCGTCTTTACAGATGTAGCAATCTTTAATAAGGTGCCCAACCATTTGGTGATCTGGGCAGAAGTGAGGATAGTCTTTCTTTCTGGCATCCTCCAATCTCTTTGACTTCGGTAGGGTAACCTTGTTGTATGTAACAACCCATTCGAAGAGGATCCGGGTCCTATCCCTGTCTCTATCTATCTATCTGCTACCTGGTATCAAGTCATATGAGTCTATAGGGGGAGTTAAAGTTGAATTGTGAGTTGGTCTCTAACTTGTATGGGAGGGAGATGAGATATAGGGGGAGAGAAAGCTGAAATCTTCCAAATCTGTCTCACATTGCATTTGTCTGTGTACTGTGCATATTTTGACTCACAGTATTCTTAGTACTATTATTTAAGTGTAACAGTGTTGCCATCATCAAAAAGGGGGAGAATGTTGTGTTCCCTCTAGTTTTGATGCTGGCAAAACTGTGACAAATTGATTTGATATTGGCAACAGTGGGTTGATTTGAGTTTCTCCTTAAGTCAGAATATGTTTCTGTTCACTATAAGATCAATGCATCTCCCAAAGCAAAGAATAATAGGTCGACGCATATATCCATTCTGGTCTAGAAGGTCGATGTGAGTATAGAAGACATACACTATCAGGTCAATGCACATTGCATACAGGTTGATGCACTATATGCTAGCTGGTGCATCACCAGGTCGATGCACAGTCTAGACTGGTCGATGTTGTTATTCAGTAATGAGCCAACGATTGCTGTATGGGGTCGATGCGATAAAGGTTATCATTCATAAGGTCG
The DNA here is from genome assembly GCA_024336825.1 of Amorphophallus titanum. Classification (NCBI taxonomy): domain Eukaryota; kingdom Viridiplantae; phylum Streptophyta; class Magnoliopsida; order Alismatales; family Araceae; genus Amorphophallus; species Amorphophallus titanum. The sequence goes on from JANBPO010009603.1 coordinate 28,935,112, forward strand.
CTGCACCTTGTGCATTTGCTTGGGGAGTCAGGTCGATGCAGCAATGCCATGTGTCGATGCATGTAAGCATTTCATTATACATCACCAGGACAGGTCGACACGCCTCAGTGGCACGTCGATGTTGTAGTACATGAAGTGCGGACCTGTGCATTGACAGGTCGATGCACTATGTATATGCATCAATGCAGATACAGTCTTCCTGACTAAATAAGGTCTACTTATGTGATATATAGGTCGATACTTTAGTTGCGGCATTCTTTTCTTCACGTCATTAAGACAGGTCTATGTACTTTGTCTGTGCATCGGTGCATGTGCAAACATTCACACATCGATTTGTCTGTTCTCATGAAAATATCTGAGCCTGCACTTCTTAGATACTTACTACTTGTTTCATGAGCCACATGATGACAAGATCGTTAATGAATCTCTATATTTGGTTTAGCAGGAAAAACAAAGATGAAGATCATCAAGTAATAATTTAGATTCATGCTCAAACACCTTAGACACATAAAGTTATGAAAAGAGAGGCCAAGTCCAAACGTCAGTTAAAAGTCAACAGTTAAGCTTCCTTGCTACGAAACAACCTCATCTATCAACTGGAGGAAGAAATTCTGATTGTCACATGGGTTCGAAAGTATAACCATTGAGGGCTCGTGATCCGAGGTGACTTCCCAGCACTTTGGAGATTCTTAACAAAATAACCTTTCCACGTGGCTGCATCTTAGAGAATCTTCACCTTTTCATCTGAAACATGGTCCAACAACTTTTCGAAAGCTTTGGGCGAGAGCGTTCCTTCCACACGCCAAATTGAAATCTTGTGGGGACCACAAGACTCACGATCACAAGGATAAATAGAGGTTGAGCTTTCGAGTCCAAAGAACGATTACGAGAGAGAGGAGCCATAGAAGAATAGAGAAAAGAGATCGAGAGAAGGAGAAGTAGAGGAGAGTTGCGAAGAGCCACTGCGAGTCTGAGAGTGAGAGAGTGCTGATGCTAATAAAAGTCTGAGAGTAGAAAATTGGAGTGCAAAGAAGGGAAAGAGAGAATAGAGTATCAGAAGAAGGAGTAGAATTCTAAGAGAAGAGAGAGTTTGAGAAGAAGCATGTTTGGTCTCGACTTCTGGATCAGATCCAGAGTCGAATTGCTCGAGAGAGAGCTACATTTGTTTTATCTTTGTTATTTTTCTTCATTCCTCTTGATTTGTTTTTGAATCGTTGTAAGCTGTATAATCAGCGGTCCAAGCTGTGAGGTAGCGGCGAGAAGTGTTCCTCGGACAGCAAGCTGTGAAGCTCAACGGTTGTAAGCTGTGTAGTCAGTGGATTCAAAGCTGTGATTCAGCGGAAGCCTCACTCGATTGAGTGAGGGGTGGACGTAGATCTCATGATTGAGATCGAACCACCTAAAAATAGCTTTGCAATGTGTGTGATTGCTCGATTCTTTACTGCTTCGCTTAGATGTATGCCTAGGACCATTCTCTACAGGCATATGATGCTTTTGATATTTCCATTCGTATGATGTGTATGTGCCTTCAACCAAGGAGTATATAGAAAGGCGTGGCTAGAAAGATAGGTTAGGTCTATCCGGAATGCCACCTCTTTCATGAGAAGATTATAAATCGAACGTCTGCCCCGTACTAGACTTGGTTGTGGGTTGTTTTTTGCATTTGTGTGTGCTAATCATTTGAGAATTAAAGTTGGTATGTATTATGGTGAGTTTATATTCGCATCTTACTTCTTAGAATTTCAGTCAATTATTTTTGGGGATAGATCTATTCACCCCCCCTCTAGATCTGTAGTTTATCCATCCTCATCACACTTTCATCTTATCAGTCAGACGACGTGCACTAGTGGCTCTCCAGAGCCCAAATAAATCATCACTTTGTGATTGGCACGCCTGTGCACTTAATAAACAAACAAATAAATAAATAAATAAATAAATAAATAACATATTAATAAAAGTGCGTCCACAGTCCCCAGCCCATCTCTCACGCCCTTGGTCACCCTAGCACGCCTCGGGGGGGGGGGGGGGGGGGCGCGCGGCGCGGGGGGGGGGGCGCCGGGCCGGCGGGGGGGCGGGGGGGGGGGGGGTGCGGGCGGGCGCGCCTGAAATTCATATTAACAAAACGAGGGAATGAAATCTCGAGTTGCATTTAAACAAACCCCACATTGGGGCGTAAATGTTCACAGATATATGTCGATCACTCGCGGACCATTTCATATTCGGACAGAAGTCCGTGTTTGTAGCATAAAAGATGGTGACAAAACCATGCAGATGTCTACCATGAACATTGCAAGTTTAATGAGAATGCGGGATTGGATCTCGATCAAGACGGGTCAAGTTTGACAAACTATCAGCCCGAGGCAGTGCCGGATCATGGCCATAACGGAATGGTTCCCAAGGTCTGCATCTGACTTAGCGGGGCGCCATTGATATTCTTTTCACACTGAGTCTAAGAGAGTGAAAGTTTCAAAACATTCGTGGTTATGCTATTCTTTATTATCGCCATTCAGGTTGTTAAATTTCATTGTTTATTCACACGCACTGGTGGTTTATTCTGTTTACTTGTTTTCATCCCTTTTCTTCTTATTTGTTTGATTGTTTTTCTTTACCTTTTAGAAGGCACGTCGATTTATGGAAGGCATGGGAGCAAGGCAAAAATGGCGTGAGGATATGAAGTAGACATTTGGGCATATGAAGGGTTAAAATGGCTTGGGGATTGAGCGCACCGGTTTAGGGCTAAAATGGCATGGCAAAGGGGCGCGCCAGTTTAGGGATCTAAGAGGTTAATACGGCGTAGCGAGGGGAGCGTCGATTTACACTAAAAAGGTGGTTTAGGAGGAGGGTGTGATGGCACTAGTTTAGGCTGATTTTGTGAAATTTGGGATTTGAGAGTGGGACTAACCCGGCGAGCCACTTTGGGCGCCAGATTAGGCCACTCCGGATTAGGGGAAGGTTCAGCAGAGTCTTGGTTCTGATTCCTTTTTTTGTTCATCTGATAGGTTGGGTTAGCAGGGAGATCTAGGTGCAGATTGTAGAAGTTTAGTGTGCATGTGTTTGATAATGCATGGGTTATATTATGCCAAGTCCATGGTAGCTCGGACATGTCCACAGAGGGTTCTTTTCACTCGTTCGTTCCTCCATTATTGTGATTGTTCATTATTCTTGTCCTTTGAGTTCTTGGCGAAAAATGGGCAGCACCTCCCCCAGACTGGGGTTTGCTAGGTGTGAAATAGCGAATCGCCAAACAAAATGCTCCGGGACAACCCCCAAAATTTGGGTGAGCCAAAGATAGCTGCCTGATGACCCAGAGGTGAGCGTAGAAGCCCGCGGACTGGCCTTTGAGGGGTTCTAGTGCCTCACGGGTCGTAGCTCTAGAGGAGTCGATAGGGACAGATATTTGCCATGTTACTGAGCAAAAAGGCTATAGATGTTCACCCTTCAGCGGGATCCCCACAAAAGCCATGTCACAGAGAGGCAAGCTTCTAAGGGCCATGGGTGATTAGAAGATAAAGAGAAGGAAGATGGATGCAAGAAAGATAGAACATGATATATATTTGCAGCGGCTTTTCCTTTTATTCACTCATTAGAGCCAAAAGAGAGCATACGGGGGAACAAAATATAAAACGGGAATCTACCCCCATAATGAAAGAAATGACAGGAGAAAAGAAAAATGGATACACCGGTGGGAGGGGAGCGGAGCACAAGCTCCTCCCCCTCCTTTCGCCCTCACCTCTCTTCTCCCTCCTTTCTTCACCCTTTCTTTCTTGCAGGTGGAAGCCCCCTCCCCATTGGCTCTTCTATCTTTGCTCGAACCCTCCTCTTCAGACTGATGCCTGTCTCTTTTCTTTCTTGTTGACCTCTTTTTATTCTTGGATAGCTTGCGTTATATATAGAATGGGCAGTGTTCTCTTTTATGACAAACTCCTGCCACCTACTCTTTGTTCGCAGAAGTGTCAAGGGTTGACCTATTGTTATGTCTTCTATCGATTTGTATAGTACACTGGCACCCGTCCGAGGATAGGATGTCTGTCACTACTGCTGCCACTGTCACTGCCTGTCTTCACTACTGCCACCATCACGCTATCGACTTGGGTGTACACAGCTCTGCGGTCTTTAAATGGTCATGGGACGGGCATTAAATGCCCTGTTCTTCTTCTCTCTAGACTTCGCGTGAGATTCATCAAGAAGTAGAGTGTCAAAATATGGATGGGACGGCCTTCCTGGGTTAAAACAGTGCACTGGTTTTGGATGTAAGGGGCCACACATTTCAAGTGGACAATAGGAGATGTTGGCGCGCCGGTTGAAGTGGCAAGGGCCACGCCGGTTTAGGAACACCAAAGGGGGCACACCGGTTTAAATAGCAAGGAAGGAGTGCACTAGTTTAGGCCAAAAGTGATGTGACACCACCTTGGGGTGATAGCCACTAGACCAATGCACCTTGGACCTAGACTTGCAAGCAATCAACCTTGAGCGGCAGACTCACTAGAGCAGACCGACTCGCGTAGCATCCACGGTTGCTTGTAGGCAAACCGACGATGGTGGGAAGGGTCCGAGGTGGGACCTTGGTGCTGCAGGGGTATGGCTAGCTTGGGACGGATCCCTAAGGGCTAGGGATGCCCACTCTCAGGGGCGGCCAGCACACTAAGGGGGTGGGATGTAGGGTCTCTCTCACAACTTGCTCCGCGGTAGCACTCAATTCGATAAGAATTCAGGACCGGGCACTCTCTCACCGTCTGACGGAGCTAAGAGGCAATACTAATTAAGCAAGATAACCAGCAAAGAGAGGGGGGGCAGAAGCTCACCTGATCAGCGTGAAATCGATCTTTTTAGACCCTTACATCTGGTACTGATTATGTGATCAGGTCATCGGGTTTAATCTGATCACAATCTGACCGTTGGGTATGTTTCTGTTTACAATTGGACCTTTGGATTTGCTTTCAGCTACAATCGGCCATTGAATTTGCTTCCAGACACAATCGGATCATTGAATTTGCTTTTGATCTATGATCAGACCGTTAGATTTGTTTCTGGTCTCAATCAGACTGTTAAATTTGTTTTTGGTTCACGATGGACCGTTGGATTTGTTTCTAGTCTCAATCGCATAGTTGAATTTGCTTCTAGCCCACGATCGAATCGTTTGATTTATTCCTGATCTCAATCAGTTCATTGAATTTGCTTCGGGTCCACAATCAGACCGTTGGATCTGTTCATTGTTAAGATCAAACCATTAGATTTGTTCCTGGTCAAGATCAGACCATTGGATTTGAATATCATCACGATTAGTTATCGAATTGTAATATGATCACAATCGGACCGGCAGATCAGCTTTTGACCACGATCGGCCGTCGGATCAGCTTATGATCAAGATCGGGCCGTCGGCTCGACTTATGATCAAGATCGCCCATTGGATCGGCTTATGATCTAGATCGAGTCCTAGATTGTATTATGACAACAATTGATCGTTGGATCGCTAATATGATCGTTATCGGTCCATTGGATCGAAGTATGACCATCGGATCGCCGCATGATCTTGATCAGTCCATTCGGATAGACTTACGATCACGATTGATCATTGGATGATGATTGGCCCATGAACTTGTGTGGAAACCCCTAAAGGGCATATGTGCACAAAATAGGGGTATATTTGCAATCTTGCAATATCAGGGTATTTCTATAATTTCTTGACATTTCAGGGTATTCTATAATGTTTGGACATTCTAGCGTATTTCTGTAATTTTTTGACATTCTAGGGTATTTCTGCAATTTCTGTATTGACTGAGAGTATTTATGCAATTTCTGCAGTTAGCAAGGTATTTCTACAATTTCTGTCGTTAATAGACTGTATTTCTGTAATTTCTGCCATAAAAGGCGCGTGCTTGCAATTTCTGCCATTATTGGTCTATATGTATAATATCCCTTTTGTTTTATTTACAATTCACAAGCACAAACACAGGCGCCATGGAGTCTTCTTCTTCCCACTTGGACTTGGCTTGCCTCCGGATCTCCTTAACCATCGATCCATTCACTTGAATTTATTTCTTAAAATGTCCATTAGGACTTAGGAACAATGCACATGGGGGCATACGTGCAACATACCCCTTTTTATTTGTTTTTTGTAAATGCACAAGCACAAGCACACACAGCACAACACGGCACACTTGAAACCCTGCTGGTCTTATTGATCGTTGCTTCCTCGGTGCCTTAAGTTTCTCCCCTTGCCTCCCTTTTAGGGGTTGGAGGGCTTAACCAGGGGAGGTTGGCATTCCTCAAGTCCCCCTGGTTAAGACCCTTCATTTAATTCCTAAAGGGAGAGAGAGGTGGGGTTATTTCTCAACCTCCCCCGGTTGAGAGAGAGAGAGAGAGAGAGAGAGAGAGAGAGAGAGAGAGAGAGAGAGAGAGCTCACAGGGTGGGGCAACCTCCCCTGGTTAAGCAGAGAAGGTTTTCTGTTTTCTTTTTTTTTGTTTGAGAGAGCCTTGCATGAGGAGAGAGGGGTGAGAGAGCGGGTGAGACCGCGGCGGGACATGGGGGTGCAGGTGATGCCCGAGTGGGGGATGAGGTCGTCGCTGAAGAAGAGCAACTCGCCACCCTTCTGGCTGAGGCAGTGCCCCAGCACGTTCCACGTCAGCCCCTGCTGACACAGCTTGGACGTGATGGTGGACCACTGGAGCCGATTCCCAGGACCCCGTCTATCGGCTTTGGCAAGCCCTAGGGCGGAGGAGGGAGCTGCTGTCTGCGTACTCCACCTCATAGTCGCATTGGTCCTTGGGGGACTTGCAATGCTGGAGCTGGTTGTCGCCAGGGTGGTAGGTTTTGGGGGCGGCGGTATCCTGGACGGTGGCGCAGAGGGGGTGAGCGCAGGGAACAAGCTTGTCCTTCATCGGCTTGTAGCGTGGATGAGGTTCCTTGGAGCAGCTGATGCAAGGGGCATTGCACTGGAGCTAGGTGAGCTTGTTGCCGTCGAGGGGGAAGACCGTGGTGTACCTCCGCCCAACGTTGACGGCCTGCGGTGCAGCCAGCGGCAACAAAGGGGGCGGCCGGTCCTTCTTTTCCGACAACTTCTTCTGCTCCCTGGTGTACGCCGGAGAGCAGAAGGGGAGTAAGGAGGACCAGGAGGCTTAACCGGGGTTTTTGTGTGTGTGGGGCCCACACACCCCCTTACCTCTTCCAGTTAGCAGGAGGGTTAACCGGGGGGTCTTTTGTGTGTGGGGTCCACACACTCCCTTACCTCTCCCAGTTAGCAGGGAGGCTAAACTGGGGTGGCACATTCTAATTTCAAAGAGACTCTAAAATAGTTCTCATTACTTAGTCTCGAAACTGATCTATCTTAAAAGAGTTGTCAGTAAACCTTGCGCAATCTATTTTTTTTAATTTTTTTGACAGGTGGTGCAGCGAGTGACTAGAGACCCCATAGGAGGTGACCGGGGGAAGAGAGGTCGGGGTTCGAAACCCCAACTAATACCTACATTTTTTGCCCTTTAAATAGGGTGGGATCACCAAAAACTCGACGCCTCGACGGCTCCCTCTTAGAGGAGCGCGAGATCGACCGCGCGGGCTGTCCCCCATGGGAAGAGCGCTGAACCACCGCATTAAACGCAGCAGGGTTCAGCCTTGCACAATCTTGAATCCAACAGTTCCACCGCGGTCCAGATGGTGAAGCCCCTCGGACCATTGAACACCCACCTCATCGACGGTGTGATGATGCCACTTAAATTTTTTTTTTTGCAAATTATAATGCCCTGCACGGCTGTCAAGACGAGTCAGACGACTAGTTATCGACAAGGCGTAACCACTCTGCCAAACGAGACCCAAGTCCCATCAACAACTATTTGTAAATGTTATATTCCTTGATAAAATAAGGTTGCCGATACCTTCACGACTTGGAGGGACATGTCTCCATCCTCCCCATCGCAAGCAGGCCAAACCAAACAGAACCATCCCACAAGCCACCTAAACACATCGATAAAGCCGCCTCCACCTACACATCCCATGCTCTCAATCATTGAGACAGATCATCACAACTCTGTTCATCGTTCTCCGCTTCTCCCATCCCTTCTCCCCCTTCCCGATCCTGTGTACGACCGAGGAGGCGCGACCATGTCTTTGAGAACAAGATCGAGGAGCATCAAGGAGGCACCAGAGTCACCAACAGAGGGAATCAGAGTCTCAGGAAGCCAAGGACATGGGGAAGAGGACAGCCTGATAGAGAAGCCTGCAGCAGCGGCTGCTCCTCCCCCCGCCCCCTCCCGGCAAGCCCTGTCACAGGTCTTCTCCAGCACCGCCCACCTGGCCAACCTGCTCCCCACGGGCACCCTCCTGGCGTTCCAGCTCCTCACCCCCGTCTTCACCAACAACGGCTCCTGCGACGGCGTCACCCGCCCCATGACCCAGCTCCTCCTGCTTCTCCTCGCCGCCTCCACCTTCCTCGCCTGCTTGACCGACAGCTTCCGATCGCGGGACGGGCAGGTGTACTACGGGTTTGCGACCTCCCGGGGGATGTGGCTCTTCGACTACCCCGCCGCCGCTGATCCGGCGGCCATTCCTGATCTCACCAAGTACAGGCTAAGGTTCGTGGACTTTGTGCACGGGGTCCTCTCGGTCCTCGTGTTCGCCGCCGTCGCGCTCAGGGACAAGAACGTGGTGGGTTGCTTCTACCCGCAGCCGGAGCATGAGACCCAGGAAGTACTCAACATTGCGCCTCTTGGGATCGGGATCTTGTGCAGCTTGCTGTTCGTGGCCTTCCCCACGCGGAGGCATGGCATTGGGTATCTTGTGACAAATGCCAAGTGAGAAGTGAAGTCAAAATTTTTCTTCCTGTGTATATCATATCATCTGTGTCGATTCTTTCTGATTGAATTCATTAGAAAGTTGTGGTTATGCTCAAAAAATGGGGTGCTGATCCTTTTGTGAATAAACATCAGTATTTTCTCGTTCATATCACTACTACGTACCCTCTATGTGGCAACTCTGAATCCGAATTGGAGTCCGGCCAGTTTACAGAAATTGACCGTTCCACCGCTAGCTGCATGTGATCAGCTTGATCAAGAAAAAGAAGGAAAACACCGAGTGTTGCATGGAAAACACACGAGGAAAACTGGAATTGCCATGTTGAAGTTCTTTGAATCTTCCATAACTCACATCAGATTCATCTCCTCCACATACACGACGACAAGGGCGGTGTTTACGATGGTCAACTTGGGAAACCAATTAATCGGCGGAATCTTTGTGACATGTAAAATCAACCCAAATGTTAGGAAAAGTCCGGTAGAATCAGACGAGTATGGGTAAAGTTCGCGTTTTACATACTCCAAACGGGTCTTATCAGGAATAATCTTAGGCTCCAAAGAATTATATATATCATCGAGGCCAGAAGAGAGGAAATCCCCTCAGTGCACCTACTGAGGGAACTGAGTTAGTGCGAAGAGGGGGCACTTACTGAGTTCCCTCTCTGTTCAGATGGCTTCTACGTACAACCAATATTTTAGTTAGAAAGGGCCTAACATAATGTAAACTAGCTAGTTTCTTACTGAATCATATTATATTTACCCTCACATCCAAATGATCTTGTAAAGCAACGTATGATAGCGAGTCTTCGCAAATGGGAGGATAAAACCAACAAAAACAGGACAGAGAAACCTGAGCAGAACTTGAACAAAGTGTATCTATTGATCGTAAGGAACATTCTACCACTTTTCTAAATTCAACAACATATTATAATACAACACAGCTCCTCGGAAATATGAAGATGCAGAAAAAAGCAAGAACGACCCAACATAAAACATCACAAAAGCTCCTTATCTGGATATACAGGAAATGTGCTTGACTATAAGTTGATGCAATAAAAGGGCAGTGGCATTATCCTCTATGTTCTTTTTTCTTTTTTAACTGTGCAGATGCGGAAAATGGAGCTATGGATTTGTTTTTTTTTTTACTTTTGAAGGTTAAACAAATAGGGTTGGCGTAAGTTAAGTAAAAACCAAGTGCATAGCCTTTATGGTTATGAAAAGTGAAAAGTGAAAGTGTGTTCTCATTATATGCAAGCATATTCTTGTTCATAAAAGGCCAAACATGTTTTACACAATCTTGACCAAGCATAATATTGTTATCACAATCTTATATCTTTATAGTTCTTGTCTCTTGTTGCTTTGGTTTATACCGCATGTTCGATCGCATTCTCTGTATTTAGAGCTAAAATATTAATCATTTAAATATTACCTTCATGCTGATGCGAAGATACCTACTGGGCAAGTGTGCTCATACCTACTTTCTCATCTTTTCAGGAGATACTAGTGAATTGGAATCAGATTGTGCAAGTAGTGGGTTCGAGAGCAATTAATGGTCCACTAGAACGAGAGAAGCCCTAGTTATCTAGTGTCTAGTCGAGTCATATTATAATTTTCTATTTTCTTGAGTCCTATGATGGAAGGTGCCAAAAGTAATGGTTTTATGCACTTTTTGATTATGAAATAAAGTTAGATTTTTGAGCAATTACTTAACTTACTTTTATGTGATTGTGTTGCACTCTGATTTCTTGCTTGCGAGAGGCTTACCATACCTGCTGTCCACATTCCCGAGATTCCTTCTGTTGTATTAAAATCTCGGGGTGTGATTTCAAACTTTAGATCTGACTTAGTTATCGAGAAACTGGCTAGTGTAGTACCCTATGCTCGGGGGAGATCCCCGGTTATTATGTTGTGCCGCCTGACCTGATGACGCATCTCAATTTTCAAGCTCAACTCGACTGGTAGAGCAACTTCATCGTTGTGCCCTCTTGCTCTATTTATGGAGTATTTTCCTATGCTTAATCATCAATTAATTAGAGAAAATAAGCAGATGCCAACAATCATCCTTCTATGTGCAAGTACCTCAGAATCAAGCAATCCAGTATGAAATCAAATCAAGTACCATCCAGATGTTGCCATCATTCTATGGTAATACAAATGAAGATCCTTACAAACACCATGATGAGTTTGCCAAAATTTGTTCAACTATCAAAATCAAAAACTTTATTGATGATGCCCTTCGATTGACTCTACTTCTATTCTCTTTGAAAGTCAAAGCCAAATATTGGTTAGGAGCCTTGGGTAGACCCATAGAAACTTGGGTAGCGATGCAAACGGAATTCCTTAAGAGGTTCTATCATATAGGATGGACCAATACAGTAAGGAGGGCTATCACCAGGTTCACACAAAATTTCGGAGAATAAATTCATGGGGCATGGGAGAGATTGAAAGATTTGCTTAGGAAATGCCAACATCATGGATTGTCAAGGTGGCAAATCATTCAAGCTTTCTATGAGGGATTAATTGACAATTATAGGCAGATGGTGGATGCTTCATGTGGAGGGGCTTTCATGAGCAAGAGTGAAGATGAGGCATACGATTTGTTTGAAATACTTTGTGAAAACTCTATTAGTCATGCTTCATTATCATCATATGAAAGAATGATCAGACTGTCTAAGTGAGCAGGACTTTATGAGGTGAAAAATCAAGGAGAGTTTGATAATAGAAGGGATATCTCTGCCCTTACTCAGAAGTTGAATAAAATGGGCATGTTGGCACAAAACATGGAGAAAGTAGATCAAGTGGCTCAAAAGCTAGATCAGTTGTAAGCTATGAATAGGCAGGAGCCCTCTTTCCCATCTACTTCTCATTCTCAACCTTTCTCCGACTCCAATAATCAAGAAGTTTGTGTTCTATGTTCAAGCCCGAATCATCCTATTTCTGATTACCCTACAGTGGCCCAACTCCCTCCCTTCATCCGAGAACAGATTTGTGCTGCTCAAGGTGTCTTTAAGCTTGCTTATGTTCCCTACTCTAACACTTACAATCCAGGCTGGAGAAATCATCTAAATTTTTCTTAGAAAAATCAGCAAGGACCATCCCAATCATCTAATCCCTCAAATTAGCCAGTTTCAAAACTACCATTCCATGTTCTAGCTCAACCTCAATAGAATTTGTCTTATGCACCTCTTCAACAACAACAACATCATCAACATCAAATTCAACACTCGCAGGTCCCATACCCTCAAGCTTAACTCTTTCAGGGCCAATATCAGTAGTATCCTCCTTATAGATTCAATCAAGCTCAAGTTCCTTATCAACCACCACCCCCTCAGCCCAACTTTGATGAGAAATTCAATCAACTCCAGCAACTGATTCTTTCTCAACAACAGTCCATTCCCAAGTTGGAGGGTCAGATAGGGCAGTTAGCAGCAGCTAGTATGAGGAGAGAGGTGGGTCAGCTCCCTAGCCAACCTGTGGCTAACCCAAAGAATCAGCCTCCTTGTTTCCCCCAAAAAGCTCCCCTTCTTCCTCAGCTAGTCCTACCTCAACTTCCCCCTTCTGTAGGACCTCAGTTCGAGAATGCTAAGGCCATTTCAACCCTTAGGAGTGGGAAGGTACTTGAAGATCCTTACAAGGTTAGGGAGATGGGCAGTAGCTTGGGCCAAGAGGCCCAGAATGAAAGTGATAGTGAGGAGGATGAGCCCATGATCATAAAGGAGAAGGAGAAGCCAGAAGGAGATGAGCAAAAGAAGGAACTGAATAAAGGAAAGTAAGAATTGAAGAGAGACCCCAGGAATACATGCCGAAGGTCCCTTTTCCTGATGCGTTAAAATCCAAAGCCAATAAAAAGTAGTCGATTCAACAAGAGGAACTGATGGAATTGTTTAAACAAGTGAATATCAATATTCCCATCTGGCAGCGAGGCCCACATGTCGTGCAGGGTCGCGAAATAATGGTGGTGGCTCTTGTCCGTGCGCTGGCTGAATGGCGTCAGCGGAACGATGTCGCCTTCCGCATATCGCTGGCCGGCAAGGTGAGCCTGGTAGTTGGTCGATGGCTCGAAAACCTCGCCGGTCCACCGGAAGATGATGGGCTGTTCGGTCATGGCAGGAACGCCCCACAAGCGGCCATAGCCGAGCTGTAGAGTGCCAGCAGGCGCTCTTGCTGGTCGTCGTCCAAATCATTGAACCTGGCGCTGTCGATACGGATAGCAGCGCGACGCAGCGCTGGTTCATCCCGCTCGGTATGCGCCTTGCGCAGCAGATCACGGGTGACGGTGAAGAAATCGGCGGCCGTTTGTTCGACTGGCGCCGCCTCCCTGTTGCGTGGGAATTTCATGCTGCCACCGCCTGTGACTTGAAATCGCCGTAGGTGCGGATGGACTGAACGAGAGCGTCTAGCTCCTCTGTGAATGCGCTGATGGCCTTACCGAGCTGCGCGATATAAGCTTCGTCGCGGTGAACGCGGGTCACGAACAGCGGCAGGCCGGGAGAGTAGGAAACGAAGTCCCACCACTCGCGCTCCGCAAGCCAGATGCAGCCATGAACCTGGGCGGCGTGCTCCGAAGGCAGCGCCCCGCTCTTGAGCCGAGCGATCTGGATATGGCCAAGAGCGGACTTGATCTCGAGCCCGCCCTTGTCGCCAATAAGGCTGTCGGGGCTGGCTCCAACCCGCCCGTTACGCATAAACCCGACCCGCTGCGGGTCAGCGTCGGTGAGGTAGGCATAAGCCTTGCGGGCGCTGTCCTCCTGCTCGTGCCCGCGCTCCATATGCGCGTTGGTGTACGGGTCCGGCTCTGGCGTACCGCGGATGAGTTCAGCCGCCAGTTCGTTGAGGTACTTACCGCGCGTCTTGCCCTGTCCACCCGCCAGCACGTCGCTGAACCGTGAGGCGGTGACAATGCCGCACCGGGCCTGAAACCACGCTTCGGAGCCCTGTTCGCAATCGAGGATTTCGAGGCTCATTTGCGGCCCCTCTGCATCTTCTGGGCCAGCATGTTCCTGGCTTCGGTAAAGCGGTCCGAAGGCAGATCAGCCAGATATTCGACGCCGAAGTACGCGAGGAACTTGTCGATGTCGGAGCCGGAGTCATCGAGCATCTTGTCGAGATCGGCGCGCTGCTGGTCATTGATCGCCATGGGCGCTCCGGCAACGCGGGCGTCATCGTCCTCGCCACTCGTCGTGAGGTTGAGCAACGCAACGGTCGTGTACCGCTTTCCGTACTGGGTCGACGATCCGACCGCCTGCACCGCATTCTTGCTGCCGGACTGGTCGGCCGGCAGGTGCATCGTGGTTTCTTCCTGATGCCCCGCGCGATGGCTGAGTACAGCCGTGACGATGATCTTGTCGGCCTCCCGGCCAGTCCGGAAGGTGAGCGCGAAGCCGTGGTCGGACAGGATGGGTCGGATCGCCTCGTTGATGTCCTCCCACAGCGCGTAGCGCGACTGCACGGGCTTGTTCTCACCATGCTTGATCTCGCCGCGCAGGCCGATGATCGGAAGCTTCGGCTGCATCTCGGCTAGCGCCGATGCGAACTCTGCCTTGGCGTCCCGAGCAACCATGCGCTCGTGCATCGCCATCAGCCGCTCCATCTTGTCGATATCGACGCTGGCATCAGAGGCTGCGCGGGTGATAACCTGCAGGAGCGACGTGGTGTCGGATGCCGGGTGCACGGCGACGTTGGTCTGATCCGAGCGCACTTCCATAGCCTGGGACATATGTTCCTCCTACGCAGCGGCCTTGAGGCCAGATGGTTGTGAAAGGTCGATGCCGAGTTGACCGGCAGCGGAGAGGGCAGCGAGAAGCACTGCTAGACGGCCAAGCCTTGTCGCAGCCCGTACCTCTTCCAGGTCCTTTAGGGATGAAGGGGAGAGGGTCACTTTGTGTCCTCGCACCATTCGGACAGCGCCCATGCAACGACCGCCGTCTTGTGCTCATGCTTGGGAGCGAACGAGCACATCCACGACCTGATCGCCGCCATTGCGCGAGCTCGGTGGATACCCACCTTGAGTTTGAGGCCGTGGTCTTCCAGCTTGCCGCCGCTAAAGAACAGCGAAGACACCACGCGTTCGAACCGCGGATCGACACGCGGAACAATGTCGTATGGGGGATAATCCTCGATCTTGGCGCCGAACGCCGCGTCTAGGCCAGTGAACGGCTTGACGGCGAATGAGCCAACCGACAGTGGCGCGGCATTGTACTCCGCCTCGGCCTTCGACAGTTTTGCGGCTTCTTCCATTGCTGCCTGCGAAGGCCGCGCACGCCGAGCTGCGTTGCGAGATTTCTTGCTCACGCTGCCTTCTCCTGCTGAGACAGAATGGGGGAGGGGAGGATGGTCACGGCTGCAACGCCTCCTCGCTGAACGGATGCGTCATGGCTGTGGCCATGTGATTGGCGCAGTACCACTGCACCGTACCGTCAAGGCCACGAACGCCGTTGACGGCCTTCTGTCCGCACTCCTCGCAATCCTTGTGTGTCATCTCGGAGAGGCCGTTGTGACGTGCGCCGCCATTCAGCGCGCGGTACTGACCAGTGCGCCGTTCCTGCTCGGCAGCCTTGCAGGTCTTGGAGCAGAACCGTCCCCACCCGCGCTTGATGTCCGCCTCGCGAACCTGCATGGTCGTGCCACTTAACCTTGGAATTCTTGGCCATTCATATAAGTGAATGTCTAGATTGGGATCTATGATCCAACCCTTCAATGCCAGCGCATCATAAAGGGCCTGGTCTGGTCCTAGGAAGAGCGCCCGAAAGTATTTATGCCCCGGGGAGTTTGTAATGACAAGGTGTGATATTGCACCGAAGTGCATGACTAGCATGTTAATCTATGACATTCTACCTTACTCACTATTTGAAATTTCTTGCATGACATGACGTGCATGCTTGATATGGCCATCTCACATGGAAAATTTCATGGAAACTTTGGAAATCTTTGTTATACTTGCACTTGTTCCTTAATACAGTCCATCTTTTCTTTTCCATATTTGTCATTTATCACTTGTTATGGGTTTATTATTGTTCATTTATCACTTTGTCATATATGATGAAATGATTAATCACTTAAATTATGCCTGATGATAATTATGCCTGATGATAGAGATGTAAAATCCTACTGAGCTCTCGCTCACCCAGTTTTCGTCATCTTTTCAGGTAGCTCGGATGAAGAGACGTAAACATACGGGAACGGGCAAGAGTGATGGCAAGAGTGAGCCAGTTAGCGTCGGTCATGTCTCTCATTAGATGTGGTCTTCAATATTGAATGTCTTGAGTCATAGTAGGACTTAGGTTTTCTTTCTTCTCTTTGTGTCAGTTGATGTTAGAAATAGTAAAGTCCACAAGATGTCGATGTAATAAGTACTTTCCATCTTTGTTATCAATAAAAGTTTTATTATTTGCATTCTATTGGTTTTGTTATGCTTGGTCTCTTGTGACAATGTATGCTCTGATTGACATGAATGTTATAACTGCTGTGTTTCGATTTTTCGCATCAGGATGTGACACCACCAAAGGAGAGCTGGAGGGGAGGGAAGCCCCTCCTTCTTTAGTATCTTCGGCTTCGTTGTTACTTGTCGTGTCAAATTTAGCTTGTAAAGCTGTCTCTTCATAGTAAACTTGTTCCCAGCATCTAGAGGAGGTCACTGTTTCTAATTCCTAGTCTTCTGGTCGAGGTGACTGGGCATATTCAGCTTCTATCGGGCATTCATCATAAGTTGCCCCTAGAGGATTGTCTTCGGCTGAGAAGAAAGTGGAGATGGTGTCCACTTCATAGTGCCCACTATAATAGTATTCTTCAAGGGTAAAGCCCAATCCTGGGTGCTAGGAAACACGCCTTAGTTCCTTGTCCAAGCTGGCAGGATACCACAACTTATTGAATGCTTCTTTCTCTTTGCGAGGCTGGCCAGAGGGGATGTGTTGCTTCATGAACATTTTAGATACCCTCTCTGACGTGAATGCTAGCCCTTGATCAGGGACTGTTGGATTTTCTAGGTCCTCAGGAAGGTGACAATCATTATCCTCCTACACAGCATGGTCTTCAGCCACATAAAGTAGGCTGCTGGGGCATTTAGACTGGGCTACCTCCAACGTCTTGAGAGGTAGGATAGTAGGATGATCGAGGCCGGCTATTGGCTTGATGAGACCCTCAGGGACCTCGATATGGCTGTGATGCTAGTCGACCTTGGCTTCATCGACTTCAGGGTAGGTGGTTGGAGGTGCAGCTCTACCCACATCCCCTATGCTAGCAATCTGAGTCACTACCCTTGGGCTCACATAACCTGGTGGCGGTGGTGGAAACCAATTGTCACCAGAAGTATTCTTTGCTGCCTTGGTAGGAGTCTTTGCCTTGGAGGTCTTCTGGGGCTGCTCCACGTATAGATAGGCGTCAAGCAGATGACATTCAAATACCTCAAAGAGATGGAGGTAAGCAAATATTCTCTTCTCCTTTTCATCTTGGTTATATTTGATACACTGGTGTAAAGTAGATGGCACCACTAGATTTTCATGCAGCCAGGGGCGGCCGAACAATGCTTTGTATGAGGTGCTGGAGTTGATCACATGAAATTGCACCCTCGTAGTGAAATCTACCATAGTGAGGGTAAATTCTACCACTCCCAACAACACTTCAAACTTTTGATTGAAGCCGGTGATATCCATATCTCTGACTTGATCGAGGCGTACATCGAAGTAATACCTCTGGTAAATTCTATATGGAAGAATATTGACGATTGCTCCGGGGTCTACTAGAATTCTGTTCAACTTTCGGCCATTCAGTTGTCCCTTCATATACATCAGCCTATTATGATTGATGGTGGAGAGTAGCAAATCCTCCTCAGTGAAGGTCACATTTTCTCCTGGCAGTGTCTCAGCCAAACAAGCTTCATATTGGGCAGGGGTCTACAAGGCAATGATTATCACTTACCGGGTTTCTTCACTCAGTGAGCGGATCTCCCATATGGTGAATCTTGCCAAGAGTTTCTTCAGCAGCTTCATTATCCTACTTCCGGCTCGGACATTTGAGAGCTTTATCTCATCTACCCATCTTGGCTTAGAGGAACCTTCTGCTGTGGTTCTTGAGGGACCTACTTCATTGGACTCTGGGTCCAAGTCTTCTTGTGGTACGGTGACGCCCTCTTGTGGCTCCTTGGCTGTTGGTTCAGTCCTTTCTTCATTCGGTGGGCCAGAGAGTTGTTGAGGCTCCGGGAGATTGCCCCTGGTTGCAGAGCTAGCTTCCTGGCACGGTTGCTTGCCCTTGGACATCTTCAGAAATTCAAGGAAGGAAGGGACACCACCCTTGCCCCCACTTTGATTATACAATCCTGGTGGAGGAGGGATTTGTACTCCCTTGACGCTTTGATCTTATGTTAGGTTGTCAAAATGTATGCTGTTAAAGGGCAATGAGTTCCACATAAGCTTCATGCATAGTGGATGTACTTCATGCGGGGTTGCTAGAAACATGTCTGAACTGGGCTGGACTGGTTTTGATCCTTATCCTGTTTCAGACTGAAAACCTGATCCTGTTCCTAGGAAAACCATGAATTGAAAAATAGATTGTGTTGAGATCGGATTGGTCATTCTGGGTCAGTCTACATCTATATGAATCAGAGAGGCATATAACCTGGTTGGCATGGTTGTGACATGATCTGGCCAATTTTGGGTGGTGCTCTGCCTACAAAGAGTTTAATGTTTGGTCAGCTTGGTTGTCCTATGATCTGGGCCATTTTAGGTTAGCAATTAGCTGGCAAACATTTAGCTTCCCCAGTGGAAACAACTATGATTACCTGTGCAGTGGCATGTGCTCTTTATTAATGTGTGTTGTTGCATGATGTGCATATATAACATTTGTTTCAGGCTGTCCAAAAACACCCTGCCTGTTCAATCTTGAGATTGGACAGCCCCTCCAATCCTGCACCTGGAGTTATTGAACAGTGTAGCATTTTCACACATCCACTGCTCAAAATATTATTTTTGTGTGATGTACATAGTTGTTTTTCCTGGCTTTTCTTTTTTTAAAAAAACTTAGATCATGTGCCTGAGAGAATAATGTATGTTACCAATTGTCTAGGCTGCTGCAATGCGGGGTAAGAGAGAGAGAGGGGGGGTGCCTAGAGGGTGAGGTTTCTCTCCTGAAATGGCCACTGCTGTTCTGTGTGTGTTTGTGTGTGATCATGTGTCTGAGAGAATAATGCATGTTACCAAGAGGCTGCTGCAATGCGAGAGAGAGCGCCTGCAATGGCCACTGCAGTTGTGTGTGTGATTGTGATCATGTGCCCGAGAGAATAATGTATGTTACCAAGTGTCTAGGCTGCTGCAATGCGATGTAAGAGAGAGAGGGAGAGAGGTTTCGGAGGGGGGGGGGAGGGAGGGAGGCAGGGACTTTTTTGTCACCAGGTAACCAAGAAATTTTCTGTTTTTAGGCCATTGGATCTAATCCAATGGCTTGAACACTTGTGGATGATCTTGCCCAGCGCTGGCTCTCATCTGGGTCTGGCAAGGTGCAATTTCCTTTTTTTATTTTCTTTTTTGTGCTTGGATTCTTCTTCATCTTACGGGTCAAACTTTGATCTCTATTTTTCATCTTTATTCAATGGCTTCCCTTGTTTGTCACCATGTTTTCCCTCATTCATGGTTTTCTCTGTCACCTAGTCAAGGACTCCCATGAATTTTGGGGCACCCAAGGTGCCGCAACATGAACTGTCCACTTGGATCCAGTGCATGCACATGTGCGTCATGCATGTGTCTATGTTTGCATGTATGTATCTCCCTATGCATGTATGTATGCATATGCATAAACCATATAAGGCTCGAAACTATGTTTTTTGCTGTTATATATGGTTTCCACAGGTCTTCATATGGAAAGATATAAGTTCCTTGGCAATCTTTACGAAGGTACTTCAATTGCTGTCTGGATCAGTCTTTGTTTGCGAAGTCTCCATTCTTCTTAAAACAGTTCATAACGTCATCTAATTCCTGAATCACATTGTTAAATTTTGTATGAGCTGACTCAAAGTTGGCCTCTTTGAACCTTCTCTCTATTTTCCTTGATGCTTTAGTTTAGCTTGTCACTAGTTTCTGGGATTGAAAAGAATCCCTTCTAAAACTTTCTACCAATTATTTTCTAGGCTTGAGTATGAGCAGAAGCGGGATTTGAAGTCCCCAATTGCAAAGCTGGAGGCTTCTATTAAATCCTTGGAAGAAGAGTTGGAAAAGATTCAGAAGAAAGATGCGGAAGCACAGTTGGCAGCAGAAGAAACAGCAGCTCAGATGAATAAATTGAAGGAAGAAGCTGATGGTACAGTTACATATATTAGAGCCTTATTATTGTTACACAATTTTCTGGTCAGTTGCATTTGAGTTGGGATATCTTGATTTTTGGCCATGAAAACTTGTTTCAAGGTATCCTCATGATCACTGGATATCATTCTGCTCAAATATTTGTAATATGAACTATGGAATTGCCTAAGTAATTTAGCAACAATTCAGAGAATGAAAAAACAATTTAAAAGAAAGGACTAATCAATTCTAGCAACTCCATGAGTGGGACTAAGATTTATCGGTTGAAAGGATTGATGCTAATTCTCTGAGACTGCGTTGAACACTCCACCAGCCAACTAATCAACTAACCAATGAAGTAAACAGTTATGACTCTTTTCTCACCTGCTGGGTTGGCTTGTATCTGTTACGGAGCTCTACTGTTCTAATAAGAGTGGTGAGCGGCTATTAACCAAACATCATGCTGATGTTTCAGAAATGCATAGGCAGGCAGGGTGGCACAGGCCATTTATCACTAAATTAGCCAATTAGCTGATATTAATCCTGGTATGATCTCAATGATATGAAGGGAAAGTATTTTTTTAATCTATAATCATAAGTGGCTTTGATCTGTTCTTGAACAATGCAGCCTATTCTAGTCTGTCCTGACTGGCTCTCTCTTGAATTCCATGATTGGATTGGCTGCTTCATATTTGAGGCAATTGTTTCTTTTGCCTATTTTGTTGTAGTGATCCTGTTTGCTTCAGACTACGGAATATCAGCATGGAATGGGAGGATAAAGAAACTCTTTTCATGAAGTTGGGGAAAGACAACTTCTAGGCCCAGATCTGGTTCGAGATACAACCAAGAAGGTGAAACTTATTCGAGAAAGACTTCAGGTAGCTCAAGAAAGACAAAAGGTATATGGTGATAATCGAAGGCGAGACCTGAAATTTCAAGTGGGAGACCACGTGTTTCTCAAGGTTTCTCCAGGCCGAGGTATTCAAAGATTTGACATAAAAGGTAATCTTACTCTGAGATTTATTGGCCCTTTTGAAATTCTTGAAAGGGTTGGCGAGATTGCATATCGGATAGCTCTGCCTCCTCAATTATGTGGAGTACACGATGTATTTTATGTCTCGATGTTAAAAAGGTACGTCCCTGATCCATTCCATGTTATAAGTTATGATGATCTGGTGATTCAAAAGGATATGACGTATGAGCAAAGGCCACTCAAGATACTCGATAGAGAAGTACATCAGCTTCGCAATAAAACCATTCCCATGGTAAAAGTCCGGTGGAGTAAAAGTACCGACCAAGAGGCGACACGGGAGATGGAGGAAGCTATGTGTAAGAGATTTCCAGAGCTATTTGATTGTAAGTAAATACACTCTCCATAAATCCCATGTAATGAATTTAGGAACCAAATTCTCTTGGGGTCACTTTGATAATGAATTAAGTCTGGTTAGGGTGAATTAACTAGGATCAGATAGGTTAATCTTTGTTTGATATTTTTTTAAAACCCAAGTCAGATAGGGTTAAAGTGGATTAACTCATTTCTAGAAAATATGTGGAATTAGTTAATCTACCCGGGTTAGGGTTAGGGGTCAGGTGAGCCACTCTGGATAGACCACCCGTCCCTAACCTAACCTGTTACCAAACTAACGCTTTAAGCGATGGAGGGTGTAGCAGCCCTAAATTTTTCTAGATTTTTTTATGTATTAAATAGAATTATTAAGTATTTAAGAAGGCTTAATGGACTATTTAATAAATTATGGGTTAATTAATTTAATTTAAAAATCTAATTATTAACAAAAGGGTTAAGCCCACATAAGACAAGCCTATAAACCTAGTTTAAAAGTTTTTAGGCCCAAGCCCAACCCCAGAAATGTAATAGGATAATTCCCTTTTCTATTAGATAATTAGGGGGTAATTATTGGAGAAATTTGACCACAATTCAAATTCGGGCGACCGGGCAAGTCGCGGTAAATCGCACGATCGCGTTCAGAAGATGGCGGTTCCCAGGCGACTGCGTTTAGGTTCCGTAAATGGGACTTTGAGAAGCGTGGAAAGATCGAATTATTATCAACTCTATCGTCATGGATCGATATGATCTAGCATGTGAACTTATCTAGGACTCTTCCGTCCTACTAGCGATCTCACCTCAAACATCCTATGAGTATGAGCATCTTACAAAAAGGTGGTTCAAGGTCTCATCCTTCTCCCCACACAAGTATCATATAGTGGGTATATTATGTTGAAAAGAAGCCAGCCTATCGCTGGTCGGGAGCCTCCTGTTGGAGATCCTTTCAATAAGAAGCTTCACTTTTAACGAACTCTTGGGAATCCAAATTTGTGATGCAAGGCCATGGCACTCTTTCGTCAGAAATGAAGGTGTAAGCTGACCTAACTGAGAAGACACCCTTCTTCCCCCGCCTCCACCACTAGTCCTCTCTACTAGACTGTGGAGCATAGTCAAGAAGGAAGCATAGGAGACCCTCTCTCTAGCTGATCCATTTCCTCTAGCCTGAGGTTCCTCTTGAATGACGATATCTAGGTACCTCCTAACAATTGAATGTCAAAGGTTTGAGAGATTGATGCCGATTATGCTATTGAAACTGCAAAGAGCCTCAGAAAAGATGTCTCTAGTGTAAAGTCACCACACTATCTATCATTACAAAAAAGACACTTCTCACTGTTTCTCAGTCGGACTCGGACATTAGAAATAATGATATCCCTACATGTCAAAATACCTCGGCAGGTGGGCGAAATGTTATGCTGAGATGTTGTCATGTTGGTGACATATCCTAGTTTCTCACTTTGCCATAATATCTTTGCTTAATGACTTGTGCCCATAGTCCATCCTCACCTACACCTAGCTTCCACAACCACTTGCACAAGTGAGTCATATTGAAATCTCTGATATTTTTGATGCCCACGTCTCCCATGCCCTTACTTTTGGCGACTTTTGTCCCAAGAGATATAATGCCAACCCCTACACCTCTCTCCACCGCCATGCCATAAGAATCTCGCTTGAATAAATTCTATCTTCTTTGCCATCATCTTTGGAATTCGGTAATGGATAGAAAGTAGGTAGGTAGGCTACTGAGCACTGACTTGCATAGTATCAATCTCCCTCCATAAAAGAGTTACTTGGCTTTCCATCCTGCTAGTCTGGACTCATACCTCTGCACCATAGGCTGCCATTCACTACAATGTAAGACCTCTGTAGACAGCGAGAGGCCCAAGTAGGAGAGAGGAAAGACTTATTTTATAGTCCAATATGAATTCCACCCTCTCAAGAGCCCTATCGTCCATGTTCACATCCACCAAGAGACTCTTGTTAAAATGAACCTTGAGACCATTGACTTCCTCCAACAACTCAAATGTTAGCCTGGCCACATGAAGTTGGGACTCACCTACTGCTAGGAACAAAATGGTGTCATACGCATACTGTAAATGGGTAATACTAACACTACGTCTCTCGCCCTGGAAACCTTTGATCAACTCTGTAGTTTCTATTTTTAGCCCCACTGAATATTCATTGGGGGCAATGCTCGCCCAGAACAATGACGAGGGAAAGGAACAAGCTCTTTATTACCTCAGCTGAAGATTAGTGGGGGCAGAGGCCAAATATACTCCGATTGAGAAGGTCTGCCTCGCCTTGGTCTTCGCAGTCAAGAAGCTGAGACACTACATGCTGTCTCACGAAGTGAGCCTGATCTCTCGGGCCGACCCCGTCAAGTACATTCTCTCCCAGCCAGTCCCGAAGGGACGCCTCGACAAGTGGGCCGTGCTACTGATGGAGTTTGACATCACTTGCACACCACAGAAAGCCATCAAGGGGCAAGCCGTCGCGAAATTCTTTGCGGCGCACCCTGTGCCCGAAGACTCCCCACTGGTCACCGAGCTGCCCGAAGATGAAATATTGAAAGCGGACCAGGTCCAGTAGGCCGTGTGGCAGCTGTACTTCGATGGGGCTTCCAGAACAGAGACAGCCCCTTCCGGGCGTACCAAAGTACGGGCCGGGGCAGGCATCGTCCTCAAATCCCCCGACGGAGAAGTAATACACACCTCCTGCTGCATCAACAAACCCTGTATGAATAATGAAGCAGAATATGAGGCCCTGATTATCGGACTCCAAGTCACTTTACAGATGGAGATCAGGATGTTGCAAGTGTTCGGCGACTCACTACTAGTCGTCAGGCAAGTCCAAGGACAGTTCGATGTCCGGAAGCCTGAACTACTTCCTTACCACGCTAAGGCGAAAAGGCTCACAGAGCAATTCTACCTCCTCGAGATAGGCCACGTCGCCAGGGGAGAGAACACCCGGGCCGACGCCTTGGCGAAATTGGCAAGCTCACTGGCAGTCCCGCCGGACGGATCACTCAATATTCGGGTGATCAACCAGCGCCAGGTGCCTAGCATGGTGAAAGAGAAACTGGAGGAAGAAGGGGAGCCGGAGGTTGCCACAGTAGAAGCCATCAGCCTACCCGACTGGAGGGCCCCTTACATGCAGTGGTTTAAGTACCAGCAGCTACCCCCGCAAAGGGAAGAAAAGATCAGATTAATCAGGACAAAGGACTCTTATGAGCTCCGGAATGGGATCTTATTCCGAATCGTGGCCGACGCCAGGCAGAAGGTACTTCTCCGATGCCTGTCCATCGAAGAGGATCGGGGTGCCATGAAGGAGGTTCATGCCGGAATAGCTAGTGCACATCAGGCAGGGCCGAAAATGAAAATTGAAATAAAGAAGTTTGGCTATTACTGGCCAACAATGTTCGATGACTATTGCAAATATGCTAAGTCATGCCAGAAGTGTTAGGAGCATGCTACGACACCCAGAAGGTCGCCCGTGCCGCTGCACCCCACAGTGCCTAGCTGGCCGTTCGCCCAATGGGGAACAGACGTTGTGGGCCCATTGCCCGCCTCATCCACGGGTTGCAAGTACATCTTGGCAGCAACCGACTATTTCTCCCGCTGGGCAGAAGCTGTCGCCTTGAGGGAGGTCACCGGGGAAATCGTCGCCAGATTTGTCCGCCGCAATATCATATTTCGGTTCGGCACCCCCGACCGAATTGTCTCGGACAACGGCAGCCATTTTCGTAACCAGAAGGTATACCGGCTGGCAGAAAAATACAAGGTCGACTGGAGGACGTCGACCCCCTACAACCCACAGGCCAATGGTTTGGCCGAAGCCTTCAACAAGACCCTTTGCACCCTCCTAGCCAAGGTTGTTAGCGCCAACAAGAAGGACTGGGAGGAAAGGATGTACGAGGCGCTATGGGCATATCGGACAGTGTACAAAACCCCAACGGGCTGCTCCCCTTTCTCCTTGGTGTACGGCTCAGAAGCAATCGTCCCTGTTGAGCTGGAGATACCGTCCCTTAGGGTCGCCATTCAACACAAACTGGTCCCTGAAGGGCAGACGAATGTTGAGCGAAGGCTCGAAGAACTCTCCGGCTTAGAAGGGAAGCGGCTCCGTGCCCAACAGAATATTCAGGTCTATCAGGCCCGAATGGCACGCGCCTTCGACAAGCTTGTCAGAGGGCGCGAATTCAAGAAAGGTGACCTCGTCATGGTCAAGAGAAGAGATGTCATGGCTGCAAACCCCAAAGGCAAGCTGAACGAGAATTGGCTCGGGCCGTATGTAGTCCAGAAAGCCTACGAGGGCGGAGCCTATGTAATCGTCAATCACCGCGGAGAAGTTCAGTTCCCGCCTCTTAACGGGAGGCACCTAAGGCTGTACCATGCCCCAGTGTCCCCGTTCAATGAATAAAATTACCCGCTGCCCCGTCCTGGGGACGGATTTACACGATCGCCGCCTGGGCGGCTTGATTACTATTCGTATTATCAACGAAAAAGGAAAACAAAAAAAAGAAGAAAGAAAAGAAGAAAAAAAAAGGGGACAAAGAAAGGAAGGGAGAACAAAGAAGGAAAAAGAGAAACAAGAAATAAAAGAGAAGAGGAAAAGAAAAGAAGGAAAAAGAGAAACAAGAAATAAAAGAGAAGAGGAAGAGAAAAGAAGGAAGAAGGGAGACAAGAAATAAAAGAGAAGAGGGCTAGGGGGCAGCCTCCCCCGACGTCGGAGTATGGCCTTACCAGGTCGAACATTTCAAGAGACAAATAAACCCTGTCGGCCTTGCCACCTCGGTAATGCCGACGAACAGACACCCCACCCGGACCTTACGTCTGGACGGGGGAATAAACCTTTCCTTGTGTCAGCACCAGCCCAGTGTTGACGAACATCCCCATGGGGAGCCCCTGTATTGTTCGTCCGGAAGAAGGATGGTTTAATGAGGTTGTGCATCAATTATCGGCAATTGAACCAGCTTACTATCAACAATAAATACCCATTGCCGAGGATTGACGAACTATTCGATCAGGTAGCGGGAGCTCAGTATTTTTCTAAGATCGACCTTCGATTAGGATACCATCAGCCGCGGATTAAGAATGAGGATATCTATAAAATGACCTTCCGTAGCAAGTATGGGTATTTCGAATTTGTAGTAATGCCTTTCGGATTAACAAATGCACCTGCAGCTTTCATGCAATTGATGAATAACGTGTTCCGACCCTACCTTGATCAATGGGTCATGGTGTTTATTGATGACATCTTGATATATTCTAAGAGTAAGAAGGAGCATGCTGAACACTTGAGGATGGCGTTGTAAATATTGAGATATCATCAGCTATATGCCAAGTTTAGTAAGTGTGATTTCTGGCTACAATAAGTATCTTTTCTAGGACATATTATCACAAAGGAAGGTATTTCTGTTGACGCTTCTACGGTGGAGGCAGTAAAGAGTTGGGATAGGCCTACTAATGTAACTGAAGTTAGAAGTTTTCTAGGTTTAGTAGGCTATTACCGAAGGTTTATTAAAGATTTCTCCAATATTATGGTGCCTTTAACGAGATTAACCCGCAAGGAGAACCAATTTGACTGGTCAGAAGATTGCGAGCAAAGCTTTCAGACCCTAAAGGAGTGTTTAACTACTGTCCCTGTTTTGGCCTTACCTTCTGGAGAAGGAGGTTTTGTGGTATACACTGATGCTTCAGGTATTGGCCTAGGCTGTGTGCTCATGCAGCACGGGAAAGTGATAGCCTATTCTTCTAGGCAGTTAAGGAAGCATGAAGAGAACTATCATGTTCATGATTTGGAACTTGCAGCAGTAGTGTTCGCCTTAAAGATTTGGAGGCACTACTTGTATGGAGAGACATTCACAGTGTTTTCAGACCATAAGAGTTTGAAGTATTTATTTTCTCAGAAGGAACTCAATATGAGACAGAGAAGATGGCTTGAGTATTTGAAGGACTTTGACTTCTCCATTGAGTATCATCCTGGAAAGGGTAATGTAGTGGCAGATGCTTTAAGCCGCAAGCCAATAGCTAAGTTGTCAAATCTCATGTTACAAGAATGGAGACTGCTAGAGCAGTTAGCTAGTTTGGATCTTAATGTTGACAAGGACCGGGTTGTGATTGCTCAGATTCAACTTAAACCAGAATTATTGATGGAAATCAAGTCCTTGCAAGATAATGACCCAGAATTGGTAGAGATCAAGGAAAGCTTGAGTAATAGACCTGACTTCATGGTAGCTGACGATGGAAGATTGTTATTTCAGAGAAGAACTTGTGTACCTGATGTAGCGGAGATAAAGAGTAAGATCCTCGAGGAAGCTCATAGATCTAGATACACTATTCATCCTGGAGGTACTAAGATGTTTAAGGATTTGAAAAGATCCTTTTGGTGGCCGAATATGAAAAAGGAAATTGCAGAGTTTGTGAGTAGATGCTTGGTGTGTCAGCAAGTCAAGGCTGAGCATTTCAGACCTGCAGGAAAATTGAAACCACTTGATATACCTCAATGGAAGTGGGAGAGTATTGGCATGGCTTTCATTATAGGTCTACTTAGGACATGCAGTAGATTTGATGCAATATGGGTTATTGTCGACAGATTGACAAAGTCTACCCATTTCTTATCTATTAAGTCTAAGTGGATAGTTGATGTCTTAGCTGCTTTGTATATGAAAGAAGTTGTAAGACTTCATGGTATTCTAGTCAGTATTGTGTCTGATAGAGACCCCGGATTCACTTCACATTTTTTAAAGGATTGTAAGAATCTCTGAGAACTCGTCTGAATTTCAGTACTATTTTTCATCCACAAATAGACAGACAGACTGAAAGAACCAATCAAATAGTGGAAGATATGCTTAGAGCCTATATAATTGATTTTGGAGGTTGTTGGAGTGACCACTTAGATTTGATTGAATTCGCCTACAATAACAGTTATCAATCCAGCATTCAGATGGGCCCATTTGAAGCTTTCTATGGAAGAAGCTGTCGATCCCCATTATGTTGGAATGAGGTAGGTGAGAAGCAATGGCTGGGACCAGATCTCATTTCAGAATCATCCAAGAATATATGTATTATCAGAAATCGGTTGCAAATAGCACAATTAAGACAGAAGAGTTATGCTGACAATAGAAGGAGAGCCTTGGAATTTTAGGTCGGTGAGCATGTGTTTCTGAAGGTTTCACCCATGAGAGGAATTCGAAGGTTTGGTATCCAAGGCAAGCTGAGTCCAAGATATGTTGGTCCATTCGAGATTCTGTAAAGAGTGGGGGAGGTTGCATACCATTTAACACTACCGCCTCAGTTATCAGGAGTACACAATGTCTTCCATGTGTCTATGCTGTGAAAATATGTGTATGACCCCACTCACGTCATTCAGCATGCGGATCTGGAGTTGAAGGAAGATTTGACTTATGAAGAAAGACCTATCAAGATTCTGGATCGTAAGCAACAGCAACTCAGGAATCGTTCCATACCTATGGTTAAAGTTCAGTGGAGTCGGCGTGGAACTGAAGAGGCTACTTGGGAGTCAGAAGATACCATGCGGAAGCAGTATCCCGACTTATTCTAGGTGAGCTATCTCACTCCCTATTTTTATTAAGTGCAGTGTTCGTTTGCGTTATCTCCTTACATTTGCTACACTTCTTGGGTCTAATTTGGGTTGTCTCTTTGTGTTTTCACATTGTCTTGCAGGTCAGCAAACTCTTCCGTACGAGACCCATCCTTTCTGGCCGGCCGGAAAGGGTGGAGGTTGAGAACCCCGGCTTGGAAGGTGGTGGTACAGAACGGTCTTATGCGGTCCGTTTGGCTTGTTGGGCGGTTCTCTATAGACCATTCAGTGGACATAGGTGGCTTCTCATAGATCGTTTTCAAGCCCGAAGCCTTTTCTCTCGCGTTCGCTTCAGCACGGTGGAATGACCACTCGATAGACCATTTACGTAGAGCGGCCCTCCTATAGCCGTCCCATTTTCTGTGCTTAGTTTGGTGAGTGTCTCTCTTTTTCTCAGGTCTGGGCATGTCTTTTCACATCCTGGCGCCTGGGTGGCGATCACGGTCAGTTCTTCTCTCCTAATCTCGTTCATTTGCTGCCTTCATATTTGCATTTTTAATAGCATAAGTAAGAGAGAAGAGAAGAGATAAAAAGGTAGGGAGAGAAATATTTACACCAACAGAATTTTCTGGCGATCACGGTGGGACAGCTAGTGCCCATCGTGTTGGAGGTTTGCTGATTACCCTTTTGCGTTGTTAGTGCCATTCCTGGTTGAAGTTTTTCAGGTTGTCCCCGGTTGCTGCGATCAATCGTAGGGCGGTCTTATGTGAACCGTCTACGCTAGTAAGCGGTATACGTTTGACCGTTCTACGTCCAGCGTATCCAGGTACACCTTCGTTTCCTTTCTTATTGGCGTACTGTCTATTACACGGTTGTTTCAGGACTGTTTTTAATGGAACGGTCTATCGGGCGGTCGTTTTCATTCCAGGTACGCTCGTCTTACTCTCGTTATATTTGCTGTCTTGTTATCCTGCTCCCTGCTATTGAGCGGTCCTTGGTCGACTGTCTCACCTCTTGAGCGGTTTGTCATAGACCGTTTTTACTGCTATAGTGTTCCCGTCCCCTACCATTCCTTGCATTATTACATATTGGTTATTTGCTGTTGATAATTGCTGATTGATATCTCCCCAGTTGTTATTCCAGGCTTTGTTTCATTTGTGCGATTTCATGTTTGCTTGATTTTGCCATTTGATTGCTAGATTTAGGCTAGCTATTGCATGCACTCCGGTGCGCATAGGGTCATACTCATTCGATCACTTGTAGTTGCATTCCTACCGAGGTAGGGTCTCCTCTCGTCTCCATATTCCTTGGAGCCGACTAGGTGATCTTACTGAGGACCTCCGTAAGTCCCCGTGAGCCGTGGATTCCCACACGGACGCCGGGCTGGTTGTACCGTACCACCCCGTCTAGGGTCTGCATCCGCGTGAGTGAGTGCCCCGTAGAGTCAGCCAGTTGCCCTATTTCCTTACCTTGATTAGGCACCCCTTTGTGGAGAGAATTTAAAGTTTAATCAATTCACTAAGATCATAAAGCAATAATTTCATAAAATCTGGATGATCATCATCCCCAAATTGAGTGCCTAATTGGTTGATTCTTTCCTCATCCCCACCCTCCATTGATTGCTTCTCGCGTTTTGATTTAAGTTTGGTCTTGGTTGATTGCTTTTCTCCTCTGGTTTCTGGTGGATGTGGAGTTGCTTCTTTCCTTCAGGATCTACTCCTAAGGGCAATTCCATTTTTTTTTCTTACTTCAATCCCTTATTTGATTCTTCCTCGCCAATGTCGTCCTACGATTTTTCCCAGACCCACGAGGATTCTCTTCCTCAAGGGCTCCTCTCTGACCCGTCTAGGGTCATGACCGTCCAGTAGGGTGCGGGGTCTGCCCCTCCTCCCCTGTCGGCTGCTACTCAGGGTGCCCAGCCCTCGTCCCTTGATTCTACTCATTCGGCCAGTCATGTCCTACAGATGATGGCCCAACTTAGCCCCACTCAGCTCAGCATCCTTAAGCAGGCCCTAGGGGCAGGTAGCCCGCCTGCTGTGCTTACCTCTGGCGCACCTATTGCAGCCACCCCAGTTTTCCCTCCGATGGGATCTACCACTGTTCAAGTTGCTCCTGTTGATCTGACCCCCATCCATCCGCAAGTTCTTCATTTCACCCAAATGGAATCGGGTCAAGCCTCCACTTCGGCCCATCAATTTCTCGATAAAGCGAAAGCTCCGCTCGCTATGTCACCCCATTCGGATCCATATGTTACTGTCTCTTCACAGCCGCCAGTCCTTCTGGCCCCGGCAGATCACGCCCATTTGCAGCCTGGGGCAGCCCAGCTAGCTTATTCCGACATGGGCCCTTCCCTGGCCCAATGTCCGTCTTATGGGCTTCCTCCTCCCATGGCTTATCCTTCTGCTCCACACCCCTCTGCTCCATATATAGCTACCTCTTCTTCTTTGGCTCCTCCATCCCGGGAACGGGAGCTCCTTGATAAGTGGGCTGCCATGCAGCAACAGATTGACCTCCTCCACAAAAGGGTCAGCCCACAGTCTCTCGTTGATATTCCTGTCCCTAATTTTCACGATATTCGCTCCCCGGCCCAATCCAAGCTCCCCGTCTACCGCAAGTATGATGGGAATGGAAATCCATTTATTCATGTCAGGGAATTTCTTTATGAGTTGGCACAGTTCCAACATGACGATCACCTGATGGCGTATTTATTCTGGTGATCCCTGGACAGAGTGGCTTTGGAATGGTTCTACACCCTGCCTCTGGAGGAGGCCGACGATTTTGGTGCTGAAATGTCCATTCGAGTTAGACAGGATGATATCTACAATACCCACAAGATTTTCACAGATATGGGATATTACTGGGGTCCTGATGGTGTGCTACGCCGTGATTTTCTAGTTTATAAGGAAGAATCTGCAAGTGAAGAAGAGCCCGGGCAGCAGCAGGGTCCAGAGGAAGTACCACCTCCAGCTCAGGCAGAGGATCAGCCTCTCCCGCCTTCACCTCCTCATCTGGATCCAGAGGTGCCCCCTCCACCACAGTTCTTTCATGGGGAGTCTTCTACTCAGGGGGCCGGCCAGCAGACTTGGGTAGATTATGAGACTTTTGACAGGCGTCTCACTGGGCTGGCGACTCGTGTGGATACCTTTGGGGATCACCTTTCTACCATTGGGGATAATATTGACACTATGGATGACATGCTTGACATCATGACCAATAGCATTGATTCCTTCTCCACAGTCTTGGACACCATCTCTACATAGCTGACCACCCTCACTGCTAGCCATGATGACTCCAGTCAGACCTTTCGCCTCATGAACAACACCCTCCTTGATATGCAGCACTGTGATATAGCCCGTGACAATTCCATTGCCAACATCCAGCACCAGCTACAGTTCCAAGATCACTCTCTGGCAGACATTCAACAGCGCCTTGGCTATGTGCCTTCTCCTCTACCTCCAGAAGACCCACCTCCTGCAGATGCTCATTGAGGATTTTCTTTTACTTCGTCCCTCTAGTCTGTAATACTTGGGTCATGTGTCTTTTGGGTCTACTTTTCGCCTATCCTATCCCCTTCTTTGATGATGCCAAAGGGGGAGAAGTAGTTATGCAGGTTATGCAGGTCTTAATGCTAGTTTGTAGGTCTTATATAGTTTATGCATGTTTGTCCCTGTTGTTTGTATGAGTGATCATTGTGAGGAGCTTTTTGTGAGTTAGTCTTGCTGCATTTGTCCTTGCTATATGTCTAGAGTGTTGCATTCTCAATGTACTCTATAATGAAATGATGAAACGAATGTAAATTGGTATTGAATGTCACATGATGGTTCTTATCTCACATTTCTTCTCTATTTGGCAAATAAGGTGTTGAATGGTTTGCGGTGTTTCGCCAAAAGAAAAGAATTATTATTTTATTCACCTTGTAGACTATTGGCCTTGCTTGTTCCGCATTTGCTTAAAGGCATGCCAATGCACTTGTAATCTAGAGTCTTGTCATCATCAAAAATGGGGAGATTGTTGAGTCTCTCTAGTTGATTTTGATGATAACAAAATCCTGGCATTACAAATAGGTTGATAACTTGGTTAAACCTCTCTCAAAGTCATTTTCACCAAAGCAAATGTTCACATTTATCATGTCTTAACAAATACCCCGATTAAGTCCAAACAATCTCATATTATATGGACATTGTTGCTAGCATAAGCCTTCAATATATAGATATGATTTATGGACTGAACTGGACTATTTATGCAGGTTTCCACAGTTCGGTCAATCGATGGGCATGGGCCGGTCGACTGAAATTTTCAGGGATGAAAAATGAATAGTCTTTTACAGTTCGGTCGATCGACGGGCATGGGCCAGTCGATCAAAATTTCCAGGGATAAAAAATGAATAGTGTTTTATAGTTCAGTCGACCGAACCCTCCGATGCAGCTAAAATTGACTTTTTTCTTCTTGAACGGGGAGAGGTCTTATACTTGGTTTGTTTATTCCC
The DNA here is from genome assembly GCA_024336825.1 of Amorphophallus titanum. Lineage (NCBI taxonomy): Eukaryota > Viridiplantae > Streptophyta > Magnoliopsida > Alismatales > Araceae > Amorphophallus > Amorphophallus titanum. Next base: position 28,968,527 of record JANBPO010009603.1, read on the forward strand.
AAAGCCACCAGACATGCCATAATTTGTGGATCTGGTCTCTGGCATGTCCCTTGACCACCCAAGGTGTATATAAACTTCACTTTGGGGTCAAAAATCCTAATCACTCAAGGAGATCAAGGAGGCTATCAAGGGGAGAAAGAGGATTGCTATTGTAGCTCCGTGAACAGTACTGCGTCCAAGAGTTCTTCATCTAAGAGCAAGGTTTCAAGATCATCTGCAAGCCATTCAAGTGAAGATCAAAGCTGAGGAGGAAGTTTCATCCAAAACCATCTTCATCCACTAAGGGGGAGCCTTAATCTGTAGTTTTTATTTTGTGTTTCTCGTTCCATCTTTCATCAAGCTTCAAGTGTGTGTTCTTGTAATAACTAGACACTTGTGTGTGTGTGGATCTATGTAGATCCGTGTGTGTGTGTGTGTGTGTAGTTCTTCTCGTCTTCACATTTATGTGTGATTTGGTGCTTGTGCACCTTCGTGGGAGTTTCGAACTCCTCACGTGTGTGTGTGTTTTGATCTTGTAACTCTTTACAAGATAGTGTGGGAATCCTCACAGATCGTGAGGAGTGGACGTAGGTTGCCGTTGTTGCATCCGAACCACCTAAAAATCGTTGTTCATTGTATGGTTTGATCCTTTTCTTCTATCCCCATTCTGTGCAAGCACACACGTAGATTAAATTGGTTAAATCTCTTGAGTTAGATCTAGCATAATTTATCATTCTCACATTAGATCTCGGGTATATTAAAAGGTGGGTTCGAATCGACAAGGCAAACCTTGTCAGGAAGATAACATCTTGCGTGAGTAGAATCTTCAGATTTTCACCTCCGCCATCGTACCCAAAATCGATTGTGTGTGGTAGATTTTATTAGATCCGATAGTTTGCATATAGATCTAAAATTCATTGCGACTATTATTTACACTTGTTTAAATCGGCCAAAAATTTTCTTAAAGTTTATAATCACCCAATTCACCCCCCTCTTGGGTGTCATTGATCGCGGGACTTCAATTAAAGAATAAGCTGATAACTCTGCCAGAGCCCAAGAAGCCAGAAGAGGTCGGCAAAACAGATGACCCCAATTACTGCCCATATCATCGTTTATTGGGACACACTATTGAAAACTGTTATGTCTTCAAAGATGAGCTGGAGAAAATGATACGAAACCAGCTCATCACGATGAGGGGGACTCGGGTTGACCCTCCTCAACCCCACGTCCGGGACCGAGCGACCCGTTCGGCTAATGTAATTAGCCATCGGCCAACTCGAGAAGATTATCAAATGGCGGCTTTCACATTCCTCGATCCGGGGGCAGAAGAAGCAGGTCCCAGCGGGACACGACCCACTTTGTGGTATCCGGGTTGGAGGTCTTCTCATTCGTGTTCTTTTCCTAAAGAAAACACCAAAAAGATATTTGACGCTCTTCTAGAGCAGGGTCGCATTATGGTGCACAACCCTCCTCCTACCTACACTGAGGTTGAAAAAGCTGATCCAAGGTATTGCGAGTTCCATGCTGTGATATCACACCCCACCAAAGAGTGTGAAGAGTTACAAGATTGTATCGAGACCCCCATTCAGAGGGAAAAGATTGATACTCAAGGAGAAAGTTTGGTGAGAAGAAGGCTTCATGAGGCTGCTGAACGAATTCTAAATGAAAGTAACAGCATGGAACACCCGCCTCAGTCTTATGTCCATCAAGGATCAAGGTTTTCAGTGAATGTCCTTCATAAAACCTCTGGGAAAAATCAAGCCAGGGATGTGCCAAATGGTCTGGACTCAGCCCCCGCCCTGCAAGGCGCCACTCTAGCAGGGGGCTACTTCTTAATGTCCGAATGCCTGGCCATTCAGAAGGCCGTTCGAAAGCTTAGAAAAGAAGTTAGGCGTCTCCGGCATGATCAGGAGGACCTACTACAGCTCATGAGGCGCATGGATGACCGATTGACGGCCCTGTCCCCGACGCCTACAACTGGAGAATCCGCTCCAGCTTCCTTTCACTCAGAAGCCACACTAGAGCCTAGAAGGCGACCGAGGACTGACGGATGGCTATCGAAAGGATCAACAGGCTTGCCTGTTCAAATGCCCCATTTCTCCAAAAATGACAAAAGAGGGCTAGGCTATGATCCCAAGGTGGACTTCAAAGTCTATTATGCCGTCAACACCATAGGGTCCTCATCCTCAGTTGGCGACCCAAGTTCCCTTCAGATGGGTAACCTCGGCAAGACCGAACCTCAAGAGAAATTTGCACCTAGAGGTCACGGTCTCCAACTGCAGTTGCCTGATATAGGCAGCTTAGGCATTCACCCCGCCGACCCTCCCGGTGAAGGACATGTCACCCCACTACAACCCGCCTACCGGCAACTGGGAGAGATGGGGAAATCAGCTTTAGGCCAACTAGCAAGACTTGACGTTGGGGACCTGCAAGACTCCATCCTGGCCATTGCTGATGCCCCAGTCAATAGTCAGCCAGAAAAAGAAGCTACCACGCTAGAAGGTCCGAAGCGGGAAAATCAGGCATTAAAATCTCTATTGTAGGAGTTATTACGGGAGCGAGATGTTCTACTTAGGCATCGTACGCTTCCACCGAACTCGGTTACCCAGCCTGGGATCATGTTGAATAACAGCCTTCCGATGATGGCGGCCGGAATGCCCGCCAGTAAGCCCGAAATCAGTAAGGCTCATTCTGCCGTCAAAGAGAGAGCAAGTATTCTAGGTTCCCCCTCTGTGGGTGTTCACTCCGAGGGAAGAGTTGGTCCGAATAGCGCCCTTGAGGCGATTAAGAGAAAAACCCCTGTGATGACATTGGCAAGGCGAATGGAGACGCCCTACTCGTTCATCAAAGCACACACCGAGCCATTGTTCGAATTCTGCATGGCACGAAATCTTATAACATTGCCAGAGCCTCGCAAGCCGACCAAAGAAAACAAGGGCAAGGATTTCACCTTTTGTCGGTACCATCGAATGACCGGCCATACTACGGAAAACTGCTATGTCTTCAAAGACGAGGTCGAAGGCTTGATCTAGTCTGGAGTTATTCAAATTCAAAATCATCGGGTATTTCCCCCACAACCTCATCCATAGGATCGACTGAGATCCTCGACAAGGCAAACTCCTACTGCGGCTGCCTTTGTATTGCCTAAATTAGGGGTAAGGGAAGTGAGGCGCCACGCCCTTAGCCGAGAAAGGGCAAACGTGGAAATTCACCATTCGGTCAACACCTTAGGGCTCTCGCCCTCATGCAGCAAGTCATCCTCTGATAATGAGATTACTTACACTTCCGAGCAATCTCAAAAAGAAGGGATACTTCCAGAGTCAGACGAGCAATTGCCCTCGTTCGCTCTCAATGACTTAGAGTGCTACGGTAGACACGCCGCTATGCCTGGCAACGAATAGGAGTACGTTGGCCTACAGCCAGCCCCGCAAGAACTAGAAGACGGCGAGCAAGTAACTGTAGACGAGTTGGTTGAGCTCAACCTCGGCGATGTTGACAATCCCCGACCAATCTTCATTAGCTCTCTCCTGAATAAGGGGGAAAGGGAAGGGTATGAGCAGCTTTTTCGAGAACTTAAATGTTATTTCGCCTGGTCTGACAACGAAATGCCCGGGCTAGAATCCTCCGTGGCGGGATACAAGCTAGCAATACTCCCCACAGCCAAACCGGTTAAACAAGTCCAAAGACGCATGACATAAGCCTATGACAAGCTAGTGAAGCAAAGAGCATTTAAAAATGGATACATAGGCAACTAACCTCTATGCGTTCGGTGGTTCCAGCCTTCCAGGATCGGCGCTGAATCGCTTTGGGATCGGTTCGGATCGGCCGATCCCACCGATCCGAACCGGTTTTGGATGGACCGATCCGAGCCCGATCCCCGAGTTTACCTTCCTTGCCCTCGACTCCCAAAGCCTGAGAGTCAGCCAATCTTGACTGTTCGATCCTTGCGGATATGTCATTTGCCCCACCGACATCATAGGTGTTTTCAAAAAAAAAAGGGGCTAAAAATACTGGTGCCCCAGCGGACTTGGTTGTTCTCATTAGGAGGACAACTAAGGGCAATAATGCTTTAACTCGACTGAGGTGAAAACCCGAAAGAGCACCTTAGGCAAAAATAGGTAACCCCTCAGTGTGAAAATCTGCAAGGATGCACTGGAAAAAGGAAGAGGGGGTCAGCCCTGACGAAAACCCGAAAGGGCGGTAGGGCTGGTAAAGTAAAAATAAAAAAAAGGAAAGATGAAGAAATAGCATACATGCAAGAGGATGGAAGCAAAAGTTACTGAGCTCTGTCCTTTATTCATCAATCCCATCGAAAGAAAAGGAGCTCAAGACAAGCCCTCGGGGTGACCAAAACAAACAGGCAAGCTGCAAAGCTACAAAAGCCCTGCACACAAAAGGTGATCAAAGCCTACTAGGGTCTAGACTCGCTCCTCCTCAGGCCAATAATGCAAGTCTCGCTCAAAAGGACCTCCTCCGAGAGTCTGTCAAGTCTGCTCTGGATGGTGTCCCCCTCGGCCTATGCACGGCTATATGCCTCCTGGGCCTCCAGTAACTCCCTTTGCAGCCCCACTACTCGGTGGGAAGCCGTCCGAGTGCGCTCTCTAGTGGCTTCAGCTTGGGCATATCCTTCTGCTTAGGCCGCTCGCAACCTCGAGAGGTTCTCCTCCTCCTGCTGGATCATCACCCTGGTCCTCTGTTGCCGCACCCGGACAGCATGAAGGCGTGCGAACTCATCCCACAGTGCTGCAAGCTTTGCCATCCAGGCATCCCTGGGGAGGCCAAACGCATGGTAGCCCCTAGTGCAACCCTCGAGACTGCTCCTCACGGACTCAACACTTGGGAGAGGATCGACCTGAAGTAGCAACTGAAGCTTTTGAAAAAGCTAGGCAAACATATCAACACTCGTCAGTGCCACGCCAGGCTGAGGACCATCGGGCCACTCTATCCCAAGAGTGGGGAAGCTCTGAGACACCTCCGAAGCCCATCAGGTGAAGCTTAAACAAAGAAAGAAGACATAATCCAATGAGTGCTCTTTCCAAACAAAATGAATGTGTAGAATTTTGATGTACAAGTTACAACGCCCTTACCTAGGGCGGTACAGCGCTCGTCAAGTCGACGTTGGATGGGATCTGCCTCAACCCGCACACGACCGACATCAACTCAGACAACACGCCCCTAGGGCTGGTCTACATCAACTCTGGCTATCACAAGTCAACGGTTAGCCAGCTACAACCTTCAGCTAGATACCTCTGCAGTTAATTGACACATTTTTGGCAACACCCCAGCAGTCAGCGGGCACACATCTTTGGCAACACCTCAGCAGTTAGCCGACACATCTTCGGAGACATCCTAGCGGTCAGCCAACACATCTTCGACGACACCTCAAACGGTCAGTCGGCACATCAACATATTCAGCGACACCTCAGCAGTTAGTCAACACATCTTCGGCGACACCCTAGCGATCAGTTGACACAACATCTTCGGCGACACCTCACGATCAGCCGACACATCAACATATTCAGCTATACACCTCAGTGGTTAGCCGACATATCTTCAAGGACACCCCAGCGATCAGCCGACACAACGACTTCTGGCCAACGCACCGCCAAGGGTTGGCCAATGTCAGTTTTCGGCCATCACAACTCAAGAGTCAATTGACAACGACTCAGACCGACATGCCTCGCCGAGACAAGTCTACATCAACTCAGACCCATACACCTCGCCGAGGTAGGCCTACATTAGCTCGGGCCGATACGCCTTGCCGATGTAGATCCACATCAACTCAGGCCAATACGCCTCACTGAGGCAAGTCTATGTCAGCTCAGGCCAATACGACTCACCGAGAAGGGTCTACGTCAATTCCGGCCGATACGCCTCGCCGAAGTAGGCCTATGTTGCACCAGAAATTGTCTCAGAACATTTTGGGGAATTTCTTGTTACATACATATTAACCGACAAAAAATACGACGTATCGTCGACATCGTCGGATCACGGAGTACCTCCGTAATTTAGGGTCCATCGGCCCAACCATACTGTTTCAGTCAGTGTCGCAGCAAGGGAACGAGCGTATACCCGTCGAATAGCCGAGCAAGTGTATCACACGGCGTAGACGGACGCGAGAATTTCTCCCCACGCGGCGACGCACGACCGGACAAACAAACAAGACGCTCCTTCGCTCCAATGAAAGTCTCCGTCAAAGCCACGTGGTGAAAGGAGGGCCCCCAAGGGTCAATATATATTTTCTCCTCAACCCAGGTTGACAGAAACGGCGGAAAACGGCGCGAAGAGGGGCCAAAAAGCATGCCCCGGGGTCAAACGACCCCTCCCAGGCGCGAGAGGGGGCCGCAGCCACCCAGCAGGGGTCGGCGGGGGTCGCACGACCAAGGTTTGCCGACCCGGTGCGGGTCGCCCCGACCCGCACGACCCGACCCGACCGAGGCAGGGACCGGGTCGAAGTAAACAGGGATGCTATTGAGAACAGAATTGATCAAGACCACCCTGCCAGCTTGAGCTAATAACTTCGGCTGCCAACCTGCAAGCTTGCCTTGAATGGTGTCCACCAAGTACTTGAAATCCGATACAAGATACCTGCCTTTTTTGATCGGAACTCCTAGATACTTAAATCCCCTAGCCTGGTGTTTGAAACCAGTTAGTTGCCAGATAGACTGGATAGCTGAAGCAGAGGCCTTGGCCGATATAACAAAGCTGCTCTTAGCAGCATTAACCCTCTGACCAGAGCAGCACTCATACTGACTGATAAAAGATTGGAAGCCAACTAAATTCCTCCTGCTTGCATTGAGAAAGATAAGAGAATCATCCGCATAGAGAAGGTGCGAAACAGATATGGAATTCCTGGGGCCTGAGAAACCTTTAAGAATACCAAGGCTGAATTGACTAGCAAGGCCTCTACTCAGAACTTCCGAGGCAATTACAAATAGGTAAGGAGCTAACGGGTCCCCCTGCCTAATCCCTCTACTAGATTTAAAAAAACCCGCAGCCTGACCATTGAAATTAATTGAAAACCAGCAATTGTATAGCAGCATGCCAATAAGAGAAGTAAAGCGAGAGCAAAACCCAAATTTCCGTAGAACTGCAAGGATGAAGTCCCACTCTAATCTATCATAGGCTTTAGCCATATCAAGCTTGATTATCATATTATGCCCCCGGACCTTCCTGTCAATATCTTGCATCAGCTCCCTAGCAAGAGACACATTATCCAAGATAAATCTGCCTTTAATAAAGGCCCCCTGCTCCATTGAAACTAAACCAGGCATGATGGAGACTAGCCTACTAGCCAATATTCTAGAAATGACTTTATAGCTGAAGTTGCAAAGGCTGATTGGCCGAAAATCATTAAAAGTTTGAGGGCATTGCACCTTGGGAACTAAAGTGATCAGGGAAGATGTCATCCCCCTAGGCATAGGATACCCCTGAAAAAAACCTTGCACAGCTGCACAGAAATCCTGACCAATAATATCCCAAACCTCAGTGTAGAAGATACCGGAAAAGCCATCAGGCCCTGGAGCACTGGAGCCACTCAGCCCACTTACTGCATCATGAACTTCTGTAAAGCTAGGGACAGCACAGAGGAGGGAATTCTGAAAGTCAGTCACCACATTGGGGATACTGTGCAACATATTCAAATTCAGATCATGATTCTCTGTAGTGAACAGCTCTTTAAAAAAACTTACAGCTGACTGTTTAAGCACCTCTTGATCCTCACACCAGGAGTTACCAGCCCCAATTTTAAGTCTCCTTATCATGTTCTTACTCCGGTTACTTTGAACAACCGCATGATAGAAAGCTGTATTTCTATCCCCATTCTCCACCCACTCCATTCTGGATTTCTGATTCCAGAAGATCTCCTCCCTATGGTAAACTTGACGGAGCACAGCATTAGCCAGATTAAGCTTCTCCTTATTAACAACAGAGGGGTCAGAATCAAATTGAGCCTGCATCCGTTCCATATCAGACTGGGCTAAGGAAACAGCAAGTTTAATATCTCCAAATACCTCTTTATTCCAAGTGATCAGGGCCTTCTTGACATCCTTTAGCTTCAACCAGAATTTGATCAAAGGATTAGGATGGGAGCTGCCAGACTGAGACCAAACACTAGCAACATGCTGTTTGAAAGAGTCATGAGTGATCCACATTTTCTGAAAGACAAACCTGCCCGGGTGACTGTGAAGATCATCTAGCGAAGCAACCAAGGGGGAATGATCCGACGGGCCCCTAGGCAAAAGCTTGACAGAAAGTTGAGGGCAAGAGGACAAACAGCAGTTGTTAACCACTATTCTATCAAGTCTGGCCGTTATATTTGCCGAGCCAGTCCTGTTATTAGACCAAGTCATAATTCCCCCCGAATGGCCAATATCAACCAAGCCAGCAGAATTAAGACAGTTATTGAAGTCAGCCATAGCCTCCAGACCAGGCATACCACCACCTCTCTTTTCTGACGGCTTGAGGACACAGTTAAAATCCCCTCCAACAAGCCAAGGAAGAGAACTGGAACAGCCAAAGGCAACAAGATCCTGAAAAAGAATCTTCCTCTGAACCGGGAGGCAGGAAGCATATACAAATGTGTAATATAGACAGAAAGAATTGTTAACAATCAGGCCAAGAGTAAGAAATTGAGAGGAAAAAGCAATAACCTCCATTTTAATACTACATGACCAGAAAACCCAAATCTTAGACTCATAGCCATCAGAAAAGTTGCTAGCAAAGCCTCTCATATTGAGGAACCTAGCCACACCCGGGGCTTTATTGACTCCAATCTTCGGCTCCAAGATGGCCACTACTTCAGCCTTATTAGAATTAACTAACTTCTTCAGAGATCTCCGGGAACCAGGGTTACCAATTCCACGGATGTTCCAAACTACAGTTGTAGGAATCATAATGAATCCAAAGGAAATTCTTCCATGGATCGAGCCCTGGCTCTGGTAACCATCCCCACCTCATTAGCCCGATCAGCAACAACACAAAGGGTCCTTAGCACAGGATCAGGGGGGAGAACCTCATTATCCAGCAGAGCTGTGTCTGAGACCAACTTACAGGCATTCCTGAGCCCGTCCTTATCAATCAAGAAAGGGAATTCTTCTGCAGACATCACTGCCTCCTCCTGGTCAGTCATCCTCACCTGCGAAGGAAGAGGATCTGAGAGCCCAGCCACATCCTCAGACAAGCCATCTAGATTAGAACAATCCACTCGTCCTTTGGAACCACTTGGCCCCGCAGCCTCCGGAATGGCAGCTCCTGACTCCACAAAGACCTGCTGGCTAACCAAAGCCTCCTCCTGAGCAACATTCTGACAAACATCTACCATACGATCCTGCTTAGGACGGAAGGAAAGAGTAACTAACTTCCCCTTCTGATCCTGACCCCGCCAGATCCTCCCCTGTCTTCCCAAATTCTTCTTGCAATCATCAGCCAAATGCCCCAGCTTGTGACAGAAAGAACATAAGTCCGGCACCCGACTGAAGTTGACCTTCTGCCAATAACCAGATCCAGCAAGGTCGATCCAAATCCTCTCCCGTCTCTGAGCCGAGAGATCCATATCCACACAGACCAAGGCCTCTGAAGTGTCCGAAAGCGCCAGCGATCTCTCATGAATTCGGAGAACTGAGCCGAAGTTCCCTGCAATTGAGCGGAGGCAATCCTCATGATACAAATTGGCTGGTAACCCCGGAAAACCAATCCAGACCGGAACTGAAGGCGGATCTGCATCAAAATCAAATTCTGGCGTCCAGCGAAAAAACCGAAACAAGAAACCCCGTATATAAAGGTTCTTTTGAATCAACAGCTTAGTAAAGTCCTCCTCAGTATCCAAGCGAAGGAGAAGATGTCTAGGATTGAGCTTACTAATCACCATCTCCGACGAGAGCTTCAACCGCTGCACAAGGAAACTCTTGATGTCCGGAATGGCCGGACGGCCATATGAACACTTTGCCACTACAGAGAATGATAACATCTTCATAGAAGCCTGGAGATCAGACCTTGAAAAGAAAACCGCCGGCTCCCCAAGATCTGTAAACGCTGGCTCCTTCAACGGGATATCAATCTTGGATCGACGCTTCGACTCCATCAAGACCTGAGCAAAAGATCGGCGAAGGCCTTCTGCAGGGACTGAAGATCCCATCACCACCGGCGACCTCGGCCGAAGCATAGAGGAGGCCCCCACCTCCCCGGTCATCACCGGAGACGAGGAGCGAAGCGCAGTCCCCCACTCACACTACCAGGAGTTAGAGGAGCGAAGCGCAGTCCCCCACCTCCCCGGCCATCACCGGAGACCAGGCCTTCTACCGCTAACAAAGCTCGTGTTGACACAGGCCTTCTACAGCAAGCTCGTGTTGACACGAGCTTCTCTCTACCGCGAACAACACGAGCTTCTCCCGCGTAGAAAAAAAACCAGAGCTTCTCACTCTAGGATTCTAGAGAGAGAACCGAAACTAATGTAAACCCCTTGTGACCCTTCAACTTTCCCTATAAAATCCCCCCCTTTGGAAGGGATGAATAATCAACAATCAACGATCAAGCATTAAGGAACAAGGACGCACTAAGGAGATTTGTGTATGTGTTTACTAGGCTCACGTCGACGGCATGCCGCAGGGTCATCCCTCACACGGTGTCTAGCCCAGACACCCACCTCCGAAAAGGCGGCCCCCAGTGGTGATGAACGTATGTCGTCTCGATAATCATGCGTGACCCAAGATCTTGCTTGGTGAAAGCACTCTGCTTGGGTCCTACCTTGATAGTCGTGCATGACCCTGATGTCACTTGGTGAAAGCACTTTGCCTGAGCCCTGCCTCGATGGTCATGCGCCCCCAGACGCTGCTCTACGGGAACACCCAGCTCGGCCCTACCTTGGCGTTCGTGCATGACCCAGATGTCGCTTCATGAAAACACCCCTACCAGTCCCTACCTCGACAGTCGTGCATCGTTAGTCGTCACTTGATCGAGACACCCTGGCAAATCTCTACCTCGATATTCGTGCATGACACAGACATTGTTCGATGAGAGCACCTTGTTCAGTCTATGTCCCAATGGTTGTGCATCATCAGACATGGCTCAATCAAGGCACCCAGCCTGGTTCCCCGCCTCGTTGTTCGTGTGCCACTTCCATGTCACCTCGATAAGTGTGCCCTCAGTGCTGTTACCTGGACAATGGGCATACTTCACAAGTTCTGGCGCAAGATGAAGTGTCAGGTCCCTGCCTCTGTCAACAGGCCTCGAGCACGACCATCAAGGTCTCACGGCACCCAGCCACCTCAGCCGCATCGGGGACCTAGGCGCCCGACCACTTGACAACCTCAGTCATAACGGTGGCCCTGGCACCCGACTGCCAGCCACTCCAGTCACAATGATGCCCCCGGCACCCGACTGTCAAGCATTCCAGTCACAACGGTGCCCCCGGCACCCGACTGCCAACCACTTCAGTCACAACGGTGCCCCAGCACCTGACTGTCGGGCACTCCAGTCACAACGGTGCCCCCAGCACCTGACTGCCAGCCACTTCAGTCATAACTGTGCCCCCGGCACCCGACTGTCGGGCACTCCAGCCACAACGGTGCCCCCGACACCTGACTGCCAGCCACTCCAGTCACAACGATGCCCCCGACAACCGACTGTCATCAACTACAGTCACAACAGTGCCCCCTGTACCCGACTGCCAGACACTCCAGTCACAACGGTGCCCGGCACCCGATTGTCGGGCACTCCAGCCACAATGGTGCCCCCGGCACCTAACTGTCAACCACTCCAGTCACAACGGTGCCCCCGACACCCGACTGCCAGCCACTCCAGTCACAACGGTGCCCGGCACTCGACTGTCGGGCACTCCAGCCATAACGGTGGCCCCGGCACCCGACTGTCAAGCACTCAGTCGCAACGGTGCCCCCAGCACCCGACTGCCAAGCACTCCAGCCACAATGGTGCCCCCCGGCACCTGACTGCCAAGCACTCCATCCATAACGGTGCCCCTGGCATCCGACTATCAAGCACCCTAGCCACAACGGTGCCCCCAACACCTGACTGCCAACTATACCAATCACATCAGGCTCCGCAATGCCCGATCGCTCAACAACTCCAGTCCTACCAGGGCCCATGGCACCCGGTAATCCTGAGCTCAATGGCTTTTGGTCGCTCCAGTCATGGCGATGCTCACGCCGTTCGACCACTCAAGTCTCAACAGCCAGCCCCTTCCCACTCCATCTCCCCCTCCTCATCTCCCCACTTTCATCCTCTTCCACCACCATACCCTGTGGAGTTAGCAGGCAGCAACAAAGGCCCAAGTTGCAGATCCTGTCCCGGAGTCATTCGGCATCATCTGAAGGTATACCATATACCGATGGAAAGCTTGTCAAGATATCTTCGTCGTTGTGTGGTCTCGCCTGCATTCGACTTCCCTACTGTCCAGGAGGTCTGATCTCCCACGACTGCACAGTTTTGCCCAGGTAGACAACCAGAGGAGGATTCCAGGAGCTTCCACGGCCACATTCCACAGCTTCTGGAGGCACCGCTCAGCCGAGAGTTTCTACTACCAGTCGACATCCATCAGCAAAAAGCGGAGTCCCGTTCGGAATCTGGAGGAGCATTTTCAGAATTTTCTCCCCCAGGTGCGCAGAACAGTCCAGTTAGGGCCTAAACTGACCCAATTTCACTCAACGGGTACTATCTCTCTGTCCCAACCTCCTCTGGTGTTCTTCCTGGTTGCTGCTCGAAGAGGACTTGACTGTGGATGCACTCGTCTTGATCCCATCTCGTTTGGACTTCGAGAGTGGTAGTGGCAACTTCATCCATCTGCTGCAGTACCCTAGGTCCGGCTAGAGCCATAGCACAGAGGTCCAGATCCAGAGTCTGCCACGACCAGCGACAATGCCAGATGATCCCTCGAAAATTCAAGAGCTTTCCTGGGTCAGTCAGCAAAGGTTTGGAACTGATTTCGACGTCTTCCGAGTCCGGTACAACCTGTGGCGGCATCAACAGTGACTATCTGTCTGCTAGTTCAAGAAGTAGGCTGAACCAGCCGAGTAGCCATTCGGTACTCTTAGTAGTCCTCTTCTCCACCCTGCCTGGCCGGCTTAGCGCCCCTCCCTGTGTGGAGGTAGTTTTGATGTAATCCACATTCCCCACCCCTTGTCCAACCCTCCTGCGAGAGGAGTAGTGCTTGTATAATTTGAGCAGGGGAAGCTACATCGGCGCGGCGTGCGGGTGCATACCCACGTCTCCCCGCTCGCCTTCATCTCCGGTCGGGATCGGCATCTTCACGGTGATCAAGTGAGCTTCTGGCCCACTCTCCTCTGCTGGTTTTTCTAGTCTTTGCTCAGCGTAGTATTAACTCTACTTGCGCCGTCGGTGGTGAGGTGAGTGCCTGGTCCCGAATCCTCATCAAGTTGAGTGCCACCGTGGGTAAGTTGTGAGCAAGACCCTACAACCCACGCCCTTGGCGTGCTGGCCACCCGTGAAATTGGGCATCCTGGACCCTTAGGGGTTCAGCCGCAAGCTAGCCAAACCCCGAAACAGTGAGGTCCCACTTCGAACCCTCATCCCCATTGCCGGTCCACCTACGGACCTGGGTGTACGCGACGTGGTTGAACCCGCTTGAGTGAGTCCGCCATTCCGTTCGTGCTTGCTTGCTAGGTCCAAGGAGGGTGTGTCACATCAAGCTCCATCACCTGGGCCTCAAGAGCCCTCCTCTCGTTGCAATCCCTCAGTCTCTTTGCCCTCCTCTCCTCTCTCTCTCTCTCCCTCTCCACTCTCACTCGCTCTGCATCCCTCTTCGCCACCTAGAGGGAAACCCTTAGCTCTAGGACATCTCAGGGCAGCTCCTTAGCATCATGTCACTGCTACTCCTCCTCCAACTCCTCTACCTAGGCATCATGCTCCTCCTCTGCTCGAGCTGCGTGAACTAGCGCATCCCGAATCTCCACTACCTACCAAGAGCCAACCATTTCCTGAAGTCGGTAAAAGAGCAGTGCATAATCAATATCCAAGCCAAGCAAGGACTCACCTGAGCCGCGAGCTTGCGCTCGGCCTCCTCGGCACATGCCACCGTGCCGCAAGTCACTTGATGCAGGATGACGACGTGGACTCGACACCAACTTGATGTGAACCTGGGACCAAGAGTCACGAGCTCGCGGACGTCCCTAAGTGAGGGAAGCTTACGGATGTGCGCGGTTGAGAAATCGACAGCGAGTCAAGAGTACTTGGCTCTTTCGTGCTCAGATCGAGTCACGGGACGGGTCACACTCACTCTCTCACAGTGGAGATTAAAATAATATAACGAGCTAGATATCCTAACACTCAAGTAGTGGCATAAGAATATTTACGAAATAAGTAAATGAGACAAAGGGAGGCCAATGTACCTCCACGCTCCGGGCGTGGGGAAGACGATCTCGGTCGAGACTCGTACTCTTGGTACAGTAAATAACCAATAGTTGTAAAAATAATTTTATTGCCCACTCCACGTAGGGAGGTAAATGGCTACACGTGGGACCCGGGAGTAGCGGGCTCGGGTTGACGGGCAGCATTTTGGGTAGCTCCGGTGGTAGCACGTGCCGACAAACATGGAGTCCACGTCCTGGTCAGAGGGCCGATCGGTCTGGGAGTGGTACCACTGAGAAGCGGACTCCTAGAGGGACAATCCCTAGGAGGGGGACGTGCTGATTTGCCTTGTGGAAGGTGTGACGTCCAAACTATTAGACGATGTTGCTTGCTGTCCACAGACCTGTTCTGCAGTTTCAGAACTGCGCGACTAGGTGAAAATAATTTTTACGACGAGACCTGATGTCGGATCGACGTGAGACTGGCATCGTTGCAAAGCTCCTTTGAAGATCTACGACCCATGTTAAAGGAATTTTCCTGTCTCTGTGTAGCAACCCTGAATTTTTAAAAAAATAAAAATCCTGGGTTCCTTTCGGTCGCCCTCTCGGTTCCTCCTCTTCCCCTACCCGGAAGGCTGGTCAGATGACCTCTTTCTCTCCCCCTCCTGTCCCGAGCTCGCAGGATCTCGACAAGTGATGAGGACCTCCTTGCACTCCGCATGTCGCAAAGCCAGGGTCAAAAGATCAGTGAGGGAGGAGGGAGGGTGGAGCACCAGTTCTCGTCGAAGATTTTTATCGCGGGTGCCTCCGGTCAGTGCGGTGAGGGCAGAGGCAACATCCAGGTGGGGGACA
This sequence comes from Amorphophallus titanum, assembly GCA_024336825.1. Lineage (NCBI taxonomy): Eukaryota > Viridiplantae > Streptophyta > Magnoliopsida > Alismatales > Araceae > Amorphophallus > Amorphophallus titanum. Next base: position 28,983,676 of record JANBPO010009603.1, read on the forward strand.
CACAAGACTTCCATTTCGAAATGGTTGATGTAAGCCCGCAGTTTCTCCCCCTGTGCCTACTTGAAGGCCAGCAATCCCGCTATTGACCTTGGAGCGCCGCTGTTGGCAAAGCTCTCCTTGAATAGTCGCCGAAGTTGCTAGAAGTTGGTGATGCTGTCAGGGGCAAGTGCACAGAACCAGGCTTGGCCCCCCTACACCAGGGTGGTTATAAACGCATGGCACTTGATAGCGTTAGTGGCTCTGTGCAGCATCATTTGAGCATCGAAGCTCTCGAAATAGTCGACTGGTTCGCGCTGGCGGTCGTAGGCCTTGAAGGCTGGGAGGGTGACTCTCGGAGAGACTTCAGCCCTCAATATCTAGTCTGAGAATGGGGATTGCTCCTTATCTTACGAGGTGTAGCCTTTCTGCAGAGCGCGGAGGGTGTTCTCCTGCTTAGTAAAACATCGTTCGAAGTCCCAAAGGTGGAGAGATAGCTCTAGCCGGCATGTAGTCAGAAGGCTTCGAGCACACCTCCGATAGTCATCCCACCGTTCTTCAGTAGGAACTTCTATTTTTGAGGGGTGCCAGGGCAACCCAGGTTTCTTCTTTCTCAGACTAGAGGAGGCTTCTTGCTCTGGAGGCGGGGCTTGTGAAGGCCCGCCTGGCCCGTGGCGAATAAGCCACCCACCCTAGAGGGTGAAGTGGCCTCCAACCTTTTGTCGAGAGGCTTGAACGCGAAGGGGGGGACTCACCTGAGGTGGTAGTGACATTCCTTCCTTGGCCACCTGGGTCCTCATCAGGTCGACGAGGGTGTCTAGTTTGACATTGAGTGTTTGGAGGGAGTCAGGGGCCTCAAGGGCGGGTTGTCCCACCGCGGAGGAATGTACAAGTGTTAGCTTTCTGGTTGAGGAGGGGGTCCGTGGAGGATTGTACAGTTGTACGTTCCCTCTCTGTGGCCATCGGTGCCTTTCCATTGTCGCCGACATTTCTCCTGCTAGTACTTCTTCGCACCATGTTGGTTCTTCGTACGTTTTCCACAGACGGCACCAAATGAAGAGGTGTGATCTCACGCCTAGTCCTGAGCTGTCGATATGGTTGACGTCACCACCAATGGGGGATCTACAAGATAGGAAACAGATCAGAGGTGCCCAGGGTTACAACCTCAAGGAAAACCCTCTGATGCTTAAGTCATCGAACTAATAGAGCATAGGTGGAAAATAGAGCAGGAGAAGAAGAAAGCGGGCATGAGATCGCTCTCCACCAATGGGTGTGGTGTTGAGTGCTCAGGGGGTCTCTCCGTTTTGGAGAGTTTCCTTGGAGTTTATATAATTATTGCTATGGGGTACTTGAAGGGACTGGGGGCGTTATGCTGCAAGGGAAGACCCTTCCTCTCCCCAACCCTTTGGAGTTTCCCCGTTCAAGTGGTGGCGAGATTCCCGCCGGGAGTTATGCCCTATCCGATGGGGTTTGAAACGTTAGGATATCCCCTAGTGAGGCATTTGGGCTTCTCCCAAGTTGAGGGTGGCACTGTATCGATTACGCTCGAGCGCCGTTTGAGCGGCTGATCCTCAGACTTCCAAGCCTAGCGGCCGCCTAGGAAGATCTATTCCAAGGATATTGGGCCTTGAGATGGGCGGGCCCGTACGAGGGGCTACCGCTTTGGGGAGCTCAGCCTAGCTGGGTTACGTTGGGCCTGATTGGGCCAGTCTGGACTTGGTTCGGTCATCCTGATCCCTGCTTATAATTGGCTATGGATTTTACCCTCTCCAAGAGTAAATCTGAAAGAGGAATCTTCCTCTATGGAGTTCTATGACTGTCCTGAACATGAAAGCTATTGGTTTAAATTTAATGATTTCTTGAGCTTTAATGTTAAATAGTCTTGATAGTGGTTGCACTCAGATTTAATGGATTTTAACCACTATTTCATGTTTTGACATGTTATGTCTTCTTAAATCTGAAACTTTATCTTAGTACAAAGGCATCTTTGATTGAGAAACTTCATTGTAGTCATGCAGAGTAACTGGGGATATTGGCATCTGATAAACGTATATCCTTACGTAAAAAGGTGTGTACTGAATTCAGTGCTCTAAGGTAGAGCAATGGCATTGGATTCATCGAGAAACCAAGTCCCTTCACCAATGAAGTGGAGAAGACAATGTCATGAAGTGCCATGCTACCTCTATTCTATTTGAAGTAAAATGGTAAGTTACACTGAGTAACTAGGGGTGCTAGTGTCTAATCAACATGCACTCTCATGTCAAAAGATGCATGCTACCCTTGATTGCTCATAAAAGGAATAATAGTTGGTATCAAACAATGGTTTCAATCGAAAAATCTCAAATTGGTTGTGCTCATGGATAAAATCAGAAATGTCTAGGTCTTTAACCTCAATACTATTTGTAGTTACTTTTAAAGGGCTAATGGAATCGAATGAGTAGGGTGAAAGGAGGTTAACCTAGTCTCTATCCGAGAGGGGATCGGGGTAGATGACCCAAATGGGGCGAATGATGGGGCTATCCATGCTCCGGTGGTGGCGACAGACAAGAACCCAATGCAGGTATTAATCTGGAGGGATTTATGCAGAGCATCCATGGACTACTGAAGGCCATGCAATAGAAAAAGTTACAACAGCCAATGCCTGCACCACGCCATGACTCACCTGCGCTCGATCAATTTTTGAGGTTGGCGCTTGCTATTTTTAAGGGGGGGAGCCATCCAGATGTGGCTGAGTCGTGGCTCAGCAAAATGGAGAAGAAATTACATGTGATGCGAGGCCCCGAGGAAGAGAAGGTGAATCTGACGGCTTATGTTTTACAAGATCAGGCTGACCTGTGGTGGAAGGCAAAGATGCAGACCACCTTCGCAGACTACCACAACTGTGACATATTATGGGAAGAGTTCTTGGCTGTCTTCTGAGAAAAGTATTTTCCCGAACTTGTGTGAGATGCTAAAGAGCAAGAATTTTTGAGCCTCGAGCAAGGAAACATGTCGGTAGCCGACTATGAGGCCAAATTTTCAGTTCTGGGTCAATATGCTCCACACATATTCGATGACACACGTCAAAAGGTGAAGAAATTTGTCAACGCGCTATGTAGCAATGTCCGACGCTATGTTGCAACCCGAGACCCTGACTCCTACCCAATGACATTATGACTTGCTCACCTAGCCGAACAAGAAAATGCAAGGGAATGGCTGAAGCTATAAAGATTTAAGGAACATATAAGGTTAAGTTCTAATGAATGTCTTGTTGTAAACCTTGTTTTGATGATGGCCACCATTGATCTAAATTGATGGTGTATGTATTTTGATGATTGGTTATTTGTTAGATGTTCATTCAAAAGTAAAGTCCATGCACATTTAATGCTACGTTCATATAGTTAGTCTGTGCATATTTTAGATGCATTCAAAGTATAAGTCCATACATGCTGTTTGCACTTTCATAAAGTCCGTGTAGGTTTTCTCCCTGTGCATTGTAAAGTCCATGCATCTCTTACACAGAGTCCGTGCATGTTTTGGACTTAGACTAATTATTGTTGGGTTGCATCTTAAGTCTGTGCACATTCTCTTAAGAAGGAAAGCAGAGTCCGAGCATGAGTAGTCCCATGCATACCAAGTCCGAGCAGCATTAAGTCCATGCATCTTTCTTATTGAAACCAAGTCCTTGCATGTCTTCATTAAGTCCTTGCACGTCTTCACAAAGTCCATGCATGTCAAACCCCGTGCATGCTATTTTTATTGAAACCAATTCCATGCACGTCTTCATTAAGTCCTTGCACGTCTTCACAAAGTCCATGCATGTCAAACCCCGTGCATGTTTTTTATTGAAACCAAGTCCATGCACGTTTTGAATTAAGTCCTTGCACGTCTTCACAAAGTCCGTGCATTGTCAAACCCCGTGCATGTTTTTCCTTTGTGCAACTTTTGTTAAAGTTAGTGCACTTTCTCTAAGGTCCTTGCATGTTCTATTATGTCCTTACATATCTCATCTTTGCATGCATTGTAGAAGAGTCCGTGCTTGTTTTCATTTGGATAACAAAGTCCATGCATCTTTTCCTTGTAGCAGAATAGCAATGTCTGTGCACGTTTCCTCTTGGAAGGAACTTGTGTCCGTGCATGTTTCTTTGAAACATGCATCCATTCATGTTCATTTGAAACATGCATCCGTGCATGTTTTGTTCTGCTTCACAAAGCCCACGGCATGGCAATCAAGTCCGTGCACATATCATACTGCATGCATATTCCTCAAATAAAATCCTTGCATGCTCTGCCTGCTATCAAGTCCGTGCATCATCTTACTCATTTTGTATTAAAGTCGGTGTATGCACTGTAGCAAAGTCAGTGTATGTCTGAGCATATGCTGTAATAAAAGCAGTGCATGTTCGAGCACATGCATTATGTCTTTCTCTGCAAGTTCGAGCACACATTAACCCTCATGCATGTTTTGCTCACCATTTATCAAAGTCAGAGCATACACTGTAGCAGAGATAGTGTATGTCCTTTTAAGGTCTGAGCACACACCAGCAAGTTCGAGCACATAATAACGTCCGTGCACCTTTTTGCTCGTTGCATGTTAGAGTCGGAGCTTACACTGTAACAAAGACAATGTATGTCCTTAGAAGGTCCGCGCATATTGGAGCTAGTCCATGCATGTTAGCTAGACCAACCCAGTGCATCTTTTGCCACTGTATATTAAAGTTAGAGCATACACTGTAGCTAAGTCAGTGTAAGTCTGAGCATGCCTGTGCTATGACTGCCTTAGCTACAGCAAGTCCGTGCACATACTGTAGCAGTCAGTTTACATGTACTAAATATACTCCGTGCATCTTCCTTATATCTAGTACATCTTCAACTGAACTAATGATTGTTTCTGTGTTGACAGATACTGTTTCGTGGAAGATGAGGGTGGCACGTGATCCAAAGTTGAATGCTATGCTAGGATCATGACACGTGTAAAGTGGCATGATAAGATGCTGCCACGTGTCGAGGCTCTAGGGCGGGAATTCGTGGAAGACACACGCCCTTCTACTACTGCTATAAAAGGAAGACTTCTCCTTTTGGAGAAGGTGATCGTGGATAATTTCTGGAAGAGCAAAAGCAGATCTGTGTGATCCAGAGAAGAAAAAGAGAGAAGAGCAAAGAGGGAAGAAAAAGAGGAGAAGAGAAGAGGTGTTTTGAAAGTGGAGCTTTTTATCCTTTCTTCAAGCTGTTTGTCAGCGGAGCAAGCTGTGAGGCTCAGCGGGCAGAGGAGGATTCCTCTGGATGGGTCAAGCTGTAATCCCCAGCGGGTAGAGGTGTGGTATCCTCTGGACAGCAAGCTGTGTTGCTCAGTGGTTTGTAGGCAAGCTGTGGTGCCCAGCGGACGCAAGCTGTGTTGCACAGCAGTGAAGCCACACTTGGGTTGAGTGTGGGGTGGACGTATGTCTGGAGGACCGAATCACCTAAAAGTTCCTTGTGCACTGTGGTTCGATTGTCTTACTTGTTTTCACTAGATGAATGTTTAGGACGATAAACTTGTTCTTCCTATTTAGCTAGCTGGTAATGTGCACATCTACTGTTTGATTTCTGTTGAGTGGGTTAGAGGTCAGCTCCATAGTTGTTTTGGGTGTTCAGTGTATTTTAGATCGTCAACTCTCCACCTGTTCAACGTTGGGAGTTCCCATGTTGTTCTAATCATTTACCCAGATAACAGTTGAGTCACTATTTCAGGTTTTCATTGGGTTTGATTAGTTCGTTTAATTCTGCATCCTTAATAGTTAGATAATTTTTTAATTGGTCAAGACTTTTAGAGAAGGAGTCATTCACCCCCCCTCTGAATCCGGCGCACCTAAACTAACAGGTTTCATTTTCTAAGTCTGAAGGCTACATGCGTAGACTATCTAGTTTTTTTTGTCACTTAATTTCTCTCTAAAGAAGGCAATACTACACTAAGAAGAGTCTATACTTACAACTCCAAAAAATCATAGGTATAGTCTCTACCTACGACTTTCCCTATGACATAGTGCTACTGTCATTAAAAGTTATGTAGGTAAATTCTTACCTATGTGGCATAAAACTGTAGGAACATGGATGTCAACACTTACAGTTTTATGTTAGCATTACCTACGTAATTTTTGCCTATGACAATAGTATTTCTCGTAAAATCGTAGGTAACCTATATGAACTATATATAAGTTGTGACATACAACCGTAGATATTTCTCATAAAATTGCAAGTAATGTGTTTGAACCGTAGGCAATTACATTCGTAGGTAATGTGTAATAACCATAGGTAACTTGTAACATATAGATAACTTGTATTCATGGTAAGTAATTTATGTGAACCATAGATACTTGTAACATACATCCGTACGTACGTAACCTGTAACATACACACATTCACAAATTATATACATTCAAAATCTAAGATTTTTGAAGCCATGCAATCCTAAGATAGGAGTCTCTGTCATAGACTACATATATAGACCATTGCACTTTGTACCCATTTATGTGATTAGAGATACTCATCTCATAATCACTTATGCGCTGACACTTGGATAAATGTGCAGATAATCATTGAAAAATAAGTCCATTAAACTAATTTGCTATAAAGTTTCTAAATGGTTATGATATTTGATTGTCAATTAGGATACTTTAAGTCATAGTAGTGCAATTAACTTTGAGATACCAAGGATGTCTTGCAGAAGGATCATTGTAGTTTGATGCATGACTTAAGGATCATATGTAGATATCTAGCATAACTTGGTACTCAAGTACAGTGAGCTACATGTGAAGACAATTGAGTTGTTAACATGGAGTAATTCATTGTTGATATTTAGAGGAAGAATGCCCTATAGAATTATACTAAGGGAAATCCTTCGTTAGAGTCACATAGTAAACTAGAAATTGTTTTAAATTGAAATGTTAGAGTATAATACTGCCTGATCACATGTGGGAGTTTGATTGCATGATTGCACTCCAAATGTGATTATGGGCATAGGTCCTTTTCCTACAGTTTAAAAGAACTCTAGAAGATATTCAACTTTTACCCATATGATTATAAAAACCATAGGTATAAGGTGAGTTTCTCTCGTAGTTTTTATGAAAGTGTAACTATCTATGTTTTTCCCATACTTCACATAAATTGTAGACATATGTTGACTATAGAAGCATTATTCCATAGGTAAATGGTGCCTTTACCTACACATTACCATCCCGTAGATAAAAGTTGTGGGCATAGCTTTGATTTTCCTATTGTGAGAGCCTCCCCTTAAGACCTCTCCTTCGTGAGGACAATCATATATAGGCGCTTGGTCTATGTGCTCTCCAGCTTGGGAGAAGAAAAGCTGGCCACATTACATACCAATCAAAATGCTGATTTGTGACAGCCTTCCCTGAATGCCTTCTCCACAAATGTGGCACACATTTTTTCTTGCAATTCCATGGCACTACATGACAAGTATTTGACACCACTACTGAGCCTGACTAAACTACTACATTTCAAACTAAATCGCAACACCCAACCATGCCGCCTACATCCAATTCATTTCAATTTGATTTGACATGATATTGAAGTGAAAGCCTCTTCTAATTGTGGTAGGTCAAATGTTGCGTTTACCCTAAATGCGATAATCAACCCTAACGCCTTTCTACCTCCAATTAGGTCGTGCACTCCTGTCTTTATCCCTTCCTTTTTAGATGTTGGTAGGATTGAAGAAATAGGACGCAGTAAATAGGAAGGAGCTTTTATCATTCTGACGAAGGAAGGTACGTAGTTGGAGGATGGACTAGTGTGGATTGAATATTTAGCTTTATGTTCCATTGAAATATTGGGCATGTACTATGTTTGATCAAAATTTGAACTTTGTGACTTGTTTTAGCTATGCATGCTCAATTTAAATTACTCTGTGGCATGTAAATGTAATGACATGACTCATAGCAATGTAAGATCATGATGGCACTTGATGACGATCCATCCGGGCTTCAAAAATGTGGAGGGGTAAGTGATGTCCCCATCAGTTGTGGGTTGTACATCTTGTGTGATTGGTCCATTGTCTCTATCCCCATTCACAAGATAGTGTGCGTGTTTCAACGTACGTAATCTTGGTTATCTCCATAGCACACTCAAGCTTTGTGAACTGCGCTATCTTGTATACACACCATTTATTCCTTACACGGTACTTGAATCCCCTTGGCTGCCTGCTGCATCTTTGCACTCAGGCACAAGGGAGCATTCTCCAAGCAAACACCTTGTTCACTCAGGTCAACTTATGTAGTCTTTGGACCACGCTTGGTTGTCTCCATTTGAGATATTCCTATTCAATCCACTATGCTTTGTGTCTAAGTGTTTTATTTGTCTTATAGGAGTGGTTTACTATTTTGGTAGATAAGTTTTAAATAGGGCAAAGTTGTTGATAGGATCTATTCAACCCCCCCTTCTAGATCCGATTGCACCTTGCGGGACCCAACAGATAGTGGCAAGAGGGAAGCAAATCTCATCTGATGAAGTCACCACCTTGACTGCAAACATGGTGACGGCTGAAGAGGAGGAGGTGTTGCTGAACACCTCGCCTGAAGGTGCTTCAGGGGAGACAGTAGAAGCCATCTCCAGCACCGCAACCATGGACCCATCAGTACTGATGCTGCTCCAGAAATATCAAGAGGAGATATAGCTTCTGAACAAGCAGCTGATGGAGAAAACAGAACAAGCCTCAGCCCCCAAACAGCTCGAGATGCAGGCCAAGCCGTCACGAGCTAGCATTAACCCATGCGACTTCCCACCACTATATACCCTACCCCAGTCGATAGAGCCCAGCCTGGCAGCCACCTAGCAGCGCCCACCACAGCTGCTAATGCCACCGGTACTGCCACAGGTGCACCAAGCACCTTCATTGCTGTGTCCTCCTCCGCAGGTGACCACCTTGGTCACCCCTTACCTGCATCCAGCACATTTCTACCCGGAACCAATCGATCCGACCACCGTGAACAAGCTGATGGTGGAAAGGATGATTGAGCTGAAGCTTGCTGAGCAAAGTGAAGGCGACTATGTCACATTTGATGCTTATCGGGTGCCATATCTGCCTCATCATGCAGTAAAGCGGCTCCCTATGGGGATCAGCAAATCGCCTAAGTTCGACAAGTTCAACGGGAGGGGATCCCCAAAAGAACACGTCACATATTACATGACTATCATGGGCGACCTAGCCACAGATGAGTCATATCTGCTAAAGTTTTTTAGGTCCTCACTGACAGGGCTCGCATTCGAGTGGTATTCTAGCCTCCCGACCAGGTCGATCAGTGACTGGCCGGATATGCAAAAGAAGTTCAGAGAAAGGTTTCACATCACTGAGAGGGAGGTCACGGTGGTTGAACTCTACTCAACAAGACAAAGGGCGGATGAAATAGCCCTTGAATACATCAAGAGGTGGAGGAACCTCGGAATGAGGTGCAAGCGGCCCCGCATCAGGAGGACGCTATATAAATCAACAAACAAAACCTCAGGAGGGAGGTACTAGAATTGATGATTGGCATGGAAATCTAGTCATTTGACCACTTGAACAATGTAGTCGTCAAAGTGGAAGCTTTCCTGGCTAGGCCTGCCCCTACGATAACCACTGCCACCACACAGAAGGCAAAGGCAGTAGAGCGGTGCCCGACACCATAAGAAGCAAACACTCTTGATATCAGGGCATTTGAACAGCAGAGGGATAAAGGCAAGAAGACAGCTGCGCCTCAGCTCGCCAAGGCAAAAGAGAAGAAGGAGGGTCCCTCACTAGGGGACAAAATGAAGAAGACATATTCTTTCCCAAAGGAGAAGACTAAGGTTCTATTTAACTGGGTTGCCCAGTATAAAAAGGTCACCCTGCTTGAGCCAAAAAGACCAGAGGACCTGAAGAGAAGAGACAGTCTGAGATTCTGCCCTTATCATTAGATGCTGGGGCACACGATCGAGGACTGCTATGTGTTCAAAGACATCATCGAAGGCACGGTGAAGAAGGAAGAAATAGAGTTGGGAGAGTACAAGGTTGACCCTCAACAGTCTCATGAAGCACCTCTGAGGAGAGCTGCGGCCAATATGATTTCTTTATACCAGGCATTGCCCGAAGAAGTCACAGAAGCTAGTACTCAGCACACTTCTGACACCAATGAAAGAAAAGCAGGGATGGCAGCAGGTCCCTGCAAAAACTAAGAAGAAAGCCACACCTAGCCTGAAGGTGGGGGCACATGTCCATGGCATCACACCACGACCCATCCCTCCAGTGCCAGCACCCATGTGGATCAACCTGCCTAGAGTCATCAGAATACACACACAATAGGAGAAGACAAACTCCGTTACCAGTGGCCAAAGAAATTAGTCCAGAGGCCCAGCGGCTGCAGGACTACATAGACGGGCTAGATGAATATGAACAGCCCAAACTGAAGCCTTTATTGATATGGGATCATGTCCCATGGCAAGAACTGGAGCAGCTCTTGTTGGAATAGGAAGGAGAGGCTGACAAACCGCCAGAAAAGGATGACAGCCTATTTTGGGGGCAAGCGCCAGCCAGAGACAAGAAGAAGAAGCAAAGGAAGAAAAGAAGAGCCTGCAAGGCCAAGAGAGAGATAGTGCTCTCCTGTAATATCCTCTCTACCCTCTTCAATGGCAGGAAAGGGATTGAAAGCCAAGGTTCGAAGTGGCTTAACATGAAAGAGTGGTATTAAGACCAGACTCAGATGAATAAGGAAAAAAGGAAGAGAGGCGAGGGCTAGAACTCTCTCGCTAAGGCGCGAAGACCCTGATCACAAGAAATGGTCTACAGAAGAAGCGAAAAATCAAGAGGAGGAGTGAGGACTAAAGCCTCAGAAGCAGTGGGAGAAAGGGCAAATGCCCAGCGCAGTAGATGCGAAAGAAGTTGGGTCAGACCTGGGATCAGAGGGGATTAAAAGAAGGAATTGGTAGATGGAGAGAGGCGGATCCGGAGGGTCCAGAAGTAGAGAAAGGGAATCATGATGGGAAGAATCATCCGGAGGTTCCGAAGGGGAAAAATGCCGAGGGATGTGATTCCGTGGGAAGAAGTATGAGAAAAGATGATGGAAGAGGAAGAAGAGAACGAAGGACGCGATGCCCTTGAGAAATCGAAGGAAAGATGGGAAAGAATGGGCGTGATGCCCGGAAAGGATGTCTGGAGGTTCCGAAGGAGGAAGATAGAAAAGGGCGTGATGCCCGGGAAGGAAGTCTGGAGGTTCCGGAGGAGGAAGGTATAAAAGGGCGCGATGCCCTAAGAGGAGGGAAAATGTTGGAAGATCTGGAAGAATAGGATGGATAGGGACGCGATGCCCTGGGAGGAGAGATAAGAAATCCAGGGGTTTCAGAGGAATAAGCTGAGAAGAGACGTGGTGCCCTAGAAGATTCGGAGGTTCCGGAGGGAGAAGACAGAAAAAGGCGCGATGCCCTGGAAGAAGAGAACACTTCGGAAGATCTGAAAGTGGATGTGTGAAGGGACACGATGCCCAAGAAGAGAGGTCTAGAGGTTCCAGAGGAATAGAATCAGAAAGGGCGCGATGCCCTGGAGGGAAACTGGAGGGGGCGCGGTGCCCGACCAGTGTTTGGGGACCCAGAGATCCCAAAGGTAGAGGTGAATGAGATGGGAAATGCGGAGGATCCGGAGGTTCCGGAAGGCGAGGAAGATGCGGGCCTGGGAACCCGGGGAAGAATAAATGTAAATGCATGCGAATGTAATGCAATGGATGCGATGGATGGATGAAATGCGATGAGTGCAAAGAATGTATGGAATGAGAGGATGAGATCCTCCTTCTCACCCGCGGAGTGGCCCATGAAGAACAATCGGCGATAGACGGGAGTATGGACGAAGTAGAATAGAAGGTGGACAGGATAGTGGAAGGCCCCCTAACAGAAGAATGTCCGCACCTCCACAGTAACGAAAGTGTGTGGTCTGACGGCCCAGAAATTAATGCCCATGACGAAACTTCAACAATAAATGCCAAATCCCTTGGAGGGTGAAGAACAATCATGTGGGGGAATTGGCAAATTGGAATGGGAAGCATCGTATTGCCTATGGATTGCAGTGTATAAATAGTTTTGAACAAAATGGGCATTCACCCCTTATATGAAAGAATGGGTTCGAGATTGAAAGATTGGAACAAGGGGTGCCCTGCCCGGCCCTCGGGAATAGACTTATATGGCATCAATGCTGGACATTCTCTTCTAGCAAGCAGCAGCGGGGACCTGGCCTCTTCAACCATGTCCAGCACGAAAACACAGACTGGCATCCAACAAATAAATTCTTACGTCTTGAATAGCACAGCCTTGGCCAAACCCTTCTTGCCCTGCTCTTGTTCATCTTCGGCACATAAACTTGAAGAAGAACACCCATTCTGAGTGGTAAAGGAAGGTGAAGCAGAGGCGGAAGGTGCCATGAGTGGTGGTATAATGGAGGGTGTTGGAGGAATGGTGAGTGGAAGTGGATGTTCAGACACGTCAAGCATCCCCCTTTGCTCGGAAGCAGTCGGGGTTGGCTCGCGTGTAAAAAGGGGTGGATCCTACTCAAGATTAACCATGGGTAAAGATGGGGGGTTAAATGGTGGAGTAGGGATAGCTGGGTTATGGGTTAAGGGTATAATGGAGGGCTGAGGTGGCGGTAATGGGAGGTTAAGTGGAGAAGGTTCGGTGGTGAGCTCGGCAGAGGCCGGTGGCATGGAAGCTAATGGTGTAACTGGTGGAAGGTTCGGCAGAGGTCAGTGTTGTGGAGGCTAATGGCATAGTGGGAGGTCTAAAAGTAGAAGGTTTGGTATGGAGGAAATGCCGAATGGGGCGAATGGTGTTAGGAGTAGAAGACGTGCCTTGGTGTGCCGACGCGAGCGATTGGAATACCGACCCATCGTCATAACACCAATAAGCCTCAAAGGTGGGGGTTGGATTGGGGACGGTGGCATCATCCTGAGCAGAAGGTTCCTCTGGTGGTAGTGGAGGTAGAGGAAAGTGAAGGAAACTCGAAAGGGGTGCCTATAGAGCTTCATCATGCACCGTCTCGAATTTTTCAGTTGCTGGCTCTTCATTATCATGCTCAAGTGGATGTCGTTGTGGAGGCGTAACAATGGATGGTGAATTGTAATGGTATTGCGGATGATTTTGTGAGCGTAAATACGTATGCGTGTGCAGAGGCGGAGGGCCATATGAATGAATGGGGTGAATGGGTGGAGGGCGGACGACGTCCACTTGATCGTTGAAGTCTGTCGGCTCTTGCTTGCTTGCGTTGCTGATGCAGTAATCATCTCTCCTATCCTTCCATTCTCTCTTCATCTTTGTAATATCATTTAGAGCGACGTGAAGGGGATTGATTGGAGAAGGGGAAGTTGGCATTTTTTATAATTTCTAGATTTTTCTATATAAACCCCCCCACCCCTCTCTCTTTCTCTCATTTCTCACTCTCTCCCTCTCTCTCTTCTCTCACGCTCTCCCTTCTCACCCTCTCCTCTCCGGCGGCCGACGGAGCGAGGCGGGGACGACGCGGGCGAGGAGGACGGCGAGGATGGGTCGAGGATCGAGGAACAGAGGCGCGGCGAAGCTCGGCCGCGAGTTCGGGGTGCCGCGGCGTTCGTGCGGTGTTTTCTTCGTGGATCGGCGTCCACGATGCGTCAAATATTCGGTGGAGGTAGGGGGATGGCTCCCTAGCCCTTGTACTTTCTTTCCCCGCGTTTTATAGGCCTAGGCGAGGCCGAGAGTGAGTTTATTTCACGCCGGGGGCAAAATCCCATGTTTAGGGCGAGCGGCGATTTTCGGCCGATTCGAGACCCGATCGTGGTTTGGATTGTGTTTTGGGAATGTCCGGGGATGAATTCCCCTTGTTTTCCCCTTCATCTGGGGGTGAACGGGGCGTGGAACCGAGCTCACGGCAAAGCTCGGTCCGTCCGCGGGTGTGCGTAGGAGGCGGCCACTTATGTGGCCGTCCTGCCCTGGCCTAGGCGGCCAAGACCCTGGCCGCCCAGGTCACTGGTGAGGCCCTGGACTGGGCGACCCTCGGGCTGGCCGCCTAGCCCTCTGGGCGGCCAGAAGGTTGGCCGCCCAGCCCAGTAGGGTCCCCGGGCGACCGTGTTTCGTGTTTCCTTTGCCCCGGGGTGTTCGTATGCGATACGGACGTGTGGGCAAGGTGTCCGGGTGATTCTTCGTGATTCCGGAGGTACCGTGTTATCCCGATTTGCACGCCAGTGTGTTTGGAGGGTCCGGATGACCCTATGTGCGCTTTGGGTTTCCGTCAGGAGCTCAAGTGAGTCCTCGTGAGTCGGTTCGAGTGCGGAGGGCTCTCTCCGCACGTCGTGGATTTTTCTAGGCAGTGGTTTTCGAGTGGGCCACATGTTGGCCTTGGACTGCGAGTCCAATCTCCCAGCCTGGGGCTAGAGGTCTCTTGAGTTCCCTTTTTGAGGGAGGGGTCTCGGCAGTCGTGAATTGCCTTGTGAGTCATCGCACCGTGGTTTCAGACCTAGGGCTTAGGCAAGATTGACGGCGCCGTGCCGTCTCGTACAACGGTCTTGACCCCAAGTCTCGTGACTCAAGAACCATTGGGCTATTAGGTCTAGTGGGCTGTCTAGAGTTTGGTGGCCGCGAGCCACCTGTTTCTTCGCATTACTCGAGATGGGTGCGTGAGTGATTTTCTGTGTCCACGTTCTGTGAGCCCCCACTAGTCGTAACCTTCTTACGGCACGCGTGTGCTGACCCACCCGGGAGTGATGAAGCGGCTTACCCGAGCGAGACGATTTTTAGGCTGGTTACCGTAGGGCCCCCATGCGCAGCCTGAGTCCGGGCTTCGGGAGAAGAACCAGTTAGAGGATATGACCTAGGGCGTATGGTCGGTGTGTGCACACTTGGCTGAGGGCGTCGGACCCGCGCTGATAAGCGCGACCTCAGTTAGTCTTTGTTCTGTGTTCCTGGTTACTGTACAGTGTCTCAGTCTCCGCCTAGGGCATCGTAGCGAGACACTTGAGGCTGCGGATCAAGTCGTCAGTAGACGGCGGTACTCCCATCATGTGACGTGAGTTGTCGTGTCCCGAGTTTTTGTTTCCTATCCGCGAGATGGGGCTTCGTGTGTGATTTCATGAGCATTCCCATAGCCGAGTTCTGGGATTTTTTGTGAGCGTCACCGAGGGCTTTCCCTAGACGGCGTTGAGTTCGCGACGGCGAGGTCGTGACAGTGTTTTCAGACTACGTGGTTTCGGCGCGGGCCTTATCAGTGAGGACATGCCCCCACGACAGAGGTGTCGTGGCGTTTTCCTAGTAGCATGGCTAGGGCGGTCCGTGTTCTGGTCGTCCCCTGACCATGGGATCGGGGTGTTGGGTTCCGTTCCAGTACAGTAGGAGTAGCTGTGGGGCCGAGATTTTATCGGCCACTGAGTTTACTATTCCTGTTGTTATTGTTGTTCTTGTTGTAGTTGCTACTTTCCGTACCGCCGTTGTTTTTGGTTGGAGTTCCGCGAGACCCCTACTGAGCCAGTGATAGGACGCTCACCCCTGGTTTTCAGGTGTGGCGATTCTTCCTTGAGGTTCGAGGACGTTACGTGGAGGTTCTTAGTTGCCAGCTTACCGGGTTGAGTGTTCACTTGGCATGTGGTACGTTTTACTATTTTAGACTGTACTTTTGTTGGACTGGACACTGTTGTAGTTAGTTGTTTATATCTGTTGCCCTGCTTTATTTTCTATTTTTATGTACACCACATCTATCTTTTTAGCCCTTCCGAACCCTCCGGCTCGTGAGTGACGGGCCAGGATTCGAATGGTATCGGGTCATTCCCGGTATCCGGATCTTGGGTCATTACATGTTGTGATCCCCGATGTGTCGAGGATCGGAGCTTGCGGAGTGCAGAGGATTATCGGGATGAAGGATCCCGAGTTGGCGCCTTGTTAGCTGTACGCGTGGATCTGAGTGCGTAGCGGAAGCATGGTGGGCCCATAACCCACAGGTCCAAGATCGTAGCATTGGCTGCTACGGGTGGATTTTCGAGATTGAGAAGGGCATTGGAGGATTGGTTCCTCGGTAAGCGCTGCCTCCGGCTGTGTGAGATGTGTTATTTGTAGACCCGAGTGGGTTTTTCTCCCGTATAACCTATGGAACCCTACGGTGAGTTTATTTCTCAATTCATCGACTTGCGGACGATACAGTTGCGAAATACTCTTCACGAGGATCATTTCGACTATTTTTACATATTTTCTGAATTAGTGTATTTTTGGCCTAAAAATTAGATTTTTAGAAATTAGGGAATTTCCTAATTTCCTAACCATTTAACCCCCCCACCCTCTCTCTCCTCTCACTCACGTTTTCTTACTCTCTCTCTCCTATTCTCTCTCGTTCCCTCATTCCCTCGACTCTGGCTGTAGACGGAGGTGACCGCGAGCGAGCTGACGACGCCAGGAGGCTGCTGAGACGCGTGATGGAGGCGTGGTGTTGGCGCGATCCTATTCGTGGATTGAAAGCCGACGTGGGTGGTTCGTGTTGTGGTTTTCAGGGCAGTTTAGTCACTTCGGCACTCGATTTCTTTGGTGGAGGTAGGGATATGGATCGTCACTTTATTCTGTACGTTTTCCCTGTCTCTGTGCGTAGTTTGGTGCCCTATCGAGTGAGATCAGGCCTGTTTAGGGAAAATCGTTATTTTTGGGCTTTGTAGGGTTCGCCAAAAAATGGTGACGATTTGCAGTATAATTACTGTCAAAATGACCGTCGGGATGTTAGGATCCCGTACCTGCCAATTTCGTGTCGATCGATTGTCTTTTGGGGCCGGTAGGAGTCTGGGAACCCAAGTGACCCGATTTGGGTAGATTCATCAGAATCACCCCATTTTCACGATCGGATGTGTGCATGTGCTGTTTTTAGCTTCCAGGCGTCTTCTCTCATCGTGTAGCTTTGTTTCCCCTACGCTTCGGCATGAATGGGGCGTGGAACGGGCCGATTCAGCCATTCCACTATTTTGCTGGTCGGTTCGGTGTAACGGTCATACCAGAGACCATCACACTGTGTGACGGTCCTGTGATAGACCGCAACAACCGTTAGTCATTTCGGGTCCCTCGAGGCCGGGGTCGTGTGATGGACCAATACTGGACCATCACATGACTGTAACGCCCCTATGGTGGTGCGTTACGTTCTGGTGGTTTTCAAGGACTATGGCTGTCAGTTCCCTGAAGACCGTGTCTGCCCCGAAGACCATGTCGATCAGTTAGCCCTGACGGACCTCCCCTTGTGCGTCAGGTTGTGTAATGCCCCTGGACTGGTGTGTTACATTATTCGTGTTAGGCTTTAGGCCCGTTGGCCCTGATGCCCCTCTCTTGGTGCATTAGATGGTGTAGCGCGCCTGGCTTGGTGCGTTACGTAGTCCGAGTTGTAGCTTTAGGCCTGGTTGCCCTGACGCCGTGCCCTTGGCCCATCAGAGTAGGTAACGCGCCTATAAAGGTGCGTTACAGTCCTGTTGTTGGCCGTGATGGCCGTTGTTCTGTCCTGTGTCTGTTTGTGAGTTGGCCAGTCTTAGGTTTGTGTTCTAGGGCGGTGTCTGTGTGTCAGTAGTTTCTGGATCGGTTGGTTTATTTGACTAGATGCGGTCTTTTCCCTGACTGCGATAGTTTCCTAATGACTCAATCTGGAACTGCCAGCGTCCTTGTCTCTAGTTGCGTAGCGGCTATTCCTTGACTATCGGGCTCGCCTAGCGGTTGAGTGATGGTTCACTTCGCCCAAAGTGTCGTCCTTCGGTGCTTCTGTTTGTCTTGGCTTGACCTCATGGTTTGCCCGTTAACCCATGGGTGTCTCTTGACATCCTATGAGGGCCATGACCATGATGGGGTGGCCAGGAGTGCTTGTGTATGGAGTCCGTCAGTTTGTGTGTGTGTGTCGTGTCTGGTTCTGGTCAACCCGGTGAGACCACGGGTTGACATGCAACCTTGTCTGTGTCTCGGGGGTATTGTCTAGCTCGAGATAATGTTCTGGATGTCCCGGGGTATTGTCCTACCTTTTCTGAGGGCTCTTGGTGTCCCCTTAGGTCTCCGTGAGTCATTTTCTGTGAAGCGCTGTTTCCTCTAGCTTAGGAGTAGACTGATTGGCGGCTTGTTCCGCTGTCTGTGACGATCTTGCCTCCAGGTCGTGAGACTCAAGGATCATTACGTCAGTAGGTCTGGCTGCCTTATCCTGAGTCTATCGATAGTTTCTTGTGCTACCATTGGTGCTTTAGAGTACGGGTGATAGTGCTTGGTTAGCCTGTCTATACTTCGACACTTGTTTTGGAGTCTGTGTTTCGTAAGCCTCCACTAGTCGTAGCCTTACGGCACACTTCGACGTGACGGCTCTTGTAGCGGGGCACTTTCTCGTTTTATGGTTTGTAAGCTAGTTCCGTGGGCCCCCGGTCCAACCGTAGCATCCTTCGGAGGGGGAATACTAGCTAGAGGGCTGGCTTAGGTAGTGAGCCAGTGTGTGCACAGGTGGTCAGAGGCTTTACACTTGCGTCGTTAGACGTGACCCTGACTAGTCACTCATGTTATGGTACTGTTCTGGTTCTGGCAATGTCTTTGTCCCGGCCTAGTCCTTGCGGTAGGTTACGTGGACAAGACGCTAGTAGGCATAGCATAAGACGTCAGTGGACGTAGCTGGTTGTTCTTCTAGTGAGGGGTACTCCAGTCATGTGGCACGTGTCTCTTTGCGGTTCTCGTCGCATTTATTATGCGTCATGACCTCCCGGGTTAGCCCTCTCATGACTGCACTCGAGGTCAGTGTCTTGTCATATGCATGACATTCTGATCATGTGTGGGATAGTGTGAACCAACTAACATTAATAACCCGTGCTAATTCGGTCATAGAATAAAAGTTTTCAGGCAAGTTTGGGTTCCGAAGAATTTATTGCATACTTTCAGCTTGACTATGAACCCAGATGTGCTTGGGTTCCAAAGACCTCTGCATAATATTTTCTATACAGGATTGCCTAGCAGCCCATCACAACCGCTGGTACTGGGACAGTGGCTACTCACGGCATATGACAGGAGACAGGAAGAAGTTTAGCCATTTAATCAAGAAGGAAGGAGGCCAAGTCAAGTTTGGAGGTAAGAATAAAGGCAAGGTAATTGGCATAGGCATCGTGGGTAAGAATCCTTCTAAATCAATTGACAATGTGATGCTCGTTGAAGGTCTTGAGCACAATCTGCTTAGCATAAACGAGCTATAAGACAAGGGTCACAAGGTAATGTTTGACGCCAATGAATGTAGAATCCTTGAATCTGTGCTTTTTACAGGACACAGAGTCAATAATGTTTATATGATAGACCTTGATGCCCCTAGCTTTGAAGGAATGTGCCTGACTGCCAGCCAACTCAGTAATGCAGGCCTGTGACATCGACGGTTGGGACATGTCAGCCATGGCACGTTGCACAAACTATCCAAACATCAAATGGTGAAGGGGTTGCCTAAATTGGCTTATACAAGAGTTGATTAGATTTGTGAAGCTTGCCCCTAAGGTAAGCAAACTAGAAAAACCTTCAAATCGAGAAGTGCGCCCCTATCATTTACTCCATTTGAATTCCTACATATGGACTTATTCGGTCCATCAAGAACAGCTAGCCTTAATGGGAAAAGGTATGGATATGTGATTGTTGATGATCACACTCACTTCACATGGATTTTCTTTCTCACTAACAAGAATGATGCATTTACTGTGTTTCAAAAATTCTTTAGAAAAGTGAAGCAGGAAGGTAAGTTCAAAATCTCCACCATCCAGTCTGACAATGGAGGAGAATTCAGAAATTCATCCTTCTCAGAACTGTGTGATCAAGAAGGACTAACGCACAAATTCTCTTCCCCCAGGACTCCAGAACAAAATGGAATTGTGGAAAGAAGAAATCGCACCATTGTGGAGATTGCCCGGAGCATGTTGGTCGAGAGTCAACTCCCAAGAAAGTTTTGGGCTGAAGCAGCAAACACCGCATGCCACATCATCAATAGGGCCATGGTAAGGCCAAAGTGTGAGAAAACTCCTTATGAGATGTTGAAAGGTAAAAAACTCAACTTGGCCTATTTCAGAGTTTTTGGTGCAAAATGCTATGTGCATAATAATGACAAAACAGATTTAGATAAATTTGAGGCCAAGAGTGACATTGGCATCTTTTTGGGGTATGCCGAGACATCAAGAGCTTATAGGGTGTTTAATGTTAAGAATCAAACTGTGGAGGAAACTCCACATGTGGTGTTTTCAGAAACATTAACAAACAAACATGACAGTGCTGTAATCAGGGAAAGGGAGGATGCTGATGGAAACCTTCTGGAACACAAAGAAGATCCTATGGTGAACGATCAATCACAACCTGCAGAACAAGTGACCGCTCAGCCAACTGAAGCCCCTGCACAACCAATCATGCCAGGTGAGCCTTCTACAAACCTTCATACTCTGAAAGACCATCCTATTCAGAACATCATATGAAGCATTCATGATCCCCCTAGGACCCAGTCTTTCCATAATGCTGTTCATAATGAAGACCTCACGGCTCTTGTTTCTCAATTTGAACCCAAATCCATCGAGGAGGCCTTGCAAGATGAAAATTGGGTTAATGCCATGCATGATGAACTCAACCAATTTGAAAGGAGTCAAGTTTGGTATTTAGTTCCCAGACCCACTGACCAGCATATCATTGGAACTAGATGGGTTTTTAAGAACAAGCTCAATGAGGTTGGAGACATCATAAGAAATAAGGCCAGGTTAGTGGCCAAGGGATATAATCAGGAAATTGGCATTGACTTTGAAGAATCCTTTGCCCTCGTTGCTAGATTAGAGGCCATCAAAATCTTACTAGCCTTTACATGTTCTTTAGGGATCAAATTATATCAAATGGATGTCAAAAGTGTCTTTCTGAATGGTTTAATAAAGGAAGAAGTTTTTGTAGAATAGCCCCCTGGCTTTGAACTTGACAATTTACCTAATCATGTTTATAAGTTGAACAAGGCTCTGTACAGTTTGAAGCAGGCTCTCGACTCAGTGCCCATTTAACTGACAAAGACTACATCAGAGGTAAGATAGATCAGACGCTCTTCACAAAGGTAATGAATGGCCACATCATTGTTGTACAGGTTTATGTAGATGACATAATCTTTGGATCAACAAATGTTGCCTTGTGCAACCAACTTGCTGAACTCATGACAGAAGAATTCGAGATGAGCCTAATGGGAGAGCTTCGATTTTTTCTTGGATTGCAGATCTCACAGTCAAAGGAAGGGCTCTTCATAAATCAATCCAAGTACATACTGGAGATCCTGAAGAGATTCGGGATGAAGGATACAAAGGCTGTAACCACACCCATGGGAACAAATGCCTCCCTAGATGCAGATGAAAATGGCAAATCCGTGGATCCTAAAACATACCGAGGTATGATCGGATCTCTTTTATATCTCACTGCATCTCGGCCTGACATACAGTTCAGTGTGTGCATGTGTGCACGCTTTCAATCAAATCCGAAGGAATCTCATCTGATTGCAGTTAAGAGAATCTTGAGATACATTGCTAACACACATGACCTAGGACTATGGTATCCCTCATCATGCTGTTTTGAATTAATTTCATATACTGATGCTGACTATGCTAGGTCCAAACTTGATCGGAAAAGCACTAGTGGATATTGCAATTACTTAGGTGGCTGCCTGGTCTCTTGGGCGTCCAAGAAGCAGCACTCCGTAGCCTTGTCTACGGCCAAAGCTGAGTATGTAGCTGCAGGCAGCTGTGGAACTCAGGTATTGTAGATAAAGCATCAACTCTAAGACTATGGAGTAAATCTTCACTACACGTCCATCCTGTGCGACAACACCAGCGCCATCAATTTGGCTAAAAATCCCATTCAACACTCTCGCTCAAAACATATTGAAGTAAGGCATCATTTTCTTTGAGATGAGGTAAGCAAGAAAAACTTTGAATTCTAGTTTATTGAATCTGAAAGACAAGTGGCAGATATTTTTACAAAACCTCTGAGTAGTGACAGATTTTTCACCTTGAGAAGAGAACTGGGTTTGTGTCGTTCTCCCACCTGATTGCTGTCATTTGAAATAAGTGCATCCCACATACGGGGTCCTTTTTAAGTCCTTTTTGCATGTTTAGCTAGCTGCATCTCATGTGTCTACATGCTGCCCTGATCATCATAGGTAAATGTCCCTTTGGTATATAAAATGCTGATGTGGGGAAGGGTAGGTTCAATCTGCCTGGAAACACTCACTATGCGTAAGGCCAGACCTCCGCCAAGTATCAAGGGAACTTGCACTCTGCATTCTGCATTCTCTCCTCTTTTGGCACGCATGGATTCAAGGGGAGCAAATTATTTCATGAGAGGTTCTTCTCTAAGATCCATTCCTTGACTGACCACTCTCAGTAGAAATTCCTGCACTTAGCATTGAGGCTAACTCAAGAATAGAGGGCTTAAACTCAACAACCTTCTGCACTTTGAGACATTAAACCTTGACAGGGGGACCCCATCGGTCAACTATGATTGATATGCCCTGACGCACGGTCTGTTTATGCTCATCCAGTGACCCCTATTTGCAAAGTGTATTGTGGTCCACCATTCCTCTCACGAGACATTGGTTCAAGGCGCTAAATTGTAGAGCAACGGTTGAGGTGTGCTGAGTGACTAGGTACACTCCACCTAAGATGTGAGGTGGCTTATATCCAACTGTGCTCTTGACTATCTTTGCTCTGGCTCTTCAAAAAAAAAAAAGAAACAATCTTGTCAAAAGTCAGAGCAATAGCTTGTTCCCACTGAGAATCTGCGCCCTTTCACCAAAGAAGTGCTAACGGGTCAGGCATGATGTGGCAGGCCAACTCTAGTTCCCATACGGCACGATAGTTAACTGCACTAAGTAACTGGGATAGTTGCACTGAAACAAATGTGACTCTTCATGTCAAACAGTGCCAGTTCAACTTGACTGTCAATTAATCTCAAACATACTTACCAGAGGTGCCTACTATCATGGTCTCTTCATTCTATCTTGTTTGACCTCAAATGTTGAGTAAATGTTGTCTTGACTTCCCTGGTATTTTGAGTTACACTGAACTGGGAACATTATGCTTCTTGTTTACTCAAGGTATATCAACCTTCATAGACTCTGTGAGCATACCCTGGCTCATTCCTTGGTTTCTACCATGCTTGCATGTATTTTTGATGTTAATCCCTCAGTTCACTCTTAGTCCTACCATGCTAGCTTTCTGGAAAATTCTTCACCTTGATGGTCCAGGATCCCTGATGTGTGTCTTAGATCTGAACCTCTCCTCTGAACATTATCCTAGTCCCATCCTTATCCTCAGACCTCCATTTTTGATGGTGTCAAAGGGGGAGAGAGAGTTGCATTCAGGGGAGCTTGCATTAAGGGGGAGTTTGCCTTTGGGAGCTTGCATTAAGGGGGAGTTTGCCTTCATTGCATAACATGACTCATTGTTGCCATCGTCAAAAAGGGGGAGAATGTTGAGTACATGTTGTTTTGATGATGTCACCATGAGTCACTAGCCAGCTCAGAAATCCATGCCATCTTTTGATGTGTCCAGATATGAAGATATCTTGTCAACAAGTTCATGTGCATCGACCTTCATGCAGAATGTGCATCGACCTTCTCATGCAAAAAGAAAAGGTGCATTGACCTAATTGAAGAAAGGGTGTCATGACCGTCGACCTTCATATGCTTCAGAAAGATGTGCATCGACCTTATTTTGCCTCAACAAGTACATGTGCATTGACCTTCATGTAGAATGTGCATCGACCTTCTCATGCAAAAAGAAAAGATGCATCGACCTTACGTTGACAAAAGAAAATGTGCATCGACCTTCTATTGGCTCAATAGTGATGTGCACTGACCTTACAGTGTTGATAACTTATGTGCATCGACCTTCCATTGACAAAAGAAAATGTGCATTGATCTTATTGAAGGAAGAGGTTCATATGCGTCGACCTTTACCTAGTTCAAATAGTGATGTGCACCGACCTCTATGCTTCAAACAGGAATGCGCGTCGACCTTTGTATGGTTCAAACATGAATGTGCATCGACCTATACGTGATGGAACAAGATGTGCATCGACCTTCATTTGCTTCAAACAATGATGTGCACTGACCTGTATGCCTCAAACAGTAATGTGCATTGACCTTTAAATGTGCATCGACCTGCATGTGTTGAAATATGAAATGTGCACCGACCTTCTTTATGTGAACAGACTTAGTCATGCCATATACAAATGGGCACAGACTTGGACCTGTTAAGTTCCAAATGTGCACCGACCTCAATGGAGAATTTCCAAATGTGCACTGACCCTACCCAAGGCCAAGCACCTTATGTGCATCGACCTCGAAGACCATCTTCAAGGTAACTTCAGAAGCTGCTCCGACCTTGCAAGAGACAGGTCGACCTCATAAGGCATGCCAAGCCAGTTGCACCGACCTCATGGAGAAGAAGCACCTATTTGACGAAATGCCTTAGTGAGTGACTCGCAAGGCCATTCTTAGTCAACCTGTAGCATTTTTTGAATTGGATCTAGAAACGGTCGACCAAAGGGCATGGGTCAGTCGATGGAAATTTCCAGCGTTCAAAAACTACATGGATTTACAGTTCGGTCGACCAACCGTCCTTATCCGGACGACCAAACCCCCCAAAGTAGCTATATTTGACTTTCTATTTCAAGCACGGGGAGAGGTCTTATTTCTTGTTTGTTTAAACCCTAAGTCTCCAATCATGCCATGATTTGTGTATCTGGTCTCTGGCATATCTCTTGACCACCCAAGATGTATAAAGACATCTCTTTGGGGTCAAAAACTGAAGTGGATTCAAGGAAGCTCAAGGGAGGCTATCAAGGGAGAAAGAGGGCTATTACTGTAGCTCCGTGAACAGTGCTACGTCTAGGAGTTCTTCATCCTTCATCTAAGAGCAAGGTTTTCAAGTTAATCAGTAGTCCATTCAAGTGGAGATCAAGCTAGGGAGCAAGCTTCATCCAAGATCATCTTCAACCACTAAGGGGGAGCTTGAATCTGAGTTTTCACTTTCTATTTTCTCCTTCTATTCTTATTTGGCTTGATTCATGTGTTCTTGTAATATCAAACACTCGTGTGTGTGTGGATCTACGCAGATCCGTGTGAGTGAGTGAGTGATTTCTTCGTTTCTTCACATCTCTGTGTGATTCGGTGCTTATGCACCTTTGTGGGAGTTCTGAACTCCTCACGTGTGTGTATGTGTGTTTTGATCTTGTAATCCTTTACAAGATAGTGTGGGAAGCCTCACAGATCGTAAGGGGTGGACGTAGGTTACCGTTGTTGCATCCGAATCACCTAAAAATCACTGTCCATTGTGTGGTTTGATCCTTTTCTTCTATCCCCATTCTGTGCAAGCACACACGTAGATTAAATTGATTGAATCTCTTGAATTAGATCTAGCATAATTTATCACTCTCACATCTGATCTCGAGTATATTAAAAGGTGGGTTCAGATCGACAAGGAAAACATTGTCAAGAAGATAACATCTTGCGTGAGTAGAATCTCCAGATTTTCACCTCCGCCACCGTACCCAAAATCGATTGTGTATGGTAGATTTTATTAGATCTGATAGTTTGCATATAGATCTAAAATCCATTGCGTCTATTATTCACACTTGTTTAAATCGGCCAAAAATTTTCATAAAGTTTGTAATCACCCAATTCACCCCCCTCTTGGGTGTCATTGATCACGGCACTTCAATTGATATCAGAGCTAAGGCTCTATATTTTTAGATCTAATGATCTAGAGTCAGCTCCGGATCAATGGCCAACAAGGGAATGATGCCCGAGGGTCACTCCATCAATAGTCCTCCATTCTTTGACGGTTCGAACTACTCCTACTAGAAAAATAGAATGTATGTTTTCTAAGGGCTTAGGCGTATGAGGTCTAGAGGGTTGTAGACAAGGGTCCTTACAAACTTTCTGAACATGAGGATAAATGGTCAATTGAAGAAATTAAAAAATTCACGGTTAATTTCAATGCAATGAATATCATGTAGTGTGCTATACATCCTAACGAGTTTTCTCGTGTATCCATGTGCAGCTTAGCGAAGGAGATGTGGGATAAGTTACGGTTCATGTATGAGGGAACCTCCGAGGTCAAGGAGACCAAGGCAAACCTACTTGTCAGAGATTAAGAGCTGTTCAAAATGAAGCCTAAAGAAATCATTTCAGAAATGTTCGTAAGATTAATTAATATCACCAATAGTCTCAAAAGCCTTGGGAAGTAGTACACAAACTCCGATCTTGTAAGGAAGGTTCTGAGATCACTTCCATTAGCGTGGCACACAAAAGCCACAATAATTGAGGATTCGAAGAATCTGTCCACACTTTCCTTGGACGAGCTCATAGGGTCACTCATGACCTATGAGATAAACATCAAAAGAACTGCTGAGGAGGAAACCAAGAAGAAGAAAATGGTGGCACTGAGAGCCCACCAATCTGATGATGATTCCCAAGAAGAGGAGTCCAGTGAAGGGAGCAATGAAGAAGAAGACCTCGCCATACTGACCCGTCAAGTGAAGAAATTTTTGAGAAGAAAGAAGAACTTCTTAGGAAACTTCAGAAAGGGGCAAAGAAAGTCCGTTCAAACCAAGGGCGAGCCGAGCAAGCCCAACAATGTCATTTGCTATGAATACAAGAAGCCCAGGCACATGAGAGGAGAGTGTCCAGATCTGAAGAGAAAGTTCAAGAAGGAAAAATTCAAAAAGTCAAAAGTGATGGTCGGTACATGGAGTGACGAAGAGGAAGAGCAGTCCGAAGAAGAGCTCAGGGAGCTCATGGAAAGCCTGTGCCTTATGGCATATGAAGATGATTTAACTGAGATATGCCTTGAAGCCAGGGGGAGCAAATGGTATCTGGATAGTGGTTGTTCAAGACATATGACAGGGGACAAGAAGGTGTTCTCTACACTGCAAGACAAGGATGGAGGTTCAGTTGTTTTTGGTGGAAAGGACAAAGGTAAAATAATTAGAATTGGCAACATAGGTAAGAATTCTAAAACTCTTATCGAGAATGTGCTTTTGGTAAAGGGATTAAATCACAATCTTTTGAGCATAAGCCAGTTATGCGACAAAGGATTCAAGCTTATTTTTGATGAAATCCATTGCATTGTCATGAATAAGAACAGAAATGAGATCAAATTCATTGGAAAAAGAAATAACAATGTCTATATTATTGATATTAATGTTGTCTCATGTGATGATGTGTGTCTGATAGCAAACAATCATGAAGGAGTTGTCGTTCAATCTTTTTTTATTTTAACACAGAGCGAGATGGACCGAGACGGAGCGAGACGGGACCGACCCGACCCGTCCCAGCCCGTGACCGGGATGGGCGGGTTGGTCGAGACGGCAAACCCTGCTTGCGACGACTAAATTATGTAGTTGTGTCCCATAATGGGTGGGGGGGGTTACAAAAATGTCCTTTCTGGGTTTGCAAGGAACAAAAAGTCCTGTTATTTATAGTTCTGCCCTTGAATTTCTTGTAATTGGGGCTACGCCCCTACTTCCCGCATTAGTGCGGATCTCTGTAATGTATAGTCGACAACTCGTCAACAACTATCAGTCGGGGCGAATTACAGGAAAAGCCCGACTTGTGAGAATTGCACGTATACCCCTTCTCTGGCGAAATTGACGGATGCACGTCTTCTATGAAGTCTTCGTCACTCCTTCGGCTCGAGGATGTTGTCAGCCCAGTTCGACACTCGGGTGCTGCCTCAAACTTAGGTCTTTGTAGGGTTTGGTAAAATTACCAACATATCCCTGCGACCTAGACATGGCCTAGTCGCCCCTAAAACCTTCCATAAACGGCCTCAGTGTCTTGGAAAGTCAGTAACCCCACCCTACTTTCGTTCCAGCCCAAAAGTTTTAAGTATACCTCTGGCCTGGTAAAATTATCAAAATACCCCTAGGAAGATAAAATTATCAAATTACCCTAGGAGTCTTCCCTGCCACTTTAAAAATGCCTATGGCTCTTGCAAAATTACATTCATGCTTCTAAATTCTAGGGTTTTGCTCGAACTTCAGAGGTTTTTGACGAAACCCTAGTCTAGTCAGTGTGTCGGTGATAAATGAGTGGTCGTGGTGAGTCACCCAAGTGAGCATGCCCTTAACATCCGAACTTATGGATGGGACTTTGAGATTTTTTTGACAGTCAAACAAAGGTGTTTGGACGTTAGGCCGATGCTAATCAACACTGACCGTGGTCAGACCCAAATCGTCTGATACGATCCACACTCGCAGAATGAACCTCCACCTATAGGGGAATGTTTCTTGTCAAAGAGAACATGCTCATATACATATATAATTCTGTGGCCGACATGACTCCACTCATAAATGCTTGCTTCCTGATGGTCACCTCCATAACCTGATCGATGCTCATATTGGCTCTGTCAATCATATCCTCCTTCACTATGACTGTATCCTCTGTCTGTGTCTGTGTGGAAGGAGAAATTAGGTGCATATGTGCCACCGCCAGTAGTAGCACCTGCAGCTACCCTGGGATCATCATCATCATCATCATCATTATCATCATCATCAGAACCATAAGAAACTAGTCGCCTTTTAACCTTCGGAGATGTTTTTTTTTTCTTTTGGTGTGATCATTTCATTCATCTTTGAGATGAGTTCTTTTCCCCTTGGCGTGTGCCTCACATAAATTTGTTTTAACTGCTCAATTGCCAGGTCTTCTCGAGCAGCAACACTAGGCCTCTCAGTTAGCTCATGCACTGATATACTTCTTCTTAAGGATGGAGGTTGCTTGGCCATTGTAGGAGTGACTGGTCTGCTATCTGATTCTGAGTGTCTAGCTGGCTCAAACTCAGGCTGTTGCTCAGTGTCATGAACAAATAAACCTGGGTCCCTTTTCTGGTGCGCATGAGTCTCTCTGGCCCTCTTTGTTGGTCTTCTGAATTTTGAATCTCTTGGTTCATCTTCATCTAGTATGCCCTCTGCCCATGTTCTATCATCAACATAAAAAACGGGCTTATCAACCTGCTCTTGTATCTCCACCCAAGATTGCAAGGGATTGTCATCATCAAATAAAACGTCCACATCAATTTCTGGAGTTTCATCCTTTGCGACGCGTTTGTCCCTCAACTGTTGTCTTAGTTTCATGTTCATTATTCTTAACCTCATATTGTAGTGGCAGTAAACTAATTTTTCTAACCGTTCAACCTTTAGCCGATTGTCAACCTTTGAGTGTTTAAAGCTGAACGTGTTCCAATTTCTTTCGCATTGACTTGCTGATGTTATTTGACTGAGCACTCTAATTGCAATGAAAGCCAATGCATTACTACCCACATCTCAGTTGTTCACCATTATCCGCCAGCCAGTTGTTCCACCAACTATAAACAAATAAATGTAAGATGTAAATAAAGATCAATTCTCCATAATGTACTAATACATATTGAGGTTAAGAAAGCACAAAGATAAAGTATACCCGGGCTCACTCTTCCCACAACGTATTGCAATTGAGAGTCAGAATATGTCCCGGTTCTCATTCTATAATAGTTCGTCTATAAAGATAAAGTAATAGATTAACATAACTACTTAAGTAAATTCTATACGTCTTATTGATAAAATCAATAAAGGCTAACCTCTACTTCGGCCTGAAGTCTCTTTTCTGATGTCCTTGATAAATGACCAATGACTTTTAAAATGTCTTGAAGCACCTCGCCATCAACATTTGCATTGACATTTTACATAAATCGAGGGTTGAGGAAATAACCTGCATTTGCATATAGTTAACTTAATGTTAGATATAAAATAACTTAAAGAACAATGTATCAATACAATTAATCACTCACCAGCTGCATGCAAGTCGTGGTGTAATGTGTTGTCTCATTTATGGTCAATAATTTTTCACCACTTTGCATATTCTCTGGGAAGAAAATTCTGCAACTCTAATTTCGCACTGTCCAAGGCCCCGTACGAATATCCCATCCCTTATATGTGTTGACAAGGTTTTGATGCTGGCAACAAAGTTTGCTTGTTTGATATATCTTGATGCTGGCAATTGTTTATGATTTGATTATGACAGCCACTGGTCAAAGTCATCGCTACTATTCAAGATGTCAACAGGTCAACGCCAGGTAGAAATTGCATTAAAGTCTATAGATCAGTGCATATTCCTTCTCCTTAGAAGGTATGGTCAATACATACTTCAGTTTGTAGCTAGTAAGGTCGATGCATGTTTTGTATAGTTCATACTAAGGTCGAAGCTCTTTTGTGTTTGTCATTTAAAAGGTCTATGCAACTTTTTCCTATCTGCTATCTAAGGTCGATGCACTCTTTACTTCAAGCAATATAAAGTCGATGCATGTCACTGTTCACATGCACATAAGGTCCTTGCACATCACTATTCATAGCAATAGAAGGTCGATGCATGTTTTGTATAGTTCATACAAGGTCGATGCATGTTACTGTAGCAGTGCATATAAGGTCAGTGCATGTTTTCTAAACTACATTCAAAGTCGATGCGTGTTACTGTAGCAGTGCATATAAGGTTGGTGCATGTTTTCTCACATGACGTATAAGGTCAGAGTAGGTTGAGTAACATGTAGATAACGTCGATGCACATTTTGGGTGTCTGCATATGAGGTCAGTGCACATCTTGCATGACTACACACAAGGTCGGTGCACATTTTTGATCATGCATATAGAAGGTCTATGTACATTTTTTGGTCTGGGCTTATTCACGTCTGAGCAGATCCAAGGTCGGTGCAAGTTGCATCCTTCAGGTCTGAGCATATGTACAATGCATGTAGCATAAGGTTAGAGCACCTCCATTCTAGGTCGGTGCACATATTCATTTGCAAGCATGAAAGTTAGAGCACCTTCACATAAGGTCGGTGCACATTCGCATTTTCATAGCATGAAGGTTTGAGCACCTTCACACAAGTCAGTGCATATGCAATACCTCGGTCCGACAAGTCAGAGCACATTCACTCATATCTGAGCATATATACATATAAGGTCGATGCATGTCCTTAAGTCTGCACACAAACAAGTCTATGCATGCTTAAGGTCTGTGCACATGGTGCCATAAGGTCGAAGCACATGATTCATTATTGCATACAAGGTCTGTGCATGTATATGCATGATGTCCATTCGGGTCGATGCTCATAGCATTCAAGGTCAAAGCATATGTGCCTCTTACACAGGTCGATGCATATTGAATATCCTCCTATGCTGATAATGTATTTGATGAAATGTCCTCTATCTTATGGATAGGGATTTAAGGCTCAAGTAACCAGGATTGAACACCTGGCTCGCATGAAGGCAATAATCTCACGTGCGACTTAAAGAACCATTCTGTCCGCACGAGAACCAAAGCAGAGAGGATAGCTAATATTCTGCCATGAAGATCATTACAACTTTAATTCCTGACACGTGGCTGAGTCTCCTCCAGAAGATATTTTGGCGGGAACATCCCTCCATGTGCCCTCAAGGTGATCTGGTGGGGGGCCACATGATTCGTGCCAAAATTGATAGGCTGGAATCAAGCTTCCGGAGCCCCTATTTCCCTATAAATAGATACCCTCCTCATCCAGGCTTGAGGGTGTAGAAAAAGGCCAAGAGAAGAATGAAGGGATGTAGAAGAGTAGAGCAGCGAGCAGAGCAAGAGAAGGAGAGAAGAAGAAGAGAAGAAAGAGTGAGAGGAGCAGAGTACCGGAGAAAGAGTGAGAGGAAGAAGAAGAGGTCAGGAAGAGTGTCTAGTCTGACTTCTGGATCAGGTCCAGAGTCAGACTCCTCTATTGAGAGCCATATTCCCTTCTTCTGTTTCTACTTTCTTTAAGTTCTTTATTTTCTACTTTGAAGTTTCATTGTAAGCTGTGAATCAACAAAGCAAGCTGTGGTGCTCAACAGGCGAGGGTGTTCCACGATCAGTAAGCTGTGAGGCTCAACTGTGTGTAGGGATTTCTATCCCCAAAGCTGTGGATCAGTGGTGTTCAAGTTGTGAGCTAGCAGTAAGCCACACTCTGGTTAGAGTGTGGGGTGGATGTAGAACCACCTAAAACTACTGTCCAGTGTGATTGTTTTTGTGTCTTGTGTGTGTGCATTCCATCTTACTCGTTGGTTAGATGTATGCTTAGGAACGCCCAAGTCACGCATGAGTTTTATTGTCTTAAATTGGTCATTTGGTTTCCTTGCTTAAGTCTCACATCCAGTGCATATTTAAAAAGGCGTGGCTAGAAGGATAGGTTACCCCCTATCTGGAATTCCACCTTTTGCTTGAGGAGAGCCTCCGTCAGGTACCGCATCTAGATGTTAGATTGATGGTTGATGCATAAGGCTATATTCTCCTATGTCTTGCCATTGTTGTTGGTTTATGTGAAACACACTCCTCACTTGATTGCGTTTGAAGCTTTTCATCTTTCATACTGCTTGCCACTCTTCATTGATCTTCAGTTAGTCAAGTCATATTGCCTCGCCACTCTTCATTGATCTTCAGTTAATCAAGTCAAATTGCCTCGCTATTCTTCATTGCTATCAGATCATTTTTATTCCACACCTATTACTCTATGTTCTTGAGTGATATTAAAATTTGGGGTTGATCAATTCACCCCCCCTCTAGATCTATGTTCATCCGTGTCACTGATAAATGCTATATTTTACATCATAAGTTGCACCACATTCATCATCTTTGTACATTAAATATCGAAGACCATAATTCTGATCTACATCGCATCTTGTGTTTGGAGTTTGTAGAGGTGGAAAAATGGTTTCCTGAATCTCGTACCACACTTTTAAGATTGATTTATTGGAGAAGAACATCCAGCGACCCATGGAAGTCTGCATACATTAGAAGAACGACATCAGAAGGAGCCCTAGATGTTATCCCAGGGGACATCTCTCTAATGCTTAACTAAGAAGCGTGCTATGGGGGGATCCACAGAGGATCGAGGAGAGAGAGAGGGAGTGAGAGTAGAGTGATCAAGCCTGGAGTGAAGATTAGACTCCCGGAGGTGCTTTCTACATCCAGGGAGTGCTCGGAGAGTGCTTGCAGGGTTGGTGGCATGCTTGGAAGCAGATCCTTACCCTTCTCCGTAGGTGGCTCTCTCTATGTCTTAGTGTCATGTGGCCATATGCATGCTTGCATGCCTCTGTGTGAATGTATGTCTGTCTTTGTCAGTCGGTGTGTCCGTGTGTGTCATCCTAATTAGAGGTCCATTTATAGTGGTTTTTCTGGCAGTGGAGACCCATCCATTGTGCACCCATTCACCCAGACTCAGCGGTCTTCATGCGAGTCTTATGGCAACCTTGGAGCATACTTTCCTTTATTGGAGTGGAGGCCAATAATGGTGGGAGTAACGTTCGGTTGTCGGAGGGTCATCCGACATCCAATATGCTTGAGTCGATGCCCTTCGTGGGTTGGTGAATCTGATGTCTATCTTTCTTGGGCCGCCTGGCATGGGCCGTTGGCTGTCAGGGATCTACTATGCACTGTGCGGACCTTGGGTCGACATGGGCCTGGCATTAATGGGCCGCACATGGGTCGTATTAATTTTACCCTCCTCACTCGCCCCCCACTCTCAAACATCAAGCACTTTCGGGGTCTGAGAGGCAGTGTGAGTGGGCCCGTTGAGGGGGAGTCTCTAAGAGGATCTCCTCATATCAACAGGGTAGGTGGGACTTACCACCTACTCAGCTTCTTAGCGCGCAAGGCATTGTTTATCGAGGAGTCAGGTGGCGTTGCTGTCATCATGACGTTGTCATTTCTATCTGGGGATGTGAACATGAACAGTTGCCTGGGCTAAGAGGCCGTCTTTGGTGGTGATGACTGTTCTTTTTTCCTCTTGTGTCACCTTGAAGTGGTCGATTCACCCTCGAAGTCTATAAGTACCGACGTGGGGATCCTTGGGGAAGCTCCACTTGCTTCTCTTGCCTTTGTCGTGGGTGTTTGGCACTTCCTCATCATCTGTCTTCTGTCTTAGTGAGGATTCTTTCACCTTTCTTTGTTCCCAGGTCCATGGTGCCTCATAGAAGGATCTGTCACTCTAACCCCCCATCCTCCGCTGAGGAGGAGGTCAGTCGTGTCGACGTCCTGAGCACTTCGGGTGCCTACCCTAGTCGTCTTCGCTCTCTGCCTCTAAGCACTTATAGGGTGCTCCATGGCCTTTGTGAAGCCTTTCAAATCCCTATCGATTATGACATTATCTTCCCCAATTCCAATGACTGCTTGGGGGCTTATTACCCAAGTAGTATTAGTGTCCCGATCGAATCCTTTGGGATAGGTTTCCATCTCTCTGTGCATCCCTTCATAGAGTCTCTCCTCCACTATTACGTATACGATTGGTACCTAGGGGACCTCTCCCCTAATTCTTGGCACATCCTGTGCGCCTTTGTATATATCTGTAACCAAGTTTCGGTTACACCCAATGTTTCCTTTACCAGTAATTCTATAGCCTCCATTGCAGCCCTGGTGCAGAGTCTTCATTCTTTTACCTTTAGGCTAGGAAGGATAGATCCATCATCCACATTTCTTCCCTTGTCTCCAACATCAAGCGTTGGTCCGAGCGCTTTATCTTCATAACGAAGGTAGGGGGTAGTGGCCATCCAAGTGACTGGAGTTTTACCACAAATGTCTTTCCCCTAGGGCCGACAGGCTACCGACTCTGACCATTGAGGAGTCAAGGGTGATTAAAGCTATCCTTCGCCACCCGCTCGGTGATGCCGATATGAGGCTTACTTTGGCAGTCCTCCAAGAGTTGGGGTTGAGCCTCCCATTGCCTCATGGTACAATTTTTGTTATTTCCTTGGTCTTTTGTCTTCTATTGTGATGACCTCCTTGTATCATGCTGCAGGGGCACTAGTGTCGTCGAAGTTGTGGTTCAAGATAGTCAAGCTATCACTAAACATCCCTCACCCGCTTGATCATATAGAGCCTAGTGCCGACCAGGTTTCCATCGCAGCACCCCCGACAGACAATTGCCGCTCGGCCGAGGCACTTACCCTATCCTCTCTCAACAACGATTCCAGTGGATTGCTCACACCTCCCTCCGGCATCGTCATCCGCTGTGCCCATGCCCAATGTTGGTTTGGGCACCTGTGCAGCCAGTCAGAGGGTCGCTTCTAGGAGTTCGTTGAGCACACCCATTGAGATTCCTCCAATGGTAGTGGAAAGGCACCGTCAGGTGGACCTTACTGTAGTGGCGGCGCTGGATCGCTAGTGCCATCAGGAGAAGAGGAAGAAGACCGCCACCGAAGCAACTCATGGTCGGACGCCATCTCTCCCTCATTTTGTGCTTTCTCTAGCTCACTACCAAAAAATGCGAGATTTCAGACGGCCACTATCCGTCTGAAATCCGTCTGAAATTCCGTGGGAAGACACTTTTGTAACGGGTTTTAGATGAATTTTAGACAGAACTCTTCTCAACTTTCACTCAACAATCTCTCAAACCCTCTTCTCTCCAAACTCTCCTTCTTTTCTTCTCTCTTTGTCTTCTGTTTCTCTTCGGATCGTGCAGGTGCTAGCTCTCTCTGCTTCAACTCTTTGCAACGCAATCTGCTCTTCTTCTTCGATCAGTCTTCTCTCAAAGGAGAAGCTTCCTATTTATATGAGAAGCAGATATGTATGGCATGTGCTCTCCATGATTCCCGCCCTAATGCCTTGGCCACATGGCAGCATCCTGGCACACTGCTTCCACGTGTCATGATCCTGGCATATTCTTTAATCTTGGATCACGTGCCATTCTTATCTTCCATGAAAAGGATATCTGTCAAAATGTCAAACAGAAGTATCAGATCGAGACAGTTAGGCATATAGTGAAGACTAAAATGGACTGTACTGAGTCAATAGATAGTTCAACTAGATGTGCACGGAATCAATGTGATGTTTGCACACACATGCACAGACTCAATCAACACGCGCAAGCATATGCACAGACTTAATTGAACCCTAAATAATATTGCTAACACTACGTGTGTGTAAGGATGAATGTGATGCACAGACTTAGCTTAGACACCATTCGAAGCATATGCAGCGACTCAGTGAGATGCAAGGGTAAGTGTTGAGTGGACATAACTGATGCGCTAGACTCATTGCACCGCCTCAATCTTATGAGATGCAACTACGGTTATTACAACGACTGAGGTTGCACCAACTCAATCTTATGAGATGCAACTACGGTTATTGCAACGACTAAGGTTGCACTGACTCAAGTGTATATGCAGAAACTTACACACATGGGATGCAACCAATGCACAGACTCTGCTCGGACTTAGTTACGTGCTACAACTAAGGTATGCACCGACGCAATGCAGACTAGACAACTGTTTCACCGAGGTAGTCTTATGCATGCATGAATTCTACAAGGACTAAGTTGCTTACAACACCTATGGATGCACCGACTTAATGCAAACTGGACTAAGTGATGCACCAACTCAGTGATCTGCAACAACTAAGTAAAAACATGCAACAACTAAGTAAAAGCATGCAATCAACCCTTGAATGGTTATCTAACAAAATACAATGCATCAAAATACATGCTGTTGCCTATCATCAAAATAACTGTTGCCAATCATCAAAACCAATCAGTAGACGACTGCTGCTTGTCAGACCGGAGGAGTCCCAACAAGGTGGTCACTATTCAGGCCGAACTTGGGCCGCTCACAATGCCCATTGAATTCTATGTGCTTGATATCGACCCCATGTTCAAGGCTATTTTGGGTCGACTGTGGATTGATAATCTTAATGTTGTGCCATCCACTACTCATCAATGTCTCAAATTTCCTTTTGAAGGGAGGGTGGTCAAAGTCAAATGCATTTCCACGGTTCATTCTGTCATGGCTATTTCTGAAAAGATTTTACCGACACTCTGGCCCAGTAATCAGCCTGTTATCTCAGTACTAGACCTTAACTTTTCATGGGCCTATGCGCCGCGCAAGCCCACTATTGCACCAGTAAATATCAAAGAAAAGCCCAAGATAAGAGATTCTAAGGGCAAGAACATTATATTGAAGTTGGGCTATTAGTCAGGGAGAGATCTCAACGCACAATTGCAAGGGCGGACCAAGCCAGTCCCCAGGGACAGGACAATGAGCAGGAGGGGCCTCGGTTACCGAAAGTCCTCATTATCAATGTTGGGAGACTCGGGGCCATTGAGTTGAGACTACCGTCAGCACTTATCAGGGGCCCTCTCCAGCCAAGTACTTTAAAGGCACCGCCAAGTCAGCCCGAGGGGAAGGATACAGCTTGTACAGCTGATGGCCTGCCATTGCTTCCTAAGGGGCCTGTTGATGAGATGATTGATTTCAGTGAAGCCTTTTCCAGGTTGTTCTATGAAGAAGGTTGCCAGAAGAACCCGGAGGTACAACTTGTGTAGTACGCACTGAAGAAGCCGGCTTACCGTCTGCGGGAAAGGGGGAGCTCACCCGTCACTTTCACTTGGTCTCCTTCCCGCCTTCTTTCATTCTTCCAAAAGCTGGATTTCATACCTCGCTCACCTCCTTTTGTGGTCAACCCTATGTTATTCCAAACTCCAACTGATTTTCTCATCGTCAAAGTCTGTGATTGTGGGCACTCCCCACCCATCGATCTCTCCACTACATTCTTCTCTTCTTTCGATCCGTTCCTTGATCTCTTCTGTCCATCCATCTATCCCCCCACGCTTCCTTCTCCTCCCCTCTCCTCTCCATCCTACTGCATGATCTCTACTGATCTCCAAAAAAAATGCCAAACTTGAAACAGAGATTTCAGTGGAAGATTACGTCGTGTTCTATCCATCCTCCTCTCAGGGGTACGAGGCCCCTGCTCCTTCCTTGCCATTAGATTTTCTTTCTCCTAGGTTAGATTTAGAGACTGTCGAGTCTAGGAAGCTAGGGTATGTTAGGTCTAGAGTAGTAGGGCCATGTTCTAGTTCGTCCAACCCATCTTCCACGCTTGAGGCATGCTTGCCGACGCGTCATTTCAAATCCATTCCTAATAAGTTCTTGCAAGATCTAGCTCAGCATTGTCATGCTCTTCTCAAGTGCCCGGAGTTCATAGCTACAGTGATCATGCTGCAAGAAGAAGAGGAGTAAAGTGGGGCGTGGAGCGACGACGGATTAGGAGTCTATGAAATTGTGGATGAGAAAGACCCGGTCCAATACTGTGAGACAATGAGAGAAACGAGGCATTCGGGCTCAAAGTATCATCGCCCTATACATATTTTAAAAGAGAACATACTGCAAGAAACTCGGGGGGATCATCAACCCTTGGATATTAACCCCAATGAGAATCCACCTACAGATGCAAAAAATAGAGTATCGGAAGTAGCAGACAATCGATCTTCGCTCGAACTCTGAGAACCTCTTGGAGCAGGCTGGAGTTGGGAGATGGCAGTTGAGAACCCTTCAACTCTTTGAGACCTCTCTCTCCTTTCTCAGGGGCTTCTTGATCGATTCTCCCTTCGGGTTCAAAGGCCAGAAATGGCCAATTTATAGGCAAACGGAAGGCACTGATGATCTGGCGGGAGTGAACTGACACCGGATCACTGGCATGCCTCCTTCTCACGTCGGTTTAAAGTGGATGAGGCCCGCCGGATCAAGGTGATTATGAGGGCGCCGATTCACCCATCCATCGGTTCAACGAGTGCATGAGGCCACCGATTCAAGGGCCCCTTCTGGAAATTGTTGGGCTTTCAATTGCCTTGTGGGCTCCAAGCTAGCCCAGGCGAGTGCCCTATGCTCGAGACTACTCCCGACTCAGCAAGTCACATGGGAGGGTTGACCTCGAGGTCTTCAGGCTTCAGACCGAGTGATTTTCGGTGTGTGCCGTGCTTTAACCAGGTCACTCGGGTTCCTCTCCCGATGTTGCCTTTGGAATTCTATGCGGACGGGCTGTGGGGTTTGTCCGGCACGACTGAGTCAATACCAAGTTTGTTAATTTCGGCTTGCCATATGGCATAGCCGAGCTATTGTGGAGGTAGATTGTGAGATCCTTGGTATTCCATTAGGTATCTTGAGGTTTCAGCAGTCCAGGTGGACCTTTCTATAGGTTCTATCAGCCTTTACACACCGGTCGGTTGTGCTTCTTCATTGCTAATGCATGCTTGCCATATAGCAATATTTTGGGTGCTAACACCCCCTCAAAGCCTTTGACGCTGATCTACAAGCTTAAAATCTAGAAAAGAGACCACAAGTATAGTGAGGCCTCCCCCTCGACTGTAGCAACTATGTTCCACCAACGGTTGAAGCGCTCCGCCAGTGCCTAAATAAGCCCCGCATAGTAGGGGTACCCGTACAACGCTGCAGTCACTGCATACCAGATCCCCATCCAGTCCAGAAGCATCCTGTAGTGGTGGACCATGCCCATCAACCACTCTGTCATGCCCTAGTGGTATCTGTGAGAAAAGATCACGGACCAGCGGCCATACCAACTGATGACAGTCTACCATAGTTTCCCATCCAAGAGACTGTGGTCGTCGTACCTCTCTCTAGCACACTGTAGCCCTGATGGCTCTAGTATCAATCCTGTTACCGCCTCAGTCTCGACTCGGTGGTGGCTGTGTAAGTCCCAAGAATCTGGACCCAGCACTCCTACCCAGACCCCAAACTGGTCTACACTGCTGAAGAACCCTAGGCAATCCACATTGGGGAACTGCCTCTACCTCCAGAAGTCCACCGAAAAACTCAGGAAGCTCTATACTGCAACCCCGTGCAGGTTGTCCCTGCCAAGCAAAATGGCCCACTCCAACCGGCGGTGCTCTCCAGCCACAGAAGGTTTTCCTCTGAGCCAACAGGGACAAAGCTCCTCATGAACTTGAACAAGTGCCAGTCCAAAAGAAACTCTCTCGGGTAGCCTCCTGAGCGGTCATACATGTAAATGCCATCATTCTCAGAAATCCTAGCCAACTCCACGACTCCGACTTCACTCATCCCCTCTCCAATGGGACCCTTAGCCACCAAGGACCGTCCCAAGTCCAACTGGCCAATAGTAGTCACGGTAATGGTGGGCGGGCCCAAAGGAGGCATGGGCCGCCCGGTCTGCCTCACCCAGTGGTCCTCCTTGCAGGCAGCCCGCCTCTGAGCCCGATCGTCTCTGCCAAATCTCGCCATAGCTACAAGACAGTTGCACAAAAAGAGAGTGAGTGCATAACAGTGGCAATATACAAAAGGCTAGCATACAAAAAAAATATATGTACAAGAAGTGCATATGAAGTTTGACACAACTGTAATAAGGCAAAATGAGGAGCTCACGGGCCGTCAGCCCTCATCTCCACCTCTGACGCACGCCCTGTGGGGGGCATTTGTTGTACCCTAACATTTTCTTGAAGAAAATAACAAGAAACAATGGCTCAGGACTTTTCTCGAATACCTTCAAGGCTTCCTCTACCCAACCCCTTCTATCACGTGACGGGCCCAACCAAGGGTCCTAGCCAGTTGGCCATGACTCACGGTGACATCAACAATTGATTGGGGTCACCCCCGATCACCTTGCTTGTGGTTTTGCCCGCCTTCAACTGAGCCACCTGGGCCAACCCGGGGGCGCCCTGACCACAAGCCATGACATGTGACACCCAGTAACGAGTCCGGGGTTATCTCTAAAAAGCCTCCCTCCAGTATTCTAAAGCCAAAGGAAGGATTTTCCCAGTCTACCACGGGCCTTGAGAGCCCTTAACACGTCTATACGGCCCATGCTCCCGTATTGGGAATTTCCTCTAGCACCTCGTGGGCGCGTATATCCCAGCCATTCTACAACAAGCCGGGGGCCGATCTGCAGCATGGACGCACTAGCCTTATCCGTTGACGCTCTTGAAGTTCTTCTAAGATGCTGCTTCTGTTCTTCTGCAGCGTCCACGCCTTTGACTACGGCGTTGATGAGCTCTTCAAGGGTTTTGACCTCAATATCCATCACCCTTTGTAGTATTTCGCCCTTCAGGCTTCTTAGGAGTCTTCGAACGACACCCCCGAAGTTTGGAGGGTTTCCACATTCTTCACAGGGGTGTCCCCTTTTCCTCGTATAGTCCAGGGCGGACTCATCACCTCTTTGGTCAGCTGCTTGTGATTTGGCCTTGACAACTTTGCTCTCGACCCGCCTCATTTTGGCCCCTCGCTCGGCCCTTGGCTCATTCGTCCCAGTCGGCACTGTCAAACTCAGGTACGAGTGAGGCAATCAGCAAAGAGGGTTTGTTCCTGGTGTCATGCGAGGTACGAAAGGTGCATGCTGCAACCGCTGGGAGGAGCAACCTCTGGTGTAGTCTTGTACCATTCGGGGCATCGCTAGTGGTGGTGGAACCTCGGGTGGATCACGTCCATCCCAGAGGGCTCGAAATGAGGGCCCCGCCTATGCGGGCATTGCTAGGTGTAAACCCGCCTTGGTCGATTTCCCTCTTGACACTTTGACTCCGCATAATTCTTCAAATAATCTTGCCATCATGGCGAGGGTGTGCTGATGGAAGCTAGAAGTGCTGCCCCCCGTCCTGGCTTCAGATGGGGCCGGCGATATTATGTCATCATGGTCGGCAAAGCCTTGTCCTCGAAGGGTCGACATTGGTGCCCCCAAGCCCTCATATGGAGGAGGGTCATGATGAGGGGCCTCCTCTCTAGATGGCAGGAAATGTATCTCTTCATTTCCTCTTTCACCGGTTTGGCCTGAGTCGTGCTCGGTCGAGAGTGTGTAGCAAGAGAGGACAATGCCACTCCTTCTATTCTTTGAAGTCTCCCATCCCTTCCCCTCCGGGCTTGGTGTACGCTCCTGCGACGAATCATCTAGCGCATGCAGCGCCTCAGATTTTCCTTCGGCTTCTTGCCCTAGGCCCTGGGGCTCTGAACACCCACACCGGACACACTCATCGGTGCATGTTGAGGGAACCTCAAGCGCCTGTTTGGGTGACATATGGCACAAAGATACCATGTTGACTGTTCTCTTCAGATCGGGCAGCTCATGCGGGCGTGGGGGATCCACCCTATGTTCGCCCAATTGGAGTTCCCTTTCCTGATCAGGCTCTTAATAACATCTTTGAATCCATAACAGTCTTCAATGGGATGCCCGAGTGCCTGATGATATGGGCAAAATTGGGGGTCATCTCTTCTTCGGGCATCACCGGGTCTCTTTGCTTCTGGAAGAGTGACTTTGCTATATTGGGAGGCCCATTCAAACAGGGCTGGGGTCTTCTCCTTGGTAAAGGAGTATGGCTTGCTCATTCTAGCTCGCAAAGCAGGGCCTTCCCCTTTATTCTTTAGTCGCTCGGACACCTCGAAGTCAACTGTATGAACCTCCTTAGATGAGACCCTATTACCCGTTGCCATGGCCTTCTGGCTGGCAGCGACAGGGGCATAGGAGAGAAAAGCATCGACTTCTGCCACTGTCTTGATTAGCTAGTCAAAGGACCTGATTTCAATCCCAATCATCTTTTCGAGGATCTCCTGCTTTAATTTTTACTTACAGATCTGCACTGCATCTTCTTGGTGTAGCGGCCGCTTACATCTCATGTTGAGGTGCCGCCATCTGTTAATATAGTCCAAGGCAATTTCATCAGTCTTCTGCTTGGAGGCATATAGGTCAGCCATAGTAATCTCCCTTTCGGCGATGTAAAATCTTTCTTTGAACTTCTTCTGCATATCGGGCCAGTCAATAATAGACCTGGGCGGCAAGCTCGAGTACCACTCGAAGGTAAGCCCAGTAAGTGTCGAGCCGAAGAATTTTAGGAGATAAGCTTCATCAGTAGTCAAATCCCCCATGACGTTCACATAATAGGCAATATGCTCCTTGGGAGACCCTTGCCCATTGAATTTCTCA
This sequence comes from Amorphophallus titanum, assembly GCA_024336825.1. Classification (NCBI taxonomy): domain Eukaryota; kingdom Viridiplantae; phylum Streptophyta; class Magnoliopsida; order Alismatales; family Araceae; genus Amorphophallus; species Amorphophallus titanum. The sequence continues at coordinate 29,026,358 of JANBPO010009603.1, forward strand.
AACTTCAGTGGCTTAGTGATGCCTACCGGTAATTTCTTGGCGGCGTAATGAGCCGAGTAGGGTAGTCGGTAAATATCAAAAATGGTTTGATCGATGTTGCCCCTCTCTGCCAGCTTCATATTGATCATTTGATCGAGCATCAATCGGCTGGCCACTGTTGGGTCCACCGGGTTTGGGTAAGAGTGGGCAGGCGGTGCCCCTGGAGTAGTCAGCACTGTCGCCTTCATCTGCGGGGCCATAGGAGACCCTTGGGGAGACAGAATCGGCAACGGGGTCGATGCTGTATATTGTGCTTGCTGCAGGGGCATGCCCCCAGTGTAGCCGGGTACTTGTGAAGGTGCTGCTCCTTGCAGAGGTGCTTCTGAAGACTGCCCGTTGCCCCCGGGCACTTCGAGCAAAACTTCGGTCTCCCCAGATGTCGAGGGTTGTGCATTCCTCTAGTTCAGTTGTCTCTTCAGCAGCTCGATCTCTCGCTAGTATTGCTGTATCATGTGCTGGATTGCGGGGTCATTCGTGGGGAGACTAGGAATGCCGCCTGCTTCTTCGGCTGGTGCGCCCTCAGATGATGTGGAGGGCCCGCCACTAGTGCCTCTGGTAGTGATAACATTGGCAGCCAGGGCCATAGAGGGTTCTTCATGAGAGGTCTCTTCGGTACCCACCGGTGCTATCTCGCCTACTGCTCTCCCTCTTCTAGTGAGGTGACCGAGTCTGGCGGTGAGTCTGGCTACCTCTTCGGGGTCGGTGGGTAGAGCCCCATATCGACCAGACTCCTGCCATGTTGCAGGTGTAAACCCAAAAAGAGCATAGGAGGGGTGCACCGCTGGAACTCCTCCTCAACTGACGGAGGCGCCAAATCTCGACACCGATTGTACAAGGCGGCTTGGACAGTGAACTGCCCTTGCCAAGGAGAAGGGGCCCCTTCCGGAAGTGTCGAGGTCGGAGCGCTCCCCCTGATCATATCCACGCTCAGGGCGACGATGCTCGGCCTGATTCTGACCCGCACCTCGGCATCCTCCTCCTCACCGTGCGTCCTGACAACCCCTACTGGGACCTCTAGATCGAGCCTCTCCCCCTGCACTTTCGCTAGTTTAAAGGAAGTCCCATCGATTGTTGTGGGCACCTCTGGCTTGGCAGGAAGAAGGATCAGGTGATGGATACCCTCGGCAATGGGCTCCTCAGTAGGGAGGGAAGTCCTCACCTTCTTCAATCACGTCTTCTCGGCGGTCAACGCCTTCATCGAAGCCAGAAGCAGCCGCTCCCCAGCATCCTCCCGCTTGGACCCTCTACGCCCGGAGGCATCGTCCCCAGTGACCTTTTTGCACTTATCTTGGGCAGAGGAAGGCCCCGCTGGAGGTTGAAGCAAACTCGAGGCAGTCATCTCCTCCAGCTCGATGACCTCCCGATCGACTGGTCGCCCCTCGCCTCCACCACGCCTTGGCTCTACTTATCAAAGGGCAAGTTGTTAGCAGGAGGCTCGACCGGCGCAGACAAGAAAACATGAAGTTCAAAGTTTGCGATCCTCACCACCGGGTGGCAGCGCCAAGTGAGGGTACTCCTCTATATTGGCCAGAGTCATCAACTCGACGGTGGTCTTGTGATTCTCTTGAAGAATTATCTCCTCCCCTAGCTCCGGAGGAATCGCCGCCAACTTTGAAGGGATCACCGAATGATGGTTGGGCACCCCGGGGAACCCCCAAGGATTCCCCTTAGAAGATCTGACCCAGAAAAACTGAGTCTTCCATCCCTTGTGTGAAGAATCTCGAGGGGAAAGCACCACGCACACCCTCCCCTTTCTCTCCTGAAGAAAAAGAAGCCCTTCCCAACATGGGTATGCTCCTTCAGCTCGAAGAAAGCGTGGAAGAGGTCTAAAGAGGGATTGATGCCACATTGGCGACAAAGAAAAATCAAGGTGAAGATGAAAGTATAAGAGTTGGAGACCAACTGAATCGGCATCAGCTTATAAAATTTCAGCAGTTGCGTGGCAAAGGGATGAAGAGGAAGCGGAAGCCGCACTTCCAAGCCAGAAGGAAAATGCAGAAGAGGCCAGAACAAGTATCCAAGCACGATTCGTGAGGCTTGACCGAGGAAAAGAAGTACCACCATGGCAGTTCATAAAGAGCCTCAAGCTCCTTCACTTTGGCCTCACCTAGCTCACTACGCAGAGGATGACTGCGCGCCAAACCCCCTGCACCTTGTTCGAGCCCCCGGGTCTCAGAATCGTGCTCCGCCATGGAAGGTTGTAAAGGACTGAAAAAAGAAGAAGGGACCACGGAGCCAGGTTAGAGGAGGTAGAGGTTGACAGACCACCGCCTCCGTGATCTCCGCCAATTCCTCGAATGTTTCTACTACTCTACGCACCCTCAAGTCTCCCCCACGGTGCATAAATCCTTTCAACACCAGCACAACTGAAGGAAAAAGCCCTAGCGGAGGAAACGTAAGATGACATACGGGAGCATTTGCATATATATCCCAACTTCCCTGGCGGGATGCGTCGTGACATTTCAACCTCCCAGAAGGGTTCCCCCTTGCTGGCTCAAGGAGAAGCGTCATCCCCATGGATAGCCACATTAAATGGCCCCTGTCGGCAACCATATCCCTATCTGAGCCACCAATGCTACCCTAGAGTATCCTACTCTCTGAGCCCAACTTTTTGCTCGGGAGTAGGGGGGCAAGTGGAGAGTGAAAAATCCGCAGCCCATATATGCGGGCAGATCGGGGTGGCCAAATCAGGTCCAGACTGGCCCAATTAGGCCCAACGTGACCCAACCCGGCCAAAGCTCCCCAAGGTGATAGCCCGACATACGGGCCCGCCCATCTCAAAGCCCAAACACCCTCGGAACAGATCTTCTTAGGCGGCTGCTTGGCCCAGAAGTTCGAGCATCGATCGTTCAAAAAAGCCTAAATGACACCCGAGCATAACCGATACAGTGTCACCCTCAACTCGGGAGAAGCCCAAATGCCTCACTGAGGGATATCCTAATGCTCGAAATCTCATCGGACAGGGCATAACTCCCGGCGGGGATCTCTCCACCGCTCGAACGGGAAGACTCCAAAGGGCAGGGGAGAGGAAAGGTCTTCCCTTATAGCATAACGCCCCTAGTCCCTTCAAATACCCCACATCGGTAATTATATAAACTCCTAGGAGACCCTCCAAAAGGAAGGACCCTGAGCAGTCAACACCACACCCTTTGTTGGAGAGCGATCTCGTGCCCCCCTCTTCTTCTCCTGCTCTATTTTCCACCTACGCTCTACCAATTTGCTAACTTAAGTATCGGAGGGTTTTTCCCGGGATTTCAACCCTGGGCACCTCTAATCTGTTTCCTACCTTGCAGATCTCACATTGGTGGTGACGTCTCCAACATTGATGGCTCAGGTCCAGGCGCGAGATCACCCCTCTTCACATAGGAATCTAAATAATCATAGTAGTCTGGCAGATTTGAAACCTAGACAACTCCCCCTCACACTAAGACTTTATGCATCAAAAGGAATTTATACAGTAGCATGTAAAGTCGAGGTCGCGCAGGGCTTGGCGGTAGATGGCCCAGCGGGCTTGATCGACAGGAGCATCGGGGAGTTGCGTCCAGTCAGAGTCTTTGAGTAGACGGTCGCGTTCCACCCGGTTGACCACGACAAGATCAGCCATGATCATGTCTGGGGTTACGATGCTGGAGGCGTCAGCTTTCCACATCTTCGGCTTCCGGCTGGGGTGGGCCAAAGGGCTCGATCAGCGTCAATTCGATTTGTCCATTCCGGCGCCATACCGACCCAACGATCCAGTCGCTAGGGACGGATTCGACGTAGCCGCCTTCTGGAATGGCCGAGAAGTCGAAGGTATCGCCGTTGATGGTCAAGACCTCGCCGTCGATGGTAAACTCTAGCGGCATGTCGTTGCGCTGTGGCGCGCGATCGACGCGCATCAGAACCACCTCCCTGCTGCGACCCAGAACACCGACCCACTCACGCCGGTCTGCGATACCAAGCGCCATGCGATCAGAATGACACTGGTGGCACTCGCCGTACGGATCGATGCCCAGTTGATGACCTGACCAGTAGTCAGGCTTGTATCCGGGCTGGCAACGACAGACGGCGTTGCGGAGAAGGCGGCGGGGAACGTGATGTTCATGTCGCTGGTGCTGCTGCGGAACGCACCGCCCGATGCTGTCGTGATATCGCCACTGTATGAGGCGTTGCCGTAGCAAATCTGTGTGCCATCGGCCCATCTCGTATACCTTCCAGCAGAGGTGCTCCCCTGCTCGATGATGGCACCCGTTGGGGTTCCACCGGACTGCGACACGGTGCCGACGATGCTCTGCGCGACGGGCGAGTCTGCCCCGGAGAACCGGATGAACTGCCCGGCCGATGTAGTAAGAGCCGCGAGCGCGTCCAGCATCGCATCCTGCGCCTGGATGGTTAGGTTCTTGTCGGGGATCGTGACCGTCCGCGTCGTGCCCGTGGTAACGCCCGATACCTCAAAGGCGAGCTTCTTGCTCTGGTCTCCGTTATCGACAACGCGCCAGTCGGCGTCGGAGAACTCTTGCTGGCTTGAGACGGATACGGGCAAGGGATAGGCTCCGGGGATACTTGGAGGGGATTCAGTGAAAGAGCTAGAACACGCGCGCCTGTTTCAGATTTCAGACGACCGCGAGGCGATGGCCTGCCAGATCGTGGAGGTCACCGCCGCGGAGCGCGAAAATGGAGGGGTGAAGATTGTCGGAGCCTTGCTTGACCCCAAGACGGGCGAGAAGACCGACGTTCGGATGTTCGTGATCGTTACCCGCGAGGATGCCGCGCGGATAGCGAGGGATATCACCTCCGCGGCACGGACTGGCGGATGGTCGGTTTCCCACTAGGAAACGGTGAGCGTTCCATTGGATGTGAACGTATGTATAAAATCACCCCCGGAAGTCGTAACCGTTCCGCCGCTGCAACGTTGGACCGGTGACGTGTAGCGGATGATGACGACGCCCGCCGCGCCGCTCCCGCCTGATGTTGCGCCGGTCCCGCCGCCACCGCCACCCCCGCCGCCACGGTTGGCTGATGCGGATGCGCCCGATGATGAACCGCCCCCACCGGTCCCGCCGCCGCCTGAACCGGAGCCGCCAGTAGTACCACCCCCGCCACCACCGCCACCGCCATACGTGACAGAACTGCCCGAGATCGAAGACGAGACCCCGGCCCCGCCATTCCCGCCTGTTGAGCCGCTTGCGTTGGACCCATTGGCAGACGCGCCTGCGCCACCACCGCCACTAGAGCTGCTTGCATCCCCTCCATCGAATGTGCCATCGCCACCAGAATTGCTTGGCGCGGCACCCCCGCCTCCGTTCCATCCGCTTGATACGCCGCCGTTCGAGAACGCCGCCCCGCCACCACCGCCACCGCCTCGGGCAGTAAGCCCGTTGAAACTACTGGATCCACCATTGTTTTGATTCCCTCCAAGCGATTCACTTTTTGCTGCGCCTCGCACGACTGAAAGCTGTTGCCCTGGCAATAGGATAGCCGTACCCGCAAGCACTTCACCGCCACCACCGGCCCCGCCCGCAGTCCCGCCGCCACCACTGCTTCCGGCGCCCGCGCCACCGCCACCGACGATCAAGTACTGGATCGGCAGTTCAACCACAGGCACCGGGATAGTCATGCCCGGCAACATCAGGCGACGCCCTTTACTAGATTGGCGAAGATGTAGTTCGTTGCAATGACGTGGTAGAACAAAATATCAGTCGCGCTTGCGGTTGTGGTTAAAGTCGGGTCCGTCCCGTACGGAAACTTCCAGTCAGCGTGATAGGCCAGTGTCCTTGACCCGGTTCCATCCTGGATAATCCGGATCGCACCGCTCTGGCCGATCTTGGCATTTGACGGCTGGCCCAAGGTTCTATTCCCGCCCAACGTCACCTTCGCGTTAAGGAAATTGGACATGTTGATCGAGATGGTGGCCGCGTCGGTCAGGGTTACCTCTGCCGCAGCGCCCCACACCCCGTCCGTATCGAGCAGCCTGCCTGTCGTGTTCGCCCGGAACGCCGCCGCATCCGTTCGTGCGGCCGCGAGTTGCTTCATCAACTCCCGGAAAGCGTCATCGACCTCGCTTGCCAGCATCACCGCGGAATCCAGCGGGATATTGTTCAGATCGACGTTGGCGGAGGCGGTGACGCTCCACTGCGAGAAAGCTGTAATGGTCATCAGTTGATCATCCCGAATTCATCGACGTAAATGGACTGGCGGCGGCCAGAGGGTTGCGGCGCTCCCCCAAGCGAAGGCGGACGCATGCGAGGCTGGGGGACGGACGGCATCACCGTGTCCCCCGCCCTGATCTTGTTGGGGTCCTTGATGCCGAACAGGTCAGCGAAGGACTTGACCGTCATGCCTCGGTCGCGGGCGAGCTGCGATACGGTGTCGCCGCGCTGGAACGTGATCGGGCCAAGGGTGCTCGTGCGGGTCGGTGGAGACGGGCGGTTGCGCGGCAGTGGGATCGACGGCGCGCCGGTCGGGCCGGTGAGCGCCGTGAGCGGGATGCTGGCGGGCGGGAGTGGACGTGCGCGCGGCATCGGAATAGCCCCAGCCATCTGCCCAGCGGCCTCGGCAGCGGGGTTCGTCGCGTCGGGATAGAACGTGCTCAGGAAGCCTGCCTCGCCGCCGTCATTGGTCGGCAGACGGGATTCGTCCTTGGCGACGTTGGTCCCGAACGGGTCCCATACTGGAGCACCAAGCGGACGCGGGCGAGGAATGGGCGCCGCTGCCGTCTGCACAGGAGGCGGCCCCATCGGCGGCAGGTTCATGGGCGGGATGTTCGACGGGCGGGCGCCGGGTGGCATCGCGACTGTGCCCGCCGGCTGACTGCCAATGGTGACGGCCGGGCGGGAGCCAGAGCGCTGTTCCGCCATCGTTGCTCCGGCGGTCGGCGCAGAGAAACCAGGTCCGTTCGACGACGTGACAATCGGATTGCCGTTCATGTCCACGGGCACGGTGCTGACCGATCGGGAGATCAGCGGGGTTGGTGGAGCGGGTGGCGTCACCGGGTACATGCCGCGGTAGATTTCATCGACCGGCAGCACGTTGGGTGCGGGAATGTACGTCCCATCCGGCAACTTGATGGGCGGCGCCATGCGGCCCATGTAGAAGCCCGACAGGTCACTTGCTGGCGTCCAGTTGATATCGGCCATGCTGTGCTCCGAAAAGAAAGGCCCCGCTGTTGCGAGGCCGTTGGTCTGTGACTATGTTGGGCGTGGCGGCTTCAGGAGGTGACCACTGAAACCCTATCGCTCTGCAAACCCGCTCATCTGGGGTGCATGGACCGGCATCATTGCCGCCATCATCGTATTCGCCGCTGCCGCTGTCGGCGCGGAAGCATCAACCAACACGCTGCTCGCATACCCCTTCAAGGCCGGACTCGCGTTCTACGGCTTCGGCGTGATGGTCGCGATGTTCCGCAACTGGTTCAACGAGCGCCGCCCCTGACTGTAATCTCCAGCGGGCGGTTCTGGATCTGATTGGCACCTTGAGCGTACACCAGCGCCGGGCTGGGAAGTGGCATTGAACGCGGTACTGGCGGCGCCCCCGAAACCTGCCTCTGTAGCGCCGCCGCCTTGCGGACAGTGCCACTATCAGCGGCGCCCTTCGCCAACAGTCCAATCGCGGGGATGACGCCGAGGCCCTGACTCGCTGCGCCAATGCCAAACCATGCCGACAGGCCGTTACCGGACGGCGAGAACTTCCCGATATAGCGAAGCAGGTTCTCGACCTTGCTCTGTTTCACAAGGTCTTCCATGGCATCGCGCTCGGATTTGGTGAACGCCTTTGAGCGCTTCGGGCTATCGAGGATCGATCGGATGTTTTGACGGATCGCATTGTTAACGTTGCCGCCACTGCCGGTGCTCTCCGCGCGGCGCACGGCCTTGGCGACCGCCTCCTCAACCAGTTCGGCCTTCCGCAGCCGAGAGTGAGCCTCGCGCGCCACCTTCATCGTCTGCGATCCGCTGGCGTCTGTAGCGATCATCTCGTCAATCGCATCGATGATTTTCTCACCGAAATGCGCGTCCGCTGCTGCTGACGGATTCGACCACGACGGGACGATAAGGTCACGCCGCACTTCCTGTCGGAGCTGGTCGAGTTCGGTCAGCGTCATCGGCTTGCCGTTGCGTCGCTGAATCATGTCGTTGATGAACGAGTAAGCGCGTTCATGGCGCGTGGGGCTGATGTTGTCCGCCTTCACGTCGTTGACGAGGTTCACCAGCATGTCGTCGTAAGCCTTCGGGGTATAGCTCGCGCCCAACTGCTTCACGGCATCGTAGGCCTTGTCGCGCTCGACCCTGAGGTCATCGATAGACGGCGCCTTGGGCTTTTTCACAACTCGCGCCGCGCCACCGGGCGTCATCGCTCCGGCGACTTGGCCCACAAGTTCTGCCCACGGGTTATCGGGTGCAACCTGCTGCGCGATGGCGGCGCCGCCCCCAGAGGTGACCACGGCAGGCAGTTCCTCGACAAGCCGCTTAAGTGGCTTTGCTGTCTTGGCCGCCATGCCGCCACCGGGCACAGCCCATGCGCCGGCTTCCTGCATGACGCGGCGCGTGCCCTTGAGTAGCGGATCGTCACTCTCAGGCTGGATGGTCGGGGCGAGCAGCCCTTCCCGGATACGCTGCGATCCGCCGATGGGATTGGTGATCTGCGGAATCTGCGAGCCGGTCAGCATGTTTACGCCGGTCGTCGCGGCGTTGATACCGAGCGTCGCCAAATCGACTGGGGCACCGAGCCCCATAGCGATGCCCTCATTGAGCCCGCTCATGCCCTGCGTGAGAAAGTCCATCGGGCCGGGTGCCTGCTTCGGCATCGCAGCAAAGCGGTCGCTGACGGACATGTTGACCTGCGGGCCCGGCGCTGACTCGGGGTTAGCGCCGCCCATCTGCGACGCGATTTCCTCAACGGTGCGCTGCTGGTCAGCAGGGGACAACTGCGCGAAGCTGTCGTCCACCTTGATCCGCTTGCCGTTGATCGTGAGCGTGCCCATCAGGGTTCATAGCTCCATGTGACGCCCGTCGATGTGGACTGACCGGACGGCTGCTGCTGTGGACCGGCAGCATTGAGCCGAGCCTGTGCCCGCGCGATACCGCGCTGGACGATAGCCTCATAGTCGGCCAGAGCCTTGAGGAACGCAGCCTTCGATGTCGCCGTATCCATACGCGTGATGGCCTGCGTTGCCGCCCCGCCTTCCGCATTCGACAGCGAGCCGAGGCCGCGCATTTCCTGCACTGCCGTAGTTAACCTCCTCTTACCTTACTCATGAATTCAATAGCTCCTTTGAGAGTAACTACAAAAGGGTATTGAGGTTAAACACTGGGCGGCTTTGATTTTATCCAAAGGTGCTACACATTCAGATTTTTCTTTTGAAACCATTTTTGAGAATAGACAGTTATCATTTTACGAGTAATCACGTGCAGCATGCACCTTTTGACGTGAGAGTGCACGTTGATTAGACACCAGCACCCCCAGTTACTCAGTGTACCTCACCATCTTGCCTTAACCAAAATAGAGGTAGCATGGTACTTCATGACGTTGTCATCTCCACTTCATTGGTGAAAGGACTCAGTTTCTCAGTAAAACCAATGCCATTACTCTGCCTTAGAGCACTGAACTCAGCACACACCTTTTTTCATAAGGATATACATTTATCAGACGCCAATATCCCCAGTTACTCAACATGGCTGAAGTTTATTGCAAACATTGTAGCCCCTTTTTGAAATACAGATCGATCGATGTTTAAAAAATAATATAATGAAGTTTCTCAATCAAAGATGCCTTTGTACATAGATAGACTTTCAAGTTTAGAAGGCATAATATGTCAAAACATGAAATGCTGGTTTAAGTCTATTAAGCCTAAATGCAAACATTTTCAAGATCATTAAACAATAAAGCTCAGGCAATCATTAAGTTTAAACCAAAATCTTTCATGTTCAGAGTAGTCACAAAACTCGATAAAGGAAGATTCTTCAAGAAGATTCACTCTGATAAATGAATTCAACAACAGATCAAAAATCCTCCAAGGAGATCAAGGCATTCAAGGAATTCTGGAACCAGTTAGCTGGACATTCAAGAGATGGCAGATTCCAGACAATCTGGAAGGCTTCATAGGCATCCAAGAGTATTTCAGACTCGAGGTACAATCATGGGATATTAACATTCTTATGCCTAGGTCTGATTTGAGCAGGGAGTGCAAGAGAGTAGAAAGTGAGAATTGACAATGAACACTCCCCCTGAGGTTGTGCATAGAATTTTGGACAGAAAATAATTTTTAAGTAGAATTAACTGCAAGGTCAACCTGAGAAGGTCTAAGGTCTGCCTGAATAGCCCTCTAAGAGGATGTAGTCTTTGCAAATGTCAACAAAAAGAATGCATGAATGCAGAATGAATTTTAATGTTGACTCCCCCTAAACATGTGCATGGGTTGACAATGGTGTATGCAACCTACGACTTATATGAATGCATAGATTATTTGCAATGGAAATGTTGTCAATCGATTATGCATTCTTGCGTCCCTTTAGTATGATTTGCATTGGAGTGTATGAGATCACAAAATGATGCAAGCACAAAATATTTGCAATGCATTCTGAATTGAAACGAACATCTTCAAACTCCCCCTTTGTCAAATGCTTATAGAGGTTAGGACTATCATGCAAAATATCAAATGTCCACATGAGTGATGAGTTGAGAACATTATGCAATTATGGCAGACATCATCACACGCAATGATCAATTATGAATTTCACCAGCATGACAAAGTGTTCATGGATTACGTAGCTGAAATAATTGATCTCTGGTACAAGGCACATGTTGGGATCTGAGACCCTGCTCACGCATAGTGAGAGGTCCGAGCAAGCTTAACTTACCTTTCTGCACATCACCATTTGATATACCTGATTTCAAACAATTGATAAGTAAGTGATCCAATTTTAGATGATCATTTAACACATGGAGGATATTTCAGCAGTTCAGGGAGACAACTTTAGCTTGCAGGATACATTGACAAGAAAATCACCCTATAATGCAATGACTACAATGCAGGCCTATCATGCAAGGATTAAACGCATAAAGTTTATTTACATATCTGTGCCTTGAGCATTTATTTGCTAGTTGAGCGTTGCTCAGCTCCAAGGCACCTGCACTCAAAGTTCTCATTTCGAGTTTGTTGGTACCCAAGCTTGCTTAGGTCCTGGTTGGTTATCAGCACTTCTAACAATGACTTTATTTTCTTTGTTACTTTCTGGTCACCCACTCTCTTCCAAGGATAATGATTGGATATATGTCCATATTCACCATAATAGAAGCAACGCACAAGGAAATTACCATTCTTTCTGTGTGTAGGTGCATTGAGACTTTGTGAATGAGCATGGATACTATGATGTTGATCATGAGGATGAGTCTTACCTTTTAGATACCAACCCTTTAGATGCCAGCAGTCCTAGACAGAGTGGCCAGTTTTACCACAGTGGAAGCAGGGAGGAGGAGAGGTTCTTCTACTGTTGGCCATTGGGTGCCTCAGCCTACCTTTCTGTGTGCGTTGACGCATCTGACCGCCCATGCAGTTTTGAGCAGACTTCTGTTGAGCAGGTTTCCTAGCAGAGTCGACCTGTCCTTTGCCTTGGCCTTCCACATGTTGTCCTGTTCTTAGCTCATCATTCCTCAAAATGAAGCAATCATGCACAATGTGACCATGTCTACCACAATAGAAGCAATAATCATTCATTTTATGAGTAGCATGGTACTTAGCATGAGATTTCCTACCATGCATTTCCACATTAGCAAAATCGCATTTCTGTTCATGCCAGGAAATGTTCTTTTTCTGATTACTATTTTGATTTTGATTTTTCTTTTGAGCAGCATGCATAACAACACAATCAAACTTGTTTTTCTGTATTGGCGTTTGTGTTTTTAATTTTTGATTTCTATCTTGCTTTTTATTTTTCTGAGCACTAGCTGCTTCAAATTTGCACTCTTGCAAACAATTCACCAGCGGACTGGAGTGTGCGGCCAAACTCCAAAAGTGTAGTGCATTGGGAGCGTTTAGCGGAACCTTCATCAATTGCCCCCTGATAGAGAAAAGCTGATCCATGGGCTAGTTCGGCTCTACACTGGCAAACTCCAACATCCTCAGAAATAAATTTGATGATCACAACAAGTGGGGGGAGAACTCGGGGAACAAAGTGCAAACCCAAGCGTTGAAAAAGTGAAGAGGACCAATAGTCCACAGATTTCTCGGGAGACGTGAATGATGAAGATCTCCCAGCATCTTATATATCAAACATAATGCGGCCTGGCAAATGGATAACTTCACTCCCCATGCCATGAGGCATGCCGAGTATATGGCCTTGGCACGAATCACAGTCTCGTTGCCCTGGGTAAGGGCAAATTCACACAACCAATAAGTCAAATACGCTGCGCAATGGGTGACAGCATCTACTCCAGTAGGATTTAGACCACCCCGTCGGCCTTGCTACAAAGAAGGTGCCAAATGAGTCTTTCGACGAGCACACTTCACTTACTTTCCAGGGGCCGTGGCAACAGAAGGAAAATCCTTATACTTCTGGTCACCTCCAAAGAAGAACTGTAACCACATCCCCATCCTCACCCGCTTCCTCTCTTTCTTGGGGCGAGCGCGGGAAGAGGAAGTCTCAGAAGCATTATACTGGGACAGCCACAGGGTTCGGTACACTTTCATCAGGTACCGATAAGCAAATCCGCACAAATAAAGTCCTTCTCCGTTCGTCTGATCCTTCAAATGATCCCCCCAGCAAACCTCCTCGTAGGGCACTCCATCGATCGGGAGGCCATTCAGCAGTGACAGACTCCACAAGTCTAAGGTAGTCTCACCCTCGACCGTATAAAAAATATTAAACTCAAGACAGAATGCCTCTATCATCCCACAACAGAGACCCTTGGAGATGGGGTAACGGAGACAGGAGGCATGCACGCTGTGGTACACCCCAACGGTCATCAAGATTGGGCCATAATTCTGGAGCACATAATCTATGAATTCAATGCCTCTGGCCCAAAATCCATGGGAGTCTGTGGCCTTCAAGTCGGCGAACCACCCAACGGCAATCTGATGCTTAAACTGTATCGCCAGGCAGTCTAGCAAGAACGGTTCCTCACGGAACCCCCACTTTAGTGGGGCCAAAAATAGCCCGAAGGACGGTTTCTCCCAGTGAGTGCTTCCGGCTGATAAGTCCCACCTGGCAGAGGAGAACTCAGGGGCCCTTGTCAACATGCCCTGCTCAGGAGTCAGTTCTAACAGGCTAGTGGCAGCATCCTACATCTGGGGTGTTCTGGGAAAATATATTGGGTCGCTCCTCACCACCAGGTCGATCTGCTGTCACGACCGAAGAAGACGCTCTGCTCAGCTAATCGGACTGCCTGGACGTCTCTCTTGCCTAAAAGGTTGAAACCGTGAGTGAAGGCCATAAGATGTTTATCCTTCGGGTGGTCCACTCCACAGTTCTGGCTACGGTCAAAGTCAAAGTGACTGCTATCCGACAATGTTAGCCGCCCGATATCCATTGTGTCTATCTCTGAGTCCAAGGATTCAGCTACTACTGCCACAAGAGCTCGCCCTCTGTCAAGCTCGTGGACGTTCTACCAAGTCACTGCCGGCCCTGTCGAGCCCCTGGACGAGTCTACTGTGGAGGGAGCTACTGAAGCCATCTTTATGTCTGCAATGTAAAAAGAAGATTAAATCAAAAAAATACTCCTATTGAAGGAAACTTTCTGAAGAAAATTTGGCAGGGTCTCCCCTTAGCCGGGAGCATGCCAAAGACAAGGTGGGAGCACGTCCACACACCAGGGTGGGGCGGCCCGTAAAGAAACAAGCCATAGGTGATACACCTAGGCCAAATGGACGTCGCGGGAAAGTAGTTCCGAGGACTAGCCGACAAGGAACCTCCCTGGAGACATGAAGTGAGAAGAAGAAGCACCATCGCCGTCGTCCTCATAGTTGGGCTACCGTGGCCGAATGAGAGTAAGAAAGAAGGGTCTTGCCACTGTCGTCCTCAACACGTGCAGAGAAGAAGAAAGAGGAAAGAAGAAAGGGAGCTTCACCGCCGTCCCCACCGCGTGCAGAGGAGAGGAAGGAAGAGGAAAGAAGGAAGAGTCCACCGTCGTCGCCGCTCTGGCCGATCGAGCTGGAAGAAAAGAGAAAAGATAGGGTTTCCAAACCACCCCACCCCCCGAATAGGCTTAAAAGATAAGCAGGGAAGGTGGATCAGTGCCCCCCCATGCTGACTCACCGCCCCGCCTTCGCGAGCAGGCACCGACCCACCACTCTGCGAATGAAGAACGGCCCTGCGCTGACTCACCCGGTCACCCCGGCACTGACTCATCCAGGCACTATCCCCAACGCCGACTCAACCCAGTCAAAAGCCAGCACCAACTCAGCCGGTCGACCCATGTCACCGACTCATTAAGTGGCCCCCACTTTTTGATGACCCTCATAAGATGAGCACATCCTGATGTCACACGACCTTGGATTTATCTTGCAAGCACAACTCGCACCGTGAATGGGCCAAAATTGGCGGCCAACTCACCCGACACTCACCCCGAACCCGTGGGTAACTCGGTAATGCCGAGTGGAGGATGTGAGGGCTGGTCCCTTGCTGGTAGAGGGCCAGCAAGGCTAGAGGGTCTCCCAAAGGGTTTACGGTCGCCGGCGGTCACATGCAGTGTGAGTTGTATTTCTGTCGTAGGAGGGGGATCGTGCCCAACCTGATTTGGTGTGACGTAGTTGAGGGGGGGGGGTCGTTGGAAACTTGGGAAGGGGCAGGGGACCAAGGTGCTTTCGATGCCAGAGATGGGGTCACGTTCAGAAGTTTTGTCAACTTTGGGAACAAGAGTATGTGGGGGCCCACCCTGTGTCGTTTCTCCGGTAGTCCTTTGCAGATGTACTCTAGAAGAAACCCCCCTCACAGCAGGGTGACGCTTGTAGCCGGGAGTGTATGGATGTAGGATTGCTTCCTTTGGATTTTCTCTGTGACTGGACCGGTTGGCTCCGGCGATGCCTCTGGGTGGCTCCTATCAAGGGGATTGCTGATGTGGAGATAGAGGACTGCTAAATGTGAGAGCAAACAACAACAACCATTGGGAGGTCTAGCAGGTTTCAAGGACTGGATTCCTGGCAGTTGGACGTCAGGAAGAGGAGGTGATGGCAGCGGCGGATGCTGGATTCATTGCGGTGGACGACAGTCTTCTGCTTGTGAAACATTGGGAGGGGAGGTGGCTGACGATGGCAGCGGTGGCGTTACGGTTTCACGGGACTGTAAGGGAGGAGGGAGAAGCACATGATTGGGCGGGATTTCAATATTCGAATTTCCCGTGAGATCTCAACTGGATCGAATCTGGGTTCTCGAGCTGGACGTGGATCGGGCAGGTGGCAGTATTTGCGGGCGGACCTGGATTCATGTTGGCTGGGGTAGGCGAGCTGGTTCAGCCCCGCAACTTACCCACTTCGAATGGGTTGCATTCGGGAGGGACTTCACCCGAACAGTGTCGTCCCCTCCTCCCGACGGTTGTGGCCGGTCCTCTGGTAGGTTCGATAGTCGTGATTCCGGTGGACGCGGTGCTCTCTGGCTGACATCCGGCTGATGTGATGCTTTTCGGCCAGCAGGTCGTGTCTGAGAGCAGCGGTGCAGGTCTGGGATGCTCTGGTCACCTAGCACCCGCACAGTCATCAGGTGAGGGGATCTTGCGACGGCTCTGATGGCTCAGCTTCACTCTGGCAAGGGCCGAACCCTCTAGGCGGATTTGCGGATGGCGGAGATAGTGCCGGCGGTGGACCAGCGGTGGAAGATGAGAACTCTGCTCTTTCTCTTCTGGTTTAGGAGGAGCAATCGCCTTCTCCGGCCTTTCATGAGGGGCTTCAGCGGACGGCGGGAGGCGATGCTCAATCTGGGGATGGTGCTGGCAGGTGAACCTTCCAGGAGGAACGGCGGTGCGCGGAGTTGGGCTTGGCTGCGTGGGCCAGGAGGTTTGAGCTGTTTGCCCAGCAACCAACTGGACGACAGTCGCTCCCCAGGGCATCCAGACAGGAGATTGTAGTTTCTGAGAGGGTGGTTGGTGGCTAGTAGCCTACTTACCTGGCTCTGCCTCCCTTGCTCTTAGCCCTTAAGGACTTCCTTACGGAAGGCAGGGAGAAGCAGTCGGCAGACCTGGCATAGGGGAGCGGGGGAGAGGTTGTCTAGGTAGCAGTCGCTTCTTCGATTCCAACGAGCGTTGGCAGTGGCAGCAGAGCTATACCGGCTGATACGGTCGACAAGGCTTCTGCGGGCGACTCTCCGGTAGACTTGTCTTTGGTGTCAGTGCCTTCATAGGGGGTTTGTGCAGTAGCCTCTGCGCTCCTGGTTAGTCGTGCCGCGGGCAAAGGTGGTGCATGTGGAGACTTGTGTGCTTTTGGGCCTCGCACTTAAGGAGTAAATCAAGCGGAAAAAAGGAAGATGCCAAGGAAATCTTCTTTGAGGTCGAGAGGATTATGGCCGATCAGGCGAGAGATGTGGCCGACTTGATTGGGGTATCCTCTAAAGGAGTCGATAAGAACGTTAAATGCGCGCTCAGCACTATCCAGAGAAGATGGCATGCGAAGTTGGCTAGGGAAGCCAAGACAGTGAAAGTGCTTCTCGAGGGGAGGTGCCCAGTGTTTAGGACATGGTTAGGTTGAGTATTTAGGGGTACTTGAGGCCTGTCGAGAGGGTTGTGTGGGTTTGGAGAGGGTAGAGTAGGGCTGTTTTCGGGTTTTGGGTGGTGGTGGTTTGTTGTATGTCTGCGTGGGTGTAAGGGGTTTTGCAGTTCTCATTATCAACGCCTAAAGCGCTACGGTGATGCCCTTGCAGGAAGGACGAGAGAAGGAGATCCACTTAGATTTGTGCAACAGATAGCGATGCAATATCGTGATGATGGATGCCTGTATTGGCCATTTTCTACGAGCAAGAGCGGTTATGGCAAAATGCGGTTTAGGGGGCGGACAGGTGCCGCTCACCGCTATATCTGCATGCTATCATCCGGGGAGCCCCCATCATCGGATCACGAAGCGGCACATAGTTGCGGCAATGGCCACTTGGGCTGTGTAAATCCAAAGCACTTGTCATGGAAAACGCCGGCAGAAAATAGTGCCGATAAACTAATGCACGGAACACTTATCCGCGGGAGCCGAAGCCCCCTATCAAAACTAACTGAAAAACAGGCAGACGAAGTAACTAAAATGCATGAGCGGATCGAAAAAAGTGAAAAGGCATACCAAGATAAGATAGCCGAACTGAGGGCAGAAAACGAAGCGCTTAAGGCTAAAGAAGAAGTTGGTAAAATGAAGGCGGCTAAAAAGGCATCAAAAGATAAAAAGAATTTTGCGCAGGAAAGGGCTGATTTGAATCGTCGAGTCGCTGAAGGCGCTCGGCGGCACGCAGCGGGCCTGACAGGTTGCCTGTCAGGAAAAATGCGAATCCCAGGGAGAGTAGATTAAAAGGAGGATCCGGAGGTTCCGAAGATCGGGGGAGATAGGGGTCAAGAGACCTGAGAAAGTTGAATGAATGCATATGCATGTGTATGAGATGCATGGAATGCAGAGAATGTGAAAAACACATAGAGTAAAAGGGTAAGAACCACCTCCTTGCCCAACAGGTGGCCCATAAGGGGAATTTAATGGTTAATGGGAGGGTGAACATAATAGAGTAGGAAGTGAATGAGTTGATGGGAAGCCCCTTAATACAAAAATGTCTGCCCCTCCATGACGAGCAATATGCTCAGCCAAACGGCTCAAATGATGGAATCAAAGCTCAAGTGCTCTCATTTGAGGAAGCTTCAACAATGAATGATAACTCCCTTGGAGGGTGAAAAATAATAATGTGAGGGAGTTGGAGTGTTAAAATGGGAAGCTTTGTAGTGCCCCAAGATCGTGGAATATGAAAGGTATTTGTTAACATGGGCGTTGACCCCTTGTATGGCAGCAAACAAGGAATTGGCTTAGTATTGAAGGCTTCAAACAAGGGGTACCATGCCTGGCCCTTGAGCATGGACTTTGTCACTTCCTTGGCAAAAGGATGTGTAATGACAATGTGGGAGGAGAACCCCTCTTCTTGACTTGAAACTTGCATCATAATAGAATAGGGGGTAATGAGAGCTTTGGCTATCTCTTGGCTAGTGATTTGAACATCCTTGGCATTGGGCCGACATGGCATCAAATCTTGAGAACTTTGCTTGGTGAGCATCGACGAGGACTTAGCCTTGTCAACCATGCCCCGTATAAGAACAAGAATTGGCATTCGGCAAATAAAATCTTGACTTTTGAGAAGCATAGTCGTGGCCAAATTTTTCTTGCCCGACTCTTGGAAATCATCTTTGGTACATGTGCTTATAGAAATACACCCACTCCAAGGGGTGATGGAAGAAGATAAGGTGGAGGCGGTATGCTCAATGGACCATGGAGGTTTAATGGAAGACGTTGGTAGAAGGGTGGGTAAAAGTGGAGGTTGAAACGTGGCGAGCTTCTCCCCCTACTTAGAAGCGGACAACGTTGGCTCGGGCGCAGAAAAGGGTGGACCCTACTCAAAGTCAGCAACATGTTTAGGTAAATGGTTGAGTGGAGGGTGAGGGAAGATTGGCTTTTGGGTTATGGGGATAATGGAGGGCTGAGGTAGCAGCAATGGGAAGCTAATTGGTTTGGAAATAGGAGAAGCGGCAAGCTCGGAGGGCTTGGTGGAAGGCTCGATGAAGGCCGACGTTGTGGAGGTTGAAGGTATGGTAGTTAAAGGGAGTCTGATAGTGGAAGGCTTGGTGGAAGCCAATAGAGTGGTTGTTAATGGAGGCATGATGGTTGGAGGGGAATTGATGGAGGGCCCAGATGGCTTAGTGGGGGTTAATGGTGTGGCAGTTGGAGGTATAACGGAAGAGGGTTTGGTGCATAGGAAGCATCAAATTTTAGTGGGGCTAGAGACTTGAAGGATAGGGGAGGAATCATGGTGCGCTGATGTGGGTTATTGGAATATCGACCCCTCATCATAGCACCAATTGGTTTCGTAAATGGGATTAGGGATGGTTGCATCGTCCTGAGCAGGGGGTTCTTCGGGCAATGGAGGGAGAGGAAAGTGAAGGAAACTCAGAGTAGGGGTATGTTCAAAGTCTTCATCTTGTGCCGTCTCCAATTCTTGATAAAAAATTTCATCGTGTTACTTTCAATTTTTTATCATCAAATTCAAGTGGACGTCGTGGTGGAGATGTATAAGTGGGTGATGGAGTATAATGGCATGGAGGAGGGTTTAGCGGATGTGCAAGATTATATAGATGTGGAGGCAGAGGCGGAGGGTCATATGAATGAATGTGGTGCATGAGTGGAGGGCGGACGACGTCCACTTGATCATTAAGTTGCATAATCTTCTTGCTCACTTACATTTTTGATGCCATGCTCGTCTCTCCTCTCCTTCCAATCTTTCTCCATCTTGGTGATTTTGACCATAAATGCATGAAGGGAATTGGATTGAGGAGGAGGAGGCCGTGGGCTTGAGACCCTCTTTAGTTGTTCCTCCATTAAAGGGATTTTATCAAGGAGAGCTTGTTGGAGGGGCGTGGCTTGAATAGTGGAGGGTCAACCTTGAGATGGAGGGGCCGCATATGATGGTAGTGGAGCTTGGAGGGGCTGAGCCATGCACAGACCCGGACGGGCTGGGGTACAAGGGATATGTGGGCCTTGGGGCCATGAAGGAGGGTGAATAGAAGGAGGCGGGTGATGGACCCGAGGAGGAGGATGAGTAGAAGAAGACAAGTGATGGATGACCTAAGAAGAATGATAGATAGAAAGATGTGAGTGATGGGCCACCCGAGAGGGAGTAGAAGGTGGATGTGATGATGCAACTAGGCCCTCAACAATGGCCTTAAGGGCTTGGGCTTGTTGAGGGGTGAGATGCAATTTTTGGGAGACATCTTTATGTGGAGAAGATAGTTCCGGGGGAATAATGGCTCGAGGTTGTTGACACTCATTTTATGACCAATGAGTTGTGTCATTTCCTTATCTATTTTTATGATGTCCTAGGTTATTTGTCGATTATTAGGTCATTTCTGGTCATTTTTGGGCTTATTTTATGGGTTCTCGCTCTTGGGGACTAGGGCCACGTTGGCTACCCAGTCTGAGTATTGAGTAGGCCTAAGTTGCCCGAAGCGTAGGTTTTTGCTCACCTGCTCCCTGATGATAGCTTGTCGCTCGGGGTTACAACGCCTGCGGCGCTGTTATACTGGGTGGCAAGTGGGATCCAACCTAAGTTGGTGCGTGATAACCTCTGGTGGGATTCCAGGAAGCTCATCCTTGGACCAAGCGAACACATCTTGGTTCGTCGTGAGGAAGCTCGTGTAGGCTTGCTTATCATGCTCGGATAGGTTCGCGTCGATCCTTAGTGTCCTGTTCGGATCTTCTCCCACCTGGATGATGTATAGATCCTCGGCCGGCGCACTCGTGCTCGGGTCCAGATCTTGGGTCTTCGCCTTCTTCTCAGGCAGTGCTTCTTCAGGAAGCCGCTCACGTGTGGAGATGATGTAGCACCTCCTGGACTCCTTTTGATCTCCTTGGACCTCCCCTACCCCCCGGGGGGTGGAAAATTTGAGTTTCTGATGATAAGAGGAAGGGACACCCCGAAGCGTGTCGAGGATCCCATGGCCGATGATGGCATTGTATCCTGTCATCGCACAGACTATGGTAAAGTCGGCGAGGAAGGTTACCTCTTTTGGCGCGGTCCTGAATGTGATCGGGAGCGAGATGTATCCTTCCGGGTGGACGGTAGTGCCAGAGAATCTGTACAGCGGTGTATGCAACGGCACGAGTTGAGACATATCCACACCCATGAGTACAATGCAGTCGTACGCAATAACATCAGGCCCGCTTCCATTATCTACTAGTATGCGACGTGCAGTACATTGGTTGATGGTGGCCGAGACCACCAAAGCATCAGAGTGGGGCGTGGTCACACCATTTAGGTCATCCTCAGAGAAGATAATGGGATATCCCAGATGGCCCAAGGTGGGGGTCCCACGCTGGGTGTTGACACCCTGTTTCACAGTGCGGACGACCGTCATGTATCATCGCCTCCTGCTCGTGCTATCTCCCCCTACGGTCGGCTCCCTAGAGATCATCATAATCTCCTTTCCGTTGGGGCGGTTGTCGATCGACGGGGGCGTATTCTGCCGCCGTTCTGTGACTTTGGCGAGAAACTTGTCGAGGAGTCTTCTACGAACGAGGTCCTCGATGGCATCCCTCAAGTTGAGGTAGTCAGCGGTGTCGTGACGATGGTCGCGGTGATAATGGCAATATTTCTTCGTGCTCCTTGTGCTCGGATCTGACTTCATCCGGGGAGGCCACTTGAGGAATGGCTCCTCCCGGATCTCCATCAGGATTTGATCAGGCGGAGCCGTCAGGGGCGTGTAATGGCGATAATTGTCCCTTTCCTTTTCGGAGCTGTCGCGGCGGTCTCCATCGCGACGCTCCTGCTTACTCCGCCGCGACACTCCCGCTTACTCCGACCCTCCCGTGGTAGGTCGGCGGATCTCTTGCGATCGGACTGTTCGGTTCCGGTTGCGTGACCCAGGGCCGCTGTATTTTCCTCGCATCATGCGTGCTTCTGCGCCAGGGTGAGGAGGACAGGAAGGGTCGTTGGGACCTCTACCCCAAGGGCACGCCAGAGGATGTGGTCCCGCATCTCCTAGGTGAGGGCTGTAGCGGCGATGCCGACGTCAAGATGCTGGATCCGGAGCACTTCTGCACGAAAGCGGGAAATGAAATGCCACAGCGCCTCTTCTTTACCCTGCCTGCGGGCGAGCAGGGTCACCGCGGATCTGGCCACCTTTTGGCAGTCGATAAAGTTCTCCTTGAATTGCTTCTTGAGCTGCTGGAAGGAGAAAATAGTCCCGGTCGACAGAGACCCGAACCAAGCTCGGGCATTCTCCAAGAGGGTCATCACGAATGCCAGGTACTTCACAGTGTCTGAGGCCTGGTGGAATACCAGGTGGGACTTGAAGCTGTGCATGTGGTCGGCCGAGTCAGTGGTGTCGTCGTAGGAGGTGAATGACGATAGTTAGAGCTTTGACGGGATAGGGACTTCCATTATTTCTCTAGAGAAGGGAGCATGGAAGTCTAGGTCATCGTCAATCAGGCCACGATTCTTGGCGGCCAAGAGGACGTCATCCAAGTATCAGACTTTGTCCTCTATCTCCTCGAAGCACTGGAGTCGGCGATCCATCTCTGGGTTGGAATGGAGTGGGCTACGCACCCTTGGTGCCGACACGCTATAGGATCGTCAGGACCTTGTGGTCGAGTTATGGGATGCCTCCCGCGCCTGGCGAAAGTTTTCCTCGACCTGCCCCCCTTCGCCCTCTCGCCGCTCGGGTGGGGCATGTGGGGGCTGGACCCGTCTGTCCCTGAGTTCTTGGCAGAGTACCGCCAGGGTTCGGATCTGTAGACGAAGCTCATCTAGGTCACCTGGGGTGACCTCCTGTCAGGGGTGGGCGGAAGAGGCTTCCTGCGATCTCCGGCGGGAGTTGGGTCCCTGATGGGACCCGCACCCCCAGTAACTGGCATTGCGGAGGCTTCCACAGGGCGCCATAGTTTTTCGCTCGTCTTCTCACAGACGACGCCAAGAAATGTAGAGGCTGGAAAATGGTTCCTATGCCACGTACCACCTTCTCTATTTATTTGTTGGGGAAGTCATCTCGCGCTCGTGGAGGCCTACAAACACTAGGAAGTAGAGGCGTCAGAAGGAGTCCCGGATGTTACCCCAGGGGACAACCCTCTGATGCTTAAGTCAGCAATGGGAAAGTAGAACAAGCTAGCAAAGTCTGAGCATATGATAACGTCCGTGCATTTTTCAGTCTGACCAAAAGCAACCCTGTGCATGTTTTGGGTATTGCAAGCCCGTGCATGCACAGTGGTACTCCGTGCATGTTTTACTTATCAAGTCCATGTATATAAAAGTCCGTGCATATTTTTTCAGAACCAACGTCCATGCTCTTCTTGTGTCAATAGGAAACAAACCCCGTGCACGTTTCAATCTAAGTACCTTCCATTTGACACAAGTCTGTGTATCTTTTCATATATGCACCTGAACTTTGTGCACGTCTTTATCCTTGCACGCTTTGTCTGCAATAAAGCCCGTGCACCTTTTTGCTCACTGTTTATCAAAGTCAGAGCATACACTGTAGCAAAGATAGTGTATGTCCTTATAGGGTCCGAGCACATTGAAGCAAGTCCATGCATGTTAGCCAGAGCAACTCCATGCAACTTTTCCTTCT
Organism: Amorphophallus titanum; assembly: GCA_024336825.1. NCBI lineage: Eukaryota > Viridiplantae > Streptophyta > Magnoliopsida > Alismatales > Araceae > Amorphophallus > Amorphophallus titanum. The sequence continues at coordinate 29,049,644 of JANBPO010009603.1, forward strand.
TTTCATAGAATACTTCTAACTGTCTAGAACTAATGTCTTTCTTCTATAAATGACAGATACTTTTCGAGGAGGATAAGAATGGCATGTGATCCAAAGCTGGAGGTTGTGCCAGGATCATGACACATGTAAAGCAGCATAGTGAGATGTTGCCTCGTGTCAAGGCTCCAGGGCGAGAATTCATGGAAGACACACGCCCTTCTGCCACTGCTATAAAAAGAAGACTTCTCCTTCGGGAGAAGTGATCGTGCATAGTTTCCAAAAGAGCAGAAGCAGAGAAGAGTGAGTGCGATCATGAGAAAAGAGAAAGAAGAGAAGAGAAGAGAAAGAAGAGAAGAGAAAAGAAGAAGAGGAAGAGCGGAAAGGGAGAGTTGAGAGTGTGATGTGTGAGAGATTGACTGTGAGAGATTGTTCTTCAGTCTTATAGTTCAGAACTGGAGCTGAGTCTGCTCAATTATTTGTGCTACATTCCCTTAAAGGGATTTATGTTTTTCTTGTTTGTTTCTTTTGTTTTCTGAAACCCTTTTTGAAGCTGTGTATCAGCAGAGCAAGCTGTGAGGCTCAGCGAGCAGAGGAGGATTCCTCTGGATGGCATAAGCTGTAAGGCCCAGCGGTTGTAGGGTTTTGACCCTGAAGCTGTGGATCAGCGAAGCTGTGTATCAGCGGTAGAAGCCACATTCCAGTTTGGAGTGTGGGGTGGACGTAGATCTCAGGTTTGAGATCGAACCACCTTAAAAATCCCTGTCTACTGTGCGATTTTCTTGTAGTTTGCATTGTCTATCTCTTCTGATCATCACTCGGTAGATGTTTGTTTAGGACCGTGTATGACCAGATCAACCAGATCTGTTACAGTTTGGTTGCGATTTAGTGTTCTTTGACTGTCCTACAGTAGTTTGTTTTCATTCTGTATTTGATTCTGTTACAGTTCAAGTTTTAGAGGGTGATCGATCCATTCACCCCCCTCTGGATCACATACAGACACATTATCTGTAGAGATCTGGTCTCTGAGCGTCCACTTTAATTTATATCACCCACCACCCTTGGCTAGGTCACTGGTCTCTCGGTCACTGGCCATACGCATGGCCCACATGGAAACTGCTTTCCTATGAAACTCACACAGCGTAGAAATAGCCCTCTACCTGTACTAGACTATACGGTCTCTTTAACTACAATACGAAGAAGCCTAGAACACATGGCGTGATCACCTAGACCATCTAAACCACACAGGCATGTTATTCTATGTATCATGACTACTATGGACACCAAAAAACATAAACATTGGCTAACGGGGTGTCCAGGATATCCACGAGGCAAAGGTTCAACCAATGGGTCTCAACTGGGTTGACCGGTGGCAAAAATGGGTGAAAAGGGTCCAAATCGGTCAACTTGCCCATTGGGTCAATTGACCTACAAGGGGTCGGCTAACCAGACCGAGTAGGTCAGTTGACTGGACCATGACTAGGCAAGCCCTGACCTAGGTCGATTGACCAAACCAACTGGGTTGGTTGACTGAACCAGGGTAGCTCGCACTCCGTGGTGAACACCCAACCGGTCGAATGAACTATCCCATCAGTCGAACGATTCTGATGACGCACCTATGAAACCCCATCCAAGGACCTTAATCCAAGCCCCAATCACCTTAGGTGATGGGGAAAATATGGGGAAACCATTCCCCACCCTCTAAGCTATCGAGAGCGTGCATTTAAACAATAAAAACTTGATCAAATCAATGAATCCATCGCTCACCCAAAAATCATGTGTTTTGACCCCGACATGAAAGAAAATCACTGTCGGACTCACCTCAGCCTATAAATCATGAGAAAATGAAATGTAAGGGCCAAGGATCCATCCCCTATCTCTCACGATGATTTCCTGCGTCGAGGATGTCGATTCTAGGCGAAATTGGCACTTGAACCACCACCGGCTCCACGAATTGGTGAATGAGCTTCGCAACGCCACCACTTCCATTCCTCACTCCCATCCTCATAACTCACCGACCCACGCCGCCTCTTCCTCACCCGCCTTAAGCTCCATCAGCCGGTGGAGTAGAGAGGGAGAGAAGGAGAGAAATGAGAGGAGACACAGAGAGAATGAGAGAATGAGGAGAGAGGGGTGGTTTAAGGATTTAAATAGGAAAATATTTAGATATTTAAAATCTAAAAAATAAAAAATAGGAAAAATCATCCCCTCGATCCTCGACAAATGCACAATGCGTCTGTAATGTTTTAGAGCTTGAAAACATGATAGTTCGCTCATCGAAGGGTGGTGTCCCTTGGGGTTTCCTGACGGAGCCCAACTTCCATCCCTCTCTCCCTCCGAAGCAGGTGGCGGTTTCCCCAGAGCTGGAGGAGGAGAATAGGATTCTCCAAGAGAATCGCCAATCAACTGTCGAACTAATGACGGTGGCTAACATCGAGGAATATCCTTCCCAAATGTTGCCATCGCATGGTAAGATCCTTAGCGCCCCGCATTATGATTCTGGGTCGGGCAGGTGGGTCTCCTTCTGAGGATTTGGCTTCTGTTGCTCAGATTTGATGTGGACGGATGATGGGGAGGAGCAACTGCTGGAGCAGGAGATCGTCGACTTGGAGGAGACGCCTGCTCCGAGTGAGCCTCGAGCTTCAGAGGTCCCTTCCTGTGCCCGAGATAAGGGCAAGCAGAGGGCTCGGGATGATGCCCCGAGTGCTGGGGAACCAAACGCAAGCAGCCTGGGGAGCCACTATTGCTGTCCTCCATGAAGGCCCTGCTCGTCGAGAAGAGGTGATCAAAGAAGGCGGGGACCTCCCGCCCAGTCGAAGAGTGTGCCCGCCTGGCTGAGGGGGCCTTGACCTAGGAAATCTGCCAACCAGATCTCCCACCCACCGGGTCAGAGGTGGCTACTACTGGTGGGGAAGTTGCCACAGAGCCTGCTGGATAACATGCAGAGGTGGTCGGTTCCGAAGTCCCGACCGGGGCCAAGGGAGCGCGGGGTGAGGCATCGACCCAGTCCGAGTCGAGTGAAGCCATCCCGAGAATGGGGACACTTGGAGGGATGCTCCGGTCTTGGCTCCCCCAGAGAGAACTCTTCCCCCTTTGGCCGGTGCCCCAGCCGTCTGGGCTTCTCTGTACCAAAGGTGCTGATCCTTAGCACCTTCACTGGTTCGGGAGGAGATCAGGCGTAGTCCCTCCTCCCTGCTCTTTGAGAAGGTAATGGAAGGCGACTTGATCGTGGCCAAGCTGGGGGTTGAGATAGCTGATCTCTATGCACGACTGGACAGCGAGGAGAGGTCCCTCTCTCGGGCCCGTGCCGAGACTAATCGGAGGATCGAGCAACTGACCTCTGAGCTCGAAGTCTCTCGGTGGGAAGTAGCTTCACTCCGGGCACAGACTCAGGCGAGCCAGGAGGAGGCTCGGACATTGACCGAGCAGCTAGCCCAAGCTCGTTATATGGCTGACTTAAAAGGCAAGCCCCTAGAAGAGGAGCATCAGGCTCAGGTCGAGTGTTACAAGCAGTGGAAGGCCGAGCAGGAGGAGCTCAACAGCCAGACTCGAGAGGCCGAGCGAGTGCGTGGGAAAGTCAAAGTTATGTGGGGCGAGGCCGAGGCAAAGCTCTCTGAGGCTGAGATAAAGATGCTTAGAGTCGAGCAGAGGGTGGTTGAGCTCGAGGAGAAAGCGAAGCAAGTTGGGGTGGAGGCAATCAATCGATATAAAAGCACGGAGGGCTATCACACAACTCTCTAGAAGGTCACCTTCTCGTATTATGAGCCAGGCTACCGATGGGGGTTGCGAAAGGGGTTAGCCCAAGGCTTCCATCGAGCGATCACTAAGGCCCAGCAATAGGTGCTCAACGAGCTCATTTTTTCCTTTGGACAACGCTACGACTCGGACGAAGACGCCACAGATTCTCCCTCTCCGACGTCGAGTGAAAGGGGGAGCCGGGATGCTACCATTTCAGTAGAGGAGTCACCAACTCTGGTTACCTCGGGGGGGCACACGATCGAGGTAGTTTCCACACAAGTGGGGTCAGTGCCTGGATCGGCCGCCACTGAGGATGCCGGGGGCAAATCTCCTAGCGTTGAAAATCTTTCGTTCATCGAGCCTCAAGACGTCGAGCCTCAAGAAAGGCCACAGGCTTCTCGAAGTCCCCCTACCTCTCTAGACTAGGTGGAGCATGAGCTTGATGTACTAATTCTTTCTCTTTTTGAACGTTGCCATGTAAAACTTTTTATTTCTATATACAATGACAGTGATTTCCAAAATCTGCATTATCAGTTCCTTGCTGCATTTAGCATGATTTGACTATCGTATCTGTAGTTGCTAGAAAAATGGAGATTTGATACATTTTGTAGGCTTCTCGCGTGCCAATCAGCCAAGCGGCTGACGTGGCATTGGCGCCTTTTCACGTTTCCGCTTTCCATGCTTTGACTAATTTATCCTTTTGCGTATCCCTATGAGGAGGGCCACCGAGGGGAAATGGAGTAACTGCTCTTGGGGAAAGGTTCGTGCCTTTCACGTTTTTTCGAGGGGAGATTCAATTAAGGCAGGGGTTTCCCCCTTGGGCCTATAAAAAGGTCCCGAAGGGCGTCTCCACCTCTCTTCACCACTTAAGATCCCTTGCAGTCTCTCCTCTTTCTCCTTTCTCGCGAAGCGTCTACCTTTCGTGCTGGGGAATTATCAGCAGAACATGGTGGGTGACTCAGAAGGCGATGACCCTAGTGGCTGTCGAGACGTTCCTACTACTTCGACATGGAAGAAGGGATAGCGATGGGCGGACAGCGTGTAAGAAGGGACAGCGCATAGCACCGCGCCTTTTCCCGACTTCTGGACTGCCGCCACTATCTTAGGAGGAAGGTAGAAGCGGAAGGATGGTCGAGGGAAGGGGACATCTGGCACGGTAGCCTCATCCTACTCCTTCCTCACCTTAATCCACTCCTCCTTTCCCACTTTTCCAAGGGGGGGGGGGATGACGCAACATCATTGCTCCTCCGGGCGCATACCACTCACCCAAGTGCTGTACATTCCTAGATCTGCTCTGCGGCTCGAGTAGTCTAGTCGATCTCTATCGCCAGGCCCCATGCGTCCTGCCCGAGGCGCTCCTCTGGCTTCTCGCGAGTCGGGAACTCCACCTCTGCCAGGTGGACACCGATGGTCCTCATGACCAAATGACAGTGGAGCGGCTCCACCACATTCATACAGTGAAGCCTGGTGTCTCGACCCGCGTAGGCTAAGGCCGCCACCACCCATGGTTGGCCCTCATGCCCCTCTCCCTGGTAGGGCGCCCACCGGACCTGTCAAATAGGAAATTGCATCAGCATAACAAGCATATAGTTTCATTTACACAAAGATCAAGTTCAGGATCTTACCGAAGCGTAGGGTAGGGTGTCGAGGTCATCCTGGATCACCCGGACCTGGCGACGTAAGGATCCCACCTCCCGAGGTGCTGTCCACCACCTTACGATGGGCAGCCGGTCGGGGTAAGTCTCCTCTCCTCTCCCCAGCCCAGGGAGGTGTACATAGGCCCACACTTACATTGCATTAAAATAAGTGTCAGCAGACAGCATATAATCATATAGCATTTGCATACTCATTTTAGGGATCGAGTCGTACCTGTAGTAGTGTGGAGATGCCCCCAAGCATTGTCTGCCGACTCGTCGAGCTCAAGGTGTCGAACAGGAAGGCGAGGATCATTGCTCCCCAGGCATACTCCCTGACGCGGTCCACCTCCTCCAGCAGTGGCAGTAGTAGGTAGCTGACCATGTTTGCCCGAATGGCGAACATGAGCTTCCCAAAGAATAGCATCAGGAACCACCTCAGGATCACATCCGCCTCTGGTCCCGGTGCAGCTGCTACCTACGGTTGTGCTTGGTCCATGAGCCATCTCAGGTGCTGCACTGGCAGCTCTCCTATCACTATCTGGGCTCCCCTCAGATCGAGACTCTCCTGCAGCCTCGCTCTCGACAGCATCATCGACTGACGCTCTGACCTCAGCAGCTCCAGGCCCAGCAATCTCTGGGCCAGCTCCCGATAGTCTGCTAGTGCCCTCCCACTAACCACCGCCCCGTGCACCCTAATGCCAGTGATGCACGCGACGTCCTCGAGCGTTGGGACCATATGACCCCACGGGAAAAGGAACATATGGCTCACCAGATCCCACCAGTCATGCAGGGTGTAAAGCAGTGCGGTGTCGAGGCTCATCACCTCCACGCCTAGGAAGTCGACAAACTCCATGGCTGCCAGTCACTCTCGCTAGAAGTCCGATAGTGCAAGGTACACTGCACGGACTTGGAGCCATGAGATCCAAGTCCTGTGTTTTCCCTGCATGTATTTAAACCATTTTCATTAGTCATACATGTCATAATAATAAAAATAAAAAAAATACAGTCTGTCAGGTTAACGGTCCCCACTGGGCCATTTATATCCCTATAATGGTTGGTTTTTGGTCGTCTTCATTCCTAAAGAGCATCTCTCTCTGACCTGAAGCTACACGGTCATCCTTTGACCATTTTCCCATAATGGGTTGTGTGTTCAAGACCATTCAGATTTTCTAGATGGCCCAGTTTGGACCGTTTACCTCTCATGTGCTTGCACCAATAATGGTAGCTCCCTGACTGTCTGGGCTCCCAACGGTCCCAATTAGATCGTTTGCCATTCCCCTCAAGCCCCCATTGATCTAAGTCTACACGGTCAAACCTTTGACCATTTTCCTACTGGACGATCTATGGGAGACTATTTGGTTCTCAGTTGTTCAGCTTTTGAATGGTCCGATGTGGACCGTCTAGCCATGTCCATGGTCTTCCTCAGACCGTTTTAACTCCCACCCACCCCGACTATTGAACTCCCTCTGAATGGCCACCCATGGACCGTTCTAGTCTTTGGGGCGGTTGGATTCTGGCCGTTTGTACTCAGACAGTTCTAAGTGAACCATTTAGTTTTAGTACATGGTCCCTGTCAAATCGTGTTATACTCATCGTGCCCGACGGCGTCCAACCCCATCCCCACCTGCGGCGATGGCCCAAAGGGGCTTCCAACTTGGCCTAAAGGGGTCGTATGCCCCGTTACTCCCCCTAGGGCTACATGCATGGGCTTAAAATAGAAATGGAAGGGTTTTCAGGGGGGCCTACCTCGGAGGTCCTTTTCGGTCTCTCCACCGTCGACCCCGCCACTTCCGACGGGCTTCTCCTTCCTCAGCCACTCCGGCGGCCACCATGGCTCCTTCAGCCTTGGTCGCAGGTGGTGGGGGTGCTTCCATGGTAGCCTCCGACGTCAGTGCTGCCTGGGTCTCCTCCGTGGGGTTCGTCGTCGGTGACACCGATGTGACTTCTCCTCCTGCCATCCGTCGTGCTGGGCGCTCTAGGGCATGGTGCTTGAAGCGCATGGACCAAGGGAGAGAGGAGGGGAAGATGTGGAATGAGACGAAGAATGGGAGGAAGAGGAATAGAGAGTGAATGGGGAGGGGAATGAGGAAGAAGATGGAGGGGTTGGTTTCATTCTTTTGAAATCGACAGTCAGAACATGGTCTATTATTGGACCGTATACTTTCTAGGCGGTCCAAAGTGGACCATTTGATTGAGAAACGTCCATATGGTGTAAACGGTCTGATCACGGCCGTGTATAAATATGGGCGGTCTGGCACTAGGCCGTGTTAATGCCACGATAAGCTAGCATTGCCCTTACAGCCCTCTCTGGACCATTTATATTGTTCAACGCCGAGCTGAACACTTTTTACACTACAGAGGGTGAGACTTCACTGGATCTATGGAGTCTTCATCAGCTGAGCGGCTTGCCCATTGACGGGGAGCCATATGAAGAAGTATACCTTCCTGATCTGATCAAAGACGAGACCAACGGGGATGGCATTTACGCACTTAGCTATTCGTACCGGTATCTTATGAAGGCATACCGGGAACTGTACCAGTTGTCGCACTGCGAAAAGTAGTCACCTAGTGGCAACCGTAAGAGGGTCCGCCTAAGCCTATGGCTAAAGTATTTCTTTGACCGGCTGAAGAAATATGAAGACTTCCCTTGTGTTGGCACTGTTGTAATCAGGAAGAAATGTAGCAAGAGCCGGGCAGAGGTGAAGATCCCGGCACGCCGGAGTGGCACCAACCTAGCAGGAGTCGAACCAATGACTCATTGCGCGGCCTTCTTGACTTACTGGCTCTGCTCTTTCACCTTGCCATATGGGGACGAGACTGTCTTCCGGCCAGATGCAATTTATCCTGCTTGTTAGATGGCGTGGGGGATCAGCTGTCCTTGTGCCCAGTCGCACTGTGTTTAATATACAAGACGATCGGGGATGTCAGTGCACATCAGTTCCCATGCCAGGCTCGGTTCATTGGCCCAATGCATTTCTTCAGTGTGTGGGTTTGTTCCCTATTCCTCGAGTACGCTCCACGCACCATTTAGTCTTGGGGGTTATTTTCGCGCATGCCGGAATTTGTGAATGCGGAGCCGGGCTCAACGACGTTGCAATTGTACAATCTGCGCAGTAGGCTTACAACAATTCCCCAAGACTTGTCAGGCAGTATTCATTTTTGGACCCTGGCCGCCCACTCAAGCCCTCTAGTGAACAACAAGAGGGCGTGCCGAGACGACCAGGTGGAGAAGTATGCTCACCCGATAAGCCAGCGGACGGTGGTCCACCCATTATTAGAGCCAGAGCAGCGTGACTGGGCGCTGTCTATTTGCCCAAGTGTACTTGTCTTCAGGAAAGGGGACACCCTATTGCTTGAGCCATACTATCCTTTCCGCTTCGGGCGGAACTTCAGCTATGACCAACACATCCCCGTGTATAGTGCCATGTTCGCCCTATCGGTGCAGAGTCTTCAGGGTAGCTTGACTGCTGAGCATGCTCGGACTTGGTGGGATTTCTTCCACAGGGTAGACAGCTCTTCATTCAGGGTGCCGACGCCCGGGCGAGTTCCACGAGTGACCGTGGAGTATGTGAAATGGTGGAATGCCTGGATAGGCTTTTATCGGTTGTGCAAAACTAATTGCTGGGACGACGCCGAGTAGAAGTTCTTAAGCAAATAGTCGACAGCTGTATTGGATATTGACCCAGAGCATCTGTTCTGGTTAAAACACGACAAGGACAAAGAGGTAGCAATGTACATGGCCGCACGCAAGGAGGCCTGGGAAGCTAGGCCACCACCGCAGATCAAGATGCCTCTTGTTGCTATGGATGACTTCAAGAATGCCCTTAAAAGCCTGTGTCGCATCGAGGGAGACCGCCTAGACCTCATCAACTATCCCCTCCCGATAGAGGAAGAAGGCACCCCTACCAGAAACTGGCATCCAGAGACGGACCCGACGTGCCCTTACCGCACATTTGTGAGAAGAGAAGAGCGAAAGCCCGAAAATTATAAGGAGACTACATGGCTATACGTTCTTCTCCGAGCACACGGGCTAAAGGCAGAGGACCCAATGCCTATCATTCTGGACAAGTGCCTACAGATCTCTTTCCACTATGCCGACAGGTCGGGCATGGGCCACTTCAGCCTTTACTGCCACCTTGCCTTCAAGCAGCACGCGGACCTGGCGCATCTTGCGGACCACTGTGTGAAGGTTGGGGACGTCTATTGGTTGGTCTAGGAGGTGGCCTGTCGGGACAAGGAGTCGTCCCTGACTTACTGGCTGCTGTCACTAAAATTGTACATCGGCCCCCCTGGTATAATGCTTCTTCACTAATGCCTTTCGTAGTTGTGGTCTTTTAGGATGCTAATCGATTTTTTTTCTTTTAAAATAGAGCATCCCTCTAGCTCCCTGCTAGCACATTACCGGAACCTCCTCCGGTTCGTACAAAAACCCCCTCACTTCAAGGCGACAGAACCGGCTCCTACCATGACTCCTTTGCCGAAGGCCAAGAAGCGATCCCAGGCGAAGTTGCCTGTGAAGGAGGCACTGGCTACTGCTAAGGTGGCCGAGTGACAGTAGGCAAAATGGAAGAAGGCAAAGGCTGCCTCTACTTCAACCACCCTCCCCTGATTTCCTCCAACACCTTCCTTTGAAGAATTCACCGTCGCTCGGGCTGAACCGAGCCAGCCCGCAGGTTAGGCCCTTTAACTCTTGCAGCTCTTCAAGGTTTATTTGCACCTCAAGAGCGAGGGCCTTATGCGTGTGTCTTCGTTTCAGTCGCCATGGAGGAGCCTGCCTTCGTCTCCATTCCCAGTGTGGGTGATGCCAGGGGCCCTGAGGCGGTGCGACCGGTCGAGGAGCATGCCTATGAATCAACCCCTATTGTGGAAGTCGGGGAAGGTACTTTTCTTCATCACCTCGGTTGATTTTCTTCATCTCTTATGAGCCTACCGGCCCCATTTAATCTAAATCATTCTTTGTTCAGTGGGCATTGATGTAACAGTTGTCCACCGGCGATGGCTCCTACAGTCCCCCCGCTTAAACAAACATACATGAGAAGGGCCCTCAGCCCTCCAAGGAACCCCAACCACGTCCTCCCCCTCCCATCACCATCATCCACCATCCCCTTGCAACACAGCCCCCCCTTTCTTACCTCATTGGTCACTCAAGGTAGCAGATCTGGTAGCTGGTCACAGGCAGGCAGCAGGGACCCTAAAGATTGCAGCGTCTCTGACACCTCCCCAACTTTTCTGGTGTCAAATCATATACCAATGGAAAGGTCTTCCAGAGGGCTTTTCAAGGGAGGTGGCTTAGTCTTCATCCGAGCTCGGAGTTGTCCGTGAGAGTGATTCTCCACCGACTGCGCAAGAGCTCCCAAGTAGGGAACCAGAGCCATAGAAAAACTCCCACCTTGACCACTCCCTACTAGATCTGGACGTGAAACTTGTCTGAGAGTAACTTCTCCCAGTCCTCTTTTAACCTCAAGGAGCGGAATGACGATCGGATCCCGGCATCAGAAGTTCTAAATTTTCTCCCGAGGTTGCGCCAGGTTTGTTCTTCTATTCCAGAACAGACCCACTTCCACCTTTCTGGTCAGCACGATCGTCACCAACATCTTCTGAGGGTGTCGTCAGTCTCATATGAAAGACGACTCATCCACGGTCGTTTCGGTACCAGCCTTGCCTCCATCCGAGTTCGGGACAGCCCGTGGCACCTCCGTCTTCCAGCAGCAACACCTTGAGAGCAGTCAGTACCAGTGCTGTCCGGCCCTGTTCAAAGACTTGCACCAGCCAGCGACCATATCATGGATGTTCCAGAAAATTCAAGCGTCTTCCTGGACCAGATAGGAGTGCTTTGGCTCTGGTCTTAGTCCATTTGGAGTCCGGGAGCATCCGTGGCAGCGTATTCTTCATCCGGCTGTCCTTCGATTCCAGAACCTGGCAGCACTGGCGAGGAGCCCGGCGCCTTCGGTTTCTAGCTCCACCTCCTCCCCCGCTTGGCTGGTTGAAGGCCCCTCCCTGTATGGAGGTAGTATTTTTATTGTAATACTTAAACCCCCACCCCAATATCCCCCCTCCTGTGTGAGGCGTAGTGTTGTACCTCCATTAATTTCAGGTCAAGCGTCACCGCCGTGGCGTGCGAGTGTGTCCCCTCGCCTCCCCGCTCGCCCACGTCTCCGAACGGGAACGGTGTCTTCACACCGGTCAGGTAAGTGCTGTTACCCCTTGGATGGTTATTTGCTTTGCTGTTCTAGTATTATTTTGAAGGCCCGTCGGATGGTGAATTGAGAGCCCGGACCCGCACACCTCAACTAGTGTGCCCACTGCAGAAGCGAGGGAGTGCCACCCCAAAACCCACGCCCTTGGCGTGCCGGCCCCCACTCTAGTTGGGAATCCCAGACCCTTAGGGGTCAGCCTTAGCTAGCCTCGACCCTTAGAACAATTGGGTTCCGTCTTGGACCCTCGCCATCATCGTCCGGTCGCCTTCGGGGGATCGTGTGTGCCGTGAGAGCAAACCGTTCGCGTAAGTCTGTGGTCTCCGTTATATGCTTGCTGGTCTAGGTCCTAGGGTCATCATTGCATCCAATACATCATAGGGCTATGCCACATCACCATCAACCCAGACTTCTTTGGTACAACATGATTTGGGCTGACCCAAATACTATCAAAAATTGGATAAATGATATCTACATCCAGCCATTTCCCAATCTCCTTTATGACCACTTCCATCATAATTGGGTTCAATCTCCTCTACATCTCCCTGCTAGGCTCAGCATTCTTCTCTAAATAAATGTGATGTATGCATGTGGGAGGACTTATCCCTTTTAGGTCAGTAATTGACCACCCTATGGCACCTTTGTGATTTTTGAGTATTTCAATAAGTTGTTCTTCCTGGGCAGGGCTAAGGTTAGAGGCGATGATCACAGGTAAAGTCTCGAATGGGCCCAAAAGGACATATTTGAGGGAGTCCGTTAAGGGCTTAAGTTCCAACTAAGGAGGAGTTGAAAGAGAAGGAATAGTGAGTTCTAGGCTCAATTTAGGAAGTGGTTCAGAGTTATTGGGCTATCGGGCCCTCACTCCTAGATCAACTACATGTGCATCTAGAGTGTCCTCAAGTAGTTCACCTTCTTTGGGTTGGACCAGGGATGATATTTCAAAGATGTTATCAATCAAATCAATTGAAAGACATTCCTCCCTATCTTGCATCTGTCTAGAGGCTCTAAAGATGTTAAAGGACATTTTTTGGTCCCCAAAGAGATGTCCATTAGTCCTGACTTATAGTTTATGATTGCATTGGCATAGCTAGAAAAGGTCGGCCCAATACGGTTAGGCTATTTTTCAAATCATGGTCTGGTTCCATATCGAGGATGACAAAGTCAACTAAAAAATAACAAGTGTCTATCCTCACAATAACATCTTCAACCATCCCTCTAGGCGTCCTAAGGGATCTATCTGCTAGCTGAAGGATCACTGGAGTTGGTTTCAATTCACCTATTTTGAATGTCTTATATACAGAAATAGGCAGTAGGTTCACACTTGCCCCTAACTCCAACAGAGCCTTGTTAAAGGTGGTTCCTTCAATGACACATGAGATGAGTGGTGGACTAGGATCTTTTATTTTCTAGGGCAATTGGTTTAAGAGAACAACACTCACCTCCTTAGACAAGGGAACTTTCTTAGGGTATGTTTTGGGCTCTCATTTCTGGGTACAAAGCTCTTTGAGAAATTTTGTATAGGCAAGCACATGTTTTTTTTTTATCCAACACTGGCCCTCAGTTTGCACACCTATTTATGCAAGGACATAAATAAAAATAAAAGTACATAAAGGTAAAAATAAAATGTGGATGTATGGGCCTGATTCCCATCAGGCGTTCTTCAAACCAAAGGGCATGCGCTTGTAGTTGAAGATCCTTTTGGGGGACCTGAAGGCTGTGTAATTTTTATCCTTGAGGGACATCGAAATCTGGTTGTAATCGGATGACCTGTCCATAAAAGATAGAGCTTCATGACCGGTGGTCACGGCGACCATCGTTTCTGTGATCGGGACTGGGAAGTCACCCTTCGGATAAGCTTTGTTGAGGTCCCAGAAGTCGACGCAAATGCAGACTTTACCACTTTTCTTTTTGACTGGGACAATGTTGGTGAGTCAGATCAGATAGATGCATGGCTTGATGAAGTTGACCCCTACCATTTTGTTGACTATGATTGAGACGTGGAGTTCCAGCTCGTGGTGCATGCGCCACTGTGGCTTTTTGACTAGAGTTTCTGAGGGAGAGATGGCTAGCTCATGTCCCGCTATGGAGGGGTCTAGCCCTGGCATCTCCTTATATGTCTAGGCAAAGTAGTCTTTGTATTCGAGCAGGAGTTGCTTGTAGTCCTGTCTTTCTACTTCAGTGAGAAAAGCACTGACAAACGTGGGCTACGGAGCTTCATGTTTGCCCAAATTAATTTTGACGAGTTCATCGATGGTTGCCTGGCCGCCATCCTCCAGCTCGAGAGGAGCGGGTTGGAATTCGATGGAATCTTCATTCGCAATGTCAGCTTTGTGTACCTCTGGGTCTTCGAAGCCAACAATTGAAGGCGGGGCTGGAAGACTGTCATTGCTGAGCATGGACTAAGACTGTTCTAGATTGCCAGTGCTGGGCTAACAGTTATGAACTGGTGCCATCGAAGCTTGGCCGGAGTTGCCTGCTAAAGCTGGCAGTGCTTCATGGCGATCATTCTGAGAACCTTCCTCATCGAGAAGGCTTCCTGGACTGGATTCCTCGACTGGCTGGGAGGCACTGGGGACCTCCTTTGTCCCTATGTCTTTGCAGACGGACGACGAGGACTCACCGAGTACTTGAACTGGGGTGCTGGTCCTGGCGGGAAGCGAGATTGGGATATCCACTTTCTTGTCCCTGGAGCTATCGAACTTAGTGTTGATAGTATGTCACGCCCCAAGCACGGAAGGAACCTGATATGCGTGATGAGTTTATATCGATCATGTCAATCAGAGCACGAGAAAATTTGACATAAATACTGAGTGCGCTAAGAATAATTTATCAACCATAATCAAATTGTTACAACTTAACCATTAATCCATAACGTCAAATAACCACAAGTTTAATATCCACCACTATCCTGATGACATAAATCTCTTACATCATGACTCGATTAAATAAGAGGTACAAAATGACAAGGACTCTAAAGGAAGGACACGATGCAGCAAGACTTTGCATAATAGCATGACGCTTGGAGGCTCTACGCTCATCACTCATTGTCATCCCCATCCGGTTGCGAGTCGGTGTCTGAGTTACCTGAAAAGTGGAGAAAAACTAGGTGAGTGAATGCTCAGTAGGAATTATATCTCTATTCCAGACTTGCTTAAAGTGATTAACAATTTATGCAATATGACATAATCATGTATGAGAAAATGTGAGATAATGTCGAGAGTGGAATAACAAGAAATAATAAGGTTGAACTAGCAAGATTTCAAGAGGTATCAAGCAAAGTTAACAAGGATATCAAGCATGTAATATCAAGTCACATCATGAGATATTGGTTATTTATTTATTTAAGTACTGCCCATACTGGGCCACGCAAGTCACGCACGTCAAGTCAAGTAATATCAAACACGAGAGAGATTGTGGAACGTCATAAATCAAGCTAGTCATGTACTTCGGTGCAATGTCACACCGTGATCAATCAACTCCCATGGGCACAAGTACTTTCGGGTGCTCCTCCCAGGACCAGATCGTGCCCTATATGCACAGGCTTTGGGTCATGTAATATTTAGACATCCACTATAGTTTTGTAGCCAATAAAGTTCTAAAGGAATAATTGTTTGTAAGACGATAAGGTAGATTTACAGAACTTTAGATTTCAAGGGCAGAATTCATGTAGAGATATCTTATGTAGAAATCTGAAACATAAGAAAACTTGGAAAAATGGCATCCGTCACGGTCATCGCCAATTCAGAATTTGCGTCCACTATAGTGGTCGCTCATTCTGAGAAATAGCTATATGCACGAAGAATTGACGTCTGTGCAGTCAGTCGCCCATTCAAATTGGCATCTACTTTCTTGGATGTTATTTTCAGAAAGTGACTAATTCTCATAGAGGCCAGAAATAGCACCCTATGAGGGCTATATCGTCATGTTTCTTTAGAGGGACATGACTGTGACTCAGTGTATAGGATTTTTAGAGTACAACATACTTGGCTGTCTTGAGGGAATCCAAGGCTAGCGTAGACTTACGGATGTCTCTATGATGTAATCACCAGTCCGAAGGAATGAAATATCTCGCGGAGGGTTCAAACATCACGGAGAGTTGAGGGGTATACGTGAACCAATCGTGAAACAGAGACTCCATCTACAGACATGAGATGAGAGTGCCGAAAGACCCGCAGTATGGGTCAAAACCGGAAGAAAACTGTGAGAACATGAATGCGTTAATTAAAGAATTTACGTCCATTAAGAGAGACGCCAATTCTAAAATTAACTATAATTAAATAGGAGTTTCGAGACTACCCCCCTTCACTGGTACGTATGTAAATATGATGCATTCTATTCTTATTTCTTGCTATATGTGATGACACAATAATATGTATGCAGGTTGTGTGGAGACCGTATGAGGGGATGCCTAATGTGGACCAGCCGTGGGTCGTAGTGGGCTGACCTCACTTTGGGCGTGACATCTGGGTTCATTGCCTAAACGAGATCGAGCTACTACGGCTTAGGCTGGTGATGAGAACACTCGGCCTGCACCAGGAGTGGGTTGAGGCAGACGAGCCTTGTGGGATCGGGCGAAAAACCTGAGGGCCGACAACCACGATAGACTGGCGATTGCGGTTCCCGGAGCAGTTCACTGACTGGCAGTGAGGCAGGATCCCAGTCGTCTCCTACGCTCCAGATCGCTCGGCATACCTTCAGTGCTACTGGGAGACGTACGCGGGCTGGCCTTAGATGAGGCCGAGAGGGGTATGTATGAATGCTTTTTAAGTTTAATTTATATGCTTCTAAGATATGCAACTAATGAATGGCCTATGCAGGATGCGCGGGATGCAGCGGCAGTGGACCTACATGCCCGTCTCCACAGCCTGGAGTCCTAGTTGGTGACCACGCGAGTGGATCTGGAGACCTTGGTGAGTATGCACTATCTACAAGCCATCAATTATCTCTGAAATTTGATGTTCGACCATTGATAGTCTCAATAAATGCAGCGTGCCTAGCAGGGAGCGACAGCTGGAGGGGCGGGAGGTGCGTCTAGCTCGAGGGATCCGACCATCGGGGTCACCACCCTGGAGGAGCGACTCGCAGGAGCAGTAGCGTGGGCCGAGGCGGTGGAGTGCGACCTAGTTGAGCGGGTAAGCATTCAAATGATGTGCTTATTTCAAACAATGATGGAATTGAAACATGAAGCTGATAATATGCTGAATAATGCAGGCTGTAGAGTTGTAGGATGCGCTCACTTTGACTACTCGGGCTGGTGCTGAGCTGGAGATCCGCGATCGACAGATCGCGGAGTTACAGGAGGAGGGGAGACGTCGAGAGACAGAGGTGAGTAACACACATGCTTTTCTTTTCAAAGATATCTTATGCTATGATGCTCATAAAATATGCTGAACGATGCAGGCTACTGCGTTACAGGACGCTCTCACTCGGGCTACGCTAGCCGGTACCGAGCTCGCGATCTACGACCAGTGGGTTGCAGAGTTGGTGGAGCCCGAGAGGAGGCGTAGAGAGACCGATGCACTACCCCGGGACGTGATAGAGCTATGGATACTCCTCGAGGTAGAGAAGAGAGATCGACTGAGAGAGCGAGAGGAGCGGCTTGAGCGAGAGCGAGAGCTATCCAAGCTGAGACTCCGACTTGGCACAGTTGAGGAGCATGCTAGAGTAGTAGAGGAGCTCTACCAGGGAGGCCGGGAGCGAGCACGGGCTGAGGGGCGACCCAGCTCCTATTCTGGTATGAGCTACTTGGCAGGTTCCTCTACTCAGCGAAGGAACGAGGTGGGTGAGCGAGCTCGAGCGAGGAGGTCAGCAGCTTCACATGGGTCAATGAGGCACCCATAGGTTCCCCCCAAGGGCAGGGGTGAGGCAGAGAGCAACAAGTGACCAGAGGAGAGTGGTGGTGAGAGCTAGAGAGATTATTATATACCACCTCCTCGCCTTTGTACACAGATGTTTATGCATATATATATGAGATTTTGATGTTACCTGAATTGCTCCTTTTGAATATCCTTGCATGTTTACACCCTTCCTGTTCCTGTCTTTCACACTTAAGCAAACAGATTAATTCATCTGCCCGGTTTGGCCCCTTGCTCAATAAGCAAGGGGAATGTCCTTTTTGACCTTGACAGAGGGTCAAAGGGCCAAGCCTTTAATCAACTAAGGCAAATAACAAAGAATAGAGGAAAATGTGACATGCATGCAAGCAGATGCAAACTAAAATTGAAAAGCTGATCATGCCAGCAAGCAAATCATGATAAAGGGTGGAATAAGCAGGTATTCTGCGTGAAATGACGACCCAACAAGAAGGCATTTTTTAGAGAAATAATGACTTTCAATCCGCCGCTCATTTTTTTTAACATAATGAGCACTTAGTGCAGAGACGTTAATTCACTGAACAACGACGTCTAGTTGGTCGTAAATTCAACAATAGTTTTTTTATTTTTTTTAACATAATGAGTGACTTAGTGAAGATGCGTTAATTAAGTGAATAGTGACCTCCCGTTGGGCATCAATTCAAAAAAAGTTTTTTATTTTTTTTTTGTTTTGTTTGTTTTTATTTTTATTTTTATTTTTTATTTTTATTTTCTTAGGGCTAAAGCATGGTACAAAGGTCCTAAAACCTTACACATTCACCGTATCAGATTCATTAACCATTCTTAAATGACTTAACAAAGGGTCCGCGTGCTTTAATTCATGCTTTCACTCATAACCTCGCACGGCCCATCCTTCTAAGTCCATCTTGGCCATCCTTCAAGTTTATGACATACTACGGAGGGGGAAATGAAGAATAAGTTGAGGAAGTTAACGAGGGGTTTTGGAAGATCGGGAAGCTTCTCTCCCCTATCCTATTGCCTGTTGGGATTCGGTCTTTAGCTTAGGAAAATTTTATTGCCTTTTGCCCTTTTTGAGATGCATGCTTACGACCAGGATTTTCCCTGTGGGGACTTTGCCCTAATGACATGCTTTTCTTTTCTATTTGATGCTATGAATTTATTTCTATGTACACCACACCTATCCTTTTAGCCCTTCCGAGTCTTCGGGCTCGTGGGCGGCGGGTTGAGGTTCGAGTTGCGTCGGTTCCTTTTCGGTACTCAGATCCCGGGTCGCCATAGAGGCTCCATCAGGGTATGTAGCTGCATAGCTGGTTGGTGGTGCAGGTTGGAGAACTTCTGGCACTGAGGGCATCTCCGGACATACTCGAGGCAGTCTTGTTGTACGGTAGGACAGTAATATCCTTGTTGGATTAATGTCTGTGTGAGTGTTCGCCCACCCACATGACTTCCACATAGTCCTTCGTGGACTTCTTGGATGGCCTGCTTGGCTTCCGTGGGGAACAGGCACTTCAGTAGTGGAGATGAGAGGGATCGACGATACAGATGACCATCGACCACCGTGAAGTGCGCCGCCCATGCTCGCGTGCAGTGAGCCTCAGTGCGGTCGCTCGAGAGTTGTTGTCGTAATAGAAAATCTAAGAGGGGGTCCATCCAGGATGGTTCATAATCGGTGGCGTTTATCTGGGGTGCTGGCTCTTCTATGCTCGGTGCTGATAACTCCTCTATCAAGATAGATCTCAAGTTAGAAATTGTAGTCGTTGATGCCAGACAGGAGAGAGGGTCTGCTTGGATGTTCCCCTCCATGGGAATGTGGACCATCTCAAAGTGAGAGAATTTTTTATCGCGGCCTTGGCCTTCTCTAGATACTTGATCATGGATGCTTCGCGTGCTTCAAATTCTCCCTTAACTTGGCTGGCGACGAGCATGGAGTCACTGTATACTCACACACTAGTCGCCCCCAGGTGTTTTGCTATTCGTAGCCCTGAGAGGAACACTTCGTACTCTGCCACGTTGTTCGTGGTTCAGAAGTTAAAACGGAGGGCGTATTGTAGCTCTATCCCCTCTAGTGATAGTAGGACCAATCCCGCTCCGCTATTGGCTACGCAAGACGATCCGTTGACGTATAGCTCCCATGTTGGTCCTGAAGACTGCTCGAGTGAGTCTTCCACGGGAATTGTGCATTCAGCCACAAAGTCAACGAGGGCCTGAGCCTTGATCACGGAACTTGATATCAAACTCACCCAGCTCGACTGCCCACTTGACCAACCTTCCTGATGCGTCAGGATTATGGAGGATCAACACAGAGGCTGATCAGTGAGGACGTCGATTGGGTGAGCTAGGAAGTACGGTCGCAGCTTACGAGCAGTCGTGATTAGGGCTAAGGCAAACTTCTCAGCCCACGAGTACCGAAATTACGACCCTTGTAGTGCCCGGCTTACATAGTAGATGGGCTTCATAATGCTAGTTTCCTCCAAGGCGAGCACAACACTCATCATGCTTGGCGTCACCGACAGGTAGAGAAGCAGTTGTTCTCTCCTTTGTAGCTTGGAAAGTACGGGAGGAGTCGTCAAGTAGTGCATCAACTATTCAAATGCCTGCTCGCATTCCGGATCCCATTTGATTTGCCCCTTCTTCTCTGGTGCTTTGTTGGCTTGCTTGATGAGCTAGAAGAAGGGAAGGCATCTCTCGGCTGCTCAAGACAGGAACCGAGTCAAGGCCGCGACGCGACCGGTGAGGCACTGTATGTCCCTTACTCGTACTGGTCACTTCATCTCCAGTACCACTCCGATTTGATCAGGGTCCGCCTCTATTCCTCTATGGGTAATAAGGAAGTTGAGGAACTTGCCTGATTTCACACCGAATGCGCACTTGTTGGGGTTAAGTTTCATATTGTACTTTCTGAGCATGGCAAACATCTCTGCCAGGTCTTCCAAGTGCTCGGTCGCTCAGAGACTCTTGACGAGCATGTCATCAATGTAGACCTCCATGTTGCAGCCGATCTGTGCATCGAACATGTGGTTGACAAGATGTTGGTAGGTTGCTCACGCGTTCTTTAATCTGAACAGGATGCGTGTATAGCAATACAAGCCGTGGTTGGCGATGAACGCTGTCTTATCCTGGTCGGGTCCGTACATGCTGATCAGCTGATACCCAAAGTAGGCATCTAAGAAGCTCAGCATTTCATGCCCGACTGTAGCATCGACCAGTTGGCCAATTAGTGACATGGGGAAGTTGTCTTTTGGCGTAGCTTTGTTAAGGTCAGTGTAATCTACGCACATTCACCACTTCCAATTACTCTTAGGGACGAGGACTACGTTTGCTACCCAGTCCAGATACCGGGTGGGTCTGAGTAGCCCTGAGCATAGCTTCTCGCTTACTTGTTCGCTGATGATGGTCTGTCGCTCGGGGTTGCAGCATCTTCGGCGCTGCTGGACAGGGCGGCAGCTTGGATCCAACCTAAGTTGGTGTGTGATGATCTCTGGTGGGATTCTGGGGAGCTCATCCACGAACCAAGCAAACACGTCCTGGTTGGGTGTGAGGAAGCTTATATAGGCTTCCTTATCTTGCTCGAATAGGGTGGCTCCGATCCTTAGCGTTCTACTTGGGTCTTCTCCCACCTGGATGAGGTATAGGTCCTCCGCTAGGGTTCTCGTGCTCGGACCTAGATCTTTCGTCCTGGCCTTCTTCTCAGGTGGCATTTCCTCGGGCTGTTGATCGCGCATACAAATGAGATAGCACATTCTGGACTCCCTTTGATCTCCTTGGACCTCGCCCACTCTACGAGGCATGGTGATGGGAAAATCCCCGACCACACTACATTTTGCGAGGGTCCCGTTGCTCGCCAGCTATGCTTCATCTTGTTCGCCACCTATTACAAATAATCAAGAAAAGACGTTGCCTTTCCCAATTGAGTAACAAGCATGTTCCTGTGGAAAATGCAAGATGTTTAGTGATTACAAATATGTTGTGCCACTTGTACTAGGAATTTTCTTAAACAAAGCAATCTGCAATCGACATTGCATGGTTGCAGGTGGCCATGACCACAGAGTAATGCCATCTACTATCTACTTTCCTCTTCCTGGCAGAAGACTCACCAGCAAGAAGGGTCCCCCGACAGTTAAAGGCAATGCATTTCATGTTCCCATGTTGCAGGTACTCCTCTATCACTTCCGAGAAGTCCCCCTATAACAGATCTTCACATGCCACTAGGAAACCCCCCAATGAAAAAAGAACACGAAGCGAATTAGAGTTCCTCCATTTGAACCCAGAAGAGGCGAGGGAGAGGCAGGGATGGCAACAGGGAGACACCGACCAGGGGGAGGGGAGATGCACAGGGGAGGGAGAGGTCACAGTGGGACACATCCACATGTGATCATCTGATTGGTTGATGGACATTAGTTTCTTATCTGGAAACACTGAATGGACAGGGTCAAATTTGGGGAGAGGATGATGGGCTAGATGTTTGATTATGGCATAGCCTTTAATCGCCTTTTACTAGATGTAGGTGATGTCAAATTGTGAGAGGAAACTTCTCCAATGTGCTAACCTATCGATAAGGACAGATTTTTTTAGAAGGAATTTGATAGGGTTCATCTGGGCAATCAAATGGACTTCATGAGCTAAAAAGTAGTGCTTCAATTTCTGCACCACCCAAACAAGGGCGGCGTAGGTTTTCTCCATAGCCGTATATTTCTGCTCACATGGGTTGAGAAGTCTGGACAAGTAATAGGTTACCCTTTCCTTACCCTCTTCATTGGCTTATCCCAAAACAGCTCCCACGGAGTCATCCAGGACTGAGATGTAGAGAATCAGCGATTTTCCTGGTGTGGGTGGTATTAGGATCGGTGGATTGGCCAGATACTCCTTCAATCCTTCAAAAGCTTGTTGGCACTTAGAATCCCAACAAAACTCAGTTCCTGATTTGGTTAATTCATAGAAAAGTTTACACTTTTGTGAATGTTAGGACACAAACCGACGAATGAATTGTAGCCTTCCGATTAATCCTCGAACTTCTCTCAGATTCTTCGGAGGTGGCATATCTCTAATTGCCTTAGTCTTGTTGGGATCTATCTCAATACCCCTTTTACTCACAATGAAGCCTAATAACTTACCCGATGAAACACCAAATACACACTTCTTCGGATTCATTTTCAATTTGAACTCCTTCGATCTTTGCAATACCTTGGCTAGGACTTCTACATGCTCTGCTCTAGTCCTTGATTTTACCAATAGGTCATCCACATACACTTCTAAATTTACGTGGATCATGTCATGAAATATCGCCATCATAGCTCTTTGGTAAGTAGCTCTAGTATATTTCAACCCAAATGGCATGACTACATAGCAATACGTTTCCCATGGTGTGGTGAATGATGTCTTCTCTTGATCTTCTTCTGCCAAGCGGATTTGATTGTATCCCGAAAATCCATCCATGAACGAGAGAGTTTCATGACCTACCGTGTTATTAACTAAAACATCAATATAAGGTAAGGGGAAATCATCTTTTGGACACGTGCGGTTAAGGTCCCGAAAGTCAATACAAATTCTCACCCTTCCATCCTTCTTCATGACTGGGATAATGTTTGCCACCTATTGAGGATAAATGACGACTCTAATGAACCTGGCTTTGAGGAGCTTGTCGACCTCTTCCTTTATTTTCAAAGCCACCTGAGGGTGGAAATGCCTTAACCTTTGTTTTATCGAGACGAATCCTGGTTTTACAGTTAAGCGGTGTTCGACTAGGGTGGAATCCAAACCTGGCATATCCTAGTAGCTTCATGCAAACGTATCCTTGTATTCATTGAGAACTTTAATTAATGTCTCTTCTTCAGATGAGGACAAATTATTACTTATGAGGATGATCCTAGGGTCTTCCTCGATTCCCAATTTTACCTCTTTGGTGGATTCTTCTACAATAGTTGATGGCTCATCAAATCTTCTCATCCTACTAGCATAAGCGTCAACCCCATCATCATATTCTTCGTCCCCTTCTTCAATAGGGTAATCTTCATCTGTGAGCTCATAAACTCCATACCCCTCATCAATTGTACACTTTTCCTCACATTCTATCTCCGACAGTTGGATGGGATTTCTAGCAGTTAAAGGAATGGCTAGGCATGCCTGACACCTATTGGCTAGATCTAGAAGGAATTGATGAGAGATTTGTCTACCCTTGGACTTTCTCCTAGGTACTGCCCTTGACTCATGAGAGATTTGTCTACCCTTGGACTTTCTCCTAGGTACTACCCTTGACTCATTATTCCTAACCTGACTGACCTATTCTACAGATGAATAAGAAGCTGAAGAATGTACAGGAACTGACCCCTCAAAGGAGAGGTAAAGAAGGTCACTCAAGGGACCTTGAATGAGTGGCCCATAAGTGGGGGCACACTCGTGAGAGATGTATGAGATCTCCTCAAAGGAAATGCACTGTTGAGGAGTTTCGAAGTTATTTTTTTTTATTTTCATTTTTGATAACGCAATAATTAAAGATAGTTGTAGAAAAAGAGTAAGGAATTATAGCAAGGTGGTTGGATGGCTCATAGGGCAAATCATGATTGAAAATTTTGTGCGAGTTGAAAAATCCACTCCAACTTAATATATATGTACATGTGCGTACATTCTGAAGTAATACATTGTTAACATTATGTGATAAGGGAGACAATTTCCCGATCGCAGAAATGCATTTTTAAAAATATACAGTAACAAAGATGATTTCTGAATCATTCTTCTTCTTCTGCCAGCATTTATACATTTGTTTGATATTACCATACACGCTAGAGGATCACTGGTGCCTTTTCTGCTTTCCAAATTATGGTGGGCATTAACATTTATAAATTTCTTTTTTTCTTTACCAGATCTTCGGATGCATCCAGGATGTTGGTTTATGAGTATGTTAACAATGGAAATTTAGAGCAATGGCTTCATGGAGCAATGCGGCAGCATGGTTCTCTGACTTGGGAAGCACGGATTAAGATTCTACTTGACACGGCCAAAGCGTAAGCCCACTCTGAAACCAATTCATGTTTACATTCCCATTTAAATTGCATTATGGGTATTCATATTTGGCACTAAGATATGTCGGGACTCCGTTTGTTGGGGGGATAGGAAGGAATGCACTGACTCAGTGTGGTGTTTTGGTGTAGGGATTTTTGGGTGCTGACTGACTATACTTGTATATCCCAATTTCTTTTTACAATTAATACATTTGTAGTACCATCCACTTCTCACCAAAAAACCTAAGATTTGTGCGGACAACAATATTCTGCAAATTAAGTAGAGAAAAAGAAGCCAAGCTTGGTAGCATGAACATGTAGCTTGAGTGGGGGCATAAGGTAGTTGGACATGTGATCTCACTTTCATGGGTGGGTTCGGTGATGCCCTTACTGGTCTGACCGTTCCAAGTCAGGCAGCTGAGCCAGGTGACTCGGGCGAAGGCTTGCTAGTTACATGGTTCCTAGAGAGGACACCATGTGAGGCTGGTTTCATGGAGCAGCGACAACCTCCTGTTCTTGATGGTGGAAGGATAATAGGCCGATGCATACGCGGCCCAAAAAACCCTAGGAGTGGATCACACTAGGACAACCATCTTTTAAAAATAAATTTCTCTCTTTAGCGTTTTCTAGAGAGAGAGAGACTCCGGGGATAGAGTTTTGTCGGGGATGGCCTCCCAGTGTGGTCCCTTGCCGGAGGTGGTCCCCGGAGGTCTTCATGCTTCGACGAGAGGTCATCTATCTTTGGTGGGCATGGTCTTCTTTCGTGGAGGGAGGGGGATGTTTTTCTTTGGCGGGAGAGGGGTCATTTGCTACCGCTGCGGGTATTCCGGCCACATCCAGTAGTTCTGCTGGATGGGGGAGGCCGGTGCTTGGCTAGTCCTACGTGGAGGTCGTTCGGGTGGGTGCAGCACCTCGACAGGAGAAGACTGGGAGAAGTTGCTGGGAGGCAAGGAAGATCCCATCGGAGCTCCTCTTAGCTTGGATGGAGTGAATGCAAAGATGCATATGGGTTCGCCTGGTGGCTGGGGTGGTGGACGCGGCCAAGGTATGCTCCATGTTGGAAGGATGGGGCTTTGGAGGAAGCATATGGGAGTTCCGGTAGGTGGCGAGGTTTGGTTTCTTGGCAGTTGGCTAGCATGAAGAGTAGGCGTCAAAGGCGCACCGCCCCCACCCAGAGCTCGATGTGCATCCATCCCTGGCGGCCATGTGGTCTATTGGCGCGAAGGGCTTAGCGCCGAGCTTGGCAGGAGGCCAATGGCCCTCCTCCTCGCCCACATGTTGTTGTTTCCAAAGGCGACATCGGTGGGCCGTCTGCGGTGTGCCCAAGGCGGGTCACTCCCACATTGCCCTATCTCCTGAGGGAGGTGGAGGGTGACCCATCTGTTAGCGCTTGCAGCCGGCCAGGCAGATCTTCGAAGCAGTTGGACACATCGGTGGCGGTTGCGATCGTGCCAGGGGAGGGTGGTCTCCACGTGATACGATCCCCCTCACCTGTTTCGTGTGAAGGTCAGTCGATTGCTGGTCTTCTTATGGGTGAGGCTTACGCAGGCGGGGGATGTAGTGGTGGTGGGGAGGGGAAGGGATCCCTTGAGACCCTGCCTTTCCTCTCCATCTTGTTCAACGAGCCGTTCAGAGAGGCGCCTTTGGCCCCTGAAGGAGAGGCTACGATTTGTGCCCTGGAAGTCCCATCCAATGGCATCTTTGGGCATGATGAGCCTTGACTTGTGAAGGGGGACCTCGTGGCAGAGGAGGCCGTTTCGCTTTTGGAAGGGTTTGGTCAGCAACAAATCTTAGCACTAACATCCCCGAGTCGGAGGATGCGCACTTTCGAGCAGAGGTGGATACAACTGAGGACGCCCATCAGGGGGATATGAGTATTGATAGGGAGGGAGAGGGGACCCTTGTCAAGGAGGAGGTCAAAGAAATCCTACCTAATGTAGAAAGTTTTATGGAGACTCGGGCTAGAGAGGTTGCTGGTCTGGTTGGCATGTCCTATGTGGGGGTGGATAAAGACGTAAGGTTTGTCTTCTGCAGAATTCAACGAAGATGGTAAATGAAAATAGCAAGGAAGGCCAAGGCAGAGAAATCTCGTAGAAGAGGGGGAACGGAGGAGGAGTAGGGATGATTTCAGTAGAGGGTTGCTCTTTGAGTCTGGAATGAGGGGGGCAGATCAGATCTATTCCCCTTTTGAGCACTGCTTGTTCCAGCATGGTACACTTTGGTTATTTCAGTGTTTTGGGTGTTTTTTGGGATCTGTGTCAGGGTGGTTTAGTCGTCGAAGTATGGTGGTTGGCCTATAGAGTCTTTTATCGACAATTAGAGTCGACACTTTTTGCCACACACTCTGCCAGAAGCATGAAGGGCTTCCTGGACACCAAGTGTCGACTCACAGAGTCAACACTTGCTGCCCGCGGCAACAAGGTAGCAAGCTGGAAAACAAGTGTCGACTCTGTGGGTAGACACTTGCTCTGTCCAAGACACAAACTGCCTAGGGCAGTCCAAAGCATGCGTAGCCATAAAAAGGGCCTTTCAACCCCTTTCATAGACTGATTTAACCAAGTGAATAACATGCATGAAGGACACTTGAAAGACCATTTTTCCCAACACAAGATTAAGAGAATATTACCATAGTTTCAAGGGTCTGAAAGCAACATGAACCTGCACTGATATAAACAAATCACTCATGTCAGTCCTAAAGCAATGCAACTCAATGCTTGATTATGTTATCATAGCTTGTTTAATTTGCATGTATTTATATTGAAATGGTATCACACATATATGAATTTGATTCTCATACAGAACAAGGTGGCTGGAATAAAACACAGGTCGATGCACATTTTGAATCAACCTTGAACAAGTCGGTGCACATTTGAAACAATTCAGACTAGCCATTTCCATTTCCACAATTATGAATGAAATCCATTAGCCTTTCTCAAGTACCCACATAAAAGCACACACATAGAAGATTTTGTCATTATTGAAACATAATAACCCAAAATCAACTAGGGGATCCAACATGAAGAAATAGAACTTTTGGACTAGCCTAGTGATGACAGTGTGGTATGGAACTAACTTTGGCTTCTGCACATCATAGATGTCGAGGACTTGTAGGACTATTAGCCGAGAGTCCCCGTAGGCTTTGAGACATTTGATGCCCATATCGAGAGCCATCTGAAGCGCAATGATTAGAGCTTCATACTCAACTTTATCGTTGGTCAAGGATTTCATGAGGGCGCATGAGCTGTACAAAACTCTGCCCTGGGTAGTCAGGAAAATAATACCGGCCCCCGCCATAGTGGATGAATCTTGGTTACTTCGGATAATCCCCTGGGAAGCGCCATCAAAATAGATCTCCCAATAGGGTATATTAGCTGTATGGGCATCTTGCTACTGGTAATGCAAGATATCTCCAGTCTGTTCAATTGGTGTTGGTGACTAGTGAGCAAGGTACTCCTCGTTGGGGAGTTCCGTGTTGAGAGGTGAATCGTCTGGTACTAGATGGGCTGCCAAGAACTCAACCATGTCTTGTCCCTTAATTACTTTCCCAGGGACGTAGGTAATATCATACTCCATCAGCAAGAGAGCCCATTTCCCCAGTTGACCTAAGAGAATGGGCTGCCTGAGGAGGTGCTTCAGGGGGTCATGCTGGGATATGAGCTCGACCTGATGGGACAGGAGGTAATGTCGTAGCTTCTTGATGACGAATACCAATGCCAAGTAGACATTCTTCATGGAGGAGTAGTGGTACTTATCACCGATCAATTTTTGACTGAGGTAGCAGAGCGGCTACTCATTGCCTTCCTCATTGATTTGCGCCAACAGAGCCCCCAACAAAGCATCCATGGCAGTGATGTAAAGTATGAGGGGTTTACCCTTGACTGGTGCCCCCAGGATCAGGGGAGTGAGGAGGTACTCCTTGATTTGCATGAAAGCCGCCTGACATTCTGAGTCCCATATGAACAGGGCATCTTTCTTCATTAGCTTACTGAAAGGTGCGCATCGACCAGAGACGTTAGAGATGAACCTTCGAATGTAGGTCAGTCTTCCTTGGAAGGACCTAAGCTCAGTGAGGTTGTTGGGTGGTGGAACCTCCTGGATCGCTTTGATCTTGCTAGGGTCCACTTCAATTCCTTGGCATCGGACGATGAAACTGAGAAACTTATCGTTGGATATGCCGAAGGCGTATTTCATAGGGTTCATTTTGAGCCCATATTGTCGACGTTGTTTGAAGACTAGGCATAGATCATGTAAATTGTCTTCGCACTTTTTTATCTTGACGATGAGGTCGTCGACATAGCATTTGACGATATTGTGCTGCATCTCATCGAATATTTTGCTCATGGCCTTCTGGTACATAGAGCTGGCATTCTTCAAACTGAAGGGCATGCGCTTGTAGTTGAAGACCCCTTTGGGGGATTAAAGGCAATGTGATTTTTATCTTTGAGAGACATCCAGATCTAGTTATAACGGGATGACCCATCCATGAATGACAAGGCTTCATGTCCAGTGGTCATGTCGACCATGGTTTCCATGATTGGAACTAGAAAGTTGCCCTTAAGACATGCTTTATTGAGGTCTCAAAAGTCAACGTAGATGTGGACTTGACCACTTTTCTTCTTGACTGGGACAATATTGGCGAGCCAAATCGGGTAGATACATGGCTCGATGAAGTCGACCTCTGCCATTTTATTGACTTTGGCTGAAACCTGGAGTTCCAGCTCATGGCGCATGCACGACTATGGCTATTTGATTGACGTGGCTGAGGGGAAATGACTAGCTCATGCTGTACTATGGAGGGATCTTGCCCTGGCATCTCGTTATATGTCCAGGCGAAGCATTGTTTGTATTCGAGTAGGAGTTGCTTATAGTTCTACTTTTCTGCCTCGGTAAGGAGAGCGCTGACGAACATTGGCTGGTGGGCTTCATCTTCGCCAAAGTTGATTTCCACAATTTTGTCGACAGTTGCCTGGCCACCATCCTCTAGCTTTGGAGGAGCAGGTTGAAAGTCGATGAAATCTTCATCATAATAATAAAATAAAAAATAAAAAATAAAAAAATAATGAAGACAAAAAAGGTCAATAAAAAACACAAACAAATAAACAAACAAAAAAGGAAGAACAAGAATAAACAAACAAAAAAAACCAAACAAAAAAAACAACAATCAAATAAACAACAAACCAAGCAAAAACAAACAAACAACAAACCAAAATAAATAAATAAAACAAATGAAGTGATAATAATAAAACATATGTAACCATCGGCATTTACCCCGACAGCTATCCCATTATCGGCGCCTGGCCGACAGCTATCTATCTATCAGCGTTCAGCCGACAACTATCCCATTATCGACATCTTAGCCGACAACTATCTCATTATCGGCATTAAAGTCGACAGGTTTCCAATTATCGGTGTTCAGACCGACAGCTATCTAAATATCGGCATTAAAGTCGACAGCTTTCCAATTATCGGTGTCCATGCCGACAGCTTTCTAATTATCGGCATATAGGCCGACAGCCATCTAATTATCGGTGTCTAAGCCGACAACTTCTAACTATTGGCATCCAAGCCGATAGCTCTTCACCGTCGACATCCACGTCGACAGCTGTCCAAAGTTGTTCAAAAAAAAAGAGAGAAGAGAAAAAAAAAAGAAAAAAATCATCATCAAAGCCTTCGAGGGATATCGACTCGTCAAGTCCCATCGGAGATCAAAATATCTTTAGTCCCACCGAACAATAAGCCTACGGCTCAGACCTCCCATCCGAGTCGATGAATAAAAAACCTTCCTTAATCCAACACGAGCCGCCAATCCCCCTCGGAATTGGCCTTACCTAGTCGGCTTAGGCTTTCCAGCTAGATCGACGCATAAACCCTATATCCTTGCTTCGGCATTAACCCCATGCCGATGACTAAACACCCCACTCGGGCTAGACATCTTGATCCACATGCCTATGTAGTGAAGTGATCCCCTCATCCTTTCACTGAAGGGGTGAGCACTTTCCTGTGAATTTACACCGGATCGATGAACTACCGACTCGAAGAATAGAGCAATATGCCGAAGCAATCTACACCCGCGGGCCCCCGCGCACTCGTCCCTCGCTTGCGCCACCCACGGCTAGGGGCCATTTGTTGATGCCAAAAAAAAAGGGGGGGTCAGACCCAATATAAAAATTAGAATAGAAGAAGAGAAGGGGGATGGGCCAAATTCGAATGGGCCAAGCCCAATACAAGAAAGAAGAAGGGAATGCAAGGACATAAGCACAAATAGAAGAAAGAGAGGGCCCAAGAGGAAAAGGGGGGATAAAAAAGGGTTATTACAATATACCCAAACTTCCCCACGAAGCTAACGTTTTCCCCAAGTTTCCTTCCTCTCTACGGAAGAAAAGCCATACAAAAAAAGAAACCCCTTTTCACCCTACCCCATTGTCCGATGGAAAAAAGTGGTGGAGGCCCATGGCGAGGACCAGCAGGCATCGACGACATCCTGCCGATGCACCAGCTTCGAGGGCCGCCCTCCCCAAAGGGCTCGGCGCGTAGCTCCTTCTGATAAGAACCTTGCTCGTCGATGATTAAAGAGGACGCACAACCCCTCCACAAATGGAAATCCTCTCCCTTCATGCCCTGCGAGGTCGACTGCAGCAGCAACAAGCCAATAGCAAGCGATGGCGGCAGCGGTGGGGAGGAACAATGAAAAGGCATCTGGGGAGGTCCCTCTCCGGACTGGGATCCAAATCCCCTATAAGAAGGGCCCTTGCGCAACTGAAGAAAAAGGTTGGAGAGATCCTAATCAAGCCTCTGGCCCCCGGTTAGAGAAAAGAAGAAGAAAAGGTCCCCCCTTTTTTTATTTTATTTTGGTCTTCTGTTCTTCTTCGTGTCCTCCGATCTTGAGTGGTGGGAGTCCAGGGAAGGAAGAAGATAGTGAGGAGCTTTGTGAGGAGGGTGGTTTTCCACTCTTTGATCTTCTTGATTCTCATTTCTCATCTCCTCTTGTAAGATGCTCATCCCCTTGATGTGTAACCCCCTTTTCTTTTATGAAGAATAAAATTCAGGGTTTTTCTATGTTCTCTCCTTGTAAGCTTGCTATTTATTTCTCCCATGGGTGTATACAGTTTACAGTATAAGCATGTACTTTGTGTTTCTCTCCTTATTACAGTAAGATAAAAAAATCATATTTTTATTTCTTTAAGCCACCCATTCGGTGATTTTCATCACGATGGCCACCGGCCCGGGGTCAATCTAAATCCATAGATATGTCTCTGAGGTTGCCAACCATCGGAAGCCCAATGTTCGTTTCATTTCGATTTGAGTTTATTAACCACTTTTGGACCATCGGGGTTCCGCTTCGTCATAGCGTGTTCCAGGTCACTCCTCATTTTGAAGGTGGATATCCAAAACATTATACGGCGATAAAAGAAGGAAAATAAGTCCACGTCTCAGCGACGAGTTCATGGCGGCCCGTGGATCGGTGGGATCCCTCGTAGGCTAGCCCTTGGGATCTCTGCCCCCACAATGGGTGACAGGGTGTTGTCGCTCTCACGCATATCCCGGGGATCACGTCACTTTGCGCATATCCCTTTTTGTTCGGGGCCGTTGGAGTTCTCTCCATAGGGCGTGCCCCATTTGTACACCCCCACGCTCCGGGTCTAGGGGAGGTGCTGCCAAAATTTCACCAGAATTAAGAACTTAAAAAAAAAAGAAGGACAATCAAACCAAGGAACCATGGCTGCCAATCAAAGGAGCACTTCACACCCCATCCAGCTAGGATGAGAATGTACCAGGTGATCCCCCGCCTGATAAAGAAGTCCTCCTGAGATGAAGAAATGTCCCTTGTTCCTCAAAATAGGGAGCTGATGGCTAAATCAGTGGAAATCCAAATGACCCGATCAGGATGCCTGGAATGTCGAAGTGGTCCGTAAGTGACTGAAAAGCTGTCTCGTAGGGATGAAAACTTTCACAGTGGTTTCCCACTTAATGAAGACGCTTCATACGAGCGTAAATCAGACCCAAAAGCACGATATCTAGTGCTGAAGGTGATATCAGTGAAAAATCTAGGAAGCCTGCTTAACATACGTGGAATGTTGGAACGGTCCGTAAGTGGTCGTAAAGACGTCCAGCCAAGTCGGAAATGCTTCGAAGGATGGCCCTACATATGAAGACCCTCTACATGCCCTCAAAGTGGAGTTGGTGATGCAAATTGATGTGCCGAATATTAAATCAGGGGATACTTGAGTTACTCGATTCGGGTACACACGGCACTAGAAAAAGGGACGTAGAAGACCTAAAAGATGCCCCAGTGGAGGCAAAAATTCTTCGAGAGATAGACCACTCAATGAAGAAGCCTCATGTGACTCTAAAGCAAGCCTGGCAGCACGAGTCACAGTGTCGAAGGCCAAATCAGAGCAGAACCCAAGAAAATCGGTACGACTTCGACACGTGCTAGAAATCACCGAAATCCCAAAACAGGGCTTCAAAGTACATTCTGGGGCCACTGAATCAATCCCAAAGCCACTCCAGACTACAAGCTCTCACCGGGTTAGTTTCAGGTTCAAATGGAAAAATTATAAAAATGCCCCTCGGTGAGTCGGTGCCCCTCCTCCCGCCGTGATTCGGCGCGCATGTCTTCGAGTCAGCGCTCCCTTTTCTTGGCGAAATGACGCAAGACCTTCGCAAATGGTGGGTCGGTGGTTCGGTAGAAAGTGACCCATCTTATTGCCTGGCCAACGCCCTATTTCCTTATAAGAAGGCCTTGCCTCTGAGCCGAAGAAAAAAAAGGGAAGAGGGGACGAAGAGCAAGTGAGCAAGGAGAAGGGACAGAAAGAGAGGAGGCATGCAGAAGAGAAGCCACACAGGAGCAAAGAGAGCCCAACCCCCGAGAAGAAGAAAAGAGAGCCAAGGGAGTGTAGGAGGTGGGCTTCGGATTCAAAAGCCCCCGGAGGGGTTGGAAGTTCTTTGCATTGCCTCGCCATTTCTTTTTTTTTGTTGTTCTCCCCCTTTGTATTCCCTTGCTCGCAGAAATGAATAAATGAATCGTTGCCCTATCTTTCGTGTTTATGTCTACACGTTCATGGTGTATATGTTCACATCGGCTTCTATAACTATAATCTGTTTGGTTTTCCTTGTTTTCCTTTTCCTCTTTGATGATCAAATTTTCTGCTTCTCCTTGAGAGGCTAGTGGTCTGCATATCCTGATCATGAGGAGGCCCCTAAGGGCTATGTTTATTTCAAGATCCTTGGATCGATCGGGGGTCACAATTTTCGAGAATGGCCCATGGCCACGCCCAAATAGGGTGACGGTAAAATCCCCTCCCTGGGATTCAATACTTTTGTTCACCGTCCGTTTCCAATGCGTATGAGCTGTTCGTGAAGTGGTCGGCGACGTTAGTGCATCTGTGAGCTTGAATGTTATTCTAGCAGTAAAATGGGGTGGTTGCATCAACAATCGGAGACTTCTGAATGCCCTTTCTCTCGTTTCGATGGGTTATAGGGACATCAGTGCGTTCCAACATCTGTTATAGTCGCAGAGTCGTCCATTCTTCAAAGGTTGTTGTGCGCACTTCTTGAGCACTTGATGAACCGCTCTTGATGGTCCTTACTCCCCTGAGCTCCCCCTTTACTATGTTTTCAAATATGGGCATTAGCCCATCTTCTTGGCCAGGATCGCCTGCTTCAGCCTCTAAAGGGGGCTCTTAGGCTGTCGTGTGGACAATTGGCCTGATAATGCTCGTCCAAGGTTTCATCCGATCATGCTAATCGTCTCTCGACTATTTCGGTGGATCCATTGCCGGGGAGGGGACAATGTCCCATTCACTGATTGCCTTATTTACTAGACGCAAACCACTCTGGGTTTGAGGAGGTCAACCATACTATGGCATGTTCTCCTAGAAACCTATCCTATAGAGTGGGACATAAATGCCACATTGGGCACCGTCGTTCAATA
The DNA here is from genome assembly GCA_024336825.1 of Amorphophallus titanum. Taxonomy (NCBI): domain Eukaryota; kingdom Viridiplantae; phylum Streptophyta; class Magnoliopsida; order Alismatales; family Araceae; genus Amorphophallus; species Amorphophallus titanum. The sequence continues at coordinate 29,083,952 of JANBPO010009603.1, forward strand.
GTTTTATCCCCTAGATTATTAAGGACCCTTAGTAGGCTAGCCCTCAGGGTTCCCATTCACAATTCAGACCACGAGATCATCGTGTTTGGCCTCTCGACATTCATGGGCTCACTCTGGATTCCTCCATGTGTAAGTCTGATTGCTCCTCAAGCACTCTGTGTCGAGGGGAGATGCTACCCAAACTTATCCATGATTCCTTGTCTGGACCTATGATTAACTGATTTAACTGAATGTATTTGACATGCGTGTGAATCAAGTTGGGGGGAAGCGCCACATCTACAGATGTACCTTTAAAAAAAGAAAACAAAATCATGCGCCTGTGCTTGAGTATGAACCTCGCACGAAAGGCCAAGGACTATGATAAAACTGAATAAAGCAAATACTAAAAAGGGTTTGATTACCCCATTCACCCTTAAATGACTAATTTGATCAGTCTAGAACCTAATTAATGATGTCCCCTGGAACTTCCATTGTAATATCCCCCCTCAATCAATCCCCACATTGGGCCAAACATACCTTGAATTAGCATCAGACTTCATCTACATTTGTTCCCCCAATCAAAAATGTCTTTCCCTCTAAAGCCTTTGAGTCAGCACCATCTGTGCCGACCTAGCCTCACCAAGCCCTTTGGCACCCCTTGAAGGCCCCGAATTGCCCTGGGTCGACAGCCACCTGTGTCGAACAGCCTTGAGTCGGCACCACCCGCGCCGACCCACTTGTCGACCCAGCACATTGCTCCGCCGATCCAGCCATTCTACCAACCCAATCGCCTCGCCGATCCAGCCGCTTTGCCAACCCAACCTCCCCGCCGACCCAGCGTGCCCTCCGCCGATCCAGCCACTCTACCAACCCAACCACCTCGCCGACCCAGTCTCCCCACCAACCCAACATGCCACTGCACCGACCCAGCCGCTCTGCCGACATAGCCAAATCGGCCTCACCCTCCCCCAAATCTACCTCACCTGTCCCCAGCTCCACCTCATTTACCCCAAGGTCTACCTCACTTGCCCATGAGGTCTACCTCACCCGCCCCGAGGTCTACCTCACCTGTCGCCAGGTCCGCCTTATTTGCCCCAAGGTCTACCTCATTTGCTCCCAAGGTCTACCTCACTTGCCCCCAGGTCTACCTTATTTGCTCCCAGGTCTCCCTCACTCTCTTCCAGGTCGACCTTTGACCTCTTCGTCAAGGATCAAATAACCCCTTAAGGAAGCAAATTAACTCTGACCCAATGTTAATAAATCATGAATCTAAAAAAAATGAATTAATCAAACTGCCTCCTATCATATCTATGTCTTGTATATAATTACACCTATCATTACTTGCACATATGCTTATACGGTCGAGCCCTCGGTATATCAAATGGTGATCTGCAAAAGGTCAGATTACGTTTGACTGAAAGCTCTCACTATGTGTGATGGTAGTCTTCGGACCTATGTTCTCCACCACGTATCGAGGGGTCAGGCTAATAAGAACAATTATTTTTGCACGCTTGGATGTATGTAGCATCATCTCTCAATTTTGCATAAATGTGTGTACATACTTCTCAGCCCTGGTGGTTCTTTATCTTGGCAATTAATTAAGGGTTTTCCTCCTCCCTCAAAGGATGTAATTAACGTCATAGCCTTCAAGGTATGACGGACTGCCAGTCTCGACACGGACCTCACTTTCGTCTGACTAAGTCAGATCAAGCATGCAATAAACTTGTCACCTAGTGACTGGCACGCCTTCGCAATAACCTGATAATATATGTATCAGAAATAAATGAATAAAAATAATCTTACTCCCCTACAAGTTGTCACGCCCGGTGGGACTCGGTCTCCCTTCATCTCTTAGCCAAGATAAATGGGCCCCAGGGGCTCTCCCAAGGAGTGCTGATTATTTGTTTGTTTATGTGATTTCAGGAAATAATGATGGTGGCTGGATTCACTGCTTTGACTTTTGGCCCCGCGATCGTGGCCAACCACACTGCTGGTAGGTAACTTGCAGTACCAGCCATCTTTGGCTCTGATGTGAAACGACCTGGAGATGAGTTGGGACCGACCAAATGACCCTTAGACCTAGCAAGCAAGGAACTCATGGACCGATAGCTTCACTCGAGCGGACTCACCCGCTAAGCACACACTCGTGCCCGTAGGCAACACAATGATGGTAGTGATGGTCTGGGGTGGGACCTCGCAGCTCTAGGGGATGGCTAGCTTAGGATTGAACCTCCAAGGGTCCAGGGATGCCCACTGTCACGGGCGTCCAGCACGCCGAAGGCATGGGATGTAATGGTTCTCTCGCAACTCGCCCGCTATAGTCAATCAAATATTGTCGAAGTCAGGATCGGGCACTCTCTCACCACCGATGGAGCAACCCAGATGCAATACTAAACTAAGCAAATAAATCCCAGCAATGAGAAGTGTTCAGGAGCTCACCTGATCGGCGTGAATACACTGATCCCGGTCGGAGACGAGGGCGAGTGGGGAGGCGTGGGTACGCACCCGCACGCCGCGATGGTGTAGCTTTGACCTGAAATAGAATTTGTTACAGCACTATGCCTCACGCAGGAGGGGGGGTCTTGGGGTGGCGGTTAAGTTCATACAACCAAAACTATCTCCACGCAGGGAGGGGCCTTTAGCCGGCCAAGCGGGGAGGGGAAGAAGTCGACAAGAAGCTTCAAGGAATGTCAGAGTCGATTCTGTCCCCTCTCAGGAACAGAGGATAGATAGTCGCTGCTGGAATTGTTGTGGTCGCTCTCGAACTCCTTTGTCAGCGGGACTAGTGCCAAAATTTCGTAGGTTGACCCAGGAAGGTGTTGAAATTTTGGTGGGAGCTTTGGAAGCCGGCGCTAGTCAGGGTGGGACTAGAAGTAGAGGCTCTGTTCTCTGATTCTGACTGTCTCAGTACCGCAGTATCACGAAGATGAAGCCACCAAGAGCTGTCCGAACTTCAAATTGGGCGCAGTCAATGGCGTTGGAACCGCTGACAAGTTTCCTTCGAAACGTGACCCACGGGGGTGCTAGCCGATGTCGGAGTAGGTCGCAGCAGCCCAAACAGTGACAGGGTGTTAGTTCAGTCCCAAGGAGGGGAGAACTGGGCACCTTGGGGAGAAAATGGAGAAGAATTCGCTCGGGTTGCCGAATGGAGTGTCGCTTCTTAGAGGAGGATGGAGACTCACAGTAGAAGGTCCCGGTCAAACCCCACCTTCCAATCTTCAGGTGAGCAAGCGTGGCAGCTTCTGCAAGTCGCATCTAGATGCTGATCAGAACCCTTCTGCGCAGTCGGAGTAGATTGCTTGTCCCAGACAGCCACGAACTCAGAATGAGACGAGACAACTGCCGTTCTGAAGAAGACTCGGAGACGCTTCCATCGGTGCCACTTGAGCCTTCATAAAAGCCCGGATAAAGTCGTAGTTGCCTCTACAAGTTGCTGGTTCACTGCTGCCTGCGACCCAGAACTGCAGGTTGAATAGGGGAGGTGGGGAATGAGGTAAATGGGAGGGGAAAGGGGGGTGGATGAGTGTGGGGGAGACCCCAGGCTGTGAGGGGGCATGGGGAGACACACTGGACCTTGTAACTATTAGTGAGTAGTTATTTATTTCCTACTTATTTATTTAGTTCATTGAGTTATTTCTGTAGTTATTTTAGCTTCTTGTCTACCCTCACACCATCCTTTAACCCTTTCGAGTCTTCGGACTCGTGGGTAATGGGCCAAGGCTCAAGCCACGCTGGTTCCTTTCTGGTACTCGAATCTTGGGTCATTACAGTTAGTATCAGAGCGAAGTTGTGGGCATTTTCAAGAACCTGAAATGATTGCACTGGTCCAAAAGGTCCATGAATGTCCTGTACAGTCGAAGACTGGCTTAGCGCGTTGTGTGTTTTATTGATTTCGTTGGTTGTTTTCTTGTTGCCAGGGAGTTATGGCGCCGAGGAGGAGGACTCGATCCCAGCAGGGAGAGTCAGGTGAGGGCCAGGAAGAGCAAAGTAGAGCATCACTTCCAGGAGACATGGCTAGAGAGGTCCGAGTTCATGGAACAAATGAGTTCATTAGGGGCATGGATTAGTATGTTCTTCAGCAGCAAGGGGGTGAAGCTGGTGAGGACTCGTCGTCTCGGGGTGGCCTTGGTCAGGTACTGAAGGAGTTTTTGCAGTGCCAACCGCCCCTTTACAATGGGTAGGCAGATCCTGAGGTATCCAGAGAGTGGTTAGATGTCTTGGAGAGGATTTTCAGATCTATGGAGTGTGCTGAGGAGGAGAAGGTGGTGTTGGCTACCTATCGATTGCAGGGGTCAGCCCAGACCTGGTGGACGGCAGAGTGGGGGGCAACATTCCAGTCTCATCCCCTCTGTCAGATTACGTGGCGGGATTTCATCACGACTTTCGATCGTGTTTTTTGTCCATCCTTTATCTGATAGCAGAAGATGTGTGAGTTCCTAGAGTTGGTCCAGGAGGACATGGCAGTGATGCAGTATAGATCTAGGTTCATTGAGCTGGGCCGTTATACGCCTCACATCATGGCGGATGAGGAGCTGAAGATCGAGAAGTTTGTCAGAGGTTTGAGGCCAGAGCTAAGGCATCCTCTAATTGCGTCGGGTGTGGCTAACCTGGATATAGCTTACAGAGCAGCGGCAGCATTGGAGAGAGATTTGCAGAGGACTCGAGGGCAAGGCAATGTCAGCCAGACTCAGAAGGGTCCCAGTCAGTCGATGATCGTGTAGTAGTAGATTACCGTCCAGCCTTCAGTAGGCGGTTTAGGGGCATGTCCGTCCATGGCATCAGCAGCAGACTCATCATCCTTTGGCTCGAAGCTCAAGAAGCTATTCAGAGATGTCGATTTTGGTAAGAGGTGTCAGGATCACAGGGAGTCGAGGTAGCAGTCGGTGAACAATGTTCAGCAGCCCGCACCCTATTAGCGTCAAGGCTTGGTGAGTGGTTCTCGGGGCGGGTGTCCTCAATGCGGTGATTCCCATTCAGGCAGGCAGTGCTCGGTGCTCGTGATCTGCTTCAGGTGTGACCAGGAGGGGCACATGGCACGTGACTGTCCCCAAAGGCCAGGTCAGTCGCACGAGTTACAGCAGCAGCAGCAGTAATTTCAACCACAGCAGTTACCACCACCGCAGTAGCCGTACCAACAACAGGGTCAATTTCCTCAGTTGTCACGGTCAACTACTATAGGGAGGCAAAGATCCCAAGGCAGGGTTACGCATATGACCAGAGCAGAGGCTGAGGTGTCGCAACTAGTGGAACGTACTCTTCTGATTTTGGGTTGTGCGGCTTGAGTTTTGTTTGATTTTGGTGCATCTCATTCATTCATATTGGAGGATTTTGCTCAGAGTGTTGAGAAATCGGTGATCGAGATGTCATGTGATTTGGCGGTGGAGTTGCCTACCAGTTGTTTCGTGCACACCTCGTATTGTTTTGATAAGGTGCCTGTGTGGATTGAGGGGTGGAACTTGCCCGCCTGGCTTTATGCATTACTGCATCAGGACTTCGACGTAATTCTAGGTATGGACTAGCTCGAGGCCCATGGTGCCATAGTGGATTGCAGCTCGAAGAGGGTCTACTTCCAGCATTCCCGTTGGTCCACCTTCTACTTCCAAGGTATTCGATCTTCCTCTTCTCACTTTCTTATTTTGGCCATTAGGGCTTGTAGATAGCTTGATGCGGTTTGTCAGGGTTTTCTCACATCGATGGTCATGGTTGATCAGCAACGTCAGGAAGTGGAGGATATTCCTATCGTGTGTGAGTTTTCTGATGTTTTTCCCGAGGAGTTGTCATAGCTGCCACCTCAGTGGGAGATTGATTTCATGATCGAGGTAATTCTAGGTACGGCGCCTATGTTGAAGGCCCCTTATCGTATGGCTCCAGCAAAGTTGAGAGAGATGAAGGCGCAGTTGCATGAGTTCCTTGCCAAGGGATACATTCGTCCCAGCTTTTCCCCTTGGGGCGCGCCTGTGTTATTTGTGAGGAAGAAGGATGGTAGTCTGAGGTTGTGCATCGACTATCGGCAGTTGAACCAAGTGACTGTTAAGAACAAGTATCTGTTGTCTCAAATCGATGACTTGTTTGATCAGCTTCAGTCAGCCCAGGTGTTTTCGTGGATCGATTTGAGGTTGGGGTATTATCAGCTGCGGATTCACGAGTCTGACATGTTGGGTCCCATGCGGTGCAACGAGATCTAGAAGGGGGGGTTAAATAGATCCTCTCACGAACTATGGCCTATTAAAACTTGACTACCAAAAGCATAGACCACTCCTATAAAGATAGTAAAGAAGCTGTGGATCAGTGGAAGCTGTGTATCAGCAGGAAGCCACACTCTGGTTTGAGTGTGGGGTGGACGTAGACCTCGGGTTTGAGGTCGAACCACCTTAAAATTCCATTATCCACTGTGCGATCGATTGTGGTTTGCATTTGTTCTTTATTTCTATTTCATCATCCAATAGATGAATGCTTAGGATTTTCCAAGCGCTGATCATCCAGATCTGTTCCTGTTTAATTGTGATTGAGTGTTCATCATTCGTCCCACAGCAGCTTGTTATGATTCTGCACTTGAGTTTGCTGTAGTAAGTTTTAGTGGGTGACCGATCTATTCACCCCCCTCTTGATCGTCCATAGTGTCTTAACACCTAGAAGGTCCCCCACCCATTATAGGGTCCGAGATGTCGTTCTGACATGCCCATCTTTTACGGAGTTCGTCTCAGCCAACTGTGGATGGATCTCTTATACATCTCCCCTAGTATGTTCCGAGACAAAAGAAGATACTACTGAAATTCTCTTAGATATCTGTGGTTTAATTTCACATTATACTTCCTCGACTTTCCACTTGGTTTTCATCCCCTATGATGGTAACCGCCTTATAGCCATCCATGTTAAATTATGACAGTAGAGTACCTGATAGAAGGAGAATAAATCAATAATAAGCGCCACCTCCTGGCATACATCGTCCCGGCAATATACGAGTCCGCCTGAACGTGGTCATGCCAGATTTACTTAGTGTACCCGCATGCATGCACCGTAATGCTAAACGTGGTCTCATAAAAAATAGCAGGCATCGATCGATAGCCCTATGAGTAATAGGGACTACCTAGAGGGCTAGCCCTCTGGCTCCTCACTCATCATAGGGTACAAGATTGCTACTCAAGCATGACTGTCTGTCAGGAGATCGTCTCGACACGTTGTGGACAAGTCTTTCATACCCTCCACGATACAATTTGGGACAGGGGAGGTGCTATTGAAATCTTCCCTAAATGTATCAAATGAGTATAAGAATAAATTGTTAAATAAAATGATGATGATACATTTTCAATCAACCCGCATTAAGTTGAAGCTGACTTCTACCCGTGGTTCAACCAACCCCAACTCCTGCACGTGATTTCTAATAAAGGAATAAACTCCTATATGCCCACTTGCTTGTATTCAATCACATAAATGCATGCTTGCATCTCTCGATTCTCTGGTATATAAAATGGTGATTAGCAGAAGGTCAGATTAAGTCTGGCTAGAAACTTTCACTAAGCGTGAGGTGATCTTCGGATCTAAGTTCTCCATCACGTGCCAAGAAACTACTAAATACAATAAATATCATTGTACTGTATGCTTGCATGTGCGATTAAGTCTTGCTCTTGCTTTATAAAACGAGCACGTCTTTCATGTATTCCTTCAGCCCTGAGGGCTCCTCTATATTGGCGATTAATCAAAGGTTGTTCTTCTTTCAGAAGGACGTAATTAATACCATAACCTTTATAGTATGGTGGACTCAAGGTCCCGACACGATCACCCACTATCGTTTGATTAGTAAGACAGTGTGCATAATAAATTGTCACTCTATGATTGGTACACCTATGCATTAAATAAATGAACAAATAAACTTAATAAACTAAATTAATTAATTAATAAAAAATTATCATTCCCACAAGTTTGGCACGTTCGATGGGACCAAGTCTCCCTTCATCTCTTCTCTAAGGTAGAAGGTCCTGAGGCCTTCCCCAAGAATACTAATTATTTGCTCATTCTATTTTGTAGGGAATACAATGGCCAACGGACTAGTAGGACTTTCCTTTGGCCCGCAAGTGGTCGCTACTCATGCAGAGCATGGGTACCTGGTGGTACCCACTATGTTTGGGACTCTACCACCAGTGGTGGGGTTCCCCAACTTCCTAGGCATTGCCTTTGTCAGCCTACTCAAGGTTGAGAAGGAGGAAGCTGATAAGACTACCACGGCTGAGGCCGTGACTCTTCCAAGGGTGAGTCTTCCCCGGAGGGCTGCTCCGCATCACTACATGGTCACATGCTTCATCCACCATGTAGACTACTTAGCTGTCCCCACCAGCGACAAGGCGTCCAGGGGGAAGAAGAGAAAGAATCAAAAGAGAAGAAGAAGTGTTGCTACTCCCCGAGGCTGGCTCTCAGCCTCTGAGAAATCTATTATGATCGGCTGCATTCGGGTGTGTAGATGATTGTTCTACCCCGCCCCCAAACTAGAAAACATATGATAGGCGTGAAGTATACATAAAGGAAAGGGGCGATAAGAGATAGAAGAACTGGCCGTGATCGCCACCAAGGGTTGACAATGCTAAAGGGTGTGGGAAGTGGATGCAACGGCACCGCATACCTTGGAAAAGGATGAAGAAAACGTGGCCAAAGAAGGGACCACTAAGACTTGATGGTGCTTGACAAACGGGATGTGGGGAACTTGTGGGATCAGACCTCCTCTCCTTCCAGCCAGCTATAGGAAGAGGGCCTCACGTCATACTCATGCTCTCCTGCAAACCAAAGTCAAACAACAAGGGAAACCCATTAGACCTATGCATGTAGTATCAAATCTCGGATGTGTAAAATAGGGTGAGAAATTGAGGGAGAATGCATCAGGGGAGGTTTTTAACCCCTGTTAAAGGGATAAAATAATAGGTGTGTGCATGTTGTGATGAGAATGAAATAAATAGGGAGAAAAAACACACAGTATAACTGCAGGAATCGTGCATACAATAGCTTATTGAAGCCCTATGGGCCTACCGCACTTCAATCCGTACTCCCACTGGGCAAACCCCATTCGCCCTTACCTACCGGATGGAGGCGGTGGTCCCGTATGAGATCTTAGTCCCTTCTCTCTGAGTACATTTAGACAAGGAGCTTATCATACGTCCTTTGTATAAACGTTGTACTTTTTACGAAATTGAATTTAATGATTGTATTGCTGTCCTAGGATATTTTGGCCTGACGCTCCTCTTTTCTTTTCTTTTTCTCTGTGTTTCTAGGCATGGCTCGCAGCAGCGGAGATGGGAGTCGACCGAGGAGGTCAAGGGCCAGGGGCGCTGATGAGTGCCGGGTCGAGCGCACCGACCGGCTCATGCCGCATTTCCCTTCCCGCGTCAATGATGATAATAATTTCAGCCGGGTGGACTTTGGCTATTTGTGAGTCATTGAGGGCCCAACTGAGAGTGCTAGGGAGGCTGAAGGCCTTGTAGACGTGTCCCGGATCACGAGACGGGACGACCTTTATACATACGATCGCTCGGGGGGCTATCCGCGTCACTACCCCTTGGACAGTCACCTCTGTCGTTTTCTTCAGAGCTTTGCACCGATCGACATGGAGACGACAATCCCTCACTGCCCGAGGAGAGGTGCCACCTTGAGAGGGTCATATTAGTAGGGAGAGACACCATGCAGGGACTGTGTTCTTTGACTTATCCGAGTTACCCGGAGGGCTTCACCCGACAGTACCCGGATCAGCAGAGTCTGGGCTCTTCTCAACAGCACGAGAGCCTTACTATACGGGCTGCACCACTATCTCCCGCAATTTGGCACATGCATGGGCAGCACAAGACCATGGATCAGGTTATAGATAGTCTCTTCTTGACACCTATCGGGGCGAGCTTTGCACAGGAGGAGTACGCCCATGACTGCATGATTGAGAGAGTCCTAACATTGAAAACTCCCAGCTGGTATGGGAAGTGATCTGTTATCCCATCTCATAGCTATCACCGAGGCGGGACAGAGAGGCTCTAGGGCGTTCTGACTGTCTACCGGTCAGTGTTGGACAGGGTAGGGATCCGTCATGCAGTGACGGCCGCCTTACAATCCAACCCCTGTCACACAGGCCTACTACAGGCTTTGATAGAAAGATTCAACCGCCGATGGAACACTTTCGTCACGACTGGAGGTGAAACTTCCCTGAACCTCTGGGCTTTCCTGAGGATTCGGGTCTTCCGATCTGCGGGAGGCCACACGAGAGCTGTCACTGGACGACTGTTTACACGTGGAATTTTTTCGATCATCCGATTTCGTTGGATGAATATGCGTATATTTTGACATATTTGTTAATTCCACGCTTTTGGGATTTATCAGACGATTTAGGATTCGTGTACAGGACCTTTCCCCACCGACCAGAGTCGGTGTTAATTTACATCGGACAAGTCCGAACACCTTTGATTAATTGTCGAAGAACGCCTTTTGCCTCTATTGGTTGTGACAAAAACGAACTTGATTGCCCATTACGGGTACATACTCCTGCAAAGCAATTTGACGACTTTATTTTCTTGAACACATGTAATTTGAATTATAATCAGTCTTTCAAGACCTTTACATATGGTCCCGATTATATAACCGTGTCTTCATTGAATTTACTTTTGTCTCCTGATAGGACAGTTGATTTTGAATTCCATCACAGGGACCGTTGGATCGCCAATATGATCACCGTTGGTCCATCAGAGTTACTTCATGGTCATGATCACTCTTTTGATTGTGATCGGACCCTTAAGTCGGCTTGGTGTTCATAAAGAACATTTCTGCCTGAGGTGGGGTATATTTGTAATTTTCTTCCATCATGGTATTTCTATAGCTTTCCCAAACATTGAGATGTTATTGGACTTTTTGACTCTTTCTGGGTATTTCCACCTTTTTTCGGAAATAGCCCTGTCGCTTCCTGACTTCTTGGGCATTCCGATTACTTTTGAGTTTTCGGAACATATTTAACATTTCTTGACTTCTTGGAGATCGCCCCATCGTTTGACTTCTTGGGCATTCTTGACTTCATTTTTTGACTTCTCGAAAATAGCCATGTCATTGGACTTCCTAGGTATCCCTCGTCTTCATTTCTTGATTTCTCAAAAATAACCCCGTCATTCGATTTCCTGGGTATTCCTCGTCTTCATTTCTTGACTTCTCGGAAATAGGCCCGTCGTTCGACTTCTTGGGTATTCCTCGTCTTCATTTCTTGACTTCTCGGAAATAGGCCCGTCATTCGACTTCTTGAGTATTCCTCGTCTTCATTTCTTGACTTCTCGGAAATAGGCCCGTTGTTCGACTTCTTGGGTATTCCTCGTCTTCATTTCTTGACTTCTCGGGAATAACCCGATCATTGGACTTCTTGAGTATTCCTCATCTTCATTTCTTGACTTCTCAGAAATAGCCCCGTCATTCGACTTCTTAGGTATTCCTCATCTTAATTTCTAAACTTCTAGGAAATAACCCTGTCATTCGACTTCTTGGGTATTTCTCGTCTTAATTTCTTGATTTCTCAGGGCTCCATGAAAAGATATACGGATTTGGATGCTTAGCCATAAGTGGAATCCAAGAGAGCGCACACCGCTTCAAGGAAGGGGTGTGGTCCTGCTCCACCGAGTCGTCCAAACGGCATAAACCAGAACGAAGGTATTTTGGTAATTTTGAGACCCCACAAATGAGGTATTTCTGCAATTTTACCGGGTGCATTGAAAGGTCGATGCACATTCATACATTGAGATAGGCAGGTCAGTGCACATGACAACACTTAGTCTAGAAGGTCAGTGCATATGCATTTCTGTTGAGGAATAAGGTCGATGCATCTTCCACCTCTCTGAGTTATCAGGTCGATGCATGTGTATGTCATTGACTATGAAGGTCGATGCACATATGAGGTACCGACCAAAAAGGTCGATGCACATGTGCAGCGTTTAACTTAAAGGTCGATGCACATATATATGCAGCATTCATCTTAAAGGTCGATGCACATATGCAGCGTTTCTCTTAAAGGTCGATGCACAAATGCAGCGTTCATCTTTAAGGTCAATGCACATATGTAGCGCTCATCTTTAAGGTCGATGCACATATGTAGCTCTCATCTTTAAGGTCAATGCACTTTGTCACAGAATGCATGTCAGGTCGATGCACATTTTATATAGCACACACTATCAGGTCATAGCACTTCATGCGTCATGTTCACAACTTGTGCTATAAGGTCGATGCACCTTATACACAGATTGATCCATGCAACCTGGCGGTTGGAGTAAGGTCGATGCTAGTGGCCTAGCGACTATAGTTAAGGTCGATGCATGGTTAGAAGGTCGATGCTAGTCTGTTATCTCTGAAGCAATAATGTCGATGCATCTTCATTAGGGGCTACCTATATTTCAATTAAGGGTCGATGCTTCTACTTAGACTTATTGCACTGGTTAGTCTTACAGGCTAATGCATCTTAGTTTCGCATTGATACTTACAAAAATATGTGTAGTTCTTTGACACGGCCAAATCTGATTAAAATACTTAAGACTGATATTGGGCTTAGACTAATGATCTATCTGTTTTAATAACACAGACTCTCGCTGAAACACCTAGAATACATGAAGGCTGACCGCACGTGGAACTTAAGCAAAGCTAATGATGGGCACATGATCCAAGGTGGGAGACTGTTATGGAAACTTGCCACGTGGATCATCATACCATCAGATTGTGACACGTGGACTCTCGATTTGCATAGGAACGCGCACTCCACATGCCCAACTCGTGAGCTCGTGGACCCTAGGATTCACTCTCTATAAAAAGGGTTTCCAAAGCTCAGAATTAGAAGATATAGAGGAAGACGAGAAGTATATGAGCAGAAAAAGAAGAGAGCAGAAGAAGATCAGAGAGCGAGTTAGTAGAAGAGGAGAAGAGAGAGCAAAAGAGAGAGAGAAGAGTTTGAAGAAGAGAGGAAGAAAAACAGAGCGTCGTTGAAGTTGGTCTGAGAGTGTGGTGAGATTCAGTTCTGTAGTGACTCCTGGATCAGATCCAGAGTCAGACTTCTCCATTGGAGCTATATTTTTTATTTCTGTTATAGTTTTTCTCATTTCCTTAGCTTTTCCTTCCAAACTCTTTATAAGTTGTGAATCAGCAGAGCAAGCTGTGGTGCTCAGCAGGCGAGGTCTATACCTCGGATAGCAAGCTGTGAAGCTCAGTGGTTTGTAGGGATTTCTATCCCAGAAGTTGTGGATCAGTAATTTTCAAGCTGTTAGGCAGCGAAAGTGTTACTCGATTGAGTAAGGGGTGGATGTAGATCTTGAGTTTGAGATCGAACCACCTAAAAAATCTCTGCCTCCTGTATGATTGAAATAGTGTCCTGTATGTTTACAATTCCAGTTTACTCGTCGATTAGATGAATGCATAGGAACGCTTAAGGCAAAGTATGATTTTCATTATCTGACTCTTTTATCTGCTATTCATGCCCAAGACACTCATCCAGTAGGTATATAAAAAGGCGTGGAAGGAAGGATAGGTTATGCCTATCTAGAACTCCACCTCTTACGTGAGGAGAACCTCTGCCAAGTACCACACCTGGATGTCTGACTGATTACTAATTTGAATTGTAATAGTCTGGTATGCTTTGCCATCACTGTTAATTGATCTGAAACTCATTCATCTTTTACTTGCTTTTGGAGCTATCTCTCTTACTGTCTGACACTCTTTGTCAACATTATGATATTCAATTCATATTGTATTGGTAGTTCCCTGTGTTAACTGTTCTTTAATTTTCGCACTTATTTTGTTTGAGTAATTGTTTGTTAAATTTGGGGTAGATCTATTCACCCCCTCCTCTAGATCCTTTCATCCATTCCATCAGCCAGGGCCTCGAGCGCGGTAACACGATAGTCGCGGCCAGAACCTGGGTCGCGATGACACTAATGCAACGCTTACCTGGGTCACGTTAACGCAGGATCGCGCCCCCTGAGATTTCCGCATTAAAACATCGAACTCAGAAAACACTAAAATCTATGGAAATCATTGTTACATGCCCCAATCATCTCCAGAATGACGGGGAAACATCCCTAGACACATTGTTGACCTTCCACAACCGAAAGGGGCTAACAAACCACAAAATGGCATAGAAATGGGTGATTTTCATAAATCAACCCAAAATAACTCACGAGGGTAATCGGACTCCTACCGGCCTGAAATCACGACGGGAATGGCATCCGAACATGCCATAGGTTCATTTCCTACAATTTAACGCGAGAAACATCGCTTGGAATGGCGATTCCATCGCACACCCCAAAACATGCTATAATTTCCCAAAAATTAGAAACCCACTCAAACACGCACTAATCGGCACAAAATTCAAGGGAAAAGCAGAACAAGTGGTAAGGAATCTATCCCCCTACCTCCTTCACTGACCTACTGAGCCGAAGGGGCCCGGAATAGTTAGGGAATCAACGATCAAAGGACAATTCAAAAAGAAAAGAATATAATAGGAAACAATATAAAGTTTCAAGTAAAGTGATGCCCCCCTCCCCCTTTTCTCTTAGATGATGAATCCATATTTGCCATAAGAAACAACTGAGAGGTCTAGAGAACCAGAATGTTGCCCTAATGCAGGGGGCTCATAGGCTATACTATGGAGGCTAGCAAGCCTAGATACGTGAATGGGCATGATGAGCATGAGAATTTAGCAAATATCTCATGTGTATAAATTATTTACGGGAGACCTCACTAGAATTGAGATTGAATAGACATGTTGATGTACAGGATCTGGGGATCACCTATCAGTTATTATCCTAAGTGTGTACTATTTACCCCTATACAGAGGGAGTGTGCTGATTAACATAGATAGAGTTCTCTGAAGATGAGATTCCCCATGAGCATTTCAATGAACAAAAGATGTGTCTATGCGTGACAGACCCAAAGGCCAGGGTGATCATCATATGATATAAATAATAGCACCTAAACGAATGAGAATAACATACAGATTCCAATAGATCAAGGGAGTATACTGTGGTCCCCGCAACTCACGAGTTCGAGTGAGGGGGGCGGCCAGCCATCCCCACGAAAGGGTGAATTATGCACAGACAACTCGTGGCAATCTACGGTCCATCATAAGCAATTGGGGGGATTAATGCCACCCATGAGGGAGTGGCCAATGGCCATTTGGTTGCGAACTCAGAATGTAAAACTAAAGCTGCCTGGACGCTCACAGTATCACGAATGTATAGCCTCAATAAAGCCTCCTCACGTCCAGGGAGGGGGCATTCTTAACAATCAAGAGGGGAAACATAAATTACAAAAAAAAGAAAGATAAGCAATAACATTTGAGTGATTCCAGAAGCAACGAGTATATATGTTTATTCAAGAAAAGGGCTCTCCAAGAGCGTCCAGTACACCCCTAGAATTATGACCACCAAAAATGATGGAAAACAACATTGGAGGGGGGGAACCTTCCAATGGGGATCCTAACACTTTCCAAACCCTCAATGCTAAAGTGGATATCCTTGTAGACTTGATGAGGACCAAGGAAGTTAGGGAGGAGAAGTCCCAGCTTCCCCCAGAAAGTGCCCCCCCCACCCCCCCATGGAGCAACTTCCGTACAAACTGTCGGAGGCCACTTCACCCTCTGGGGATGATGGCTTGTGTACAACAGGTCAGGAGGACCTTCGCAAGTGCCTCTTCCAGAACAAGAAGGCTCCACCACCCCGAGGAGAGAAAAGTTTGGGGCGTGCCAGCAGCCCCTGAAAATCGACACCCCCGAAGGACGACTAGGTAGCCCGCAAGGGCGCCCTTACAACTCCTCGACTCAGCGTCAACCAGAGTTGTCCCTCTAATTGAGGGACTTTGAGCGACGTTTCGCAGAGCAGGAGTGCGCCCTCCACGCCTTGCAGATGATGTCCATCAAGGAGGATGAGGAGCAATCCCCATTCTTCAACCAAGTCTTGAAGGTTGAGATTTCCCCCAGAGTCTCACTACCGACCTTCAAATCATATGACGCCCAGGGAGGCCCAATCGACCACTATGACAACTTCGATGCCTTGATGACTCTCCACGAGGCTTCAGACACCATCAAATGCCGAGCGTTCGGGACCACCTTGGTCCAAGGTGCTCAAGCCTGGTTCTGAGCACTCACCCCCAGTAGCATCCACGACTTCCAACAGTTCGGGCGGATCTTCAAGGAGAGCTTCATCGGTAGTGGCCCTCCCAGGTCAGATACGGGGCTACTGGCACTAAAATAGGCATAGGGGGAGAAGCTACGGGCTTATATCAACTGATTCAAATCGGAAGCCTTGGGTATCCCTTGCCTGGATGTTGCCTCGGCCATCACCGCATTGACCGGAGGCACCCACGATGAGAACCTCCGACGAGAGCTAGTCCTCCATCCGCCCACCTCTCTAGCCGATCTGGTGACCCTAGCCCTCCGCCATGCGGAGTGCGAAGAAGTCATCAATGCCTGCCACAACGCGACGGGCTCAGGATGAGAGGGAGATAGGAAGCGATCATCAGAGCAAGGCTTGGGCCAAGCGAAAAGGTGGAATCAAGATGGAGACCGTAAGGAGCCCGCTCAGAAATATGAGCGGTATACGCCCCTATCAGCCCTCGTCTACGAGATATATGAAGACATCAATGGCTCGAGCCTCCTCCACCAACCCGAGCCTTTGAAGTCCGACCCAAAGCATCGCAGCTGACGCAAGCACTGCTAGTTCCACAACAACCATGGACACCAAACTGAAGATTGTCATCAACTCAAGGATGAGATTGAGCGTCTTGTCTACCAGGGACACCTATCCTGACACGTGTCTGAGCAGAGAGAGGATCGCGGCATCCCTCCAGAAGAGATTGATAATCAACCCTACGGAGTCCACATCAACGTCATCTCTGGCGGCCCAACATCAGGAGAAGATAGTAGCCGAGGAAGGAAGCGTCAAGCTGAACGGGCAAATAGGGCCTCCAAGCCCTCCAAAGCCCCATCAGCAAGCGAGCAGCAGGCCTTGGTATTCTCTGACCAGGACCTAGAAGGGGTAATTACCCCGTACGATGACGCTCTTGTAATATCGGCTATGATAAACCATTGTAACATAGATAGGATACTAGTTGACAATGGTAGTGCCCCTGATGTACTCTCGTACGAGTGTTTTCTAGAGAAGCAACCATGAATTTTGTCACATGCTTAATCTTTTTGTCACATGTCCCTTGATAATGCATTGATACTGTATGATATTAGCACCACTAAAGCCTTTTTCAGTGGTGTCGCCATGTTATTGAAGGACCCTTGTGAGGTGTCGACACCTCCTAATGGAGAGGTTGACCTTTCATGGCCAGATAGAAGGTGTTGCTTGCTGGATTGTTCGTGGTGCCGACGCTCCTTGATTGAGAGGTTGACTTGTCATGGGCCAGACAGAAGTTGATGGCTACTGGATGCTATGGTGTCGACACTCCCAAGTGGAGAGGTCGACCTTTCATGGGCTAGATAGAAGTTAATGGCTGCTGGATGCTGTGGTGTCGACACTCCCAAGTGGAGAGGTCGACCTTTCATGCTCTTAATAATCAAGACATATAGTCAAAACAGTGTATTCATTAAACACCCATTCCATTCATTCTCAAGAGGTGATTCCAAACAAGGACAAAATAAGGCAATTCATGCATTGATAAAGAGGCATCTCATTCAATCACAAAACATCATTACAATAAGTGCAAAAACACAAAAGACATGACTCTAAAAAGGATTGTTACAATAAGTGCAAAAACACAAATGACATGATTCAAAAAGATTCTTAATGCATGATATGCATGCAGAACTATGTATGCCTCCCCCTTTGTCATCAAGCAAAAAGGTGCCATTCACGAATGCGGAGTAGGAGGTGGTGCTGACCTAGATCCTGAATTGGATCCTCTTGATTTCTTCAAAGGAATTACTATTGGAGCATCTCCAATAAGCTTTGATACCTTAACCCCCAGTGAGGTAAATTTGGTATTCATGAGTTGGTTTGTTTGCTTGACAGATGCTTGAACATGTGCAATCTAAGTATTTATGTCCATAGCCCAGTGCTGCATAGTGTTGAATAAATGATCGAACTGAGCTGTGACTGTAGAGGGAATATCAGAGCTGGAGCTGGCTGGATGCTGGGAACTAAGCTGTGAGGAGATGTGAACTACTGCATCCTGGAACTGTGAATGTTGAATAGAAAGCTCTTGAATTTGCTGTTGAACTTCAGTGGTTTTCATCTGATTGTCTGCACGGAATTCCTTAAGTACATGCATAATAGTTTCATATTGTGCACTGACATATACTAGTTGGGTATGCATAAGCTCTTGATTGTGGTTCAGCTTAAAAATTACACACTTCATGGCAGTAAATTACTCCTCCAGAAATTTCATCATATGGGAATGAAGAGAATGATCGAAGCTTGTGGCGGCTTGATCTGGTGCAGATGTGTGTGTATGGAACTCTGGAGGTGCATCTGACTCTCTGAATATCTGAGGAGGTGAAGAGGGTGGAGAAGTTCCAAAAGGAACTATAGCTCCAATGTGTGTGTCTGGAGCAGCCTGAGGTTCAGTTGAGGGAACTGTTGGACCTTGTGCTATCTCATAGCTTGGAAGATCTCTTACCATCTTGTCTCCTTTCTTCTTATAATGCATAAACGTGCCAATGAATTTTTGACAGTAGACATTGGTCCTTGGAATTATCTGAACAGGTTCATCTTCCAATGGAATTCCAACCTTGATGAACACAGCAGTCAAGGCACCAGCATAAGGTAGATTTCTCTTTTTCGCAAAGCAGCCAGACATCACATACATAACTATTTTGGGGAGGTAGACTTTCACATTTTTTAACATACAATAAAGCAAAAACTGTTGAGTCTCAATAAGTCTGCTTCTCCCTCCACCTTGTGGTGTGATGATCGTAGTGAGCATGTAATGTAGTAGGCGTTGCAAAGGAGGGAACTGATTGGTGTTTATGGATGTTATATGAATGTCAGACTTGATAGGTTTCCCAGCTATAGTAGTGTATACTTCTTCCAAATCATAGGGGAATTCTTGTTCTGTCACTCCTTGTTTAGGAATGTGCCATGCCTTGTAAAATAAACGGGGTTGCACAGGAATGGTCACACCCTGAACCTTAGTCCACACCTGACCATCTTTTTCTGTCCATGCATTTTGATACCATTCCCGGACTAGTTTAGGATAGTACACTGTATGTGTACTCATAAACTCAACCCAACCTTGAAATTCAAATAGAGGTAACAATTCAGAAAAATCATCTAGCATCTTTTGGTCAGAAAAATCTACATACCGAGGAAATAGTATCCGTGAGGGATCATTGTCCTAGGGTTGAAATGCATCTGATGTATCAGAATCTGATTGGTCCTCGACCTCCTTGCCTTTCTCTTTAGTGGACAACCTTTTCTTTGTAGCTGCTTGTTCCTTTTCTCTAGAAGATTTGTGGACTGCTAGTTTGCTCCTTGTAACAGGCTGTTCCTGCGCTGTAGAGGTCTTGCGGGCAGCTGACCTTATCTTCCAAGCAGGGGCATCCGACTGTGGCGAGGGTGCATGGATGGAAGCAGAGCCTTGTGGTTCTCCCTGTGCAACCGGCCAGTCATGGAGCCACTTCGTCTGTGGTTCCTTGGTGATAGAATCTGGACCTCCGGCTTGTTTTCCTCCAACGATGGCTATTTCTTTCTTCCCTCTGGTGACCGGTGGCACCATTTGTAGAAATAGGGCACAAGGGGATGGAAGGGAAGAAGGGCGTGGCGAGAGGAAGAGGTGCACTCACGAGAGGTGTAGAGGAGAGCCGTTGACCTCTCGAAGGGAGCCTCCACCGATTCGAGTGATGTTGGCGGCCACAAGATGTGAGACCCACATGGCATGTGCCCTAAACAAGCTCATCAAAGGCCGAGAATTTAAAAAGGGAGACCTAGTAATGGTGAAGAAAAAAGAGGTTATGGCCTCTAACCCCAAAGACAAGTTTGCTAAAAATTGGTTAGGCCCGTATGTGGTTCAATGGGTATATGAAGGTAGAGCCTACGTCGTGGTCAACCATCGAGGGGAGGTGCATTTCGCACTGCTCAACAGTAGGCATCTAAAATTATACCATGCACCACCACCCCCTTTTAGGCAGGATTATGAATGATTAAACAGGTCCTCTGGGCTCGTGCTTCTAATACGCACTTCAACAAACGGCTTCGTGCCCAAGCCACTGTACTCTTTCATCGATTTTGACCCTTCATCTTAATCGATGCTTAAACCATTCTTCCTTTGCATTGGTGTTAACCCCACACCAATGAAAATGTGCACTTCGACGAACAGCTTCATGCTCGAGCCGCTATATTCCTTCATCGATTCTGACCTTTCACCTTAATCGATGCTTAAATCTTTCCTCCTTTACGTTGGTTCTAACCCCACATCAACGAAAATACGCACTTCGGCAAACAGCTTCATGCCCAAGAAGCTATACTCTTTCATTGATCCTGACCTTTCATCTTAATCGATGCTTAAACCATTCTTCCTTTGTGTTGGTGTTAACCCCACATCAATGAAAATACACACTTCGGTGAATGGCTTCGTGCCCGTGCCGCTATATTCTTTCATCGATTCTAACCTTTCATCTTAATCGAAGCTTAAACCTTTCCTCCTTTGCATTGGTGTTAACCCCACATCAACAAAAACACGCACTTCGGCAAGCAGTCTCGTGCCCGAGTCGCTATATTCTTTCATCAATTCTAACCTTTCATCTTAATTAATGCTTAAACCTTTCCTCCTTTGTCCTGATGTTAACCCCACATCAATGAAAATACGCACTTCGGCAAACAGCTTCGTGCCCAAGCTACTATACTCTTTCATCAATTCTAACCTTTCGTCTTAATCGATGCTTAAACCATTCTTCCTTTGTGTTGGTGTTAGCCCCACATCAACAAAAACATGCACTTCAACGAACGGCCTCGTGCCTGAGCCACTATACTCTTTTATTGATTCTGACCTTTCGTCTTAATCGATGCTTAAAGCGTTCCTCCTTGGCGCTGATGTTAACCCCACATCAACGAAAATGCATACTTCGGTGAACGGCCTCGTGCCCGAGCCGCTATATTCTTTCATCGATTCTGACCTTTCATCTTAATCGATGCTTAAACCTTTCTTTCTTTGTGATGATGTTATGAAAATAAGTATTTTGGCGAACGGCTTCACGCCTGAGCCGCTATATTCTTTCGTCAATTCTGGCCTTTCGCCTTAATCGATGCTTAAACCTTTCCTCCTTTGCATTGGTGTTAACCCCACATCAATGAAAATACACATTTCGACGAATGGCTTCATGCCCGAGCTGCTATATTCTCTCGTCGATTCTGGCCTTTTGCCTTAATCGATGTGTAAACCTTTCTTCCCCTGCATTGATGTTAACCCTACCTCAACGAAAATACATCTTCCAGCAAGGGGCCTTTTACCACCCGATGAATGGCTCTACACTTGGGTTGTTGTACCAACATTCGCATCTAGATTCATATTAGCCTTAGGTTTGAACACGACACTTTGGCCCACGCATTGCTTTTCAAAAAAAATTGAGGCTTAAAATAGAGGTGTCCCACCGGACTTGCTCAAGCACCTTGCTGAGCAAGGGCAAAAATGGCTATAGCCTGGCTGTGGCAAAAACCTGAAAGGGCGCTGCAGGCAGAATTGGGTATCCCGCTACGTGAAAACTAGCAAGGGCTGTGGGAACAAGCAAGAGGGGGCTGGCTCCGGTGAAAACCTGAATGGGCGCTTGAGTCAGTAATGTGGTAAAAAAAATGAGGCATCGTTATTCTTAAACCCTACTATAGAAACACTCAGCATGGTACTCCCCCTACGTCCCACTGGGAAGTCTAAAGCTGCCATCGGGTCCTTGCATCATCGTCTGGATCGATGCTAAAACCTTCCGGTGTAGGCCTTACACCTATGCTGCTAAAATAAACCTTTCTTCTTGCTTTGGCATTTACCCCATGTCGATGATCAAATTACCGTCGAGTCCTTGACATCATCGTCAGGATCGATGCTGAAAATCTTCCGATGTAGGCCTTATGCCTATGCTGCTAAAACAAACCTTTCTTCTTGCTTCGGCATTTATCCCATGTTGATGATCAAATTACTATCGAGTCCTTGACATCATCATCAGGATCGATGCTAAAACCTTCCGGTGTAGGCTATACGCTTATGCTGCTAAAACAAACCTTTCTTCTTGCTTTAGCATTTACCCCATGCTGATGATCAAATTACTGTCGAGTCCTTGACATCATCGTCAGGATTGATGCTGAAAACCTTCCGGTGTAGGCCTTACACCTATGCTACTAAAACAAACCTTTCTTCTTGGTTCGACATTTACCCCATGCCGAGGATCAAATTACTGTCAAGTCCTTGACATCATCGTCAGGATCGATGCTAAAACCTTTCGGTGTAGGCCTTATGCCTATGCTACTAAAACAAACATTTCTTCTTGCTTCGACATTTACCCCATGCCGATGATCAAACTACCGTCGAGTCCTTGACATCATCGTCAAGATCGATGCTGAAAACATTCTGGTGTAGGCCTTACGCCTATGCTGCTTTCAAACTCAAACCGGTCTTGTGCAAATGAGAGCCCTCATCCAACTTACTTAGAAAATATTTTATATTTAAAATAAAATATCTAATATATAAAACGTCCTGATTACATTTCACAGATCAATTATCTCGATCTATGATTTAGACGATCCGAGATATACAATTCAAATCGTCCCGTCCCGGTTCGACAAAATCTGCCCAAAACACCCGGGGGAATCCTGGGTGAAGCAGAGCTGGTTCTCGCTAGCGAGCATTGAATGCTCGCCCAAGTGATCGGCCATTCCCAAACCGCTTACGCCACGGAACGTACGGGCCATTCCTACACTGGCAAGGGAACAGGTGGTTTGGACTTTAGAGGTATATCCGTATATGTATGTAATTTTTCCTAAAATGTTCAATGCAAGAAATCAGATTTTTTTCTCTTTTTCTTTGCCATGTCAAAAGTTTACAAGGACTAAAAACAAAAGAACACATGACACACAAAGCTTGGGGAAGTGGCAAAATTTAACATAAGCTTCTTGAACATCTGAACGAATGAATAGGGGTGCGGTTTTTGCTCCTTTGTCCGGAAACTTAATTTCGTAAAATAGAGGTCCTATCGAGCAGATGGGCCGATGCTCGAGTCTAATACGTTCAGTGGGATAATCTCCATGGAATCGGGTGTTTCATGAGAACGACTCCACCCCGCTTCTGTTGCCAAGCATTCCTTCAGCTGCACCACCACCTCGCTCATGGTTGGTCTCTGGACAGGGGCCCATGATGCACACGCCATCGCGATGTCCACTGCTTTCCAAACAGAATTAGCATCATAGTTCCCCTGCAACCCGTGGTCAGCTATGCCATGGATGTCGCCCTTCTCCATCCTTGAGAGAACCCATTGGGTGATGTGAATTTTCTGCGGCCCTCCGGAGATTGGAGCCCGGCCGGTTACAAGTCCCAGGAGAACAACTCCAAAGCTATAAACATCGCTCTTCTCATTCAACCGGTAAGTTTGATGGTACCTGCATAAAAAAAAGGCACAATCAAATGTTTTTTTTTTAAATTAATACCCCATGTATGTTACCCTAATGCAAAGCAGGAAACATACTCAGGATCAAGGTATCCCGGGGTGCCGGCAACTGCAGTTGAGATGTGAGTGGCCTCCTCACTGGACAATGCCTTGGACAACCCAAAATCTGCCAACTTTGCTCCAAAGCTTTCGTTCAAGAGGATGTTAGCAGGCTTTACATCTCTATGCACAATGGGTGGCTTGCAACCGTTGTGCAAATAATCAAGCCCTGTGTGATCAGAGATTCATCTTGTCTTTAACATGTGAATGTAGATGCTGGACTGGATGAGGAAAAAATGAACAGAGAAAGAAACTGATTGATGACTATGATGATGTTTCAGGGATGGTGAAAGCACCTTGTGCGGAATCAAGTGCTACCGTGAGTCGTATTCTCCAACTTAACCCATTGCCAGGGTCAGAGTTACCTGTGCAAATGAGAGATAGTGATCAATATATACCGATCTGAAAAGAAATGATGTATAGCAAATCAAGGACCATAAGGAAAAACGAGATTTTTTTCTGATGATGTGAATGATAGTTATCTTGGGTAAGACAAACACCATAGAGATGCTTGGCGAGAGAGCCTTGTGGCATGAACTCGTAGACCAGTGCCAGATTATTCTTGTCGTTGCAGTATCCTAGCAAAGACACCAGATTTTTATGGTGGACTCTCGTCAAGACTTGGGCCTGAAATTCCAAGACAAATATCGTTATAAATATATCATAAATAAGTTATTTGATGGAACAGAATCATACCAGATAGCACAACTCAATTATTTATGTAACCATGTAGCACAGGGCAAGTAAACTCTAACTTCAATCATTATGTCTTAACCTCAGCTTGAAACTCTTTGGCTCCTTGAGATGACGAGTGAGAAAGTAGCTTCACTGCAACTTGAGTTCTGTCTGGTAAACAGCCATGGTATACAACTCCAAAACCTCCTTTTCCAATTGACTTTTGAAAGTTACCAGTGATACTAAGAATCTCTGAGAATTTGAATTGATGACTCTCTGTTAGCAGACCATCCTTTTGCCTTGGGTTGTCAGTTAGTTTTGGCTGATTCATGCTTGATTCTGGTGAGGAGGAAAATTTATGGAAGCGCATGGAGCTAGTTAGATGCATTGAATAATAAGTTAGAATGGTAAAAAAAAAAGAAACAAAATATTGGTTTCTACCATGCGTTTTGCTTGCATTTCGCTTCCTTCCTCTTCTAATGAACCATATGAGGATCAAGATTACCAGCAGCAGCAGAAGGGATCCTGATGTAGCTATTATAATTGGAACAACAATCTTCTTCTTTTCTTTCACCACTTCACATGCACCCACTTTGTAGCATAGATCTGGGTTGTCATCAATGCTAATATTTTTGTAGAACAAAGGCATGACATTAGTTTCTATATAAAATGTTGTTAACACTTCAATAATTTGATTCCAAAAGCAGATGTAGAGTTTCTACATCAGTTGTTGTAAATATGATCTATTAATCATCTTAGACAAATTCAAAGAGATTTATTTGCCTATCAATACGTAGATCCCGTGGCTTATATAAGCCTTGAAGGTACTTTTCATTATTATGGAGATCACGTCCTATTTTTGTTACTACTTGCATGGAACCCTGTTCAACTGGGCATACAAGTTCAACAAGATAACATTGCCCGAGCCCAAGAGACGGCCGGGGTCTTCAAATCCCCTATTTATGGATTTTGGCCTTGAAGCAAAATGTTGTGTCCATTCCTCCTCTAAAATTGTTTTGCTCAGTTCCCCCCCCCCCCCCGGTGACTCCCTCTACTGCTACTACTGCTACTTTTTGCTGCCACTGGTGCTCCTGCCTGTCAGGGCGTCACAAAGAAGAGAGGAAGAAAGAAAGGGAGAAGAGAGGGTGAGCGAGAGCCTGCTTGTAAGCTCCGACTTAGCGGAGAATTGGGTAGTGAGGGAGAGAAGGGAAGAAGTGTGATTGAGGGTGGGTCTGTGTATTCTTTATTTCCTTTGTTTGTTGCTTAATGGAGCCCCCTCCGATGTATCTTTGAGTTGCTTTCGGATCAATGAAAGGCCCTAGACCCCAATCCAGAAATCTTCTTATGTGTAGCTTTACACTTTATTTCCTCCTCTCTCTGTTCTCCCAGTAGACAGGATGAACCCCCTTTTTATTTTTTTTACAGGCCACCCATACGGCGGTTTGGTTGTTATCACGATGGCCACCGGGTGTGGCCTCGGGTTGCCAACCATCGGAAGCCTATCGTACATTTTCTTGGTTTCACTGTGAACGCGATCCTCTTCTCAAAACCTCATCTTGGGACGTGACCAATTCTATGGTCATGGTGCCAATGAGGTGAGATATATGGGGACTAACCCCAAGATAAATCATCATGTACCCTTTGCTTTTGCAGATTTCCTTGTTGGGGAAGAAGCACAGTGTGCTCTGCAGGGAGGGTCCCAATTCTATCCATCCTCATGGATATATTTTGGGATCCTTTTTGCTCATCCGAGCTCCCGTGGGCTGCTCCCTGATCTTCTTTGATTTCCTCTTCGGGTTCTCTTTCGAAGTTTTTTGGTCACCCTTGGATCTTCGGGGACTTGCTTCCTCATTGCTCAGTCCCCAGATGATTCCCCTTAAAGGGTGAATACTAACGGCCGCCTAGTCTGATAATGGCTTAAGTCCTCATCTCAGGATCGAGGTGGTGGCAGCCCTTGGGTCATTGGAGCCCCTTGTAGGCTAGTCTTCGGGGTGTCCGTGCCCGATTCAGGCCATAGGATGTGGCCGCTTCCGGGCGCACCTTTGGATGTTGCCGCTTCCGTCCTGTTTGCGGGGAGCCTAGGCTGATCCGCCGCACTGGTTTTCCCGGCCTATTCGACCTGTCTGAGCTAGCCGAGCTACCCTAGCTATTGAGCTGCTCGAGCTAGCCAAGCTACCTGAGCTAACCGAGCTACCCGAGTTACCGAGCTACCCAAGCTAGCCGAGCTATCTGAGCCACCCGAGCTAGCCGAGCTATCCGACCTGTGCATCTAACCCGAGTAGGCCGAGCTACTCGAGCTATCGAGCTACTCGAGCTAGCTGAGCCATCCGAGTTATCGAGCTACTCGAGCTAGCCGACCCATCTGAGCTACCAAGCCACCTGAGCTACCCGACCTTGCTTCCAAGCTCATCTCCCCGCTCTTCGGCTGAAAAGTTTAAAAACCCTCATCGTCTTCCCCCCTCTGGCAGACATTTGGAGTTTTTTTCTTGAAACCCCGGTGTAGTATCCATGTGGTGATGCGGCTCACTCGGTAGCCACCGGCCCGGCATTTATCCAAAGTCATGGATATGACCCCGAGGTTGCCGACCACCGCTAGAATGCTGAGGTTTTGAACGATCTTTTTCTCTTTGTTTGCTCAAAGCTCTGCTTTGGGATTTAGATCGACTGTATGGCCACGATGCCAAAGGGGTGAGCAATACCGACTATCTTTGTAAGCTTCAGATTTCAGGGTTTTGATCACTCGTGGATCCTCGGAGGCTCGCTTCTTTGTAGCATGGACTCTGAGCGATGCCCCCCTAAGAGAGTGAATATTAACGTCCATATCCTTCAGCGATAGCCCAAGCCCTCGTCTCAACAATGAGATCGTGGCAACCTATGGGTCATTGGGGTCCCTCTTAGGCTAGCCCATAGGATTTTCATGCCCAAATTGGGTCACAGGTTATCACCCCGGGTGTTGCCGCTTCCGTGCATACCCTTTTATTTCGGGGTCATCTCGGAGTTCTCTCCGTGGATGCGTACCCAATTAACACCCCCCAAACCTCCCGGTCTAAGGGAGGTGCTGCCGAATTTTTACCGGATAATTCAAAGATTGATAATATAAAAAGGCAATGACGAATGGACTTAACTCAATAATGTCATGAGCAAATCATGGGAAGAATTTCGTCTGGATTAATGTATGCCAGTACAAGACAATGCAACAATCAAATTTCAGAAACTTGCTGAAAATAAGAAAGAATGAAATAAAGAAAGTAAAGCAAGGTGTGCAAGGGATGAAATCCCCAGATCAAAGCAGAGATTTCTGAATGGGTACTGGCATGTGGCAAAAGGTGAAAATGGCATCCGTGCACATGATTCTCGTAAGGGAATTCCAAATGTAAAGAAACCCCAAAAAGTATCGTGCATGGCCCGGGTATCGATCGACCGAAGCTCTTCATCGGTCGACCGATCGGCCTTGGAGTTGACGCTCCATGCTACCAAGGTCGACCCTTTCAGCAGGCCCCTGTCCCTGGAAGTTTCGGTCGACCGAACTGAACTTTCAGTCGACCGAGCTCCCCATTT
Source organism: Amorphophallus titanum (assembly GCA_024336825.1). Lineage (NCBI taxonomy): Eukaryota > Viridiplantae > Streptophyta > Magnoliopsida > Alismatales > Araceae > Amorphophallus > Amorphophallus titanum. Next base: position 29,111,832 of record JANBPO010009603.1, read on the forward strand.
CAAAAAAAAATAACAAAACAACAGGATAAAAAAATATTGGGATCTCATGTGTTACTAGGGGAGAGTCGACTCAAGGGGTCGACTCCCTCCCAGGATCTACCACACCTGAAAATCAAGGGTGAGCCTCCCATCACTAGCTCAGTAGGGGTCTCGTGGAATCCCAACCGAAAACAACGGTGGTAGCGGAGAGCAGCAACTACAGTAAGAACAACAACAACAGCAGGAGTAGCTACAACAGCAACGATAGAAAGTGCAGCTGTACACGAATCCCCAAAACACAGCAGTCGATGAAACCATGGCTCTACTACTACTACTACCGAAAAGGAAACCAACACCCCGATCTCTCAGTCGGGAGACCACCAGACCACGAACCACCCTAGTCACACTACTAGGAAAACGCCACGACACCTCTGTCGTGGAGGCCTGTGCTCCCACACGAAGGTCCACACCGAAACCACATGGTTCGAAAACACGGTCATGACCTCGCCGTTATGAACTCTACACCGTCTAGGGGAAAATCCTCGGTGACGCTCACCGGAGACCCTAGACCTCGACTTCGGGAAAACACCCAAAAATTATATGCAAAACCATGTCTCGCGGATGAGAAATAGAACCTTGAGTCACGATAACTCACGTCACGTGACGGGAGTACCTGCCCACCAGAAGCAAGGCCGGATGCGTCCACTGATGTCTTAGTTCGTAGCCTCAGGTGTCTCCCTACGATGCCCCAGGCGGAGACTGAGACACTGTACAGTAACCAGGAACACAGAACAAGGACTAACTGGGGTCACACTCGTCAACGTGGGTCCGATGCCCCCAGCCACGTGTGCACACACAGACCATATGTCCTAGGTCAGATCCTCTAGCTAGTTCTTCCACAAACCCCGGACTCAGGCTGCACAAAGGGGCCCTATGGTAACCAGCCTAAAAATTATCTCTCTTAGGTCACGCTCTCCACCACTCCCAAGTGGGTCCGCACATGCGTGTGCAGGAAAGCTACGACTAGTGGGGGTTCACTAAATATGAACACTAAAAATCACGCACGCACCCATCGCAAGTAACGTGGGGTAAAAGGTGGCTCGCGACCACCAGACTCTGGACAGCCCACTAGACCTAATAAAATCAACAGTCCTTGAGTCACGAGACTTGAGTCAAGATCACTGCACGTGATGACACAACGTCATCAATCTGGCCTAATCCCTAGGTTTGAAATCACGGTGACACAATTCCCAAGGTAACTCACAAGCCGTCGAGCTGATCCCTTATCTAAGGAACACACGGGAAACCTCCAGTCCCAGGCTAGTTAACTGGACTCATAGTCCAAGGCCACACGTATGGCCCACTCAGGAACCACTTTTTGAAAAAACCCACGTCGTGTGGGGAAGACCCTCCACACTCATACAGCCTCATGGTGACTCAATCTAGCGAAAATACAGGAGCCCGGAACACAAAGGGCCTCCCCGGACCCTTAAGACCATGGGCACACAAATCGAGGTAACACGACACCTCTGGACACCCCTGAAAACACAAACATAGGACCCACAAGTGTCCAGGACATCCACGAGACTGAAGGTCAACCATTGGGTCACAACCAGGTATGACTGGGGGCCAACACAACGCGACCAGAACATAGCTAGTGTGAAAAACCAAGTGGCGGTCCTCCCAGGACCGTCACTCCAAGTGGAGGCCCTATAAGGACCGCAAACCTAGTATAGCGGTCCTCTCTGGACCACCAACCGTGGGGAACCCCAGGAAAGGAAACGGTCTTCCATAAGACCGCAACCCTAGTGGCAGTCCTGGCCTGACCGCTAACATCATTTAGCGGTTAGTCGCAAGGCCGCTATTGCACGGGGAACACAGGGCACAATGCAGCCATGCCCTGGCCGCGACTCAGAGAAACGGTCATCCACCTGACTGCCAACTTTGAGGAGTCAACGAGAAATGATCACGGATTGGCGGTCAATCGCAAGACCGCAACTACCCCATGCGGTCACCTCTAGACCACAAAACCTGCCGACACTTCTGGGTCGAATAGAGGCCCCCAGCGGACCGCCTCTATGCAATGGTGGCTACTGGTATGACCACTACTTCCTCCCAAGTGTAGAAATGGCGAACATGGTAGAAAACTCCATTCCATGCCCTGTTCACACCCATGTGAAGGGAAAAATAAGGGGAAACCATTCCCCAACCTCTCTAGCACCGAGAGGACCCATTTAAACCCCAAAAATGATATCAAAACAACCGATCTGACTCACACCCCAAAACGTGTATTTTCTCCAAAATGTAGAAATAATCTCGCTCAGCTCACCATGGCCCACAAAACTCGTGAGAAAGGAAGTACAGAGGTTAAGGATCTGTCTCCCTACCTCCACCAAAGATTCCGTGCCGAGGACACCGATCCGCCAAGAAAACACCGTTTAAACCCTCGTCGGCTCGTAAACCTACGAACCGCCTCCACTATCACGATCCTCGTCCCATGCTCGATGCTCCTCACCCCACGAGCAGCGCTGCCCTGCCCTCGCCACCTCCGTTGGCCACCTGGAGTGAGAGGGGGAGAGGGGAGAATGTGAGAGAAGAGAGAGGGAAAAGGGAGAGAAATGAGAGATGGGGAGAGAGAAAAGGGTTGGGGGTTTATATAGAAAATCTAAAAATTCTAAAAAATACCAAAAATAGGATAAAATACTCCCCACGATCCTCAGAAAATGCACAACGCACTGGTAATGTCTTGGAGTCAAAAAATGCAATGGTTCACCCTGTACAGTCCGTAAGCTCGATAGAGGAAAAACACGTGTAAATCACAAAATAGTCAATTTCTCCCACACCCATGAGGATTCCCTTCCTCAAGGGCTCCTGGAGGACCCGTCCAGGGTTATCTCTCTCCAGGGAAGAGAGGGGTCCGCCCCTCCTCTCCCATCTGTCACTACTGAGGGTACTCAACCCTCCCTTCCAGATACAAAATGCTCGTAGTGTAGGAGAATTTTCTGCCTTGGTGGGCACTGGTCTGAAGTCTAGAAGATTTGGTTCAGGTCAAGATAGAGACAAAAATAAGTCCAGCAAGACTTCAACCATTGTGGAAGGGACAAGCCTGATGGAGTCAAATGTTGGGACTTACATCCTGAGTAAAAAAAAATCCAAAAATTCAGAAATGGTAACCAGGGATAGCAAGCCAAAGGGAATATGGCAGCCTCCCACATCTGTGTAGTCAATCTACTTTGTCTCCAGAACGTAGGTCTGCTTTTCTCAGCTTCTCCTCTTCTGAGGTGATCCTCTTAGGATATTACACAGCTTTAGAGGCTCCTTTTATAGTTGGGATCTACTACCGCTCTACCTTTCTCCTCAGTCAAGTATCACTGGTGTTGCCTCCCATATCAAAATGGGGTAACTGAGAGAAAAATAGGCAATTGTTAGAGACAACGCGGGCTTTACTGTTTCAACATGGTCTCCCAAAGAATTCTGGGGAGAGGCAGTCCTCACTGCTGGGTATGTCATCAATAGAATGCCACTCAAGAGTTATTGGGTGTAGGTTGTCCATTTCTCTTCTGTTTCCATGTCGCCTCTTGTTTTCTCTTCCTCTCAGGGTCTTTGGTTGTTTATATTTTATTCATTGGCTGCAACTTGGTCATATTAAACTTGATCCCAAGGCCATTAAATGTATGTCTTTGGTTATTCCTCAATATAAAAGGGGTAAAAATGTTGACCCCAAAACTGGGGAAAAATGTACCGAAGAATGTCACCTTTGGTGTGTTAGAATCTTATTTCTCCTCACTGACTTCTTCCCAGTGGGAAACTACCCTACTACGTGGAGGAACATTACACCTAAAAATGAGAGGTGAGTTTTATCTCATTAGTGTAGGTGTCCCGTGGATCCCCACCACAATACAATGGCAATAAATAACAACAATAACAATAACAACAATAGCAGCCACAGGTGGCGGAACACAACACTCTGATCTACTCCTATGCTCAAGAGGGAAATCTCGACATCCATGGTTGGAAAACTACTAAACTAATCGGCGAAAGAAAAATGGCTACACCGCCGAGAAACCCCGGACATATATGTCGGGAGGACCTTGACCTCGTTGTTAGAAACCACAACTAAAGTTACCCGGTCAAGAAGCACTACCTCCACTCTCGGGAGAATCGCAACCTCACAGTCGGGAAAATTAGAACCACGGGTGACTGGAGAACCCACATGTTAGTACTGGCTGGATGTGTCTATTGACATCTTACACCACGCCTATTTTCCCACGCCTATCCATCTCCACACTAGGAACATGGCGGAGAAATAATGGTCTACAATCTATCCACCTCCCTCAAGGAGTGTGGCAGAGACATGACAACACTAGGACTAACGGGGGTCGTACTCGTCAGTATGGGTTCGAAGCCCCCAACCACGTGTGTACACACAGACGGGCTGCCCCCCCACCCAGTCATGGTCTTATGGCCGATTTTCCTCCTAAACTATTTCTCAGGTTGCAACAGAAGAGGGGTCGTATGATAACCAGCCTACATCGTCTCACGGGAAAGCTCTCGACCTCGCAGTCGGTAAGTGTCTGCACTCAGCAAGTTACTATTGTCAGCCACACAGTCGGTACGTGCAAGACACACAGTAAGCTACGCCAGTGGGGTATTACAAGCTACGCTAACAGGGTACTACTCCGAAAGAACTTTAACTTATGTGGTCACATAGAAACCATCAATTACTCACGCACACTAAGATTGCAGTATGACACGACCTTACGCTGCTAAACCACCCTAGGTAGGACAACAGAAACCAATGATTGCCGGCTCACTAAACTCACACGGGAACAACCCTTCGCGGGTACACAAGTCACGCGGGAATGACCCTCTACGGGTACACGGAATGTACGTGAGTACACAGAATCACACAGGCATACCTTCCGCGGAATCACATTAGCCACGGACACTCGGAAACATGAATCCGGATAGACGGGGGTGTCCGGGAGACACTGGACTGGGCGGCTACCTAGTTGGCCACCCACTAGGGCTGGGCGACCAACTTTGGCCACCTAATAGAGCACCTTCACTGGGCGGCCACAGAGTTGGCCACCCTCTAGTGCTAGGCGGCCAGCCATCTGGCCGCCCACTTGGGCACTACCCATAGGCGGCAAGCGTGTTGACCGCCCTCCTGGGCAACATTGGGCGGCCAGTTCTTTGGCCGACTAGAAGAAGCCTGGCGGCCATCGAGTTGGCCGCCTTCTGCTGGGTTACACCGGATAGAACACCCCTCCGGGGTGTCATTCCACACCCCATTCACCTCAAAACGAAGGGGAAGTACAAGGGAAACACTCCCCGACATCTATTCCACCGGAAAATAATATTTAAACTACAAATCGACACCCAGATCGATAGAAATCCGTCTCACAACCCCGGGCATGATTTTTTCTCAAAATATGAAATAAACTCTCTCTCGCCCTCACCACAACACGAAATCGTGGGGCGGTAGCAAATAAAGGTCCGTGATCCATCTCTACTTTTCATGAAGCTTTACTGCGTTAAAAACAATAAACTCTTCTCCCCGTCCCTTCGGGTGACGAATACCTCCTTTTGACTTGGACCTCTCGTCCAGGTCATTTGAACCAATAAACTCTTCTCTCCGTCCCTTCGGGTGACAAATACCTCCTTTTGACTTGGACCTCTCATCCAGGTCATTTGAACCGAACAAACTCTTCTCACGGTCCATTGGGACGATGGATACTTCCTTTGACTTGGACCTCGCGTCCACATCACTGAATGAACGAACTTTCACCTCCATCCCCTTCGGGCGCCCAAGCGAGACCGGTTAGTAGTCCGCTTCGCACGGTGGAGTGGTCCCCTCATCCTTCCCCTGGGAGGGCGAGCACTCTCCTATGTGCTAACATGAACGCCTACCCAGTTCTCCCTGGGTGAGCTATCGCAAAGGCTTACACCCCGTCGATGCATTTCAAGCGAGGCGCAAAAAAAAAGAAAGAAAAAAGGGGGAAAGAAGGACTGTCGAGGCCGCACACAAGAGATATACACAATAAGGTAGTTCTATTCCTTTCAATCAAAAGGGGGATACACGTGCTTCGGGACATACCCTTGGTTACATGTCAAAAAAAAGAGAAAAAGAAGAAGAGAAGAGAAAGAGAGAGAAGCAGAGTACAAGAGGAGGGTCGAGGAGAGCAGCGCTCAGTCGATGCCCTGGAAGATATCCTTGAGGGGGAGAATCTCGATGCAAGGAAAGTCTGCCATGTCGCGCAATCGGCCCCTCTGCTCCTCGAGATGCGCCAGCTCCGTTTCCACGGACGCCGCCTCGGCTCTGGCAACGGCGAGTGCCTCGCTCTCCCTTTTGACGGTCGCCTCGGCCTCGGCCAGCTCAAACCTGACTGCAGCGAGATAGCCCTCTAGTTTCTCGATTCTATTCCTAAGGGCGTGGACGTCGCGGTGACCTCCTTCCAAGGCCTTCTCATGCTGTTCCTCGTTGCTTCGACGCACCCCCAAAGCTTGCAGATATTCACCCTCTTGGGCCTTGATGGTGGCAAGCTCGTTGGGGGCCCGAGTCTCAAGGAATTCACGACGGTTCACGTATTTCAACAATAGTAGGACTCGTCGCGACCATTCCTCCAGCCGGCAACCCAGCACTTGTAGTGCACCGGTTAGCTACATCACTATCACATGCGCCCCTCGGTATGTAAGGGAGGGGTCGGCAAGCATCATCGATCGAAGCGTCAACAGCATCTGCCGAACCAGTGTGTCCGAAGCGGTGTGGCCGATTGAAGGTACCACCAGAAGATTAAACTCCACCGCGCTGTCCACGACAGCCCATATCTCTACATCCACCGTGGTCGAAGAAGAGGGAAGTGCCATGGCCAAATCACTGGGCCCTCCTACTTCAAAGGATAACTCTAGACCAGCCACCGCCAGGGGAGCAGGCGAAACCATCACCGGATCCCTTGACACCGTCGCTTCGCGGCCTGGCAAGACAGGGGTCTCGCTCTCGATCGGGGGAGGGATGTCAAAGGAAATTGGACTATACATTATTGCCAGGAGACCCGCAGCCCCTTCTACTTGCACTTCCTCCTCCCCGGGAATGGCGATGCTTGCCAGGATCCCCCGTAACAGCTGGGTCTCCTCCGGTGTCGAGAGCATCAAAAGAGGCGGAAGAGGAAACATTAGCTCCAGGCTGGCCCCTGACTACAGAAGTGACACCAGTGGCTCCACCTCCGACCCCCAGAGTGATCTCAGCCTGTCTGCTCCTGTGGGACTGAGAAGCTCCCTCCTCTTGGGGATAGCCCTGCGAGCTCCGGCAGTGCGCGCTTCTGGGAGCTCTCCCTCCTCCTAAATATACAAGACAGGGTTAGTCACCCATTGCCTGAGGCGAATCACCCAAAAGTCATAATAGGAGAAAGGGAGGGCTGAAAGGTCCCCATGCTCACCTCATCCACCGGGACTATGCTGCCCTCGGGCGCGATCTCCCCCTCCTCCAGAGGCTCGTCCATCGACCTGGGGGTATCGAAAGTTTTTACAGCCGCCTCCCGCTGCATAACTTCAAATAAAGACCCCAGCTTTTCTGGGCCTGCGTGGACTCCCTCCGGTCCACCGACCGATAGGCCCGGGGCGGTGACCTCTGCAACCTCCGATAGGTGTAGCTCCTGAAAGTCAACAAGCAGCAGGCACAAGATCAGTGGATGGTCACGGGGGGAAGCCCTAAGCCAATGGACTCACACTTACAGGGGGCGGCTCAGGAGGTCTGGACTCCTCGAGCACGCCTTCCCCCGAAACCACCTCGTCAGAGGAATAATCATAATCCACCTTCTCGTCTGATGAGGACGCGGTCCGAGCGGGCACTTCCCTTACCTACGTGGGAGTCTCCCTCACGGGGTCGATAGATGGTGCTTCCTCATGCGGGCTTGGCAACAGGGAGTTCCCAGACCTTAGCCTCCTCCTCATGTAGACGCGCTCCTCTGGGCGAACTCCCAGGCGCACCTTCGGTTCAGTGACCGCGTCAGGGCCTGCCAAACAAAATAAGATTCGGATCGAGTTGGAGCCGGAGAGTCCCCGAAAGATCAAGGAAGGTATCTAGGGTAGCAGAGATGGTTACCCTCTCTGACGTCTACGGCAGGAGGCGGCTCATGGCTAGCCTCCTCAGCAAGAGCTGCGGCCTCGAGAATTGCAGTCTCCTCCGCACTGGCTGAAAGGAAGAAACATGTGTGTTATGCATGCATAGAGATCTCACCCTGGGAGGTGACTAAATCTTGAAGAATATCGGTGCCCTGGGAACCTTACCTGCGGGACAGCTTAGTTCAGTTCGGGCCGCGAAAAATTGTGCGAAAGAAGGGACTGAAGGCGGAGGGGAAGCTGAAGCGGTCCGAATAGCCTCCACCCTCCTTCGCTCAACCTCCTTCCGCCCAGCTATTTTCGCAGCACCCAACGCCTTCTCTACGGGCGACCCCTTTTGAGGTCCTTCGGTGGCCTTGGGTGAGGGAGTTGGAGTGGATGACGGCTCTGACCCAACCCAGGCCTCACCTGCGTCGGGGGTCAGCGAGGGCATCAGTTCCTCCCTAGCTGATGAACAAAAAGCAAAGACATCCAGGTGTAAGCAGCCCGTTCCGACACAGAAATAAAACTCCACTTGGAAGACGCTTTTGACAGAGGAGTCTCACCTGTGGGTTGGCTCGGTTCAATCCGATTGACCTCGAACTCCTCGAATGACGAGACCGGAGGTGGCAGGGGAGCAGTCTCTGCAGCCTTGGCGGCCTCCGTCTTCCGATGCTTAGCCTCCCGCCGCCCAATAACCTTTGCCTCATCCAGGGACTTCTTCACGGGTGATCTTGCCCGGGACCTCTTTGCGGGCGGAGGCAAGGGAGTTGTAGTTGGGGCCGGTAGAGTCGCCTCGAAATGCACCGACTTCTCTGCCTGCCGGAGGAGGTTGCGATAAGTCACCATCTGCGTGCTGTCCGGATGGTCTGTGAAGAGGAAGGACAGAAAAAGTGAAGAATTGGTTAGCATTCAACACCCTGAAAGAGGCAGCCACGAACGCAAAGGAAGAGAAATGTCAAATACCATGTGGGCCAGTGTAGAGCCACAATGATATCGACCAGTAACTGAGGGATGGCTCCTTGTCACGGCGGGCAGCCTCTCGGACCAGCCAGCACACATCCCCGATCGTCTGGCAGTGATCGGCAAGGGTGGCTAAGCCCGCATGGTTCTTGGCAGACAGATGGCAAAATAAGTTGAGGTGGTCCATCCCCCATCCTTCGGCATAATAGTAGGCGACGTGCAGACGCTTGCCTAGGATGGCCGCCGACCGAGCTTCAATCATCAGCCCATGCACTCGTTGAAGGACATAAAACTAGGTGGTGTCTTTATAGTTCTGCGGCTTCCGCTCTTCCCTCCTCACGAATGTGCGGTAGGGGCAAATCAGGTCCTTCTCAACCCGCCAGCTGGTTGCAGGGGTGCCTTCTTCTTCTGCCGGCAGTGAATAATTAATCAGCTCCAGGTGGTCAGTTCTGATGCAACAGAGGTCCCACAGGGTCTTCTTAAAGTCATCTTTCACCACCGGAGGCAGCTTGACCTGTGGCGCCGATTTTCCCTCTCGGGCTGCCTTACAGGCGGTCATGTAGTTGGCCACATCCTTGCTCTTGCCATGCCACAAGCGTAGGAGGTGCTCAGGATCAATGTTGAGGACGGGCATGGGTTGCCAGTTCAGGAACCTTCTCTCTGCCCCGTCCCAGCAATCGGTCTTGTGTGACCGATAAAAGGCCGTGCGGGCGTTCCACCACTTTACATATTCGGGTGTCACCTGAGGGACGCGACCAGGGCCTGGCACTCTAAAGGTGGCGGCATCTGCCCAGTGGAAGAAGTCCCACCAGACCCTGGCATTCTCCGCGACCAAGCCTCCCCGGAGGGGCAGCGTCACCAGGCTAAACTGGGCACTGTGTATAGGAATATGCTAGTCATATCCGAAATTTCAACCAAAGCGAAAGGGGTAATACGGTTCCAGCAGCAACGTCTCCCCCTTTTTGAACGCCAGCATGCTGGGACGGATGGACAACGCCCAGTCCCTTAGCTCAGGTTCCAACAACAGGCGGACCACATTTTCTTGGCTAATTGGGTGGACGTACTTCTCCACCTGATCATCCTTGCACTCTCTTCTGCTGTTCACCAGGGGGCTGGAATGCATAGCCAGTGCCCAAAATTGAATAGTCACGGTGGCATCTTGAAGGACTGTTGTCAATAGGCCCCAGATATCATATAGCCACAAAGAGGTAGAGCCCGGCTCAGCACTGGCAAACTCCAGCATTCACGGCACTAGCCCCCAATCCTGGATAGCACGCGGGGCGAACTCCGAAAATAGAGATCAAACCCACGCATTGAAGAAATGCAATTGGCACACGTACCAGGCCTACCGCGGAAACTGGTGGGTGCTGATATCCCCTAGCGCCTTGTATATCAGGCAAAGGGTAGCTGGGCATAGAGACAGCTTAATCCCCTATGCCATCTGGCACACCGAGTAGATCGCATCTGATCGGATCATTGTTTCATCTCCCTACGGCATTGCAAATGAGCACAGCTGGTACATTAAGTACGTCGCATAGTGCATCAGCAGATCGATCGCCATCGGGTTGGACCCGCTCTGGCGCCCCCTGGAGGGCATCTTCGCATCCGTATTGGGCTTCGCACGCTTCTTGCAGGCAACGATGGTGCTGACGCATAGGAAGTCTTCATACTACTTTGGCCCATCATAGAAGTATTGCAGCCATAGGGTCATCCTGACCCTCTTCCTGTCCCCGCGGCGAGACTACCTTTCACCATGGGCCGACTGATATAGCTCTCAGTACGCCTTCATCAGGTACCGATATGAGTATCCCAAAGAATAATGGCCATCCCCGTTAGTTTCATCGTTAATCAAGTCCGGGAGGCACACCTCTTCATAGGGTTTCCCGTCTATGGGCAAGCCGCTCAACTAGCTGAGGCTCCAGAAGTCTAGTGACGTCTCGCCCTCCATCGTGTAAAAAGTGTTAGTCTCTGTGCTGAAGACTTCAATCATTCCGCAGTAGAGCCCCTTTGAAATGGAATAGCCATAGCAGGAGGCGTAGACGTTATGATAAATGCCGGCCCGAATAAGGAGTGGGGAGATGATGTGACACCACTAGGGGTAACGCAGCAACAAGACAAGGACCCTCGGACCTACTATGCAAACACAGTCGACAATAGAGCGAGGTCCTCGAAAGTGGCCGAACCACCGTTGCACACACACGAACCCCGGGTGACGGATCCTAAAAACATGCTCATGCTAACTTTTACAGATCAGGTTCCATACTTATTAAATTTTAAAGATGCATTAATTATTAGATGCTCTAGAAGAATTTGCGTCAGGGGTAGTGGGCGTACATCAATTTGCATCTATATAGCATACGCTAATTCAAGAATTAGCGTTCTTTTAGGATAACGCCAATTAAGTCTTGTCCCCTGTACTGGTAGTAAATTTCTCATGAAGGCTAAAAGAAACTACATAAAACAATCATGAAACATGCAGAATGCAATAGAATATGTAACTAACCTAAGAACTGGATGCATGATTCCCTTATTAATCAGGTTTAGCTTATAATTATTGAGACCACATACCTTTACATGCGTGGAAGGAGGAAAATTAAGTAGACAGGAGGAAAAATAGAGGATGCAGAGGAAGAAGCCCCACGCTTCTTCTTACTCGTCCTACAGCAACAGCCACAGCAGCAAGCATACAGGAGGAAGGGGAAGAAGATCAAGACGTCGAGGGAGATGTTCCTCCACGAATGACAGAGGGAGTCATCGATGCACAGGTAGTAGATCAGGAAGAAGAAGGCTCCACGGTATGAACAAAAGCACCAACAGGATGCTTCTGCTATCATAGGGGTTTTTATTTATAGGATTCTTGGCCTCCTATAGTCTTAAGTCGAATAGGGATCCTAATCCCCTTCAAACTTCCAAGTTTGATTCTATCCCTTCGAAAACTTCTGTCGCAATCCCAGTTTGACCAAAACCCTAAAGCACAAGTTGACCTAACCTTCGAATAGGACTCTACCGAGTTATGTAAAGGCCCATCAAAGCTTATTAGTATTGGGCCCAGAAAAGGCTTTAGCTATTGGTTTATTTGTTTTGAATGTGGGTTTTTAACTATTAGGTCTTTAATGGTTTAAATATTTAAATCATTTTTTAAATTAGATTTTGGGGTGCTACACCCTCCCCCACTTAAAAGAATTTGGTCCCCAAATTCAAGTGCATGTAAATAGGGAGGGTGCAGATTACTTACAATTCGAATAGTTCTGGGAATCTCTTACGCATCGATTCCTCCATATCCCATGTGGCTTCCTGTTCCGAGCATTTGCTCCACTGAATCTTCACCATGGGAATAGTCTTGTTCCTTAGCACACAGACCTTACGATCAAGGATCCTCAATGACTTTTGCTCATATGTCAGATCCTTTTGTATCACCAAGTCGTCATGTTCTATAAAATGTAACAGATCATGAACATACTTCTTCAACATGGAGACACGAAATACATTATGGACTTTAGATAGTTGAGGTGGCAAGGTGATCCAGTAAGCAACCTCGCCAACCCTTTCTAGAACTTCAAAGGGGCCGATATATCTTGATCTAAGCTTACCCTTGACACTAAATCTTCGAATTCCTCGACCTGGGGAAACCTTAAGGAATACATGGTCTCCAACTTGAAACTTCAGGTTCCTCCTTCTAGTATCGGCATATGTCTTTTGCCTCAATTGAGCCATCTGAAATCTTTCTCTAATGATTTGCACTTTCTCAGTTGTGTCCCTTATTAGGTCTGGGCCTAAAAGTTACTTTTTCCTAACTTCATCCCAGCATATTGGTGAGTGGTAACTCTTTCCGTATAATACCTCAAATGGTGCCATCTAGATGCTAGCTTGATAGCTATTATTGTAGGCAAATTCTACCAGAGGTAGATGATCATGCCAACTGTCATCAAAATCTATAACATAAGCCCTGAGCATGTCCTCCACTACCTGGTTTGTTCTTTCCATCTAACCATCTATTTGGGGATGAAATGCGGTGCCGAAATTCAATCACATCCCCATGGAATGCTGTAGACCCTTCCAAAAGTGTAATATAAAGCGTGAGTCTCGGTCAGACACAATCGAGACAGGTACTCCATGCAATCTAATGACCTCCTTGATATATAAGGTTGCTAGGATGTCGACTGACCATCGTCTCTTGATGGGCAGAAAGTGTGTTGTCTTAGTCAATCGATCAATAATTACCCATATGCTGTCATGTCCGCCCTTTGTTTTAGGCAAACCCATAATGAAGTCCATCCCTATATTCTCCCACTTCCATTTAGGAATCCCCAAGGAATGTAATTTACTGGAGGACTTTTGATGTTTTGCCTTAATCTTTTGGCACGTAAGGTAGCGAGAAATGAAATTCGCTACCTCTCTTTTCATGTTGGGCCACCAAAAGTTTCTCTTCAAGTCTTGCTAGTACATCTTGGTAGCGTCAGGGTGAATAGTATATCTTGAACAGTGAGCTTCATCTAGGATCTTGTTCTTCATTTCTGGGCAATCGAGAACACAAGTCGTCTCATGAAATAGCAGTCTTCCATCAGTTTCTATCTTGAAATCAGGTTGCTGATCCAGCTTGCCTTTGATCTCTACCAGTACTGGGTCATCATCTTGTAGCTCCTTGATTTCGGAAAGCTAGTTTGGATGTAAGCTCATGTAGGATAGAATAACACATTCTTTCTCCTTATCTATATCGAGGTTTAACTTGGAGAATTGTTCCAGCATCTTCCACTCTTAGATCATGCAACTAGCCAGTAGTGCTCTCGACTTCTAACTAAGGGCATCAGCTACAGGGTTACCCTTTCCAGGATGATATTGTATAGAGAAGTCGAAGTCCTTGAGATATTCTAGCCAGCACCTTTACCTCATGCTCAACCAATTTTGAGAGAATAAGTATCTCAAATTTTTCACCCGGTCTAGCGAACCCCTGCTCCTAAAGCCACAATCGGCCAGAAATTGGGTCCACCAGGTCCTCGGTGCCCTCGATCGAGGCACCTTCGCCCCAGTCATCACCGCTGTTGCCAGTGCCTACCTCAGGGGCTTCAGTGCCCCACCAGTGCCTCGGCTCCCGGATGACAAGCCCCGGCTACCCCGGGGCCACTGCTCCACCAGTCGCTCAACCTCGTGATGGATCCAGGCGAGGCAGGTTCTTAGGTACCTATCGTCCAGTGGAATGGGAGGCAAATCCTCCCTCAGCAAATGACTCTACTCCTCCTTTCGGATCGTGGAGGACTTCTGTCGGTACAAGTGACTGTGTTCAAACCACCACCTGGCGTAGTGGACGTCAAACCATCCTCGGTGTCCCTGTGCCAGCATCGGAAGCCGCTCTGGCTCTCGGCAGCAGTAGAAGTCCCACCATGCTACCGCTAATAAGTGGGTGCCCTTCCCTCTGTACTACCAGCCCGTGAAAGGGAACTCTCGGTTCAGCGGGATCCCCTGGTCATAGCCAAAGTTCTAGGCGAACCTGTAAGGGTAGTACGCCTCTAGGGAACTAGTCACAGATCGGTGAAGTGCCAACACCGCTGGTCGAGTGCTCATCACCCACTCTGTCCGCAGTCTGGCATCCTGCTGTCTCTGATGTTGGTGGGCGTTGGCCGCTCCTCCACTCAACGTCCCTAGAAATAGGTTGGAGTCCCTCGTGGCGCTGTCGAATGGCAACCCCTCCTCACCCCGGCCAGGCAGGTAACAAAGGGCTCTCCTAGCCCCCTCTAGCTGTGCCTCGGCATCTCCATCGGGCTGCCCAGTGAAGCTGAATAGCAAGGGTGCCGCTAGGTTCACTACCGTCCCCCGAGTCACCAGCCCCGGAAACAACAGTCTAGCCCACGCACTCAGGTAGTGGGTCGGCAAGAGCAGACTCCTCTCTCTAGGCATCGAGTGCATTGCCAGAACTCCCAGCCCCTGATAAACACTGGCTAGCGCGGTAGGAGCCAAGGCCAACTGTCTCCCCTCTGCCAGCAAGCACGCTGGCCACAGTAGCTTGGCCCTTAGTAGGCCATCTTCTTTGTGCGGGACCACGAACTTCGCAAGCCAGTACGCCAAGTAAGTGGCCAGGTGTGTCACGTTTGACAAACCATGGGGATTCCACCACTCCTACGGTGCGTAAATATATCAGGAGTGTGTCTGGAATCGTAGCTCCACCTCAGTGTATTCCTCCCACAGAGTCTGATCCCTGGCAAACTTGTGATAAAAACAAAAGGGGCCGTTGTAGAAATGACGGATCCATATGTTCAACAGCACCCTGGGAGTCTGTGTAGCTCGGTCTCTCCCTGCTAGGGCCAGGTCCCTCCAGGTCTTCAGAAGATACAGGTAACTATGTGGAACCCGGTATCCCCCCTGTCCGTCGGTATGACTGCAGTGGAGATCATCTAGTACCACCTCCTCATACCCCTCGCCGTTGATCGGCAACCTAGAGATCCGATACAGAGACCACAAGTCGAGTGAGGTCTCCCCCTTTGCCATTGCCACCATGTTCCATTGGCAGTTGAAATGCTCTAGCAGCGCCTACAGCAGCCTAGTGTAGCAGGGGTACGCGTACAATGCAGTAGTGACAGCGTACCTAATCACAGCTCTGTCCAGCAACACCCAGTAATGGTCCACGATCCCCATCAACCACTCGGTGGCCCCCTGACGGTATCTGTGTGATGGGATCACTACCCAGCAACCGTACCAGCTAAGGACAGTCTGCCGCATAACTCCATCCAGAAGGTTGTGGTCATCGTAGCCTTCTCCAGCATACTACAGGCCGGCGGGCTCCAGCACCAGTCCGACTGTTCCCTCTGTCTCTATCTAGTGATGCCTATGTAGTTCCTAAGAAGCGGGGCCTATCGGCCCAACCCTGACTCCGAACAGCTCGGCCCTGCTAAAGAACCCCAGGCACTCAACACTTGGGAACTGACACTATCTCCAATAGTCCCTGAAAAAACTTGGATAGCTGTAAAATGCAACTCCGTGCAGGCTGTCCCTGCCTATCAAAATTGCCCGCTCCAGCCGACGACGGGCTCCAGTGACCTACGACTCATCCTCCTCCTTGCCAGGAGGGACATAGCTCCTGATGAACTCAAAAGGTGATGGTCCAGGGGAAACTCCACGGGGTAACCTCCACTCCAGTCATAGGTGCATAGGTCGCCTGCCTCTAGAATCCGGGCCACCTCTATGGTCCCAACTCCAACTGCCCTCTCACCAACTAGGCCCTAAGCTACTAGCATACTACCCAAATCCAGATGCTCTGCATTAGCCACGATGATCACTGGTGGACCCAAAGGAGGCATAGGTCGCTCAGTCCACCGCACCCTGCGGTCCTCATCCTGGGCCGCACGTCTCGGGACCCGCTCATCTCTGCCAAATCGTGCCATAGTTGCAAAATAAGGCACACAAAAATGGTTAGCACACTAGAAAGTCAACATATACAACATGACAAAGCAAAGGCATATGAAGTGTCAAAATATAACTACAATGACTCAGAACAAGGGGCTCACGGGCCGCACGCACTCGTCTCCGCCTCCAACGCATGCCCCGTGGGGGGCATTTGTTGTACCCACATAATTTCTCGACAAAATGCCAAGAAATAAGGGTTTAGGAATTTTCCCGAACACCTTTAAGGCATGGGCTACCTAGCCCCTTCTACCAGTCCATAGGGATCTGTGTCGTGAGAAAGACCCCATTTTTAGTTGTTCTTTCCCATCTCCACCTCTGCTTTCTTTTCCGTAAGCCCCTTGAAACCCTAATGAAAACCTTTGCTTGAGAAGGCCCCAGGGACCAGAGAGCAATAGAAGATTGCAACGCACCCCCCGTGCCCATTACACGAAAGGAAGGATTCAAAACCCGGGTAATTAATGGCGAGGCCACCTTCGGAGAGGTCTTTTCCTGCTCGCTCTCCCTCTCGTCCTTGAACAGTACCAGTATCTAGCGCGTCTGGTGGTCAGATGGCCAAAACAAGGCTGCTTTTCTTTGCCAGTCTCATGGCCATGGGATAGATTGACAGTGAGGGACAACTGTCCAACCAGTCAATTCGCAACAGTACAAGCTCTGTACTACTACTAGTCTTGATCCCATTAAAACCATTATCTTCCATCAGCCTTTATGCCAATCCAAAACCATCCATTCAAAATCCAGCAAAAGACGGAGGAGGAGGAGGAGGAGGAGAGAATTTTTTATATTTTTTCATAATAAGAGAGGGAGAAGAGGAAAGGAAGAGGGAGATGGGAATCTTCAATATTAATAGATATTTGTTATTCAATGGCATTAATAAGATGTGAAGCTTCAATGGGTTTGGGTTTTTGAGATAAGGCACCCGCGAAGGGGCTTTGACCAGAAGTTTTACATCCTTTGGATGAAAAATTCTCATGTTTTTTTTTCCTCGAGCATGGACGTAACAGCAACGTGCATCCAGACAAAATATTGGATGTGAGTCTCTATGATGAGCTTGATATATTCTAGGAATGATGGAGGAAGGGCCCCAAATTGAAGAAAAGAGCTTCTCGTGTGAGCGAGTGTCCATATGCCAGTGGTGCTGCTCTGTTGTTGCATAAAAGAGAATGCAACGATTCTCCTCGCCAAGGGTTGGTTCGGAAAACTTGAAATGGAATCATGTCAGGTAAAGCATGTCGTTAGTAGCTTCCCCCACTAATTTCTAAATAGTTTTGACACAGCTTTTCTCTAAACTAATGACTTTTGCCGCTTAAGTAGGTTCTAAAAAGCAAATTGCTTTCCTGTTCTTGGCCATTTCAGATGCGTAATTGATCAATGGCACTTGAAGCATGTGGAGGATCTTGATTGGAGTCACTCCCCTCTGCATGCAAATTGCATGGTCTCTGCATGGCAGATTTTCTAGTGGGAATGATTTGATCTGAGGATAAAGTGAGACAATTTAAGGGAGGGGACGCGGGAGGTGGCGTGGGTCTCAGGTACAGATAGTGTATTTTATATACATATATATATATATATATCCTAATTCCAATCTTTTTGATTAGTATAATGATGACTGAATCCACCAACTATGCCCATGCCCACACTTTGGCAAGGAATGATGCCCCCTGACCACGGTGCCGCACCATTCACCACATTCTGCTCTCCCCTCCCCTCTCCCCACTCCTTTCACTTTCACCAGTTCCTCCTCAAGTAGCTAGTAAGGGACTGTTTTAAGTAGAGTCATTTACTCCCCACAGTGGTCCAAAAACCTTTTGCCGCAACTAGGTTTTAACTAGACTACTGCAGCACTAAACTGGCCAATGCTTCCCTTTTATTTAAGTAGGACCCAGTGCTCACTTGGGATATCCAATGTTCCTGATTCTACAAGGAGGGACAACTGTATGCTGATCATGCTACAGTTTTAAGGTTGGTACATGAGTTGGAATCCCTAGGATCACAATACCCCTTAGATCTACTTGGCATAGCAGAGTATGAGTTTGCCAATACAGGATAATGGAGAACTCTGGGTAGACGCAAGAGGTTCCATGGACAGTTGTGCCATGATTGGGCAGGGATTCTGGAAAATAATACATGGATATAGCTTTCCTTTTGGTACTAAAGGGAAGAAAATGTGCTGTCCTCTTCTACTTTGGACAAAATGATTAGAGCAATTCTGAAAGTGTTTATGCTCCAAAAGAGAAAATTCAGCAGCTGTACCTTTGTCCTGGAGAGACGCTTTTGTCCTCTGATAGTTGAGGAGCATGTAACATTGGCTTCCAAGTAGATTTCGGCATTACTTTCAGGCAGCTGAGATAATAGAACATGCCGAACTAAAGGCTTTGGGCTGTTCTCCCTCCCGTCGAATCAGTTGGAAAGAGTCTGATTTTGCCCTAATTCATTAGCCTTTTCAGAAGCAAAATACTGTCAAAACAAACTTCACTTCGAACCCTGTGTCCCTAGACCCCCAATTTTTGGATATTTAATAGGAAACAGAATATTGTCTATGTCATGGGTCATGGGCGTCGGTTTCTTTTGTGAACACATTACATTGATGATAAAAGAACATAGTATCAATGCAGGGTGGTGGGGTGGGGGGACGGACGGGTATTAACACCCAGCCTTAGCTCATAAGCAGCAATATAAAAATGCAGAAGCCTACAGTTAATGGCACAAAAGTGCAAAAGGGGGCATTTGCATCATTTCTGGGCCAGGGACAGATCAATCACTAAAAAGAAAAAGAAAAACTTTCTTGAGCCCATGCAGGGACCGTTGGTATAATCAGGATTTGTTGATTCGGTGATCCGTATCGGATCGGTTCTTCCATGATTCTATACGGTACACACGAGTCTCTAAAAAATATACTATTTTTCTTTGTGACTCGACTCGAGTCAGTTTGACTCGGTTCCTCCTTGATCCGATACGGCACGCCCGGCGGGGTACGACTCGATGAATCCGACGAGGTCTCCCACCGTCTTCATTGCTTCCGCATCCTCGTCGTCAGATATATGGACGACTACTTCGGCCCTTGGAACAACTGTCAAGTTGAATAGTTCCAACTATCTTCTCTGGTCGCGTGTATTCTAGTTTCTCTATGACTCTCAACTAAACCTCTCTCATCTGAATTCTCCTCTAGCTGACAAGAAAGATGAGGCGAAGTTTGCAACTAGACAGTCCGATGATTATTTTGTGATGACTCTACCCCTCAACAGTATGGAGCCCCATGTGAGCTCTAATGTTATTTTCCTTAGTACTAAGAAAGAAATATGGGATGCTCTAAAGGAAATATACTTTGATGAAAAGAATGTCACTCAGATTTATTCTCTCTACGAAGAATTTTTTTTCTCAAGCAAAGGTGGTCACTCCATCCATGAGTACATTGTCACTCTAAATGACAAGTGAGATGAGTTACAAGTGTATCATCTCTTCACTGAAGATGTGGCCACCTTGAAAAAGTAACGTAAGGAGTTCTTGGTTGCCAATTTTTTGTCTGGCTTGGATGACCTCCTCAGCCATGTTCGTTCCCGCCTTCTCTCGGACGACGAGGTCTCCTCTCTAGCGAATGCTATGTCTCGTGTTCTTCGGGTCAATTCCTCCATCTCTACCGTTGAGCAATTCCTCCACCTCTATTGTTGTGCTCTCTTCTACTGGCCTAGTTGAGCACTCTGCACATCTTGTTGGTCATGGTCGCAGTCGAGGATATGGTTGTGGCCGAAACTTCTATCCTCTCCTATCCTCCTTGTACTCATTGTGGTCATCAAAATCATATACTTAAATGTTGTTGGGTGAAGTTTGTCATCTGGACACCATTAAACTTGCGATGAATCCACCTCCATCAGCTCCAGATGCTCAGACCAATCCCTCTACTACGCCACAAGAACACCCAGCAGATGTGACCGTTACTCTGCCCAAGGTTGACTATGAGCGCATACTCCAGCAACATTTGTTCCATGTAGTTCCTTCCACTTCAAGTAGCATGTCTGCCATCTCTCGTGGTTCATCTTGGATCATTGATTTTGAGGCTTCTAGTCACATGTAAGGTAATTAATCATATTTTTTCACTTTGTGTCTTGCATCTTCCTTCCCACCTGTATCTGTTACTGATGGATCTCCATCTCCTATCTTTGGCATTTACACTGTTTATCTATCTCCCACTCTCACCCTTTCTAATGTGTTATATGTTCCTTAGTTTCCTGTCAACCTTCTTTCCACTAGTTGCCTAGCTCGTGATTATAACTACTTTATTACATTCTTTCCTTCTTATTGTGTCCTTCAAGATCTTCAAATGAAGGCGACGATTGGTGGAGGGAGTGAGTATACTGACTTGTACTACTTGACGGACCAACTATCTACTCCTTCGGCTCTCACTATAGATTCTCCATATCATTGACATTGTCATCTTCGTCATCCGACTCTCTCGAAGCTTTGACCCATCGCAGAATTTCTATTCTCAAATTTTCTTTACAGATTTGAACGGAGTCCCCGTAGCTTGGCGGATGCCGATACCTTTCACGGAGATTCCTCCACCTTCTTATGTAGTCCATGGCAGACTCATTATCTTTTTATTTGGCTACTTGTAATTTGGCCTCAGTAACTTCTTCTTCGTCTGTCTTCATATTCATTGCTCATTTTGCCCTTAGCTCATCCAACCGCATATGTGGCTTCAGTGGCATCGTCGTCAGAGCTACTTTAGTTGCCCCGTGACATGCCCAGGTGACTGTGTATTGGAGTGGTTGAGGGAGGATGTCCCCTATATGATCATGTGCCATTCGGGCATGGCTGGCCATGTTGAAGCTTCAGGTGAGCTAGCGCTACCTTGTATCGCCTCATGTAGATGTCCTACCGATTGCAGTGTAGGTGGACTTATACTTATTTCATTCAACTGCCTTTGCAGCATTTCAATCTCTTATTGTTTCTAGTGTAGTAGCACTGCCATGGCGGGGTCTTGACAGGAGGGGCTGAGAATACTACCTCCTACCTCTGACTTGCATGGGATGAGTGGTGTCCTACCATGATTGCCGAATGCAACCAATTTCTTCAAGCCGAGCTCCCTTGAGTTTATGCCTCTTAGTGGAGGGGGAATGTGATATTGAGCCTCCTTGTTAGTCGGTGGGTGTTGCCTTGATATTCTCCCGGACCTGGTAGCAGGGTGAGAGGTAGAAGCTTTAGTCTGATTTGCTTCTTTTGACACAAAGTAAATTTCTTCATCTTCTTCATCAGCAGTTTGAGTCACATCGGACGTGGCCGACAGCATGCTACAGGAGAGAGCAACATACTTTATTTTAACCTTTGTATTCTTCTTTTTCTTCTCCCTTATGGCTGGCATCTTCCCCCACAGTGGGTTACTTGGTGCATTGAACACCCTCTCCTTTTCTTCAGTCCTTTTTGTTAGCCAATGAAATTCATTGCGTCTTTTAAGGGCATGCTTCTCGAGCTGCATAGGTTGACTCTTGAGCTATTCATGCTCGCCTAGCCTGTATATAGCGATTTGTAGCCATTCCACGGCTGAGCTATTTCCCTCATGCACCCACACTAGGGCTTGTTTCTTTAGGTTGTCTGCTTGCCTTCTGATAGTCGCTGGAGGGGCTATTTGATGCCAGATAGGAGGTATGGGGGGCGGAGCGGGCCGGGCCATGGCTCCATAAATTTGGACGTTCGGAGTTGGAAGGGATGCTGGTCTTGTTCTTTTCCTTGTTGGAGTTGCTTGCCGATTTCGTTATTTTTCTTCAAGCGCTAGGACATAATCTTCATCAGTGTGTCGGTTGCAAATCTCTGGCACTTCTTCAGGCAGCTGTTGATATATGGATATCATATTAATTGATGCCCTCGGATTAAGCATTTCATGACGGCGCGGAGGGTTAGTCCCGTACTCCCCTATTTGTAGCTCCCCTCTTCTGATTAGGCCTTGGACAATGTCCTTGAATATTTGGCAATCTTCTACAGGATGTCCAAGGATTTGATGATAAGGGCAGAAGTAAGGATCATCTCTTCTCTTGACGTCATCAGGCCTCTTTGGCTTTGGAAGAGTGATCTTATTATACTTGATAGCCCACTCAAATAATGCTCGAGTCCTGTCCCTAGGGAAGGCATAGAGCTTCTTTGCTTTGTTCTATAGAGGATGACTCTCTCGACATTCAGCAGGTTCAGTGGGAGGAGGATTGTGTATCTATTTGTGCCTTTTCACCCCTAGGCTAACATCATGGACCGCTTTCAGCAACGGTCGTTTATTAACTTGCCTAGCCCGATGACTTGAGT
Source organism: Amorphophallus titanum (assembly GCA_024336825.1). Lineage (NCBI taxonomy): Eukaryota > Viridiplantae > Streptophyta > Magnoliopsida > Alismatales > Araceae > Amorphophallus > Amorphophallus titanum. Next base: position 29,134,554 of record JANBPO010009603.1, read on the forward strand.
CGACAGAAACGGAGGAATATCTCATGAAAAAGCCTTGTACTTCCGTGGCAATGTTAATTAATTGGTTGAAAGATCAGATTTCTATTCCAATTATTTTCTCCAGCATCTCTTTCTTCAGATTTTGTTTACATATTCGTATTGCATCTTCTGGATGCGGAGGACGTCGGCACCTCATGCTGAGGTCCCCCCTATTTCTTGATATATTCTGCAGTTGTTTCATTATCTTTTTGATTGGCTGCCAACAGCTCAGCCACGGTCACCTCTGCCTCGATGACGTGGAATCTTTCACTGAATTTCTGCTGCATGTCTGGCCAATCGTGGATAGACCCGACTGGCAGGTCAGAGTACCATTCAAAGGCGGGTCCTGTTAGTGAAGACCCAAAGAACTTGAGTAGGTACGACTCGTCCACCGCCAAGTCACCCATGACTATCATATAATGTGTAATATGCTCTTTCGGGAAGCCCTATCCGTTGTATTTGTCAAATTTTGGTGGTTTATTGACACCCGGTGGCCATCTTTTGGCAGCATGTTAGGCTCGATATGGCACTTCATATATGTCAAAGGGGGTGTAATCATCACCACCCCTCATTGCCAACCTTGCTTTAATCATCTGCTCCACCATCAACTTGTCCATCATAACTGGATCTACTGGTTAAGGGCAGAGGTGGGTAGGCTGCATCAATAATTCAGCCGAGGTCATAACATTGGGTGGCTAAGGCTCTAACAGGGGAGCTTGCCACTGCATCTGAAGGGGCATTGGCCATGAGTTGCCTCCCAACCTAAATAGTCACTAGGATGAGTCCCATCAAAGGTGGGAGGTGGGGGGAGTGTCCATCTATCGTCCATCCTTGGGGTAGGTCTATTGTCCCCTAATTGGGCAAGTCAAGGCGTCAACGCTCCCATATAGCTGCGTCGACGCTGCAGTTGAAGCCACTGCAGCTGAAGCCTTCATGGAGTTCAAAGACAAAGGTTGACGCTGCTCAGGCATTTGATGGAGCGTCAACGTTGCTGAAGGGCTGAGTGGACGCAGTAGTTCAAAGCTGAACAAGATTTGCTGCCAAAGTCTGCACTGCGTCAACGCACCGGCAGGGTGCGTAGACGCAGCCTTCATTGTCTTCATACGTCTAAGGAGCACATAAGGCCGGCGTCAACGCTGAACGTTCAAAGCGTGGACGCTGCAGTTGTTCAGGCAACATTGAATGAAGCCTTCACACTGCGTCAACGCCGTCAGCTCAAGGCGTCGACGCAGACGTTCAAGTCAGATGAACAAAAAGGGAAAAATGGATAAAGTGGGGGCCACTCTTCGGTTGTTACTTCCAGATTCTTCTCTGCACGTGGATTATAACTGGGAATTTTGTGGGGCTTATAGGCGTGAAATCGAAATAGGAAGAGTGAGAAGGGGATCTGGATCCGATGAGGGAAAACGTACTTGATATAAATAGCAGAAAATTACTCTGAAGAAAATAGAAAAATGAGCGACGAATAGAGAGAGAGAGTGAGACGAAGCTCAGAGAAGCAGAGCGTGAAGGTTCTCGTTCAGGAGAGCACATTCGTCGAGAAGAAAAAGGGGCAGGCGATCCAGGAGGTCGAAGCACGGGAGAAGAGAGTGAAGATCGTGGAAGCATCATCCTGGCCCCATCCTCAAGTTGAAGAGGAGATCTACTCAGACCGTGCTGCTCATCCATTCAGGCCATCATTTCTTCTGCTGCGCAAGAAGCCTGAAGATCCATTGATCAGCATCCTTCTGAGTTTCTTTCTTTACCTTGTATTTTCATTTTTCTACATACATTGTTCTTCTAGTGTTGCTGTTCCACTGGGCTGTAGTGGACAGGTTCGTTCTGATCCAGAGGGTGTTCTGAGATCAGAGCGTGATCAGACTTTGTGTCTGCAAGCTGTTTGACAGCGGGTGTGACAGCGTGTTGCTGTCTTCTGCAGATTGGATCTGCAGGTCAGAGAAGGGTTCTTCTCTGGTTTTAGCGAAGCTGTAAGGCTCAGCGGTGATCCCCACCGGTTTGGTGAGGGGGTGGACGTAGGTCTCGGAAGAGAGACCGAACCACCTTAAAATTGTTGTCTCCGGTGGTGTTTGCTTGTGTCCTGATTTCATGCTCTTGGTCTCGATTAGATAGCTTCCAATTGCGTTAGTTCTTCTAGTGTCTCACGGAGTGGGGCTGCATCCGCTTTCGTAGAGTGGGCGAGTGTTTCATCTCTGTTAAAATTTTTAATTAGTCAATCTATTCACCCCCTCCCCCTCTAGCTTGACAATCCTCTGCTCCCAACAGGTTGCGGTCTCGCGATGGACCGCCACTGAGAGCAGCGGTCTCGAGGAGACTGCCAATCAGTGCGTAGCGGTCATGGCATGACCATTTTTCTGTTTCTTAGTCGTTCAAGTTCGGGTAGGGTAGCGACTTTGCGACTGACCGTCACTTGACGGCTAGCGGTCAGGCCAAAGACTGCCACCTTGCTTGGCGGTCTGGGAGGTGACCGCCTTCGGTCCGAGTGTCTCCGGGGTGTTGCGGTCCGAGCTGGACTGCTAGCTGAGGCTTTGCGGTCTTGAGAGGGCCGCCAATCGACGTGACAGTCCAGAGAGGACCGCCACTTGGTTTTCGTGCTAGCCGTGTTCGGTTCGCGTTGTGTTGGCCTCCGGTCGACCCGGTTGTGACCCAGTGGTTGACCTTCAGCCTCGTGGATGTCCCGAACACCGTGGGTTTTGCGCTCGTGTTTTGGGGTGTCTGAAGGTGCCGGGTTATCTCGATTAACGTGCCCGAGGATCTTGGGAGTCCGGGTGACCCCATATGTTCCAGGCTTTCGTGCTTTTGCTAGATCGAGTCGTCGTGAGTCGGTATGTGTGTCGTGGGTCTTCCCCGCAAAATGTGGGTTTCTTCGGAAGGTGGTTTCCGAGTGGGCTATGTGAATGGGCTTGGACTGTTAGTCCAGTTAACCAGCCTGGGGCTGGAGGTTTCTCGTGTGACCCTTGGATAAGAGATTAACTCGGCAACTTGTGAGCTGCCTTGGGAATCGTGTTACCGTGGTTTCAGACCTAGGGATTAGGCTAGATTGACGGCGTTGTGCCATCACGTGCGACGGTCTTGACCTGAGTCTCGTGACTCAACGACCGTTGGGTTCAGTAGGTCTAGTGGGTTGTCCCGAGTCGGGTGGCTCCAAACCACCTGTTACTTCGCGTTACTCGCGATGGGTGCGTGCGTGATTTTCAGTGTTCACGTTTAGTGAGCCCTCACTAGTCGTAGCTTTGCTGCGCACGCGTGTGCGGACCCACTTGGGAGTGGTGGAGAGCGTGACCCGAGTGAGACGATTTTTAGGCTGATCATCGTAGGGCTCCTCGCCTTTGCAGCCTGCGTCCGGGCTGGGGGGAAAACCAGCTAGAGGACCCGGCTAAGAGCGCACAGTCTGTGTGTGCACACGTGGCTAGGGGCGTCGGACCAACGCTGACGAGCGCGACCCCAGCTAATTCTTGTTCTGTGTTCCTGATTACTGTTACGATGTCTCAGTCTCCGCCTAGGGCATCGTAGGGAGACACCTGAGGCTGCGGACTAAGTCGTCAGTGGACGCATCCGGCCTTGCTTCTGGTGGGCAGGTACTCGACTCACTAACTCTCCCCCTTTGACATCAACAAAAGGAGGGACACAAGGAGAATGGTGGAGAGAATGGATAGAAGAGGCATTTTGGAGAAATACAACCCATGAGAGAAATTGAGAAGTCATAATCTGATACGAATCTCATAACCCAGAGAATAACAATTATTCAGAGTCAACCATTATATAGAACTTAGAACATGTCCTATTGAATTTTCATGGTTCAAATCTAATGAAATCTGAGTTCATCAAGAGAATTTGAAAAAACATCTACATTCATGTTTTAATAGAAATGAACCAGAATTGCATATCACAACCATGTTTAACCTTCCCTTACCTTACTCATTCTGATTTAATGGCTTCTTTGGGAGTTACACAAGCTAGTGTTGAGGTTAAACAAGCATGACATTCTTAAGGAATTTTAAAGTTTCAGCACTTTTTCTCGTATCTTCTGTTATCAAGCTCATAATTTTCTTTTGAGCACACAATGAATTTTACGAGCAATTGAGTCCAGTGCATGCCTCATATCTGTAAGGACACACGCTGTTCAGACGCCAGTATCCCTAGGTACTCGATATGACTGACTGTCATGTCTCGGATTGAACAGAGATAGCATTGTCACCTCATGACATATCAGACCTCATTTCTTTGATGAGGGGACATATTTCTCAGCAACTTTGCCATTGCTCTGCCTAGATTTTTCTTTACAGAGTTAACAAAGGCACTTCATGACACAGCCCACTTGTCTTCTTGGACAAGGGACATGGTTTCTCAGTGAACCAACGTCATTGCTCTGGCACAAAATAAATTTAGCAATTAAGAATTCCAGCTATTCATGTTGTTTAAAAACAATACAAGCTTTAGTAACTCAACCAAAGTTGCCTTGAAGTGAGAATTTTCAGGTATCAGGAAGTATCAATTAGGGCACAACATGTAAACACTGGTTAAGGTCTATTAAAAGCATTGAGTACAGATAATTTCATAACATTTGCTTCAAAACTCAATGAGGTCATTAAACTTGAACCAGTTTTATTGGATGGACAAGCACAAGGTCATATAATAGAGGATTCTTACTTTAAATTCCACTCAGTTTTATGATCATGGTACCCAGATTAGAAACTACTGAATTTCAGAATTTTCAAGAAGGTGATCAGAATAGCCAGTAGCAGTAACAAGGAATGATCCATTTAATTTTGCAGAAAAGCATGAGTGTCAAGATAAGATGATGATGAGAAGTGGACACTCCCCCTGAGGATATGCAATGGTCATCAGCAAGATATCAAAATATGATTTGGAGATTCATGCCAATGGTTGTACACTTATTAAAGTTGACAGACTGAAGACAACATGTATGCAAGAATGATACGAATAAGTTGCTCCTCCTGACAATATGGCCTAAATGCAATGTCAACTCATGGTACTTGGCGGAGGTGTGTCCTCACGCATGGTGAATGCTTTCAGGTAAGCATGACCTACCTTTCCACAAATCACCATTTAATATACCATGGTCAAACAAAAATAATGCAGCAACCAATGTAATGCACTATGATCATCTTCCTATCAAACCGTGCATTCCGATGCATAAAGACAGGTAATGATATGGAAAGTATATGCATTAGATTTTCTGTACATCCCTTTTATTGCAGTTCAGCATAATCAACAAGCAACAATAGAGAGAGATATTGAATGCTTCAATCCTTATTGATTTGAGGTCTGCACAGACCAAGCTCCCTTCTAAGTGTATAAAACCTGTCATTACACAGAGACTTGGTAAAGATATCAGCAACTTGATTCAAAGTGTCAACAAAATGCAGTTCAAAATTTTTCTTGAAGACTTCATCTCTAAGAAAATGATGCCTAATTTCAATGTGCTTTATCCTGGAGTGCTGGACTGGATTTTTAGCAAGATTGATTGCACTTGTGTTATCACACAGAATCAGGACACACCCAAGATCCACTAAGTAGTCTTGAAGTTGGTGTTTAAATCACAACACTTGGGTGCCACAACTCCCCACAGTAACATATTCTGTCTCTGCGGTTGAGAGGGCAACTGAGTGTTGTTTCTTGGAGGCCCAAGAGACTAAACACCCTCCCAGAAACTGGCAATAGCCACTAGTGCTCTTGCAATCTAGCTTGCATCCATCATAGTCCACATCTGAGTAAGAAGTGAGAGAAAGATCACAAGATGACGGATACCACAGCCCCAAATCTTGAGTCTCGGCAAGATATCTAAGGATACGCTTGACGGCAGTCAAGTTGGATTCTCTAGGACTAGCTTGAAATCTAGCACATAGGCATACACTAAATTGGATGTCCGGTCTAGATGTAGTCAAATTAAACAATGAACTAATCATACCTCTGTTGGTTTTTGCATCCACAAATTTACCTTTCTCATCTGCATCCAGTGATGCAGAGGTTGCCATAGGAGTTGCAATGGTCTTGCACTTTGTCATATCAAACTTTTTCAGCAGCTCCTTGATGTATTTGGCTTGGCTTATGAAGCATCCATCTGCACTTTGACTAACCTGCAAGCCGAGAAAAAATTGAAGTTCACCCATTAAACTCATCTCGAACTCACTAGTCATAAGGTTAGCAAATTCCTCACACATTTCAGATTTTGTAGATCCAAACACAATGTCATCAACGTAAATTTGAACAATTAAGATGTTCTTACCTTACTTTTTGGTGAAGAGTGTTTGATCTACTTTACCTCTTGTGTACCGATGAGTCGTTGTAGCCTCTGGAGAGGCATTAGCTCTGCTGGGGATTGCAAGGCAGCCACTTGTTCGACTTGTTTCTTGAGCCGCCTCTTGAGATTCTTCCTTCTATTCCTCTCCTATTTCTTGGCGATGGCCGTCTCCAGGGGAGTCGGAGGAGGAGGCATTGGAACTGGAGCTGACGGATCTACGCGGGGATGCCATCAAGCTGATGGGTTTGCAGGGCGAGGTCGGCGGCTCCTCTTCACCTGGATCTCGATCCAGGCACCTTCCGATTGTTGTAGTTGGAAGGTAGCATTGATCGCCTGTTCGATGACTTCGAGTGGTAGTTCCTGGTAAGCAGGGGTGCTGGGACTGGCATCTGACGACGTGGAAGTGGCTTGATGCCTTAGCCGCGGTGCCTGTGAGAGTTTACCAGGAATCGGTTGACTTGTACTGACGTCTGAAGACACGTGCGCGGTTTGATGCCTTGGCCGCGGTGGCGAGGGAGGGTTCCCCTGTTGAGCTGGTGTACTGGTGCTGGTGTCCAAAGACATGTGCATAGTTTGATGCCTTATCCGCGATGGCTGTGACTTCTGTTGAGAAGTGGTCCGAGGAGCATGACCAGCATCTTACTTTCTGGCCTGACCCCTGTGGTCTCTCTAAGGGCAAGGTCGGGTGACACCTGACGACATCTTAGGGCCCTGCTGCCCCTGGTGGCTATCTTGATCTCGAGTGCCGGATGGCCTTTGTGATGGCAGACCCAGCTTGCGAACTGTCAGGAGGGCCTGGTCCGGTCGAACCGGAACCTCACCCAACTTCTGTTTTCCCTTCCTATCCTCGAGCATTGGAGTTGGAAGTGGAATAGGGAGAAGGTGAGAAGAGCTTGAGGAGCTCATGGTAGCCTCACCCACCAGGATATCTTCTCGGCCAAGAAGAACCCGGAGGAGTCTGGCTGTGTCTTCTCTGGAAAAGGGTAGAGATTTTAATTCCTGCCACGGTCGCCACTGTACAGCTGAAGCGGCAAGGGTCAGTTGACCAACCTGTGGTGTTGGAGAATCAGGGGAGCAGGAGGATGAATGATGTTGGCCGAGAAGGTACTCATCCTCATCTCTTGGCTGACATCTCGCTCCCTGCATCTCCGCAGTCGCTCAAGGGCCTCTCGATTATCGGTCTGGAACTCGAGCCATTCTGGAGTGTGCTGGTACAGAATCCCATGCCCATTTTCCTGGGGAGGATCAGGCTACTCTGGCATATTTCTGGCAGCTTTCAGAGTTTTTTTGATAGCTTGCCGCAGTCGAACAAGTGCCATGGAATTTCCTTCAGTGTCAATTTGCTCCCACCAGATCTGTTCCTGGATGAGGTACTGGACTTCCTCACAGGACTCAATCGCGTGGCAGATTCATGCTTGAAAAGGATAATACTGAGGGTGGTTAAAGTCCCATTGAGTGTAGTTTGTCGACAGATCACGGGGCAAGATTTGCGCCCACTCAACGAGGACGTCGAAGAGTCACCGGGTTCTCTCCCTGGGGAAGGAGAGGGGTCTCTGACCGTGCCAAGGCCACCACCCTGGATACCAGATCGAATGCTCTCTCCGATTGGTACTGGGCTCCTCTGATTCATCATCAGAGAGAGAAAATGCAGCCATCATATGGATCACGTTGGCCGGATGGTGAACCACACGCGCTGCTTTGGCTGGTCTGGACCACGTATGTAGCTGCAGAGGATCGATGAGATCGCTCTTCATTTGGATAAGGCCGTCTCGGATCAACTTCTGTGCCTGGGTCTTGAAGACGTAGCAATCTTCGAGGGAATGGCCTAGCATGCAGTGATATGGGCAGTAGTTGGGATCGTCGATTTTATGGGCTTCGTCTGGCTTGCGGACTTCAGGCAATTCGACGATCTTCTGGGCTATGCAGAGGTTAAAGAGCATCTTCGTATGTTCCTTCTTGAAAGAGAAGGGCGTCTTCATATGCTCTAAGAAGGAGGGAGCAGCCGACTTATCAGCTGGCCTTTTGTCAGAATCACTCGTCCCGGCTCCCTTGCTGGCTTTAGTGGCGGGGGTGAATTCGATGATGTTCACCTCCTTGCCGGACTGGCGTTCCCCCGTCTGCTTACCCTTTGTTGAAGCGTAGCTCGGGTTATCGGCGAAGAACATTTCTATCTCGGCGACTGTCGAATTGAGCTAGTCAAAGCCCTTGACGTTGGTGCCGAGAACCTTTTCACTGACCTCGGCCACCAAGCCTCGATGGCAGATGGTGATGGCATCCTCCTAAACTGGCGGGTTGACGCACCTCATGCCGAGGTCTCGCCATTTCTTGATGAAGTCGAGGGCACTCTCGCCCTTCTTCTATCGGAGGGAGCAGAGCTCAGCTAAAGAGATCTTTCGCTTGGCTATTTGGAAACAGTCGAGAAACTTCTTCTGGAGATCTGCCCAGTCAATGACGAAATTGGGCTTCAGGCGGGAATACCATTGGAAGGCCATTCCCGTGACTGAGGTGGCGAAGTAGCGGAGGAGGTAAGACTCATCCAACGCGAGTTCGCCCATGGCCGTAATGTAGTAGGCCAAGTTTTCACGCGGAGACCCTTGACTGTCGAATTTCTGCAACTTCGGTGGCTTGGCGTACTCCGGGGGAAGTTTCTTGAGTTGATGGTGGAGCGGATAGGGGACACTATAGAGATCCACAGTCACGACCCCTTCTCCAAACTGGGCGAGCATGGTCTCAACGATCCGCTCGATCATCTGGCACTGTGCCATGAGATTTTTCGGCACTGACGTGTTGGATGGCCGTGGCTGAGCCTCGGCCAAAGGCGTGCCGAACCCAACAATTGTAGGGGTCCGAGCAGCTGCTGCTGACACGTTAGCACCATTTTGCCCACCTGGCGGGATCGGCGCCCCCGTCGAAGACCCAGTGGGCGGCTGAGGATGAAGGTCGCATTCCTGAAGTAAGTCTTGTAGGAGGGCCTTCAGGTGCTGGTTCTCCTTCATGAGAGTCTCGAGAGTCATCTCTTGGACTTCACCGGCCGGAGAGTCATTGTTGATCGGCTCTGTGTTGACGGGGGCGGCATGCTCCTCGACGGGAACTTCTTCCGCCCGTGTCGATGCCTGAGGTCCGGCAGAAGTGACTACGTAGCCGACCGGAGCCGGCGGCTGAGTCGGGTGATGCGGTCTCCTGAGGTGAGATATGGGCTGGTTCAGATCGTCAGTCTGAACCTCAGGCTGGTGCCCAGTGGTGTAGCACGCGAACACTCTGACCGTGTCATTGAGGAGCCAGACCGTCCGCCTCTTCTGAGAATGCCTCTTGGGGCGGACGGGTGCCCCCAGTCTATCAAAGACCGAGACGCGTTGTGGAGGAGTCTCCATCGCGGCATCTGCCTGAGGAGAACTTAGGGCTGGATATTAATGGGGGCCTGAAACGAGCCCGTCTCTATTTTCGCCTATCTGAGCGAGAGGCGATGAGGGGCTAGGCGCCATCGGATGATGTGGCTGTGGGGCCAGTCGCACCTTGCTTGGCGCGACGTCCTAGTGCCCGAAAGGGGTTGCCGAGACGCGCCTCCCGAACAGCTTGAGCGTCTTCTGGGGTAACCCAGATCCTTCTCAAGTTGGATTACTGATCTCCCACATCCCTATTTCTCCGATGGGACTTGGGAGCTGGAATGCCAAACTGGCACTAGTGCCTTTGGGCCGTTGCCAAAGCGTTCACCCTTTTGAGTTCTGCCTTATCTTCCCGCGTTCGACACAGGAGGCTAAAGCGGTTGGCAGTAGGGACCGTAGAGACGATCTGTTCTGAAGGTACAATGGGTTCACCCCCGTCCAGGCGAATCCGTATGTCCCTGACAAGAATGGTCTTGTCAGAGTTGTTGGTGGCAGCAACAGGTCGCTTGCCTTTACGGCTACGACGCTGCTTCTTCTGGGGAGCCGTAGATGATTCCGCTCCAAGGTGGTAGACCGAGAAAACCCGATCCGTGAATGTTGGTGGCATGAGGCCACCCACTGGGAATATCGAAATAGGCCCCCAAGATGCAAAGTCTGTAGTGAAGGCCAGTGGCTGGATGACTCGAGTGTAGGCCTTCGCCCGAGCCGACAGTAGTGTTGCAGATGCTCGCAACGATGTGCTTGCATCTGGAGCTGACATTGCAGGGGGTATCGGGGTGGCGGTGACCTGAGGCCTTGAGCCTAGACTGGGAGCTGGCGAGACCAGAAGGCGTGATAGGAGGCCCTCGGTCCATGTCAGGATCGCTGCGTCCCATAGAGGCAGACCAGTGCTGGGAACTAACGTTGTCAGGTTGGGGGAGCAATGCCCCCGAGGTGGAATCGGGAGGTGCAAAGCCTGACGTGAACTACTCACGCCAAGTGCCATCCTTGGGAAACCCCAGGGCTGTACGCTCGATCTGGGTGGTGGGGCGCCTCATACCAGAGGTGGAGAACCCGAGTGAGGCGGTTGCTTTTCTAGGGTTCGGGTCAAGAGGCCCGAACGGGATGCTGGGGAGCCATGCCCCCAGGTCAGGGGACCCGTGTGGGGAGCCGACTTGGTGGAGGCTCAGGGTTGATGGCCCGAGTCGGGTGCTGAGGAGTCAAACACCTTAGGGTGGAGACCCACACCGGATGCCGACTTGGCCGGGGCCCGGGACTGGAGGCCCGAGTGAACAGTAGAAGTGGAGATCGAAACTCGGGACACGAAGCCTACATCGGGAGTCAATCGGAGCTGGGCCCGGGGGCTGGTGCTTGCCCGGGCTGGGGCTAGTCCGGAACCCCTACGGGGACTGGTAACAGGAGATCCAAGCCTGACGCTCAGTCTGGCTACCAAGACTGGTAACTGATGTGGCGCATTGGTGGCGCCAAAAGAAACAGGAGCTGGGGGTGACAGCAGAGCAGCCACGGGGACCACACCTAAAAAGTAGGGCGATCCAATGACCGGGTTGAAGCTGCTGAAAGCGATCAGCACCGCCAAGTAGCCCACTCGTGCGTGGGTGGTGACGACGATGGGACCATAGGTAACAGCCGCCATAGTTGTTGAAGCACTGGACGAGTAGGGACAACTGCGGCTGACAGTCATCGAACACGATCCGACAATTGGGAGGTGAACTGGAAGTTGGTGGGAAGTGCGAACAGGTGCTCTTCTTCTACCTCTCCTGCAAGGACAAGAAAAGGGCACCAGGGCTTCAGGGTTGGCATGGACTTTCTCTTCAGGGAAAAGAAGGAAGGCGGGAGACGTCCCACTGGGCGTGCCATCCTTTTGTTCACGCATGGCGCAGTATCACCAGCACGTCATGTGTGCGGTGACCGGATCTTTCTCAGAGCGGCACCATGCACTCGCCTTTTACGGGGAGTCGAGGGGAGACCGAGTGACACGGGAGGTTTCCGGGTTTGAGGGAAAACATGGCTGGGATGCGGGCGTGCCAGTCGATTTCTTGACAATCACCCGTGGAACCGAATGTTTAACTGGGGATGCACCACCAGGGCGCGGCACGTGGACTCAAGGGGTGAGAGACACGTAGAGGGAAGGATGGTTCCGTGGGTGCAAGTGCACAGGCTACTATGGGGAGTCGTGTATAGGACGTCTTTCCCCACCTATCGTAAGCAGTCGGTGTTTATTTACATCAGATTAAATCTGAAGATCTTTGTTCCATGCTGAAGAGGAGTCAGTATATTCCTGAAGTCCTAGGTGGAGAGCCGGGAGCACTTTACAACTGTAGGTTCGCCTCTTACTGGGTCGTGTTGGCTGAGGTCAGGGGGTGCTGGAGGTTCACGCTAGGTGTACGGCGAATCAGGCAGCGACGTGAAGATAGTTGAGCATGCGATGGTGGCAACCCCGGCCACCGGCAGCGGCGGGGATTCGTTCTTGCTGGATAGCGGGAAGATTGCGATTGCTGGCAGGGATGAGTTCGGCGAGAAAGTGATCACCTTGCATAGCGGTGTCAATCTGCGGGCCGCGATACAGGCAGCAATCGACTACGACAACCCGGCCCAGGCGGGCGGGGAGGATCGGTGATGGCTACCATCGAAACCAAGCTGCGCCCATTTACGGTGCCGAATTTCGCCATCACCGAGCCCTCGTTAGCCCGTCGGCAGGATGGACTGAGGGAGTCGTCATCCTTCGCATTGCACGAACTGTCGCCGGAAACGCTCGCCGAAATGTGCGACGAGTTCCGCGTTGCCGTATTCGCCAAAGCGATGAAGAAAGACCCAGCCCTCTCCAGCGGCGCGGAGGGGGCGTGATGGCTGATCCTGTCATCATCGGCAACGCGACCCTGTATCTCGGCGACTGCCGGGAAATCCTCCCGCAACTCCCAAAGGTCGATGCCTGCATCACAGACCCGCCGTATGGGATCGAGGTTGGCGCGGCCTTCGTGCAGCGGGGCGGGAAGGTCATAAGTGATGGGGCGGGCGAGTTCAACAGCGCCCGCGACGACGCGTGGACAGCCCTTGTTCGATTGGTTGACGGCGGGAACGTGGCGGCATTCCACGGGCGCGGCAATGACCCGGAGGCATCAAGCCTGAAGGCATGGCACCGGTTCTATTGGGTGAAGTCAGCGCCTGCCCCCACGCCGAGACCATGCTTCGCTTCGGCGGTAGAGGAGTGCACGATTTACCAAGAGCCAAGCGGCTCGCGCCGTTGGTTCGGCGGCGGGTGCGTTCCGAATTGGTGGTCAGGATTGTCGCCAAACCGTCTAGGCACAAGTGACGGGCACCCATCGCAAAAGCCGGTTCCACTGATGGAAATACTGGTTCGCTGCCTGTCAGGGAGTGGCGAAACCGTCCTTGACCCCTACATGGGCAGCGGCACAACTGGGGTCGCCTGCAGCAACCTTGGCCGAGCCTTCATCGGCATAGAGCGCGAACCCAAGTATTTCGACATAGCCTGCCGCCGCATCGAGGACGCGCAGAGGCAGGGGAGGTTGATCGCATGACCACCCCCAGCGGCAAAGACGGCGGGGTTGGGTGATGCAGACCGGCGACCTGTTCGCAGTCGTTGACGAAGCGGCCCGTGCGGCACCATGCTGGCCAAGCGTCGCGAACTGATGGACGCCTGGGCGAAATACCTCGCCGACCGGCTCTAGCCCTCCCCCAGCTCACGGGGGCATTACGCGGTTGAGCTGCCATCTTGGCCCGCGCTGAGCATGGGTAGATTGCCCTTGTTGCCGGGCTGGCGCTATCAGGGAATGCCGCGTTGGGGTGTAGGGAGATTCCTACGGAACTGTAAACACCCGCACGTCTGATGATCCAGTCCAGCCCGTCTCGCCGGTCACGGTGAGAGCGGTGGTGAACGACACGTTGTCATCCGACCATTGCAGCTCAAAGTCCTTGGGTGATGCGTCCGGCGCGTTGTAGGAGCCGGTGATCGCGATCTGTGCAATTGCTTGCGGACTGGCCTCAAAGTCCCAAGAATCCCACGCCGGGGATGCGTCAGCAGATAGCCAGCCGTTAGTTAGACTTGTGCTAAACGCATATAAACCTCGGTTACCTGGGTTGATTTCACTACTTTGGTCTTCCCATGATCCGGTGGTCTGTGTCAGGTCCGCCCCACCAACGGTTCCGCGCAACTCAAGCCTCGTCATGCCGCAATAAAGCGTGCTGCCATCCGGCGCATTAATCAGCAGGCGCCAGTAGCGATGCGGCGTGCCTACGGGTGGAGTCCCGCCGCCGCCAGCGCCGCCAGCGAAGAAGCCGGGCATCATGCCGGCACCGTCTGTCCGATTACTCGACCCGTGGTGCCGCTCTTCATTACGACTGTCACCGACATGTCGGTATCCAGCGCAAGCGTTCCGCCAGCGGGCGGCGTCAAGGTCACGCCATCCTCAATAAGATCAATCGCTGCGGTAGCCGAGATATTGAACACCTGCCCCGCAACATAGGTTTCCGCGCTGTCGAAGGTCACGTCGCCGCCAGCCTCGATCAACCTGTTCAGCCCCGCATGCGTAGCCGGGTCCATTGTGGACGTGCTGGCTTCGGTGACGATGGAAACGGTGGTTCCGCTCTTTGCATCCAGCGCCGCCTGCAGATCGGTCTGGTCGGAAAGGGTGCCGGTGATCGCGCCCCACGTAGCTGCTGCCGGGAGGGTGATAGCTTGCCATCCGCCGCTGCCGCCGTAGATGCTCAGGACGCCATCCACAAGAACCTTGTTGCCCTCGGCGGGGATGAACTCATACCAGTTCCCGCCGTAGAAGATCGCCACCGAATCCTCGGCGAACGTAGCCCACTGCGTACCGGTGGCGCCTGCGGGGATGATGTACCAGTCGCCATCGGAGGGACTCCCCGGTTGCGCGGTTACGTCGTCTGCGATCCCGTTGGTGTTGAATATCTCATCCCGCAGCGAATTGTTGTTCGCCGGAACGCTGTTCTGGTTGGTGCCAGATTCCCAGCGCTCGTAGGGGGTAAGTGGAAGGCTCATGCGATGGACTCCGAAACAAAGGGACCGTCACCGGTCAGGCGGTTGCGCTGGGCCACGGACACCTGAATGGGTGACGACATGGACGCTAATTATTTTAAAAATAAGAACTGAAAATGATGGTTCCAGGAGTTAACAATATGATAAAGAAGCATGCACTAATAGGTTTTAACTTGGTTTAACCTTAGTTGGGTCATGGGGTAGAGGAAACTTACCTTTTTTGAAGATCTGGATGATGACAGTGAAGAACGGGTTGTGGAACCAGTACCCTGTTTGAAACAGGGGAAGCAGGGAAGAAGAAGGTCCACATTCAGTAGCAGGAAGAAGATGGAAGAAGTGCTCCTCTCCCTTGTTGCTTGGATGTAGCAGGAAGACGATGGAAGGGGAAGAAGAGGACGCAACAGGGGGCGCCCTTCGCGGCAGCAGGTCGTAGAAGAGGAAGCAAAGCTCATGATGTGACACAACCTATGGATGGTTGTGGCAACCCAAACATTGAGTGGTACATGGCGAAGGATGAACCCGAAGGTTTCCTCTACGCTAGAAAGGTCGTGTTCCGAACCGACATAACTGGAACATCTCGCGACGTCTTTTGATATACTACTATGATGATAGGACCCCAATGGGTATGCTAAGAACTATGGGATGCATCGACTAACCAATGTTCCCTTAGACCTAGCAAGCATGCACAGTTCGCAAGAGAGACGGATCAATATTGGTGACCACTTACCCGACGCTCACCCAAAACCTGGGGTAACTCGATGATGCCAAGTCGAGGAGGTGGTGGGTTGGGCCCTTGCTGGTAGAGGGGAAGCAAGACCAAGGTTCTTCCCAATGGTATGGAGGCCCGATTCAATGGGGCCGATCAAGTGCCGAGGGCATGGGTCACACTCTCTTCCACGACGGTCACTCGAAGCAACGGAGCTTGCAGACCGGGCACTCACTCTCTCGGGCCAGCGGAGCTATAAGCTAATATTGAAAGAACATTACACTAAATGTGAACAAGGGTAGAGTGCTTACTTGATTGGTTTGAAGAAACTGATCCCATTTGGAGACGTGGGCGAGCGGGGAAGCGTGGGTTCCCCGCACGCTGCGTCGATGAAGCTTCAACCTGATTTAAAGAATTACACCACTACTCCCCATGCAAAGGGGTTGAACAAGGGGTGGGGAAGCTAAAATTACATCCAAATACTACCTCCCACAGGGAGGGGCTATAAACCGGCCAGGCGGGGATGGGAGAATGGAATTAAGAAACTAATTGGAGGAAGCATGCCGGTGCTATCCACTCTTAGGAACAGGGGATAGGCGGTTGATGTTGGCACCACTACGACCGCTCCTAGACTCCGTTGTCAACAAAACTGGAGGAAAAACCTCCTGGGTTGGCCCAGGAGGACGTCTGATTTTTGGGAGGAGCTCTAGTTGCCGGCACTGGTCGGGACAGGGTCATGAGCGGGGTCTCTGTCTTCTGATTCTGGCCGCTTCTGCACCACTACAGTAGGAAGATGAGGCTACCACAGACCCTCCCGAGCTCATATTCAGGCGTGGCCAGAGTCTTTGGATTTGTGGGCGAATCCTCTTCGAACGGAGACCCACGGCGATGCCAGAGGTGGTCGGAGAAGGTGACGGGGTTCCAAACAGTGATTGGGTGTCAAGTTAGTTCCTGATGGAACAGTCCTGCGCACCCGGGGGAGAAAAATGGGAACTCACAGATATGAACGCCGAACGGAGTTCCGCTTCTTGGTACTGAAAGGTGACTTGATGTATAAGATCTCAACCAAGTGGCGCTCCAAGAATCCCAGAGATCAGACTGTGGGAGCCTTTGCAAGTCCTCTCTGGTTGTCTGACTAGGAGGGAACGCGCAGTCTGGCGGTGAAGGCTCCTCCAGACAGCCACAAGTTCAGACTACGGCGAGACCACCACCGTTGCATAGAGAACTTGAAGATGCTTTCGACGGTGCCTCTTGAACACCAAGGAGCATCGGGATGAAGTTGTGGTAGGCTCTGCAAGTTGCTGATACTCTGCTACCTGCAAACTGAGAAGTGTAGGTTGAACATAGGAGGTGGGAAATGAGGTAAATGGGAGGGGAAAGACGGTGGATGGGTGTGGAGACAACCCTTGACTGTTAGGGAGTCTAGGAGGGGGCAAACTAAAGTGAGGGAGGGGGAGAATGGGGGCAAGAAAGTGGTCTAGTAGTGGGTGAGAGAGGGAGCTACGAATTTGGGAGTTGGATGGAGAGGGAGAGGGATGATGGCTTCCCTATTTGGGGTGGTCTAGGGCTTATGGGAGGAGAGAGTGGAGGGAATAATTCAAACTTCCCTTGGGAGTGGGAGGATTTCATGGGGAAGAGGGAGGATTGTATTGGGAAGATAAATATTCTCCTAGGGAGGGGGAGAGATTTGGTGGGATTTGGTGGGAGGGAATGATGGCACCTAGGGGAAGTGGAAAGGTAGTGGAGGTGGCAGCTTGGGTGGAGTATGAGGTGGAGGAGGGAGGTGGGATTTGAATTTGGGGGAGAGGAGGGGGAAAGAGAGAGAAAGAGAGGGAGATGGGAGGGATTCTCTCCCTTGGGCTTCTCACCCCACTAAAAGATTCTCTCCACAAAAACTTGAATTTTGAACTCACAAAATGGCAACTTTCATTCTTCATTAACATAAAATAGGGAGAATGGGGTCCTATTTAAAGGGAACCCACATTTTACAATAAGTCTCTGACTTTAGTACTAATGACAAATAACCAAGGGAAGGGGGGGCGCCCTTGGGCCTAGCCCAATGAATTGGGCCCATTAACCAACTAATCAACCGACTAGCACGCCCTCGCACTAATAAACTGAATAAACGAATGAACAAGCGAATAAACAAATGAAATAAAATAAGAGTCCCAAAAGTGCATCCACAACCTATCACCAAAAAATGAAGTTTCCCACCAAATACGGTATTGGGGAAGTCAGAGGTAACTAGGCAACAACTAGAAGGTGCTATGTGATCTCAGTCGAAGCCGTAAGGCTTGAGGGAAAAAAGAAAGAGGTCGAGGAAGTCAAGGACAAACTGATGGCAGGCAAACTTGGTGGGGAGCTACTGTCAGTCTTCCCCAGAGACGACTAAGCCCTCAAAGTAAAAATTGGGGCAGACTTACCACCCAATGTACAAGAACAATACAAACATTTCCTTTCCAAGTATACCCACATCTTCGCATGGTCTGATGAGGATCTTCTCGGCATTCCCGAAGAGGTGGTGATGCACAAACTCAACCTCGACCCGTCGGTGAAGCCCATGCAATAGTGGAGAAGAAGGCATGCCCCAGAAAAATAGGTGATCATTAAAGAGCAGATCAATAAGGGAAAGAAAGTCAGACTATGTCATCCAGTCCTTTTTTCGACGTGGCTCGTAAATGTCGTCCTGGTCCCAAAGGCTTCGGGCAAGTGGCAAATGTGCGTGGACTTCACCAACCTCAACAAAGCCACTCCAAAAGACTGCTACCCATTACCGAGCATCGACCAACTAGTTGATTCAACCTCGGGTAATGAACTTCTCAGCTTCCTGGACACTTACTCCAGCTACCATCAGATCGAAATGGACCCCAAAGACATCTAGAAGACTGCCTTTGTCACTGACTTTGGCGTATACTGTTACACCTGAATGTCTTTTGGGTTGAAGAACACTGGAGCCACATATCAGAGGCTGATCAACTACATCTTTGAAGACCAAATCAGGCAGAACATCGAGGCCTATATTGACGATATGCTCGTCAAGATGCCCAAGGCCGAGGACCATTTCGCCGACCTGGCAGAAACCTTCAACACTCTTTAGAGGTACAATATGAAGCTCAAGCTAGCTAATTGTGCCTTTGGTGTTAGATCGAGAAAGTTCCTAGGGTTCCTTGTGACTCTGTGTGGAATCGAGGCCAACCCCGACAAGGTCCAGGCCATTCTGGAAATGTAGCCACCTGCGTGTATCATTGATGTTTAGCGCCTGACTGGAAGAATTGCGGCACTCAACTGCTTTCTGTCCCAGGCAGCGGAACGATGTCTGCCCTTCTTTAAATTGCTAAGAAGGCCCAAGCTGGCGTCTGCCACCTTCGACTGGGATAGTGAGTCCTAGAAGGCGCTCACTGAGCTAAAGGAATTCTTGGCTGCACCTGATGTGACACGACCTTGGACTTAGGCAAACAAGCACAATTCGTAACTCAAACGGGCCGATATCGGCAGCCAACTCACCCGACACTCAACCCAAAACACGGGATGACTTGGTGATGTCGAGTGGAGGATGTGAGGGCTGGTCCCTTGCTGGTAGAGGGCTAGCAAGGCCAGAGGGTCTCCCAAAGGGGATGGCGAGTCCTATCCCAGTGGCCAACCCGGTGCCGAGGGCACGGGTAACACTCACTCCCACGATCGTCTCTCGAAGTCCGGGACTTGCGAGTTTGGGCTCTCTCTCTCACCGTCTAGTGGAGCTATGAGCTAATATGAAATGACAAGTACTGTAATAGAGTAGGGGAATGAGCACTTACTCGACCGGTTTGAAGAAATCGATCCCGCTCGGAGACGTGGGCGCGCGGGGAAGCGTGGGGCTTACCCACGCCGCGGCGAGGATGCTTCGACCTGTTCAAGCAATTACAACACTACGCCTTACGCAGGAGGGGGATCTTAGGGTGGGGGTTAAGTGAATTACAACCAAAACTACCTCTGCACAAGGAGGGGCCTTCAGTCGGCCAAGCGGGGAGGGGGAAGATGAAGACTCAGACTCCTCGCAACATTGGTGGTGAATCTGTCCCTTCTCAGGAACAGGGTACAGACTGTCGATGCCAGAATTATTGCGGAAGCTCCCGAACTCCGTTGATAGCAAGACCAGCTCCAAGACTTCAAGGATCGACCCAGGAGGGTACTGGAATTTTTGCGGGAGCCGGGAAAGCCATCGCAGGTCGCGGTGGAGTAGGAAGCAGGAGCTCTGATCTCTATCATGAACTATCTCAGCACCGCAGCTTCTGGGAGATGAAGCCACCACGAATAGTCCCATACTCAGATTTGAGCACGGTCAGTGGCGTTGGAACCGTTGTCGAGTTGTCTTCGAAACAAGACCCACGGGGGTGCTAGCCGATGTCGGTGCAGTCCGCAGTAACCTGAACACTAACAGGGTGTCAATTCTATGCTAGGGTGGAGAGAACTGCGCACTCTGGGAAGAAAAAGGAGAAGAAATCACTCCGTTGGCCGAATGGAGCTCCACTCCTTGGAGGAGGAAGAAGACTCATCGTAGAAGGCCTCAGTCAAGCCCCGTCTTCAGATCTTCAGGCGACTGATCGTGGCAGCTTCTGCAAATGGCCTCAGATTGCTGATTAGACCTCTTCTCCGTAGTCAGAGTAGATCACTTACCCCGGGCAGCCATGAAGTCAGAAGAGGACGAGAAGACCGCCGATGCGAAGAAGACTTAGAGACGCTTCTATCGGTAGCTACTTGTGCCTCCTGAATCGCCCAGATGACATCGTAGCTCCCTCTGCAATCTTCAGGTTCTCTGGACTGCGAACCTCTTCTCTCTTCTTTTTATTCTCTTTTTCCCTTTTTTTTTGCTCACCCTATACATAGGGGGGTGGGGGCGGTTCCCATGGGCCACCCCTTTCGAATTCCCCCCACTCTCCCTCTCTTTTTCTCTCCCTTCGGTGGCCGAGCGGGCGACGCCTCCCCTCCCCTCTTCTTCTTTGCCGCTGAGACCGAGCTCCGCTCGTCACCGCCGCCATCGTCGTCATCTGTCGGTGAGGGCACCGCCACGGCAGCCCCCCCACCTCCTTTCCGCTCTTCTCTCTTCTCTCCCGCTCTCTCTTCTCCCCTCCCTCTCCCGTTCTTTCTTCTTCTTCGTCCTGGGGGAAACGTCGGAGCCCTAGGCTCCTTCCCTTCCCCTCCTCCTTCTTCTTCACCCTCATTTCCCCCCTTTTTCTCTTCTCCATCTCCTTCTCCGTCGTCGGTGCTGTGGGCGGGGAGGACATCGCCGGCCATGCCAGTGAGAAAGCTTTCGGTGCGCCAGGGAAGGCGGGTTACGATGTGCGGAGGAAGGCGCGGTTAGGATAGTGTACCGGGGAATGGCCCATAGAGTGTACCGGGGAAGGGTTTCAGCGTGCGTGTCGGGGAGGAGCTTCAGGGCATGTCGGTGAAGGCCTCGAGGGGGAGTGTGCCGGGGAAGGGTGTCCCGTAGCATGTTGGCGAAGGCCCCGGGTAGTGTACTGGGGAACGGCGCACAGGGACTGTGCCGGGGAAGCCGCACAGGGACTGTGCCGGTGAAGGCTCCAACGGGGTGTACCAGGGAAGCTTTCGGCAGGGGTGTACCGGCAAGGGATGATCATGGCATATTTTGAACTAGAGGACTTCTAGAGCTGTCCTGCGGGGCCCACCACCACTTTGTTGGGGCCGTCACTCCTTGTGGACGTGCACCCATGTTTCCCCTTACGTCTTTGGCCTAGGAGAAACTCTGCCAAAATTTCGTCAGAAATTGACGGAGACTCGGTCACTTCAATAGTGGTCCCCTTATGGATTCCACCCTTCATCATTTCGTTCATCCCCTCCCTTTCACTCTTCATTCATTTGGTCCTTGGGCTTATGGCACTTAGTAGACCTCTACCAAGGCCATGTAGCTAGGGGCCTTATGGGTGTACCGGGGAATGACACTAGGGAGCGTGCCAGCGAAGGCCCTTGACGGGTGTGCCGGGGAACGACTCGGGAGAGTGTGCCAGCGAAAGCCTTCAACGGGCGTACGGGGGAAGACCGACACAGGGTGTGCCGGGGAAGGCCGCCATAGGGCGTGCCGGCGGAGGGCTACTTGGGCTGCACCGGGGAAGACCCCTTAGGGCGTGCCGGGGAAGGGCTGCTTGTGCTGCACCGGGGAAGACCCCTTAGGGCGTGCTGGGGAAGGGCCGCCCAGGGCATACCGGCGAAGGCCCTCTCTGGGCGTGCCGGTGAAGGGGCACCTAGGGCTTGATCTACTTCCCCCTTCCCTTTGTTTTCTTTCTTTTCTTCACCCTTCGCTTATAGTGGGATGCTCCTCTTTCTTTGTAGCTTGCTTTCTTATTGTCTGCAGTTTGTTCTGATCTTCGTTTATTGCACCTTGCAGAGAAATGACTACCCCAAGTGGTTCCTCTGCTCCCGCTGCTACCTGTACCAGACGCGTCCCTCTGCCTCCGGTGCCGGTGGTTACATGGATTAATGTCGAAGATCTGGACCGGGACCATACCGAGGTGGCAGCACTGGCCGAGTCCTCAGGCTCGGACACTGAAAGTATGGATATTCGGAGGCTTGCCAAGGTCGAGAAGGGCTTCACCTTTGACCGCACCATGGGGAGCTACAGGGGAGATTTTTCGAAGGATAAGCACCTGCTCCGCTTTCTCAAGCAGTCACGGTCTCGGGAGAGGCAGGAGCC
Organism: Amorphophallus titanum; assembly: GCA_024336825.1. Classification (NCBI taxonomy): domain Eukaryota; kingdom Viridiplantae; phylum Streptophyta; class Magnoliopsida; order Alismatales; family Araceae; genus Amorphophallus; species Amorphophallus titanum. The sequence goes on from JANBPO010009603.1 coordinate 29,156,622, forward strand.
ATGGGTTGTGAAGGCCATGGAGTGTGCAGTCTTACAGGCTCATGATAGCTTGTCCCACATCGTGCCTAGAAGTATCCCAATGTACCTGGTGGGTGAAGCCCGCGAGTGGGAACCCGTATTGGGGTTGGACGCCGTGCTCCCGACGGAAGAGAAGTTGGTGAGGACCCCCGATTTTACTCCAGCGAAATGGGACATGGCTGTAGGCTGGGTCCAGGGTGAGCAGCACCGCTTCGGCTTATTCTTGGCGCCGCTGATCTGGGGTTATAGAGAGAAGCCTTTTATCTTAGACTGCCTTGCCGTGAGATTCGAGCATGAGCTGGCATTGGGATGGTTCGGGGAGTTGAAGCTCCAGGACGCCCACAGCTTTAGGGAGGGGGTCGTGGAGTTTACCGAGTACGTGCTGTTCAATTACGCCCCACTCCTCACTAGGGCTGGCGTCTACCACAGCGTCTATGCCTCCCGCTATGGCTATCCTATTTCAAAGGGGCTCTGCTGCAGGATGATTGAAGTTTTCAACGCACAGACCAATACTTTTTATACAGCGGAGGGTGAGACGTCACTAGATTTATGGAGCCTCAGTCAACTGAGTGGCTTGCCTATAGACGGGGAGCCTTATGAAGAGGTATGCCTCCCAGACTTGATCAAAGATGAAACCGACGGGGACGGCTACTATTCTCTGGGATACTCTTATCGGTATCTGATGAAGGCATACCGGGAGTGATATCAGTCAGCCCATGGTGAGAGGCAGCCTCGCCGCGGGGACAGGAAGAGGGTCAGGCTGGCCCTGTGGCTGCAATATTTTTACGATGGGCCGAAGCAATATGAGGACTTTCCCCCCAAGATGTTCATCATGCTGACGTTTCTGGAGCAGAAACCGTACAAGAGACTCTTGCGGAAATAGCTGCTCCTTTTGGCAAGATGCCTACCCACACACTTGAAATTTGGGAGCAGGCGAAAAAGTCTTCCTCTTCCGAGCTGGTTGATTACGGCGGTGGCTCTAGTGACGATAAGCTTCCACCTGTTGACAGAGAAACTGAAGATGTTGGGGCTTCTTCAGCTTGTGAGAGTGACTTCCTGACATCTAGCCCTCTAAGACTGCCAGTCATTGGACAAGGGCCATCATACCCTATTACAGGAGGGTTGGAATCGTCAGATGCCACTCTTGGAGGCCTAAGTATAGTGCCGGCCAAGGTATGGAGTGCTCCACCGCCTGTCTGCAGCTTTTCTTGTCATTGTCAACTTGGCCGGTTGACCTTTATATATATGATGTAGGCCGTGGTGGCGCCACCGGCTATAACGGTGCGGATACCCCCTCCAGATTTAAGCGTCGACCAACTGACCGCCAGTGCTGCGGCCCATCGCCTTATGGCTTCCACAGACTTATGCCGCGGCAGTAGCTTCCGGAGGGCCAGGGGCAATTGTAGAAGTTGGCGGTCCAACAGAGATTGTAGAACCTCAACCTCCAGCTGTCGGTAAAGAGTTGTTGTTGGAGCCGGGGAGCCTCCCGGAGATGGATGCGGGAGAGATTATCGGAGAAGAGGCCGATGCTTCTAAAGCCTTGGCTGTCATTGAAGAATCTTCTCCTTTGGGAGCTGGTGGGACTGCACACGAGGAGCGAGTATCCTCGGCTATTGAGATCGCTGGCACGGCTTCGCCCCAAGGGGCAAGTAAAGAAGTTGTTGCAGTTGAGACTTCTCTAGTTGTATCAGTTGTAGCTGTCGAGTCTATTGTTGGTGCCCTACAAATCATGTCGTCGACGTCCTCTAGGGCAAGCGATGATATCTGGGCAGAGGTGGACAGCCGAGTGGACTTTCAGCTTCCTGAGACCTTGCCATTAGGTTTGTAATTCTCTAGCGACATGGTGTGGCAGTCTCTAGATAACCTTCAGCGAGCGGTGTCAGCTTCTCCGGGCTTGACCTATGCGTAGCTGAGGAGTCTGATAGAACACCTCTCCCGCTCGTTGTTGGCATTCGGGTGCCCAATGGATGATTGGACCCCGCGGGTTACCATGTTGTTGAAGTATGCCAATAGACGAGAGTATCTTAGCCGGGAGGTATCCGATCAGCTGGCGGCTGTGAAACTAGAGATGGCTAATTGTCGAGCCACTGCCACTTCGCTGGGAGGGACCGTGGGACTACTGAGAGATGCTACCAGCACCGCTTCAGAACACCGATCCTCCCTCACAGCGTGGATAGTGGAGTTGCGTGCAGAACTTGCCAAGGCTGAAGCTGAATTTCAGGAGGCCGAGCGACTAGAGGTTCAGTCTATAGAGGAAGCTAACCTAGCTGAAGGACAGCTCGCCTCTCTGGATGAAAAGTTATCATAGCTGGAAGCTACCGAGTCTCGACTGCAAAAGCTGACTCGGTATCCCTCCTTGGGCCTCTTGGAGTTGGAAGACATTTTTCGGCACCCCCTGTCGTAATCTTCCTTTTTATTCTTGTCCTTTATTGACTTTTGCTTCTTTTTATCTTCGGAGCTTATGTACCTCGGGGAATGCCCTAACAAGGATGTATTCTGACCCTTCATATTAATGAAATATCCTTATTTGTTGCTTCAATCACGACTTCTTTCTTTCTTTTCTTTCTTTTTCTTTCTCCCTCCAGCCGAGTAGCTCAGTATAGGGATATAAGTTACTAGCGCAGAAGAGCGCTCACGCCTTCAGCGAAGGGGTGAGGAGTTCGCTCCACCGCGGATTGACTACTCCCGGAATCGAGCTTTGGCCAAGGTGGGACATAGATAAAGTAGGCGTACGCACCCTAATCATTTGGGCGATGGTGACGAAAAGCTAAGAATGCAGTTCATTCATCGACATGGGTTAAATTTCGAAGCACTAGTAGTTCGTCTATTAATGAGGATGGAAGGTCCAAGTTAAGGGGGTAGCTGGCCGGGCTCGCCGACAGTTGATAACTGTTATGTTCAAGCTTGTGTCTGGCGGGATCGTCAACAAACTTTCCAGTTTAGCAAGGGCGTCCACCTGAGCATTCTGTCCTCGATTAACATGCTTGACGCTGATGAAGTAGAATCTTAACATCATGTGAGTTGCCAGCTGGTGGTAGGGGAGGAGCTCCTGCTTCCGCATGTCGAACTCTCCTTCTAGCTGTTTTATGACCAGCATGGAGTCCCCAAATGCTTCCAACATCTGGATTCCCATGGATAGAGCAATCTGCAACCTGATTATCAGGGCTTCATATTTTGCTTCATTATTTGTGCACGGCTTGTTTATTGAGCAAGATGTGTGCACGACTTCCCCTTCTGGAGATTTCAGGACTATGCTTGCCCCTGCTCTGACCATGGCTGACCTAGTGGCTGAGGTGTCAATTCTCAAAGCACCGTCAAAATATAGCTGCCATATGGAAGGCTGTACTTGAGCGGCTTCTAGGGTTTCATCTTCAGGAAGTTCTGGTTCCAGCGGACAGTCTTCCGGTACCGGATGCTCGGCGAAGAAGTCTGCAATAGCTTGGCCTTTGATAGCCTTTCGCGGCACATAGGAGATATCAAACTCCATAAGGATCACCGCCCATTTGCCCAGGCGACCTTTGAGTGCCGGTATACAACTGTTGATCAAACAAAATATTGTGTATTCCATAGGCAGCCAGGCCACACCATCGAAGGGTGCTTTCAATTTCAAGACCTGGTATATGATTTGCATGAAGGACACAGGATTGATTGGGCCGAAATGCATATGGCCATTATTGAGCTGAAAGAGAAAAGAAGGCAGCCACCGAGGTAGCAAGTGCAGCAGTAAGCACTGCAGCCACAGCAGCCGCCGCAGCAACAACCACAGCAGGTTCAAGACTTGGGGATCCACCAGAACCCAATGTCGAACCATCCACCCGCTCTGCAACCTCAGCCGTCGGCACCGGCTCAGGTGAATGTAGTCCAGCCTTCGGCCCCCCAACACCGGATGGTCTTTTGATGATGACGGTACGACCCACCAAGTCTCAGCCTTCCATCACAACTACCCCTCCACTTCCACCATCTTCACACCCGTACGCCAAACCCCTCCTCCATCCGCTACACCATTCGTCCACCCATTCACTGTCCCTTCCATGTCCACGCCAACACCCTCACATGCGCCTCTATCTCGCTCACTACTTATCACCCCCACCGCCATCACCACTGCCCTTCTATCTAACCCTCCTCCCACACCAACACCCATCATCACCACCACACCTACAGCCAGTCCCTCACCCATTACCCTTCCGACCTTATTGCTCCTTACACCCCCATCTACACCCATCGTCACCGCGCCCACCTTGTCGCCTATTATCCTTCCGCCACAACCCGTTACCCCCACTCTCACCTCTCCTAACCCCATTATTTCTCCCATACCCTTCACCGTACTACTTATCCGCCCCACTCATCCTATTCTGCCATTATCAGAGGTCGTGCCGGCACAGAATCTGGCCCTACGGAGCGGGCGATTATTCCAAAGGAATTATGCTTCTACTTCCAATCCTCAGTCTTCCCAACCGACTACAGATCAACAGGAAGAGACTGAGCCCTTGTCGGGTACTCAATATGACTTGTTGCATCATTTGGATAGAGTTCCCACCAAGATATCTGTGCTAGAGCTGATGAAAAGATCTACCCTTCACCAAGATGCACTAAGAAGTTCCCTTCAAAAGGTGATGGTTAATGAAGACATGGCCATTGATAGCCTTCCCAAAGCATTGGCCACGATTTCAAAAGGACCAGTAATTACATTCTCTGGGACCGAGCTGGCACCTCCAGAAGCTCGACAGATACCGCTCTGCATTTTCATTATTTTGAACAAAGTTAGTGTGGATGCAGCCTGGTTCATACAGGGGCGTCAATTAATGTGTGCCCACTCAACACCCTCAGGGCCTGCAATCTCTTGGAAGAGCTTCTACGGCCAACCCTTACAACAATTGCAGCATATGACAATTCACGAAGGGCATGTCATGGGGTTGTCACCCTTCAAGCTGAACTTGGGCCTCTCACCATGGCCATTGAATTTTATGTGCTGGATATTGACCCTATGTTCAAAGCTATCTTGGGTCGCCCGTGGCTTGATACTCTTGGTGCTGTGCCATCTATTGCCCACCAATGTCTCAAATTCTCGTTCCAGGGAAGGGTGGTGAAAGTTAAAAGCTTATCCTCGGCCCAGTTAGTGAATGCTATCTCAGAGAAGATCTTGCCCACTCTATGGTCCAGCAGTCAGCCCGTTATTTCTGTACTGGATCTGGACTTCTCATGGGCTTACGCACCCTGCAAGTCAGTCACTACACCTGTTAATGTTAAGGAGAAGCCCAAGATCTGAGATTCTAAAGGCTGGTCCATTATTCTAAAGTTAGGCTATCAACCGGGGAGAGGCCTCGGAGCACAACTCCAAGGACGCACTAAGCCAGTGCCCAAAGGAAAAAAGATGAATAGACGGGGTCTCGGCTACCGAGAGTCCGCACTATTAATGATGGGTGATTCAGCCCCACTTACATGGGATTATCGTTAACATTTTGTTAGAGGCCCTCTCCAGCCAGGCACATTACAGTCACCATCAGCTCAGCCAGAACAGAAAAATGTGACATATGCAGTTGCCAGTCCGCCCAGGGGCTAAAGGGGCCAGTTGATGACATGATGAATCTCAGCCAGGCATTTTCCAGATTATTTAAAGAGCCTGTGGTTTTCCCAAAAAAGAGTCAGGAGGTTCGGCTTGTACGGTGGAGGCTGAAGAAGCCGATTTGCCGTCCCCAGGGGCGGGTGAGCTCACCTGATCTTTTTATTCTATCTCCTTCCCGCATAAGAATCCTCCTCCAACAGCTCAGCTTTATTCCCCGATCACCACCTCTGTTGGTTGATCCTTCGGTATTCCGGTCTCCCCTTCTCCGCAAGCAGCCGAGTGAATTCTTGATCATTGATTGTCCGTGCAGGCGTTGCCCGCCGATCGATCTCACTTCTAGGTGGTCCCCTGATGACCCCACCAATCTTTTGATTATGTGGTTCCGATCCACTGACCCATTCTTCAATGCCATCTTCTACTCTCTCTGCCCTAAGGCCCTTCCTCCTCCTCCTTCCTCTCCTTCATCTTGCTGCATGATCTCCACCGAGCTCCAAAAAAAAATGCCAATTTTAAAATGAAAATCTCGGTGGAAGATTATGCTATCTTTGATCCATCAGCTTCCCAGGGGCACGAGACCCCTGCTTCTCCCCTCCCAATAGATTTACTTTCCTCTAGGTTAGATGTAGGGTCAGTCGAGTCTAGGGAAGTAGGGTTTAGGTCTAGAGAAGTAGGTTCTTGTTCGTCAAGATGGATTTGTATATGTGTAAGGAATTGAGTGCGTAACATGGGTCATGATGAAGTTGGGCTTGAGTGCAAATAAAGTTTATTTAACTTACAAGTTCTAGGCACATGAATCAATCATATGTTCTTGGTTTTGTTATGATCAAAATCACTGGGATATTTACAACACATTCGAGGGGCGCACTGGTTATAGGGAATGAGAGGGGGTGCGCCAGATAAAGGCCAAGATGATGGAGGGGCGCGCCGGTTATAAGGCAAGAAGATGGAGGGGCGCGCTAGGTATAGGCCATAAAAAAAATGTGATTTTGAGTGTAGGGCTAAATCGGCCTAGGGGGGTACCACGTCAGATTAGCCCGCACCAATTTAAGGACACACTGGGATGATCTCTGTGGAGCTTGTTTCATCATTTTTTAGCTTAATTTCTTCTTTCCTTCCACCTACAAACCATTTCGATGGTTAAGATGTTTATTCAATTGGTAAATTAGGTTGGTAATGAGGAGGTTTAAGTGTTTTAGCCATCTGTTGGGGTGACTTGGTATGAATGTTTGAGTGCTCTGTTCAGAGGGGTTTGTTATGCATGGTTTTGGGGGTTAGTTCACAGAGTTTACAGTGTAGGAAGTCAGAGGTTCAGTGTGTTTCAGAGGCTTCAGACATGTTGTTCTTGTCCCTAGAGAATGGCTTGTTTGTTTGTTCTTGTATGTTCTTTGCCCTGGTAAAAATTGAGCAGCATCTCCCTCAGACCAAAGCTTGCCAGAGAAAATAGAAAACCACCAAACGGGGTATCCCGGGGTGATCCTCAAAGTGCGGAGTGGCCTCACAGTGGTCCGATAACCCGAAAGTGAGTGTGGAGGCTCGAGGGCTAGCCTTCAAGAGATCCCACAGCTCACGGGTGATAATCTTATGGAGTGGGACGAATGTGTGCCATTAGAGGCCATAAATGTTCATTCATTCGACGGGTTCATTCGAAGACCATGCAATAGGGAAGCAGGCTTCGAAGCACCCCGGATGAGTAGAAGATAAGAGGGGGAAGACAAAATCTAAGAACAAAGATCCATACTCATCAAAAGATTTTCTTTTTATTCATCCACCGAAGAAAGGGGGGAAGATTTGAATACAAGGTAGCTCGTCATAAAGTAGAAGAGGGATACATTGAGGGGAAAATGAAGAGGTAGCAGGAACTACAGTGAAAGGGGAGAAAATGAATACATCAGTGAGGGGGAAGGGTGAGAGCACAAGCTCCTCCCCCCCTGACTCACCTCATTTCTCTCACACTCACCATCCTTCCTTCTTCACCTCCTCGGCGCCAGGGACGGAGCTTCTTGTGCATCCCTCTGGAACTCCTCTCTAGCCTCTCTATTCCCTTCCTTTCTCTCACGCTCTTTCTTCTCTTCTCCTTGCTTTCGTTGCTAGGGTCTGTTACCTCTATGTCTCCCCCCGTCTCTCTCTGCTTCTCTCCTTGGGTTGGTGGAGATGCCTTAGTTTTATATGGGGGGAGGGGAAAGATGCCTTTGAACCCTCCTTCCCTTTCACTCCATTCTTCTCCTTGCACGTGTCTGACGTTGTCGAGTGGCCTGCAACTGGAGGGGTTGATAGAATAGGCATAGTGCCATCCTAGGATTGGCTGACGGCGACCGGTGGCGACGTCATGCTCGGTGTAGTGTTCCAAGACTTCATATTTTGGGGGGGCTTGAGTGGTGCAAACAATTGTCCATTAGTCATGTGTGGCGTCCCTTCCATTCCGGTCGAAGACTGTCCCCGTTCATCAGTCCGTTTAGTGAAAAATAGGGTATCGGATCTGAGATGAGATAGCCCTCAAGTTAACTGGCATGAGGAAATATTGGGTTAAACTGGCGCGGCCATGGGGCACGCCGGTTTAGCCCATACACAATTGGCACGCTGGGCAACAAGCACATGAGAGGGGCACACCAGTTTAAGCACTATTGGAGGGGCTCGCCGGTTTAAGCACCGGTTTAGCCCATACACAATTGGCGCACTGGGCAACAAGCGCATGAGAGGGGCTCACCAGTTTAAGCACTATTGGAGGGGCTTGCCGATTTAAGCATTGGCCGTGCCGATTTAAGCATCAGGAGACTTGATTCCGACTTTGTGGTGACTCAGACGAATGCTTGCACTCTCGCGATGCTTTAGTTGTAAGGCACCACCTCTGAGGTGTTTAAACTAAAGCTTCTAAGCCCCAATTAAAGACTTCGAGTGATTTTTGGCACATGTCGAACCAACCCGAATTCTCAAATTTTCTCTCGATTGAGCCTTCGGCACAGCCAGTTGGGGAGTTGTGGCCACATCTTCTGCTTGAGGGGCTTCCTTATCGGGTAGCAGATCACCAAGCGCATTCTCGTCCAGATCGAGCGAGATATGGGGTTTATTCGACATTTTTGTCTTCGACTCGCTCTCGGATATGGAGACATACGTGATCATCATCATCATTTTTTGACGTCTACAGGATCCCGCGGATACCCACCACAATGAAAGCGGTAAACATTAGTAACATCAATAACAACAATAATAACAACGGTCAAGACGACAAGAATAATGAGCTAAGGAAACACGAAACCTCCATGCTAACTTGGTCCCTAACAAGGGAACCTCGACCTATAGCCGAGATTGCTGATCACAGTGAACCCATAGTCCTACTACCAAGAGGAAGCCCACAGTAACACGATAGTCATGATCCGACAAAAATACCGACAAGGCCAGGTCCTAATATTTCGCGTCAACGCGTGACACAGCCTGACATACTACTATCATTGGAGGATGCTCGAGCTCGACCTGACCGAAAAGTCCTCCACCAGATGAAGTGTTTCCCTGCCAGCATCACAATCTAGGAAGCCATTGCTTTGAGCAAAGAGTTGAGAGAAACTCTTATCAAGATACTCCAAGAGACGGAAGTCTATGAGGCACACGTGGTAGAAATGAAAGTTGCCATATATGAAGCCTTCGCCGCCACTGTCACCTTCACGGAGAAAGACCTGCTACTCTCCCCTCTATGCCACAACCACCCTCTCCACATGCGGGGGAAAATCAATGGGCATGAGGTAAACCGGATCCTGGTGGATGCCGGTGTTGCTGTCAACCTCATGCCCCTGAAGACATTCAAGACCCTATATCTAACCCCCTACCTCCATAAGGTGCAGGGGGTCAAGATATCCAGTTTCAATCAAGATACTGAGGATGTCCTCGGCCGGGTGGATATCGACCTAGTGCTCGATGATTTCACCTCCAATGCGACCTTCTATATCATCGACGCCAACATGTCCTACAAACTGCTACTGGGCAGACTCTGGCTCCATGAAAATGGGTCGTCCCGTCAACTCTGCATCAATGCATCAAGTATGTCAAGGATGGGGAACAGCACACGGTCTTTGCAGACCTATCTCCGTTCACTCCAACAGAAGGCAACCTTGTTGATGCTGCGCTTTATTTCAGGGGAATCAGTCCATACCCCGTAATCAAGAGCAAAAGTAATGGCTGGCTCTCAGAAGAAGATGAAGATGACCTCTTCTCTGTTGACGAGGAGAAGGCCAAGCTTCACCAGCTACGTCTCAACTCCAAGTCAACCTCAGATCTCCCCGAGAGGCACAAAATCAATTTTAGGGCTAATCTTATTAGCCGAGCTATCGATAAAAGCATCTGCCTATCACCAGACTGCATCCAGCTCGTGTGTGCATAGAATGAACACAAGGTTGAGCGACTGACAATGTTTGTCATTACCTACAAATGACAACTCAGAAACAAGAAGAAGGCTAACCGGGATAAACCCATTGTCTTCTACAAGGGAGACGTGGTCCCCCGAGCCACACCAGAAGATGACTTTAGCTGGTCCAAGCAAGTCAACAACACCCCTGAAGCCGTTCGAGTATTGGACGACCAATCGCCACATATTCGGGAGATGTGCCTCAAGCAGCATATTCCCCAATGGCAAGGTTCTGCACGGTGGGAATACTTCCACTGACTGTGGACTCCTTCCCAGGTCTAGGGCCAACCCCCGTTCTCCCACAAAGATACCAGGGGATTCAACTACGACCAAAGCTGGACTTCTGCATCTACTACGCGGTCAATGTCATACCCCCGGCACAGCTAGTTGGCGACCAAGCAAACGTCGACCCCAAATTTGACAATTTCAGGGACGACAAATATGATATCCTGATTTCGCTCCCCGTTAACCCAGCACCCCAGTTCAAGCACTTAGCGAGTCTTCGACGCCCACCTGCAAGGACATTGGGGCGGAGGAAGTCCCCAGGGTCTCCCAGCCGGTCGAAGAGCCTGGCTCGGCAAACTTTCCTGATGAGGAAGGTTCTCAGCACAACGACCATGAAGTGTTGTCCGCTTTAGTAGGCAACTCCAGCCAAGTTTTGATGGCACCAGCCGACAACTGTCAGCCAGGCGCTGACAGTCCAGAACAATCCATGTCTAAGCTTAGAACGACAATCTCCTAGCTCCATCAACTTCAACTGGTGGCTTCGAAGACCAAGAAGTACACGAGGCTGACACTGACGATGAAGATTTCATCGACTTCCAACCCGCTCCTCCCGAGCTGGAGGATGGTGGCCAGGTAACCGTTGACGAACTCAGGGAAATCAACTTGGGTGAAGATGAAGCCCACCAGCCAACGTTCGTTAGGGCTCACCGAAGCAGATAGGCAGGACTACAAGCAACTCCTGCTCGAAGACAAAGATTGCTTCACCTGGACGTACAAGGAGATGCCAGGGCTAGACCCCTCCATGGTGGAGCATGAGCTAGCCATCTCTCCCTCAACAACTCCAGTCAAATAGCCACAGCGATGCATGCACCATGAGCTGGAGCTCCAGGCCTCGACTGAAGTCAATAAGATGGCAAAGGTCGACTTCATTGAGCCATGCATCTACCCGATTTGGCTCGCCAATATTGTCCTAGTCCAGAAGAAAAGTGGCCAAGTCCGCATCTGCGTCAACTTCTGAGACCTCAACAAAGCATGTCTGAAGGATGACTTCCCAGTCTCGATCACAGAAATAATGGTCGACTTGACCACCAGACATGAAGCTCTATCTTTCATGGACGGGTCATCCGACTATAACCAGATCCAGATGTCCCTCAAAGATAAGAACCACATTACCTTCAGATCCCCCAAAGGGGTCTTCAATTACAAGTGCATACCCTTCAGTTTCTAGAATATCGGTGCTACTTACCAGAGGGCCATGACCAAGATATTCGACGAGATGTTGCACAATATTGTCGAATGCTATGCCGACGACCTCGTCGTCAAGACTAAAAGGCGGGGAGACCATCTGTGCAATCTACGCCAGGTCTTCGAGCATCTCCAGCAATATGGGCTCAAAATGAACCCTATGAAATGTGCCTTTGGCGTATCCAAGGGCAAGTTTCTCAGTTTCATTGTTAGGTACTAAGGAATTGAAGTGGATCCTAGCAAGATCAAAGCAATCCAAGAGCTTCCATCACCCAGCAACCTCACTGAGCTTAGGTCATTCCAGGGGAGATTGACCTACATTCAGAGGTTCATATCCAACCTCTTTGGTCGATGCGCGCCTTTTAGTAAGCTTATGAAGAAAAATGCCCCGTTCATATGGGACTCGGAAGGCCAGGTGACTTTCAAGCAAATCAAGGAGTACCTCCTCACTCCTCTAGTCCCAGGGGCACCAGTCAAGGGTAAACCCCACATAGTCTACATTGTCACCATGGATGCCTCACTGGGGGCCCTGTTGGCACAAATCAATGAGGAAGACAAAGAGCAGCCGCTCTACTACCTCAGTTAGAAATTGATCGGTGTCGAGTATCGCTACTCTCCCATGGAGAAGGTCTGCTTGGCATTGGTATTCGTCACCAAGAAGTTGTGGCATTACCTAATGTCCCATTGGGTCCAGCTCATATCCAAGCACGACCCCCTGAAGTACCTCCTCTGGTAGCCCGTTCTCTTAGGTCGACTGGGGAAATGGGCTCTCTTGCTGATGGAGTATGATATTACCTACGTCCCCAGAAAAGCAATCAAGGGACAAGGCATGGCTGAGTTCTTGGTAGCCATCCAGTACCGGACAATTCACCCCTTAACACAGAGCTCCCTGACGAGGAGTCCCTTGCTTCCCAGTCACCAGCTCCAGTTGAACAGACCAGAGATGTCTTGTATTACTAGCAGCGAGACGCCCATATAGCCAACATGCCTTGCTGGGAGCTCTACTTCGATAGCACCTCTCAGGGGATTACCCAAAGCAACCAAGATTCATCCGCTTGGCGGGTGCCGGCATTGTCTTCCTGACTCCTCACGGCGGAGTTTTGTATAACTCTTGCGTCCTCATGAAATCCCTGACCAATAATGAAGTCGAGTATGAAGCTCTAATCATTGGGCTTCAGATGTCTCTCGACATGGGCATCAAATGCCTCAAAGCCTATGGGGACTCTCAGCTAATAGTCTGGCAAGTCCTCAGCATCTACGATGTGCGGAAGTAGGAGTTGGTTCCATACCATGTCGCCATCACCAGACTAACCCAGAAGTTATATTTCTTTGAAATAGATCATGTTCCCAAAAGTAGCAACACCCAGGTAGATGCCCTGGCAAAATTGGTTGCGGCCATTAAGCTCCCGCCTGAGGGCAAGGTCGACATCACCGTCAAGCATAGAAGACTGATGTCGAGTTCGCTTGAGGGTAACTCTGGCCTCACCATCTACGAGGTCCATGACCTCAATCAGAACACTCTTCCAGAAGACGAAGACTGGCGAGACCCCATCATCAAATTCAAGAAAGGGTGGCTCCCTCCTGACTCAGTTCAAAGGGTCCAGCTACTCTGTCAAGCGACATCGTATGAGTTGATTGGCGACTCCCTATATCGACTTGTCCACAAAAAGGACAAGTCGATTTTCTTGAGATATGTCTCCCCAGTCGAGACTCAAGCCATCGTGCCTGAAGTTCACTCTGGGTTGTGCGGTGCGCACCAGGCCGGAGATAGAATGAAGTACAATATCAAGCTCAAGGGCTTCTGTTGGCCAACCATGTACGCAGACTGCGTCCAGTATGCCCGTACATGTCACCAATGCCAAACCTTCAGCCCAGTACACAGAAGACCTCCTAATCCATTGCGTCCTATAGCTTCCACATGGTCGTTCACCGAGTGGGGCATGGACATCGTGGGGCCTTTCCCGCCATCCTCCAAGGGCCATAAGTACATCTTGGCCGCCACTGACTACTTCTCTCACTGGGCGGAGGCCCTTCCCCTGCGGGAGGTCACCGACGAAGTGGTAGCCAGATTTGTCTGGCACAGTATCATCTACCGATTTGGTACTCCCAGCCACATAATATCCGATAATGGAACACCATTCAAGAATAGGGCCGTATATCAACTGGCAGCCAATTCCACATCGACTGGAGAACCTCTTCGGTCTATAATCCCTAGGCGAACGGCTTGGCTGAAGCCTTCAACAAGACCCTATACAAGCTACTGTCTAAAATTGTTAGCCACCAGAAGCGTGACTAGGGTGAGAAGGTCTTCGAGGCGTTATGGGCCAACTGGACGATCTACAAAACTCACACAGGATGCTCACCGTTCTCCCTCATCTGCGGAGTGGAAGTCGTCATCCCCATTGAAATCCAGTTAGCCCCTTACCGCGTGGTAGTATACACCAGCCTGGCCGGCCTAGATGAAGATGAATGCCAAAGAAGGCTAGAAGAGCTCACCGATCTAGAAGGTAGATGGCTCGAAGCCTACAAGCACCTGCAAGTATACCAGGCCTGCATGGTGCGAGCCTATGACAAGCTCGTCAAACAACGAGCCTTCAAGCAAGGTGACCTCGTCATGATCAAAGAAAAGGAAGTCATGGCGGGACACTCCAGTGGAAAGCTACAACCCAACTGGCGAGGTCCATACATCATCCACAATGTCTACGAGGGTGGGGCTTACACGATCGTCGACCACAAGGGTTACAAGCTGTTCCCGCCTCTCATTGGCAAACATATGAAACTATATTACGCGCCAAAACATGAGTTCGGGCGCCATCCGGACTAGAGGCGTGCACCCCAGCCACCACCAGTAAAACCTGCCTTCCTGGGCGAAGGGCGAGACTGGTCACGTCTTCCAACCTCTCTTCTCAGTCCAGCAACAGGGCCAGTCAAGCCCTCCTAGAATCACCGTTAGGCACTTTTGGGGGTTAGCCTCCCGCCTTTGTCCTTGCAACAATAAGAGCGAGGACGCCCCGACCCCAGCAACAGGCCAGGCGTCAAGGTCCCAGGTAAAAAAAAAAGAGAGAAGAAAAAATGAGGTTAAAAATAGAGATACTTCGGCGGACCCAGTCATCCACATTGCAAGGAGGTGACTGGGGGCAAAAAGGCCAATAATCCGGCTAAGGTGAAAACCCGAAAAGGGCGTCTCAGGCAAAATTGGAAAACCCCTCAATGTGAAAACCCGCAAGGACACGTTGGAAAAAGTTAAACGGGGTCAGCTCTAGCGCCTTTCCCGAAGAGGAAAACCTGTGTTGGGAGTTGGCATTGCTGGATCGTAGGGGTAAAAGACCCCACCGTAGAGCTAGGAAGCCAGGGGCCCAATGTGGAGAGTCTGCATTGGGGACTGACCTTGACGAGACCCGGGGCTGTGTGTCCGAGCCAGGTGTTGGGGGGCCTCGAACTCAGGGTTGAAAGCCCGTATTGAGTGTTGGCTCACCCGAGATTCGGGTCAAGAGGCCTGAATAGCATGCTGGGAGGCCTTGCCCCCAGGGTAGGAGACCCGTGCTGGGGCAGGCATGGCTGGGACTCAAAGCTGAGAGCCCGAGTGAGATGCTGAGGAATCGGGAACCCTGGGGTCAACAACCACAAGAGTCTCTGTTGTCGGAGAAGTAGAGGGGCTAGCTGCCTGCATGGGCAGTCACCGAACTGGGTTGCTCGTCAGCTATGGCAATGGCGCCTGAGGATCAAGGCAAGCCGAAGGCCGAGGCAGTGTTGCCGAACACGATTGGCATTGCCAACCGTATGTGCCCGGCATGGATGGAAATGACGATCGGACCGTAGGTCACTATCACCTCTGATTTGTTGTTGCTGTTGCTGGTGCCAGTTGGTCACTTGACGACGATCGGTTGCATGTTGCATCTTGGACAGGGGGCCCTCCTCTTCCTCTCCGATAAGAAAAGGAGTGAGCATTGCGGCACACACATGGCGTGTGTGACTCTTCTTCGGCAGAAAGAAGAAAGGTAAGAGACGTCCCACCGGGCGTGCAAATCTTGTTTGTGACCACGGGGACTTTCCCTTTATGGTTCTTTTCCTCGTGACGGGGGTGTACACTCGCCTTTTACGGAAGGCTGAGATAGGTCGACTTGACACGTAGGAATTCCAAGGGTATTGAACTGAAGGTGGAAAGAACGATAGGAACACACTGGAAGGAGTAGCGTATGGTTAATCATTCTGAAAAATTGGAAAAGGGATGGCTGGATGGAATGCAGGCGTGCCAGCCGATTTCTCGATGATCACATGTGGAAACAAATGTTTAACTAGGGATGCATCGTCGGGACGTGGCACGTGTGCTCGGGAGATGGGCGACACGTGGAGAGAAGGAGGTTCTGCAGGTACGAATGCACAGGCGACAGTGGGGAGTCATGTACTGGACGTCTTTTCCCACCAAATGCAAGCAGTCGGTGTTTATTTTACATTGGGCGGAGCCCAAACACCTTTATTTCTACTGCCGAAGAGAGAGTTAGGGACTCTGGATGCCGCGACATCGGGAGGGCTTAGTCCACGCAACAGCGATAGGGCAACATCAATACAATAGAAATAGCTGGGGGCAAGGAGACTGGTCCCAACGAGGAGGGGGATCCACTCCCTAATTGGATTACATGACTTAGATGCCGTGAAGGGCATTTATATAGGGGCGTGAGAGCCCGATTACAAGTGCTTGCAAGCAGCGGGACAATTCCGTCATTTGTGACAGTCCCCGGGTCATTGCGTTATTGTGTGGGTAATTCCGTATTCACACATAGAGTCCGTAAGAGGACCTATAACTCAGCTAGGTGCCAACCGAGGGGCGCCACAATGTCTTCCTGTCATGGGATAATGTCGAGGTCAGAGTAGAAGGGTGCCATAGGCACCCTTGTGCTGGGGTAGTTGGGCATCACCACGGCCGAGGTGACCAAATGACGTAGGCACCACTTGTCGCTGGAGCGGCCGAGTGCTGTTGAGACTTGAGTGGTCGAACAGTGTGAGCATCGCCATGACTGGAGTGACCAAAAGCAGTTGAGCTCAGGATTGTCGAGTGCTGTGGGCCCCAGTGGGACTGGAGTTGTTCAGTGAGAAGGCATTACGGATCCCGATGTGATTGGTGTAGTTGGCAGTCAGGTGCCAGGGGCACCGTTGTGACTGAAGTGGTTGACAGTTGGGTGTCGGGGGCACCGTTGTGGCTGGGGTGCTTGACTGTCGGGTGCCGGGGGCACCGTTGTGGCTAGAGTGCTCGGTAGTTGGGTGCCGGGGGCACCGTTGTGGCTGGAGTGCTTGGTAGTTGGGTGCCAGGGGCATCGTTGACGCTAGAGTAGCTGACAATCAGGTGCTGGGGGCACCGTTGTGACTGGAGTGGCTGGCAGTCAGGTGCCAGGGGCACCATTGTGACTGGAGTGGCTTGCAATCTGGTGCCGGGGGCACCGTTGTGACTGTAGTTGATGACAGTCGGGTGCCAGGGGCACCGTTGTGACTGGAGTGGCTAGCAGTCGGGTGTTGGGGGCACCGTTGTGACTGGAGTGCTTGACAGTCGGGTGTGGGGGGCACCGTTGTGACTGGAGTGCTTGACAGTCGGGTGTCGGGGGCACCGTTGTGACTGAAGTGGATGGCAGTCGGGTGCCGGGGGGCACTGTTATGACTGTAGTTGATGATAGTCGGGTACCGGGGGCACCATCGTGACTGAAGTGTTTGACTGTCAGGTGCCAGGGGCACTGTTGTGACTGAAGTGGCTGGCAGTCGGGTGCCGGGGGCACCGTTGTGATTGTAGTTGATGGGCAACACTGGACCTTGATCCACGTGCCCGGGGCCCGTTGATAGAGGTAGGGGCTTGGCACTTCATCTTGCGCCGGGACTTGTGAAGTATTGATGCGGGACAACTAGGTGGCCTAGAACTCTAAATGAAAATGTTGCCAACTGGACTAATGAGACTAGTGAACTCACGATCAAGGTGACTAGCGGGACTCAACAACTCGATGGCTTGTAAAGCCTTACAATTGCGTACATACTTTCCCAAGGATATAAACACAAACTAAAAGGACATAAATATAAAATAAACGATACATGCTCAGCGTCGATTCCCATCAGCCCGATGACGTCTCCATTGAGCCTCTAGAGGTGGCGGAACTAGAAGTCCCCATGATCCATAAAATAACAAGGTCAGTACACAGCCTGACCTTATACAAAGACAACCATCCAGTCAAGGGTTTCAGATAAGAAGCTCACTAGCCAGGGCACTCCCCTTAGAGATCCCCTCTATTTCGACGATCTCCTCATCGTCTCCAGCCAAGGCCACCGCTACAGGCTCTCCCTCTGTGGCTCCAGTCGTATCATAGGGAAGCTTATCCTCCTCCAAAGGGGAGGAAGTACCTGTGACCAACGTCGAAAGAAGCTCAGTGCTAACGGGCGATACAAGTAGCCTACCATGAATGGCTAAGTTCCTAGTCACGTACCTAAGGGTCCCATGGTGGAAGAGCCCACCAGACCCACCATGCAAGCGGAGACCACGGCCGTCAAAGGGAGGGTCGTCCCTACCGATAGCTATGGTAGCGATCCACACGTGTCCCCTGCAGCAAATGCAACTATGCTACCTGCTGCTCTTGGCTCACCCTCGAAAGAGGGGAGAGCCACATACGGGCCAGTACTAACCATCTCTTGGATCATCTCCAGGGTAGCAGCTGGGTCCTCACCTGGCAAACCAAATCATAAATGTAGTCATTGACCCCAGCCTGTCAAACGTCCAACAAATAGAGGGCAACTATCTTTATAACAAATCGACACTTACTCGAGTCCTCTCGGGTGGCTGTCGACTCTTGCTCCTCAACCGGGAGGGGCACTCCACCTTGCGCCTCAGGAGGGGCCATGGCCCCCAACGTCCCTACCGTCTCTGCATGAACCACGTGGCTATGTCAGCCTCCAGAAGCAATCCCAGCCATCAGTAGAGCACACCCAGTCCCAGAAGACCTTACAGGGCCGAACATCCTTGGGGGCCTTCCATAACGCAATGTTAGGGAACGTCTCAACATGGGGGCCCATTTCATCTATCATGCGAAGAAGTGTGTCGAAGTTGATCTCGTGCTCGACCTCATCGTCGGGCAAAGGATCAGCCTCTGCGGGTGGTGAGAAAGCCACCTCTACCCCGGCCTCCAGCAGAGCTACAAAAGGGAAACCAGTCAAGCAGTGCAAGGTTAGTCAACTATGATGGCTAAACCCGCAGAAGACAAAAGGTGAACATGGTGCTTACTCAAAGTCAGTTCTGCCTCTATATGCTCGCCATTCTAGAGTTCTTGAGAGGACTAACCAACCCCCACCGCTCTAGTATCTACCCGATGTCACTTTCGCCTAGGCTGAAGACCTCCGTCTCTGCTCCTAGAAGATGCCTCTGTGGAGGGATGATCTTCCCCTGCCGGGGAACCTACTAAAGAAACACAACAACACACAACATCTCACTCATATACATAAGAAGATAATAAGATTGAGATAATATGCTAAAGAAGGTGTCTCACCTGAGACCACAAAGGGAGTTAGTGCCAAAGGGACTAGTTGCTCTGGCATCAACCCCAATACTCGGGCAGCCTTTGCAACTGCCTCCATGACGTCTCTCAATGTGTAGGCACACTAGATGTAGGAGACAAACTCTACTGGTCCAGCCGACCTGATCGGGTGGGTGATATGGCGTCTCCAATCATTAGCCGCAGTGTCGACAAAGCTCCCCTCTGGGAGCACCTGGTCCAAGGAACCCTTCATTCCAAAGCCGTAGTCAGCTTGGAACTGGGTCCACCAAGTCTTCGGCATCCTCAACCATGACGCCCTAACACCAACCCCCATAGTCACCACCTGCACCGGCCTCAGGGGCTTAAGGGTCCCACTATAACCTCGACCTACTGATGAAGAAGCCTGGCTGCCCCGGGCCCACTATTCTACTAGCTGCTCAACTTCTCGGTGGATCCGGGAGAAGCAAGTCCTGAGGTACTCATCATCCAACAAAATAGGAGGTAGATCCTCCCACAGATGTCGGCTCTCCTCAGCCTTCTGGATCACCAAAGCCTTCTGGCGATATAGGTTGCTACGCTTGAACCACCACTTGGCATAGTGGACATCCAACCTCCCACGACGGTCCAACCCTAGCGTCGACAGTCGCTCTGGCTCCCCGTGGTAGTAGAAATCCCACCAAGCAGTTGCTAACAAGTGGCTGTCCTGACCTTTATACAATCGGCTCACCAAAGGGAACTCCTGGTTCTGCGAGATCCCCTAATCGTACCCAAAGTTCCAGGCAAACCAGTGCGGGTAGTAGGGCTCCAGAAAGCTTGTAGCAAACTGGTGTAGCACTAACACCGTTGGTCGAGTGCTGATCACCCACTCTGTATACAATGTGGCATCTGGCTCTCGCTAGTAGGGAAGGGAGCAGGCCACCTCGCCGCTCGAAGCCACCAGAATCAGACGGGAGTCCCTCGTAGCACTGTCAAATGGAAGCCCGTCCTTACCCCTACCGGGCAAGTAAGATAGGGCGCTCCTAGCCCCCTCTATCTGTGCAACTGCGTCCCCGTCTGGCTGGCGAGTAAAGCAGAATAGTAAGTGTTGGGCATGTATGTAACATACTTAATTCTGTTATTTTGATGATGTCTGACTATGACTCATTGATGAGTTTGACCTGCATTTGATAATATCAACATTCATGCATTTCATACCGGTGCAGGATGAGGTCCGCACAAGGCCTTCACAAAAAAAAGGGGGGGTCAAAGTCCACGCACACCAAGGGCAAGGTCAGCATACATGGGGTAAGGTCAACACACATCCCGACTAAGTCAGTGCACGTGCGGGGGAGGTCAGTGTAGCTATGGGGTATGCAAGGGGTAAGGTCGGTGCACATGCAGATTGAGGTCAGTGTACGTGCTGATGAAGTCAGTGTACGTGCAAACCAAGGTCAGTGCACACGTGGGGGAAGTCAGTGCATATATGATCAAGGTCAGTGCACATGCTGACGAAGTCAGAGCATGTACAGGGTAAGGTCAGTGCACGTGGGGACAAGGGCTAAAGAAGTCAATGTACACGAGGTAAGGTCAGTGTACGTGGAGGCAGGTTGCAGGTGTGTCGTCCAAGGAGCTCAAGGGCGTGCCGGCGAACGGTAGAGTAGAGTGTGCCGGTGAGAGGTACCCCGGATACACCGCTGAAGGGCTAGAGGGTGTACCGCTGAAGGATGGGTTGAGTGGTGGTTGGGGTGTTGGATTAGTGTATCGGTGAAGGATTGGGACAGGTGTACCGATGAGGGCCCACTCCTCCTCCATTTCTCTTAAGGCCTTTCTTTTCTTCTTTTCTTGATTTTTGTACAGTTTTATACAAATTGTCCCATCCTCCTCCTGTCATTACTTGGCCCAAATCTTTTGTGGTGTCCATGACTCACTTATCTTAGTTAAAGTGTTCTATTGCTTATTGTTCCATTTGTTTGTTGCTCTCTTCGGTCTTTTAACACATCATTTATTTTTGATGAAAATTCGACAGCATCTCCCCATGACCCGGATGTAAGGGAGAGGCAGGGAACACGCCCACACGGAGTGGCGAAACCCAACAATAGGAGGTGGACGTTCGCAGACGGCAACACCTTTAATGAAACCTCAGAAAGTGCGGAGATGATGATGAGAGAGGGAGGCAACCCTCGAATTGGCTATGGATAGCTGGGGTAAAGGGCGGGAGGAGGTGCACCGGTCAAGGGGCCCAGGGGCATACCGGGGAAGGGTAGTTGAGGGTGTGTCGCTGAAGAACTGGGAGGGACTAAGCGTGCCGCTAAAGGGGTGGCTAAGGTGTACTGCTGAGGGGTGAGGCTGGGGCGTACCGCTGAAGGGGTGGCTGGGTGTGCCGCTGAGGAGAAGGCCCAGGGTGCACCGGTGGAAGGGTTGTTCAAGGGTGTGCCGGCCAGGAAGGCCCAAAGGGGCTGAGGGTTCAATTTGGTTGGCCAGAGGAGTTTTAGCTAGGAGGAGAACTAGGGACTGAGAATTCAGGGACGCCTGATGGACAAAGATCAGAGATGGCGCGGAGGCCTGGGGTTTCAAGGAGGAAGGGAGAACTCCCCTCCAAGGGGAATGAACGGGGCGAGGCTAAAGGCCCTTCAAAGGAGGGGGCTAAACCATAAAGAGGAGCAGAGGAATGTACAAAGGGGACCCCAATCCGACGAGAAACAACACAAATAACTGGGGTAGAGAAAGAACAAAGCAGATTTTTATTCGTGGCAAGTAAGGATCGAAATGCACCAAACGTGGGACGAGTTAAGAATAAAAAGGAAGAAAGGGAAGAAGTGGGAACGGGGGTTGAACAGGGGCGATGGCTCTCTGCTCTTCCCCCTTCCCCTGCTACACTTCACTCTCCCTCTTTCTTACTCTCTCGCTCTCTGGTGGCTGCCAAAGGGGGGGAAGAGCTTCTTCTTCTCCTCCTCCTTCTTCTTCTGCTGGGTACTCTTCTTTCTCTTTGCCTGCCCTCTCTGTGTCTTTGTTTGTGTTTCGCCCCCCTTTTCTTTCTTTGTGGAAGAAGGGGTTTTATACCCCAATAGCATGGTGTCGTGGGCAGGCTGGTGGAGGCGGGAAAGGGTGTGCATTGATGGGGATTTGACTCCCCCTCATTCTGTTGACAGGGGAGTAGCCTACGTGCCTCACCCTCGTGCCGCCAGGTCAACCATCCCACTACGCGCCAAGGATCTATAGGGGAGTGGCGTAAGATCCTCCCCGCTGGACGTGTCGTGGGGGGGAGCGTGCCGCTGAAGAAGCGGGCCGTGCTGTTGAAAGGCTTTTAGGGTGTGCCGTTGAAGGCAGATGGCCTGGGCGCACCGCTGAAGGGGCATGCCGCAGGGGCCTTGGGGTGTGCCGCCGAATGCTCGGTAGAGCATGCCGTTGAAGAGCCCACTGAGGGCATGCCGCTGAAGACATCGCAGGTGTGTCGCTGAAGACACCGCAGTTGTGCCATTGAAGGGACATGGGGGCATGCCGGCGTAGGGCATAGGGGCGTGCCGCTGAAGCCCATGCTGGGCGTACCACTGGAGGCCCATTCGGGCGTGCCGTTGAAGGGGATTTGGGCCCATTTTGAGCCCGATTGACGATCCACTTAATTCTCTTCGGGGCCCACGAATTGTGAGCCTCCCAGGGGTTGGTTTCTCTTCGCTATCGTGACTCTGAGAGTGACTTCACGACAGTGTGTTGTTCGTTCGGAGGGTCTGGGCGAACGTGTTCTCCGCAATCCCTTCGATAGAAGTTGTTGTCGATGCTGGATTGCTCTGGATACGCGGACATGTAATTTTACACGTCCACAAGCGCCAGAATGAATTGGTGACTTGTCCTGGGCCGTTATTCTCCTAATATAGCGACCTAAACCTGGGCGCTATTTCATCCAGCTTGTTCTGTTCACAGAAAGTAAGACTACACTACAAAGCTGTAACAGAACAGAAGAGGAAGCAGGAGTAGGGAACAGGCAAGGGAAGAGGGAAGAAGCCGCACTGAAGAAACACGGCTACCGAGGGGACCTCGGCCCCTACGCTACTCCACACGGCAACAGAAAGGTAGACTCCGAACTGACGAGGTCAGGGGTCACTGATCTGTCGATTGAAAACCAAGCAAGCAAAGGCCTGCAAGGAGAAAAGACAAGAGCCTAGGAAAACCTAAACAGACCAGACGGACGCTAAGCACACACGACTCGAAAGTCATGCATGCCCATCCATACACGACCACGTGCACGACTAGAACATCGTGCACAGGACACACCACTACACTGACCTCAGGTAAAGCCACGAGCAGGCTAACCCAGCAAGGTCACGACGCTCGAGAAACACGAGAGTCATGGAAGAGTAACTGGTCACGTGACTGGAGTACCCACCACTTGAAGAATAGCCAGCTGCGTCCCCTGACGTCTTATGCTGCGCCTACAAGTATATCATCTATGATGCCACCACCTATAGAAGCACGACAGAGACTAAGACACTCTAAGAACTAGAATAGAAGTACCATCGCGAGTGACTAGATAGGGTAACACTCGTCGACGTCAGTCCAAAGCCCCTAACCACGTGTACACACACCAGCTCGTGCCTAGAGTCGGGCCTCTAGCTAGTATTCCCCCCTAGGGACACTACAGTACAGAGCCGGGGGCCCACGAAACGAGCCTAAGAATTGTAAACTGGGAAGTGCCCCGATACAAGAGCTGACACGTCGTAATGTGTCGTAAGGCTACGACTAGTAGAGGATCACGAGACACAAACTCTAAAATGCGAGTGCTGGAGTATAGACAAGTAAAGAAACACTATCACACGTACTACGAAGCACCAATGGCAGCACAGGAAACTACCACCAGACTCAGGACAAGGCAACTAGACCTGAAGCTATAATGATCCTTGAGTCTCACGACGCAGAGTCAATGTCGTCGTACAAAGCAGAACAAACTGCCAATCGGTCTAATCCTAAGTCAGAAGAAATGACACGGTCGAAGGAAACGACACATGAAAACCTGAGGGAATGTCGAGAACCCTCAACACAGTTGGACACGCACACTGAGGTAAGACGATACCTCATGACATCCAGAACACTGTCTCGAACTGGGCAAAATCATCAAGACACACATAAGGTCACCTGTCAACCACTAGGTCATACCAGGTTGACCAAAACCTGACAATGATGACTTTATAGTAGGATAGAGAATCCTACCTCAAGCAAGAAGATTTCTGGCTACCTCATAACGTAGGCTTTAGCTCTCATAGGACATCAAACGATATCCACGGGAATGGCAACCCGCGAGGTCAAACCAAGATGAATGGAAACCTAGACGTCGGGAAATGACGTTTTGCATAATGGTAGTCCTAGACTGAGTCGTTAGGAAAACTACGACAGTCTGAGAACAGACCACACTCAGTCAACCTTCAGCCGACCAATCCAGCACACCACTGACACATAGGCACCACCCTAGGACATAAACCTAAGACAGATGGACACAGCACAGGCCATCACAGCCAACTTACAACACACAGGGATGAGCGGTTCTAGGAGGACAGCATAAAGGCATGAGCAGTCTGGGACATGCCGCTTAAGTGATAGAACACTAAAAAACTAAAGAGGGATGGGCAGTTAAGGGCAGACCGCCCAAGGGGATGAGCGGTCAAGGTCTGGCTGCTCAAGCCCATCGACCCAGAAGAGTTCCTGGTCCAAACGATTTTGACCAAACCGCTGAACGGAACTGACATACTACCGTGTCAGTCAAAATGGTCTTGACTTGACTGCCTAACGTGACCGACACCCAACTGTTGACCAAAGGTCAACTGGGATAAGCGGTCAAGACATGGCCGCACATCCCAACGAAAGGACAAGCGACTGAAAGCTGGCCGCCCAAGAGGGGATAGGCAGACCTCACTTGGCCGCCCATACCATGAGTGGTCTAAAAATAGACCACTCAACCTCAAAACCAGACGAAGATAAACGGTCCAAGGTTAGCCTCTTATATAGATAAACGACACCTGGTTCGACCGTTCAACCGTTACGACGAGCAAACCTAGGGGTTCGTTTGATCGTGGCCTTTTCACGCCCCGTTCGTGCCAAAATGAAGGGGATATAGCCACAACCACCCTGGCAATCACATAGACTCCGACCGGAGTCAAAATGATGCATGAATCGTAAGAAACGAGTGATTCTAACGAAATCACCCAAATAGAGTAACCGAACTTCCTGGGCTCCTAACGGTCCCGAATGACCGCCAATCGACATGAAATCAATGACTATGGAATGCTGACGTTCCAGGGAGTCCATTGACACTAACTGATTGCAGAATCGTCGCCATTTTCCAGCGAAGCCTACGAACTCCACGAAACCCTAACGAGCTTGATCTCGCTCGTTCGAGCACCAAACCACGTGCAATGATAGGGAAAACATGCAGAACAGGCAGGTGATCCGTCTCCCTACCTCCACCGAAGAAACCGTGCACCGAAGCGACTAAACCAAGCTGAAAATGTCAAAACATGAACCGCGCCGATCTCAGAATCCACCAAGGGATCCCACCCGCCACGCTCCAACCGCTGCTCTAACCCACGAACCGATCACCCCACCACGTCTGCGCCGCGGCCAGCTCTCGACAGTCGCGCGCCCCGCGTCGAACAAGAATTTCATCCTCAAAATTCATGACAAGCACCATGCCACAAGGAGAGAACACCTGGACCAACTGATGACACCGTCAGCATCCCAGCTCAACCTCGACATTCGCAAAAACCACGATCTAGAGGGATGCGACCAGACAATGATCACGGGTAACGCCACGCTTACAACTCATGACACATCGATCATCAGAGCAGGCACATGCAAAGGAGTACAAGTCTGGCGTCGCCTCAGACAACACGAAAACCCAACCACGGCCACGCTGCCGCGATCTCGCTCACCGAGGACACACACTCCTCATCACGAGAAGCAACACCGGTCAACGCCCATGCTCAGCAGACCAACTGAATGTCAGCTTCACAACCAGCTGACTAATGTCTCGCCCTGCACCAGGGGTAACAAACACTGAGCTTCCACCATCTCGCACCTTATGTTCGGCCACCCAAGGCCGCGCTGGCACAAAGCTCTCACCGTTCTCGAGCCACTACAACCAGCATCTTCTGTCTGTGAAAGACCATCCACTGGTCACCAAATACCCGTCAATAGGAAACCTCCACCGACCCAATAGACATGATTCGAATCGCGACAGGCCATCCACTGACCATCCACAGACCATTGTCACACCTCTAGTCCAATCCTCACCTAGACACCGCATCTGATCTGATCCTCACGCCAACTCTACCTTCTCAGGGGAGCACGGCAGAACCAAATAACAGGATTCTACAATCCTCGATCCTGACATCACTCGACTTAGGCTTTGAGGAAAATCCTCCCTTGCAGGTCACAGACCAGGGATCGCCATCCAATGCCAATGTCCTACCAAGGACCTCCACACATAGGCACCGTCCATTATCCAATCGAATCCTATCTCTTCTCAATCACTCTAAAAGGATGCTTGCCACTCTCAGTTCTACTCTTACCACAGAGCCTCGGGACACAACCTCTTACAATCCACAGCACACTTCTCCAGAATCGACAAGTGCCACCTGCTATCACTGTGAGCTGGTCGATAACGTCGCGACCAATTCACACAAGTCCCCAGGTAATACACTTCTTACCATGGTCGACCGCTTGGTCAACCTTACTAGCCACTCATGACCACCAATCGGGACCCATAATCTCTTAAAGATCACTTCTCCAAAGCTTGATCTCATCCGAGGACACAGCTTCCAACGTGAGAATAGGGCACTCACAAGGCAACCTCGCCAGCATATTTCCCAAACTCTCCATCTTGCCAGTGCTACAAATCACAATGCCTCAAGCAATGGCATGGCAACAACATGCCTCACACAACTTGAGACAACCACACACCGAGGAACCAATCTTCTAACGCTTTACACATCCTCTACAACTCTGTAAGCTCTGATTCACAACACCTCAGAAAACACAACACCAGCCACAAATTCTCGCAAACACTACCTAACTGGCACTCATCCTTCCAAGGCAGTGCCAACACACCTTACACATTAGGGAATGGGCAATGCTTCTCGCAGACCGCCACACTCTGCCACAGTGGCTAAGCTAGCCGCTGCCACATGCTCCTCTCTTACGCTTGCCTCTGATCTCAAAACCAATAACACGCAAAACACTTACCAAGGAGTGATGAGAATCCACCAAAATGTCAGGCTCAACGGCCGCAAAACCTCTAGCCACGGGACATCATTCTCTCAAATCCGTTCGTGCCAACACCAATTCATTCTCGAGCTATACCACACGGACCACCACGCCAAGAACCACAACACAAACTACAATCGGCACCTGCCGATGGTCATCCTTAAGTCCTGAACCTGCCATTGCCACATGATCTAGAACCAAATCCAAAGCTAACACAGCTCGCTCGCACACAGAAGCACAGGATAAAGAGCTTACTGGGACACCTCTACCCAATCCTGCCTCGAAATTGTTGTATCCCTGTGGTTTTGATGATAGCAACACTATAAGCCACGACATGAGTCTATATGTTTGAATGACTGCATCTGGATAAGCATGTTTGAATGACTACATCTGGACATGAGTCAGCATGTTTGAATGACTGTGGTCTTGATGATAGCAACACCATAAGTCACCATATGAATCTACATGATTGAACTTTTACATCTGTGGCTTTGAGGACTGAACATATGAGTCTGCAAGATTGAACTATGATTGAATGCTGCATGATTGAACTATTAAATCTGTGACTTTGATGATTGAATGATAGCATCTGTGTTTTTGAATTTGTGCATACATTGTTTCACGCATTAACCTTGTTACACTGCGTATAGAGGTCTATGCACTTTCTTCAAAAGCCAGTGTAGGTTTTATTATCTAAGGCCGAGGTCAAGCATATCTCTTCAAGTGTGCATTTCTGGATCAGTGCAATTCTTGCATTAGGCAGCATTAGGCAGAATAATCCCATGCATATCGTGTGTTAAGGTCAGAAAAATAATGTCTGTGCATATTACACAGCCCGTGCATGTTTTATGTTTTCTGTCGGTGCACATTCTAAGGTTCGTGCATATTTCAAAGTCCTTGCATGTTTTAGTTTTCTTGAAAACAAAGCTCGTGCAAAAATATAAGTCCATGCATGTTTTGGCTCTGTTGCAAACATAAGTCCATGCATGTGAGAAGTTCGTGCATGTTTTGCTATTTGCGTTTTAAAGTCTGTGCATAGTCCGTGCAAGTGTATTTCAAGTCTGTGCATATGTGAAGTCCGTGCAGGTTTTGCCTTTGTGT
The DNA here is from genome assembly GCA_024336825.1 of Amorphophallus titanum. Lineage (NCBI taxonomy): Eukaryota > Viridiplantae > Streptophyta > Magnoliopsida > Alismatales > Araceae > Amorphophallus > Amorphophallus titanum. Next base: position 29,184,898 of record JANBPO010009603.1, read on the forward strand.
GTTTTTGAAAAGATAGTGGCTCCCGACATCATGTCTAGCAAGTCATCCAATCGGGGAATGGGAAAATGATATTTCACCATGATCTTGTTGATTGCATGGCTATCATTTCACATCCTCCATGTGCCATCCTTTTTCGGGGCCAATAATGCGGGTACAACACAAGGGATCTTACTGTCCCTGAGAGATCCCTAACTCATCAACTCCTTGACCTGCCTTTGAAGTTCAGCATGGTCCGTGGGACTCATCCTATAGTGGGGAAGGTTGGGCAAAGATAAGCCTAGGACGAGGTCGATCTTGTGCTGGATATCCCTCATAGGTGGAAGGCCTCCAGGGAGGTCTTCCAGGAAGACATCGAAAAACTCCCGCAGGATCGTAGCTATCTCAGGGGGGTGCTCATCATCAGACCCCAGAGTGACATCTTCCACTCCTCGAACAACAATAGCAAGGATAGGGCTACCCCGGTCACCTCTTGCTCCATCTCTCACGGGCTAATCATCATCAACCTCCTCAGTGGGAGGTCTCCTGTGTTGGGAGTAGTCGAAGAGGTAGTAGCCCACGCCGAGGATGGGGTGGGAGGACCGACCATTCCTTGACTAGGATGGGTAGACGTGCTGGGGCTAGATGGTCCTCGGATAGAAGGATCCTCCAGCTAGGTTGGGTGGAGGGTAATCCTATGGCCCCCGTGGTCGAATGTGCAGGTGTTCGACCATCCCTGAAGGGTGGCATCCCGATCAAAAAGCCAAGGCCTACCGAGGATAATGCTAGCCACCTCCATTGGCAACACATCACACCATATTTTATCATGGTAAGCTTGGAACTAGAGTGGCACCAGACATCGTAGTCTAACCGGGATGGAAGTAGAATCCACCCAAGATACCCTGTAAGGTGTGGGGTGATCTATGGGCATCAAACCTAGGCGTCTAACAGTGCCCGTAGAGATAGCATTAATGAAGCTCCCGCTATCTATGATCACCTTACAAGCCTTTCCTCCCAGCCTACAAAATGTGTGGAAAATAGTGGTACGATACCAGTCGTCACTCACCTGAGGCTGGGTTACGATGCACCTGACTACACCCAACTGGACATCACCCTGATACTGGGTACTTGGGACATCAACTTGCTCTTCCTCCATTAGTTCATCAAAGAACTCCTCCGCTAAGTCCTGATTAGCTTCGTAACTGATCGACACAAGCTCAGGTGTGGGGTCACCGACAGAGGGATCACAAGTAGCAAGCGACTCCCGAGTGGGACACTTGGCTGAATAGTGGCCAACTCCACCACACCTATAGCAACTGCCATGCATCCCAGTCCCCGGGGTTGTTCCACTAGCCATCGGCCCCTTTCCCTTGTCCACAAGATGGACTGGGGGTGTAGGAAGTAGGGGTCGAGTCGGCACGACGGGCTGGAGAGATCTAGTGCCAGGGATAGGTGCCTGCTGGCGAGGGGGAGGATCCCTCAGAGGGAGGGGGCACCTAGGAGTAGCGAGGTCCTGGCGAGGGGGTTTTTGTGGGCGGGCCATAGGCCACCGAGTGTAGGAACTGGGTGTGGTCCAAGGATCAGACACACGCTGATAGGTGACCCCTTGGCGCGGGATAGGAGCAAACTTTGCCTCAAACTACTCCACCTCGAGGGCGACCTGGTACGCGTCCTTCAACTTGGACACGTTACGATGGAAAAGCTCATACTGAAGGTGTGGCCGCAGACCATGGAGAAAGCGGGAAATAGGCATGGAGCTTTCCTCCTTGACGTTACATCACAGAAAATAATCATCGAATTTGGCGATGTAATCAGAAACGGACCGATCTCCTTGGGAGAGACTCCGCCATTTGTCTAAGAGACGCTGGCGGTATGTGGCAGGAAGCTACTTTTGCCAGAGTTTGGTCCTCAACTCATCCCACGACTCAACCTGGGGTTCTTGACGATGGAACAATAGGCTTTACACGTTCTTCCAATAAGTCTGTGCTTGCTCGAGCAGCTTCATCTTCGCGAACTTGACTCTCCGGTGGTCTGTCATCTCAAACCACTTGAAGTACCTATCCATGTCGGCCTCCAAATCGAGATAGACCTTCGGGTCCAGGGACCTGTCAAATGTGGGAGGGTCTGCTCGCACCATCCTGAGGATCCGCTCGTCCTCATCATCCCTCTGTGGTCGATGACCACGTCGACGTTGGCCATTTCCCCCATAATCGTTGTCAGACTCGTAGTCCTCAAGGTCGGGGGCACGTGGCAGTCGCTCCTCAGCCCTAGGTGGGGCGGGCTGGGCAGCAGGTGCCTGAGGGGCCTGAACAACCCCAGGTTGGTCCCGCGGGGGACTCTCTCCACACTCTCTAACCTTCCAACCAGACCTTGGACAGATCAGTCGGAAGCCTCAGTAAGGTCCTCCATGGCGTTGAGTCGGCTCTCCATGCGATCTGTATGCTCCCTAAGAGTTTGCTCGGACCTATCCATGTGCTCCATGAGTAGAGCCATCATGTCCACCAAAGATCGACCTCCCTGGGTGGCACCTCGAGGTTCACCCATAGTGTCAAGGCAATGGTACTGAGGACCTCCACGAGTGGGCATGCAAGGGGACATAAAGGGAGCTAAGGGGTGACTCACTACGACCTATTTGGATGGACTAATGCGAAATGATGAACCTAGACTTAACCAATATCCAGTACGTGACGGAGATATCAATCCGAAGACCAATCTCACGCAAGGAGGCTACCTTCCAAATACAGACTAAGGTCAGTGCATATGAGGTAAGGTCAGTGCAGGGTCCGTGCATATGCATGGGGTTGAGTCTATGCGATGCTGGGCAAAGTCCATGCATGTTGGGGGTGAAGTCCATGCAGGGTCCGTGCAGATGCGTGCAAGGTAGGAATGGGGTTCGTGTAGGCTGGGGCAAGTCCATGCAGGGTTTGTGCACATGGAGGCCAGGGGTTATGCACGGTCCATGCAAGGCTTAATGCAAGGCTTGATGAAGTCCGTGCATAGTCTGCATGGGGTTGAAATTGAGAGGGGATAGATGCACCGTGGAAGAAGGTGTACCGGCGAAGTGGGTGTGCTGGTGAAGGGTGAACTAGTAGATGTGCCGGTGAAAGAGAGGGCACCCTGCACCGGTGAAGGGTTTAACATGAAATAAATGGGGTGCGCCGCTCAAGGGGCGTGCCGGCGAAGGATAAGGGAGAGTGTGCCAGCGAAATGGTTTTAAGGGCATGCTGTTGTAGGTTTGGAAGGGTGCACCGGGAAGACACTTGGGGGACCCCACTCCTCTTCATCCCTTTAAGGCCTTTCTTTTCTTCTTTTAGCATGTATGTTGGGGTACTTACCCATTATTCAGTACAGTCCTCTTCATGCTGCCTCTAGTTCTTTTCACCTTTATTAAGGCATTTTATTGTTGATTATTCCACTTCTTTGTTGCTCTCTTTGGTCTTATAGCATATTATTATTTCTGATAAAAATTCGACAGTATCTCCCCTTGACCCGGGCGTAAGGGAGATACAACAAACACGCACACATGGAGTGGCAGAACCAGGCAAGTGGAGGTGGGCGTCTGAAGACGGCAACATCTTTAATAAAACATCAGAAAACCATAGGAAACTAACAGAGGGAAGGCCTCTCTAAGGCTGGTCAAGGGTGTACCGGTGAAAGACTGTGCCAGCGAAGAGGTGTAAGGGTCAATACGCTAGCCAGGGGGGGCTGTGCCAGACTGGGAGCATACCGGTCAAGGGTTAGTTAGTGTGTCGGCGAAGGCACTGAGGGTTTTCCTAAAGCCAGTGAAAGGGAGAAGGCGGTCTGGGGGCTTGGTCCAACTGGCAAGAAGGGCTTCAGTTGAGGGTAGAGAAGGTTAGGGACTGGGGGTTTGAGGAAATTAGGGGGACGAAAAAAAACAACGGTGGAGTTGGGAGGCTTGGGTTCCCAAGGAAGAAGAAGGGACTCCCCCTCACGGCAAGTGGACAAGGGTGACAGCGAGAGGTCCTTTGAAGGAGACCAAACCACTAGGGAGGGGGGAGAACATACAAAGGGGGAAATCGCTCCAACGATGCATAACGCAGACGAAGATCGGCAAAAAAAAGGGATGTTTTATTCATGGCAAATAGAGACCAAATACATCAAGCATAAGAGGAAAAAAAGAAGAGAAAGAAACGAGCCCAAGGAGGAATGGGGGGGGGTTGAGCAGGGGTGACTACTCCCCACTCCCCTAATGCCTCCTGCTACATCAAGACCCTCTACCCCTCTCTCTCTCTTTTACTCTCTTCTCTGGTGGTCATTGGAGGGGACCTCACGACAGAGTTCTCCCCTTCCCCTTCCTCTTCTTCCTCTTCTATCTTCTCTATCTGCTTCTGCGCTCTATCTCTGTATTTCATCTTTTTGGGTCTTCTCTCTCCTGTCTCCTTCTCGTGTCTCATCTGGTGTCTCCCCTTTCGTGTTGTTCACTGGTGGAAGAGAGGCTTTTAAACCTCAACGGCAGGAGCCTTCGAGCGCGGAGCGACAGAGGCGGGAATGTGTGTCATTAAATGGGGATTTGACTTCAGTCCTGGGTGGCACGGAGTGTAGGTAGCGTGTCCTCCTCCCCGTTTGACACCTCGGCCCACTCACTACGCGCCGAGGATCCACAGGACGTGGGCATAAGATTTTGTCTACCGGATGTGATGGATACGGGAGCCCAGGGTGTGCCGCTGGGGGATTAAACTGCACCGACAAAGGTGTTTGTAGGCGTGCCATTGAAGGCCACGAGAGTGTACCACTGAAGAAGCCGAGAGGGGCGTACTAGCCAAGGCACGCTGGGGGCGTGTCGGCGAAGACCATAGCGGCGTGCCGGGGACGAGCTGCCAGGCGTGCCGTTAAAGTAGCACTAGGGCGTGTCGTTGAAGGGCTACCAGGCGTGCCGTTGAAGCAGCGCTAGGCCATGCCGTTGAAGTGGATTTGGGCCCATTTTGAGCCCGTTTGACGATCCACCTAGTTCTCTTCGGGGCCCATGAGTTGTGAGCCCCCCAGGGGTTGGTTCCTCTTCACTGTCGTGACTCCGGGAGTGGCTTCACGACAGTGTACCATTTGTTCGGAGGGTCCAGACAGGATGTGTCCTCCCCAATCTCTTCTGTTGAAGTTGTGTATTGATGCTGGATTATTCGAGACATGCGGACGTGCAATTTTACACATCTACAAATACCCCCCACCCACGGGTAGCACGGGTGAAGGATGAGCCGGGCGGTGCCCGCGGGTGCATTGGAATTTCAGGGTTACTCGAGACCTTGACGTCTCGAGAAGACGGCGACCTCGGCTTGTGCTTCGTCGTCTGCGCATGCGTACTCATACAAGGACGTCCGCCTGTACATAGGAAACGTGCGGATAGAACGTCCAGTACATGCCCACTAATCGTCGCATGCTATTATTATATGTGCGGATATATATATATATTATCCTATTTATTTATCTATTATATATATATCATCTTCCCAATCAGCAATAGTATAATTTTCGAAAGGGGAAGTTACCTCATCATTTTCTTCTTCTCTATCACCGTCTTTGGCCATTAGGCAAGTTTGACTTCCTTCTCATTCACTCTCTAAGGTGCAACTGAAATTTCCCTCATCTTCATCGCTCCAGGTGCTCACCATAGCCTTGCCTTTCACATTTTTCTTCTTTGATTTTCCCTTCAGTTTCTGGAGCTCTGGGCATTCTGCCTTCATGTGGCCTGCTTTCCTGCAATTATAGCAAACATTAGTGTCAATCTTTTTAGCAGGATTAGATTTATACCTCGTCTGTCTTCTGCCCCGCTTCTATCCTCTTCCAAGGCTTCTTCCTTTATTTCCCAGAAACCTTCTGAACTCTCGAGTCAGCATAGCTATCTGATCTCCTTCAATCTCTGATCCTGAGAGACTGTGATCACTGGATGATCCACTATGACTGGAGCTGGCCTTTAACGCAATAGGTCTCTTCTTCTTCTCCAGCTCATCTGTCTTGGGCAAGTTCATCTCATATGTCATGAGTGAACCAATCAGCTCATCAACCTTGGTGCTCTTCAAGTCCCTAGACTCCTCAATCACTGTCGCCTTGGTGTGCCAAACTGGAGTTAGGGAGCGCAGAATCTTTCTTACCAACTCATATTCTGAATAGATCTTCCCAAGACTTCTAAGGCCGTTGGTGATGATCGTAAGACAAGCATACATTTCTGTAACAATCTCACCTGGCTTCATCTTAAATGCCTCATATTCATAGACCAGCATATTGGCTTTAGTCTCTCTCACTTGGGATGTCCCTTCGTAGATAACCTCTAGTTTATCCCACATCTCCATAGCTGTTGAACAAGATGATATCTTGGAGAATTTCGTGGGATGAAGGGTGCATTGAATCGGATTAATGGCGCACCAATTCAAGGTTGATCTTCGAATTTGCTCCTTAGTCCACAATTCTTCATCCCCAGGGAGCTCAAATGGTCCCTTGCTAACAACTCTCCAAATCTCATAATCATATGCCCTCAAAAACACTTGCATATGATTCTTCTAGTATGCATAGTTGGAACCATCGAAGTACGGAGACTTGGTTGTAGAGTATCCTTCAGCTGTCATACCTCTAGCATCCATAATGTCTAGCTCTTCAGGATGTTAGTCCCTGCAGAAGAGTTAGTCTCTGATACGACGTGATGTGGATCTAGAGGGGGGGTAAATAGATCAATCACCAAATTAAAGTCTACAGTAGCTAGACTAGTGCAAAATTAAAACAAGCTACTATAGGACAGCAAGGAAATTCTAGCAGATAAATAGAATAGAACAACTCACATAGATCGATTCTCAATCGATCCTAAACATCCGTCTATCATGAAGAGAGTGAAGTATGTAATGCACTCAAATATAAACCAATCCCACTGGAGACAAGGATTTTAGGTGGTTCGATCTCCTGCAGAGATCTACGTCCACACCACACTTAAGTCAAGTGTGGCTTCACTGTTGATTCACAGCTTCTAACCTGCTAATCCATAGCTTCGGGAAAACCTTCCCAATACATGCTGAGCTTTACAGCTTAAGCTACCAGAGGAATCCTCCTCTGTCGCTGAGGATTACAACTTAACAACCGCTGACACACAGCTTGAAAAATGAGGTTTCAAAATAAACGAAAGAAAATAGAAAATCACCGCACGAAATGTAGCTCTTACAAAGAGCAGATCGGCTCTGGTTCAGAACCAAGAAATCAGAAACAACAAACCACAAATGCTCTTCTCTCAAAACTCTCTTAGCTCTCTCAGGTGTTGCTAGTGCTAACTCTGCTGGATCGTGTTTCTTTCTGGCTAGAACTTGTTCCTGTTCTATCTCTGGGACGATCATTGTTCTTCTCTTTTTCACGATCACCCTCACTCTCTTTTTTTCACCATCACCCACACTCTCTGCGAGTCTTCGTCTACTTATAGGTAGCAGATGACAAGCGTGTGGAAACCACGTTTCCCCCTTAATATTTCATCCAGATCTGATCTACATCGGCCACATGGTAGCATCTGAGCTTGATAGCTTTCCACGTGTCACGAGCATCCATTTACTTTCTACCTCGGATCACGTGCCCTCCTTAAAATTGACGATCATCTCTCCTAGTTCTTTGGAGCCTTTTAACTCAAGTCCCTGTCAATATGTCGAACACGTAGACGGTCAGATAAGTATGAGAAGTGCATAGACTTGATAAAGCATTTGATCAAATGTGCACAGACTTATCCTATCCACAAGACAAACATGGTAAGACTCTATAACGATATATGAATAGTATGCTCAGACATGAAATCATGCACAGACCTTATATGGCTATAGGGCTAAGAGGTGCACTGACTTCATGTGTGCCTGATGCAAATGATGCACTGACCCTTATATGCCATAAACCTAAAGTGCACAGACCTTGCATGTGCAAGGAAAAAGACGTGCATAGACCTTCATTATAGTGCAACAATGAAGTGCACGGACTTGACAATGCATAAGACTGAATGTGCTCGGACCCTCAGTGTGCATAAAGGAGATATGCACCAACTTTGTAATGCATTCCACAAGATATGCACAAACCTTCAGTGTGCATAAATGAAATGTGCACAGACCTTACTCAAGGAATATGCAAGTATGCACCGACTTGGTTCAAAGATATGCACAGACTTCGAATGTGCATGATGCTAAAGATGCACGGACCTTAGTCCCTTCCATAGGTCGCTCTGTTTGTGGAAGATGCTTAACCAAATTCCTTGCTTGTCTTCAGGGGCACGCGACCTTTGGGCTTGGACCTCCGAGATCGTCAAATTGCCATGGAACGCTCCTCGCCCCGTGGACCACGTGACTCTGGAAACCGGCTAAGTGTCAGTCGTCACCCCCCTAGTCTAGGTGGTGTTCACTCTGGGAAGGTTGCAACATTCAGTCCCTACCGGCATTCCCGCGGTGCATTCATCGGCTGTGTCTGCTACGGGCGGGGGTGGTTCTGTGACGAGTGGAGGTCCCAGTCCTCCGAGGGACCTCGCTGAAGAAGTCGTTGGTGCCATTGGCAAGGGCTCTGGCATGGCTGGCGGTGGTTGTGTAGCCTTGACTGATGATGAGCTGGCGGCCATGGATGCTCGCCACCGGCTGAGGAAGTGAGCGGGGACTTCCCCTCCTGCTCGACGCCGTGCTCCGCCCCCTCCAGTGTCTGGGTGACCCCCTTTCGAGGCTCCGTCGCCACCGACGACTGGCAGATCAGTGGTCGCTCCCCCTGCATCGATCCCTCCGGTGCGGGGGCGCGATAAGGGTAAGGCTCCTGCCGTCGACGGGGAGGCATCTCCGCAACGCAGCTTGCCATCACCACCTCGAGAGCAGTCGTCTGAGTTGGCTGAGATTTGTGTCGCCGTCGACCTTATGGGAAGGTGCGCCGACTGGCATAAGCCCTTGGGTGAATTTGGCCCCAAGGTCAAGGATGAATTGACAAGAACAGCTACCAAGGGTGTCTGTCGGGTAGTGAGTACCTTCGGGCTGTGGAGGCACCATTTTCGGGGTCTCACTCGGAAGCTGGAGTCCAACTGAGCTTCTCAGGCGGAGCTTGAAAGAGGCCTGAAGGAGTCTGAGTCGGCTCGGAATGAGCTCCGCGAGCAGTTCCTCTGGCATGGTCTGGCCTTCACCGGCATGGAGCATGATCGGGATGCCTTTCGCAAGCGGGCGGACACGGCCGAGGGGCGAGCAGGCACTGCGGAGGAGCGAGCGACTAAGCTGGGGGCGCAGGCCCAAGTCGCAGAGACTCGTGCTCAGGAGATTGAGGCCGAGTTGACCAAGTTGCGCTCCTTGCTGACGACCGCGGGTGAGGAAGCAGTGGAAAGCTTCTGATCTTCTTCGGCTTACCAGGAGGAGCTGACGGAGGTGGCCTTGGGGTTCTACGGGCTAGCTCACGATCGGGGCTTCCGAGAAGGTTAGAGTGCTACCGTGAAGGCTACCACGGCAAGTCTGGGGTGTGAGGCTCTGGTCCTTCCTCCCCCCTCGCCGCCCTCTGGCTCGGAGGCCGACGAGGGCGAGGAGGAGCCTGCTGAAGCTGGGGTGCCAACTGTGGATGCGTAAAATTGTACGTCCATATGACCTGACCAATCTTGCATCAACAAACAACTCAAACTAAAGAAGCTACGGAGAAGATGTCCCATCTAGACGCTCCGAACAAACACACACTGCCATGAAGCAGTCTCTGGAGTCACGACAACGAAGACAAATCAACTACCAGGAAGCCCACAATCTATGGGCCCCGAAGAAAATCAAATAAACTACAACTTGTGCTCGTAACGGGCTTAAATGCGTTACAGCGTTGGCCCGGTCAACTCTCAACGGCACACTTTGGTGCCTTTTCAGCGATGCACCGCCAGCCTGGCTGGCACGCCCCTTCGTCGACACACCCAACCTGGCCGTCGCTCAGCGGCACACCAGGGCTGGCCCCCGCCCTCAGCGGTACACCCAGCCCATGCCCTCAGTGGCACACCCTGGCGGGTCTTCCCCGGCACACCCCCTGGGTGCCCTCAGCGGCACACCCCCGCGAAGCTCCAGTGGCACACTCCCTGTATGCCCCCCTCATCGGCACGCCCCTTCTGGGCTCCTTAGTGGCACACCTCGAGCCCCTTTCAACGGCACGCTCCTGCCCAGCCCTCACCGGCATGCCTGAGGTGCTCCCTCGCCGGCACACACCGTGCCCTCTTCAACGGCACACTCGTCTGGCCCTTTAGCGGCACACCTGAGGTGCTCCTCCGCCGGCACACTCTTGCAGCTCTTCCCCAGCACGCCCTGGCAACCTTCCAGCAGCACGCGTTGGAGGCCTTCCAGCGACACACTTCCCGTGTCTTCCAGTGGCACGCTGTTTCAGCCCTCCAGCGGCACGCCTCGGCAGACGAGATCTTATGTCCATGCCCTATAGATTCTTGGCGCGCAATGGCCCGTCTGAGGTGTTGCCCAGAGAGGAGGGCATGGAGGCTACTCCTCTGTCAAAGAGGACGAGGGGAAGTCAAATCCCCATCAATGCTAGCCCGTTCCTGCCTCCACCGCTTGCGCTCGACGCCCACTGTCGTTGGGGTATAAAAAACCCTCCTCTACCAGCGAACAGACAGACATAGAGAGAGAGACACGTAGAGACAGAGAGAAAGAGGGGAGAGGAAGAGAAGAAGAAGAAGGGAGCTCCGCCGTGGGATTCCCCCCTCCGACGACCACCGACGAGAGAGAGAGTAAGAAGAGAGAGAGAGAGAGACAGGGAGAGGGTTCTGCTGTAAGGGAGGGGGAAGAGTAGGGAGCCGTCGCCCCTGCTCGACCCTAACTCCCCCATCTCTTCTTCTTCACCCCAACTCTTCCTACTAGTTTGTATCTTTCACTCCGGTGTTTGCAATGTATGCGGCCGTCTGTGGCCCCTCTTCTTCATGAATCTCCGTGTTCTCCGAGATTTTGCGCGAAACCCGGTCGGGATCAGGCCGGAGGCTGACCCTCGGCTTACGAAGATTTCGCCGGCCCGATCAATGCGAGCGACGCGGTGTAGCCATGCGCGAAGCTCCGCTCGCCCACGGGCCCGAGCTGCACGTTCGCGAACAATCCTGCCATGGGCAGGCCGGGATAAAACTCGTTGATCAGCCCCGCGTCATGATTGGGCCCGCCGAAAAGTCCCTTGCCGCGGCCATGGCAGGTGCAGAGCAGCCCGGCGTACGGCGACATCTTGGTCTGGGCCAGCTCGGCGCGCAGCAAGCGCCGCAGCTCATCCGTGGCCACGCGCGAATCGCGCAACTGATACTGCAGCGTCTGGCCTACGCGCGGCGTGGCGTTGATCGCGACCGCGCCGCTCTTCGGGTCCGCGCCGATGATGCTGCGCACGAGAAAATCACCGCGCTTGTAGTCCTCGAGGTACTCGCTCACCGCGATGCCGGCGAAGAGATGCCCGCGCGCCTGCTCGCGTTCCGTGTCGCTCAGTTCCTTGTAGACATCGCTCAGCACCTCGTAGGCGGGGCGCGAGCCGAGCGCGTAGAGCACGTTCTTCTCCGCGTGCGTCACGGTCAGCGGCTCGCCGATCGGCTTGCAGCCCTGCGAGACCACCGCGTGCACGGCCACGTCGCCTTGCAACGCCAGCGCCACGCCGCCCGGCACCACGCGGTCGTCGCAGAAGACCCACGCGTCGGTGTCGCCCGGGACGCCGTTGGCCATGCCGCCGAAAACCGGCACGCGCGGATAGGCCGCGTTCCACTGCTTGAGCCACATTTCCACGTTGAGCGAATAGGGATTGAGAAATACGAGCCACGCCTTCACGTCGGCCGGCTTCAGCCCCGTGCGCTTGTGCCAGTCCTCCGGCCCGCTCGAGCCCTCGATGGCGTCCTGCGGAAAATGGAGCGACGTCGCCTTCGCGCCCGGCAGCGACATCATCATGAGCGAAAAACCCGGCCCTTCCTCCTGCTCGCGGGCCGTGCCGACCAGCCCCGTGCCGCTGCAGCCAATGAGCGTCGGCACATGGCCGTAGACGCGGATGAGTTCCAGCAGGTCGGCCGCCTTGTCGGCGTAGTCGGGCGTGACGAAAACCAGGCCGAAGGTCGGCTTGCCGCTCAATTGCTCCCGCAGTTCCACCGCCGTCTCGCGTATCCGCCCCTCGTCGTAAGGTCCATTCACCAACCGCGAGGCTGCGAAACTAGGCATTACTTAATCTTCCGGGCGGTTGAGATAAAAGTCAATGCGGTGGTGGCTCGCTTGCTTTTAAGAGGCGAATTAGACAGGAGGGACATGAAGAACATGAACAATTTCTTCATCCCTTCCTGTTCCTCATGTTCCTCTTGTCTAAATTCCGTTCCCCTCGCCTTGCTTAAAAAACGCCGCTCGACTCGACTAAAATCTCGCGTAAAAGTCACAGGTGAGGTAATTTGAGCTTAGGCTCACAACTGTCATCCAACCCATTCCTTCTGTCTTCATGAAAAAACTTCTCGCCCGCCGAATTTTCGCGCGGAACGCCTTCACCCTCGTCGAATTGCTGGTGGTCATAGCCATCATAGCCATCCTCGCCGCCGTGACCATGAACATTGGCACGACCGTCATCAACATGGCCAAGAAAACCAAGGCGCAGAACACGGCCACGCAAATCCAGACCGCCGTGCTTCAATACTACACCGAGTACAGCGTGTATCCCACGCCTTCGGGCGCGACGACGGATTGGACGCTTAGCGACAAGGACGTCAATAGCGCAGGCGCTGGAAACTGGGGCGATCTCATCACATGCCTTTCCGGAATGGTCCACCCTTCCTCGGGTTTGAACACGCCCACCGAATCGAACTTCAGCAACACGCGCCAGATCGCTTTTCTTACTTTCAAAGCAAGCGACGTTGGCAACGGGACCGCCAAGGGAGGCAATGTAGATGCGCCGATTAATCCGCTGCCGCCAATCGCCTCCCCCACCAGCTTGTACTTTAATTTGGCCGTTGATGGAGACTACGACGGTGTCCTTGGTGCCAGTCCCAGTGCCATCGTCATGCCGAACTTCTCCAGCACTCCTTTTAATGCCACCACGGGAGGCACCAGCACCGCAGGCGTGGCCGTCTGGGCCAACTGTACTCCTTACTCGAACGTGACCACCGGGAACTGGTGGGTCCACACTTATTGATCGACGGCCATGCGTAAACTCAAACCGGGCGCGCGTCGCCCCAAGCCGAGCGATTCGTTTTCGCTGATCGAGCTGCTCATGGTCATGACCATCATAGCGATCCTCGCCGCCCTTATTCTCGCGGCCGGCAACGGGGTGATCCAGAAGTCCCTGCGCAGCCGTACCTCTACGGAGATCCAAGCCATGAGCACAGCCGCCGAGGGCTACAAGACCGACAACGGCATTTATCCCCAGGGCGACGGAAACTTGCTGACCAACAGCGCGGCCAATCCATACCAGGCTACTACGATCGACGGTTCCGCGAGCGGTGATGAATATCAGCTCAACTCGGCATTGCTCTATCAGGCCTTGAGCGGGCAAACCAACTTCTCCGCTTCCCCCATTTCTGGAACCAAGGTCTACATGAGCTTCAAGGCCAATCAGGTTGGCAATGCAGCCGCCGCAAGTGGCAATACCTACATCATGGATCCTTGGAAACATTCCTACGGTTACTCGACGGGCACGCCGTCCACCGCGTCAACGACCAACTATCCCTACAACGGCAGCGGCTTCTTTGATCTCTGGTCCACCGGCGGAATCACCGCGGCGAAAGTCAGCGCCAATCCCGGCCTGACCAACGCTTGGATTTCCAACTGGACGCAGTGAGGCGCTGCGGCCTCACGCCGCGTCGGCCGCTTCCGCCACCGGCGCGGTGAAGGACGGCCCCTGCGCGAAATCATTCGCCCAGATTTCCTGCGCCATGCGAAAGCTCTCCGGCATCAGCGTGTAGCCCACGTGCCCCTGCGGGAAACAGGCGTAGTGTGCGCCCCATTTCCTCGCCAGCTCCTCGACCTCCGCCGGCGGCGCGATGCGGTCGTACGTGCCCGCGATCGCCACGATGTGCTGCCCCGGCAGCAGCGCCTTCAGCTTGCCCGGGCAGACCAGCCGCATCGAGCCCGACGTGTCCTCCGGCGTGATGCCGAACTTGCGCAGTCCCGCCCGCAACGCCACCGAACTCGGCGCCTTCCAGATCGCCTTCTCGATATTGAGGATCGGCTCGACCATCACGAGACGTTGCAGCAGCGGCTCGTGGCAGGCCAGCAGCGCCATGATCCAGCCGCCGTAGCTCGTGCCCCATCCGCCGAAAAGATTCCCGCCCTTGCGCCGCAACTGCTGCAGCACCACGCGGCATTCGACCACCGATTGCCGCAAGCCCGCCGCCGTGCGCAGCAGTTCGCCGCCGACGCAGTGCTCGCCGTGAAAATGCCGCGGAAGCCGCCGCGAATAATGGTACGGCAGATGGACAAACACCGCGTTCCAGCCGCGCGCGTTCAGCCGCCGCGCCCACATCTTGTAGCCGATATCGCTCACCGACATCAGCCCGTGCGCCAGCAGCATCGTCGGCGCCGTCCAGCCCTCCTTGCACGGGAAGAAATCGAACGCCGCCGTGTTGTTCGGCTCGTGCTCGCCGGGAAACGGGCTGCGGAAGCGCAGCCGGCCGCTCTCGGGCAACTCCGGCGGTGTGAAGTCGTCCGGCAGCCGGTAAAACTCGTGCACCGGCCGCTGCGACCACTCCGCCGTGAACGCGTCCCAGCGCGCGCGAAAATCCGCCGGCAACGGATGCCGCGACTGCATCAGGTTGACCAGCCCAAAGCTGACCCAGTCGACCGCCAGCGCGCGCGCCTCATCCAGGCGGGAAAGCAGCGTGCGCGATTTCACGGAGAAAATCTAGAGTGGGACGCCGCATCCGCGCAAGCAAAGGTAGCCGGCGCAGGCCCTGCGCGGACTGCCACGGATTCTAAATGCGATCATCTTTTGCCTAAAGCGCGCCCGCGTCCTATAAGTCCCATCGGTCCCATAAGTCCTATGGGGCCCCTTCCCCCATGCCCAAGAAAATCCTCGTCATCGGCGCCGGCCTGGGTGGACTTGCCGCCGCCATCCGCCTCGCCCGCGCCGGGCATGGCGTCGAGGTCTGGGAGAAAAACGCCGAGGCCGGCGGCAAGCTCAAGGAAGTCCGCGACGGCACCTTCCGCTGGGACACCGGCCCGTCGCTGCTCACCATGCCGGACGTCCTGCGCAATCTCTTCGCCGCCGCCGGCGAGAAGCTCGAGGACCATCTCCACCTCGTGCGCCTCGACTCGGCCTGCCGCTATTTCTGGACCGACGGCACGGTCATCGATGAGGACGCCGCGTTCTGGGCGCGGCCCGAGGTCGCGAGCTTCCTCGACTACGCGCGCGGCATCTACGAGCTCTCCGGCGAAGCGTTCCTCAATCATCCGCCCGCCGAGATGTGGCGCGCCTTCACCCCGCGCAACCTGGGGAAACTGCGCCACATGCCCAAGGTCGCGACCACGCAAACCCTCGCGCGCGAAGTCGAGCGCCGCTTCAGCGATCCGCACCTGCGGCAAATCTTCCTCCGCTTCGCCACCTACAACGGCTCCGATCCCTCGCAAACACCCGCCACGTTCAACATCATCCCCTATGTCGAGGCCACCTTCGGCCCGTGGTACGTGCGCGGCGGCATGGTGAGCATCGCGCGCGAATTGCAGGCCCTCGCCGAGCGCAACGGCGTGACCTTCCGCTTCAACACCACCGCCGTCGCCGTGGAGCAGAACAGCGCCCTCGCCGCGGACGGCCATCGCGCCAAATTCGATTACCTCATCTGCAACGGCGACGTCCTCACCGCCAGCTCGACTTTTCTCTCAAACCTCACCGCCGAAAAAACGCGGCGCGCCTTGCAGCGCGAGCCGTTGTCCACCTCCGGCTTCATCCTGTTTCTCGGCGTGCGCGGCCGCGACCTGCGTCTCGCACATCACAACATCCTTTTTTCCGACGACTACCCGCGCGAGTTCGCCGAAATCCACCAGCAGAAAATCGCGCCGCGCCAGCCCACCATCTACATCGCCATCAGCGCGCGCACCGATTTCGCCCACGCCGCGGATGACGACGACAACTGGTTCGTCCTCGTCAACGCCCCGGCCCGCGATCCCAATCAACCGTGGACGCCGGACGAGACGCGCGGCTATCGTGACCTCGTGCTCGAGCGCCTCGCCAAATTTGGCTTCGACGATTTGCCCTCCCGCATCGTCACCCAGCAAGCCTTCACGCCCACCGATTTCGCCACGCGCGATCTCGCCCATCACGGCGCACTCTACGGATGGGCCTCGCACTCCATCCGCGCCTCGCTCCTGCGCCCGCCGTTGCGCGCGCCCGGCGCGAAAAACATCTTCTTCACCGGCGGCACCACGCATCCCGGCGGCGGCATTCCGCTCGTGCTGCTCAGCGGCAAGATGGTCGCCGACATGATCGAGCGGGAGGCCGCATGAAAAACCTGTCCTCGCTCGCGCCACGGTCAGCCGCCCGCGTTCCCTGGACGCCGACCGACTGGTTCTTCCTCGGCGCGTTCCTCTTCTGGAGCACCGCCGGCCTCATCTTCACCCTCGGCCATCTCACGCCGGCGTTCTTTGGCCGCTTCCATCTGCCATTAATTTATAAAGTCCAACTAGGTTAATTAAATAGCCTAGCCTTAATAAATAAGGCCCTAATGAACATTTGGCCCCGATTATGTAATCAGGTCTTCGGGTTTACATCTGGTCTTAATCTGACCATTGGATATGCTTCCGTCTGTAGCTTGACTTTTGAATTTGCTTTTGTCCACATTCGGACGGTTGAATTTGAATTCCCTCACGATCGGACCGTTGGATCGCCAAGATGATCATTGTCAATCGGTCAGATTTGCGTCCAGTCATGCACTAGCCATCTTATTTGTTCTTGGTTGAGATCTGACCAATGACTCTACTTTGGATCAAGATTTGACCATTTGATTAGTTCTTGGTCTCGATCCGATTGTTGAATTTGAATATGGTCAAGATCTGACCGTTAGATTTGCTCAAAATCAACATCTAACCATTTGTTTCAAATTTCATCATGATTGGTCCGTTGGATCCGATCAAACTACACGATTCAAATAGAACCGTCTGGGTGCTGAGCGGTCCATAGGTGACCGTTCAAAGGGTAGTTGAGGGGAATTGGGGAGCGAGCACGGTTTGAGGAAGACCACGGAGAGGCTGGACGGTCCAGATCGGACGGTTCAGAAGCTGAGGTGTTGAGAACCACACGGCCTCCAATAGGCCGTCTCCTAGAAAAATGGTCAATAGGCTGACCGTGGAGACTCCAATCAATGGGGCTTGAGGTTGGCATACAGTCATATGTGGACCGTGGGTATACCAAACGGTCAAAAAATTACTGTTACTGGGAAGGGGCACGATGAACTAAATGGTCCTTAACGGGCTGTCTGCACAATTGAATGGTTGTAAAAGGACCACCCACCAAATGAAATGATCAGTGGATGACTGTGGAACTCAAATCAGTAGAGGGGCCCTTAGCGTGTAGGAAACAGTTGGAAACTGGGCATTGTGGGTGAGTAAATGGCCCAGAGGGAAGTGTGAACCTGACAGAATGCACATTTCCTTTTTTCCTCATTTTCATTTTTATTTTATTTCGATGCATGACTTATTATGACATGTATGACTAATGCAAAGTTATTTTAAATCCATGTAGGGAAAGCGCAGGACTGAGATCTCCCAGCTCGAGGTTCGAGTAGTGTACCTCGCACTGCCAGACTTTCATAGGGAGCGCCTGGCAGCCATGGGCTTCGGGGAGTTCCTGAGCTCGGAGGTTACACGGCTTGACACGGCATTGCTCTACACCCTACACGATCGCTGGGATCTGGTGAGCCAGACGTTCCTCCTTCCGTGGGGCCACATGGTCCCAATGTTGGAGGATGTCATGCGTATCACCAGATTGCGCGTGCAAGGAGTGGCGGTTAGCAGGGGGACCTTCCCCGACTACCGCGAGCTGGCCTAGAGGTTGCTGGGCCTGGAGCTACTACGACCGAAGTGGCAATCGATGACCCTGACGAGAGCAAGGCTGCAAGAGAGCCTCGGCTTGGGGGAGCGGGGATCGCCATAAGAGAGTTACCAGAGTAGCACTTGCAGCGACTTATGGACCGGGCACGATCGCGGGTAGCAGCGGCAACGGGGCCGGAGGTGGACATGGTGCTGAGACGCTTCCTGATGCTATTGTTTGGGACGCTCCTCTTCGCCACTCCAGTAGACGTCGTCAGCTGTCGGCTACTTCCACTTCTCAAGGATGTCGACCGAGTTGGCGAGTACGCCTGGAGAGCGGTGGTCCTCGCCCTCCTCTTCGACACGCTAAGCTCGACCAGCCGACGGACGATGCTCGACGGGTTCTCTCCTCTACTCCAGGTATGACTTAAGTTTTTAAAATGCTTATGCAATTGCTATATGAATTCTATATGCTGACATTTAATGAAATATGATGCAGGTTTGGGCCTATGTGCACCTCCCCAGGCTTGGGAGAGGAGAGGAGACCCATCCAAATCGACTGCTCATCGTGCGATGGTGGACGGCACCACGGGAGGTCGGTCCCTGCGACGCCAGGTCCGGGTGATCTAGGATGACCTAGACACACTACCTTTTGCCTCGATAAGATCTAAAACTCAAACTCTGTATCAAAATGCAACTATATGCTTATGTTGATGCACTTTGTCTATCTGACAGGTCCGGTGGACACCCTACCAGAGTGAGGGGTGCGAGGACCAGCCATGGGTGGTGGCGGCCCTAACCTATGTCGGACATAACATCTAGCTCCACTGCATGAATGTGGTGGAGCCTCTCTACCACCGGCTCGTGATGAGGACGATCGGCATCCATCAAGTGGCAGTCGACTTCTTGGCGCCCAAGAAGTCAGAGGAGCAGGTTGGCCGGCATGCTCGAGGGCTGGCGACGGAGATAGACTGGACTACTTGAGCGGCCGAGTAGTTCCAGGACTGTACAGGACTTGGGTGAGTGGTAGCCGCCCGAGGAGAGAGTGAGGAGGCCTATCTGACGGCCTATGCCAGACGCCACGGGGAACAAGTCTTCCATGGCTCTCGATGACCGGTATGACTCTAAACTATATGCTTTCTAATATGCATTTATGGTTATGATGCACTGACATCTGGCTCCCTATATACAGCTTGATCCCCATGGGCGGATCGCCGAGCTCCAGGGACTCCTCCACTCCACTGTTCAGGAGCTAGACTAGCTACGACAAGGGTTGGACCTCCTGGTGAGTTTTACTAAACCTTAGACTTAATATGCATATGATGTGAGATGAACATCCGGGTCTGAGCTTTTCTCTTCTTGTCATTTTCTCCAATATTTCATAGCACTTTTTTTATCACATTTTTTTTTGAAACGGCTAGAAGTGTTCCAGCCTTCGAGCCTGGCGTCTTTTGTGAATTTTCTTCGCTCCTCGATAAGCATTTTGGCGTGTTAATGGTTTCGGGATCAGAGGCAGGCGTAGGAGAGGAGCGCGTGGCAGCGGCTAGCTCAACCGTTGCGACGGAGTGTGGCTGGCGATCAACTGAGTCAGTGCTCAAGGCATGGTAAGTTGCAGTTCCAGGAATTGCGATGCGGGTGAATCGGGAGATGCTGCGAGTGTGGTCCGATGAGACACTTGGTAAGTGTTGTCGGAGATGCTGACCTGACGATATCGATAGTTTTTAGGTGCTGGAAGGTGTGGTTCCCAACGTGCACGAGGGTCGAGGTCAGGTCAGATGTGGAGATCCCCCGATCTGTCGGAGGTATGTTGGTTTCTCCTTGGTCGGAGAGGATCGCATTTTGCCAAGATCGTCGCCTTGCATTATGTGTTCGGATTGGTTGGCCTCCTCGTATGCGCCATGAAATCCATGCGAGACGCGTTCCGTATTTTTGGCAGTGTGACTGCCTGCGAGAAGCGATGCCCATTCCCTGATGCGTAAGGGTGTGCTGACGCTACTCCGGAAGGATGAGTGACAGTTGGGCGGTGCTTGTGAAGGCTCGTGACAGGTGTTGTGAATCGGAGCCTACGGAATTGCAAAAGAATTGCCAGAATCAGAGAGAGAATCCGTGATCCGGATTCGAGGTAATTGAGCTCCTCACCCTGTTTTCCGAAGCTAGCAAGCCGAGTAGAGGATTGTCGGGATGGCAGATCCCGAGTCGCCTGTGATGTTCGCGTGCGTAGATCAGAGTGCACAACGGAAGCATTGTGGGCCTATAACCCACAGGTCCAAGATCGTAGCATTGGTTGCTACGGGCGGATTTCCGAGGACGAGTAGAGCATCGGAGGATTGGTCCCTCGGCATGAGTTGTCTGTGGCCGTGTAAGCCATAGAGTTGTCATGCCGTTGCTTGAGGCATTGTGGTTCGGGGCACTGGCAGGATAGAGAGTTGGGGAAATATGTTGGCAGGTTGCCGCATGAGTACCCTGATCATGCGTTGAAAGTTGTGTCAGGCATTGGTGCTAGACCCGGATGGGGTTGCTAAGGGAGTCGCCTGATAGAGGACGAGGACGCGAGTTTGGAGTCGCTGAGCTTTGTACTCGACTCGTGTTGGAAGCTGTGTCCTCGGATGAGATCGTACTTCTGAAGAAGTGATCTCTGAGAGATTATGGGTCTCAGTTGGTAGCTGTAAGCGACTGGTAAGGCTAGCCACGTGGTTGACCATGGCAAGATCTGTATTATTTGGGGACTCGTGTGCGTTGGTCGCGGCATCGTCCACCAGGTTGCTATGGTAGCAGGTGGCACCTCTCTAGTCCTAGAGATGTGTGCCGTAGATTGTAAGAGGTTGTGTCCTGAGGCTCTGTGGCGAGAGAGGAGCCGAGGATTGGCAGGCGTCCATTTGGAATAATTGCGATAAGATAGGATTAAATTATGTCATGGACGATGCCTGCGTATGGAGGTCCCTGGAGGGACGTTGTCGTTGGATGGTGATCCTTGGTCTGTGACCAACGAGGAAGGATTTCCCTGTAAGCTCGAGTCGAGTGATGTGTGGACCGAGGATTGCGGAATCCTGCTATGTGGTTTCGCCGTGCTCCCCTGAGAGGGTAGAGTCGGTATGAGGATCAGAATCAGATGCGGTGTCCGAGGGAGGATTGGCCCAAGATGCAGTGATGGTCTGTGCAAGAGTCAACAGATGGCCTGTTGAGATTTAGGATGTGCTTATCGGATCTGGTAAAGGACCAGGAAAGAAGGAAGAAGCAGAGCAAGTCAAGATTTTCCGTTGACTAGTAGATAGTGACCGGTGAATAGTCTTTCACAAACAGAAGATGCGGGTTGTTGTGGCTCGAGAATGGCGAGAGTCGTGTGCCTGCGAGGCCTTGGGTGGCCGATTATGAGATGTGCCTCTTCCCCGGATCGGATCGGGGATTTGATAGAAGTTTGTGCTCTGGCAAGAGTTGGTCCAGCACTATTATGAGCGTTCGGCTTGCCAGGTGTGAGATGGTTCATAGCGTAGAGCCGAAGGAGTAGTGGCAGTCAGTTGGGATGACTGCGTGAGCTGGTGAAAGCTCAGTGATGGTTGGCCCTGGTGCGGGGCATGAGATCAGTCAGCTGATTGCAAAGCTGATGTGTGATTTGTTCGCCGAGCGTGAGATTTTATCGGTGGCAGTTTCTCGTAACGAGGATTGCGTTCCCTCGGTGAGCGAGATCGTGGCAGCGATGCCATGGCTGAATTCCCGTTGTGGCTGAGGTGATTGCTAGACCGTACCCCTTTCATGTGCCTGCTCTGACGATCGATGTGTGCTATGTCAGCAAGGCGTGTTGTTCATGATCAAGGTCTGGCCGTGCCCCTCAGGATCCGTGACCTTGCAAGTGTCGAGGTTGTGTCTGGAGCTTTGGGAGCGCTGCCAACCGGGTGCGTTGTTCTTCCCCTTGAGTTGTGGTTGCCTCAAATTTTGAGGTCAAAATTTCTGTAAGGAGGGGGGGACTGTAACGCCCCGGGTTTTCAGGATTTGGATTCATGGGCCTCGGAGTGCCTTGGGGAGTCCCGGAGTGAGTTTTATGGTTTACGTGAGTTTTTGCTTGTTGAACCTTCGAAACTCTGTGTAGGGTGAACCGATGTGTTGTTAGGCTCTGGGACATTGCAGGCAGGTTCAAATGATCGCCGAGCCAAAGGGATGCCGGCGAGATCCGTGTACTCCGTCGTAAAATGTGGCGCGTGTCCTCACCAGACTCAGGCTGGGATGACCAAAACAACATAAGAATGTGCATGGCCATCACACCAACGATAAAAGTCACCAGCCACCTGAACGAACCACGAAAAAACTCTCAGATAATGCACTGCAGATTCACGCCTGCCAGTGAACTCTACCAAGTACAGTATAACCGAGACAAACACCATGACGAAAAAGAGAATCCTATCACATCCTGACGAGAGCAAAACCATCTCGTACAATGCCAACACAACACGCACAAGACCACACACAGAAACAAAGTGATAAACAATTGCAAAACCTATGCCAGCTGTCGACTGTACTGGACCTTAAGGACTTTGAGCACTGTAATATCTCGAATTCCCATGTACTTTCACACAACATGCTCTGATATCACCTGTGATGACCCAGACTCCAAATACCGGGTAAACCCGATACCACTTGGAACCTGTGAAGCCTCCCAAGAGTGGTAAAGCTCCGAAGGGATAGAAACGTATGTGTGGAGTACATTGAAGTTCCAGATAAAACAGTAAGCAATAATATTTCAATGATCAGGTTGGCTAAAGTAGCAGAAATAAAATTACTTTTTCAATTAACAATTTAAATTAATCAGAGTCCAGTCCAAATAAAGATAAGTACAGTCTAATAGAAAAGAGAACGTACACTGAAGTCGGGGGAAGCCCGACGCAGGTAGCACTGGCAACTACTAACTGACACACTGCGCCCAGGAACAGCGAGGAGGAAAAATGACCACACCTGAAAAGTAGGGGTGAGCCTCGTGTCACTGGCTCAGTAGGGGTCACGTAGATCCCCACTGGAAACAATGCAGTAACACACAAGACAACAGCTAAACAGGAAAGCAATAAAGCAGGAAGGAAAGTAGTAACAGTAGTGCCAAATTACAACAGTAAAGCTGTAAAAGGAGGAGTTGAAATAGCTAAAAGAAAAGGGAAAAGCCGTAAAGGACAGAAACACGACTTCCAGACAATGCACGATTCCCTAAGCTACTCTAAACGGCAACAGAAGGGTGAACCCTGATCTCACAAAGTCAGGAGTTACCAATCCGTCAACCAAGCATTAGGCCCAAAACAACGGCCTACAACACAGGCAAAAAGCCCTAAAAGAAGACTTATACATATGAGAACACTAGTGCAACACGAGCGTATACACGACTAGAGCATCATGCATGCTATACGAGGCTGACCTCGTGTAAAGCCAAGAAGAGACTAACCCGGGAAGGACACAACTCCGAGAAACACTAGAGTCAGGCGTCAAGTGACAGAAGTACCTCCTCACTAGAAGAGCAGCTAGATGCGTCCACTGACGTCTTACACTGCGCCACAAGTATCTCCCACATGTCTGGAACGATGGTAACTGAGATACTCAACCAAGTACAAGGAACAACAGTAACGAGTGACTAGTCAGGGTCACACCCATCGGCGCTCGTCCAAACACCCCTAACCACTTGTGCACACACAAGCTCATTGCCTTGAGCCAGGCCTCTAGCTAGTTTTCTCCCCCAGTAGGATGCTACTGCCAAGCAAGGGAGCCCACGGAAACTAGCCTAAAAATCATCTGAGTTGGGAACTCTGCCCCGCCACCACTCCCAGGTGGGCCGACACACAAGAAAGTGTCGTCAGGCTATAACTAGTGGATGCTCACTAGACATAAAGACTCTGAAACACGAGTGTTGGAGTACAGACAGGCTAGCACGCACTATCCCACGTACTACGAAGCACCAAGCAAAAGACACAAGGTAGCACACCAAACTGCCACTAGGCTCAGGACGACAACTAGACCTGCTGACACAACGATCCTTGAGTCTCATGACTCGGGGTCAAGATCGTCGCACATAAGTGGTAACAAGCCGCCAATCAAGCCTAATCCCTAAGCCAAAGACACTATAAAACACAAGTCCTTAGCCCCTCAGGCTGCACCAAGGACTCTTGACTACGTATACCATAAATTGCTGAATACGAGGGAACACCAAGACTCTCAAGGCACCTGGACACATAGACCGAGGCAAAACAGCACCTCAAGGCATCCGCAACCATGTCTCACTCTATCCAGAATAGTCGAGACACTCACGAGGTCATGTGTCAACCACTGGATGTCACCGGGTTGACCAGACACCAATAAGTACATGAAAGCAGTACGGAAGACCGCTCGATAGAAAGGCACTCCTGGCTACCTTATAACATGGCCATAGCCCTCATAGGATATCAAAAGACATCCATGTGACATTGGGTAAACCACAAGGTTAAGCCAAGATGATTGGAAAGCCAAAACAACGGGGAAATAATACTCTGGGGATAAGTAGTCGATCGCTTCATCGCTAGGTAAGCCAAGCAGTCAGCAAAGGAGTCGCTCCTCCACACGGAGACACAGACTCTAGCGGTCATAGACAGGGCCACGAGGAGACTGTAGCGGTCATAGAATGGACCGTGAGATGACTATAGCGGTCGTATAATAGGCCGCTAGAGCTAGTCAACCCTCGAACCGACATACCCACTCAGACCACCAAACGTCTATTATAGACCCGCTACACGGATTTAGCGGTCTACATATGCACCTCGAGAGACACCGACCCTAACCAACTTAAACTATTGACTTCGGTCAAATAGGAATTAGCGGTCTAGAGATGGGCTGCTAAAGCAACATCGACACCGACTTCCCCTGTGCGAATCGGCCAGAACTCCCTTCATGAGAGTTCTTCCTCTTCGAGGCGCCGACAAACCAGAGGTAGCCCGGCCTTCTTTTGACAATGCCTCCGCCCAGGGCGTCCATTTTTCCTTGATCGCGCCAGATCTGAAACTCTCTGTTCACCTAGGACAGACTGCCACATAGTCGGCCCCGATACATCATCCTCCACTCAGTTTCAGGCCGAGCAGTCTTCTACAAAGTTGTGAATTTAGACAATATGAATCCAACCCAATTGGTTTCGTCTCGTTCTGACATCAGCACAGAAGATTACACGATGGCCATCGTCAACCTGTCCAGCTGTTCACCCAGGAACCTGACGCCGGCCATTTCAGCGACCACGACCGGTGAGGTGATCTGACGGCCACCAACTTTTGAGGGTTCGTAGTGCTCTCTGTCTTCTACGCCCATGAGTTAGTCCCGTCATTTTTGGAGTTCTACAGCGAGCGTACCTGTCAACGCACCACGACCGCGCCATCCAGTCCTGTGAGGCAGAACTGCACAGGCCAACGGCTATGACCTCCTCCACCTTCCAGCGACATCGGCTTGACGTCAGACTTTCAAGCGTCCTTCGGCATCCCCCAGGCTTCGTCCAGGCATTGATAGCACCACGATTGGACGTCGGAGCTAGGCGTACGCTACGGAACAAGCAAGCGCAGATTGGCAGTTTGGTTTCCCCTCCCCTTGTTCCCCCCCTCCTGCGTGAGGGTAGTGTATGTAATGGTTTGTCCATCCCCGTGATCTCCTCCCTGTGTGGAGTGTAGTAATTATAATAGCAGGGATCATCACCGAGCTTCCTCGATGCAGCGTGTCCGCCGGGTGCGCACGCTCCCCGGTTTGCCCTCGTCTCTGACCAGAGCCGGTCCTTCAGATGGGCTAGGTACGTGCGGTTGCCGCTCCCATTTGCTTGCTTAGTATTGGTTCCAACTGCAGCACCCATGTGAGGAGTGCCCAATCCAAACTTTCACTTTTCATGAGTTCTTACAGCCGGTGAGTGAGCATACATTTGAACCGATCCCCTCTGTATCGGTCCGCCCGGTTGAGTCTGGTGCCTACTACATTGTCCCCCGGGTGGTTTCCTACCACCCTCCTCGCTGCTCGGACTGTGTCTGGCCTCCTCGCGAGCCACAGCTCGCCGAACCATCACTACGAGTCCCATGGAGTCTGCTACTCACGTGAGTGTTTGCCTTGTCGCTTAGACGATCTGTGCTCGTTGTTTGCTGGCTTAGGTCCCAGTGTCTCGACCGGGTTCATCCTGCGTCACTCCCCCATCTGCTGTGCGCAGCCAATCCCCACCACCCTTCCCAACCCCTGCACCATCCCCAACTCTGCCCTAGTCCCCCTCCCAGCCTCCCCACCATCCTCCCCCATCTCCCAGCCATCTCCATAGCCACTCCATCCCCTCTCCAGCTGTCCATCACCCAGCCCTCCATGCCCACATAGCCACCTCCAGCAACCTATGCTCAGGTTGAGTATCTGCAGATTGTCAGTCAGTTGCAGAGCCATCCATGACTTCACCACGACATTCCAGGGAGTGCACCATAGACCGGTGGAAACGTCTTCTTGTCAGCTTTGCAACTGAGGTGGTCTTGTCATCTTCTGACCTTGGAGATGCCCGGAGGAGCTACTCTCACCGGACTACGCACTCTCCCTCTGGCAGAAAGCCAAAAGTAGTTATAGAAGC
The DNA here is from genome assembly GCA_024336825.1 of Amorphophallus titanum. Classification (NCBI taxonomy): domain Eukaryota; kingdom Viridiplantae; phylum Streptophyta; class Magnoliopsida; order Alismatales; family Araceae; genus Amorphophallus; species Amorphophallus titanum. The sequence goes on from JANBPO010009603.1 coordinate 29,211,361, forward strand.
TTCCATGACCAATCCAAAGGGATTCTTGGTGCCATCTTCAGAGGGGGATGACCTGGGCAAGTCCTCTTTGCGTCCCAGGAAGGGGGAGGTCATTTGCATACCAGAGCAGCCTGTTCCGGTTATCTTCCCTGGCCCGCGTCAACTACGATCGCCAGACCCAAGTCAGATACCTTCCACTTAATCCCCTACAGCGCTCTAGTCCGACCTAGTATGGGGGTCTCGTTGGTCTCCGGACGAGGAGGACCCTCCCACGGTCGTGTTGATACAAGATACACCCTCATCGGTGTCCGAAGGTGCCCGGGGGGAGGTTATCTTCAGGCGCCTACAATTCTCGGACAGTCAGGGCCACACCAGTCCACTTCGATTCTCGGAGCTGCCCTGACTTCCCATGGTCTCTGATCATCCACAAATTTTATTGAGTGCTCCTGAGTCAGTCCAGAGCAGTTCGGTGTCGACCCTGTCTTCAACAACTTCTGGAGGAGCTCGTGACGGAGTCGACATCGACTCCCTGTCCTGCTGATCTAGTTCAGACAGAACCGGTGCGGTTTGGGAACTTCATCTTGTAGTAGCCCCACCCCACTCCCAGACGGCCCCAGATTCCTCCTCCCGACTGCTACCACGTCCCCAGACACGTTGCCGCCAGCCGTGCCTTCTACAACACTCAGAGGTGTTTGCAGTGACTCCACACTTGGATTGCTGCCCTGTAGAACCGAGTTCGGGACATATTTAATTTCGCTTAATCCCCCACCTCGCCTGGCTGGCTTAAAGCCCCTCCCTGTGCGGAGGTAGTGTTTAGGTGTAACCCATCATTCCCCACCCCTTGTCCACCCCTCCTGCAAGAGGTGTAGTGATGTAAGTAACTATTCACAGGTCGAAGCTACATCGGCGTAGCGTGTGGGGGACCCCATGCTTCCCCACTCGCCCCCGTCTCTGACTGGGGCTGATTTCTTCAAACCAGCTAGGTGAGCTCTCATCCCTTGCTTCCGTGGGTCACAAGGTTCATTAGGGAAGGGTTCGAAAGGATCAAAGAATGTGTGACCCCTCGCGATGGATTCCCATGGAAAGGATCAAAAGGATCAAGAAAGGTTAGGGATCTGGTGATGTAGCTCCCTTTTGGCCACGGGTATAGGTCCCCAACATAGGCCAGCTCCTCGTCAACTGAGGGGATTAAGGAAGTTGTTGGCTCTTCAAGATGTGTGGCTTTCTTTATGGGAGAGAAGGTGTCATGGGGTGGAAAATGGTGGAACTCGTCAAGTAGAGGTAAGAGCAAAATGAGCTCACTAGTGTATGGACCCACTGTGTAGATGGAAGTAATAGAACCCAAGGATGGGTATATGAAGCTAATGCACCTGGGTGGGTCGGGCCTAAGAGCCAACATGCTGGTCAGCTCCATTTGCTAACCTAATCCCTTAAGCAGATCATCCATGGTGTCCACGAAGTAAGAGGATTGACAGGTGGTGCTAACAGATGTGGTGGACACTACCGGTAAGGCTGGCTCTATGGGCAGGTAGCAAGGGATCGTGGCATCTGGAAATAAACCCTTCCTTAGCCAACGAGCTAATGGTTCTCCAATGACAAGTTCACCATCGGGAAGGACGTATGGCTCTGGCTAAAGATCGGATGGTGGCTGGGCAACACCCTCAGATGGGGAAGGGACGTCCTCTAGAGGACTTTGGGATGACACCGGGTTGAGACTATCGATCACTACCTCCTTAGGCTCGAGTATGACTTCATCCTATCTCGATGGTGGGCAAGGGGGAATTAGAGACTCAAGATAACAACACCTCCTATCCAACTGATCCGAAAATATTTGTAAGAGTCTGGCAAATGTGGGGCTTGGAGGTGGGGCATCATGGTGGAGTTGCTCATACTCAACTGGCCTAGGTTTGGGTCGAGGCTCATCTAAGTGCGGGACTCTTTGCCTCTGACTATGACCCACGTGGTGGGAGGTGACTGGGTGGGACTGGTTGGAGGGGACCGGGTGAGGAAGATAGACCCTCCTAAGCTCCTTCTTCATGTCCCACCATGACTCGATGGGCCATTGCCTCCTAACTTTCCTCAAGCATTCAATGTCTCTCAACTTCTCGGCCACTTCGTGAAGAAGCCTCCCCTTGGCAAAAGAAAACTGCATGGCCTCGGACATGGGGTAGCAATCAAAATACTTATCCATGGCGGCTTCCCATTGGAGGTAGTCACTCGGGACTTTAGAGCCATCAAAGGTCGTTGCTTTGGGCCTATGGAAGTGGAGAGGATGGTTGCCAAGCCCATGGGTGTTATGCAACTAGTGATATCGCCTGGGCGATTGGGAACCTATGGGAGACTGGGAAACGATAGGATGGACATGCAAACACAAGGAGACAAGACAAGTTGACTCTTTAATGGACTAGACACAATCCTAAAACAACAATGCAAAGTTAGAATGTAGACTCGAATACCAACCTAGACTCTAACCAATATCTAGTACATGGTGGAGATGGGGATCTGAAGATCCTCTCACGCAAGTGGGCTACCTTCCCAACAGGCGTAACCTATCATTCCAGTAACGCCTTTTGATATACCGTGTATTGGGATGAAATGCAAACCAAGACACTTATTTTTTAAACAATGACTACCCTAGACTCAACTGCTCTGATACCATATTTGATGCGGGATGACGATGCGAACTCGGTACCAATTTGGATGTAAATCTTGGACTCTATACAAGCTTGCGACTCGTCTCTAGCGAGGGAAGCGTACAGATGTGCACAGTTGAGAAACCCACAATGAGTCTGGGGTGGTCTACTCTCCTTCGTGCCCAGATCGGGTCACGGAATGGGTCACGTGCACTCTCTCACAGCGGTGATAAAAATGTAACGAGCTAGATTATCCTATCACTCTCTCATGCAGCGGCATTCAAGAATATATACGAGATAAGCAAATGCGATAAAATGGAGGAGCGAGAACGATACCTCCACGCTCTGGGCATGGGGAAGATGACCCCGGCCAAGACTCATACTCCTGGTACAAATAATTAATAATAATTACAGAAAAGATTTTATTACCCACTCCACGCAGGGTGGTAAAGGGCTACACGTGAGACCCGGGAGTACCCATCTCGGGTTGACGGGCAGCAATTCGGAAGGGCTTTCGAGCCGAAGGCAGGCTACTGGTCTGACACGGTACTGTTCCAACTCGCTAGACAGCAAGCAAACTCGGCACTTGGAATAGTGGCTTCCGGTCACCTTCTGGCCGCGGCGATTGGCTGGGGCATTGGTGGGAGATCCCTCTTCGTTCTCTGAAGTTGGCGGCGGCCAAATGTAAGCCGGTGCATTTTTCCAAGATTTAACCGGTGGACTGCTCTGCTGGCCTATTCACAGAATAGATCTCCGTGCCTCCACAAAAACAATTGTTACGCCCAGATCTAGAGGCGGATCATAGTGAAATTAGCGCCGTTGGAAAGAGGACTCAAAGGGATACAACATATATTAATTTCAAGACCATCCAGCAATCGAATTGGAAATGAAAAACTCTGTGGGTTATAGTTGTTTCTGGCTGGGAATCCAGATCAAACAGGATAGAATAGGATCTGCCTAAAAATGAATTTTGACCCAAAAGAAAATGGTGGATCTAGACTCTTGAAATTTCATGGGTGGAAGGGGGGATGTGAGGATGACACACAAATATTTTGGGATTTTTCGGACGTGGTTTAGGGGGTGAAAATGAACTAACCTCGGCTCCCTGAACTACTCCAAGCAATGACAGAAGGGTAGACTCTGATCTGACGAAGTCAGGAGTTGCTGATCCGCCAATAAGACACCAGGCCTAAAGCGAAGACCTGCAAGAACAACAAGAAAACCTAGGAAAACCTAGACAGATGACAGACAACACGACTACCACGTCGTGCACACTGCCCCACACATGATCGGAACGTCATACGGGAGACAGACACTGACCTTGGGAAAAGCCATGAGAGGGCTAACCCAAAAGGTCATGACGCACAAGAAACACAGAGAGAACCACGAAGAGCCACGTGCCACGTGACTGGAGTGCCTCACCACCAGAAGAACAGCCAGCTGCATCCACTGACATCTTATGCTGTGCCTATTGGCGTCTTGTCCGCATACCTTACCGTAAGGACTAGGCCTAGACCAAGACACTACCAGAACCAGAACAGTACCATATCACGAGTGACTAGTCAGGGTCATGTTTAATGACTCAAGTCGAAAGCCCCTGACCACATGTGCACACATTGGCCCACTGCCTAAGCCAGACCTCTAGCTACTATTCCCCCTCCGAAGGACGCTACGGTTGCACCGGGGGCCCACGGAACTAGCTTAAGAACCGTAAACCGGGAAAGTGCCCCACTACAAGAGCCGTCACGCCGAACCGTGCCGTAAGGCTATGACTAGTGGAGGCTCACAAGACTCAGAGACTCAAAACACGAGTGTTGAAGTACAGACAGGCTAATCATGCACTGTCACCCGTACTACAAAGCACCAATGGTAGCATAAGAAACTGCCGACAGACTCAGGACAAGGAAGCTAGACCTACTCACGTAACGATCCTTGAGTCTCACGACTCGGAGGCAAGATCTTCACAGACAGTGGAACAAGCTGCCAATCAGTCTACTCCTAAGCCAGAGGAAACAACGCTCTGCAGAAAATGACTCACGGAGACCCGAGGGGACACCAAGAACCCTCAGCACACCTGGACACGCAACTGAGGTAGGACAGTACCCCGAGGCATCCGAAACACTATCTCGAGCTGGACAGAACCACCGAGACACAGACAAGGTCGCTTGTCAACCCCTAGTCTCACCGGGTTGACCGGAACCAGACACGATACACACACACAGACACACACAGCAATACACAAGTAGAAAAGGGGACACTCTGGGCAAAGCGAACCACCACTCAATCGCTAGGTGAACCCGATAGTCAAGGGACAACCGTTATGCGACCAGAGACAAGGACGCTGGTAGTTCTAGATTGAGTCGTTAGGGAACTGTCACAGTTAGGGAAAGGACCACACCTAGTCACCTAAACCGACCGATCCAGAAACCACCGACACACAGACACCGCCCTAGAACACAAACCTAAGATAGACTACACACTAACAGACATAGAACAGAACATCGAACAAAGTAGAATAGAACACCGGCTATCACTGCCACAACAGGACTATAACGCACCTCTATAGGGGCGTTACACTGCTCTAACGTGCCAAGGGTGGGGCGTCAGGGCAACCAGGCCTAAAGCATACACTCGAACGATGTAACGGCCTACTCTAGGCACGTCACACAGCTCTGACGCACCAAGGCAGGGGCGTCAGGGAAAATAGGCCTAAAACTACAACTCGGACCATGAAATTCACCAAGCCAGGCGCACTACACCACTTAACGCACCAAGAGAGGGGCGTCAAGGCCAACGGGCCTAAAGCCTAACACGAACAATGTAATGCACCAGCCCAGAGGTGTTACACAACCTGACGCACAAGGGGAGGTCTGTCAGGGCTAACCGACTGGCATGATCTTCGAGGTAGACACGATCTTCGGGGGACTGACAGCCACAGTCCTCGAAAACCACCAGAACGTGACGCACCACCATAGGGGCGTTACAGTCATGTGACAGTCCAGTATTGGTCCATCACATGACCCCAGCCTCGAAGGACCCGAAACGACCAAAGGTTGTGGTGGTCTATCGTAGGACCGTCACACAGTGTGACGGTCTCTGATAGGACCGTTACACCGAACCGGCGAGCAAAACAGCGAAATGGCTGAATCGGCCCGTTCCACGCCCCATTCACGCCAAAGCGCAGGGGAAACAAAGCCATACGACCACAGAAGACGCCTGGAAGCTGAAAACGGCACATGCACGCATCCGATCACGAAAATGGGGCAATTCTGATGAATCCACCCAAATCAGGTCACCGAGGTTCCCAGACTCCTACCGGCCCCAAATGACAACCGATCGACATGAAACTGGCGGGTACGGGATCCTGACATCCCGACGGTCATTTCGATGGTAATTATACTACAAATCGTCACCATTTTTTGGCGAACCCTACAAACCCCAAAAATAACGATTTTCCCTAAACTGGCCCTATCTCACTCGAGAGGGCACTAAATCGCGCACAGAGACAGGGGTAACGTGCAGAACGAAGTGGCGATCCATCTCCCTACCTCCACCGAACAAACTGAGCGCCGAAGCGACTAAACCACGTCGAAAACCACAACGCAAACCGCCCACGTCGGCTTTGAATCCACGAACGGGATCGCGCCGACGCCACGCCTCTATCACGCGTCTCAGCAGCGTCCCGGTGTCGTCAGCTCGCCTGCAGTCACCTCTGGCCATAGTCGAGGGAATGAGAAAATGAGAGAGAATGGGAGAGAGAGAGTGAGATGGCGTGAGAGGAGAGAGAGGGTGGGGGGGTTAGCCATTATTCACCCTTGCGAACCCATTTTGTAGTCTTAACGGCTATTTTTTAGACTTAACATCTATTTGTCACCCTTATGACTGATAGTCGTCACCCTAGAATTTTCCCTACTGCAACATTGTTGTCGTGCTAACTCATTTTTCACCCTTAGTGACTTATTTGTCGCTGCTGCCTTCAAAATTTTCACTGTTGTTTCCACAGTTGTCAACCTTAACATCCATTTGTTACCCTTATATATCTCTTTGTCACATCTGAATCTTCATTTGTCACCTTTAGGAGAGTATTTGTTACCTTCAGTCTTCTTCTGTTGTTCTTCCACGTTTGTCATTTTCTGTGTCCACTGTCGCTGGCCAAAGCTTGATCGTGTTTTGACTGGATGTCAGAAGTTGCAAAATCTTGACTTTGAATATTGACTTTACCTCAAGTATTGGTGCATTGGGTCAACATAAAGTTGAAGTTGACTAGAGCATTCCTTCTCCTGGCGTGACTTTGATGGCTATGGTCAGTCCTCGCTTGTTCTTCATATTGCTTTAGAGCCCTCGGGATCACTGTTCACATTTGTCTTCTGCTGAGCACTGTAGGTCCTTTGTCTTCTAGTGAGCACGTCTCTTTCTCCTCCAGTACGTAACTTCTTCTGTTCTTTTTCATCTTCAGCGTCCCTCTCACTTGTTACCAATGTGAAGTTATTTCTTACTCCAATTGAGCATTTGTCTATACTCACCTAATTGTCACCACTAAAGTCCAGAAGCCGTCGCCCTTACTCCTACACTGCCTGAAAGCCGTGCGTCGGGCTTGTCTCTATTGAGCCCTATTTGTCATCGTTTGTAGGGTATTGTTTACACTTGCTAACCCATTGTCACCTGTGTAGACACATGTGTCGCCTTTAACCTCCAACTGGTCCACGTAGAAAGCGGGACATGTCGGCCACGCGTGCGTGTTGTTCGCGTATTGCCGCCGATCTAACGCCGCACTACCGCAGGCCACATCAACAGAAATGATGACGTCGAAGGGTCGAACTGGACCTCGAAATTAAAAATCCCCAATTCCTATATACCCTTCCCGCCATGTCGAAGGCGGTTCGTCTCTCCATCCTGCTCAGCGTCTTGTCTTCCTCGCGGTGCCATTTGCGACCTCTCAGTCATGGGGTCGAAGGAGACACCCATGCAAAACTCCATCGGTCATAAACTAGATGTCCCACCTGCATCTCAGGACATTGTACCAGTTCCTACAGCCGAAGAAGAAATGTTTGAGGACCCTAGGGTTTCTAAGGCCTCCACTTCAGGACAACAAGTTAAAGACAGTGTGGTTCCTTATCTCCCTTACATAGCTATTTACCCCCATTATCGACCTATTTATTTGTCATGCTTATCTACCTATTTGTGTCAGATTTAGACCTACCTATCACCAAATTTCATTCATTTGTCACTCTTAAACACCTATTTGTCACACCTAAACTCCATTGTCTATACATTTGTCACCCTTGTATTACTCTTAATATTTTTTGTGTTTCTTGATCAGTCAATTAACTGAATTTCTTCTTTACACATTTTTTTGAATCTAGTGAACATAAGGGTCATCTCGGCCCGGTGTTCTATGGACTTTTACATGAAGGATAGGGATCAGATGGCATTTCAAAAATGTCACAAGTCATTAATGAGGACCACACCCTTTGGTCCATATGTTGACAATGCTTCTCCCGTCACCTTCACCATGACACTATTGGAGGAGATTATTTGCGCCCATAGTGGAGAAAATTACTTCCGTATGGGTAGTAAGGAGGTCGCATTCAGTGTGGAAGATGTGGGAATAATTTTAGGATTACTTTGCTCCGGTCAGCTGGTTCAACATTATGGATACGCAAAACAGAAGTCGAAGTTGCAACATCGATTTAGATTTATAGGAATATTTGACCAGAAGAAAGTGTGCTCTCTCATCCAGCAAAATGTTGGGTCCGATGAAGAGCAGGATGATGCTGGATGGGAGACGCGACTCGATACCAATTTAATGCGAACCTGGGACTCTAGCTCGCGATTAGTCCCTAGCGAGGGAAGCGTGCGGATGTGTGCGGTTGAGAAACTGGCAATGAGTCAGGGTGGTCAAACTCACTCTTTTGTGTCTGGATCGGATCATGAGATGGGTCACACTCACTCACTCTCACAATGGTGATAAAAATTTGAATGAGCTAATTAACCTAACACTCAAGTAGCGGCGTAGAGGCATAAAATACAGATACGAAATAAGCAAATGTCAAAGAGGGGAGCGGAAATGATTCCTCCACGCTCTGGGCATGGGGAAGGTGACCCCGACTAAGACTCGTACTCCCGATACAAATAACTAACAATAATTATAGAAATGATTTATTGCCCACTCCACAAAGGGAGGTAAAGGGCTACAGTGAGACCCAGGAGTAGCGAACTCAGGTTGACGGGTAGCAAGCTGGAAGGGCTTTCGGGCCGACGACGGGCTGCTGGACCGATTCGGTTCTGCTGGGCCCAAGGGACAGCAAGCGGGTCTGGCTGCTGGGATGACAACGTCTAGGTGTCTCCTTACTGTGGCGGCTAGCTGGGACGCTGCTGGGGGGTGGCTGGTCGATCCCCAGGAGTAGTGGCCACTGGTTTGGGGCTAGGGGATTTTATAGGGAATTAATTCCCAACACTGCAGCGCAGCCCTGTCTCAGGATAGATCTACGCGCCTCCACGAAAAGAATTGTTATGTGTGAACTTCATTTAAGATATTGGTTCCATGCACGTTAGCAACCATATGTCCTTAGTTTTGTTATCATCAAAATCATTGGGATATTTACAACAATGATCTCTGGAGGGCCGACTTCGGGAGGAGACAGTCCAGGAAGATGCCGATGGTATGCATCGACAATTAGCACTTTGGAGCATGGCGACAGTAGCCGACAGGAAGCTGTCGCCCAGGAAGCACCCCGAGGATCTCATCGTCTTCTCAGATGAAGACCTAGAATGTGGAGCCACTCCCCACTCAGACGCTCTGGTGGCCTCATCTACTGATAATCAATGCACCGTCTGATGTATCCTAGTGAATAATGAAAGTGGCCCCGATGTTATTTCTAACAACTACCTAGTACTCATGGGTGTGGAGTTATCACGAATAGCACCACTGCGCACAACCGCCCTCCCAAAAGGATGTATCTCATTGCCAATTCAAAATAGGGCAGGGCAAACTGAGGGGGCCCCACCCCAGAAGAAGTCGAGGATGGATGACCCGGGTTTGAGCACGAGCACCCCAATGAAAGACCTATATCTCCCCCAAAGCAGGGGAGGCTCTGAGTAGAACACTCTAGATTGGGGCGATGTTGTCTGAGCAGGAGAAGGCCAAAGCTACGTCCCTGAGGTAACACACATACCAAGAGACAAGAAGGTCCGAGCAGATGCCCTGTCCCTCCTGGCGTCATCGACTACCACCTCCAGTTCGAAGGGACATCCTGGTAGAAGAGTATGCCGAGCGGGGCCAGCCAAGAGTTGTGCCTGACACAACTAGGCTTGGACAACACAACTAAGTTTGGATGACATAACCAAGCTCAGACTTCATGAGCCAAAGCCCTCGAAAATGAAGGTGGCTTCCTAGCTCCCTAGAGGCGAGCACTCTTACTCCCCTCAGAAATGAAGGTGGCTTCCAAGCCCCCTAAAGGCAAGCACTCGGAAATAAAGGTGGCTTCCAAACTCCCTAGAGGCAAGTCCTAGGAAATAAAGGTGGCTTCCAAACTCCCTAGAGGCAAGCCCTCAGAAATGAAGGTAGCCCAAGGGCTCCCTAGAGTCGAGCACTGCTCTCCTTGGAAATGAATGTAGCCCACGGCCTCCCTTGAGGCGAGCACTGCTGCTCCCCTTGGAAATGAAGGTAGCCTGTGGGCTCTCATGGGCTCCCTAGAGGCGAGCACTCTTGCTCCCCTTGGAAACAAAGGTAGTCCATGGGCTCCCTAGAGGCGAGCACTGCTCCCCTTGGAAACCAAGGTAACTCACGGGATCCCTGGAGGCGAGCACACCTACTCCCCTTAGAAACAAAGGTAGCTTCTCAGCTCCCTAGAGGCGAGCACTCCTACTCTCCATGGAAACGAAGGTAGCCCACGGGCTCCCGAGGGGCGAACACTCGTACTCTGCTAGAAACAAAGAGTAATAGCCTCCCCGTAAAAATACAAGGAAGCGTACAGGACAGGGGCCGACTATTTAGACGTACCCCGACAGAGCCAAAAAAAAGAAAGAAGAACTCAATACATAGGAAGCTGAAAGCAAAAGAAGAGATAGTGAGCACTTGCTCAAGAGCTCACCTTGAAAGCAGCAATGCCATCTGACCCGCAGTTTTAGACCCTTGGCACTCCTGTAGAAGGTGGAGCATCGTCCGAGAGATTGACCGACTCCTTCTCCATTACCACCTCGACCTGAGCAGCTTGATCCCCATTGCTCGACTCCTCCTCACCAAGCTCCTCCTCTTCGTCCCCACCTTCCGGCTCAAATGGCATCAGCCATGGCCCCGCTAAGACAACTGAGCCTCAGTTGCTTTAGCCCATTTCGTCACCTCCTGGAGAGTCACCCGCACTGCTCAGACCTGAACGCGAAAGGCTCCTGACCTCCAGCTACCGCACAGCCCTGGCGACCGACAGATTACACAAGCACTGCCTACCAGAGACGCCATTTGCGCCAAGCACACGGCCAGAGTCATAGATCCGAGCAATGCGAGGAGACTATCCTCGGTATCATCCTCCAACATACCCTCTTGAGCTCGACTCTCAGTTCTCGAAAAGAATGCTCGACAACTGTGAGAGGGGGGCTAATGAGGAGGGTAAATTCGGCTCAACCCACTGGAGGTCCATTTACCTCAAGCCCAACACGACCCGCAGTCCACGACGCGCCAAGCGTGCCCTGACAGCCGTGAGGCCCACAACAGACCACCCAGGATGGATCGTCCGTGGATTCTCCAGCCCAGCAAGATTCAATCCTAGCACAACGATCACTGGATGACCCTCCAACAATTGAACATTACCTCCCACGATGACGATTTCTACCCCACTAAGGGCGAGCACGCCCTATGAGCACCGTGAGACCCATAAGGAATTCGGCCACCTCTGGGATAACTGTCCCTCAATAGAAAACTCCCCCTGTAATCGCAGGAAGTGTTACTCCATTACCCACACTCCTCCCTGCTAAGGGATCGGTTGTCGCCACCAGGACAACCCCCTATAAAAGGAACCCTGACAAAAGACACAGGACACGGTGGTCTTGACCGACACAGAGAGAAGCACATGGTGAATCTCACCAATAAAATGTCTATAGAGAAGCAAACCAAAGAGCTATACACCCTGCTACTAGAGAGGTCACGATTGTTCATTCCTAGAGAGAGAAAATCCCTCATGTACGACCTTACCACCCAGCGATCACTCTCTGAGTGACCACTAGGAGCAACGAGCTTTCTATTTAAACCTCAACCCTCTCTCTCCCCTCTCATTTCTCACCCTCCCTTCTCTCTCTCGTTTCTCTCCCGTTTCTTGACCTCTCGGCGGGGGGCGCGTGACGGTGCGGAGCTGGCTGAGGCGGGGACACGTTGGGGAGATCGGAACGCGGGATGGAGTGGCGATTTGAGCGTGGCGTGACGCGATCTCTCGATGGATTCCGAGAATCGGCACGGTTCGTGTTTTGGCAGTTTCGACGTGGTTTAATTACTTCGGCATGCGAGATCTTCGGTGAAGGTAGGGGGACGGTTCCCTAGCGCGTGTACTTCATTTTCCCATAGTTTTGTGCTTTACGGTACAAGAACGATCGAGTTCGGGCCCGTTGTAGTTTTTCGAGGTTCGTATGCTTCGTTGAAAAATGACAACGGTTCTGTGATCAGTTGGAGTCAATGGACTCCTGGGAACGTCAGCGTTCCATTGATACCAGTTTCACGTCAATTGGCGGTCCCGTTTGACCGTGGAGAGCCCGGGATGTCTGGAGACCCCTTTTGGGTGTTTCGTTAGAATCGCATGTTTCTTGTGATTCGTGCGTTGTTTTAACTCCGGTCGGAGTCCATGTGATTGTGTGGGTGTCCATGGCTGTATCCCCTTCGTTTCGACACGAATGGGGTGTGGGAAGGCCAAGATCGGGCCAACCCCACGGGTGGTTCACCGTGAGGATGGACAGTTAAACCAGGTACCGTCCATCCCCATGGGCCGCCAGCCACGGGCCATTCATCCTCGTGATTCTTGGGGCTTGTGCGGTCACACGATAGACCGCACATGGGTTGCGTGGCTTGGAAGGGACCGCCTATCCCCCCCCTTGGGCGGCCAGTCTCTAGCCGCCTGTCTTCCGTTTGGGTTGAACGACCAGGGTCTGAACGTTCATCCCAGTTGACCCTTGGTCAACAGTGGAGTGTCGATCGTGTTGAGCGGTCCATTCAAGACCATTTTGACTGACACTGTTGTAAGTCGATTTCGTTCAGCGGTCCGGTCAAGACCGTTTTGACCAGGAGCTGTGTTGGGTCGTGGGCTTGTGCGACGCAGGGCTTGACCGCACATCCCCATGGGCGGTCCTGCCTTGACCGCCTATCCCCCTCTGGTTCTGACACTTGAGCGGCCCATTCCTAGACCGTTCATACTTGGGCGGTCTGACCCTTGATCGCCCATCCCCGTTAGTGTTTTCGATTTATTTTAATGGGTTGTCCCGTGACCGTTTGAGTGTCGTGTTGGATTCCGATCGACCCAGTTGTGACCCAGTGGTCGACTTTGGGTCTCGTGAGTATCCCGAACACCTCGGAGGTTTCGTGTCTGTGTTTTGAGGTGTCCGTGGGTTCTGTGTTACCATGGTTTCAGGCCTAGGGATTAGACTAGATTGACGGTGTTGCACCGTCGCGTTCAACGGTCTTGACCTCGAGTCTCGTGACTCAAAGACCGTTGAGTTAATAGGTCTAGTGGGCTGTTCAAAGTTTGGTGGTCTCGAGCCACCGCTTACTTCGTGTCACTCGCGATGGGTGGGTGTGTGGCTTTCTGTGTTCACGTCAGTGACCCTCCACTAGTCGCAGCCTTCTTATGGCACGCGCGTGCTGATCCACCCGGGAGTGGTGGAGCGGCATACCTGAGTTAGATGGTGAGTAGGCTGGTTACCGTAGGGCTCCCGCGTACTGCCAAGTCCGGGCTGGTGGGGGAAATACCGACTAGAGGACAGGCCTAGGACATATGGTCTGAGTGTGCACATGAGGCTGAGGGTTTAGACCCGCACTGACGAGCACAACCTCAGCTAGTCCTTATTTTGTGGTACTTCTGGTTAGTATGTGTGTCTGAGTCTTGCGCCCGGGGCGTTGTAGCTAGACACTTGGGACGCGGTGTAATACGTCAGGGGATGCATCTGGTCGTTCTTCTAGTGGGCGGTGCTCTCATCACGTGACGTGAGTTGTTGTGTCCCGAATTTCCATTTCTCATCTGTAAAATAGGGTTTCACGTGTTATTTTGGGAGCGTTCCCGTAGCCAAGGTCTGGGGTTTTCGGTAAGCGTCACCGAGAGCTTTCCCTAGATGGCGCTGAGTTCACGACCACGAGGTCGTGACTGTGTTTTCAGACGGTGTGGTTTTGACTCAGGCCCTACTGTGAGGGCAGGTTTCCGCGACCAAGGCGTCGTGTCATTTCCTGGTAGCGAGGCTAAGACGGTTCGCGTCTGGTAGTCTCTCGATCGTGGAATCGAGATGTCGGGTGCGTGACTTGGTTGTTCCCACGACGGGAGACCGAGTCATGTTTTCTGTTACCGGTAGGAGTAGCTGTAGTGCCAAGTTTTTGACCGGCCACTAGTTTGCTGTTCTTGCTGTTGCTATTGTTCTTTCCGTGACTAGCGTAGCTTTCCTTTCCATCGTTATTTTCTCGGTTGCGGTTCCACGGGATCCCTACTGAGCCAGTGATAGGAGGCTCACCCCTGGTTTTTAGGTGCGGTGATTCTTCCTAGAGGTTTGAGGGAGCGGCGTGGAGGTTCCTAGTTGCCAGCCTGCCGAGTCGAGTGTTCATTTGACGTGTGGTAGTTTGACTACTTTAGACTGTACTTTCTGTTGGACTAGACTCTATTGTAGTTAGTTATTTATTTATGTTGTTATATCTGTTATCCTGCTTTATTTTTTATTTCTATATATATTACACCTATTCTTTTATCCCTTCCAAGTCTTCGGAACTAGATGTGATACTGACATTCAATTCATGCACTAGTTTACACACAGACCAACATGCATATGAACAAAAACATGCACTGAGTTTGTTGTGCAGCCTGACTGACATATATGCACGAACCTTAGTCTTAGACAATGACTTAACCACTCAAGTGCACTGACAGAACTTGATATGAAATTGCACTAAGATAAACCAAATGTGATATTGTCATTCAATTCATGCCCTAGTTTTAACCATGCATTCTCATGTGATGACTCATTGTATTGCTATCATCAAAACACAGTTTCTATCATAAGAACACAGGGACACAACATAGCCATGACTCGCAAGTCTATACGCACCGTTGGTGAAGCGTTAGAACAAGGGTGAACGTCCCCTCATGTCGGGATTCCCCTCGCGTGCCTGCCAACCGCAACCGCACGTGTCATGACGCCATGCCTCCCACAGCCGCGAGGCCATGTTCGAATGATCCACTGGAGTCGTGACCGACCCTCGCCCAGATGCCAGCCCCTGCTTTCTCTAGTCACCTAGTTATTGCCTCTCGTTTGGTGAGTAAGACATGGTCCACGCCGCGAGCAGGGCCCTCTGTAAAACACGCGGGCATCCGCCCTGTCATGCCTTGACCCGGGGATCAATCGTCACGTCACAATTGTCCCGTGGCTTGCGCCAGTTGTACTTCAGCCACCATGGCCCACCTGTAAAGCCCATGCAGCTATCATAAATTATATTGCCATTTGAACGAATGCACTTGCATCCACGTTCGGGCCCCAATTTCCCTTGCGTCACTCCACGTGAACCTCCAGCACCTCAGACCTCATCCAACATCTTCCGGCTTAGTGTGAACCCACAGCTATAAAGTGCCCCCCTGCTCTCCGCCCAGGACTTCAGACACATACAACTCTTTCTTCAGTATGGAATGAAGGTGTTCAGATTTAATCCGATTTAAATTAACACTGACTGCTTACGATCGGTGGGAAAAGACGTCCAGTGCACAACTCTCCACAGTCACTTGTGCACTCGCACCTATGGAACCATCCATCCCTCCACGTGTCTCTCACCTCCTGAGTCCATGTGTCGTGCCCTGGCGGTGCTTGCCCCTATCAGCTGTCAGTTCCATGGGTGATTGTCGAGAAATCGATTGGCACGCCCGCACCCCAGCTAGGTTTTTCCAAAAACTAGGAAACCTCCCATGTCACTCGGTCTTCCCTTGGCTTTCCGTAAAAGGCGAGTGCACGGTACTATCTTGAGAAAGATACGGCCATGAAAGGAGGAGCCCAAAGTACGCTAGATTCTGGCATCTCCCCCGTTGCCCTATCCTACCCTTCAGTTCGGTCACCGCACACACGTGCACCTGCGGCCCACACCCGCCACGCACGAACAATGACTTTCTAGAACATAGACTTTATGATTATGAAAAGTACATTCTCGATACATGCTAGTACATTCTTGTTATATAAAAGGCCAAACTTACATCTATACTTCATTCTTGCTTGATCATGTTCACTTACTTTATCTATGCCTTATTACTTATGTTACTTAGGTTTTATTCGCATGGTTTATCGCATTTTCATGTTCTTACCATCTAGAGCTAAAATATTAATTACTTAAATATGCCTTCATGTTGACACGAAGATATCTTTTGGGCAAGTGTGCTCATTCCCTACTTTTTCAATCTTTTCAGAAAACTCTATTCTTAAAGAAGGGGCTCTTCTTCCTCCTGTTGCTGCATACGTGCTGCTGTTCTTCCTCTACATCCCACGTGCTGTTCATCTCTTCATCCTGCTGCTACATCCGTTGTTGCTTCCCCTCCTTCCTGCTGCTGTGATCCTCCATGCTGCTGTTTCTTCTTCCTGCGCTGCATGCCGTTGTGTTCCTGCTGCATGCTGTTGCTATGATGCTGTTGCCTTGTCTTCCTCAGTTCTCCTTCCTGCGGCATACTGTTGTGTCCTGCTTCCTATGCCCCTTCCTGTGATTTCACCGTTCAAGTGTGTGCCCTCTACTGTTTAAGGGACAGCAGGGTCTTCATATCATTTATTTAAGCATATCATCATCATCATATTAGTATTGTTTGCATATGCATCTCTTCCCCATCCCTTTCATTATAGGGGTTTAAACAAAAACAAAAAGGTGCGCATGTATAATTCAACTGTTTTTTTTATTATTTATTTCTTTTTGAATTGAATACTACACAGCACTAACTTGGCCCGTTTTATTGTCTGTTTATTGTGTTTTTTGCAAGGTAATCAATCGAAGAAAACCCTTCTTATCGGCCGGCCGATTTAAGAAGGAGGAAAGCACCCACAATCTCTTCCGCACTCCCGTCTTCAGGTAAGCGATCATTTCCCCATAATTTTGAGGCCTTCGAGTCTCTGGCGATCACCTTTCCATGCTAGCACCACGTGCTTGATTTGGTTTATTTATTATTTGTTATCTTCATCTCCGCAAAGTAGATTTTAGATTGTGTTCTTCTACGGGATCTACACCATCAACGAAGGAAGCTATGGGATCAGCGCAATCCTCTAGTGGCTCTCCTTCTTTATCATCTTGTTCATCTTCCAACACGTAGACTCCTAGGCCATCATCTATTGAAAATCCTTCTAGTTCAACTATCCCTAGAGGAATGGGAGTGGATGTGACATCAGAGACCTGACATAGCTGCGTGCACTTTTCTGCCAGCTGGCTGAGGTAACACGCGGGAACTTGATGGACCCTAGATTGCTAGGAAGGAAAAGACGCTATGTATAGACCCTGACGTGAACTAGACTCTACCCTACTATGTACAAGGGGAGCTTTGGGAAGAAGGTTCAAGGTGGAAAGCGTCGGCCCTTGGCCGAGGGAACCAAGTTCCAAGGAGGAGGTGTCTTCAACAGTGAGCCCGTAAGCCCACATTTGAGAATTGACATTTTTTTTGGTGGTCATGGGTGAATGTGCAAACAACATGGGTCGGTTGTCTCATGACCGGATAAGTGAGGAGTGGAGGAAATGGTAGATGAAACTAAAAGGGAATGAAACAGACAGGAGCAAGCCTGTCTAAAGCAAGGAATGTGCCTACAAGAGAGGCATCATCGGGAGGTTTATCGAGGTGAAATAAGGAAAGAAGACCGAAGTCTCCTTTGAGTGGGGGATTACATAAAACTTCTTCTTGGGGACTTCTGGGACTTTCTCTCAGCTCATGTCGAGTTCTAGGTTCCATAAGACCTTGAATGAAGTGACCATAAACTAGACCCCTAGCTTGAGTGGTCTTAGCTAGTTTTTCAGTAGAGTAACCTAAACCTGTGCACCTTTTGGAGACCTTAAGTCTCGTCCTACGAGTGGGACCTTGCTCATGCTGGCCTATCCTGTGATGGCGTTGAGAGTTTCCACCAACTAGATACTCTTGATTTTGATCACCCTACCATTGTAAGGAATTTTAAAGCATTGATGGGCTGTTGATAGGATCCCAAGGGTTTGCTCTATCCATGGCCGTCCTAGGATGGCCTTGTATGCAGGGTCAATCTCGAGGATGAAGAAGTCCAAGGACATGACCACGGGACCTAAACCGAGCTGCAAGGTCACCTCACCCTTCGCGCATCGCTTCAAATTGTCATATGCTGAGATTGTGGTGCACACATCTTCCAAGTTCTCTTCCTACGAACCAATCTTTTGAATTGTTTTCATTAGACACACATTGATCGACACTCCCATGTCGATGGGGGTGGAGTCAACTTTGACTCCATTGAGAGTGACAGTGAGGCACAATGGGAGTGATCTACTTTCAGGTGGAGCGAGATCCTTATCAGAGAAAGAAATAGACGGCCCATGAGTGAGGGCCATGATGGCATTGTGGACATCAAAAAATGACGGCAATGATCATACAGCACTCGCGTCTATGCATTCAAGCGCAAACTAAAGATGGGGAGGCCGAACAAACACATACCTCACCCAATCAGGACGAGAACTCACCTGGTGGTCCGCTACCCGACAAGGAAGCCCCCAGGCAGAAGATATGGCCACAACTCTCCAACCGGCTACGCCAAAAACTAAAATAGAGAAAATAACTGGGAACTTGGGCACAGGTCTGGCATGCACCGGAAGTCACGTAGAGTCTGGGATCGAAGCCTAGAGACTATGAGTGAAACATTGCAGAGGCAATGCATTGCAACTAGAGCATTCTGGGAATGGCGACATTCATCTGAATGGCTGCGATCCCAAGATAAAGCCCAAATCGGCGTGACTTTCGTTAAACCGGTGCGCCCTTGCATGGTCCTTAATCCGACGCCCCCCCCCTTTTGTGGCCTTAATCCGACGCGCTCCACTTTCTTGCATTAATCCGGCATGCCCCATTTGCTTGGCCAAATCGACGCGCCCCCCTTTAATATCTTAACCGGCGTGCTCAAAGAACCCATCAAGCTATTCTTTGAAGTGGCTATCCAACGCGTGATCGAGCCATCCCGTCATCATACCGGTCTCCTGTTTTCTGGAAATGGTACATCGATGAATGGCTTGAAGTGGATAAACTTCTGCTTTGATCCGGCGGGCAACCAAACATACTCTTTAAATGAAAGTTCTCAAGCCCTGCACCGAGTGCTCATTCCATCAACCGGTCGCCCATGCACCTGCAAGAGATGACAACGACAACATGGCAAGTGATACGATGCGATAGCAACCCCGGCGCGACGTGGGCAAATAGGAGGCGCTCCTCTCCAAATGAAAAGAACCTGAACATTCCCCCCGGGAGATATATATAGTGAAGCAGCTGAAGACATAGGGAGCGGGGGAAAGAAGGGCCAGGAAGAAAAGAGAGAAGAGAATAGAAGGGTCCTTCCTCTAGAGAGCTTGGGTTGAGAGGGGACACACAGAGAGCTTCTGTGAAGGGAGGGCTTCCATTGAAGAAAGAGAGCAGAAGGAAAGGGAAGAAGCCCCGTCCTCACGCCGGAGAGTTGAGGTGAGGTGAAGAGAGGGGAGGAGAGTGAGAGGTGAGTCATAGGGGGAGGAGCCTGCGCTCTCTCCCCCTCCCCTGTCAATGTATCCTCTTCCCCCCTTGCAATGTATTTCTTTTATCTCGAGATGAATCTCCTCTGTGTCAACACATCCCCCCGTTTGTGTGGATGAATAAAAGAAAAATCCCTTTTGTAAACCTAGTGTTCTCGATTTCAATCTACTCTTCCTTTCCTCATTCTCCAATCATCTAGGCTCCTTGAGGTCTGCCTCTCCGTGGCATGTCCCTTAAAGGAACCCACCCGACGGATGAACATTCATAGCCCTCTTGTGGCAAACATTTGTCCCGCCTCGAAGAATCATCACCCGTGAGTCGTGGTAGCTCTTGAAGGCTAGCCCTCGAGCTTTCCACACTCGCATTTGGGTTGTCGGACAGCCATGAGGCCACTCCAAATTCTGAGGGTCACCCCGGAGCAATCCGTTTGGTGGCCTTCTATTATCTCTGGTAAGTCTCAGTTTGGGGGAGATGCTGCCTGATTTTCACCAGGGCTAAGAACACTCAAGAACAAATGAACAAGACAACCTCTAAAGAACATATTGAACCTCTGATTTCATACACAGTGAACTCTGTGAACTAACTATTTGAAGCCTCTACATAACAAACTCATCTGAATAAAACACTTAAATATCCATACTCATTCACCACAACAAGCCATAAACAATGCTTAAACCTTCACCCTATTGATCTATGGCATCAATTGAACAATCAATCTGACTATTTGATCCATATGCAGGTCAGGGAATCAAGAACAGAAAGTAAACTCTCAACCCCCTCTCTCCTCCCTCATTTCTCACCTCTCTTTCTCTCTCTCATTCTCTCTCCTCTCTGGGTCTTTCGATGTGGGGTGCACACTGTTGTGGAGCTGACCGAGGCGAGGACGCGATGGAGTGATCGGGATGTGGGATAGAGCTGCGGTTTGAGCGTGGCATGGCGCGATCCCTCAGTGGATTCTGAGAAGGCGTCGTTCATGTTCCTGGCAGTTTTCGGTGTGGATTAGTCACTTCGGCGCACGGTTTCTTTGGTGGAGGTAGGGAGATGGACCACCTACCTTTCCTGCACCTTCCCTCGTGATTTCACGCTCTACGGTGAGAGAACGAGCGAGTTTAGGCTCGTTGTGGTTTTTGGGAGTTTGGAGACTTTGCTAGAAAATGGCGACGATTTTTAGAATGGTTAGTACCATTTGACTCCCTGGAACGTCTACATTCCATTGATACTAGTTTCGTGTCGATTGACGGTCATTCGGGACCGTTAGGCGCCCGAGAAGTCCAGTTACTCCATTTAGGTGATTTCATTAGAATCGCTCGTTTCTTACGATTCGTGCATCGTTTTGACCCCGGTCAGAGTCTATGTGATTGCCAGGGAGATTGTGGCTGTATCCCCATCGTTTCGGCATGAACGGGGCATGGAAAGGCCACGATCAGACGAACCCCTTGGTTTGCTCGCCGTAATGCCTTCGAGGTTCAACGGCAACCGCTTAAGGTGTATGGGCGGCTCTTTTTGGACCGTTTAACGTGTCTCGAGTTCAGGTTGCATGGTCAGTCGATAGATCGCTCTGGGGCTTGAGTGGCCACGAGTGGTCCGCCCATCCTCCGTGAGTGGCTGGTCCTCAGCCATTCATCCTTCCCATAGGGTTGAGCGGCCAGGTTCTGCCCGCTTATCCCAGTTGACCTTTGGTCAACAATTGTGTGTCGGTTCAGATAGGCGATTCGGTCAAAATCGTTCTGACCAACACTGTAGTAGGTTGGTTGGCTTGAGTGGCTAGTCCCTAACTGCTCTAGCCTTTGGGCGGCCCAGCCCTAACCGTCCATCCCTTTTAGTGTCTAGGGGTCAGTTCTTTTGAGTGGTTGGTCCCCAACCGTTCATCCCCTAGGAATGGTCCGTTCTAGACCATTCATCCCCCTTTGAACGGCTTCGATCTGGACCATTCATCTCACCGAGTGGCCTTCTTCTGACAGCCCAGTGAGTCTTGTCTGTCGTCTCGTCCATTGGCCATGATGGCCTATCTCGTGTCTATCTGTCTTAGGTACGTGTCTAAGGGCAATGTCTGAGTGTCGTTTCCCAACATTTTGATTTCCATATATCTTGACTTGACCTTATGGTTTGCCCGTTGTCCCGTGGATGTCTTTTGATGTCCTCTGAGGGCTATGACCCTGAGATAAGGTGGCCAGGAGTGTTCTTACCGTGGGCAGTCTTCTGTACTACTTTGTAATGTTATTGTCTAGTTTTGGTCAACTTGATGTGACCCAGTGGTTGATAGGTGACCTTGTGTGTGTCTCAGTAGTTCTGTCTAGTTTGAGACATGGTTCTGGATGCCGTGAGGTATCGTCTTACCTCGTTTTGTGTATCCAGGTGTGCTGAGGGTTCTCGTTGTTCCCTCAGCTCTCCGTGAGTCGTTTCCTATGGTGAGTCATTTTCTCTGGCTTAGGATTAGACTGATTGGTGGCTTGTCCCGCTTTGTACGATGATCTTGACTCCGAGTCGTGAGACTCAAGGATCGTTGTAATTTTTGGTCTAGTTGCCTTGTCTTGAGTCTATCGGCAGTTTCCTACACTGCCATTGGTGCTTCGTAGTATATGCGATAGTGCTTCTTGCTTATCTGTACTCCAGCACTCACGTTTTAGAGTCTGTGTCTCGTGATCCTCCACTAGTCGTAGCCTTACGGCACGTTTCAGCATGTCAGCCTTTATGGCGGGGCATTTCCCAATTTATGATTTTTAAGCTAGTTCCATGGGCTCCCGCGCTCGACAGTAGTGTCCTCGACCGTAGCGTCCTACGAGGGGAGAATACTAGCTAGAGGCCTAGCTTAGGCGAGAGCGAGTGTGTGCACACGTGGTCAGGAGCTTTGGACTAGCACCGACGGGCGTGACCCTTACTAGTCACTCGCGACTGTAGTTTTATTCTGGTTCAGATAGTGTCTTGGTCTCGGTCGTACTTTCGGATGATAGGCAGACGAGCCACTTGTGGGCACAGCATAAGACGTCAGTGGATGCAGCTGGTTATTCTTCTAGTGAGGGGAGTACTTTAGACACATGACATGTGACTTTTGCGTGACTCTCGTATTTCTCGAGCGTCGTGACCTTTCCGAGTTATTATGTATGTGATTTTGATGATTACAAAATAATTTTGTTGCTTAACTTTGTGCTTGAATGGTTCTTCATGATTTCATGTGCTTGAATCATCCTTGTTCTCTTGCTATGGAGTAATGTCATAGAATGAATGCTTGGTCTTGTGAACAATGCACTAAAAGCTTGATTGAGGATACTTTGTATTGAGTGAGTGTGGAGAGTTATATATGAGCTTCATCATGTTTCTAATATATTTCATTGGTCTTTATGTGATAAGAGTCAAAGAATTTCTAGAAGTTGGATTATGTGAAAATAGCTTGATTGTGTCCTTCATGAAAGCATAACAACTTCAAATCCTTATTTTTGAATATACAAGTTGGTGTGCATGACTTGGTTGAGATGCTTATTGTTTTGTCCTATTTACAGGGGTTAAAAATCTCCCCGTTATGTTTTTCCCTCAATTCTTTCATTCTCTTTTATGCATTCGGGATAGATTCTACACTTAACATGTTCTAATGGGTTTTCTCTCTTGTTTTGGTTATGATTTACATGAAGGCATGAAAGGTGTGGCCCTTACCTTCTAGATGGCTGGAAGGCGAGGAGACTTTAATCCACAAGTCTCCACATCCCCATCCTGAGTGTGATCATCTTCTTTTCCAGGGTACACAACGTGCATAATCTTTCTACATATTCTTTGGTGTTGTCATTCCTTGGTGGCAATCACGATTTTCTTCTACATCTTTTATTGCCTTTTATTGCTTACATGATCATGCTTATATAGGGCTACATGTTCATGCTATTTACTTGATTGGGGCACATCATGCTTTATGTACATGTCCTATTCATGTGATTGTGTTAGCCACGTTCCACATATCTACACACTAGCTTTTTTGGCGATCACGGTGGGACCTTGTTGGCACCCGAAATATGATCAAAGGCAATTACGCCTGAATGATAGAAGAATACGATTCACCGAAGTGCAAAAGTTGAAGAAAACTGATACACAAGGGTCCTTTCGGATTGGTAAAGCCTCAGGTCACCTAATAGAAGCACCGGAGACACCACCTCAGAAGAGTCGAAAGAAAT
This sequence comes from Amorphophallus titanum, assembly GCA_024336825.1. NCBI lineage: Eukaryota > Viridiplantae > Streptophyta > Magnoliopsida > Alismatales > Araceae > Amorphophallus > Amorphophallus titanum. The sequence goes on from JANBPO010009603.1 coordinate 29,235,043, forward strand.
TCACAACCAACCGACAATGCCGTTCGGCCTGCCCAATGAAACGGTACCGACTCGGTCGTGCCGTACAAACCCCATCCACCATCCGATCAGGATGAAAACGTACTTGGTGGCCCACCACCAGATGAGAAATCCTCCTAAGGTGAAGAAACGATTTTGGCCCCTCAGAACAAGGTGTTGAAGGCCGTATCAGCGGAAGACCCGAGCGACCCAGAACGGGTATGTGTTCTCAACGGATAAATCCGTTAGCAACCAAATAGTAGCCCAGCAAAGCCGAAAGCACCCCGGGTAGTGGCCCACTCCCTGGGAATGTTGCCAACATAAATGAAGCAAGCCTGACAGTACAGATTATAGTGCTGAAGGCCATGTCAGCGAAAAGCCCGAGTGTCTGAACTAAAGGCACGAATGGTTTCGAAATTGGCCGCTCGATGGCCTGAAAGTTTTCTCGATACTTCTCATGGCGACTTTAGAAGGCCACGATGAGATGAAAGATAAAGGCGACTCCCGGAGCCAGTTCAAGACCTGCAAGCCGATCCTGACCTAAACAAATACAGCAAGGGGTTAATCTGGCACACATCCTATCCAGCGCACTTCACCTCCACTGGCGCTGTCTGAATCCGGCGCACAACCAAGCCTTTAACCAGCACACCCACCCTCCGCGTTGGGTTAAGTCATGCCGTTTAAGCCTATAAAGAGGCTTGATTCATGCGCAGGAAAAGAAGAGAAAACATTCATGCCAAGGGTGAGAAGGATAGAAGGGAAGAGAGGGTTGGGGAGAAAGAAAGGGTGAGAGAGATCTTCTTGAGCCGCCGTTCGCCGTCCTTTGATCGAAGAGAGAGACCAAGTGCGAGGAGGAAGAGCGCCCATTCCGATACTCTATTTTCACAACGAGGAACAGAGGTGGGTTCCGTGGAGCGATTGCAACCTCTTCCCTTCCCCTCTTCTTGAGAGTATCTCTCCCGTGATGTGTAAATGGACGGGCAATGATATGAGTCCGCATCCCCTATCGAATCCCACGTTCATTTTCTTTAGCATTTACTTCCTGTACCTTTCCTTTGTCTAAACGCAAGGATGTAATGGAATGGTTTTGTGTGACAACGCCAGGCCGAATGTGATGTTATGTTATCTCTTAAGCTGTGTCTGAGTCTCTCTTCCTTCTCTACTGCATTCATTTTCATACCGTTTATTGTCTTCTGATTTCTTTCATTGAGGCCAAACACGCCCTGGGTTAACAAGGGCTACATTAATATTTTCCCCCTCCCCGGGGCTCTCTCAGTGGGTTGATTACATCGAATATGCTCTGTACTCATCGTGGATTTCACCGCTGGAGACACTTGTATATGCATATCTCCGTTCACCCCCGGGATTGGCTCCCTACCATCTCCCCATTCCCAGTTATGAATTGGAGAGAACATGGCCACCCCTACAATCTAGGCGCAGAGCCTTCTAGCCTAGTCAATGTCCCACATACCACCTGCCAATTGCTCGAGCATTTGCTTCTTACAATCGCAGTTGTTCACCGGTGCATGGCTAACTTCTAAATAGTAACGAATTAACTTGCTGCCACGCTTAACCTATCGTCAATGGTGTAGTGGATGAATAATGTGTCACTGTAATCCCTTTATCCCGAGAAGGGTGGGGGAAGGTCTGCCTGAGGTGGCCTGTTCCCCATCCCTACACTATGGGTAAGATTGACATTCTTATGTGAACACCGTGTTTTCTCTTGAAAGCAACGATTCACTGACTTGGGAGGGGGAACATCCCCATCAAACACCCACGTGGCCTTCTTCTTCTGAACCACCACAAGGCTGTAGGATCCCATCCACATGTGGCGTGGAGCCCTTCAAGCCATCCAAGGTGAATAGAAATGGGTCTTTCGATCCGACAATGAAACCTACATTCCCTTGGGGAATAGTGGTGGCCATGGCTAAGGAACCTCTTGTAGGCTAGTCCTCGAGATTTCCTCCCATTCTGGTTGTCCCTTTGAACAATATCTTTGGCCCATGGAGCATTGGTGCCCCTCGTAGGCTAGCCCTAACTTCTCTCCATAAAGATAATGACGCCAGATCTTTAAGGCGAATATAACAGCTGCTAATTCTAAATCATGCACGGGGTAATTTTCCTCGTGACGCTTCAATTGTCTTGAAGAATAACATATTACTTTTCCATTTTGCATGAGAACGCACCCCAAGCCAATGCCAGATGCATCTGTATATACTTCAAATCCACCACCTTCCACTGGTAGTGATAAAATAGGAGCTGTGGTAAGATGATTTTTAAGAGTTTGAAAACTCCCTTCACATTGATTATGCCCTTCATTTGAAATATGTTTCAGGATTCTTATACAACCCCTTTGGACATGTTTTACTAGAAAAAAAGAACCCTCTACTTTCTGTGCATCTTCTTCAGTGCAGACTTTGGCATTCTAGGGTTGAATCTAAAATGCAGTGCACCTAATCAGTTCACAAATAAGGTGGAGAAACTGTCTTTTCTTTTTAGCATCTAATAGTGATATTTGTATTCTACTTGTTGCAGGTGTTTATTCATTGTGTGATGGATCGGGGCTCTCTCATGGTCCTTATCTTGGAACAGCGACATTCTGCTCTTTTGTCTCAATTATCATCTTGTCAGTGAAGGCTTGTGTCTTTTCTCCAATTTTGGAAATGGAATCTGAAGATACATCTCCGCTGGTGCGGCAGAAGTTGTATTTGAAGAAATCATGGGGATTGCCTGTTCTGTTTCTTTTTTCTTTGATCTTTGCTCTTGGGCATGTTATGGTTGCTTATCGCACGAGCTGCCGAGCATGAAGAAAACTGTTATTTCATCGTATTGATCCAGAAGCAGTGAGTTGCATTTACATTGTTGAACACTAAAGTTTTGCACTAACAAAATTCAGATATTAATGTATCTTTTTCCTTGTATTAAATCCCATTATCTATTGCAGGTTCTGGCCTATAAGAATGTTTTCTCTGGTTACAATAAGGTTCCTCGATCTCCTACTCCTTGCAATGGTAAATTTTCAAGAAGTGACAGTGAAGCAAAGAGGAAAGACATAGTTTGGGAGGAAAGTGACCTCCCTATCAGTTTACTTGCAGATGCTGACAGCTTGTTTATTGCATATCAAGGTCTCACCCTTCATTACAAACTCAGCAACATTGAATCCTTGCTTTGTCATTCCTCATCTTCTTCGCCATTCTCAGAATCCAGCCCCAATTGTAGTCCCCGTTGCAATTCCCCTGGAAAGGTTAAAGTTGATAGGCCTCTAACTATTCCATCCAAAATTCAACATCAGATTGCTAGGAGTTTTAGCAACCAACATCACAATTCCTCTCTTTATGCACCTCTACTAGCTGGTTCGGCTACCTCACCTACTTTCTTCTCTGATGAAATTCCTGTTTTGAGTTTAGATGATAACAACTATGATATATGTTTGCCCAACTCTCAAAGTTTGGAAACAGATGTTGAGCAAGGTGGGAAGTTCGGTGTTGTGTTGGTTCATGGGTTTGGAGGAGGAGTCTTCTCATGGAGACATGTGATGGGTGCTCTTGCCCGGCAAATTGGGTGTACTGTAGTGGCTTTTGACCGACCAGGCTGGGGATTAACATCTCGACCCTGAAGAAAGGACTGGGAGGAGAAGCAATTGGCTAACCCATATAAGCTGGAATGCCAGGTGATTCTTCTACTTTCTTTAAAAATACTATTCAATTTAGCTTTTTTCATTATACATTGAACGCCATTTGTCACAGAGAACTCAATCAAATGATTTTGAGTTTTGGCAAGAAATTCTCCGGTTAAAGCTCTTTTGTGGAATCTCTTTACACCCTAGGAATTTTCTTTGCCAAGGTGTATTTCTGATAATAGAAACCAAACAACTAAAAATGTGACCCATTTATGGATTTTGGAATAAAAAAATTTCTATCTTTTTGGCCTGGGTTTGTGATTCCCTATGATATTTACATACGCAGAAATAATTGTGTAGCTATCAGACATGTGCATCAGAATCAGCTATCAGACAGTACCTGGGGTTATTCTTTCTCCATTTTTTGTTCTCATCTTTAAAAAGAATGCCTTTCACTGCATATCAATGTAAAATTTGTCTTCAACAGTAATCTATTCGCAAGTTGTGTGAAAATAAAGCTTGATTAACATATAGGAGTGTTTGCAACCTTCAAATTTTCCCTTACATTTATTTCACAACTGATTTTCACATACTTTACAAATATGTGAAAAAGGGAAATTATTTCGCAGATGAGCAAGCACTGGGTGCAGATTTCATCCACTTGTCTAAGCCCTTTGTGCATTCACCCAATGCACTGGAGCCTCCTTATATGTGAATGCCCAGGACCCTTGCCCCAGCCTTCGGTCCACAGGCACTTTTGGGATGCAAATAGATAGATAGACAAATTTCCTAATTTTTAACTTTCACTTGTAAATTATTTATTTGTGTTTCCACATAGTATTCTTTCATGGTTTATCCTTCAGATGAAATTCTTTTGATGTATAAAGAATCACCATGTTTCAATTTTTTATTCTTGAAAGTTACTATCCAAATTGAGTATTCTTTGTATCCAGAGTATCTTCTGACCTTATTTTCTTTTGATAATTACCATCCAAAAAGTATTTATTATACAGTTCAGTACTAACCTCATGTTTCATATTGCACATTTCTCTTATATGAACATTTAGAATTTTCATTTTTATGCACGATTGACAACATGTTGATTTGCTTCTCTCTTTCTGCACTATGTTGGTCTCATAATTGCTAAATAAATTCTAAAAAACACTTAAATAAATCTAAAAATTAATTTAAAAATTCTGGGTCACTACAAAGGCAGACCCTAATCTCATAAAGTCAGGAGTTACCGATCCGTTGACAAAGCACTAGTCCCAAAGCTAAGGCCTACTAAAACAGACAAAAGCACTACAAAAGACCTACACAGTCAAGAAACACTAACGCATACACAACTATATCATCATACGTGCTACATTAAGCTGATCTCGGGTGAAGCCAAGAACAGACTACCCGAAAAAGCCATAAAGTACGAGAATCACTAGGGTCATGCATCATGTGACAGAAGTACCTCCTCACTAGAAGAATAGCCAGATGCGTCTACTGACATCTTACACTGCCCCATAGGTATCGCCCACATGCCTAGAACGACGATAACTGAGACACTCACAGAACCAAGTATAAGGAACAACCGTAACGAGTGACTAGTCAGGTTACGCCCATCGGCGCTCGTCCAAACGCCCCTAACCACGTGTGCACACACAAGCTCAATGCCTTAAGCTAGGCCTCTGGCTAGTTTTTTACCCAGTAGGACGCTACCGTAAGGCAAGGGCCCACGAAAACTAGAATAAAAATCGTCTCTTGGGAACTACCCCACCACCACTCCCAGGTGGGCCGATACACAGGAAAGTGTCGTCAGGCTACGACTAGTGGAGGCTTACTAGACACAGAGACTCCGAAACATCAGTGCTGAAGTATGGACAGGCTAAGCACGCACTGTCACTCGTACTACGAAACACCAAGCACAAAGCACATGACAGCACACCAAACTGCCACCAAATGCAGGATAATGACTAGACCTGCTAACACAACGATCCTTGAGTCTCACGACTTGGGGTCAAGATCATCATACGAAAGTGGTAACATGCCGCCAATCAGCCTAATCCCAAAGCCAAAGTCACGGTAAAATACCAATAAAGGAAAAACATCTGTAATATACGAATCATGGAGACCTAAGGGATCACCATGACCCTTTAAGCACATGGACACACAAACTAAGGTAAACAACACCTCAAGACATCCAAAACCATGTCTCGATCTTATACAAGAACTCCGAGACATTCACGAGGTCGCATGTCAACCACTAGATCTTACCAAGTTGACTAGAAATCAATAACGACTCTAAAGCAATACGGAATACTATTCAATATAAACGCACTCCTAGCTACCTTATAACATGGTCATAGCCCTCATAGGACACCAAAGACATCCACGGGACAACGGGCAAACCATAAGGTTGAGCCAAGATAATTGGAAGCCAAAACATTGGGAAAATAGCACTCTGGGGATAAGCTGTCGATCGCTTGACCGCTAGGTAAGCCAAGCGGTCAGCCAAAGGGCCGCTAACCTCACACAGAGAACACAGATATTTGGCGATCATAAACAGGGCCGCAAGGTGACTGTAGCGGTCATATAAATGGCTGCTAGACCCAGTCAATACCGAATCGACTTAACCAGTCAAACCACCAGAAATGGTCTATAATAGAACCACTTACCGAACTTAGCGGTCTACCAATGGGCCGCTAAGAACACCAACTCAAACTGACTTTAAAATATTGACCGAAGTCAAATGGAGCTTGGAGGTCTATCGAAGGGCCGCTAAGGACTCCAAACGGTCAAAGCTAAACTACTAGCCCGATCCGACTCAAAATCGTTGACCGAATTCAAACGATTCTTAGCGGTCTACTATAGGGCCACTAAAGCTAACTTTACGATCTATCGTAAGACTGCTTAGCCAAACCGACTACCACACATAGCCTAGTGGTCACCTAATGGGCCGCTGGACAGAGCTTAGCAGTCCTACAATGGGTCGCTAGCCAGGGAAAATGGTCTATCGCGTGACCACGAAAACCTGAACTGACATAATGTAAACGGTTGCCACTAGACCACTTAAGGCCTGAAAACGGTCTCTGGAAGGACCGCTAAGGCATTACGGCGGGAAAAATAGAGGATTGGCCGAAACTCAGCCTTTCCACGCCCCGTTCACCCTAAAATGAAGGGGAAAGAATCCTAATGGCCACATAAGCCTTCCATAGTCTGGAAGGGATCAAATAGATGCATAAACGACAAGAAATGGGCGATTCCACCGAATCGACCCACAACGAGTCACGTGGGTTCCCGGGCTCGTACCGGTCCCAAATGACAACCAATCGCGTTGAAACTAGCGGGAATGGAATGTTAACATGCCAGGGGTTCCAATGAAACTAATCTCGCAAGAAACCGTCACCGGAAATGGCAAACTCGTCTCACACTCCCCAAAGCATGCTTTCACCCAAATGCTATAAAACCCGCTCATACGCGCACCGTTCGGCTCCAAATCGTGAGGGACTGTAGAAGAGAAGCAGGTGAACTATCTCCCTGCCTCCATCGAAGTTCTCACGCGTCGGAGCGACTAAACCACGCCAAAAATGACATGACGACCAAACCATGCTGGCTTTGAATCCACCGAGGGATCGCGCCAATGCCACGCTCCATCCTCCACGCCAGCACGCTCCACGATCACTCCACAGTGTTCCTGCCTCGCCCATCTCCCCACAGTCACACGCCCCACGGAGAGAGGAGAAGAGAGGAAAGAGAACGAGAGGGAGAGAGTGAATGTGAGGGAAGAGAGAGGAGAGAGGGTTAAAAAAGAAAAAGGAGATTAGGAATTTCATAATTTTTAAAAAATCTAAATTGGATAAGAATGTATCCCCCTCTCCATCCTCCTCTTCCCCCTCCTCACTCTCCCTCACAACCCTCTTATGTGATTTCTCCTTTTTCGCCGCCCTTGCCAAAGCAATATTCCACGTCTTCTATACCTTGATGAACAGCCCCCATCTTGTCCACCAGCTCCCTCATATGAGACTTTGTCATCTTCTCCACTATCTTCATCAGCTCCCTCACTTCCTCCTTGCCCAGTCTACTCCTCTCCTCTGCTTGCTCTCATTTGGACTCTCCTTCCTTCGACCCAGGTGTGCCTAGGCTAGCCTCCTCCTCTTCTGTTGCAGTACCCCCCATCTCCCTTGTCGCCTCTAGTGTAACCATACCACTGCAACAGTCAGGGAACATCCCGCCAGCAACTAAGCGATCCGCCTTGCCTTGCCTCTGCTTCAGCCCAACAACCTTCTGCGGGTGGTCCAGACTGGGCTGATATAGGACCATCCTCCGGAATGGCCTCTCTTTCCCTTGAGAAGATCGACCGCCGCTTACATGAAGGGTTCAAGATTCTTCTGCAGCTGCTCCACCTCTACCTCCTGGTGATAGGTGGCCATTGCATTTTCAAACTTCGTAGGACCATCAGAAGAGTTGGCTTCCCCCTACCCCAATAGGGCGAGAGGTGCCAAGGAGGAGGGAATTCCCCGAGCTGCCGATGATGATGAGTCGCCCGCCACAAGTAGCTCCACCCTCTGAGTGTTCTCAACATTAAGCTCACGATGGCACCCGGTCCACATAGAAAGGAATTAACTTCGGTCAGCCTTCAAACCCCCCCAGCACTCGCTCTCCAATCTGGCAGCCTACATTTTCCCGAGAGCAACACCTTGGTAAAGAGTTGGCTTTCCCCTGCCACAACAGGGCGAGAGGTGCCAAGGAGGATGGAGTGCCCGAGCTGCCGGTGATGATGAGCCACCCTCCACAAGGAGCTACACCCTCAAAGCATTCTCCACATTAAGCGCATGATGGCACCTGGTCCACATAGACAGGAGTCAGCATTGGTCAGCCTTCGAACCTCCTAACACCTGCTGTCCAATCTGGTAGCCTTTGTTCTCCTGAGAGAAACACCTTGGCAACAACTGTTAATTCATTTGTGGCCCACTCGGAATAAGGCAGCAAAGGACTCATTGGCACGGCTACTGGAGATGTCCCGGGTGACCGGCAACTGGCCGTGCTGCTGTTGGGGCTGCCTTGTCGCAGTTGCGTGTGAGGGCCGTGGGGCGTTGCAACTAGGTTGGAAGAAGAATAGTACCGGGTCCCATGGACACGGTGCAATGACCTCTAGTGGATAAGGGTAAGTCATCCGGTCGTTGTGGGTAAGGGGGTTGGTGAACCCCATTGCCCGTGGGTTCGGATCTAGGTCGGATTGGCTGTTGCCCGACCAGAACTACTAGTTGGCCCGCTTCCCCATCTGATTCGGCCCACCTAACACCAATCCAATTTGAATTTGAATTGGGCACTGACAGCTTGCCACATACCCCCTCGCCTTTGTCGTCTTCCTCCCACCCAGGGCTAGGATGCCTAGCCCTACCGACCGTCGCCCCTGCCCCTCCAGCAAGATTGGTACTCTGGCTTTAAAGGCTTCTCCGACAATCTCCAGAGTCACGACAGGAGGTCCCGAGGCTGGATAGCTCACTTGGACAAAGCCTTCAATGGTGGTGAGCAATCCCGTTGGAGTGAGTTGCAGGCAGTTACGATGCTGGCGGAGCCTGGGTACCTAGCGGGGTCTCTGTGTAATGTAAACCCACACTACTCCTCTATTTTGGCTTTGCTGAGCTTGCATGGAATGCCATCTCACCGAGATCTCAGTCGCGGCGCGTCCACAAGAAACGAAACACTCAAGCTGAGGATGTCTCAACGCGTCGGGCGTGGGCGGGATTTGGCAAGGGCAAAGGCGGCGAACCGGTCCGCGAACTGGTGAACTGATGCAAGATTTAACCCCCCCCCCCTAGTCGAGCCCTCACCCCACCCCACCTCGGCACTCTCACTCTTACACCCCGACACTCTTGCACACACTCTCACTGTGTCTCTACACGAGCTCGCCGCAGCCACCCTAGGTGGCTCTCCCCGCCGGCCAGCTGCCTCAATCGCTGGTGAGAGGTGTACGATCGAGTTCGTTGGCGTCGAATCTCCGAGTGGACGGGTGGATCGGGCATTAGGAATGGATGTCGAATCTCCGATATGTGTTATTGTCTTTCTCTTCCTTCCCCCTATCTTCCCCATTCCCTGTCTGTCTCCCTCCCTCTCTCCGCAGGTGTAACTCTGTGTGTGAGAGAGAGAGAGAGAGAGAAAAGGACGAGGGAGGGAGATCCCATCCTCTCTCTCTGTCTGTCTCCCCTCGGTCTCTCTCCTCCCACCCTCTCTCTCTCCCCGTCTCCTACACTCTCTCACACTTTTTTCTCTGTCTCCCACCCTCTCTCTCTTCGCCTCCCACACTCTCTCACTCACTTTCTCTGTCTCTCTCTCTCTATCTCTCATCCTCTCTCTCAATTTGTTTCCCACCCTCTCTCTCTCCCCCTCCGTCTCCCCCCTAACTGTTTGAGATAGAGGGAGACTGAGGGGGAGATAGAGGGAGACTGAGAGACTGAGGGGGAGAGAGAGATAGAGGGAGATAGATAGAGAGAGGGGGGAGACGGAGACGAAGAGGGGTGAGATAGAGAGAGAGGAAGACAGAGACGGAGAGGGGGGAGACACACACCTTCTGGGGGCAAGAGTCGGGAAATCCAAAATCTCAAAAGAAGAAGAAACGACACAGGAACAGAGAAGAAAAGAAAGCTTTGACAGTACACTGCAATACTCTCTCAGTGCTATTCACTTTGCTTGGGGAGGGTGATGACGCAGAAGCATCAGCCGCATCGCTGGAAGCCAATCACGCTAAAGCTTCGACCTCAGCGCATGTCACCCATTCTGGGAGAAGGTGGGGGCCTCCGCCGCCAGCTAACCACAATATTATATTCAGGGGAGAGCAGCCTTATCAGATTCCAGATCCAGAAGTGCAAGGTGTCCAGATTTCTCCCCCTGTAAACTTATACAGAGAAGAGAAGAAGAGGGATGAAGCCCCGTCGTTCCTTGAATTCCTATCCAGTCTGGAAGGTGAGAAGCCAGTACCCACCACCCCAGCTGTAAATAATAAGCGCCAGCAATCAACGGCTCTGAAGCCCAAGAAAACTGAGAAGGAAGAGAAGGGTCCCCCGGCAGTACTAAAGCCTCTCAAATTCTGTACCACATGTTTAATATTTATTTGTTGAGAAAGATCATATGGCCACCCATGGAAGTCTACAAATATCGGAGAAATGACGTCAGAAGGAGTCCTGAGTGTTATCCCAAGAGACAACTCTTTGATGCTTAAGTCAAAAACTTGGAGAGTGGGGATCTAAGGGGGATGGAGTAAAGAGTGGAGGATGAGAGCCGATTAATCAAGCCTGAAATGAGAATCGATCTGCCGGAGGAGTGCTCACCACACCCAGTTGGTGCCCGGAGAGTGCTCACCAAATTGTTGGAGTGTTCGGACGTGAGCTGGGGCTCTCCTCCGTAAAAGATTCTCTCTGTAACTGTCAATTGTGTGTCTCTCTCACCATGTTCCTGATTAAAGGGTCGTGTGTCTGTCTCTATATGCCTGTGTATCTTTTAGCCCCTAGACGAAGGTCCATTTAGAGGGGTTGTCCTGGTAGTAGAGGCCTATCCCTTCGCAGGGAAGGATGTGAGTCGTGGGGTAACGTCTCCCTATGATCGTGAGGAGTTTTCCGTTGAGCATCTGTTCCTCCAAAGTCGGGCGGCCTTTAGACGAGTCTTACGGCACCTGTGGGGTGTGCTCGCCTTTATTGGAGTCGAGACCGATAATGACAGGAGTAACATTCGGTCACTTGAGGGTCGTCTGATGTCTGATGTGCCTGGGTTGATGCCATTCGTGGGCTGGCGATTCTGATGGCCGGTCCTATTGGGTCGCCTATCATAGGCCGTGGTCGTCGGGGGTCCATCATGCGGGTTACGGACGTTGGGTCGACGCGGGCCTGGCGTCAATGGGTCATGGATGGGCCACGTCGATTTTACCCTCCTCACTAGCCCCACACTCTCAGATGTCGAGCACTTTCGGGGTCTGAGAGGTCACTCCGGTGGACCTATCGAGGGGGAGCTTCTAGGAGGATCTCCACGTATCAATAAGGTAGGTGCGTCTGGTTGTCTACTTGGCTTCTTGGCACGCAAGGCATTGCTGGTCGAGGTGTCAGGCATCATCACTGTCATCATGACACAGCCATTTTTGTCTGCGAGCGTAGGTGCGAACGCTCGCCTAAGTTCGACGGCCATACTTGGGTGGTGATGGGCGCTCCTTTCCTCTCGTGCCACCTCGAGGTGGTTGGTTTGCCTTTGAAATTTATAAATACCGATACGAGGCTATCTGGGAAGCCCTACTCACCTCTTCCGTATTCGTCGTTGGTGTCGGTTGCTTCCTCATCATCTTCCTCCTGTTCTGGTGAGGACCCTCCCATCTCTCTCTGCTTCCAGGACCCATGGCACCTCGTAGGAGGATCCTTCGTGCCGGCCCCACATCTTCTGCGGAGGAGGAGGAAGTAGGTCGTGTCGGTGTCCCGAGCACTTCGGGTGCTGGTCCTAGTTGTTCTCGCTCTCCACCATTAGTCACTTATAGGGTAGTCCACAGCCTTCGTGAGGCCTTTCAGATCCTTGTCGACTTCGATATCATTTCCCGACCTCCGATGACTATCTGTGGGGTCGTATTCTGGGTAGCATTAGGATTCCCATAGAATCCTTTTGGGCAAGCTTTCGCCTCCCCGTGCATCCTTTCTTGGAGTCAGTCCTCCATTATTACAGTAGGTACCTAGGGGACCTTTCCCCCAATTCCTGACGCATCTTGTGCGGTTTCATCTATGTCTACAACCAAGCCTTGGTTGCACCCAACGTCCTCCTTTTCCAACAGTTCTATAGACTCCAGTGTTGTCTGACCGACACATCATCTTTTTATTTTCAGATCAGGAAGGGCAGGACCATTATCCACATCTCTTCCCTGATCTCCAACATCAAGTGCTGGTCTGAGCACTATGTTCTCATTACAAAAGTAGGAGGTAGCGGCCACCCAAGCAATTGTAGCTTCAGTGCGAGTGTCTACCCTCCTAGGGCTAACAGGCTACCTACGCCGACTGCAGAGGAGGCCAGGGTGATTCTTGAACCCCCTCCTTAAGTAAATGTTTAACTAAGATGGATTTTGATGATGACCAAACACTCTATATTTGTATGAATTGAAACTGAGATGTTTTAACATGAAAAGCTTTGGCAATGCACACCCTCAATGAAGTCATGGAGCTTTGTAGGTTCAAGAATAATTTGGTCAGGTAATAAGTTTGAATTTGAGTTTCAAGGCTAAATCTAATTCAGAATGTGTGTTTTTACAGGACAAGGAATCATGACTTCCGTGATTGGCACCAGAAAGTCATCCTTGGGACAGGCTTTATTCAGATCTCGAAAATCTACACATATTTGGATCTGCCCATTCTTTTTTTTCACGGGCACAATGTTAGCCAGTCATGTGGTGTATTGGTTTTCTTTGACAAAATCCACATCAATGAGTTTGTCCACTTCTTTGCATATGTGAGTGATGAACTCCGGCCTCATACGCTATGGCGGCTGCTTCATCGGTTCAACCTCAGGATTTATAGCTAGCTCATGCTGTTAAACTGCAGGGCTGAGTCCTAGCATCTCCTTGTAGGTCCAGGTGAAACAGTCCCGGTATTCTTGTAGCAACTGGATATACAGCTTCTGTTCTTCAATAGATAACTGGGCACTAAGGAAGGTTGGCCTAGGGTCGTCCTCATCTCCCAGGTTGACTTCTATCAGTTCATCGACTGTAGCTTGGCCTCCATCTTCTATTTCCGGTGACGCTGGCTACAGGTCAACAAAATCTGAAATATCATCTTCAAGCTCGAGTACTTCGGTCTCTTCATTCTGTTTCACCCAGACTTCATCGGGGATTTCCGATTTAGCTGATGGTGGCTGCATAAATTGTTCTGTTGGTAGATATACCATAGCTGTGATTTTAGGAGCCGAGCTAGCAGCTTCGACCCCTGTAGATGTGCTTGCAGCCTCAAAGGGCTGGTGGCTATTTAGTGCTGAGTTGGAGTAACATTGCAGCTCGATGGCAAAAGACGATTCCATCCCCTTGCCTTCTTGTATCACCATATCTTTAGTAGAGGTGGCCTATTCTTTCCTAGCAGTAGACGTACCCTGGTCAATTTCGGCAAGGACTTCTTTGATCGGTACGAGAGGTGCTAATGTCATTATCGAAGGAGTGTCGTAAGAGGAGGATAGCCCTATTTCTTCAGTGTCTTCAGCTTCGCTAATGCTGGCCATGTCAAACTTGGCTTGAAGAGTCATTTCTTCGGGGTAGACTTGCTCCCAGTACCGGCAAGGAGTTATGGCCTCTGATTCCGAGCTCCTTGGTTGGGCTGGTTCAGCATGTTCAGCCTCTATTGGGTACTCATCGAAAGTTGCCCCCAGTGAGTTGTCTTCAGTCAGGTAGAAAGCGGAGATGGTGTCCACTTCATAACGCCCGCTATAGTAGTATTCTTCGAGGGTGAAGCCCAACCCTAGGTGTTGAGAGACACGTCTCAATTCTTTGTCCAGGCTTGCGGGATACCACAGCTTCTGGAATGCTTCCTTCTTCTTGCGAGGCTGGCCAGAGGGGATATGCTGCTTCCGGAACATCTTCGCCATCCGATTTGTTGTGAACGCCAAGCCCTGAACGGGGACTGATGGGTTCTCCATATCTTCGGACAAATGACAATCAGTGTCCTCCCGTGTAGGTCAGCCGTGTAAAACAAGCTGCTAGGGCCATCAGACTGCACCACCTCCCATGCTTTAAAAGGCTCGACGGTGACAGCATCGAGGCTGAATATTGGCCTAGTGAGACCTTCTGGGATTTCAATAAGGTCGTGGTGCTGCTCGACCTCGGCTTCATTGGCTTGAGGGTAGGTGGCGGGAGGTGCTGCTCTGCCCACGTCCCCGGTGACGGCGATATGTGAGACCGTCTTGGGATTGACATACCCCGGCGGCGGCGATGGGAACCAGTCATCACCGGAGGTGCTTTTTGATGCCCCGGCGGGGACCTTGGCTTTGGAGGTCTTCGATGACGGCTCCGCATACAGAGAGGCGTCAAGCAGATGGCACTCGAACACTTCAAAGGGGTGAAGGTCGACAAATATCCTGTCCTCCTTGCCTTCTTGATTGTATTTGATACATTGATGTAGTGTGGACGGTATCACCATATTTTCATGTAGCCAAGGACGGCCAAGCAGTGCCTTGTAGGAGGCACTGGAATTGATGACATGAAACTGCACCCTGGTAGTGAAATCTGCCATAGTGAGGGTGAATTCTGCCACACCCAGCGGCACTTCAAATTTCTGATTGAAGCCGGCGATACGCATATCTCCGACTTTGTCGAGGCGCACATTGAAGTAGTACCTCTGATATATTCTGTAAGGCAGGATATTGACAGCTGCTCCGAGATCTACTAGGATTTTGTTCAGCTCCCGACCATTCAGCTATCCTTTCATATACAGTGGCCTGTTGTGGCTGATAGTAGGGAGTAACATGTCCTCCTGGGTGAAGGTCACATTCGCCTCCGGCAGTGCTTTAGCCAAGCATGTTTCATATTGAGCAGGCATTTGCAAAGCAGTGATGATCGCCTGTCGGGTCCCTTTGCTCAAAGAAAGGATCTCCCAGATGGTGAACCATGTCGGGAGCTTCTTGAGTAACTTCATTATCATGCTCCTAGCACGGACATTAAACAACTTCATTTCTTCTGCCCATTTAGGCCTGGAGGGGTTTTGAACTGCAGCCTCTAAGGGACCTGCCTCATCGGACTCTGGTTCTGCACCCTTGTGCTTGGTGTCATCCGCTTGCTGTCCCTCACTGGCTACCGTCGGGCGAGCTTCATCTTCATCTGGAACTTCGAAAGGCTACTGGAGGTGTGGGTGAATACCCCTAGTTGTGGGACTGGCATTGTGACGACCCGGATCCCGGATACCAGATATACCCGATGGGACTACCGAATATACCTGAGACCACTTGGAACCCGTGAGGCCTCCCAAGGGCGGTAAAGCCCCTAAAGGGAAAAAACAACAGCAACCACCACCTCAGTATCACCTTCCACCCTGGAGAAATTACGACCCTCCACAACAATAGAGAAGGCCGATTGGCCCTAAGAGAGCCCACTACCCACCATTTGCCAGAAACATTACTGAACATCTTTAATATACTCTTGGCTGCTAATGCACTCACCTTGCCTAAAGAAAGACCCATATGGCCACCGCATGTAGACACTTCCAGGTATTGTGTTTTTCATAAGCAGCCAGGCCATACAGTGGAAAACTGCTTTCATTTCAAAGATTACATTTATGATATGAATGATGAAGGTGGAATCGATTGGAATGAAATAAGGCGATACGTCGCCACTTTGAAGGCCAGGAGACCTCCTCCCAGACCGCAATTACAACAACAAGAACCCCAGCAACAATAACAGCCTCAGCAGGCCCCACAGTAGCAACCTAATATGGGCATCATTCACAATCTAGTTCTGGAGCACCAACAACCCAACCTCCAAGTCAAACCCATCTCTTCCTTCCCTAAAGTTGGAAGAGGGTAAGGTTGGCACACGGAGGGCACCTCCATTCTTGCCACCCATCACGCTCCTAGCCAACCCCCTCGCCTCATCCGGTCAGCACCTCTTCCTCCCCAAACCATGTCACAAGCCCCAAGTGGGCCTCATCCATCCCCACAACCATCGTGCCTTCTTATCCACGCCCCCACCACTAGTTGCCTGCTGGTCCAGCCCTCCACCACACCTCTACCTACACCATCAAAACCCCTAATCTTCCCTCGACCATCTATCCCACCATCCACCTCCACCATACCTTCACCCTTACCCTCAAGGCCTCTCATCATTCATCGCCCATCCAAGGCCCCATCTACCTCCACCCCTACCCTTAAAACCTCTCATTATCCACTGCCCATCCAAGGCCCCATCTACCTCTACACCTACATCTGCACCTTCCAAACCTCTTATCATTCGCCCTCCATCCCAGGCACCATCCACTTCCGCTCCAACTCTCCCAAACAAACCCCTCATTAGGATCCCTACACCCATTATTGCCCCTGCTCCACCAACCATCCCTCCCCCACTTAAACCCCTGCTAAAACCCATACCTAACCCCGTCGAGGTGCAACCAAAGCCGCAAGCCATGGTGCTCCGAAGTCGAAGGATCTTCCACCGAGTTTTTCCCCAGAATAGTCTCAACAGAAGAAAGAGACCGAAGAGCAGCCAGAGGAATCCATCCTCGGGACGTAATATGATCTTCTGAAACATCTGGACAAGACACCTGCCCGTATCTCCATCCTAAAGTTGATTAAGAGGTCTACGTCCCATCAGGAGGCACTAATAAAATATCTCCAATAGGTCATGGTAAATGAGGATCTCCCAGTAGAGAAGATATCGTCGGTGCTGACATCGACAAGCACACAACCGGCCATCACGTTCCAAGACTACGAGCTTGCCCCCCAGGAAGCTCGGAAGTATGCTTTGTGCATTATGGTGAAGATCAACGGGGTGTCTGTGAACCTGTGCCGGGTGGATACAAGTGCCTCAATCAATGTGATCTCCATAAACACTCTCTTGCTATGTGGGGTTGACATAGAGGAGATAAGGCCGTCGGCTATCATTGTCACAGCATATGATAACAACAAAAGGCCGTCGCAGGGAATGATTACTCTCAATGTAGAAGTGGGTCATGTTGCCGTTCCTGCGGAGTTTCACATTCTTAACATAGACCCCACATTCAAGGGGATACTAGGTTGTCCTTATATAGAGACACTAAATCTCGTCCCTTCCACCAACCACCGATGCCTAATGTTCCTGTACAAGGGACAGATCGTTAAAGTGTTTAGCATGCCCCTACTCCCTATGGTGGATGCTATCACCTCATCATTGCCCTCTATCTGGCTAGCCCATAGGCCTATTCTTTCGCTGCTAGATGTGTGCGACTCTAACCATGCCTCACCAACATAAAAGAAGCCACTTTCAGGGCCAATCCCACGTTCCCCTTCCCATTTCAAGGGATGAAAAATCATGAAGAACTTAGGCTACCAGCAAGGTAAAGGTCTAGGGGCACAATTACAAGGAAGACTAAGGCTGGTAAAGAAGGCCAAGGCAATCCTTAGAGTCAGCCTAGGCTTTAAAGGCCCGATTGAGGAAGATAGAAAACCCCTTGAATGGTCTTTGTATTCACACTTCAATAAGGGGCCTATTGTTCAGATGGGAGATGATCCACAAGAAACACGGGGGCAATCACAGGTTGTATACATGGCTGAGGGCTGCTCGAGAATTTTTAAAAGAGGAAATAATGATGACCCAGAGTGCAAATGGTATAAGTGGTTTGATATTCAAGATATTTCCATCACACTAGAACAAATGTTCTCGTCTCCACCTCGAAAAGGGACACCTTTGATCTCCAATATGCCAGGAGAAACTCTAGATGTTGCCATTGCTCCAAACCATCCTCACCAGGAGGACTTTGTCATTGACAGATCATTGTCCGTCACCAACTATGCCATCGACGGCTCGTTAGCCATCATTTTCTCTATTCACTCATCTCAGCCTTTGCTGCTATCTTCTTCCTGGGCTAGACGGTTGTCTGATGATCTCCCCAGGTCTCCTTCTCTCCTTACATTCCTGCATGGGTTTTTCAACCTGCATAAAAATTTCAATCATGATTTACTTTATGAGCCATCTAACCATCTTGTTATAATTTCCTACTCTTCTTCTACAACTGTCTTTTCGCTTTGGAGATCGTCCTACTTGGGCTCTTATTGACAAGAGTGTCAATGTAACTCTTGTTTATTCCAAAGAATTAATGCTTGAATGGGATCCCTCCAGTGTTACTCGGGCAAACTTGCATTTACTTGATTGAGCCTTGGACATGATAGTCGAGAGGCCTTTACCCGAGGATAACCTAGAGAAGGGCGAGGTGAACACCGCCTTAATCATAAATTGCAATGACATCCATCAATATCAGCGACTGAGAAATTATCCAAGCCATCATGCACTAGATATTTATTTGTTTCCACTTATTTAGAGCTATGCCTCGACTGACACGGGGGAAGATGATCCAAGAATTCCTACCGAGTAGTGTCGTTTAGAAAGGGCGATACTTGAGTAGAGAGATTGTATGCTTCATACTTGTTCTACCTCATTCCCAAGCTTTCCGTTGAATTTCAGCAGTCCAGCTCAATTTTCATCACCTGACCAGTTGGGTTTTTCAGTGAACTTGCGGGCTGCCACATACAGAGATTGACTACGACACCCGCCGTGTTGGGCTTTCATGGTAATCATAAGTTGCGGGGAGCTCCTATTTCTGGATTGTTTCAAACGTTGTCAGGTTTGCGATATGCCAGCGAAGGTTATGACAAACTTTGCCTGTCTTTCTGTTCCGAGCTAGTATGGCAAGTGGTCTGTGATTTCTTCTCATAAATTTCACTTGGGGGCCATGGAATGGCTGATTGGTGTGTTTCATCATTACAAAGATATTTTGGAGGATCTGGGTATTCATCATGTGGTGACTGCTACCCTTTACGGGTACCCATGCCACATAAAACTTTTTAAGGGGTTGGGCGAGCGTTTCAATCGCTAGTGGAACACTTTCGGCACAGTTGAGGGCGAGATTACCTTGGATTTGTGGAGTTTCCACCAGATTTCAGGTTTGCCCATCTCTGGACTCCCATATGAGTAAGTCACCCTTGATGACTTGCACATGAGCTGCTCCACAGGTACACGGACATATGAGTTAGCCCACAACTTTAGGTACCTGATGAAGGTTTGGTGGGACCTGGCACATGTTGGGAAGGATCACATCTTGTCAAGTTCCTCAAATACAGACCGAGTTGCTTTGAATGCATGGTCCGCCACTTCTATTTTGGCTCATATTGCTTTATGGATACATTTGCATATGATAGTAAATCATAGGAGGATTACTACAAACTGATTGTGACTGTTAAGCCGAACAAGAGGCACATAAATGTTCCTAAGGCAAGATATAAACGCTTGTGATCTCCCAGATAGAACATGTTTAGTTGCATATCTCGTCTATTGGCTAACTACTTTTGTGGTACCTTACGGGGAGGATGAGATTTTGAGGGCTGAGTTGATTTATCCATCATGTCTTTTGGTAGATAGCAATAAGCTTGCAATTGCACCAGCAGCTTTAGGAAACATTTATACCTCTTTTGGGAGTCTAACTAATGGCTCTCCTCGCAACAAGAGTGTTATGATGCCAACATGGGTTGGTCTATTGTTGCCAGCTTGGTCCCAGCAGATTGGTCTGAGCAACCCCTCTACCTGTTGATTTTCTTGTTTCGTAACCGCCTGGATCATGAGCCGATACAGCAGTTGGCGAAAGCACGGAGGTCCTTATCATATTTGCTTGCTGAGGGGTAGCAAAGTTTGAATTTTGCACATTGCTCACAGGGGTTTTGGCCCCATTTGGTGTAGCTATAGGGTATTGATGAGCGTTTCCTTCCCTTCCGCGAGGAGCCTTCTATACTTCCCATGATGAATGAGTTTATTGCACTAGGCCCAACGTTCTTGTTTTTCAGAGGGATCCATGAGCATCTTAGAGCCATATTATCCTTTTCGCTTTGTGTGGAACTTCGGCTACGATCAATCTGTACCACCCAATACATAATTTTCATTGAAGAGCCGACAATGCAAGAACATTGTTACCCATCTACTTGCGGCTAGTTGGTGGGACTTCTTCAGACGAGAACCAGAGCCTAGAGGCGAGCTACCTACCTTGATAGGGGTTGACCAGGGTGACGTGTTTTATCTGAGGTGGTGGTTTAACCACAACAATGTCTTTTGGTAGCCTCTTAAGCAAATCGAGACAAGCAGAGGAAGCACGTTTGCTGAAAAGAGATTCTCCTCCTATTTCTATGGAGAGTTCTTTTGTTCGTACGCGCTTTAGAAGCTGCATACAAGAAGTGCATGGCATTCGTGCTGTATGGATCTTTGAGCACTGCAATATTGTAGATAAGCTCTCCTACATGGGGGCAGTTGATCCATTGCTGCCGCGCCTAGCTATTGAGGCTACTGATAAGAATTCTCGTGGGCGGTCATTGATTGCTTACTCTTGGTGGGATCATTTCTGGACTGATTGTGGCTTCCATGTGAGCATCTTGAGACAATGAAATTTCATCCAAGGAATTTTTGTGATTCATGTTGGAAAAAGTGATGGAAACATCTTATCAACGCCATTGGTTGTGCTGGATCATTAGAAGACATTTCTCTTATTGAAGGGGCCATCACTATTAAAGATGTGCGAGAGGTCGTGGAAAGAGCTGTGTAGTCAAAATCGCGCCTAGGCGCTGAGGCGAGGCGAGGCGAGGTGAGGCGATGGCAACTCGCCTCGCCTCGCCCCGTCGTGTATTGCTGAGGCGAACGCCTCAACGCAGCCTTGCCCTTGTGGCGCGTCTCGCCCGCCGTTCTTGCCAACTCGGGGGTTTTTCCGTGCGAGGTAGGGTTCGAGGGATCCCTACTGAGCCTTCGTTTTGGAGGCTCATCCCCTGCGTGTTTTAACCGTGTTTCAGGCGAGGCCGGCACTTCAGGAGGTGCGACAGGCATTCAGTGCGGTTCCGGTAGCCGAGGTTAGTGCCAGTTACTAGAGCCGGGGTATGCCCCGTGTACTTGTACCCTTCTTTGTACTTGTACCTTTCTTTCAGTTGACTATACTTTATTTGGACATGAGATGTACTGGACCTTGTAGCAGTTTATTTATTTAATTTTTACACTATTTATTTTGTTATATTGTGCTATTCCTGTAGTCACTTTAGCTTCTTACACACCCTCACACCATCCTTTCATCCCTTCCGAGTCTTCGAGCTCGTGGGAGGCGGGCCGAGATTCAAGTCGCGCCACTTCCTTTCCGGTACTCGGATCCCGGGTCGTCATAGAACCGCCACACAGTAGGAGGCCAATTGGATCTCGATGGAGATGACGGCTTCTACCCCGTAAACGAGGGAGAAGGGTGAGCATCCCGTAGGGGTTTTATAGATCGTCCGGTAGGCCTATAGTGCCCCAAAGACCTTTTCACCCCAATCGCGTTTCTGGTGGTTAACAATTTTAGCCAGTAGCTTGTAGAGAGTCTTGTTGAAGGCTTCAACCAAGCTGTTGACCTGAGGGTTATTGAGTGAAGAGGTTCTCCAGTTGATATGGAATTTGGCCGTTAGTTGATATATGACCCTATTCTTGAATGGTGTTCTGTTATCAGACACTATGCGGCTAGGAGTATTAAATCGATAGATGATGTTGTGCCGAACAAATCTGACTACCACTTCGCCGGTGACCTCCCGCAGGGGAAGGGCCTTCACTCAGTGAGAGAAGTAGTCGGTGGTGGTCAAGATGTACTTATGGCCCTTGGAAGATGGCGGGAAAGGCCCCGCACTGTCCATGCCTCATTCGGCGAACGGCCAGGTGGGGGCTGTGGGACGCAACGGATTGGGAGGTCTTCTGGGTACTGGGCCAAAGACTTGGCACTGATGGCATGTGCGGGCATACTGGACACAGTCCGCATACATTGTTGCCCAGTAGAAGCCTTTGAGCTTGATGTTGTGCTTCATTCTATCTTCGGACTGGTGCACACCACACAATCCAGAGTGAACTTCATGCATGATGACTCGAGCCTCGGCTGGGGAGACACATCTCAAGAGAACTGACTTATCCTTCTCGTGGACAAGCCTATATAAAGAGTCACCGACTAGCTCATATGACGTTGCTCGGCGGAGTAGCTGGACCCTTTGAGCTCGGTCAGGAGGGAGCCACCCTTTCTTGAACTTAACGATAGGCTCGTGCCAATCTTCATCTTCTGGAAGAGTGTTCTGGTCCAGGTCATGGACCTCGTAGACGGTGAGCCCGGAGTTACCCTCGAGCGAACTCAACATCAGTCTTCTATGCTTGATGGTGATGTCGACCTCGCCCTCAGGCGGGAGCTTAATGGTCGCAGCCAATTTTTCCAGGACATCTGCCTGGGCGTTGCTACTTCTGAGAACGTGATCTATTTCAAAGAACTAGAATTTCTGAATCAGTCTGGTGATGGCGACATGGTACGAAACCAACTCCTACTTTCGCACGTCGTAGATGCCGAGGACTTGTCAGACTATTAGCTGAGAGTCTCCATAGGCTTTAAGGCACTTGATGCCCATGTCGAGAGCCATCTGAAGCCCAATAATTAGATCTTCATATTCGACTTCATTGTTGGTCAGAGATTTCATGAGGGCGCATGAGTTGTACAAAACTCCGCCCTGAGGAGTCAGGAAAATAATGCCGGCACCCCCCAGAGCAGATGGATTTTGGTTACTTCGAGTAATCCCTCGAGAAGTGCCATCGAAGTAGAGCTCCCAGCAGGGCATGTTAGCTGTATGGGCGTCTTGCTGCTGGTAATGCAAGACATCTTCAGTCTGTTCAACTGGAGCTGGTGACTGGGAAGAAAGGGACTCCTTGTCTGGGAGTTTCGTGTTGAGAGGTGAATCATCTGATACTGGATGGGCTATCAAGAACTTAGCCATGTCTTGTCCCTTGATTGCTTTCCTGGGGACATAGGTGATATCATACACCATCAGCAAGAGAGCCCATTTCCCCAGTCAACTTGAGAGAACGGGCTACCAGAGGAGGTACTTCAGGGGGTTATGCTTGGATATGAGCTCGACTCGATGGGATAAGAGGTAGTGCCTCAGCTTCTTGACGGCGAATACCAATGCTAAGCAGACCTTCTCCATGGGGGAGTAGCAGTACTTGGCACTGATCAGTTTCTGGCTGAGGTAGTAGAGCGGCTACTCTTTGCCTTCCTCATTGATTTGCACCAACAAAGCCCCCAACGAAGCATCCATGGTGGCGATGTAGAGTATGAGGGGTTTACCCTTGGCACCCCGGGACCGGAGGAGTGAGGAGGTACTCCTTGATTTGCTCAAAAGTCGCCTGACATTCCAAG
Organism: Amorphophallus titanum; assembly: GCA_024336825.1. Classification (NCBI taxonomy): domain Eukaryota; kingdom Viridiplantae; phylum Streptophyta; class Magnoliopsida; order Alismatales; family Araceae; genus Amorphophallus; species Amorphophallus titanum. Next base: position 29,258,560 of record JANBPO010009603.1, read on the forward strand.
TCCCACATGAATGGGGCGTCTTTCTTCATGAGTTTGCTGAAAGGTGCACATCGATCAGAGAGGTTGGAGATAAACCTCCGAATGTAGGTCAGTCTTCCCTGGAATGACCTAAGCTCAGTGAGGTTGCTGGGTGGTGGGAGCTCCTAGATTACTTTGATCTTATTGGGGTCCACATTAATCTCTCGGTATCAGACAATGAACGCTGAAGGCATATTTCATAGAGTTCATCTTGAGCCCATATTGCCGGAGATGCTCCAAGACCTAGCGTAGATCGCACAGATGGTCTTCCCACCTTTTAGTCTTGACGACAAGGTCGTCGACGTAGCATTCGGCGATATTGTGTACAATCTCATCGAATATTTTGGTCATGGCCCGCTGGTATGTAGCGCCGGCATTCTTCAGACCGAAGGACATGCGCTTGTAATTGAAAATCCCTTTAGGGTATCTAAAGGTACTGTGATTTTTGTCTTTGAGGGACATTCGGATCTGGTTATAACCAGACGACCCATCCATGAAAGACAAGGCTTCATGTCCGGTGGTCATATCGACCATTATTTCTGTGATCGGGACTGGGAAGTCGTCCTTCGAACATGCTTTGTTGAGGTCCCGAAAGTCGACGCAGATGCGGACTTGACCACTTTTCTTCTTGACTGTGACAATATTGGCGAGCCAGATCGGGTAGATACATGGCTCCATGAAGTCGACGTCTGCCATCTTATTAACTTCGACCGAAACTTGGAGTTCTAGCTCATGGCGCATGCGCCGCTGTGGCTGTTTGACTGGAGTGACTGAGGGAGAAATGGCTAGCTCATGCTCCGCTACGGAGGGGTCTAGTCGCGACATCTCCCTGTATGTCTAGGTGAAGCAGTCTTTGTATTCAAGCAGAAGTTGCCTGTAGTCCTGCCTTTCTGCCTCGGTGAGGAGAGTGCTGACGAACGTTAGCTGGGGGGCTTCATCTTCGCCCAAGTTGATTTCCACGAGTTCGTCGACGGTCGCTTGGCCACCGTCCTCCAACTCGAGAGGAGCGGGTTGGAAATCGATGAAATCTTCATCATCAGTGTTAGCTTCGTGTACTTCTTGGTTTTCGAAGCCACTAATTGAAGTTGATGGAGTTGGGAGATTATAGTTGCTGGGCTCGGACCGAGATTGTTCTGGACTGCCAGCGCCTGGCTGACAGTTATCAATTGGTGTCATCGAAGCTTGGTTGGAGTTGCCTGCTAAAGCTGGCAGTGCATCATGGCCCTTGTTCTGAGAACCTTCCTCATCAGGAACGTTTACCAGACTGGGCTCTTTGACTGGCTGGAAGACACCGGGGGATTCCTTAGCCCCAATGTCCTCGCAGGTGAGCGGCGATGTAATACCCCAGACTTTTCGGATCCTTATTTTCGGGTCCTGGATCTATTTTCTCAGAGTGTCCCGGCTCCGTTGTGTCCGAAATTACGTTTCGAGCATCTTTCATGTTCGGATCGACGCGATCCGGGGTCGTTTCGGAAGCCCAGAGGCATTCCGCGACTTTTTCGTGCGTTTTTTCGATTCTCGATCCGATTTTTGACAAATCCTGCGGAACTCCGCGACTGGCGAACCGAGTCATTCACCCGAGCGAGTGTGGTACCGTTGCGATCGGTGCGTTCCGAGGATCGCGAAAACGTAATTTTCTATTTTTTAATATTTTTTTAAAAATTCAAATTTTCTATAAATAGGGGCATTTCTTTTTCCTTTTCACCTTTTCTTCTCCTTCCTCTTTCCTTCTTCCTCCCCAAACGTGAGCCCCCCTCTCTTCCTCCTCTTCGTCCGGTGAGCTCGCGACGGCATCCCCTCCGACTGCAGACGGCGCGGGACGGCGGCGTGGTGACGAGGGCGACGGCCAGGCAGTGTAAAGCTTGTGGGAGATCGTGAAGGGGTGAGGGTTCTAAAAGTGTTCTTCGTGATTTGTAGACGATCCGACGCGTCTCGAGGCGAGATCGAGGTAGGGTGACGTTCCCTATCTCCCCGTGTTCCTTTCCCACGATTTCTAGCTCCAGGGGAGGCCGAGAGACGGGTTTCCATGCCGGGTTAGGGTTTTCCATGATTTGGGGAGAGTTCGCCCGATCTATAGATTTAAGCCGCGATTCCGCATTTTGATGGCCTAGAAGCATGCTAGGGGTCCCCAGGGGGCTTCCTCCTTGTTTTCCCCCTCTCCCATGGAGGTATGGGGGCGTGGTTGGTATTTTTGGCCATTTCTCACCGGTTCGCTGTCGGAACGGTGTGACAGTCCTTCTAGTGACCGTCACAGCTTGTGACGCCCCAGGGTGGGTGCGTCACAGTCTATGACGCCCCATGGTGGGTGCGTCACAGGACGCTGTTTTACCAATTGGGTGGCTCGTGGGCCTGACGGTCCCACGATAGACCGCCAGGGCGTGTGACGCGCCTAGGTTGGACCGTCAGAGTGACGATCCGACCATTGGCATCTGACCGTTATGATTTTCTGACCATTGAGTTTTTGACCGTTGGGGGGTTAAGGCCTCTGACGCACCCATGGTGGGGCGTTAGAGCCTTGTGATGCCCCAGTGAGGGAGCGTCAGAGATGACGCTGCCCATCACCCTAACGCTCCTATGTAGGACCATTAGAGGTTGTGACGCCCCGAGGGGTGTGCGTCACAGCTGATTTCATCCTGTCTCCTGACGCACCAAAGGTGGTCTATCAGAGACTGTGGCGCCTCGAGCGGTGTGCATCACAGCTTGTTTCTACTTGTCTCCTGACGCACTGGGTTAGGTGCGTCAGGGACTGTGACGCACCAGGGTTGACGCGTCACAGTGAGTTTTGCACTGTTGGCCTGACACCCCTGTGTTGGGCTGTCCGACCGCTGTGATGGTCCAGTGGTAGACCGTCAGAGCCTGTGGTGTTCCTGGGTAGGACCGCCAGACTCTGGGCTGCACCGGGTGGGTTATAGTCCCGTTTCTTCTCCGACTGTGGTCACCGTGCGACGGTGCAGGTATGTGGGACGGTGCTCGTACTTCATCCGGTTCGGACGTTATTTCCATGGCTTGAGAGTCTACTCCTTCAGAGACACTCCACTAGTCATAGCCTTCGGTACGCGTGTACTGGCCCACCGAGGAGTGGTGGAGGGGCTACCCTGAGGATGATTTTTAGACTGGTTTTCGTCGGACCCCACGTGTAGCAGCCAGAGTCTGACTGAGGGAAAAATCAGTTAGAGGCCAGACCTAGTGCGTATGGTCTGTGTGTGCACACGTGGTTGGGGGCAGTTGAAATCTACCTTATGTTCTTACAATGAATAAATTCTTTGAAATTCTATATTGGCTATAAAATGAGAGTGGATGTCGAACAAATACATGACTCAATGCTGTGCATATAGGGCCCGATCTGGTCCTAGGAGGAGTGCCCAAATGTACTTGTGTCCATGGGAGTTGATTGACCATGGTGTTTAAGCATTGCACCGAAGTACTTGCTTGCTAAACTTTAGACATCTCACTTACTCTCTCGTGCGTGGCCCAAAAAAGGATAAAGTACTTGCTTGAATGCAATGAATGAAACAGCCAATTCCAGTTACACGTACTTGATATTACATGTGCTTGATATTACTTGCTTGAACATTGATTCTTCTCTCTTAGAAAATATTGTGCAACCACTTGCTAGTACCTTATTGATACTTGAAATCATGCAATATTCTTTCTATACAGTTCTTGATATCTTTCTCATATTCTTTCTATACAGTTCTTGATATCTTACTCGTCCATTATGCATAGCTATACCTGCATTGCACGCAACATGTAATTTACTTAAAAATTGTTAGAACTTGAGATGTAATTCCTACTGAGCGATTCGCTCATCTAGTTGCATCCTAATATTTTTCAGGTAACTTGGATAGTAACTACCACCCGGATGGGAATAAGACCAAGTGATGAGTGCTAGAATCACTGATCGTTGAACTGTCAGCTAGTCATGTCTTTGTATCTTAAGTCCTTACATATGTATTCCAGTTATGTTGATGGTCAGAACATGTTAAGGCTTGTAATCTTATGATTAGTATGGGACATTATCATTATGGTTATTTGGATAGATGTCATCTTGGAATATTGGTATTATTTTAGAAAATAAAAAATCTTAGTTATTAATTTATCTAGTCTTTTGTGCACTCTTTCTTTATGTCAAAAAAAAATTGTTGCTCTGATTGACATGATCAATAACAGCTCGTCACGTGTACTGGGTCCCTTCTACGCCCGGGGCGTGACATCGACACTCGCAAGGACATGGATCCTGAGGGACACTATTAGACCTTGATCATGAATAATGCCTTGCTCACTACCCAATACACATCGATCATTAATGCAAGCATAACACAAAATAATACAAGTCTGGAATCACCTTAGCCACAACAGAATACAATCATGGCATCGCTACTACCATCTCGCTTACCGAGGAGACGTAATCTTAGTTACGAGAAATAGCCACCAATAAAATACCATGCTCGATGGACCAATCAATCATTAGCTTTGCTACCTACTGACTGATCTCATGCCCTGCACAGGGAACAACGAGCACTAAGCCTCCACCAGCTCACACAGTTGTCCCAACTGACTGCCACAAATCCATCGACTCTGGTCCATGAACCATCTCACACCTGGTAAGCCGAACCCTCATAACAACACTGGACCAACTCTGCCAGAACACAAACTTCCCAGAAATCCCAGATCTAGTCTGGGAAAAGGCACATCTTAAACTTGGCCACCAAACGCCTCGCTGGCATACGGCTCTCGCCATTCTTAATCCACTACAACCTACATCTTCTATCTGTGAAAGATCACCTACTGGTCGCCATCTATTCGTCCATGGGAAACCTTGACTTACTAACTTCTTCCTCCTTTCCTGGCCCTTCACCAGATCTAATGAGCACAATCCAGCTCTCAATAGGCCATCCATTGACTCACGCACAGACCTTCACTACATCTCGAGCCAATCTTCACTCGAATGTTGCATCCGATTATGATTCTCACGCCAACTCTACCCTTTTAGGGGAGCACGACGAAACCAAATGACATGATTCCACAATCCTCGGTCCTTACATCACTCGACTCAGGCTCACAAGGAAATCCTCCCTTGCTGGTCATAGACCAAGGATCACCATCCAACGACGTCCCTCTAGGGACCTCCATACATAGGCACCATGCATCATCCTGTCTCATCAAATCTTCATTACAACTATTCCAAAGGATGCCTGCCAATCCTCAGCTCCGCTCTCACTACAGAGCCACAGGACACAACTTGAGCAATTCACGGCACATATCTCTTGGACCAAAAAGGTGCCATCTGCTACCACAGTGACTAGGTCGATGATGCCGCGACCAATGCACACAAGTCCCCTAACAATACAGACCCTACCATGATCAACCACTCAACTAGGCTTACTATCCACTCACAGCTACCAACTAGGACCCATAATTTCCCATAGATCACTTCTCGAGAAGCACGATCTCATCCGAGGACACAACTTCCAACACGAGTTGAGCACACAGCTTACCGACTCTGACCATCACGCCATCTTCCTCCGTCAGGCAACTTCCTTGGCAACCTCCAACCGGATACAAAACCCAATGCCTGAGATGGCATCCAATGAATGAACAAGGTACTTATGTGACAACTTGCTATCATATTTCCCGAACTCTCCATCCTACTAGTGCCACGAACCACAATGCCTCCAGCAATGACATGGAAACTCCATGGCTCACTCTGCCAAAAATAATCTCACGTCGAGGAACCAATCCTCTGATGCTCTACACTTTCTCAGAAATCCACCCGTAGCAATCAATGGTATGATCTTGGACCTGTGGGTTATGGGCCCACCAGGCTTCAGCTCCTCACTCTGATCCATGTGTACAGCCATCATAGCGACTCGGGATTCGCCATCCTGACAATTCTCAACTCGGTTGGCTAACTCTAGAAATAGGGTAAGGAAAGCTCCATTAGTCCCTGGGCCTAGCCCACTGAATTAGGCCCAATAACTAATCTAATAAACCTAATAACACTCAAACTTAGGTAAATAACTCATTAACCTATGTACATGACTCAAATAAAAGAAAAATTATAATGATATGACTCAAATAAAAATATGAAAATTACATGACTCGACCTAGAAACATGTGATGGACACAATGGAACAATGCTGGCTAGCAATCGGGGCTATGGAAAAAGTGAAAGGTCGAGAGATGCCCCCATCAAAAGTTGTAAAAGACAGAGTAGAGACAGCTAAAAGGAAAGGGAAAAGCAAGGTCGTAAGGAAAAGGAACACGACTACCGAGTAAAGCACGGCTCCCTCAACTACTCCAAAAGGGAACAGAAAGGTAAACCCTGATCTGGACAGATGACAGACAAGAACGCATACACGACTAGCTCATTGTGCACGTAACACTAAGCTGATCTTGGCCAAGCCATGAACAAACTAACCCGCAAGGGACACAACTCCGAGAAACACTAGAATCATGCATCAAGTGACAAGAGCACCTCCTCACTAGAAGAACAACCAGATGCGTCCACAGACGTCTTACTCTGTGCCATAAGTATCTCCTACACACCCTGGATGGTGGTAACTGAGATACTCATTGAACTGAACTGAACCAGGAACATCAATAATGAGCTACTAGTCAGGGTCACGCCCGTCGGCACTCATCCAACCGTCCCTAACCACGTATGCACACATAAGCTCAATGCCTTGAGCCAGACCTCAAGCTAGTTTTCTCCCCCAGCAGGATGCTACTACAAGGCAAGGGAGCCCACGAAAACTAGCCTAAAAATCGTATCTCGGGAACTGCCCCGCCACCACTGCCAGGTGGGCTGACACACAGGAAAGTGTCATTAGGCTATGACTAGTGGAGGCTCACAAGACATAGAGACTCCAAAACATGAGTGCTGGAGTATAGACAGGTTAGCACGCACTGTCCCATGTACTACGAAGCACCAAGCACAAGACACAAGGCAGCACACCAAATTGCCATCAGACTCAGGACGACAACTAGACCTGCTAACACAATAATCCTTGAGTCTCACAACTCAGGGTCAAGATTGTCGTACACGAGTGGTAACAAGCCGCCAATCAAGTCTAATTCCTAAGCCGAAGCCACGGTAAAACACAGGTTCTCAGCCCCCCTTAGGCTGCACCATGGACTTATGATTCCGTATAACACAAAACACAAAACATGAGGGAATACTAGAGCCCTCAACTAACATGGCACACAAACTGAGGTACAATAATACCTCAAGGTGTCCAAGACCATGTCTCGCCCTATTCAGAATAGTCGAGACACTCACGAGTCAACCACTATGTCTCATTGGGTTGACCAGAACCCAACAATGACACTGAAGCAATATAAGGCACTCCTGGCTACCTTCTAACATGGTCATAACGCTCATAGGATGTCAAAAGACATCCACGGGATAACGGGCGAACCAAAAGGGTCAAGCCAAGATAATTAGAAGTCAAAACCATAGAAACATAGCTCTCTGGTGGTAAATGATCTAATGGTTGACCGCTAGGTAACATAAGCGGTCGAGCAGAGGGCCGCTTACCAGCCGCAGAGAACATGGACACTAGGCGGTCAGAGGGAGGGCCGTGAAATGACTGGAGCGGTCACGCTATAGGCCGCTAAACTTGGTCAACTCACAACCGACTCACTAGTCAAATAGACTAAAACGGTCTATACATGGACCGCTTACAAACGCACGCGGTCTAGCTATGGACCGCTCCACTAACCACCTTAAAAACATTGAGTCCGGTCAAACAAATAGTAGTAGTCTACACATGGGCCGCTATATAATAAACGGTCGAAGTCTTGGCCGCTAACCCAAACTGACTTAAAACAGTAACTCGGTCAAACAGTCAATAACAGTCTAGCAATGAGCCGCTAAAGACAAGAAATGGTCTAGCAAAGGACTGCTTCACCAACCGCCATAAAATTGTTGACTAGAGTCAACCATGCTTAGCGGTCTAGGAATGGACCACTTGAGCAAGCTAGACGGTCTATCGTGAGACCGTTCATCTGAACCGAACGACTAAGGAATCTAAACGGTCACCCAAGGGCCGTTCAGAGGATATAAACGGTCCTCCAATGGACCGCGAACCACAGAAGATGGTCTATCGCGTGACCACGAAGACCCAAACCGACATACATATAAACAGTCACATACTGGACCGCGTAAGAACCTAAACGGTCACTGTAACGACCATTAAGGCATTACGGTTGGAAAACTATAGGATCAGCTGGATCTCAGCCTTTCCATGCCCCGTTCACTCCGAAATGAAGGGGATACAACCATAATGACGCTGCCGACCTTCCACACTTCGAAAGGGCTCAAATCGACGCATAAACGGCGAGAAATGGATAATTCTACCGAATTAACCCAAATTGGGTCACATGAGTTCCCGGGCTCGTACCGGTCCCAAATGACCACCAATCGTGACGAAATCAGCGAGGATGGAAGCTGACATTCTAGGGGTTCAAATGACACCAATTTTTCTGAAAACCATCGTCATTTTTCGGCGTACTTGATGCACACCCCTGAAGCATGCTTTGCCCAAACTAAAGCAAAACCCACTCGTACGTGCACCGTTCGACGTGAAACAGCGAGGGACCATAGCAAAGAAGTAGAGCTACCATCTCCCTACCACCACCGAAGATTCCATGCCTTGTTGTGGTACTTGTGCGTGTCTGAGTCTCGCGCCCGGGGCGCTGTAGCTAGACACTTGTGACGCGGTGTAAGACATCAGGGGACGCATCCGATCGTTCTTCTAGTGGGTAGTGCTCCTGTCTCCTGGTAGTTTTAGACTTGAGTTTGCTAGACCGAGGTTCAATAGTATGATTTTGTTAGAATAGGCAGTTTTCTCGCTTACTTTCTGCATCTCATTATTTCTACCATACTCCTGTTAGCTAGAGTAGCTTTACTACTTTATAGGGTTAGCTTTACTGTTGTAGCATCGGGTTTTCCATGTGAGGTAGGGGTTCGCGGGATCCCTACTGAGCCTTCATTTTGGAGGCTCATTCCCTACGCATTTTCACCATGTTTCAGGTGAGGCGGGTTCGTCGCGAGACGCGGCGGAGTTTCAACATGGTTCCAGTAGCTGAGGTCCTTAATTAACGACACCCCTACTAAGACCATACCCTAGAAACACTCGATCTTAGAGGGAGAAGAGAAAAAAATTGGGGATAAGCCTAACATGAGTTTAGGAGATATTGGGTTTAAGTTCTTTCCATAGCACACCCCTTAGAGATTCGGTCTGTTGCGTTGGGACTTTTTGTCATTTCATCGAACCTTGATTCTCTTTCAGGCATGCATACGACCGACCACATGACGTCCTGCAGAGAAACTATATTGCCCTCTTGCCATGCCATATTCTTGATTATATTTTTTCTTTTTCACTTCATCATCATTATTTCCTTTTATGTCATTTGGACTTGACAGATATTGAATTGAGATTGAAATTTGAGAATAAGGTCTTAATAGACTGTCCCTATTTGTGACTTCTTCTTGTCGGGTTGTGCTTAGGTTTGTTGTCTTGTCCAAAACACATCTGCCCTCATATTTCGGCCAAGTAGAGAGGAGAAAAAGACCTCGTGCCCTCGAGTATGGCCCAAGTAGCAACGGTGTTTTCCAAAGGAGACAGTGAAGGATGCCGTGAAGTGTGTGCGGTGCCCAGCTAAGGGTGGCCCTTAATGAGCGGGGAGGGAATGCCAAACTCCTAGCGTGGGGTTCTCATAACCAAAGATGCTACATAAGCAAGGCTAAAGACTCTTTTGACTAAATTAACACCTACGACTAGGCCTAGACTATCACTCTTAATCATGTTAAGAAGCGCTTCATTTTGAAAACTGTGTGTAGAGCTGAATGAGATAATGAAAAACTTACTTACATAAATGAATTGCCTTACAACCCATTTGTAAAGTAGCTGCCAGAGGCAATTTTGATAAACATGGGATTTGTCCTCATCATTTGGCAGATAAGAGAATAAGAATCAAATATTTGAAGTGGCTTAACATAACGAAGTGGTGCTCAGACCAGACTTAGACGAATAAGGAGAAAAGGAAAAAAGGTACGGGCAAGACCTCCCTCACTAAGGCGCAGAGACCCTGATTACATGAAAGGTTTATAGAAGGAAAGAATGATTAAGAGAGGAGTGAGGACTAAAGCCTCGAAAGTAGTAGGAGAAAGGACACATGCCCAGAGCAGTTGATGCAGGAGAAATCGGGTCAGACCCGAGATTAGGTGGAATCAAAAGAAGAAATTGGTATAAGGAAAGAGGAGGATCTAGAGGGTCTGGAGGAAATGGATGAAAATCATGGGTAAAAGAATCTAGAGGTTCCAGAGGAAGGAAATACCGAGGGATGCGATGCCTATGGCAAAGGTATGGAAAAAGATGATTTCGGAGAAAGGAAAGAATAAGGGGCGCGATGCCCTGGAAAAGTATGAAATTCATTTAGAGAAAAGAGAAGAAATCTAGAGGTTCTAGAGAAAGGGAGTATGAAGAAGGGACGTGATGCCCTAGGAAGATTGATAGGAATAAGAAAAGAAAATCTAGAGGTTCCATATGAAGAAATTGAGAAGGGACACGATGCCCTAGGTGAAGATATAAAAAATCTTAAAATTCCAAGGAAAAAAGTGAATTAGAGGAAATGAGAATAATATGGGGAGAATCTAGAGGTTCCGAAAGATGGAGAAGATCAAGGTCAAGAGACCCGAAAGAGAATGAATACAAATGTACATGCTTGAGATGCGAGGGATGCAAAGAGGAAAGCCTCCTTCTCACCTGTTGACCCGATTAGGAAAGCAATCGAGAGGGGGGGGTGAATAGATTGCGCCCCCTTATAGAACACAATGCTGAGATGACAAACAATATCTAGAAAACTGGACAGCGGGAGTTAGTAAGGATGAAAATCAAGCAAGCTCTCACAACTCTCCAGCACAATTTGACTAATCACTCGGACAGAACATAATGAATAGACAGATTGATTAAACTCCTAGCTCACTGTGTCACACTCATAAAATGAACGGATAGAGTAGAACAACAATTCCACAGATAGCAAACCACGACAAAAGAGACTTTTAGGTGGTTTGGACGGACCCGAGTGCAGTCCTACGTCTACCCCTCTCAACCCGAGAGGATTTCACTAAAAACGTTGTACGATGGCAACAAAACACCACACACACGGGCTCGACCGCTCAACACACGTGGGTTCTCGTACGACGACAAGAAACCACACACACGGAGACAAAGCTCTGAAATCGTCTATGAAGAAAATATAATACGAAAATACAAGCCTAGTTCAAATAAACAAAAATGTGCTCAAATAAAGGTATATAAACAAGAGAATATGAGATCCCCCTTGAATCTTCAACCACGCTCGGTTACCTCGGTGTACATCTTGGGTCATATCACCACTGAGATCCTATTATTCTTCCCTGTTCCCGATGAGCTTGACTTTGCCCCCTCTTACGGTATTGTCGTCCCGAGGGAGGACCCATATCTAATCCATGAGCTCACCGTCCCTCTTACCATAAATGATGAACGTGACCATCTACGTCTTCAACAACTTCAGACATGGGACCATGATATATGGGAACCCGGTTCAAGGGGTCATACCTTCTTTGACCCTTTTGACCCCTTCCCCAGTGAGTCTTATGACCCACCTTACCTATTCCACCTTGGCAGGGAAGTCCCCTATCACACTCCTACCCCACAGGTCAGTCTACCTACACTCCGCAAGGAGCCCATTCATTGGGGTACGGAAGCAGGTAGTTTTGGCTCTCCTGGCCCCCCCACATCCAAGTCCAATAGGCAGTTAATGCATGACTGGTTTATACTTGGACGTCTAGGAGTCCCTCATGACGTCAACCTCTAGTTACATCAGGTGCATGATAGTCACCCATTCGGATGTCCTAGTCCACCTTTGCTTAGGTCTGGATAGCATTAGGACTGACTAGGAAATACAGTGTGCGTCTTTTCTTTATTTGTCCAGTTTGTCAGGAGTCTGCATACGTGGAGTCGAGTCTGTCATAAGCTCGCGATGTTTATCCCTTTCGAGTATGAGGCAAGTCGGCTCTTATGCGTACGTTGTGGACTTTCTAGTGAATGATGGGATTAGCTCTACATTCAAGTCTCGGATCTAGTCACATATAAGGACCAGCGGTGATTCCTAGTGAGTCATTGAGCCATCTCCCGCCTTTGAGAGTGACCCCACCCCGGAGTGTCCACCACTAGCCTCATTCCCACAGCAGTGTGAGCATATGGGATATATATGGGATTAGCAGGTGATGACTACTTGGAGTGGAGTGTACTCCGCGCTTCCTAGTGTGTCGGATCCGTAGCAGCCACACCCCCTTGCTCGATGGGGTCGAGTTCTTTCCACCCGGGGAGAATTGATGGGACATCAAAGCATTAATATTTTTTTATTTACATTTGAGTCCTTTTGTTTGCTTTTATATGCTTGGGAAAATGGGTTTGCAATTATAATTAGGGATCCTTGGGTTTATTTGCAAAAGTTCAGTAGGTCTAGCAGGGGCCCCCACCTTCTTCCCCAATTGATGTGACACCACCTTGGGGGTGGTAGCCACAAGACCGAAGATCCCTCGGACCTAGCAAGCAAGCAATGCGCGGATTGGTGACTTCACTCAAGCAGACTCACCCGCTAAGCGCACTCTTGTATCCGTAGGCAATCCGGTGATGGTAGTGAGGGTCCGGGATAGAACCTCACTGCTCCGGAGGTTGGATAGCCTAAGATTGAACCCCTAAGGGTCAGGGATGCCCAAATCATGAGTGACCAATACGCCAAGGGTGTGGGTTAAGTGGTTGCTCTCACCTCACTTTGCGGTGGCCACTCAATTGATGGGAAATTTGGATCGGGTGCTCACTCACCGTCCGACGGAGCTAAAAGAAAATACTAAATAAGCAATAGTAAACCAGCAAGGGATGTGGCTCAGAGCTCACCTGATCGGTGTGAATACACCGATCCCGGTCAGAGATGAGGCGAGCGGGGAAGCGTGGGTACACGCCCACACGCTACGCCGGTGTTGCTCTAACCTAAAAATCAGAGAAGTACAACACTACACCTCTCACAAGAGGGGGATCTCGTGGAGAGGATTAATTGAAATTACATCCAAAACTACCTCCACATAGGGAGGGGCAGTCTGTCGGCCAGGCGGGGAAGGGGAAAGCCTAAGTGAGATCAAATGGGTGGACGTCGTTGGTTCTGTCCGCTCTCTGGAATAGGGGATGGATAGTCAGAGTTAATGCTGCTACAGCCGCTCCCGAATTTTGCCGATGATGAGACCATTTCGAGAATCTTTGTAATTGGATCAGGGTGACGTCAGAATTTTTTTGAATTCCCTGGTCGCCGGTGCTGGTCAAGGACAGGCCACACATAGGGTCCCTGAGTGCTGGTGCTGACAGTAAAGGTACCTCAACAGCAGGAAGTAGAGGGTGCCACGAGTGCTCCTGACCTCTGAATCGAGCGTTGCTGGAGTCTCTGGAACCATTGACAAGTCTTCTTCAAAACGTGATCAGAAAGAACACCAGAGGAAGTCAGAGTAGAGAGATAGAGCCCGTTGAATGAAGGGGTGTCTGTTCAGGCCCTGACTGGACTGATCTGCTCACCTGGGGGAGAAATTTGAAACTCCTGATGACGAAGTCCAAATCTTGTTCCGCTTCCTAGGGATGATAGAGGACTAGTAGAGGAATCTCTCAGCCAAGTTTGACTCCCAGAATTGCAAGGGAGTGGCCGTGGTCAAACTTTCTTTGTGGCTCTAGTTCTTTGCTTGATTGATCCTGCGCAGTCAGGGGAGAATGGATTCTCTGGGCAACAAAGATGTCAGATGCTGGCGAGACCACCTCAGCTGTGAAGCTACCTCAAAGAGCTTTCCAGATATGTATGGCACGCCACCTAGAGATGCGCGATAACTTTGGGGAAGGCTCTACAATTAGGCATCAGATCTGTTGCCTGCGAAGTGAACAAGGTATGGTGGTGGAAGGGGATGATAGTGGGGAGATGAGGAGGGGGAAATGCAGTGGGAAGGGGCTGGGCGTCCCTTGAGTGTTAGGGGGGTCAATGGGGGTCTAACCAAGGTGCAACCTCTAGGTGTTGAAGACCCAAAGCATCCACAACGTATGTACAAGTTGCCGAAGGTCTTGTACGGATTAAAAGTAAGGACCAAGGAATTGGTATGAAAGGTTCACCTCATCCTTACTTGAAAATAGATTCAATAGAGGTAAGGTTGATCAGACCATATTCATAAGAAATCTAGGTAAAAGACATGTTAGTGGTTCAAGCTCATGCATACGATATCATCTTTAGGGTCACTAACAATGCCTTATGTGCTGAATTTGCAGAAATCACGCAGGGTGAATTTAAAATGAGCATAATCGATGAATTGACATTCCTTCTTGGCTTGCAGGTTGAATTCCGAAGGAATCTTCATAAACCAAGCCAAATATACTATGGAGCTCCTGAAGAAATATGGGATGGTAGAAGCAAAACACATGTCCACTCTGATGGCCATAACCATGAAGTTAGATTAAGATGAAAATGGTAAAATAGTAGATCTTACACTGTTTCGATGTATGATAGGATCACTACTGTACTTAACAGCTTGCTGCCCTGATATTAAGTGCAGTATATGTCTATGTGCTTGTTTTTAGTCATGTTCTAAAGAATCTCATTTGTTGGCTGTCAAATAGATTTTTCGATATTTAATTGGCACACTAGACTTTGGCTTATGATTTCCCATCGGTAGTTCTTTTGATTTGATTGCATACACCGATGCTGATTATGTTGGATGCATTATTGATCGTAAAAGTACTAGTGGGTACTATCAGTTTCTTAGTGGGTGCCTAGTTTCATGGGCCTCCAAGAAACAATATTAAGTAGCTCTCTCAATGGTCGAGGCTGTGTATGTAGCCACCGGAAGTTGTGGAGCCCAAGTACTTTGGATCAAAAATTAACTGCTTGACTTGAATGTTGGCCCTTGTATTGTCCGAGCTTAGTGCAAGAGTTCTATGGCAACTTGAATATGAGGGATGACCGTCTCTTTACCATTGTGAAAGGAGTAGAGTTTACAGTCAATCCAGAATTATTTGCAAGTGCTTAGGTGTTTCAGCTAGAGGGGAAGATATGGCGTATGGTCATGGTGCTGTGGAGGACACATTCATGCTCATGACGTGCTGTGAGTATGTGAATGGAGTTAGTAATTTGATCACTCTAAATGCCAACTATTTTCCACCATTGCAGCGGATTCTGCATCACATCTTCACCACTATTATCTATCCTAAGGGTGGGAGCAGAGATGCTGTAATTGAGGTGCACAACTTTCTATTCTATCATGTTTTGAGTGGGATCCCCATTAATATGGGACGCGTTATGACGGATCTAATTGGGTCATGTCGTACCCAAAGAAGACGATCTCTGTCATATGCCTCACAACTGATAGGCATCTTTCATCATGTTGGAGTTGGTTTGGCCGGGGAAGTTAACATTTACGTCCGACAAGATGATATCTACAATCAGCACAAACTCTGCTCATCTTTTGGGTATGAGTGGGGTCCAAATGGAGTCTTATACAGAAATGTCAGAATCTATGCAAATGAATCAGAAAATGAGGAAAAGAACCAAGCTCAACAGGAGCAGGACCAAGCCCAAGTCCCTCTCCCAGCTCAAGTCGAGGAGTTCCCTCCTCCACCACAACAGGAGCCACCTCCTCCTCCACCACCAACTTCGGATATGCCATCTCCACCACAGTTCTTTCACGGGGAGTCCTCTACTCAAGGTGCTGGACCACCTTCTTGGGCAGATTATGAGACTTTCGATAGGTACTTTTTTAGGTTTAAAAATCGTATGGATGTCTTTGGGGAATAAATTTCCAACCTTGACACTCGATTTGGGTCATCACTTGATCAACTCGACACCTTTATGAACACCATGATTGGCCGGATGGATTCCTTCTCCACCCCATTGGACACCCTCTCCACAAATATGGCCAACCTGTCCACCCAAGTGGCTACCCTCTCCTCCAGCCATGAAGATTCAGGCCACGTTTTTTAATCTCATGAACCGCACACTTTCTGACCTTCAGCGCCGTGGCCAGGCTCAAGCAACCTCCCTTGCAGATATTCAACATCACCTTCAGTTTCAAGATCATACTTTTGAAGATATCCGTCGCCACCTTGGCGATCAACCACCTCCAGCAGACGGCCACTGAGGAGTAATAGTTATTCAGCATCACCTTTCTGGTTCTTCACCTTAGTCATTGTTCTTGGGTCTTGTGGTTCGCTTATGATCAACTTTTCTTGTGTCCCCTCCCCTCTTTGATGATGACAAAGGGAGAGAAGTCGTTATTAGGTCTATGTATATTTTATGCATGCGTGAATGTCTGTGTGTATGCCATTTGGCATTTGCTTTTGCCTTTGCATTAGTTGAGTCCTTGTGAGTTCATGTGACTAGACCATGTACTGAACTTGAAAAGAAATGAATGAATGCACTTGGTATTGGATATACATTTTGGTTCTTCAATCTCATTTCCTTTCATGTGAATGTGGCAAATATTCTGGAATGGTTTGCAATATTTTGGCTTGATGGAATATCTTTTGTACTCTATTGGTTCTATGTATATCAAATGGTGTTGGAGGAAGGATTGGTCTGCCAGTCTAAATTGTTTCACTATGCGTGAGTGTAAACTCCGCCTCATATAAGAACCATGTGGGAAATGGCAAGATTACAATGCGTTGATTTCAAACTTCCAAAATTGTTTAAAGGCACGCCAATATACTTAAATGCTCTAGAGTTTGAGAGGTCCTCAAGTCTAAGAAAGTGTTCCTATAGTGCAAATAGTGTGAACTAATGGACACATATCGGAATATGCGCCATGTACTTAAAGAGAA
This sequence comes from Amorphophallus titanum, assembly GCA_024336825.1. Classification (NCBI taxonomy): domain Eukaryota; kingdom Viridiplantae; phylum Streptophyta; class Magnoliopsida; order Alismatales; family Araceae; genus Amorphophallus; species Amorphophallus titanum. The sequence goes on from JANBPO010009603.1 coordinate 29,275,470, forward strand.
TGACTCTATAGATGAGAAAGAATGTGTATCGGTGAAAACCCATCATAAAATTTCGTCATTACAATAGTTTTCAAATCATGTATTTAATACAAACTATAACATTTTGGCATGAAATTAACATATATGGAAAAATAATTTTAAAACATGCCAACATGAAACATGATGTAGTAAAAATCATGAATGTAACCAAATAACATGAAGTCCTAACATGATTAGAAGCTAGATACAATGAAAAGAAGACATGAATACTAGTAATTATAATAGGGATTTAAACATGATTAAATCTAGTTACAGAAACCATGTAGCGGTCGGGGGAGAACCACTACTAGCAAGTAGCGGTCTCTGAAGAACCACCTTCTGCCTGCAACAGAGAAAAGTTACCACCCACGTGCAGAGCCTACTCTAGGGCAATAAATGCATGTAAGCTATAGAGAACAGGAAGATAACCCATGATAGCATGGTTAGGGCAAAGGAAATGCATGAAATAGGAATAAATTAAGCCAAGGTTCTTATCTTTTAGTCAAGGGTGTAAGGGTAACATGCAGTAAGAAAACAAATTGCGTAGTCATAGAAAAACATCAAATACGCCATGTATAGAGCATGAAAATGAGCAAGGTTAGAGGGCTTTAACTCTTAACATGTTGTTTAAGCAATACATGAGATAACCTACCTCTAGGTATGATATAAAATAGAGGGCGGAGATGATGGGCTTCACGCTATGAACTGCTGTCTGGGGGCCTGCAAGTGGCGGCCTTGGGATGACTGCCACTTGCAAGTGGCGGCCTATCTTTGAAAGTGTTTCTTCGATCCAGTACACAGTGGGCTCAGCCTGCTTCTTTCGTAGGCGCTTCTAGGGGGCTTCTGAGGGCGTCTGGGTGTTGGGAAAGCAAAAGGGAAGGATAGGGGAGGATGGAGAATTGGGAGAGGGAGCATAAACAACAAGAAAACTGACTTAATACTACTAGGATAACTTGATAATGACAGCAGTGAAGGTGGACGGCGGCGGCGATTGTCAGGGTGGTAGAGCGAGCCGAGGAAGAGGGGAGCTTGGTTGGGGCATCATGCCCGTCCCCTTCTCAGAGATAGTGCAACCGGGCTCTCCTTCGCCTTGACAGTGATCATGGCAGTGGCGGTGGTCGATGACGGCGATGGTGGTGGTGGAGAGTGCGGCGGGGTTGGATGACGAAGGAGGAAGATCGTGGAGCTTCGATGGGGCTTCACACCTGCCCTCTTCTGGAAGGCGATGCACTGGAGCTTCACGAATGTCCTCCATGGCGGAGTGGAGCGAAGATGGGCTTCTCACCTTGGGGTCCAAACATAGAAGGAGAACACAATAGCCATGGCTAAAACATAATATTTCTCATTGTTATTTCATACTAGGAGAGGGAGGATACATATAGGGGGTGGGGGAACATGAAAGGACACCATTACATTGATTAAACTTTGAAAAATAACACCCTATTGAAGACCTCGGACACCCAAACATTGGTGGTTAGAAGTTGGCCATTCTAGATTCTGTAGGCAGGAGGTGGCCTCCAAGGGGGGGCGCCACTTGAAGATAGCGGCCCTCAAATGGCCGCCACTTGCATCTGGACAAGCAAGATGGTGTTTGGTCTTCTACAGGGAAGAGGCAGTCCTTCTGAGGCCACCCCCTGAAGGAGGCAGTCCTCAGGGGGGCCGCCACTTGATGCTGGGCCTGTTGGAGCTAATGACGAAGCCGCTTTGATTCCCATCATACTCCTTCACTTGGAGGAGGTTCACCCTCGAACCTAGTGCCTCAGGACCCGGGTGTGATAGGACAAACCAGCTCCCAAAGCTATGATATCATTTGATGTAAAACGGAGGGTGGGGATGATGGGCTTCATGCTGCGAACTGCTATTTGGGGGCCTACAAGTGGCAGCCTTGGGATGATCACCACTTGAAGGTGGCAGCTTGTCGCAAGGCCGCCTCCTGGAGACAGTCTCTGAAAGTGTTTCTTCGGTCTAGCACGTAGTGGGCTCGGCTTGCTTCTTCCATGGACGCTTCGAGGGGGCTTCTGAGGGCGTCTAGGTGTTGGGAAAGCATAGGGAAGGACAAGGGAGGATGGAGAATTGGGAGAGGGAGCCTAAACAACAAGAAAACTGACTTAATACAACTAGGATAACTTGGTAACGGCGGCAGTGAAGGTGGACGGCGACGGTGATTGTCGGGGTGGTAGAGCGAGCCGAGGAAGAGGGGAGCTCGGTTGGGGCTTCACGCCAGTCCCCTTCTCAGAGATGGTGCGGCCGAGCTCTCCTTTGCCTTGAGAGCGATCATGGCAGCAGCGGAGGTCGATGACGGTGACGATGGCAGTGGAGAGTGCGGCGGGGTTGGACGACGAAGGAGGAAGATCATGGAGCTTCGATGGGGCTTCACACCTGCCCTCTTCTCGAAGGTGATGCACCAGAGCTTCACAGACGTCCTCCATGGTGGAGTGGAGCGAAGATGGGCTTCTCACCCATGGGTCCAAAAATAAAGGGAGAACACAATAGCCATGGCTAAAACAGAATATTTCTCATTGTTATTTCATACTAGGAGTGGGGGATACATATAGGGGGTGGGGGAACATGAAAGGACACCATTACATTGATTAAACTTCAACCTTGGTGTAATGCCTATGGCCATGTTTAGGGACCGCTCCCTTGGTGGATGAGTTCCCGCTTTCTTTTGGCAATCTCCCGGGCTGGGGAGACTCTGCCGAAATTTCATCAGAAATCTTGTTTCAATTAACTGACTTCTGACTTTGCTTGTTCTTTTTTGGATGCTATTTTGTAGATAACATGGCATCCAGTTCTTCTTCCTCTACGTCTCGGGCCATCGTGACGTGGGAGAACGTTCACTCTCTTGACCGAGGAGTTAGGCGACCAGCTGCAGTTGCAGAGTCTTCCGATTCGGAGACTAGTACAGTGGATACCAGTCGCCTTATGATCATCAATAATGACTCCTTCAAGTATGAGCGCGGAGACGCTGTTAGAGTGGATTATCCCAAGGACAAGCATTTGCTGGCTTTCCTTAGATGCTTCAATCTCCACGGGAAGAGAGATCTGTTCCTTGTCTGAAGGGCCGAGCAGGCCATGCTCGTGGAGCGGGACAGTCTGAGTGAATCAATTGTTCGGGGTAGGCCCATGTACCTCCCCGGGGAGCTCAGGAAATGGGACGTTGTGCTTGGTCTACAGGAGTTGACTCTGGGGATCAGGTTGCTGACGAGAGCTCCCCAGTTTACGCCGGCTTGTTGGAATGATACCGCCGGACGTGTTGACAGAGAAAGACCCATCTTCGGCTTGTTCATTGCCTCGCTGAAGTGGGGGTACCGAGATGAATCGTTTCTCTTGGACTGCTTAGCGGTGCGCTTCAAGCACCAGATTTCAGTGGGATGGTTTGCGGGGTTGAAAACCACCGACGCCCACGCCTTCAGGCCAGGAGTAGTAGAGTTCACAGATTATGTGCTACAGCAGTGCGCTCCAATCCTAGTGAATGCCGGAGTATACCACAGTGTGTACGCCTCCCGGTACCGCTATCTGATTTCTAGAGGCTTGTGCTGTGTAATGATAGAGGTGTTTTATTCTGAGTAAAACACCTTCTACACCGCCGAGGGGGAGACTTCCCTGGATTTATGGAGCCTTTCCCAACTGAGCGGCCTGCCGATAGATGGAAAGCCGTATGAAGAAGTCTACTTCCCTGACTGGCTAAAGGATCAGACTGACGGTGAAGGCAAATATTTCACTGGCTTCGCCTACCGATACTTGATGAAGGCATACCGCACCCTATGGCAGTCCACGCATGATACACGGGAGGCGCGGAAGCATGGAGAGAAGAGACGTGTGCGGATGGGCACATGGCTCTAGCATTTCTTCAGCGGGGAACAAAAGTATGAAGACTTTCCCACCGTAGCCCCGACAGTAGCAGGGAGGAATAAGAGGGTCCGTCGGCATCCGACTTCCCGGTCCACTTCAAGGGGAGGGAGACGAGGAGACCCGAACCCTACCGGAGTTGATGCAGTCACTCATTGTGCAGCATACTTAACCTACTGGCTTTGTTCATTCGCCCTCCCTCAGGGTGATGTAACTATAATCAGGGCAGAGGCGATCTACCCTGCATGTTTGATGGCCTAGGGCACGAACCTGTCTCTCTGCCCGGTGGCCCTGTGCCTCATGTACAAGATGCTGGGTGATCTGCATAAGTCCTGCATCCCCAGGAATTCGTGGACGGTTGGTCTGCTACACTTCTTCAATGCTTGGGTCTGCACCCTATTTCTTGAAGCAGCTCCCAGGTCACTTCAGTCGGATCGTCCCATGCCGAGGATGATCGAGTTTGCCAGCGTCGAGTCGTCTTCCATGGCACATCAGCTTTTTGCTATCCGGGGCAAATTAACTGCGGTCCTCACAGACTCTCCCGGAGTTCTACATTTCTGGAGCCTGGTGGCAAGTTCGGATCCACTCGTGAACAGGATGCGGCAGTGTCGCCTGTTCGAGATTGAAGAAATACATCCACCCGCTTGCCGGCACCAAATGTACGAGGCCGATCCTGGAGTCGGAGTTAATTGACTAGGCACTGGCCGTTCGACCCAGTGTCCTAGTATTTAGGAAGAGTGGCCTTCTGTGGTTGGAGCGATATTATCCCTTTCGCTTTGGTCAGAACTTCGGCTATGACCAGCACATTCCTCCTTTGTCAGCATGGTTCGGGTTGCCAAATAGGCATCGGGCCGGACAGACGACCACTGATGAATCCCATGCTTGGTGGGATTATTTCTATCGGCAGGAGAATGTATCTTTTCGAGTTCCATCCCCCGCTCATTCGCCTAGAGTGACCCAGGACTATATCAAATGGTGGAATGCACGGATGGGCTTCTACCGAATCTCCCATCGTGATTGCTGGAATGTTGCAAAGCGCCGCTTCTTGGACTCTCAGCTAGAGCCGATGCTGGACATCGATCCTGCCTATCTGAAGAAGCTGAAGTCCTGGACTAACACCAAAGTGATGGCATATCTGGAGGCCAGGAAGGTTGCGAAGCGTCGGTCGTCCAAGGCTAAAACAAAGATGCCAGAAATATAGAAGGATGACTATGTGAAGACACTTCGGGGGTTATGCCGGGTGAGCGAGTAGGCGGTTCTTCAACCGATCCCTTTGCCTGTGGAGGAGGCCCTTCCAGTGGTAGCCTATTGGCATCTAGAGTCTGACCGCTTGCATCCATACCGGACGTTCATTAAGAGGGAGGACAGGCGAGAAGGACTCTACACTGATACTCCCTGGTTATTTGCCCTGCTTCATTCTCATGGGCTTTCCATTGCTGGCTCATTCGAAGCCATTCTGGGTCATCTCTCCCCATTCTCTCTTTCTCACTCTCTCACCTCTCTTTCTCCCCTCTCTTCTCCGGTGGCCGACGGAGCGAGGCAGGGGTGAGGACGGCGAGGACCGGTTGAGGATCGCGGGATGGTGGCACGGCGAAGCTCGACTGTATGTTCGGGGCACCGACGAGGGTTTAACAGTATTTTCCTCGTGGATCGACGTCCACGATACGTGAAATCTTCGGTGGAAGTAGGGGGACGGTTTCCTAGCTCGTGCACTTCATTTTCCACAAGTTTTGTAGGCCGTGACGAGTCGAGCGGGCTATTTGGGGTGTTTTTGAAAAAATTCATGATTTTGGGGTGTACGCTCGATTTAGCATTTTGATCGTATTTTTGGGATTTAAATGGGTCCTTTCGGTACTAGAGAGGTAGGGGACTAGTTTCCCCATGTTTTCCCCTTTACGTGGGCGTGAACGGGGCATGGAATGAAATTTTTGGGGTGATTCACCGATTTCGTTCTCAGGATGACTTGGCGGTCCTTCCAGAGACCGCTAAGGCGTCCGGCGGCCCTTTAGTGGACCGCTTCTGTTCCTTTATGTCGGTTCGACCTTCGCGATCTTGTGATAGACCGCTACAGTCCCTTTAGCAGTCTAGGGTTAGACCACTTGACCGTGTTCTTGGTCGTTGAGGTCTGTGGGGTAGCGACCCTACGACTAACCGCTAGAGTTTGTCTAGCGGTAAGACGAAGGACCGCCACTTCTTCTAATGGTCTATAAAGCGGCCCCTAGAGATTTGCGCATTCTTTGAGCTTAGCGGCCTAAGGGTAGACCAGTACGCAGGTTTTAGCGGTCCTTAAATCGACCGCCAAGCTCCCTAGCGGTCCAAGAGAGGACCGTCAGGCGACACTCCATGTTCGTCGTGTCTATTTCACGTTGCGTTGGTATCCGATCGACCCGGTTGTGATCCAGTGGTTGACCTTCGGCCTCGTGAATGTCCCGAACACCGTGAGACCAGTGTTTGTGTTTTGGGAGTGTCCAGAGGTGTCACATTATTTCGATTAACGCGCTCGTGAGTTTTGGGGTCCGGGTAACCCCATGCGTGTGTTCTGAGTTTCCGTACGGGCCGTGTGTATGGCCTTAGACTATGAGTCCAGTTGACCAGCCTGGGGCTAGGGATTTTTCGAGTGTCACCGTAGTTTCAGACCTAGGGATTAGGCCAGATTGACGGCACTGTGCCGTCACGTGCGATGATCTTGACCCGAGTCTTATGACTCAAGGACCGTTGAATTTAATAGGTCTAGTGGATTATCCAGAGTCTAATGGCCGCGAGCCACTTATTTCTTCGTGTTACTCATGATGGGTGCATGCGTGATTTTCTGTGTCCACATTCTGTGAGCCCCCACTAGTCGTAGCCTTCTCACAGCACGTGTGTGCTGGCCCACCTGGGAGTGATGGTGTAGCTTACCCGAGAGAGACGGTTGTTCGGTTGATTACCATAGGGCCCCCATGCACAGCCGAGTCTGGGCTTTGGGGGAAGAACCAGCTAGAGGATAGGCCTAGGGCGTATGGTCTGAGTGTGCACATGGGACTGAGGTCTTCGGACCCGCGCTGACGAGCGCGACCTCAGCTAGTCCTTATTTTGTAATACTTCTGGTTACTGTGTGTGTCTGAGTCTTGCGCCCGGGACATTGTAGCTAGACACTTGTGACGTGGTATAAGACGTCAAGGGACACAAATGGTCGTTCTTCTAGTGGGAGGTTCTCCTGTCTACCGGTAGGTATGGACTCGAGTTTTGACAGACTGAGCTTCGGTTTGTACGGTGCGGTTAGATTAGACAGCTTTTTCATTTATTTATTACAGCTTGTTGGTCCTTCTGTACTCCTGCTAGGTAGCGTTACTTTCGTGCTGCTTGCTTTCCTGCCTTATTTTTCGTGCGAGGTGGGGGTCCGTGAGATCCCTACTGAGCCCATGAAATGAGACTCATCCCCTGCGTGTTTTCGGACACAGTTACAGGAGGGATATAGTTCAAAGCCGTAAAGGTAGGAAGGTTGTAGCGGCAATCTCTTACTCCGACAAGACTACCATTGTTGGGAAATTATGCATCTGGCTCGATGGGGGAGAGCCGATCATGCCCTGGGATGAGCACGTCCCAATCATCCCCACTTCCAATCGTTTTGCCCTCCTTCAACAAATACGAGAGGACAGAGCGGGGCTGAAAGGGTCTGACACTTCGACAGTAGGCCGGGGGCAAATACATTGGCCGGAGCTTAGAACCCCTAAGCCCAAGCAAGGGGACAATCCTGTAGAGGAGTGCCAACACCGAATCAAGCAAGTTTCGGTCACCAAAAAGAAGGCCCAAATTCTCAAAAGAGTCGTCGCCACAGAGGGCCAGCGATATTGGATCTGCAAGAGGTTGAAGCACCGGCAACTGAAGAAATGCAAACCATACGCCCATGCATGCAAAAACGTAAAGGGGTTTACAAAAAGCCCAATTACGCCAGTCAATCCCCAAAGCCAATCTGGGAGGAAGGAACAAATCTAGCTGAAACTTCGTCAACTTGGGTGTCAGTTTTTGACAAAATGGGGGTGTGGCGACCCAGGATCCGAGTACTGGAAAGGAACCAACGTGACTTGAACCTCACCCGCCTCCCACGAGCCCGAAGACTCGGAAGGAAAAAAAGGATGGTGTGAGGGTGTGTAAGAAGCTAAAGTAACTGCAGAGATAGCACAATAAATAACTAAATAGATCATACGAAGGGCCAAGTAATAAGGATATACCTCCACATGTCCAGCATGAAAGAGATCAAAAGCCCCATCAATATAAACTATTCGAGCATCTGGACCAGGCCCCTGCAAAGTGAGCACAGAGAACACCAACTTATCATGCAAGGAAAACTTCACTGAAATGTTAACTTTGGGAATTCATATTACAAAAAGCACATCAAAAAGCAAAAAGGATAGCATCATGAAAATGATGCAGAGAGATAAACCAAGACGGAGCGGTAATTTAAGGACATGAATAACATGATAAGATAGATTCCATCAAATGGGCATTAGTAACTTGAAGAATAAAGAAACATAGCATACCCAAATTTAATCAGTCTCCAGTAAGACTTTTACCAGCTATTACCAATAATAGTGTTATGAACTGAATGGTGCAAGAGAACAAGCTGTGCTCGATTCTTAATTTGGACCACAGAAAAAAAGGAAACAGCAATGATTTAAAAAGGCACTGCCTTGAGGTGTTGTGGCATATGCCTCAAGATAAGGCACTCCTAAAATGCCTCAAGGCTTACACCTCAGACCCCTGACTAAGGTGGACTGGACACTTTTTACATCGTTAGGTGCTTTGAGGTGGAGAGGCAATAAGGCATGTAAGACACACCCCTTCACGACCCATGTTCAAGGGTCCATATCTAGTCACAATGAAAGAAAATAGAAAAACATCAAACATGGCATGAAGGCATAGAAGGATTGAATTCTTTGTGAATGAATGATGAATAATACTGTTTGTATTTTGGTCAACAAAGCATGTAGGAATCCCCCCTTTTTTACATTTCTGTTGACTGTTATACTAAGGACAACATAAGCACATAAGTGTTTTGAAATCAATATTTTTATTTTTTAAAATATTCTTAGAAGTATTGTCCTTGGATACTTAGGCCTCAGTTATGCCTTGAGACTTACCCCTCTTGAGGCTTTTAATAAAATGCCTCAAAATTGCCTTAGGTCCTTACATTCCTTCAGAAAAAGGTTAAGGGAAATTTTGTGCCCCTCCACACTAACACATCTGCGTCTCACAGCAAAACTTTTAACTTGACACATTGTAAAAGAGTAATACTTGCTATGGTGTGTAGCACATTTGCAAACGACCCCTCCCATTGGTCCACATTCCACAAAGAATGCACCAGTCTACCACTGTCAAGCACACATATGTGAAGGGTGCTTGCACTGTGGAAATTATCAACAGGAAACATAAAAGAGAAAAGGATGTACAACATGGAAGCCACCAATGACCAACTAAAGTCATGCCCTGCATGAAAGCTCAAGAAGCAAACATCCGCATATTGCTTCTGAGCACAATGACATCCCACATTTTCTGAAAGAGCACAGCTTGCACATGACACTATATCTGCTTGTGCAAAGAACATGAAATTGTATTGAGCACAAACATATATGGATGTGGATGTGGAAAAAACATACAATTATATGCATGTCACAGGTCATAAATAAGATGAACATGAACCCAGACTCAACCCAAAAAAAAGTGTTCTTTTTTTTGAAAGTGGGTGGTACCATTGAATATATATTGAAAAAGAGAATAAGGAATTACAAGTGTATTCTGTCTGCTCACAAAACACCCCTATACAAAAGCCACATCAAGGCGATGTGTTTCAGGTTGGCTCCCCAATAAACCCAAAAAATGGGAACAATGTCTATCTACATACATAGAAATTGGCCCACTCTTTGACTCTTGCCACAATGAAGTCCCAAATCTTTTCAGGGACTGTTGCCTCCTTTCTGAAGATTCTGGAGTTTCTCTCCCCCCAAATGGCCCATCGTGCGGCATGTCGGATAAGCCACCAGACAGACCTACCCCCCTTGAGTGGCCAATTCTCTGCCACTCCCTGAGCAAGTGTCGCACCCTCTCGATTGGTCGAATGGCATACTGCACTTTGTTGAGAACATGAAGCCAAACCTCTTGAGCAATTAAACAGCCAGTGAACAAGTGGTTGATGTCTCCTTCCTCCTTGCCACACATAGGACAGATTGTTTGGATAGCCTCAATAAAGGTACCCAGTCTGTCCCTGGTTGGCAGCCTTCCCTGAGAAATCCTCCACATAAGCACCTAGATTTTAAGGGGGGCTCTTTGGTTCCTAAACATGCCTGGCCAAGGGATGCCTCACACCTCCATCTAAAATGATCCAATAAGCCGATCTGGCTGAGAAGCGGCCATCTTTCCCCCAAATCCACCTCCACTCATCTGCCACACTTGCATCTCTACCGTATGTTCTTGACGGACAAGGAGCAACTCCCTAAGCGGTTCAGGCTCCTCTTCTCTCAGGTGTTTTCTAAAGCTGGGGGTCCAAATTCCCCCAATTTGCTTAGAGGGACACCTAAAAGCCTTCTATGTTAAGGGAATCAATGCTCCCAGACTTGTATTCATCAACCAATCGCATCTACAGAATGTAAATGGCCTCTTAGATTACACCAAGTAAATAAGAAAAGGCTGATGAGTTGCATAGCCTATAAGGCAGCTTACTCACAATTGAGATGCGTTCAAAGAGGGGGAACGATGGAGTAAAAGCATGATATTTTTCCTCACGCAAAGTGTAATATGGACAAGCCATCAGATACTAAGGTTCTGTTGGGATATGGAAAATCATCCAAGTCCCTAGGAAAACAACTAAATGAATTAATCCTTACAAGATATAATGTCAGCACTTTGACTTCAACAGAAAAATAATACAACATGGACTGATAGCTCAGTGCAGATGAGGTTAGCAGCTCCAGACTGAGCCACTGACTCCATCTAGTGTGGAAACTGGCTCGAGTAGTAGGGCAGCCAACCTAATCTGCTCGGACAGTCAGGAAGAGATGGTATCAGTAAAGAAAAATAAGGATAAAAAAAGCTCCATCTAGAATTGATGGGGCTGGCAAGAAGAAATAAGAAAAGAAAAGAAGAAAAGAAGAACAAAAGAGAGAGAAGGAGATTTGAACACTCCCTAGGGGTATAAGGAGTGGGAGGGGAGGAGAGGAGAAGGATGAAGGATGAAGGGAGAGAGATAAGAGAAAGGCCTTGAATGCCTTCCTCTCTCGAACCATCCTCCGAGCCATCCCCCCTCCATGTGTGGGCAGCATCCCAGAAGTCATAGAAGAACGCCCCATTATGCGTCTTCTATTCTTCTACATTGTTTGCCCAGTCGGCTTCCATTCTTCTACGCCGAAGTCATCATCAACCTCCATGCTTCGTCAAAGAGTGGCAGACGAGAAGGAGATACGAGGGAAAAAGCAAAGGTCCCGATGCAGCGTGAAGAGGAGGAGGCCCCCTTCGAAACCATTGATAGGCCAAAGGGGGAGAACTTTGCCTTAATTAACCCTCCCCTCGAAAATACGCAAAGGGACTTCAAAGAGAAGGTGGACGTCCTCCCCGAGGTGCAATTATGCCACCCTCCTCATAGAATCCCTCATAATCCTTCGACGGGAATATGCGAAAAGATAGGTCATTCAAAGTTGGGGAAGGCGAGGAGGCGCCAGCTTACCACCTGTGAAACGACCGATCGGCACGCGACCTGATTTTTCAGTAGGAGATCATATGAGATTTTTGATTTGCTAACGTCTGTGGATATAGTAAATCATACTCAGTCAAAGGCGGGAAGGAGAATTAAATTGCGCTCTGAACACCATCGCCATTATATAGAAAGAAAATAATTACATGGAAAAGTTCCAGACAGCCTCAAAAAAGAAAGGAGGCTAGCAAACCAGGTACACCAGCTTAGCAACGATTGTATCGGGAGGCCTAGACAGTAAATTGCCCTTGCTATCGAGTGGAACCCCTCTCAGAGGAGTCGATGCCAGAATGTCCCCCTTATATGTCCCTAGACTTGGGACTACGGCGCTTGGCTCGGTCGGGATCCCCAAATCGACCTCCTCCTCACGTGCCCCAACAGGCCCGATCGAGATTTCTGGACCGATCCCCTCCGTCCCGCACACTCCGATGGGCTCGGAGGGGACCTCCTCGAACAAGGCCGGTAAGGGGATAGAAGATGCCAAGCGATGGGTGCTCACGGGTGGAGACTCCTTAGTCGGGCGAAGAGCCTTTGTTTTCTTTTGCTTCTCCTTCTCAGCGGTCAGGGCCTTCATCGAGGCCAACATCAACCCCTACCTAGGGTCTTTACGTTTAGACCCTCGCCACTCTGTTTCCTCCTCGAGAAGAACATTCTTGCCTTTATCCCGAGCAGAGGAGGAGCCCTCGAGAATCGAAGGGACATCTAGGGCTGCCACATCCACCCGACTGTCGACCTCCACAGGTGCCTAGTGATCCTCGTCGGTGCCACAGATAGGCTCTATCGACCAAGGGTGAACTATCAACAAGATGCCAGCAAAATAATGTGTAAGATCGAGTGCCCAAAGTCCTTACCCTTGGGAGATAACTCTGAGCGGCCATAACACTAGAAATTGGCTGGGGACATGAGATCTGCGGTCGACCGCCTCTGACCCTGAAGGATCTTGATTCCATCCTCAATCTCCAACGAAATCACCGGATGCTTTGCGGGAAGGACAAGGTGATAGTTCGACAGAATGGGAAAATTCCAACTGACACCCTTGCTAGATCCCACCCCAAAATATTGGGTTTTTCACCCTTTGTGTGAGGAATCGTGAGGGGAGAGGGTAATGTAATTTGTTCCCCTCTTGTCCTGAAGGTAATAGAAGCCCTTCCCGGCGTGAGCATGCTCCTTCAACTCGAAGAAGGCATGGAAAAGGTCGAGTGATGTGGCGAGACCGCATAAGCGATAGAGAACGATGAAGGAAAAGATGAATGTGTAGGAATTGGAAACCAGTTGGATAGGAGCCAACTTGTAAAAGGTCAACAGATTGGCAACAAAAAGAGGAAGAGGAAGATGAAAGTTGTGCTTCCAAGCCAAAAGATAAGTGCAGAAAAGGCCTGAGCAAGTGTCTAGACACGACTCATGGGGTTTCGCAGGGGAAAAGAAATACCGCCAAGAAAGTTAGAAGCGAATCTCGAGCTCTTTCACATCCGACTCGATTAGCTCGCTGCGGAGATGATGGCCAGATGCAGGCTTTGAACTTCTTGCCCCCTGCTCAATCTCTTGGATTTCGGCATCGTCAGTATGCTCTGCCATGGATCATGAAGGATAAGAAGGAATGCTGGAATCAGACGAGCTGGTAGGAGGGGGAAGCTGACAGATCGCCTCCATAGTAATCTCTGCTAACTCCGCTGTAGCAACCCTAAATTTTTGAACAAAAAAATCTTATCAAAATATTAAATAGCGACTTATTGAAAGTCGCCAATTAAATAAACGACGCCCTTCAGAACTGGCGTCAATTCATTTTGGAATAAACGGTAAGAATCCTATTTGGAATAAAACAACTAAATAGCGCCCCCTTCAGAGGCGCCAATTACTAAAACGGAGCGTTCCCATCCAGACGTGCGTATTATTGACTGATCTCTCTAAAAGAAATCTCCTACATTTTGTATCATTGGTGTTTAAATGAATTGAGACCTTAAGGTCAACAACTTCCTGAAGTCTGAAAACAAGAAGCTTGAAGGAGGGACTTCTCAGGTTTACTCCTATTGATGCATGTAGTGTACTATGTTCTTATGTCCCTCAGTCTGCTTATGCACGTTCAGGAACATATTTAGTTGATACCCTTCACATCGAGTATTGTGATCAAACAACCGTATCACCTGAGATTTATCCAAAGTAGTCATTGCATAGGAATGGCTAAGACTCAATGAGTAAATGGACACACTTCACCAAAGATGTGAGGTGGTTCGCGTCAAAAGATAATGTCTTGACTAACTCTAATATGGTAGAATTTTTCATTAAAAAAAGGGGGGAGTAGAAGGAGCTTCACAGAGCAATGGCTTTTGTCCACTTAGAAATTCTACCCCTTCACCAATGAAGTGATAGCGGGTCAGGCATGAAGTGGCTAGCTAACTCTGGTCTAAATGAGGCATGATGGTTACCAGCACTGAGTAACTGGGGCACTTGCATCTAACAAATGTTACTCCTGACGTAAAAAGGTGCCAGTTGAACTTGATTGTCAATTCAGCTATTCTTGAAAACCAGAGGTGCATATATACACTATCACTATGCTGACTTGTTTGGTTTCAATACTAATGGTAGCTGATCCTAAGAGGTCACTAGATCTCAATGAGCCAGACTGTAGAGGGTATCAAGGACCTTGGTTCACTCTTGTGCATCAGCTTCCGTAATCTTGAGTGAGCACTCTCGTATTAGCTACTTGAGTTCTACCACTTCTAAAAGTTATTGATTTTAATCCCTCAATTCGTACCCTATTACCATGCAATACTCTTATGCTAGGAGGTATCCGCATTTGAGGATGGTTCAGTCATCTACTCAGACTTATCTTAGAATTGACTCTCTCTTCTGAAATTTTCTCCACATCTCCCCTACATTGCTCATTTTGAAAGCACCCCTCCTATTTTGTTGATGTCAAAGGGGGAGAAGTTATTGATGAGTCATTAACTGTATGAGTCTGCATGCTCGTTTTCAGATAGCTGACATGTCTTCACAGCATAACCTGATGGGTCCTTCATGTAATTAAATTCTTGATTGTGCTTCATGATAGATATGTTAACAATTGTGCTGCATGCGAAAATTAATTTGCTGACAAAACTATGAGCACAATGACTCATAATTGCCATCATCAAATAGGGAGAGAATGTTGGATAAATGATGTTTTGATGTATGTCTCACTATAAGTCATTGGCCAATTAATTTAGAAACTCATGAAACATTCTTTGATTGGCTAGGTATGAAGAAGTTTAACCAAGCCTAAAGGCTGCGTCGACCGCACCTTAGGATGCGCCAATGCATTTGATCACAGGAGGAAGAAAAATTCCAAACGGGTCTTCAGCTGCATCGACCTCACAGCCTCACTACGTCGACCTCATGACCTCTTTTTCAGCGTGGGAATTGAAGGTGTTAACCCATGGTGTCGACCCCTCGCTATTTGTGTTTTGTCGAGCCACACTACATCGACCTCAGGCTCTCAGAGCATTGACCCCAGGCCCTCACAAAAGTCATTATAATCGCATCTTGCAAAGGATGCGTCAAATCCATGGGCTTACTACGTCGACGCAACCAGTATGGAAAGTAAGGGTGTCGACCCCTCGCTATTTGTGTTTTGTCGAGCCACACTACATCAACCTCAGGCTCTCAGAGCATTGACCTAAGGCCCTCACAGAAGTCGTTATAATCGCATCTTGCAAAGGATGTGTCGACTCCATGGGCTTACTGCGTCGACGCAACCAGTATGGAAAGTAAGGGTGTCGACCCCTGGTGTCGACCCCAGTTTGCTTGAGCTCTGTCCCTTCCAAACTTCATCTAACTGTGTCAACCCTATCATATTAGGGCATCGATGCAAGGGGGCATTCCAGAAGGCATTTAACGGCCGATCTTTAATAACTGTGTCGACTCAAGGGAGATGCTGTGTCGATGCACCCAAGGAACCTCTTTAAAACATAGCTAAATATGTGCTTTTTGAAAAATAGAGAGCAAAAATATTTGACATAAACCTCTAAAAACATGATTCTTGAGGTCTAGAAAAGATTCCTAGGACAGTCAACTATCCTTGTCATCATTGGCTTACCATAACGACCTTTTTGGTCAATGGATTGTCAGTTTACAAATGTGGGAAAAGTCACATTCCATGGTAAACACCTTTTTACATCTACCTAATCAGATTGCTATTGCAGAAAGTGCCTGGGGCAGAGCACTGTACCTCCTTATCCGAAGCCAGTCAGGAGGCGACCTGGAAGCTCACAAGGACCAAGAAGCATCTTGTCTTTCTATTATTCAAGGGGAGGTTCCTTGGAGGGAAAATTTGTATTGCTTGTGCCTATAAAATAGAAGCACCCTGTTGAAAGGCTGCCACTGCTGGAGCTGCCATTACTGTTGGTGAAGCCTGGGGAAGTCTTAGATGTGGGAACCAGAGAGAAGTGAAAAAGAGAGTGTCCATCTTGATCCTCCAGAAGAAGGTTTGGGAAGTAGAAGAGAAAGTGTTCAGCCAGCCGTCTCCTTTAGCCATGTTGGTTTTTCAGTCTTGATGTACTTCACAGCCTTGCTAGATTTTCTCTTCCTACTGAAGTTATTTTCTTGTTTCTTCTGATTTGTTTCTAGGTGGAGACCATGGCTTTGGGCTTCTTTCCCTTGGCCTTGGACGTCTGCTTGATCAGTTCAGGGCATTCTCCTTGCATATGTCCTACTTTATTACACTAATAGCAAATAATATTGTCAGAATTTTTGACATTAGTAAGTCTGAGATTGGAGTTTCTACTCACCAGTGGAGCCTTCTTCCTCTTTTGAAAATTGCCTCGTCTACTCAGGAACTTCTTGAATTCCCAACTGAGCAAAGCATGGTCGGCTAAACTTGCCTCTGGAATGTCATCATCATCACTCTCATCCAAACTGTCTGTGCTCTCAGTAGCCTTGAGAGCCACCATCTTCTTTTTCCTTGTGTCTTACTCATTCCTCTTCATGTTTAACTTGTATGTCATGAGTGAACCTATCAAACCGTCTACTGTCATGGCAAACAAGTCCTTTGAATCCTCAATCACATTGGCCTTAGTGTGCCATGATGGGGTGAGAGATCTAATGATCTTCCTAATCAGTTCACTATTAGGGTATTCTTTTCCCAATGATTTTAAGGAGTTGGTTAACTGGGTGAGCCTTGCATACATCTCAAAAATAGTTTTGTTAGGTTACATTTTGAACATTTCATAGTCAGTAGTTAGCATGTTGCCCTTGGAGGCCCTGACTTCAGATGTACCCTCATAAATTAGCTCAAGGCTATCCCATATTTCTTTTGCAGATTTACAAGTGGATGCTCTTGAGTATTCAGTGGGATGGATAGTGCATTGCATGATGTTCATGGCGCTCCAATTGGTTGTAGACTTCTTGACCTGGTCTGGTGTCTAGATGTCATCTAAATGTGGTAAAACAAATGGGCCTCTACTCACAACACACCATATCTTGTGATCCTGGGCACACATGAAAACTTCCATTCGATTATTCCAGTACAGATAATTAGTTCCATAGAAAAATGGTGGTCAGTTGATGGCATGACCCTCAACTATGTAGCTGCGAGAGACATTCCCATCAGATCTCCCTGGGTCGTTGGATCACATCTCGAGGGATCCTAATCAGATACCAATTGTTGGATGGTATGAGAGGATCTAGAGGGGGGGTGAATAAATCCTATATCAAAATTTTCAACTTCTACAAACAAGCTATCACAAGCAAAGTCAGACGAAAGATTAACAGACCTAAAAGATAGGAAGTACTCTAAGATAACGCAAGCCACCTGTGAAGAGGGGATAGAAGAAATGGAGAATGAACCACAATACAGTACTTTAAAGGTGGTTCGGATGCACAAAGGCACACCTACGTCCATCCCTCACCAATACGGTAAGGCTTAACTCATTGGCCAAAAGAGAGACACACACACACGCTGGAAACTAGCAAGACACGGGGACTACCCCCAACACACACATACACACGCACATACGCGGACAAGTCCTCAAAGCACACGGGACAAAGATCCCACAAGAAAGAAATAAAACAGAACAAGAGACCAGACACACACATGTTGCAACTGTAGCTCCACAGTGACAACACTCCACACATAAGGTAATTTGTTGTTGAAAGACAATGACACACAAGAAACCAAAAATAAGAAGTTTCAATCGCAGCTGGCCCGAACAGAGAAGCACTACGAACGATTGTGCTAAATCAATGAAGTAGGGAACCAGGGCTGGCTGGCTGTGGATTCTTCTTCTTCTCTTCACTCTTCTCTCTGATGGAAGACTGAACAAACTCTCCTTTCTCTTTTCTTTTCTCTCTTTCCCACGTTCTGCTCTTCCTGTAGGCCCACTTAGAGTTCCAGCAGTCGCTTCATGCAAGGGAAGGGCGTCCAATATATAGACCTCAAAAAGGTAGAAGTTTTTCCCTCCATTTTTCTTGCAATTTGAGTAGCAGAGATAAACAAAAGGTGGTTTGACCAAAGGAGCCTGTAGAACTTCAATTTCTGTTAGCAGAGAGGACATCCTTTTTCCAGAGATGTTCTTACTTCAGACACAATCTTGACCTGCTGGTGCAAGGGACAGAACTGGCAGTGTGAGAGACCTTTCCATGATATTGTATTGACGGATATCTAGAGTAAAATGTTCCTCTAGACACTTATGATAATAGGGACTATGGGAATGGATTTTATTAAGGTATATTTTTTATTGGTTTATTTGATTTATTTAGTTTATTTATTAGGAGTTTTATTTTAGCGTAGGGTGTGCCAATCACTGAGTGACAAGTTTATTGTGTGCTCGATCTGATTTGGTCAGACGAATGTGAGGTTCATGTCGGGACTCAAAACCCGCCGTACCATAAAGGTTACGATGTTAATTATGTCCCTCCGGAAGAGAGACAACCCTTGATTAACCACCAAAATAGAAAGACCATGGGGCCCATAGAATATATGAAAGATGTAATTACATGCAAGCACACAATCTGGTGGTATTTACCTATTAAAACGGCTCCCAATACAAGACGGAGAACGTAGGTCCGAGGACCACCATCACGCATAGTGAAAGCCTCCGATTGGGCATAACCTGACTTTTTGCTAATCACCATTTGGTATACCAGATAAACTGAGCATGCAAGCATACAAGATAGCAGTATTTAATTTTGTTGTTTATTATTTATGTAATTATTTATTGGTGACTTCGGGGGAGATTTTGGCAACGTCTCTCTTGTTTCGAGAGTTATCAGACCCTTTTATTTTGAGACTGCACATGACGTTACGGTGCACACATATGGACCCATGAGGTGGGTCGAACAGGGCTTCGTGGCCAGTTGTAGCATCAATCATGACCTCCGTTATTGGTGCCGGGAAGTCATCTTTAGGACAAGCTTTATTTATATCTCGGAAGTCAACACATATCCGGATCCATCCATTCTTCTTCTTCACGCGCATAATGTTAGCTAGCCACGTGGTGTATTGATTTTCTTCAACAAAATCCACATTAATGAGCTTGTCCACTTCTTTGCATATCTGTGTGATGAGCTCTGGCCTTTTGCACTGCGGCGACTGCTTCATCGGCTCAGCTTCGGGGCTTATTGCTAGCTCATGTTGAGAGCCAACAGGGCTTAGTCCTGGCATTTCCTTGTAGGTCCAGGCAAATCAATCCTGGTATTCTCGCAACAGCTGGATATGCAGCTTCTGTTCTTTAGTAGACAACTGGGCACTGAGGAAGGTTGACCTAGGGTCATCCTCATCTCCCAGGTTGACTTCTATCGGCTCGTCGACTGTAGCTTGGCCTCCATCTTCTATCTCTGGGGGCGCGGACTGAAGGTCGACAAAGTCTGGAATATCATCTTCAAGGTCACAGACCTCGATCTCTTCATTTGGTTTTATTAGGGCTTCAGTAGGGATCCACACCCTAGCCAGCAGCAGTTGTGTGGATTATTCTGTGAACAAATCCACTGCCATTGTAGTTTCGAGGGGTGAATTGACAGCTCCATCCCCCACAGATAGGCTTGTAGTCATAAGAGACTAGTGGTGGTTTATTGTTGAGCCGGAACGACATTGGACCTTTGCAGTAGAAGCTGAGAAGGTCTCGCCTTCTTGAATCACCATGTCCTCGGTTGAGGTGGCCTTTTCCTTCCTAGCAGCATTTATCTCCTGATCGGAGTCAGCGGAGGCTTCCCCGATTGGCATGGGAGGTGTTGAGTTCATCATCAATGGATGTCCGCTGGAGGGAGAAGTCCTTGTTTCTTCAACATCTTCGGCTTCGCTACTGCTAGCCATGTCGAATTTGGCTTGAAGGTCCGCTTCTTCAGGATGGACCTGTTCCCAGCATCGGCAAGGAGTCATGGCCTCTACTTCTTAGTCTCTTGGTCGAGCCAGTTCAGAATATTCAGCTTCTGTTGGGCATTCGTCAAAGGTTGCCCCAGTGGGTCGTCTTCAGCAGGATAGAAACTGGAGATGGTGTCCACCTCATAGCACCCACTGTAATAATATTCTTTAAGGGTGAAGCCCAGCCCTGGGTGCTGAGAGACGCGTCTCAGTTCTTTCTCCAGACTCACGGGATACCACATCTTCTAGAATGCTTCTTTATCCTTGCACGACTGGTCAGAGGGGATGTGTTGCTTCTGGAACATCCTGGCCATCCGATTTGTCGTGAACGCTAGACCTTGGATGGGAACTAACGGGTTCTCTATATCTTCAGGCAGATGACAATCTGTGTCTTCCCGGGTAGGGTGCTCTTCAGCTGTATAGAAAAAGCTACTGGGGCCATCCATCTGTGCTACCTCCCAAGCTTTGAAAGGCTCGACAGTGGGATTATCGAGGCCAGGAATTGGCTTAGTGAGGCCTTCTGGGACCCCTATGTAGTCGTGCTGCTGATCGACCTTGACTTCATTGGCTTTGGGGTATATCGCGGGAGGTGCTATCCTGCCTACATCTCTGGTGATGGTAATATGAGAGACCGCCTTGGGCTTGATATATCCGCATGGCGGTGGTGGGAACCAGTTGTCGCCGGATGTGCTTTTTGATGGCCCGGCAGGGGTCTTGTCTTCAGAGGTCTTTTGAGACTATTTTGTATATAGATAAGCATCTACCAGGTGACATTCAAACACTTCAAATGGGTGGAGGTCAGCAAATATCCTCCCCTCCTTGCCTTCAAGGCTATATTTGATGCACTGATAGAGCGTAGAGGGCACCACCATATTTTCATGTAGCCACGGACAGCAGAGTAGCGCCTTGTACGAGGTGCAGGAGTCGATGACATGGAACTGCACCCTCGTAGTAAAATCTGCCAGAGTAAGTGTGAATTCTGCTGCTCCCAGCGATACTTCACACTTTTGGTTGAAGCCGGCGATACGCATATCTCAGACTTTATCGAGGTGTACGTTGAAGTGGTGCCTCTCATATATTCTCTAGGGCAGAATGTTGATAGCCGCACCGGGGTCAATCAGAATCCTATTCAGCTCTCGCCCATTCAGGTGTCCCTTCATGTATAATGGCCTGTTATGGCTGATAGTAGGGAGCAACATGTCCTCCTGAGTGAAGGTCATGTTGGCCTCTGGTAGCGCTTCACCCAAGCAGGTCTCATAGTGAGTAGGCATCTGCAAAGCAGTGATGATCGCCTGTCGGGTCTCTTCGCTCAAGGAAAGGATCTCCTAGATTGTAAATCTTGCAGGGAGCTTCTTGAGTAGCTTCATTATCCTGCTTCTAGCTCGGACATTTGATAGCTTCATCTCATCTACCCATGTAGGCTTGGGAGAGTCTTGGGCTGCGGTCCCTGATGGACCTGCCTCATCTGGCTCAGATTCTGTGCCTTTCTGCTTGGTGCCAGGTTCTTGCTGCCCTTCATCGGCTGCTACTGGGCAAGCTTCTTCTGCATCTGGAGCTTCGGAAGACTGCAGGAGTTGCAGGTGAGTATACTCGGTTTCAGGGTCGGCACCCTGGCATTACTACTTTCCCTTAGACATTTTTACAAATTCCAGAAAGGAAGGGGTTGTGTTGCCCCCACTCTTGTTGTAAAGGCCATACCTGGGACATGACCCCTGTCAGGACCACTTTCTACTATGATTAAATGGGATATGATCCTAGAATAGTACTATGTGTAAAAAAGTTAACCAGAGCCAATAGGAATGCAGAGTGCAAGTTATCCCTCTCTAAGGGTCATTAAATGCTCAGATTTTTGGAGATCAAAAGTGGTCTTTGTCAAACACTTTCTGTCTGCTGTCAAATTAGATGGAGTCCAAGAACACTCTTCCTTGTCCCTGCCAGACAAATTGAAGGATAGAATTTTAGAGGAAAAATCTCCTCTACTAGGCACACATATCCAGGCCTAGTGCTACACCATGTGGCCTACTTCAACAGTATAAAAGAGCAAGAGCAGAGAGGCACAAGATGCGGCTGGAAGGGCGGTTAGTAGGTATCCTTGGAGAAAAGAAGAAGCCAGTAGTAGTGTGTGCTTACAAGTGAGGAAGAAGAAGAAGAAGATGATGATGATAAAAGACTTACCTTAAGCTCTCTTCATCTCAGTAAAAGGACTTCTTGCATCCATCATAAAACATCACTCTTCTTATCTGAAGTTTTTCTTCAGTCTTGTTTTTTTTGATCTTGTTTAAAGAAACATTGATCCTTCCCTACAGGTGTGTGTAGGAAGACAGATGGAGGTGTTCTCCAGCTTGTGATGTTTTAGTCGCTACTTGGTACTGTAGGAAGACAGACAGAGTGCTTCTCGTGTCTATGGGAGGCCAGTTATGCCATTTGCAGTGTTTATAGTGGTGTAGTGCGGAGGCACTAGTGAAGCCTCTCTTGGTTTAAGTGAGGGGTGGACGTAGGACTCGGATTTGAGTCTGAACCACCTTAAAATCTTTGTTCATGTGATTTGTTTGTGTGTTTCACATGCGCTAGATGTTTGCTTAGGCCATAGCTCATCCTTAATCTTGCTTCCTGCATTTTTGGTTCTTGCCTTTCGAACAAGTTTCTTTTATTCCGCTGCAATCTATTTGTATCTGGAAAATGAGGGGCAGATCTATTCACCCCTCCCCTTTAGATCAGCCTTTCGCACACAACACTCCAGACTGAAGTGGCATGAGCCTGGGTGGGTCCTCTAGGAGTCCCTGAGAAAGAGATTCCTCATGGGGACGAGGGAAATCATAGGAAGACATGGTGAGGTCAAACAAGAGATTAAGATTGGAGGTGAAGGAGGAATTGCCCCTAGGAGATTAACCTATGGATTTGAAGCAACTCTACATGCAATGTGGCACCTATCAAATGAAGACAAACACAAACAATCGCCAATAAGTAACTAAGCAAGATGACCCCAACAAAACAATATGCAAATAAGAAAGGGATGAGAGACAACCAAGGTCAACCAAGTTATGATGATGCAAAAAATTTTATTTATTTTCCCTTTAGAACCTTAGTGATTTCAATAAAACGTTCTCTCGAACAATAGGTTCTTAATGGGAAAAGATGGTGGGAACTTGGTTAACTCTGGGCATAAACTTTCCTTCACTTATGCAACCTAGACACGAGGTGACAAAGGTACAATCAGCCCGGCGTCTGTGTGGTAATCCACGACTCACGGGGACTTATGGAGGTCCCAGATGTGGTCACCTAGTCGACCCCAAGGAATATGGAGGCGAGAGGATCACACACCAAGATAGAAATGCAACTACGATATGAAAGAGTAATGATCCTATATGCACTGGAGTGCATGCAATTTCTAGCCTAAAAGCTAACAAATAATATGTAAACAATGATATAAATATGTGCTACAACAAGGGGGGAGACCAGATAGCATCCAGGAATAATAAGAAATCAGCAAAAATGTAGAAATAATAGTAATCCTCGGGTTGCGTACTTGGACTGGAGAAACGATCGCCTAAGGACTGCTAAAGAGATAAGGCGGTCTATCGCTAGAACCTTTTAAGTCGTAAATGGTCGGGAGGAGACTGCCAGGGAACCAGAGAGAAGAAACAATAGGAAATAAAATGGGAAATCTGAGAAAAACACAAGGTAAACTGGGAAAAACAAACCAGAGCAGGTCTAACAATCACTCAACATGATTGGCACTAGATGTCCCACTGTGATCCTCAAAAGACTGTGAGATGTGGATATGTGAAGTGGTGCGAGAGATGTGAGTTATGAGATATGATGTGTGACATGTGCTAACTCAAGCAAGCAATAACATCAGGTATAGAGCATGCGGGTATGTCATCTCAATAGGGCAAAATAAAGTAAAAGAAAGAACTAAACACGTGCCGTGGGCATTGAGCAAAGGAAGGAATAAAGTAAACATACACCGTGGGTGTGGAGCAACTAAAAGAGCAAAGGAAATAAGAAGAGATGGAAGAATATGATGATAAATACCCAAAGAAAAAAGATGTGATCGTCACCAAAGTAAATAATGCAACAAAACTACACTACGTACCTTGGAAAGAAGTCGAGTGAACTACACTCGCCCGCGGGAGAGAAAACCAGGTGTAGACGCGAAAAATGATCCTGATGGGACCACAAGGAAAAGAGAAACGATCGCCCGATAGACCGCAAATAAACCCAAACGGTCTAGCGACAGCCGCTAGGCGCACCCAGAAAAGTGATATGTGGAACTTGAATCTCGACCCCTCTTGGCCGGCTAGAAGAGTTGGGCCTCGTGTAGTGATCTCTGTAGACCTGGAAGAGAGTGTAGACACAAAAGAAAGAAACCCAATTAGCCCTGGCCAAGTGCATTATCTATAAAGTTTGCATATCTGAGTGATAAGTTTTGGTCTCATGCACCGTGGTGACTGCTTTATTGGCTCTGCTTCAGGATTTATGGCTAGCTCATGTTGTAAAACTATGGGGCTAAGTCCTGGCATCTCCTTGTAAGTCCAGGCAAAGTAATTCTGGTATTCTTACAACAACTGAATGTATAGCTTCTACTCTTCAGATGACAGTTGAGCACTGAGAAAGGTTGGCTTAGGGTCATCCTCACTTCCCAAGTTGACTTGTATCAAATCATCAACTGTGGTCGGGCCTCCGTCTTCTATTTCTGGGGATGTTGGCTGAAGGTCGACGAAGTCTGGAATATTATGTTCAAGCTCAAGCGCCTCAAGCTCTTCATTATGTTGCCCCCGGACACTGTCAGGAGCTTCCAACCTAGCCAGTGACGGCAGTGTGAGCTAGTCTACCAGCGGGCCTTCTACAGTTCTGGCTTTAGCAGATGTGCCAGTAGTTTCAATTTTCGCTGGTATGTTGGTAGCCTTGAAGGACTGGCAGTTATCTAGTGCTGAGTTGGAGGAACGGCATTTCAACTCTGTAGCACATGAAGGTGATTCTGCTCCCGCGTCTCCTTGAATCACTATGTCTTTAGTGGAGGTGGCTTGTTCTTTTCTGGTAGCAGGCATTTCCCGATCGGCCTCAGTAGGAACTTCCTTGATCAGTCCGAGGGGTGCTGATATCACTATCAAGGGAGGGCTGCAGGAGAAAGAAATCCCTGCCCCTTCGGTCTCTTCGGCCTCGCTGCTGCTGGCCATGTCAAATCTGGCTTGAAAAGTCACCTCTTCAGGGTAAACCAGTTCCCAGCACCTGCAGGGAGCTACAGCTTCTGATTCTGGGTCTCTCGATTGAGCCGACCTGATATGTTCAGCTTCCACCGAGTATTCATCATAAGTTGCCCCCAGTGGACTATCTCTTCTTGAGAAGAAAGCGGAGATGGTATCCACTTCATAGCGCCCACTGTAATAATATTCTTCAAGGGTGAAGCCCAACCCCAGATTTTGGGAAACATGCCTTAATTGTTTGTCTAGACTGGCAGGATATCAAAGTCTTTTGAATGCTTCTTTCTCCTTGCGGGGCTGGCCGGAGGGGATATGCTGCTTCCGGAACATCTTAGCCACCCAGTCAGTTGTGAACGTTAGCCCCTGAACAAGGACTAACGGGTTCTCTATATCTTCTGGGAGATGACAATCAGTATCCTCCTGAACAGGGTGCTCTTCAGCCGCATAGAACAAGCTGTTGGGGCCTTCAGACTACACTACCTCCAATGTCTTGAAAGGCTCGACAGTGATATGGTCTAGGCCGAGTATCGGCTTGGTAAGACCCCCAAGGATCTTGATATGGCCATGATGTTGGTCGACCTCGGCTTCATTGGCTTCAGGGTAAATGGCGGGAGGTACAGCTCTGCCCACGTCCCCTGTACTGGCGATGTGCAACACCATCTTGGGGCTCACATATCCCGGTGGCGGTGGTGGTAACTAGTCATCACCGGAGGTGCTTTTTAGTGCTCTCGCTAGGGTCTTGGCTTTAGGAGTCTTCTGTGCCTACTCGGCATATAAATAAGCATCGAGCAGATGACACTCGAACACTTCAAATGGGTGGAGATCAGTAAATATCCTCTCCTCCTTCCCTTCCAGACTATACTTGACGCACTGGTGAAGCATGGAGGGCACCACCATGTTTTCATGTAGCCAAGGATGGCCAAGCAACGCTTTATATGAGGTGCGAGAGTCAATGATATGAAACTGCACCCTCATAGTAAAGTCCGCTAGACTAAGTGTGAACTCAGCTACTCCTAGTGATACTTCACACTTTTGGTTGAAGCTGGCAATACGCATATCTCTGACTTTTTTGAGGCACACGTTGAAGTAGTGCCTCTGATATATCCTGTAGGGCAAGATGTTGACAGCTGTGCCAGGATCAACCAGGATTTTGTTCAGCTCCCATCCATTTAGGTGTCCTTTCATGTACAGCAGCCTGTTGTGGCTGATAGTAGGGAGTAGCATGTCATCCTGAGTGAAGGTCATGCTGGCCTCCGGCAATGCTTCAGTCAAGCATGTTTCATATTGAGTAGGCGCCTGCAAAGCAGTGATAATCGACTATCGGGTCGATTTACTCAGAGAAAGGATCTCCCAGATTGTAAACCTTGTCGGGAGACTCTTGAGTAGCTTCATTATCCTGCTTCTAGCTCGGACATTAGACAGCTTCATTTCTTCTGCCCACTTAAGCTTGGAAGGGCTTTGAACTGCGGCCTCTGATGGGCCTACTTCATCAGGCTCCGACTCAACATCCTTCTACTTATCATCATCTTCTTGCTGCCCTTCATTGGCTGCTGTTGGGCAAGCTTCATTTTCATCCCGAACTCTGGAAGGTTACTGGGGCTGCAGGTGGGTACCCCTGACTACAGGGTCGGCATCCTGACACGGCTGCTTTCCCTTTGACATCTTCAGAAATTCCAGGAAGGAAGGGGTGGCAGTGCTGCCCCTACTCTGGCTGTAAAGGCCTGACGGAGGAGGGATTTTGGTGCGGACACCCGAGCACATGAGCGGTCTGGGTCAGGGAGCTACCGGTACCGTACACGGAGCACCACGCGAGCCACGACAGTTTTCATTTGGCTCGGATACAGTCAGGAGACTCCCCCTTGAGTCTTCGTATTTATCATATTTATTTGGGCTTTATTTGTATGCTATGTGTGCTTATAACAAGACTTACTATACTATCTAGACTCAAGAAAATAAAAAGACAGACTCAGGTCTCTAGAGCATCCAGGTTCACTTGATTACGCTGACCCGATCTTAATTGTAAACGTTCCATCTACCGCGTTACCTGAAAGGATGGGAAAATAGGGGTGAGCAAGAAGCTCAGTAGGAATTACACTCTATTATCAGGCATAGTTTAAGTAATTAAACATTTCATGAATATGCAAGAATAATGCAAGAAACTCAAATACGCAAACTAAGCAACCAACAAGATCAGAAGATAATCGATAGATGAATGGAATGGAATATTTGCAAGTCGAGATGTCAAGCACCATTAATAATGATTTCTCAATAAATGGCCATTTCAAGTCAAATCAAGTTGAGTCATGTCACACAGGCAAGTACTTCACGCTTTCAAGCATGAATAGCAAGTTGCACGAGAATGTGGAATGTCATAGACTCATACGTTAGATAGTACTCCGTGACAATGCCACACCTAGTCATTTCACCTCCCTGGGGTACAAGTACCCTTTGGGTGCTCCTCCAAGGATCAGATTGGGCCCTTAATATGATTGCCTTGCCATTGATTTTTTTGGATCATAGATCCCACGAAATCTAGACATCCACGGATAATAATGGCCAAGAGTTCCAAGATCAAGCTCATGAAACTAACTTCTAAAATCAAGAGAAATTCCAAGGAATGTTGGAACAGATGCCATGTGGAATGACCAGAAGGTCCTAAGTGAACATGTATCAAAGCAAGACTTCGTAGTCCAAGGCCATCCTTGATACGACTGCTATTACAATAAAAATGAAAAAACACATTCAATCTCAAGGTTAGCAGTCAACAATTGGGCCACTAGGGTGACACGGACGGTCTAGTTATAGACCGCATAAGGTGGAGTATTACAAGGCTTTCAATTGGACAAAAGAAGGACCTCAATTCATCTTGCGACAGAATGGGTCCAAACCAGAGTTCAGCCCCCGAAGCCAAAATCAATAGAGAGGACTTGGTCAGGTTAGAATTGACTGGGTTCAAGAATAATCTGACTAACCCAAGCCCATTACTAATCAGGCTAAGGAAAGAGTAGCGGTCTAACCCTGGGCCGCGAAGGATCTCTTAGCGATCTCCATGTGGGCCGCTAAGGGTTCAGATAGTCTGAATATTGGACTGGCCCAAAACACGAATCCACGGGTTTAGGTCTTTGGGGTACAACTCGCCCGGCGTCCTAGTGGGAATCCCAGGCTCACGGAAACTTACGGAGGTCTCATAATAGTGGTCCTAGTCTGACGGAAGGAATATCCGGCGGAGAGTCCCAACTATTACAAGATTGAGGCTATATAAAACACGAAAAACGGACATGGTGCAGTCAGTCAATTCCACCGGAGTGGCATGACTGTCAAACAAGGATATCAGAATCACACTATAAACAATTTAAATAGCATGGTTTAAGATTTACAAGATTAATAACCAATCTTTTACCAATTTTCACTTGACCATTTAACTTATGATTATCACAGTAAACTTTCATGTAGATAATGAAAATTTAATGTCTATAACCATGGTACAAGATTAATACCAGGTTCTACATAGTTACTGGTCAAAATGTCATGCTCAATAGGGTAAGTTTCTGGCTAAAAATGTATAAAACTAGTTTAAAATCTCACTACTAGAAGCCACAAAATAGTCTATATATGGGCCACCTAAAGGGGACAAATGGTCTATCAATGGGCCGTTTATTATTAGAATATATACATATATATATTTTATTATTTTGAAAACGTAGGGCTTGAAGCAGTCTATCGTTGGGCTATCGGAACAAGTTAAATGGTCTATCATGCGACTGCTAATTATCTAGCGATCCCTGGTAGGACAGTTTACCCAACCCGAGACTTGCCGACGGCGAACCCCATCATACCATGACAAAAATCTTGATTCCGTACGATAAAGTAAACAAAAATTAGGGAAAATACTGCCACTAGAAAGATCATTCAAAACCTCATATGATCTCATGCTTCAATTAAAGTTTAACGTGACTTAATTAAACATAAAACGAGTTAACATGGAAATTAACCTTTCGGGTATACCTCTGAGTAATCAATAAAATTTGAACAACATGATGTATGAGAATTAGGTAATTAGGTATCAATGGAAAGAGCTCTCAGAGACGAGAAAGATGGTATATTTAGTTATTAATTCAGCCTGAGAGATACCTACCTTTGATCGATGGAAAGGGGGATGAAGAAAAGGGGTCGCCGGAACCCTAAATGCCGCTGCTAGATTGCCTAAATTCATCCTCGTCCAGCCACGATCGATCGCGCCACCCGCCGCTGGAGCAAATAGGGTTTTCAGGGATCGAAAGCCCTCCATTTATAGGGTCAATGGACGCTTCTAGTGATCGAATTTGGGTAGAGAGTCCAAAGAGGGAAAACGATGAAAAATTAGGGAAAGTCTCTTATCCCCCGTCGCCGCCGCCGATGGAAGGCTCTAGAATTAGGGTTTTTAGAGGGAAAACGATCTCCTATAACTGGGCTAGGGTTTGGCTCCATTTAGGGCTCAATTGGGCTAGAATTAAGGTCCAATTAAGGATGTTTAATTTGCTCCTTTTAAAACAACAATTTTTAGCTTAAATCGTGAAATTGGGCCTTAAAAAATTTTATTCTGGTCCCATCCTGAAGACAAAGTTGTGGAAAATTAAATTTTACACAAGATAATTGACCTGGAATTATAATACATAATACACATTTATATCGTGATATCTCCACTAACTCCACTAAACACTCATCACAAGTACAATTAATACTAGTTAAACGTACGTCAACCTCATCTGCTGTTGCGCCCACCATCTGAACACAATCCATCCAACAGATCCACATCTACAAGAACATCGCCAACGACATCGACAACCATGGCTGTCCCAGCGACAAGTTCTTCGACCCCTCTCCCGCGGCAGCATCATATAAATGTGACCATGAAAAAGATGAGAAAAAATATATGTCACTTTAATGCCAATTTTTACATTTATATGTGAACAATTGATCGAAAAATAAAAAACATGACTACTTAATTACTACGGGCATGGCACCATATATCCATAACTACTAGGGTCTGCCAATTTGGCAATGATATGGTTAAGAACTTGGGCAAAGGCAAGTGTGTCAACGTATGAAATCATGAACTCTCCCCACCCAAGAAGAAAGGAGAGGGAAAATGGAAAAGCTTAAAACTATGGCACTGATACTCAATCATTGATACACTGAATTGCTGAGAAAGACACTAACAAAAGGATGCACCTCCAAGAAGTCAAATGAAGTATCAGAGATAAATCAAAACCTCAACTCTACGTAGGAACCAGCAGCAGCAGCAGCTTAACATAGTCACCGAGCTGAACAACATGCATCAGACCCTTATTTGCATCAAACTAAAAGAAATTTGAATGTATCTTTACAAATATGAAATTTATTGCACTCAGACTCAGATGTATCATTCTACTGTATTCTTACCAATCTGAAAAATTATTGGACTCAGATTCAGATGCATCTTTCTTTTTGATATCTAAATAGAGTTGGGTTGGAACCAAGTACATCAGATCCAAAGTCAAACTTTATAGCC
This sequence comes from Amorphophallus titanum, assembly GCA_024336825.1. NCBI lineage: Eukaryota > Viridiplantae > Streptophyta > Magnoliopsida > Alismatales > Araceae > Amorphophallus > Amorphophallus titanum. Next base: position 29,306,129 of record JANBPO010009603.1, read on the forward strand.
ACATGCATGCAATGCAATGAAATACCAGTAAACATTTCCAATAGTTCAACTTACCCAAAAGGATAGGCAGATATGCATCTGAATCAAAACCAAATTAGGTAGGAGCCAGAGTTTACATTATTTGAAGGAGTTGAAGTCAGTTAGATGCACCAAGCGCAACTAAAATTTGAATGGAAACTGTTGAGTCCAAATATAGCTTATGATGATCCACTAGGAGTGCACAAGATCAAAACATAAAATTGACCCAACTGTGCATCGGATCAAAACATAAAATTGAACAACGGATATTAAATGTGACTTCACGAAGCTAACATAAATTCTATAGTTTCTGATGTTACCTAGAGTTGGAGTTATGATTTATAGACTCTACCATGAACATGGATTGAAAATTTGGTGTCCATTTGGAATTCAGAATCAGATTCAGTTGGTGGCCGATGGTATGCTGTGATGCTTGTCAGCGTATTCAATATTAGTAGTACCAACATTGAGGATATCTATGACAACATCAAATTTGATCCGTTAGAAGAGGAAGGACAAAGCAAGGTCAGATGTGAATTTTAATGTCGACAGAAATATATGGTAAAAATGATCAAATAATAGAAGCATCATCCAAGATCTCAACTCATAGAGTAAAGAGCAGTGAACCATAAAAAAAGTGATAACATTCAAAAGGAAACCTCAACAAATACCATGTGGTCAAAAAGAATAGAATGATAATTTTTCTCCCTTGCATACATAATTCATTATGGCCTTAGCACACTGTGACCCAAGTTAGATAGAGTAATCAATTTTCGATGGTGGGGTGGGCTCAGTATGGATTTTGTGAGTACGTGTATTCATCTTGTCATGTGGGGTTGTCACTAGTAGGAAAGCAAGATTTTGTTAGTGATAATGAACATCATATTACATACCGCAATTGCATCCGCCCAAGCACCCTCCTCTGGTGGCACGGGTATCTTCGTGACATCATTCCAACCCCAACCAATGCATGACAACAACATTTCGAGTGTATGGTATTGCTTCTTCAAGTTCTTCCACCGGTTTTGCAAATTGATGGTGTCTACCCCTTTCTTCGTATGAAGATTGAATGGGCCCACAATGTCATTCCAAACATGTTGATTGAATGTGCCTTGGTTGCACATATGCTTGTGGTATTGGTCAAGCAAAAGGTCTAGCAACACGTTATCTTGCTTAGTCGTGAAGTTGGTTACTCACGAATTTCCCTTATTATCTGCCATGAGCTTCTCTATATGTAGGAAGCTAAGGAATGTAATGCTCACAAATAGATTATGGTACCAAGGTCATCCATCAACACCAACCATGGATTGACCAACAATGATGATTTTCATGCAACTAATTGTAGTTAGCTTATTGCAAGATGAGTAGCTTTATTGGTGTTGTTAGTTTCCTACAATCATGATTTTCATACATCAAATTTGAGGTTCAGTAATGAATGGATATGGACATAGAAATTGAGATGAATAATAAGATGAACCAGTGAGAAATAGCGGAGTCATGGACAACATAGGCAGTCCATCCCAATTTCAGGTCCACCTAGACATTCCATCCAACATAAGGTACCCGATGTCCCTATTCTTTAGAATTTAGTTAGGGGACTATCCATAAACCACAAAGCCCAACACAATGACATTACAAGTGTAATTATTTCACTTTACAAATGAATAATGAGGCCAAGATTAATTGGTGATCTAGAAACTATAACTGAAGCTTTAAGATGGGGTAAGATGAGTTTATTACATGTGTAAATATTTCACTTTCCCATTTCCCCCCTTTCCCCTTTATAAATGAAACTTTAGGACCGTAAGGAGAAAATCCCATTCCACTTTATCGTATGCCTTCATCATATCTAATTTGAAAATAAGGTTATGGCCTCTGATCTTCTTGTTGAGATCCTTTACCAATTCCCTAGCCAGAGCAGCATTATCAAGGATGAATCTGCCTTTAACGAATGCTCCTTGCTCATCAGAAATGATGGTAGGGAGGATGTCCGTAAGACGATCAACCAAGATCTTAGAAATAATCTTATAGCAAAAATTGCAGAGACTAATGGGGCGAAATTCACTAAAGGTAGAAGGGTTCTCGACTTTAGGAATGAGCGCAATAAGGCTGGAGGAGATGCCCCGGGACAAGGAGAAGTCCCAGAAGAAGCCCTAAACAGCAGCAATAATACCCTGAGAAATAATGTCCCAACACGAGGTGAAAAAAAGACTGGTCAAACCATCCGGCCCAGGTGCTCCGTTGCCATTCAGGCCCCAAACAGCCTTACGGACTTCAGCTTTTGAGGGGGCATCACACAGCTCTTCGTTTTGGGCATTATTGATAATGGTGGGAATAACCTGTAAGATCTCCTCATCAGTGGAATGCGGTTCAGAGGAAAGGAGCTTTTGAAAGAAATCAGCTGCCTCCATCTGCAAGGTATCTTGGTTATCACACCAAGCCTCATTAATCTTCAACCAGTGGACCTGTTTCCCTGGACAACCGAGTGGTAGAAGGTCGTATTCCTATCGCCATTAGTCAGCCATCCCATCCTCGCCTTTTGGGACCAAAATAGCTCATCACAATGGAGAGCCCTCCTAAGGCAGGCATTCACCTCATTAAGGGCCATTCTAGCAGTAGCCGTGGGGTCGCTATCGAAAGCACATTGAAGAGAAGAGACCTTGGCCTCAGCGTCTGTAGTATTTTTCTTGATATCCCAAAAATAGACTTGTTCCAAAGTTTCAGGGTTGACTTAACCTCCCGGAGCTTATTTTGTAGGGTGACGAGGGGGTTTGGGTTGGAGACACCATTCTTATTCTTGGCTTTGGAGACCACCTCAAGAAAGGATTGGTGAGTGCACCCCATGGATTGGAACATAAACCTGGCCAGTGGCTTCCCAATCGTGTTAACCTCCAAGAGGAGTGGGGAGTGGTCAGAGGGCCGTCGGGAGAGATGCTTCACAGAAGACCCATGGAGTGTATCCAGCCAATGAGAATTGAAGAGAACATGGTTAAGCCTAGCCTTAATCACTGCAAGCCCAGTTCTATTATTAGTCCAAGTGAAAGGGGAACCAATATAGCCAGCATCCAATAGGCTAGCGGCCAAGATAAAAGACGTAAAGTCCAGCATGGAGTGCACACAGGTAAGGCGACCCCCAATCTTCTCCGACGGGGTAGTGATGCAGTTAAAGTCACCGCCGACCACCTAAGGAATGGAAACATTCATAGAGAGATCTAAAAGGGAGTCGAAGAGAGCTCGATGATCAGCCGAGAGACAGCTACCATAGACAGCCGTAATATAGTAGGAGGCCGTGTCATTTTTAAGAATACTAACTGTAATATGCTGGTGAGATGTACTATGAACCCAAAGGGAGATATCCTGGTGCCAGAACAACCAAATTTTAGAATCCTCATCATCATTGGTAGTAATAGAATCCATGTAGAGATATCGGCGGATGGAGTCTATGCGACTGGATGAGAGCTTCGGCTCAGAAATAGCAACTAGTTTAAGCCGGTAAGTGCTGATAAGATGCTTGAGGGTGCGCTTAGAGGCAGAATTAGCAACTCCTCTAATATTCCAAAAAATAGTAGGACAAATCATGAGGAGGAATAACCCGACGAGACCAATGCAGCCTTAAGCTGTGATCTGGTGTGAATACCCTCTTTATTAGCCATCAGGCCTACCTTCTTTAAGGAAACAATAGGCATAAGAGCATTTTCGGTGAAAGCAATCCGAGCAACCACTAGTGGATCTAGAGCAGTTGGAGGAGGAAGGGTATCTAGACCTGCCCCATTTGACACACTGTGATAGATTTCCTTGTGGGACTTGGAGTCCGGCGCAGAGGACGATGAGGGTAAAACTAAGCCATGCACGTCACCCGGGCGGACTGCCACAGGCTGCACGCCAGACCCATCAGGTCTTAGGCTAATCTCATCGACTAAATGACACTACTTCTGAACATCACCCGCAGTTTCTAGAGCGGTAAAACCAGTAGAGGGCGAAGGGAGCTCCTGACCCCCCACTTCATGGCCATCTGGAACAATGACAGTGCTAGAAAGATCTTGGTTCACCAATGACTCCTGATGACAAGATTGGGTAAGTCCCAGCATGTCTGGTGGATTCTGCTCTTTGATACGCCAAACCTTGGCAGTTTGGGCTACAGGCTCCGCCAATGGGGACGAACCATCTTGAGGAATAATGGTGGCAGCTTGAGCTGCTAAGCCAGCTTTCTTAAGTTTCTTATGGCATTCGGATTCCTTATGCCCTAGCTTGTGACAGAAAGCACACAGAGCAGGAACTTTATGATAATTAATCTTCTGCCAAAACCCATCGCTCCTACAGCCGATCCATAGACGATCTGGCTTATGCTTAGATATGTCTAACTCGACACAAACTAGGGCTTCCTTGGTATGCATGAGGGTCAAAGTCTGTTCGTGAATACGAAGGACTGGGCCGAGCGACCTCCTTCTAATCCTCCCTACACCCGATGAGCCTAATGCTCTCCATGAATTAGAATTGCTTATCTCGGGTAGTATTAGACCTCTTGTTCTCAAGAAACACTGCCACTGATAATATGAATCAGGATGTGTGATATGTGAACATCAAAAGAGAATAATTCATCCTCATTGCGTGGTCCAAACGAAGAGGGAAATCAGGAAAGAAATGAAATGTTCATTAAATGAGAGCATGTTATCAGACCTGCTGGGACTATCCCAAGGGGCATCGTTATTGCCGTCCGCCAATCGCCTCTTTGTAGCAGTCCATTGACTACCTACCATGGCATCATTGAAACGTAAGAGCACCAAAAGGGGAAGGAGATGGTAGAAACTTGGACAGACTGGAGGTAGCAGAAAATTGAACAAACAAGAAGTAGAAATTCGAATAAGCAAACAGCCAGCCTTCCCATCTTAGAACCCCAGCTCAGTGCAATTAACTATGCACATGCAACTGCAACACCGGCTTCTGTTTTGAGAAGCTGCCTTCCGTGTTCCCTTCAACATGCCTTACACATTGAGGGCCGCTTTGTTTCCCGCGTGGGGTGGCTTATTCGCGCCGATGGGGGGGGGATGGGTGTGAGGAGAAAATTGCGGGGTCCACAATTTTCTCTCGCATCGGTTATTTAATCTACTCATCCTAACCCGTAAACAGAGGGGCCCTGAAATTTAAGACATACAGAGATACATAGTAGAGCGGTGCACCGGCAACAATCGGGCGTAAAATAATCCCTAGCATATCTCAACTGATACTATCTTTGTCACTTAAGTATAAGCATGAAACTTAATAACCTACATGCCCCGTTCTTCATAATCCCTAGAGTATCTCAGCTGACACTCTCTTTGTCAACTAAGTACAAACATGAAATTTAGTAACCATGAAGTCAGAGCACCCAATATGGGCGTAGAAGCCCAGTTGTTCATATTGTTTCTCTATGGTGACAGCCGGGAAATAAGCAACAAAATGGGTTACTAACCTCACCGAGAAAGGCTAATTCCAATTCCAACAGAGCTTGACATTTGAACAACAAAATGGGTTACTAACCTCACCGAGAATACCATCTCCACTCACACAAACAATCCCATCGTACTCCATGAGATCCAGAGTGTAGGCAATCTCTCGTGCATGGAGCCGGTATTGCGTCTCTGGCAAAGGGGGCACAGACCGGTCATTGAATTTGGTGAGTGAAAAATATTAAGAAAAATAAGAAATAAGAACAGATCCATCCATGTCAAACAACCTTGCATCACATAGTCGATTCCAGCAGCATCAAGCAGCGGCTTGACCTCATTCCGGAAGATCTTTGGTGCACGCTTCTTTCCACCAAATGGGTTTACAAGAATGAGCAATCTTTTCGGCCTGCCTGCGACGGTAGGAGTGTTGATTTAGTCAGATATTCAAATAGCACACTGTTCCATACAAATGCGAGAAGTTCAGAGGCCAGCACCTGAAACTCAGGACATAAAAAATACTCCCCAAGAGATCTGGAAAAAAACATTCAAGTTGTTTATACCATGATTCGCTGACTCGATCTAACTCGAGTCAACTCGGGCGTGCCGTATCGTATCTGGAAAAACTCGATACGGTGCAAATCACTCTTAGGATCGCCCGAGTCGGGCCGAGTCATAGTGAGAGAGAAAGGGAGAGGGAGAGGGAGAGAGAGAGAGAGGAGATGATGCACGCCAAGTCGGACCGAGTCAATTGTGACTCGGGTGTACCGTATCGGATCATAGAAGATCCGATCCGATACGAGTCGACGAATCTTGATTTATACACCACACCTCCTCCTTTACTGAAGGTGGGCATAAAAAAGCAGGGAATTGGATGGAAGAAGGAACTGACTTCCAACTTGTTTACCTCACTGACAGATTTAAAAGTGTGCGTGGGAATCACAGAAGTGCCCACCGTAAACTGGCAGAATGCAAACACTCGGAAACAAAGTTCCCAGCAAGAACTCCATAAAAAAGTAGTTTGAATCAATCATTTTACAGATAGAACTACCCAAACAATGACAAGCAGTAAAAGCAATGGTCAACGACAGGAAGCAGCAAACGTATCGATTACGACTGAAGAAGACGACTAGGAGAACCACCAACTTCGATGAAAAAGTGCCAATTCGGGGAAGGCCAACCACTATTCCTAGAACACTTCGCAAACTCGGACCGACCATTAAACTTCTTCCCAAGCATCTCAAGATTTGATGATTCTCGATAATTCCCTATCTCCTATCCACAAAAATAGCTCCTTTTTTTTTCACAAACCATAATTCTCTACATCTCCTTGCCAAGGGAATCAAGGCAACCCTGCAGCGCCTGCGCCCACGCTTCCGCCGCCTCCACCGTCGGTGCGTCCAACACGAAGTCCTTCATCACCCGACTCGCCCCGCCAGCGCCGCCCCCCTTCACGCGCCCGCCGCAGCCAAACACCCGGTCACGTCCGCCGGCCTCCGCCTCCACGAACGCCCTCACTGTGACGCTCCCCCCCTCCCTTGCCAAACCCAGAAGATCCCCGTCCACCGACAGGCACCCCTCCCGCCGCGCCCCTCCCAGCTCCCTCCATCGCAGCAACCCCCCGCCGCCCTCTGCCGGCGCGCTCAGGGTCGCCTCCGCTGGGGCCCCGTTCACTCGGATCCGATCCGCCGCCACGCCCTTGAAGGCCCGCGCGGGGGATTCCGCCGCGGCCCCCATATCAGAGACAGAGAGAGACAGAGAGAGAGAGAGAGAGGAGTGCAGAGACACGGGTGATTGCTACAAATTCAAGGGTGTTGTTGGATACTTTCTGGATTTTTGTGGTTCTCGTTCGTCTCTATATTTCCTGCAGAAGTGTGTACCTGCAAGCAATTGGTCTCTTGCCACCCGAGTCATCCAAAAAAGCAGCATCTGCTGTGGGTAACTTATTCATCGTATCTTCTGGATTGGATTGGGAGGCAGTTGCTGATTGGACAGATGGAGGCTATTTTTCCTGGATAGCTAAACCATCGGTTTCACTCATGGTCATGCTACAGCTTGTTTCAATAAGATTTTTAACAGAAAATATTGCTGCCTGTGCACCTTTAGTTTTTGTGTTAAATGTCATGGCTTTACAGAGGCTTGCTGATTTGAATAGGCAAATTAACAGTTTTGAATACCTACTGGAAAGAGATGTAAGGTTGGCTCAGGTGCAAGTGTTGGATGTCTCTGAGCATTTACCTTACAAGAAAAACAAAAAGTGGAGGCGTCTTCTCAAAGTTACAAAGCAGGAGGCAGCTGATCTTTCAAATTTCATGACAGAGTACCTATCTTTATTGACTTCAAAGCGGCCACTAGAATTCTTCCAGGAAGAAAAGGCTGGAGAGGGTAGTGAAACATTGTCCACTACTGAAGATGCCTGGGATATGGGTGTCTGCTCTTTGAATGAAAGGACACTGCGTACAGCAATTTGGTGGCTTCTTTGTCAAAACATTGATGTTTGGTGTGTTCATGCATCTAAAAGAAGCTTGAAGGAGTTCTCTTTTCTCTTGGTTCATCATGCAATATCTTGTGTTAGAAGTTGCTCTGGAGACACCAAAGTACAGAAGAGATGGGAACTGCCATCCCGAAGAAAAGTGATGGTCCATCAGATTTCTACTGATCTTCTCAAGAACATGGCTTTCTATGAACAACCGGTATGAACATGCCTTGGGCTGCAAATAATACTACTTTCACTGCATTTTGAAAGGCAATTGGTTAATTTCACCTGCTACATTTTCTTCCTCTTCCCAATAGCCCCTCTCTTCTCTCATTTAACTATAGCTGATCTCCACGTGATTGTTATTAAAATATCATCACTTTATGGATTGCTGATGCTGTGTTTTCTGTAGGTCCTTTTGAGGCATTTTACATCAATGTTAACTGGTCTTTTGAAGAAATCAATATTACCTGCAGTAACTCACATATTTGGAACTAATGTGAACTTGAGTTCTTTACCTGATTGGTCTCAAATCCTGAGCAGTCTGGATAAAGTGCCTTTTCTGCCTATGAGATTTGATTGTGCTCCAAACAACAATTCTGCCCTAATGTCATTGCATTCAGTTTCATCTGATTCTATTCATCCAGAAGATTGTACAGGGTGGAAGCCATTTCCTCCCATGAAGTTGGAAGTCAGGATGTGTCGAGCATTGCTCATTCTCTTATGTAAACTGCCTAAGGTCCACGCTAATGTGAGATCCTTTTCTGTGATTGTGGCTTATATTCTCCATCTGGAAAGGTGAGACCTTCTTATTGTTTATTCTTTAGTTTGTCCCATGGTTACAATATCTTGCATTGGGGAAATATTGGATCTTGGAGCCTGAAAATTGGTTTCAGGACTACACAATTTTGACCATTTAATGAGGGGAAAAAAGACCAAACATAATGAAACATAATATTAATGCCCTGAATGATAGGTCATTGATCATTGCATTCTTGGTTGTGATCTTGCTTCTTAAAAACACATGCAACACTTAGCTGTGGCCATCACAAATACAGACAAAGATTTGGTGTCATATTTGGCTTACTTTGGCCTTCTTGTAACTGATTTTTCTCACCCCCCAAAAAAAGCCTTATGTTTCACCAAAGTTGGACCATAACAAAGTTTACTGTTAAACCCAAAGCTAATGAGGGCTTCTTGTGGTAGTTCTTTGTACATTTCATTTGGTTAATAGTAAATAAATGACCAAAGCATGAGAAAAACAGTAACAAGTGCCTTTTAAATATAATTTCTGTAGGATTGGATTGGACTGGCCTTAAACCATTCAGATATGCGATCCAGAATGATCCTATCTGATCCGTGGACCATGGTCCAAACCAAGAGACCATGCTGATCTCATTTGAGGCAACTTTCAGGCAAAGAAAAAATGGAAACATATGCTTCATTAGTTTCGCATTCGCATTTCCAGTGACTTACCAAAAATTCTTTGGCTAAAAATATTCCTGTGTTGTTCTTTCCAGGCTTGTGGTTTCCATGCTACTGAGCTGCTATGGAGAATTCTCACATTTTCGATATGATCTCTTAAGTTTATTTGTATCCTGCCGACGAACATTGAGGCATATTTTACTGGTATTTATTGAAGATAATACGGAGACTAAAAAATCCTTTGATCTTGATACTTTATTTGGCACTCCGTCTTCTATCCAATGGCTTTTGAAGTCAGCCTCCAGAGTAGTTGGACTGTCACATGCACATTTTGGAGATGAACACTGTAATGAAGTGAGTAAGACGTTCTTTATGTTGATGGATCATACATCCTATTTGTTTCTTGCTTCGAGTGAAGTGCAAATGAAGGCTGTGATGCACGCTGTGCTGATCGGTGAAAATCTCCATCTAGAACATCCCATGCATGATGTGCCAACAAAAAGGGTTACATTATCTGAAGTTGAGCTGCTCTCCAATTCTTTTAGAGTCCTTGATGCATGGAAAAGCCTGAAAATTGTAGCTTCAATACTGAAGAAAGAGACTAGAATGTCATTGAAAAATAACACCAATCAAGATTTGAGGCAAAAATACATACATACAATGAAAATTTGAGGCGAAAACACATTGGGTAAGTCAATCAAGATCTCCTGGGATCACCCCTCCTAGGAGTGAGGCGTTTGAGATGAAAGCGAAGCGGTTTTGAGACACCTCGCCTCAAAAACCGCCAAGCAAGCGCCTAGATGTGCTTTTGATAACATAGAATTATATGCAACATTAGGATGGCGGCCACAGTCTTTCACCCACCTTCTGGGGAGAGAGCATTGCCGTTGTTTCCCTATCTATCCGTGGAGAGGAACCTTACAAAGAAGGCTCTCTCCTAAGACGTTTCCAAGGATCTCTCCTCTTCCTCGGTTGGTCGAAGGATAACTTCTCTGGAGAGGAAAGGCATCTTTGTTCAAGAGGGATATTGAGGGATGTTTCATCGGAGACATTTTACGGATGGTTATCGATGGCGTAATCAATGTTTCTGGTGCCTGGGATTTGGTCATCGTGCAGCCAGGTATCGGAGAGGTGTTGTCTGCTGCAAGTGCAGACGGGTTGGATGCTGGAGTTATACTTGTTCTGAAGGCTGGGCCATTTTATCTGGGGTTTGGATGGGACATCCAGCGGAAACTCACAAGGGGTCTGTCATCCGTGTACCGTGGTTTGCCAAGTATCAGCAGAACCTACAGTTTTTCAAGAAATGTCTGGTTAGGATGATTGCTGATGGAAGGATTGATCTACAAGCTCTTCAACGTCACTTTCATCACGTACGGTCAGTGGATGTTTCGTAGAAATTTTGCTGTATTGATCATTCCTCTGTTCTTTTATGGGTTCAGAGAATGATCTCTCGATAAATGTTCAGAGATTTCGGGAACTCTATTTGCTTGGATGCCAGGTGAATAAAAATAGAAGCATCTCCAGCAGAGAAAGGATCGTTGGTTTGGTGTCTGCTACAGGGAGTTCCTTATCCTCTTCGGGACATTGAGTTCTTTCAAGCAATTTTACTGCCTTATGGGGTTTTACGTGAAGTTGAGGAAGCTACTTTGACAAGATAATTCCCCATGTGGGGGTATTTATGTAATCATACCCTTATTTGAGGGTTTTACACAAACATCAAATTCTTCGTCTCAAGCCCTGGGAAGAAGGCCGCCCAAGCTCCCCCTTGCACTCCAAACTCCAAGCTCTTGCTCCTCCAAGTGCTCCGAGTGGATTTGAGTTGAGAGAAGTCTCTCCCTCCAATGGCCAAGGCCTCCTGTTTATAGGAGTTGTAGGTAGAAACGTGGAGGAAGTGCCTCCCGGTTTGGTGCATTGATTGCTTCGAAGATTTGGAAGAGGTCCTCCAAGTATTCCCCTCCCCTTTCTTCCTCTTTTTATTTTGTTTTAGAGAGAGAGAGAGAGAGAGAGAGAGAGCGGAAAAGGTCACCTAGGTGCGCATGACCTGGAAGGAGCTCCTCCAGGCTCTCATGACCCGGAGAAAGCTCCTCTGGGTTCGCGCGATCAGAGGGAGCTCCCTCTAGGTTCGCATGACCCAGAGGAACTCCCTCCTGGTTCACACACCCGGAGGGGGGTCCCTCCGGGTTCCTTTGCAATGGAGGGAGAGAGGGGGGAAGGGAGGCGGTCCCTCCTGGTTTCCTGGTCCAAGGAGGGTTATAAAAACCCATTGACCAGTCCCTTTCATGGGATTTTTTATGTTCTCTGGTCCTCTGTCCAAGGCAGTAACGCATGGAGGTTTTCTTTGGTTTTTCTTGGTCATTCTTGACGCCGTCTTGCTGCACGGGAATTCCAGAGTGCAGGAACCACGCTGCGGCGAACTGGGAACACTCCCCGGAAACCGAACATCCTCATTTCTTTATTGTTTTGTTGCGTGGGTACGTGGCTTTGTGCCGCCCACCAAGTGTTCGATAAAATTTCCATGTATGTAAACACGTGAACTTTGTGTAAATAATTCTGCCTCACGGAATCCCGAGGGCGTTTAAATTATACCAACATACAATGGCCATGGTATTTATACTGCTTTACGCTGTCTCATGATGGATTTAATTTAATCAATTCCTTCTTTTCTGACAATATCAGAAAAATAACATGAAAATTTCGGGGTTCAGCAAGGTCTTGTATAAAATCTTTTTTTCTTCACAAGTATTAGAAATAGAAACTCTAATTTCACTGCATTAATGGAAGTTGATTTCATCATAGATATTTGAAACTTGAAACTCAATGATGAAAGTAAATCTCCACTTGATATCAATATACTTTTTATGAGGAAAGCTAGGCATGATGAACCAAAACTAAGGATGAAAAACCAAAAACAACAATCATATGGGAGGAGAGCTGTTGGGCACTCCTGTACAATTTGTCTTTCTACGTTCACTGATTTACTCTGATGGTCTAATGCCATCTCTTTATGAAGAATGAACAGAAGAGATCACTTTATGACTTGATTGCTAAAATACATTGGTACCACCTTTTGTTAGGCAAGTGGAACTCACTTTGACTTCATCTATCCTTAATCCATAGTTTATCCTGTAGCTTTTTCATCAGCAATTTTACTTCTTCTCATATTACTGCACCGGTTAATTTTCAATGAAAATATATTTACAGGTTCTTGTTGGTCATCCAGATTATGAAGTAACAGGTGGCAGCGTTATATTCAAAGGTGAAAGCTTGCTTGACATGGATCCAGAGGAAAGGTCTCATGCTGGCCTGTTCATGACTTTCCAATCCCCAGTAAGTGATTTCATTTAAGAATGGATTAGAGAACCTGGTGCAGTTTCAAATATGATCATCCAAGTCTTTTTTCTCAATTTAGACAGGCAAGGGACAAAATGTGTTCAACGATATTACTGTTAATAAAACTGAAAATGAAACAAGAAAAAGATGAACAGTATCCACGTGTCTTTTTTAATTCCAATATCATCATCATGATCAACATTGTCATCCTCCACATGATAAAGCATTTATTTGGCCATTCAGCCCAAAACAACATAGGTTTCAATGTCCAGATAGAAACTTCCAGGTTATCTGCTGGAAGTTAGGGTAAGAAAATGAGCATATGCTTCTCCATTCTCCAAGAATTTTAATATCCTGATGTGGAACCATTTTCCCCCAAAAATATCATGGAAAATTGGATATTGAAAAACCAAATTGCAGCTTACATGACGTATGCCAAATAGTAAAACCAATGAACAATGAAGTTATGGAGGATATATAGGTGTAACTGTCAACCTACGTTGCTACAGCATGCATATCTTCTTAAAGGAAAACAACTATTAATTTGTTGGGAAAACAAGCACACAGCAGATAAAATAAGCTTAGCATAGTTCATGCATCTGAACATCTGTGACTATTTCGGAGAATCAGGAAAGCAGTTCTTGTCCTTCACATGTTATGTTTTCTTCATCTGCTAGTTTAGATGTTTCCTGCGGGAGAATATCCTCTGATTAACTCTTCTGTTAACACATCAATATATTCTCTAATCAGCAGCTGCTCAACAAGTCACTGATCCACAAAGATGATCTTGAGTGAATAATGAACTAACAAAACACCATGCCTGTTGACTTGAAAACACAGTATCTCAAGTCAAGTTAATGACTCTTTCCTCTTGCAAGAACCCATGGATCATCTTGACAACAGAAAATTTCTTGGATGTTTAGGTGATCCTAGAACCTGTCTCATCCGTAAAAGCTAAGGATGAGTGCCTTCATCACAAAATTTCAAAAAGTTGGATTCACGACCTTGGGCATTGCAAATGTTCCATAAATGTTGAAGTGAGTTCTGTCCTTGCTTCTAAAATCACGTAAAAAACATCGACCACTTTACTAAGTGCTTAAAAAACCTTTATAAGATAGCCAAATGAACACCATTTAATTCCTTATCAGATTCTAATACACAACTACACATTCACATATTTGCATTGAGATTCTGCACACATAAATCATAACATTTCTCTGTTTTATTATTTTCAATTTGTACACAAGGTCGAGCTATTCATCTCTAGAAGGATGTGTTTGTCATGCAAGAAGTGCCAAAAATGATCCTTTCACATGTATTCTCGCATGGTTTCATACAGAAAACACTGCATTCTTACACCATGTGGTCAACCTTCCCTTGTCTCCTAGTGTTTCTCGACTCTCTTCTTCATTCTCCTGTTTATTGTCATTATTCAGAAATGTGCAATACAACACAGTAGATTTGCAAAAGGTACTGGAGAAAAAGGGCCTAGGGGGATGATACAGATAGTAGGGAAAAGACTAAACAAAAGAAATGTATGACCGATCACAGACTTAGAATTGGACATTCACCCAGGATATCTCACATATGTACCTTTTCCTTAGCAACTTCTGAAAGAGCATGAACATACTGACATAGTAATTGAAGCCTTTTTGAAGGATGAGATAATGACATTCGTTGTATATTTAGTTCCACAGATTGTGATGCTGTTGGAGGAGAAACATGGCTCTCTGCACCATCTAAACTGTAAGTGGCTCCAAGAGCAAGTTCTCCAGTCTGTTGTTGACTAGCTATTCCCTTGCCAGTCTTCTTTAACATGCAGATAGGTCTGGCAGTGGAGTTCTCCAACAAAGATATTTCAAGAGAAGAGGATATAGTCTCCATTGAAGCCAAATCGGGGCTAACAAGAACATATTCCCATTCAACGGACTCCAATGAATCTCCTGGACATAAGCATGTAAAGATCATTTTCATTAAGAACTTTGCATTGAGTAGAAAAAACTTTTGCACTGTAAACTAACCTTCTGAAAGACTTGTCACTGTCTTTTCGGCCCCAGCATGAGATGAACTTGAAGGATCAGCACAAGCCAGTATCTTCAATTTATCATCCCTAGTGTTTTGCAGGACTTCATTAGCGCCCCCACTTGTCCTGGATCACAATGTTGCCTCCCTGATCATTTCAAATTAATAGATTTTCTTGCAGTTATAGATGGCAGTTTCGGCAGTTTCGGCCGAAACGTTTCGGTTTCGGACTGCAACGAAACGACACCCAAGGCCGAAACCGGGCCGAAACCAAATGTAGGGTTTTAAGAAAATAATAATAATTTAATTAGTGTCAGACTGAAACCAAAACCAAAATCGAAACGGTTTCGGTTTCGGACCCGGCCGAAACTGGTACTGCCATCCCTGGTCCAAGCCAATGAAGAATGTAGCTTTTTCTCCTTTTTGCTTGGCTTTCTCATTGCAGAATGCTGAGAACTCCTTACGTCACCCAATGCCATCATCTAGCACTACATCATACCATGGTTGACATAAAGGTTCCATTCCTGCCTTCAACATCTGATCCATCCCTCCAGACATGGAAGGGACAAGATTCTACCCAGTTTCTTTGCCTCTCAACCTTCCTACCCAATCAACACCATCCAAACATTCATCAGTACCCGTCAAATCTCCCTTACCATGCTTCAGGAAAACAAATCCCCCATGTCAAATAGCAGGACGGCCCTACTTGCTCTGCAGGACAGGTCAAAATTGGTGCTGGAACTAGAATGTTGGCGGTGATCTCCTCGGCGCCAGCTGGGTCGAAGATGCTGGGTTGCCCTCAGATCTCCACTGGCGGGATCGGGGCAGGTTGTTCTCCTCGAAGGAGGATGACCCGTTTGGGGTCGAAGGGAGACAGATAAAATGATGACTCAGGGACTCTTTCACGGCCTCTGCCACGTCCATGACCGTGACCTCAGCCATGACTGGTATGTTTTGGAGCTGGTTGTAGTCTGAGTGGAGCCGCAGCCCTTTGTCTGGTTCTAGATGCCACTGGCTTGCCTCGCCCGGAGGCGTTGATGTTATCTGGAGGTAAAATAGCCATCATGTTGCAGGTGCAGCCGCGAAGCATCTGTTCCAGCTGTTCCACCGTGATCTCTTTGTCCTTATAGAATAGGGAGAGCTCTTCTGGAATGCGAAGGGTTTCGCCTTCCTTGACTTTTTTGATCATTTCTTGGACCCAGTCTCTGAGGCGAGCTCATTTCTGCATGTCTTCCCATAGGATGTAACTATTGAGTGGGATAGGCCCGGTAGGGCAGAGAGGAATGTATTCCTCCAAGTTGTTCGGCTTATTTCTTGAGCCGTCTCTTGAGATTCTTCCTTCTGTTCCTCTCCTGTTTCTTGGCGATGGCCATCTCTAGGGGAGTAGGAGGAGGAGGAACTGGAACTGGAACTGGAGCTGACGGGTCCACGCGGGGATGCCGTCGAGCCAATGGGTTTGCAGGATGAGGTTGGTGACTCCTCTTTGCCCGGATCTTGATCCAGTCACCTTCCGATTGTTGTAGTTGGAAGGTAGCGTTGATTGCCTATTCGAGAACTTCGAGTGGTAGTTCCTAGTAAGCAGGGGTGCTGGGATTGGCGTCCGAGGACGTAGGCTCGGTTTGATGCCTTGACCGCGATGGCTGTGAGAGTTTACCAGGAACAAGTTGACTCGTACTGGCGTCCGACGTATGCGCCATTTGATGCCTTAGCCACAGTGGCGAGGAAGACTTCTGCTATTGAGCTGATGTACTGGTGCTGGTATCCGAAGACATGTGCACGGTTTGATGCCTTAGCCGTGGTGGCTGGGAAGACTTCTACTGAGGAGTGGTCTGGGGAGCATGACCAACATCTTGCTTTCTGGCCTCACCCCTATAGTCTGGCGGAGGGTAGGGTCAGGTGACACCTGACAACATCTTGGGGCCTTGCTGCCCCTGGTGGCTTTCTTGATCTCGCGCGTCGGGTGGCCTTTGTGATGGCGGACCCGACTTGCGAGCTGTTGGGAGGATCTGGTCCAGTGGAGTTGAGGCCTCGGTCAACTTTTGCTTCCCCTTCCTATCCTCGAGCATCGAAAATAGAGGTAGAATAGGGCGAGGATGAGAGGAGCTTGAAGAGTCCATCCTAGTCTCGCTCACCAGGACATCCTCTCGGCCAAGAAGGACTCGGAGGAGTCTAGCAGTATCTTCTCTGGAAAAGGGGAGAGACTCTAGCTCTTGCCAGGGTCGCCACCGCACGGCTAGAGTGGCAGGGGCTGGTTGACCGGCCTATAGTGTCGAGGAATCAGGAGAGATCGGAGGAGCATGGGAGTGAATGACGTTGGTCAAGAAGGTACTCGATCCCGCCTCTTGGATAGCATCTTGCTCCCTGCGTCTCTGCAGTCACTTGAGAGCTTCCCGATTGTCAGTTCGGAACTCGAGCCATTCTGGAGTGTGCTGGTAAGATAGCCCTTGCCCATTTTGCTGGGGAGGATCAGGCTGCTCTGGCATATTTTTGGCAGTGCTCAGAGTTTCTTTGATAGCTTGCCACAGTCGATCAAGTGCCATGGAATTCCCTTCGGCATCAATCTGCTCCCATTGGATCTATTCTTAGATGAGGTACTGGACTTCCTCACAAGACTCGATCGCATGGCAGATTCGTGCATGAAAGGGATAGGACTGGGGGTGGTTAAAGTCCCACTGAGTGTAGTTTGTCGGTGGATCGTGGGGCAAGATTTGCGCCTGCTCGATGAGGACGTCGAAGAGTCATCGAGTTCTTTCCTTGGGGAAGGAGAGGGATCTGCGATCATGCCAGGGCCTCTGCCCTGGATACCAGATCGAACATTCTCTCTGATTGGTATTGGGCTCCTCTGATTCATCATCAGAGAGAGAGAATGCAGCCATCATGTGGAGCACATTAGTTAGATGATGAACCACATGCGCTGCTTTGGCTAGTCTGGACCACGTATGTGGCTGCGGAGGATCGACGAGACCGCTCTTCATTTGAATGAGGCCGTCTCGGATCAACTTCTGTGCCTGGGTCTTGAAGACGTAGCAATCTTTGAGAGAGTGACCCAGCATGCGGTGGTATGAGCAGTAGTTGGGATCATCAATTTTATGGGCTTCATCCAGCTTGCGGACTTCAGGTAATTCGACGATCCTCTGGGCCATGCAAAGGTCAAAGAGCATCTTCGTGTGTTCCTTCTTGAAGGAGAAGGGGGTCTTCATGCGCTCCGAGAAAGAGGGAGCAGTCGACTTATCAGCTGGCCTTTTGTCAGAATCACTCGCTCTGGCTCCCTTGCTGGCTTTAGTGATGGGGGTGAATTCGATGATGTTCACCTCCTTACCGGGCTGGCGTTCCCGCACTTGTTTAGCCTTAGCTGAGATGTAGCTTGGGTTATCGGTGAAGAACATCTCTATCTCGGTGACTACCGAATTAAGCTGGTCGAAACTCTTGACGTTAGTGTCAAGAAGCTTTTCGCTGACCTCGGCCGCCAAGCCTCGACAATAGATGGTGATGGCATCCTCCTGGACTGGCAGATTGACACACCTCATGCCGAGGTCTCGCCATTTTTTGATGAAGTCAAGGGCGCTCTTGCCCTTCTTCTGTCGGAGGGAGCAGAGCTCGACTAAAGAGACCTTTCGCTCAGCCATTTGAAAATGGTCGAGGAACTTCTTCTGGAGATTCACCCAATCAATGACGGAGTTGGGCTTCAGGCGGGAATACCATTGGAAGACCGTTCCCGTAAGTGAGGTGGCAAAGTAGCGGAGGAAGTAAGGCTCATCCAACACGAGTTCGCCCATGACCGTAACGTAGTAGGCCAAGTGTTCATGTGGAGACCCTTGACTGTTGAACTTCTGCAACTTTGGTGGCTTGGCGTACTCCGCGGGAAGTTTCTTGAGCTGATGGTGGAGCGGATAGGGAACACTGTAGAGATCTACAGTCGCGACCTCTTCTCCAAACTGGGCGAGCTTGGTCTCAACAATCCGCTCGATCATCTGGTGCTGTGCCATGAGATTTTTCGACACTGACGTATTGGATGGTCGTGGCTGAGCCTCGGCCAAGGGCATGCCGATCCCAACAATGGTAGGGGTCTGAGCAGTTGTCGCTGAGGCATTAGCACTATTTTTCCCACCTGGCGGGATCGATGCCTCTGTCGAAGGTCCGATGGGTAGTTGAGGATGGAGGTCACGTTCCTGAAGCAAGTCTTGCAGGAGGGACTTCAAGTGCTGGTTCTCCCTCATGAGAGTCTCAAGGGTTACCTCTTGGACTTCACCAGCCAGAGGGTCATTGTTGATCGACTCCGTGTTGACGGGGGTGGCACACTCCTCAATGGGAACTTCCTCTGCTTGCGTCGATATCTGAGGCCCAACAGAAGTGCTGACATGGCCGACCGGAGCTGGCGACTGAGTCGGGTGACGCGGTCACCCGAGGTGAGATATGGGCTAGTTCAAATCATCAGTCTGAACCTCCGGTTGGTGCCCGGCGGTGTAACACACAAACACTCTGATCGCGTTATTGAGGAGCCAGACCGCCTGCCTCTTCTGGGAATGCTTCTTGGGACGGCTGGGTGCCCCCCACCTATCAAAGACTGAGGTGTGTTGCGGAGGAGTCTCCATCGCGGCATCTGCCAGAGGATAGCTTAGGGGTGGATATTGGTGGGTCCCGGAGCGAGCCCGCCTTTGTTTTTGCCTATTTGAGCGAGAGGCGATGAGGGACTGGGCGCCATCGGATGATGCGACTGCAGGGCCAACTACACCGTGCTTGGCACGGTGCCCTAGTGCCCGAAAGGGGTTGCTGAGATGCCCCTCTCGGACTACTTGAGCTTCCTCTGGGGTAACCCAGATCCTTCTCAAGTCGGGTTGCTGGTCCCCCTCGTCCCTACGTCTTTGACGGGGCTTGGGAGCTAGAATGCCCAAACGACACTGGCACCTCTAGGTCATTGCCAAAGCGTTCACCCTTTTAAGTTTCACCTTGTCTTCCCGCGTTCGACGCAAGAGGCTAAAGTAGTTGGTAGTATGGACCGTAAAGATGATCCGTTTCGGAGGTACAATGGGTTCACCCCCATCCAGGCGTCCCCGACAAGAATGGTCTTACCGGAGTTGCTAGTGGCAGCGGTTGGTCACTTTCCCTTACGGCTGCGACGCTGCTTCTTCTGGGGAGCCGAAGATGATTCCACTCCGAGGTGGTAGACCAAGAAAACTCGGCCCATAAATGTTGGTGGCGCAAGGCCACCCACCGGGAATACCGGAATGGGCCCCCAAGATGCAAAGTCTGTAGTCGAGGCCGGTGGCTGGGTGACTCGAGTGTAGGCCTTCGCCCGAGCCGATAGTAGTGTTGCAGATGCCCACAATGATGTGCTTGCACCTGGAGATGACACTGCAGGGGGTACCGGGATGCCAGTGACCCGAGGCCTTGAGCCTAGACTGGGAGCTGGCAAGATCGGAAGGCGTGATAGGAGGCCCTCGGTCCATTCCGGAGTCGGTGCGTCCCATAGAGGTAGACCAGTACTGGGAATCGACATTGTCAAGTTGTGGGAGCAGTGCCCCAAAGGTAGAGCCGAGAGATCCGGAGCCTGACATGGTCCACTCGTGCCAGACGTCGTCTGCGGGAAACCTCGGGGTTGTATGCCCAGTCTGGGTGCTGGGGTGCCTCGTACCAGGGGTTGAGAACCCGAGTAAGGCGGTTGTTCTTCTGAGGTTCGAGTCAAGAGGCCCGAACGGGGTGCTGGGGAGCCGTGCCCCTGGGTTAGCGGACCTATGTGGGGAGCCGGTTTAGTGGAGGCTCGGGGTTGATGGCCCGAGCATGGTGCTGAGGAGTCGAACACCTTGGGGTGGAGACCCATGTCCGATGCCGACTTGGCCGGGGCCCGGGGTTGGAGTCCCAAGTGAACTGCAGAAGTGGAGACTAGAACTCAGGACACGAGGCCTGCGTCGGGAGTCAATCAGAACTGGGCCCGGGAGCTAGCGCTTGCCCGGGCTGGGGCTGGTATGGAACCCCTATGGGAACCAGTGAAGGGAGAGCCGAGCCTAACGCTCGGTCTAGCTATCGAGGCTGGTGACTGGTGTGGCGCGTTAGTGGCGCCAAAAGAGACAGGAGCTAAGGGTGGCGGCGGAGCAACAACGGGGACCATACACAAAAAGTAGGGTGATCCGACCACCGGGGCGAAGCTTTCGAAAGCAATCGGCACCGCCAAGTAGCCCACCCGTGCATGGGTGGCGACGACAATGGGACCGTAGGTGACGGCCGCCATAGTTGTGGGAGCACCAGACGAGCAGGGGTGACGGCCGCTGACGGTCGTCGAATGTGATCCGACAACTGGAAGGTAAACAGGAAGCTGCTGGAAAGTGCGCATGGGTGCTCTTCTTCTATCTCTCCCGTAAGGACAGGAAAGGGGCACCGGGGCTTCAGGGCTGGCACGGGCTTTCTCTTCAGCAAAAAGAAGGAAGGGCTTCCTGAGGAAGAAATCCATTGGAAATGAAAATCCAGAATTACTTGGTTTCAGGAAGGGGATCTCAACACAACTTATTTCCCTAAAGTGGCCAATGGTAGAAGACGTCGGAAAATGGTGTCTGTTTTGCAAAAAGGTGACCGTATCCTTGATAATGAAGATGCCATCGCTGCAGAGATGGTTCAGACCATTCTTCTCTTTTCTCTGGTGAGCAATGTACTTTTCCGAGATGGGTGTATTGCAGCAGCTCCATTTTATCTGTTGCAGACCAGCCTTATCTCTTGAAAAATGTCCAGGAAGATGAGGTGAGGGCTGCCACTTTCAGTCTTGGGGCTGACAAGGCTCTGGGACCGGACGGCTTCAACATGAGCTTCTCATAAATTCTGGGATTTGTTGAAAATGGACATCATGAAGGCTTTGAGGGAGGTTCTCTTTGAAGGTGGTAGTTGTGAATCCCTTAACCATACATTCTTGGTGCTGCTTCCAAAAAAAGAAGATGTTATGGGACTTCAGGACTTTCGCCCTATCAGCCTGCTGAATGGGGCCTATAAAATCATTACTAAGGTCCTTGCCACCCAATTAGCTGCAGTCCTACCTGCCTTAATTGAAAAAAAACCAGTCAGCTTTTGTTCAGGGTAGAAGGCTCAGAGATAATTTTCTTTTGCACATAGCTTATTTTCTCCATGAAGAGCAGTAAACGCCCAGGATTTATCTTCAAGATAGATGTCAATAAAACTTATGACAGAGTAGCTTGGGGTTGTCTATGGCATGTGCTCTCCCACCTTCAGTTCCCAGACCGATTCAAGGCAGCTCTGAAGGCATGTGTGCAAACAGCTCACTTCTTAATCATTTTTTATGGTTCTATCTATGGATACTTCAGGAGTTTTTGTGGGCTTAGGCAGGGTGATCCTCTCTCCCCATTACTTTTTGTTATTGTGGCCAATATTCTCAGTCACATGATGCTTCGAGCTGAGGGAAAAAATTGGATTGAGGGCTTTCCCTCTCCTCACCTTCCTTCCATCCCAACAAATCCAACATCTATATGTCATTTACAGTATGCTGATGGCACCTTGGTTTTCTTGCATGCTAGTCTCCAACAGCTTAACTGGCTTATATTTACTCTTAGAAGCTTTCAAACATGCTCAGGGCTAAAAATGCATTTTGACAAGACCTCACTGATTGCTATCAACATGTTTGAGGAAGAGACCTCCAAAGCTGCTGACTTCTTGGGATGTAAGATGGAAAAACTTCCTATCGTCCATTTGGGATTGCCTCTGCATTGCAGAACATTGAGGGTGCTGAATAGGATATGCTGATTCATAAAATGCTGAAGCAGTTGGCTACTTGGAAGGTCGTTAACCTATCCTTGGAAGGAGGATAACGCTCATCAACTCTGTCCTCAATTCCATACCTGTACATTTCCTGTCGTTTTTGTCATGCCAGGGGGCAGTTAGAACTAAGTCGGTTGCCATCAGAAGGAAATTCCTTTGGGGTGGGAGGAAAGATAATGCAAAAGGCATTCCTCTTGTTAAAGGGTGGCTGGTTTGCAGACTAAAAAATGAAAGGTGGTTTGGGTGTTCAAAACTTATGGTACATGAATTTGTCACTGCTTGGGAAGTTACTGTGGGAATTATTGAACCAAGGTGGACCTTTATGGAAGAAGTTGCTTATCATTGGACACTATAGCAAACATCAGCACTTTTATTTGGAAATGGATGGCTTGATGCAGGTTTCGCCTATTTGGAAGGGTATCATTCAAGTAGCTCCTTACCTGGAAACAGGACTTGTTGTCCAAGTGGGTAATGGTGAGTACACGCTTTTCTGGAAGGATAGGTGGTGTGGCAATGTGTACTTGAAGAATAGATTCCCTAGTATTTTTGCGCTTTCCATAGGCAAACGGAGCACTGTGCAAAAATGTTACATGCAGCAGGGCGGTACAAGGCAATGGTCTATCCACTTGAGAAGGGACCTTATGGAGGAGGGGGAGAATGAATACTTCTTGTTATTAGAGCACCTTCGAGGTGCTACTCCGGATTTCAATAGGCAGGATGTTTCCTGGTGGAGGAAAGTTGGCGCCCCATTCTCTGTCAAGGCTTTCTATCAGTTTCTTGAAGACCTGGACCCACCGACCTGTTACGGATTGGGCTTCTGTATGGAAGGTGAAATCCCCTTTGAAGATAAGAGCCTTTCTCTGGCTCTTCCTCCAGAAAAGGATAGCGACAAAGTTATATAGACAGAAATGGAGTCAGGATGGCGATGTGTTGTGTGCTTTATGTGGACAGGAAGAGGAGACTGTTGATCATCTTGTCATCACTTGTCTGGTTGGTGGTACAGTCTGGGGAATTATTTCTGGATCTTTAGGGTTCCTTTGCAGTTCACCAATGTGGCTGCGATGTGAGGTTTCTTTCACCAGCCGCAGGCCCCGCGTACCAAACTAGAACTACAGATGTTCGTACTTGGCCCTGCTGCGGTCTGCTGAAGCATTTGGAAGGATAGGAATGACATGGTCTTCAGGGTTGCAAAGACATACATGGAGAATGTTTGTTCTAGGACCCTTTCTCTCCTCTATAGTTGGAGGAAACATCTTGTTAAACCTCCCCCGCTATGCATCCCTTTTAAACCTTATATTGTTTAGAGGAATTTAGCTTGCTTTCTTTAAAGGAGGAATCTCACCTCCTTCTTTGTACTGCCTATATTTGTCTTAATAAAATTCACGTTGGCCTGTTTCACCGGGGCGACCTTGCACACGCTGCCGCTGCCCGAACACCGCGGGGCCATGCTGATTTTGTTCGACACACTGGAGACGGCAGCGCGAGCCGTCACGCGACTGGTGGATGAGGAACCCGCCGCCTGCGATCTGCGCATGACCGGCATCGATCAGTTGATTGAAACCTGAGTTGATCGCCGCTGTGATCTGGGCCAGCAAGTGACCAAAGCCCATCGCGTAGAACCTGCCCTTCGGATCAGGCATGAACGGGAACTCGACATAGGGCAGCCAACGCTTGATGTAGATCACCTCCGCGCCCTGCAAGATCACGTCTTCGGGGCCATAGTCCGCCTCAATGCGCAGAACCTTCTGCGACTCCTTGTCCACCGTGACAATGTAAGGCTCCTCCACACCGTCGCCGTCGAGGTCGTGCATACGGTATTGTTCGAGGATAACGCGAGGAGCCTGGTCATCGTCATCGTCCGAGGTTTGATCAAGATCGACGTCGTTATAGACGCCTGCCTTCATCAGGTTGGTCAACTCATACGGATAGCGCTCATAGTCCTGCGTGATGCGCGGGCAGCGTTGCAGGCTGGTCGTGTTGATCTGAACCGTGAGATTAAGCGCGCTCACATATTCGGAGCAGACACCATATCCCGGCTTGTAATAGACCTTCTTGAAGCCCATGCCGGTAATGGGTATCTGATTGAGCATGGCGTCGACATCGCCCTCCCAATCCTCCATGCCGTAGAATAGGCGGTAGTTCATCCATGCCTTGACACGCTGCGCTCTCGCCTCTTTCGGGCTTTGCGGTGGCGCCTGACCGGCCAGCGCAGGTTGTGCCCTTCCTTTCGGAGTTCTCCTCTTAGGTGTGCATATTTATCTCTGTGAAGTTTGTGATTCTCATATTGTATTCTGAGGAGCCGATGTATTGTCTCTATATTACATAGTGGATCGATTTGTCCTATGATTCTTTGAGTTTGAGATATTCCATGTAAATCTTTTGTGTTGTCTTTGTGGTATCTTATTTGCTTCGGATTTTATTTTTGTGCTTGTGTGGCTATCGGGCTCATCCTCATATTTGTCTATGTGAATGGAAAAAATAGCTATTTTTCCAACATGGTGGTATCAGAGCCTAGGTTATAATAATCTTGATCACATGAGACGAGATAGATACAATAGTCGACAAGATGATTTCATCCAATAGAAACAACTAGGTGATTTAGAAGGCAAAGATGAAAGACATCTTTTATTGTAAGAATCACTATATGTTTATTGAAGGCATTGCATACAAGCCAAATGAAATGTCAGAAGCTACGTAGAAACTATTAGATTGGAAAGGTATTGGCATAATTTGGCAGTGGTTAGACAACAATGTAGTCCACCACATATAAGCATAGATGACTACAAAAGTTCTGTGGTAGAAGTTACATTATCTCAACGAGAGAAAGATGGCAAGAAATAAAGTATTCTTGATTTGGTAGTTGGTGGACCTCAAGCTTAAAGAGATTAGTTGCAAAGCACTTGAATAAATTGTAGAGTTTTATAAACTAATTGTCAACTGAGGAGGGTAATTCTGACTCGGCCCATAACAGGCCCGTTTACACAAGCCCACAAGGGCCCAGGCCCTGCTAGCGCCCATAAAGGCCTGCGACAACTACAACCCTGGCAGCCTAGCCCACTATGACTCAACCTCAGATTCAACTACTATAAGAAGGCGGCAACCTAGGCGTGATGACTGCTTGAGGACCCTTCGACGACCGACCGTTATCTCCCACGACGTCGTTCCCTAACCCATAAGAGGCGAGCATGTCCCACGAGCACCGTGAGACTCACCTAGGGAACGTCTGACGCCGGGGTACTCGCTCTCCAATGAGAAACTCCCGCCAAAATCGTGGGAGGCATTGCTCCACTACTTACGCCTTTCCCTGCTAAGGGATAGGCCCCCAACTCTAGGGCAACCCCTTATAAAAGGGACATCGGTAGAGAAGAAAGGACACGGTGGAACTTCTGCCAAAAGTTCTACACAGAGAATCGAGCTACTTACCTTGCTACAGTGATAGAGAGATCTCACGCGCCCACATTCCCTAAGAGAGAGATCCCCTCCCGTTCGACCTTACCACCCAGCGAGCATCCGCTGAGTGTCCACTAGGAGCGGCGAGCACTCGTCCAGAGGACTTACACGTCTCTCAGATCTATTACGGTGACCTCTATCTCTCCCTCCCTTTCACTCTTCTCTGTTCTTCTTGAATCGTTACTGACTTAAACATCAGAGGGTTATCCCCTGGGGTAACGCTCAGGGCTCCTTCTGACGTCTCATTGACTTCTGGTGTTTGCAGGCTTTCACGAGTGCCAGACGACTTTCTGATAAACAAATAGAGAAGGTGGTACGTGACATAGGAACCATTTTTCTGCCGCTACATCAACAATGAAGATGATGCTAAAGAACGAGTTGCAAGTTTTGTTGTTACTCAGTTCCTTGTAAGATATCTAGGAGGCCCTCGCAATCTCTCTTAGTAATTTTGCTCCAAATTGTGTGCTTATTATGAAAATATGTGATTAACAATCTCTTGAATGTGAAGACAAGAAGATAGTTTTCAGATGTCTCAAACTCACAGATCTTGACAATTGAAGACCATGGCAGAGCAAAATATAGAGACAAAGATCATGAAAAAATAAAATCAAGATAAAAATCCACATCAGCGTTAGATGTTACCATCTTTGATGCGTAGACGCTGTCTTCTGGCAGCGTCCACGCTCTTGAGCTTTTCTCATGAGCTCTGGCAGCGTCAACCTTGCACAAGGGAAAACTAGTTAAGATACACTGTGTTGCTATCATCAAAACAAAACAAAATGTTGACTTGAGTCCTAGGGGACATAACAGTCAGGTCGATGCATACATGAAGATACACTCATGACTTGTAGACTATCAAGTTGATGCATTTTCATGCATCTATTGCTAACATGTCGATGCAGTGGCCATAATTAAAGCAGTCAGGTCGATGGAGTGGCTGCGGTTAAAATAGTCAGGTCGGTGCAGCGGAGCATTTATGATCATCAGGTCGATGCACAAGAAACAGTCTCTGCAAGTAAGGTCGATACGATAACCCATCATGAAGGAGACAGGTCGATGCAATGGCATAGCTAAAAGTCTTCAGGTCAATGCACCTCAGTTCTACGAGACCAACAGGCCGATGCATAATAGATCCTGAGCCAAGATAGGTCGATGCAGCTACATGCAGCTACTTTAGACTTGTTAGTGAAGTCTTCATGTGAGGAGGTCAGTGCACTTAAGGGGAAGGTCGAGGCAGAAGAACATAGCTCCAACTAGCAACGCCTAAGCACTCAAGAGACAGGTCGATGTAGTAATTGGGAATTGGATGTTGCAGATCAACTAAGGTCGAAGTATTCTAAAGGCAGGTCGATGCACAGTACATCTACATATGCATAAGGTCGGTGCAGCAAAAGTATTTGATGGTCACCAGTGAAATTCAGTCTACAGTAGTATGCAAATACACTCTAATCATGTCAGCTGAAGCTGGATGTTATCTTACATGCTGGATAAGCTCACGTTCAGTGGCTTATGCTCAAATAAATCCAATTCAATGAAGAAAAAGAAATTGTTTGATGAAATGCCTTTGAGAGCAAAGCCTTAATGAGTCAACGTCATAGCTCATTGCATCAACCTCAACGACAGAAGATCATGTCCTTCAGGTCGTCATTAAGAGAAACTCAAGGGCTCCAGTAGCCAAGTCCTATGGTCAGATCAGTAGTAGCGGCATGCTCATATAGTCAACAATTGTTCAAGCAGGTCAGCCTAAATTCTCCAAGTTAGCAGATTTCAAGCCAGCTGAAGTTCTCTACAGTTAATAGCATTTCAACAAAGTAGCAGTAACAAAAGAAGGACTAAGCAGCAGAAAAGCACACAGAAGTATTGTTTTAAGCCAGAAGGTCATAGCATCAGAATGGTACCTAGATGCACTAAGTTAAAAGGTCGATGCAATTGTATTAACTGTTGCAAGTAAGGTCGATGCTTCAGATAATGCAACTCTGAATCCCTTAACTAAAATCTAGATCCGATAAGGGAGCTCGAACTTGCTGTTAGTAAATCACTGGCACGTGATCTCTGGAAGGGAGAGTGAGTGGCACGTGAACCTAGGGAGCATATGAATGGCACATGATCCAAGGCAAACTATCCAATAGAAAGGATCCACCACGTGGAAAGCTTCTCACCTCCACTTGACACGTGGACTCTCGGATCAAAGCATCTTCCAGAAATGCTTTGGCAGGAGCATTCCGTCCACACGCCCCAAAAAGAATCTTGTGGGGACCACAAGATTCATGCTCGAGAATAAAAGGGAAGACGAGAGGGAAGAGCAGAAGAAGATGAGAATGATGAGAGTAGAAGATTCGTGAGCTGAGAAGAGAGAGAGCTCTCCAATAGAGAAATAGAAGAGCAGCTGCAAAAGCAGAGAAGTAAGAGGAGAAAGAGTGTATGCTTCAGAAGATGAAAAAGAGAGAGAGTAGTTCAGAGAGAAAGGAGCAAGGAGAGCTAGAGTGAACTGAAGAGAGAGTAGTGCGCAACGACGATTAAAATTATAGATTTGTTTGTGTTTCAACTCGTGGATCAGATCCAGAGTCATTTTGCTCTTCGGAGCTACACTGTTTCTATTTTATTCCTTTGTTACTTTCTTCACTACATTAAGAAAGTTGTGTTGCTCAGCATTGCAGAGGATTATTTTCTCTGGTCAGCAAGTTATGTTGCTCAGTGGCGAGGATTGGTTCCTTAGACAGCAAGCTATGTTGCTCAGCGGTGAGGATCTGTTCCTCAGTTAAGCAAGCTATGAGGCTTAGCGATCTGGGATTCATTCCCCAAAGCTATGGATCAAAGGTTGTAGGGATTTGTCCCCGAAGCTGTGGATCAGTAGTTAAGCTGTGTATCAACAAAAGTCACACTCTGGTTTGAGTGTGGGGTGGATGTAGGTTTGCTTGGTGCAAACTAAACCACCTAAAAATCCCAGTGCACCGAGGTCTGTGATTGTGTGATTGTTCAACTCCATATCTTCTATCTCCTTCACAG
Source organism: Amorphophallus titanum (assembly GCA_024336825.1). NCBI lineage: Eukaryota > Viridiplantae > Streptophyta > Magnoliopsida > Alismatales > Araceae > Amorphophallus > Amorphophallus titanum. The sequence goes on from JANBPO010009603.1 coordinate 29,335,034, forward strand.
GTTGCATTAGTATGTTTAATTGAGCATTGTATGTTCGATATCTATTTTGTATGATCCATTTGTCTGAGTGTTTAGAAAAGTCTCAGTCTGCGTGTCTGCTCTACATTATCTTTGGATGAACCTAGTAAGCAGTTCAATCTGCCAGTAATTTTCTATTCTGTTCATTTGTTATTTGGCCAAGTTTTAATCGAAGTGGTTTTTAAGAGGGGATCTATTCACCCCCCCCATAGATCCAAGCCATGCATCACAACAATTGGTATCAGAGCAGGCTTTGATCCATTAGATCCAATGATCAGCAGAGGATCCTGCTACTTTTAGGTGAAATTTGTGGCTGAGAATTATTATTCTTCATGACTCAAAGAAATGTAAGATCATGATGGCACTTGATGTCGATCCATCCGGGCTTCAAAATGTGGAGGGGGTAGATGATGTCCCCATCACCTTACGTGATCACTAGTTGTATGCCAAGTTCAGCAAGTGCGAGTTTTGGCTTCGAGAAGTGCACTTTCTGGGGCACGTGATTTCTGGTGATGGCATTTCTGTGGACCTAGCCAAGGTCGAGGCTGTGGTGCAGTGGCCGAGGCTGAGTCCTGTCACAGAGATTCGGAGCTTCTTGGGGCTTACAGGCTATTATAGGAGATTCATTCAGTATTTCACTCGTATTGCGGCCCCGATGACCAGGCTTACGTGGAAGGATGTGCCGTTTGTTTGGACGGAGGAGAGTGAGCGGAGCTTCATGGAGCTGAAGAGATTGCTCACCACCACTCCAGTGTTGGTGTTGCCTTCGGGATCGGGACTTTTTGTGATGTGTATTGATGCTTCCGGGGTAGGCTTAAGTGTTGTGTTGATGTAGCATGGGAGAGTTGTGGCGTATGCATCTCCGCAGTTGAAGCCACATGAGGTGAACTACCCTATTCATGATCTTGAGTTGGCGGCAGTGATTTTTACCCTAAAGATCTGGAGGCATTATCTGTACGACGAGAGGTTTGAGCTTTTCACTGACCATTAGAGTTTGAGGTATGTGTTTACCGGTGGATGTAGTATATGAAAGATTATGATTTTACTCTGTCTTATTAGCCTGGCAGGATGAATGTCATGGCTGATGCTCTGAGCTGGAAGGTGGTGGTCAGCCGCATGTTGTTGCAGAAGTGGAGGCTTTGGGAGCAGGTGCCGGCCATGACTTTTAGGCTCAAGATCTCTAAGGATCAAGGTTTGGCTATTCTTGCGAGCTTGACTGTCACGCCAGCTGTTCGTCAGCAGGTGACAGAGGCTCAGCGTGCGGACCCCGAGCTACCTTGTATTTAGTCGATGGCTGAGGTGGAGTTTGGTGAGGATGGAGTTGTAAGGTTCAGAGGTAGATTGTACGTCCCGGCCGAGGAGCAGGTGAGGCGTACGGTGTTGCGAGAGGCCCATGGGAGCTGGTATGTCGTGCACCCCAGATCGGCTAAGATGTACCAAAACCTAAAGAGGCAGTTTTGGTGACCTGGGATGAAGAGAGATGTTGCGGAGTTTGTGGCTAGATGTTTGACCTGTCAGTAGGTGAAGGCTGAGCACTAGCAACCAGGAGGTACAGTTCAGCCCTTGGAGATTCCTGCGTGAAAATGGGACCATGTGACCACTAATTTTGTGGTTGGATTGTCGAGGACATCCAGTGGGCATGATAGTATTTGGTTACTAGTGGATCGACTGACGAAGACGGCCCGGTTGTTGCCGATCAAAGTCAGTTGGAGTGCGCAGAAGTTGGCCCGATTATATGTGGAGTGGATCATTCCGTTGCATGGAGTAACCATCTCCATTGTGTCTGACCGTGACCCGCGCTTCACATCGAGATTCTAAAGGAGTTTCCAGAGAGCTCTAGACATGGAGTTAGCATTCAGCTCGGCCTATCATCCTCAGTCGGACGGTCAGTCTGAGAGGACCATCTAGACTTTGGAGGACATGTTGAGATGGTGTTGCTTGGCGTGGCAGGGGAGTTAGACCCACCATTTGTCGTTAGTGGAGTTTACCTACAACAACAGCTATCATTCGAGCATTGGTATGGCTCCTTATGAGGCATTGTACGGGTGACCTTGTCAGACTCCGCTTTATTGGTTCGAGGTGGGCGAGCATGTCCTGACAGGATCAGATTTGGTACAACAGTGTGTTGAGGTGGTGCATCTCGTTCGGTAGAAGATGTTGGCAACTCAGAGTCGGCAGAAGAGCTATGCCGATCGGAGGAGGCGACCTCTCAGCTTTGCTGTGGGAGATCAGGTTTTTCTAAGAGTTTCTCCCATGAAGGGTGTACTGCGCTTCGGCAAGCGTGGGAAGCTGAGTCCCCGCTACATTGGTCATTTCCTCATTGTCGAGCGTGTTGGGGAAGTTGCCTATCGGTTGCAGTTACCCCCAGAGCTATCTGACGTGCATGAGGTGTTTCATGTGTCAATGCTTCGGAAGTATATGCCCGATGATTCTCACGTCCTAGAGGATGTCGTTTGGCCTGAAGTGACCCCAGATCTGTCCCTTCCATAGTACCCTATCCGCGTTGAGGATCGGCGAGAGTAGCACCAGTGGAATAAGGTTATCCCTCTGGTTAAGGTGGTCTGGCAGCGTCATTCTGGCGGCGAGGCATCTTGGGAGCGTGAGGATGAGATGCGGTAGCTGTATCCCTATTTGTTTGCGTGAGTCTTTCCCCGTCCCTGTGCTTCCGTTCTTAAATTTCGAGGACGAAATTTGTTTAAGGGGGGAGGGATGTAACGACCCGGATTCTTTCAGATCCTTGCTATCAGGTCTCAGATCTATTTTCTCAGAGCGTCCGACACTGTCGTGTCTGGAATTTCGTTCCGGACATCTTTCGTTCGGATCGGCACGATCCGGGGTCATTTCGGGGGCCCGGAGGCGTTCCGCGGCTTTTCCTACGTGATTTTCTGATTTTTGACCCGATTTTTGGCAAATCCTTCGGCACGCCGTTACGGGCGGATATGGTCGTTCACCCAAGCGTGAGTGGTGCTGTTACAATCGGTGTGTTCCGAGGATCGCGGAAATGTGATTTTTTATTTTTTGGTATTTTTTTAAATTTTGAGATTTTCCCCTTTGTCAGCGGTAATAATGGGAGGTCAAATCCCATTAATGAGGGCTCTTCCCGCCTCCCCGGCTGGCTTTTCGAACAAAGGCTGTGCCGCTGGGTATAAAAACCCTCAGCTCCACCAGTGAAAAAAGTGAGAGACACAGAGACAGAGGAACAGACCCAGAAGAAGAAGAGAAGAAGAAGAAGAGAAGAAGAAGAAGAGAAGAAGAGAGAAAGAAGAAGAAGGAGGAGGCAGCTGGCCGGAAGTCCACCATCCTCCGACGACCATCCTCGAGGGAAACAGAGTAAGAGAGAGAGAGAGAGGGAATGTGAGTTGGCTACGTTGTAATGGGGGTGGACCGGGGCCTTGTGGCCTTGGGTCCAGCCCTAGGCCCTCTTCCTCTTCCTTCCATGCCTATCATCTTCCCCTTCTATCTGTTGTATCCCCGTTTGCTTTTGCATGAATAAACTTCGGTCCTTCAGTGCCTGGGCCATTTTTTTTCCTACACCCAGTCAGTGTCTTGTCTACGTTCGTCTTCCCCCATTCTCTGTGATGCCGGTATGTTTGTCCCCTCTACACTTCCGTCAAGCTTCCTTCCTCTGACCAACGCATGGTTTTCACCCTTCTTGAACCAAACCTCACCAACATACCCCTCCGGGGCGTGCCTCTGGGCCACCAACCCCCTAAACCTCTCTTGGCCGGCGCACCCCACATCCCCTCAGACCCTTCACCGGCACGCTCCTTGACCGGTACGCCTTATTACCCCTCAAGCCCTTCACCGGCGCACCGCTTGGCCGGTGCACCCCACAACCCCTCAAACCCTTCACCGGTACAGCCCTTGACCGGTGCACCCTGTGGCCCTTCTCCTCCTTCGCCGGCACACCCCTTGGCCGGTACACTCGGCCCTGAACCCTCCAGTGGTGCACCCCCCCTGGCCTCTTGACCGGTGCACCTATCCTTTCCCCCCTTTGGCCCAGCACCCTTGGCCGACCTTGCAACTCCCTCACCGTTGTCTCCCTTCATGCTTTCTGAGGTCCGTCTACGGTGTGTCGTCTGCGGACGCCCACCTCCAATTGTTGGGTTCCGCCACTCCGTGTGGGCGCGTCCCCAGTATCTCCCTTACGCTCGGGGTCAAGGGGAGATGCTGCCAAAATTTTGTCAGAATACAACGAGGGCGAACAGGGGCAGCAAGCAGAAGGGGATAACAATTAACGAACACTTTTAACGGAGATAATTGAACCCGGGGCGTTACAAAGACATTTGGACCGGACAGTAATTGAACACCTCCCGTAATCACAGCGGTCGAAGGGAGAAAATTGACTTGTGTAAAGCCACATTCAACTAAGAAACAGAAGAAAAGAAAGGCCTTAAGGCCATCAAAGAATAAGCCTTGCATGCCCTCCATCAAAATCCTCAAAACCCCCCTTCATTTCCCCTTCACCGGCACGGCCTTCACTCCTTCGCCGGTACACCCTTCACCGGTACGCTTTCCCCCTCTGCCTCTTTCCTCTCTCCCTCTCTCTCTCTCTTCCCTCGCCGGTACGCCCCAGCGTCTTCCCTTCCGTCCCTTCGCCGGTACACTCTTCAGCGGCACACTCTTTCCCTTTCACCGTCTTCCCCCTTCCCCGGTACACCGTTCACCGGCACGCCCCATCATCTCACCACCCTCCGCCTTCCTCTCTCTCTGCGTCTGTCTCACCTCCTCCACCGACACAGCCCCCACTGCCTCTCCTCCGTCACCTCCTTCCTCCTTCGCCGACGCGCACGCACCGTCTCACCCTCGCTCACCGTCTCTCCTTCTTCCCCTCGCCGGTACACCCACCTCACCGTCTCCCTCACCGTCTCATCCCCCTCTGTCTCACAGTTTCTCCTTCTCACCGTCTCCCCCTTTACCCGGTACACCCTCAGCCCCCAGCCCCTTGGCCGGCACACTACCCCAATCCCTGGCCCAGTATACTTTAAGCACAATAAATAATGACAGTAATAGTAGCAATAAAAGAGGGGGGAGATAATAGGAGGAATAAAGGGATAAATAAATAAGTAATAATGACAATAAAAGGGAGATAATATAGAGAGTATAAAAATATATAAACAAAAGAAACAAAACAAATTCAAGTGCATAAGAAACGAACACCATGACAAAGATGTGTGATAAAAAGGGGGGGACGATAATAATAATAATAACCAACGAATAGGTAAACCATCAAAAAAATGTGTATAACAGGAGAGGTAAATGCCAAGAACATTCAATTAAAGCCCGAGTAAAAAAAAGGGAGTCAATAATCGTCATGGTAATAAAACTTTACACTGCAGCCCCATCTCTCCCCATGACCCGGTGCTGATGGAATATCAAGGCTACCCTCGCAGGTTAGGTCCAAACCTTGGGGACTCATCCCGAAATGGTCATGACCCTGCTTTGCTTCAGGCCGATATCCCGGCACCACCGATCTTGTTTCTTTTCCGAACCGGTTTTCACTTGAGTCATCATTACAAAAAAAATTGCCGTACAATCGGCAGACATTTGAATGCGATACTCCAGTTTTCACCGTACTTCTGTTACGGACTCTCGTCCGCATATGAAAGGGTCCGTGCGTGACCGACATGTATGACTGTTCGTGCCCCGGCACGGGCTCGTGCGTGGTTCATTTTCCCCTTCTTTTTATAATCAGTATTACTTTCTTTGGCCACGGAGCCCCTAATTTCGGCAATTAATCAAAGGTATTCCCTCGTATGGAGGGACCTAGTGCCCCCAATTGGCACCGGCCAGCCCCGTGAACCGTGGGCTACGTACCTTGGGAGGGCCACCTTGGCTCTGCTGGCCTCCTACCAGTAAGGGTCCCAATCCAACATCTCTACTCGACATCACCGAGTCACCTAGGATCGTGTGTGCACGGCGGTGGATTCGGCCACTACCGAAGACTTGCTAGTTGTATGTGCTTGCGTAATAGGTCCGAGGACCCCATTACACAATTGCTGTCCACCCTCCTTTGTTGTGTCACATCAGTTCTATACTCCTGTGGCTTAGGGTTTTGCTCTCCATCGCTTCTACCTTTGGGGTTCTCTCTTGCGCCGCGAGGGTAACTCGTAGGAGTAGAGAATTGTGGCAGCCTTCACGGAGTAGGCAGAGATTACTGCGACGGAGATTCGACAGATTCCTCTTCCTCTAGAGTCGACAGAATCATCTTCCTCTAGCTCTCCTACTCCTTCCATGGCAGACCAGCATCCTGAGGTTGAGCAGCAGGAAGGCGGGCAGGCCCTGAGAGCTTTGTTGGCACCGTCGATCCCGAATCGTAGTGGGCTAGGTGAGGCAGAGGTGAAACAGCTGGAGCATTGGTTCGGTTTGCCTTGGCGGTACCATTTTGTTGCCCCTGATCCCCATGAGTCAAGCCTGGATACTCGCTATGGGTTCTTCTGTTCCTTTTTTCTTCCTTGGAAATGCTGGTTTCGCCTGCCTCTCCATGCCTTTGTTGTCGATCTTCTTTGCTTCTTTTGATTGGCTCCTGTCCAGCTGGTCGCCAACTCCTATCTTTTTGTCTATTCCTTAATTTTCCTCTGTCGCCAGTGTGGGGTGACTCCCTCGCTGGATCTCTTTCACTATTTTTTCAAGTTGATGGAGTATCCGCAAGTGGGCAAAGGCTTCTTCTTTATCCAGGCGAGGTGAAACAGGAGCTACGTGTCCCTTTCCCAAAAGGATTCTTCCCACAAGGGGTGAAAGACCCAATATTTCTCGGTGGGTACGTCTTTGGTTGGTGCATCTTGGGGGTTCCCAACCAGGCCCCACTATCACCCGAACCTCCCCTAGAAGTCACCGGAGGCTTCCCCGGAGGTGGAGAGGGGGGCTACCATCCTTCTGGAGAATCGATGGTTGACGGGTGATTTGGTCACTCTGGCCAACGTTGAGTGGTGTCTCAACCAGATTTTGGGATCGATGGGTAAGGGCTTCAAAAACCCAGCTTCTTCTTCAGATCGATAATGTGCTCCCCTTCTCATGCCCTTGTCTTCTTCTTATTCAGACATGAGGCGGCCGATTGAGGAGGAGACGCCGTCGACTGAGTTGGAGGTGATTGACGTGGATGATGCGTCAGCTCCAGTCGATTCTCGGGCTCCCGAGGGCTCCTCCCATACTCGGGACAAGGGCAGGCGGGTGGCCTGAGAAGATGTCTCCGTGTGTCGGGGGACTAAACACAAGGACCCCATGGAGAAGGTGCTACAATCTTCGATGAAGGCCTTGTCTGTTGAGAAGAAGCGGGCGAGAAGGGTCGAGGTCACCCGTCCGACCGAGGGTGGTGTTTGTTCAGCTCTCCCCTCTGTCGAGCAAGAAGGGGCCAAACCTGTTCGTTTGGCTCTCCCTTCCGTTGAACAAGAGGGGGCCAATGAGGCAGAGGAGGTCGCGACCGAAGCGGCTAACTCTCGGGCGGAGGCGATGGGTGCTGGGCCATCGGGCAAGGTAGAGGGGTCGCAAGGCAGAGATGTCCGACCTGAGTCGATCGAGGCCGAAGAGTCACGGGAAGGGTCGACTCAGTTAGGACCGACCGAAGCGAGGGAGGCGTGTGGCGAGGCGTCCCAATCTGAGCCGATCGGTGGGGTCCTCGAGGAAGGATCGCTTGGGGGAGGTGTTCCAATCCCGGCTGCTCCTGAGAGGACCTATCCTCCCTCGGCCAGCATCCCTGGCATCCAGATCTCCTTACATCAGAGGTGTCACTCCATAACCTCGGGCGCCGTGAGAGGGGGGTATAAGTAGAGTCCCCCCTTCGTGATTCTTGAGCGGATTATGGAGGATGGCTTGGTTTTGACTCAGATGGGAGCCGAGACTGCTGACACCTATGCTCGGGTGGTGTCAGAGCGGGCATCTCTTGCTTGGGCTCGAAGCACGTCTGACTAGAAGATTGGGCGACTAACTCTCGAGCTCGGGGACCTCAGATGGGAAGTGCCCTCGCTCCAAATGCAAGTACGATCGAGCCAGGCAGATGCTCGAACGTCGACTGAGTAGCTAGCCCAAGCCCGTCGCTCACTCGAGCTGAAGAATAGGCTCCTGGGGAAGGAGCACGAGATTCAGGTTGAGCGCGACAGGCAATGGGAGGCCAAGCGTGCGGAGCTTGAGGGTCGAGCCAAGGAGGCCGAGCGACTCCGGGCGGAGGCCGAGGTTGCGCGGGACGAGGCTGAGAGGAGGTCATCTAAGGTGGAGCAGAGGGGATCCGATCTTACCAGGAGGGCGTAGTCAGCTGGAGAGGAGGCGCTTGAGCAATATAAGTGCTCGGAGGCCTATCAAATAGATCTTCAGAAGGCCGCCTTCCCCTACTATCCGTTGGGCTATTGTTGGGGCCTTCGGAAAGGGTTTGCCCAAGGCAATTGTTGGGCCATCTTGGAAGCGGAGGCCCAGGCACCCAAGGCGGTCATCTTTTCGACCAGGAAGCGCTATGACTCGGACTCGGCTTCCACTGATTCTTGCACCGTACCCTTGGGAGGGCAACCCTAGCCCTGCTGGCCCTCTACCAGCAAGGGTCTTGTTCCACTACCTCCACTCAACATCGCCGAGTCACCCCGGGGAATCGTGTGTGCAACGGTGGTTTGGCAACTTTCGAGATTCTCCGCTCTTGTGCGTTGTGTTTGCGTGGTAGGTCCAAGGACCCTCGGTCTAGTTGCTAAAATTCATAAGTGGTGTCACATCATGGTGTGCACTGCTATGCAGTACGATGCTAACTGGATTTCGACAGGGATGATGGCTTCCGCTCCGTAGACGAGGGAGAATAGCGAACATCCCGTGGGGGTTTTGTAGACCGTCTAGTAGGCTCATAACGTCTCAGAGACATTTTCACCCCAGTCACGTTTCTGGTGGCTAACAATCTTAGCCAGGAGCTTACAAAGAGTCTTGTTGAAGGCCTCGGCCAGACCATTGGCTTGCAGGTTGTAGACCGAAGAAGTCCTCCAGTCGATATGGAACTTGGCTGCCAATTGGTATACGGCCTTGTTCTTGAATGGCGTCCCATTGTCTGAGACTATGCGACTGGGAGTGCCGAATCGGTAGATGATGTTGTGTTGGATGAACCTGGCAACCACCTCACCGGTGACTTCCCAGAGAGGAAGGGCCTCTGCCCAACGAGAGAAATAGTTAGTGGTGGCCAAAATGTACTTGTGACCTTTGGAAGATGGCTGGAAAGGCCCCACGATGTCCATACCCCACTCGATGAATGGCCAGGTAGGGGCCATGGGACGCAGTAGGTTAGCAGGCCTCCTGGGTACTGGGCCAAAGGCTTGGCATTGATGGCATGTACGAGCATACTGGACACAGTCCACGTACATGGTAGGCCAATAAAAGCCTTTCAGTTTGATGTTGTGCTTCATTCTGTCTCTGGCTTGATGTGCGCTGCATAGCCCAGAATGAACCTCGCGCATGATAGCTCGAGCCTCGGCTGGGGAGACGCATCTCAAGAGAATGGACTTGTCCTTCTCGTGGATGAGTCGGTACAGGGAGTCATCGATCAACTCATATGTTATTGCCTGGCGAAGTAGTCGGACCCTTTGAGCCTGGTCAGAGGGGAGCCATCCCTTCTTGAATTTGATGATGGGCCCGCACCAAGCTTCTTCTTCTGGAGGAGTGTCCTGGTCGAAGCCTTGGACCTCATAAATTGTAAGACCAGAGTCACTTTCGAGTGAGCTGGGCATTGTCCTTCGATGCTTGACTGTGTTATCCACTTCACCCTCCTGCGGTAGCTTAATGGCCGCGGCCAGTTTTGCCAGGGCATCAGCCTGGGTGTTGCCACTTCTGGGAACATGGTCTATTTCGAAGAAATAGAACTTCTGGATTAGCCGGGTGACGGTGGCATGGTACGGGACCAGCTCTGATTTTCGCACGTCATAAATACCACGCACCTGTCAGACTATCAGTTGGGAGTCTCCATAGGCTTTGAGGCATTTGACGCCCATGTCGAGAGCCATTTGGAGTCTGATGATCAGGGCTTCGTACTCTGCTTCGTTGTTGGTCAGAGCCTTCATGAGGGTGCAAGAGTTGTACAGAACTCCATCCTGAGGGGTCAGGAAGACGATTCCGGCGCCTGCCGTAATGCCTGAACTGAGGTTGCTTAGGGTAGTACCTCGAGAAGTGCCATTGAAGTACAACTCCTAGCAAGATAGACTGGCTGTGAGGGCGTCTTGCTGCCAGTAATGCAAGACATCTCTGCTCTATTTAGCCAGTTGCTGGTGTTGAAGAGAGAGAGACTCCTCATCTGGAAGCTCCGTGTTGAAGGGAGAATCATCTGGTACTAGATGGGCTGCTAAGAATTCAGCCATGCCCTGTCCCTTGATTGCTTTTCTTGGGACGTAGGTGATGTCGTACTCCATGAGCAGGAGTGCCCATTTTCCCAGTTGGCCTGAGAGAACGGGTTGCCTGAGAAGGAACTTCAGGGGGTCATGCTTGGATACAAGCTCAACCCGATGAGACAAGAGGTAGTGCCGTAGCTTTTTGACGAAAAATACCAATGCCAAGCATACTTTTTCCATGGGGGAGTAGCGGTACTCAACACCGATTAGTTTCCGACTGAGGTAATAGAGTGGTTGCTCTTTACCTTCCTCGTTGACTTGAGCCAGTGGAGCTCCCAATGAAGCGTCCATGGCGGTGATGTAGAGTATGAGGTGTTTGACCATGATGGGCACTCCCAAGACTGGAGGAGTGATAAGGTACTCCTTGATCTGCTCAAAAGCTGTCTGGCATTATGGGTCCCAAATGAAGGGGGCGTCTTTCTTCATCAACTTGTTGAAAGGCGCGCATCGACCGAAGAGATTAGAGATAAATTTCTGATTGTAGGTCAGTCTACCCTGGAGTGACCTGAGTTCAGTGAGGTTGCTGAGTGGCGGAAGCTCCCGGATCGCTTTGATCTTGCTAGGTTCCACCTCGATTCCTTGGTATCGAACAATGAAACCAAGGAATTTACCGCTGGATACGTCGAAGGCACATTTCATGGGGTTCATCTTGAGCCCATATTACCGGAGACAGTCGAAGACTTAACGCAGATCACGTAGGTGGTCTTCTCGCCTTCTGGTTTTGACAACGAGGTCATCAACATAGCATTCAACGGCGTTGTGTAGCATCTCGTCGAAAATTTTATTCATGGCTCTCTGGTAGGTAGCGCCAGCATTCTTCAAACTGAAGGGCATGCGCTTGTAGGTGGACGTAGATCTCAGGCTCGAGATTGAACCACCAAAAAATTGAATTATCTTCTGTGTGATTGTATTTCTCTTCTGCTCTGCGATTAGATGAATGCATAGGATCGCTTATTGTTAGCATGCACCTAACTTGTCTGATACATTCATCTAGTATATGTGCCTAAGTCCTTCATCTAGTAGGTATATAAAAAGGTGTGGTTGGAAAGATAGGTTATGTCTATCTGGAACTCCACCTCTTGTGCGAGGAGATCTCTGATCGAACCTCCGCCGAGTACCAAACATGGATGTCTAACTGATTCATGAATTTGAATTGTGATAGCTCGTTATACATTGCTATTATTGAGAATTGTTGTGAAATTCTTTCATCTTGTACTTGCATTGTGATCAATTTTTTAGTGGTATATAAAAAGGCTCAGTCAGAAGGATAGGTTACGCCTATCTGGAAAACTGACCCTTGCGTGAGGAGATCTCTGATCAAACCTCCGCCAGGTACCATACTGAATTTGTTGATCTATCTATTTGTAGTTCTTACTTCTTGACTGCCATTTCATATCAAATCTCCTGATAGTTGTTTCATACTATGTTGGCAGTTCTATTCTTAGCAATTCTCTTATTTCTACACTCATTTTCTTCTGCTATAGAAATCTTTTTATTTCTGGTAGATCTATTCACCCCCCTCTAGATCTATGTTCATCCATTTTCATACACATCAGTTGGTAGGTGACAAGTCTTAACTGGGCACACTCTCTTTCTTCCTCGAGCAGTTCTAGATTCTCTCGCATCACCTAGTTGTTCCCGGCTTCATCAAACTCTCCAACTTGTAGAGACAAGTTGGATATCTCGACAGGTATGATTGCCTCTGCCCCGTACGTGAGGTGGAACGGAGTCTCTCCTGTGGCGGCCCTGGCCGTAGTCCAATGGGCCCATAAGATGCTTGGGATGGAGTCCACCCACGAGTCACCAGTCTGCTCTAAGTGGGTCTTAATGCCATGAAGAAGTATTCGGTTGGCATTTTCAACTAAGCCATTCACCTGGGGGTGGCCCACAGATGTATAGTGGTTTTAAATTCCCAACTCCGATCACTTTTCTTGAAAGGTTATGCTCGCGAATTGCATGCCATTATCGGTTGTGAGGACAAGTGGGATCTCAAACTGATAGATGATGTTCCACAGCATGCACTTCCATGTTGCCTCACTTGTAATTTTTCCCATTGGTTCTGTCACGGCCCATTTATTGAAGTAATCTATCGCAACGATGAGGAATTTCTTCCTCCCCTGAGCCTCGGGGAAGGGGCCCAGTATGTCCACCCCCCACCAAGCAAATGGGCGAGGCTCAATTAGGGTGTGCAGTTGTGTTGGTGGCTGATGATGTAAGTTCGCGAACTTCTGGCATTAAGGTCATCTACGGACATAGTCAAGGCAATCCTGTTGCAATGTGAGCCACCAGTATCCTTGTCATATGAGAGTCTGCTTGAGTGCTCGCCCTCCTATATGGCTTCCGCAAAGCCCCTTGTGCACTTCCTATATCGCTTGCTTTGCTTCCGTGGGGAACAAGCATTTCAATAGTAGGGCTGAAAGTGAATGCCTGAATAGGTGGCCATCAACGATGGTGAAGTGTGCTACTCGTGCATGCGTGTGATGAGCTTTAGTTCGATCATTGGGGAGTTTTTGCCGCAAGAGAAAATCCAAGATTGGGTCTATCTAAGAGGGATCATAATCTATGGCATTCACCTGGGGCATCATTTCTTCTATGCTCGGTGCCGATAGCTCTTCTATCAAGACGACTCTCAAACTGGAGGTAGTAGTTGACGACGCCAGGCGGGAAAGGGCATCTGCTCAGACATTTTTCTCTCTCAGAATATGCACTATCTTGAAGTAAGAGAACTTTAGGATCACTGCTTTGGCCTTCTCGAGGTATTTGATCATGGATGGCTCTCGAGCTTCGAATTCTCCTCTGACCTGGTTTGCGATGAGCATGGAGTCACTGTAGGCTCGCAAGTTGGTCGCCCCTAGGTGCTTAGCCATGCGTAATCCCAAGAGGAGTGCTTCATATTCAGCCATGTTATTTGTGGTCTGGAAGTTGAAGCAAAAGGGTTATTGCACCTCTATGCTCTCTGGCGACAGTAGGACCAGCCCTGCCCCGCTGCCGGGGACGCACGAGGAACCGTCAACGTAGAGCTCCCATGTTGGCCCCAGAGATTGCTCGGGGGCATCTTCTTGAGGCAGCATGCATTTAGTAACAAAGTCGATGAGGGCTTGGGCTTTGATCATAGTCCTTGGGCAGAAGCTTATATCAAACTCGCCCGGCTCGATGGCTCAGTTAATGAGCCTTCCCGAAGCATCAGAGTTCTGAAGAATCTGGCGCAAGGGTTGATCAGTGAGAACAACAATTGGGTGTGCCAAGAAATATGGTCGCCACTTACGTGCGGCCGTAACCAGGGCCAGGAGGAACTTCTCAAACCTCGAATAGGGGAATTCTAGTCCTTGTATTACTCCACTCACATAACAGACCTAAAGGGGGCATCATTTACCCCCACCACATTCGGATGGATCGTCATCATGTACCATCATGTTCTTCACATTTCTTTGAGTCATGCCATGTAGTTTTTATATTTTATTTGAGTCATATCATTATATTTTTCCTTTTATTTGAGTCATGTACCTAGGTTAATGAGTCATTTACCTATGTTTGAGTGTCATTAGGGTGATTAGATGCTTCCCAAATGGTGACATTTGTTGGGAACCGCTTCATATGATGGATGATTTTGCGGTCCGCCCAAGCACGGGTCTTGTCAAATGGCGGGATGATTTCCACCAGAGTCTTCAGAGCCACAGGAGGCTTCTCCCGTTTAGGAGGACGTTCCTCCTCATTCAGGCCCTCCGCATTTCTTGGAACAGCGGTGCCAGAGACTCCTTCGGAGGTGGCAAGGGTTCATCATGTTGGCCTTCATTAAAAGGACCAGCCTGGATTATAGGCTCGACCCTGCCAGAGGGGCCAGCCTGCTCCAATGCCCCCTCCTGCAGTGGCGGTTTGACCAGAGCTTCTTCTTCATCAGGAGAGGCGATTATGAAAGGGATGCCACCCGATTTACCTTCTGAGCTGGGGCTCGAACCCTCTGAGGAGTTAGGGATAACAGGGATCCCTCGAACTTGAGTTTCCGAGACAGGACGCAATTCCTCCCCTCTGAACAGTATGACCCGGTCGAGAGTTAGGGGACTTTCACGCCCGCGTCCTCGTCCCTGGCCACGACCCCAGCTATTTCTTGTCGGGCGACACTGATATGTCGCCATGGAAGTTTTGCCCCCGGTGTTATCAGCCGCATGGGAGTTAATGTTGTCGGGCGGCGGGATTGCCACCATGTTGCAGGAGAGCTCTTGCAACATTTCCTCGAACATTTCAACGGTGAGCTCCTCATCTTTGTAAAATAAGGAGAGCTCCTCCGGGATTGGAAAACTCCTCACCTTCTTCGAGACGGTGAACCATCTCCCGGAGCCACTGAAGAAGGCAGGCTTTATGCCCAAGCTTGTCCCAGGGAATATATTCGTCTAGAGTGACGCAGTTGGTTGGACGAGGGGGAGTGTACTCCTCCAGCTCATCTATGAACTTTTGTAGTCGCTACAGAGGAGTTAGCTCTTTAGAAGCCTCCATAGCTGCTGCTTACTCAGCTTGCTTCTTCAACCTCCTCTTCAAATTGTTCCTGCAATTCTTCTCTTGCTTCTTTTGGTGTGCCGTCTCCTGAGAAGAAAGTGGGCTTAGTTTCGGAGGTGAGACTGATTTGCGCCCAAAATTTTACTTTCTGCTCCGGGTCGGCTCCTTAAGAGACTTGGTTCCGCGGCTCTTTCTGGGGGTAACCTTTGTTCAGTCAGCCTCTTCCAGTTGGAGCTGGAAGGTGGCATTGATCGCCTAAACAATTATCTCGAGCGGCAACTCCTGAAACTCTGCCAGTCCACAGTGGGGCCCTTGAGGGCTTTTCAATTCCACCGATTTTGTTTTGACTGGCGGCTTTGCTTGTTCGAGCTGTTTAGGTCTTTCTTCAATTGGCAACCTTGTTCGCTCGACACGAGACTTTACTTCTGACTCTCTCGCCTTAGCTTTGCCTTTATTATCTGGCGGAGGGTTTCCCCTTATGACGATGTTAGATTGACTCAGCCTAGAAAGGGGTTTCTCCCATGGCTTGGCTTTTTGGGCTTTCTTGCCTTTGGGGTTTGGCTGAGCATTGTTGCCGCCTGAAGACTTGCCCAACAGGACCTGCTGAGAGGTGGGCTTAGTCTCCCGTGGCTTGGTCTGCTCTTGTTGAGCTTGCCGGAGAATCTTCTTAGCAGCCTCTTTAAGATGCCGCCTCGCCGTAGAGTTCCCCTGTGCATCGATTTTCCCTATTTGGATGAGGACTTCAATGCAATCTTGGACTCCCAGGCATTCCCGGGTGGGGTGAGACACCCTGGCATAATACTTGCAGTAGCGGGGATGACTCTTAGCCGTCTCATTGTAGTAGGACAGCGGATCATGCGTCAACACCCGACCATCTTCCAGGAGCTTGTCAAATATCTTCTCAGTGTCCTCCTTGGAGAAAGAACACTGGTGAGAGGGTCGCCACCCTGAGTACCACAATGTGGACTTGGGTGGTTGGGGACTGACTCCTCCCTCTTTCGGCTCCGGGAGTTGGAAAGTGGACGAGGCATGTATGACATTGATGGAGAAATGAAAGCTCTCTTGTACATGCAGTTGCAGTGGATAGACCAGGAATTCACCCATATTGACAAACCCTCGCCTAATTAAGTCCTCGACGAGGTCCTTAAAAGGTTGGCAGTTGTGGATGATATGGCCTATCACCTCATGGTATGGACAATAAGCCTGATGCAATGTAGCACCTGGTCCCTGCTCATTGGGTGATGGGTTTAGCAAGTCCGCTCGTCGGCACACAAAGAAGATGTTCAGGGTCTTCTCGCGAGGGAAGGAGTATAACTTCTATGGCTGCTCGCCTTCAGATGAATCTTCCTCACCTTCAGATGAATCCGAGGATTCCTCAGAGAGTCAACCCCTGAGCGGATCCCAGACAGTGGGTGATACACCTACCTCCCGTATGTGGGTTGGGGCTAACCCCCTGGCAAATGGGGCAAAGGGAAAAGTGGCCAACTGCTTATCAATGCTCTCCAAGAACTACAGCAGGCGCCTTTGTTCCAGTTGCAACTGTCGAATCTTCCCTCGGATCTTATGAATAGTCCTCCACAATGCCAAGCATTCTGGGAATGAGGAAGGAGCGGCTCTGCGACCGGCATTGGGTTGTGGATTTGAAGGCCTGGCCTCGGAGGCGTCGGAGCTTGAAGCCGTCGCCACCATGTAGACCACATTAGCCGACCGATTTGGTCAACTCCAAGTATGAGGCTGTGGCGGGTCGACTGCATGACCCAACAAATTTATCAAGCCCTTTTGAATAAGCTCTTCTGCTATGTTCTTGAAAACATAACAGTCTCCAACGGTGTGACCCAACATTCGGTGATACACACAATAGGTAGGATCATCTGTTTTGTCCACCTCTAAGGGCTTTTGCGGATCCAGCAGGGTGATGAGCTTTTCTTTCATGCACAGATCGAAGAGCATCTTGGTATGCTCCTTTCTGAATGAATAAGGCGTCTTCATACGCTCCGCTAGCAGAGACGCACTCGCCTTGGCATCGGGTTTTTGCCATTGCCCTTTGATTTTCCTTCCCCTTTGTCTCCGTTCGTCGAGGAGAAGTCCACATCATTTACCTCCTTGCCACTGGCCAGGTGATCTTTGGAGGATTTGCCTTCGGCAGAAACGTGTGCCTGGTGATCAGCGAAGAGCATTTCAATCTCCGCTACCACCGTATTCAACTGATCGAAGCTTCTGATATTTGAGCCCAGAAATTTTTCACTGACTTCCACCGACAGACCCCTGCAACATATGGTGATCGCGTCTTCGGGCGTTGGAGGATTATCGCAGCGCCTGCTAACGTCCCTCCATCGCTTGATGAAGTCCAACGCGGTCTCGCCTTTTCTATGCTTGAGGGCACAGAGTTCCGCAAGAGAGATTTTGCGCTCGACCGTTTAGAAACGGTCAACGAATTTCTTCTGCATATTAGCCCAATCAGTGACAAAATTAGGCTTCAGCCTGGAATACCACTGGAAGGCAATGCCTGTCAAGGACGTGGCAAAGTACCGCAGCAAATATGCCTCTTCCAGCGCTCGTTCACCCATGGCCGTCATGTAACAGGCCAGATGTTCATGCAGCGAACCCTGCCCACTGAACTTCTGAAGTTTCGGGACTTTTGGGCAATCAGGCGGAAGTTTCTTGAACTGATGGTGGAGGGGATAGGGCATGCTGTACAAATCAACGGTAGCCACACCCTCACTATGTTAAGCGAACTTCGCCTCCACAATCCGCTCAATCATCTGACTTTATGCCATGAGGCTTTCTGCAGCAGGAGTGGCAGAGGACCGTGCATTGGCTTCATGTTGTTGCACTTCAAATTCCACCGCCAATGGTAGTTTCGCAGCAGTGACGGAGGCGTTGGCCGTGGCTGGAATGGGAGGAGGCTGTTGTTCCATCCTAGTGGGCGCCGCTTAGGTTGAAGATGGACCTCTTTTTCACGTAGTAGTGCCTGCAAGAGGTTCTTAAGTTCCTTGTTTTCACGCCAGAGCTCGTCCAACGCAAGAGTCAGCGCCTCTTTTCCAAGGTCTTCCTCGTGTCCGGGGTTGCTATCCCCATCGACACTATAGACGTCTTCTTGGTGTTCTTCCCGTCGTGTCGGCTCGGGCTGAGATGTTCCAGCAGCCGGCATCTGTTGCGTCTGTGCCAGTATCTGGGAAACGGGTCTCGACCTCTCAAATACTGAAGAGGCTAGTTCAGCTCTCCCGAGGTGTCCTCCGACTGTTTATCGGCGGAGGTAGTGTAGCAGGTGAACACCTTGACAGCGTCATTGGTCACCTGAACCACCCGTTTCTTCCTGGGCGGTTGCCTTCCAGGCTTAGACACCATACCTAGTCTGTCAAAAACAGAGATTCGATACGTGGAAGCCTGGGCAGAGCAATCCTCACCCGTGTGCGTTGAACTGGCCTACGAAGAGGTCGGCCGCACCTTCTTGCCCGCTCCTCGGCGCTTTTGCCCGCATGGCGGCTGGGTGGTGGACCTCGGAGATGTCGAGGTCTCAATACTTGTCGGACTCCGAATCTGTTGCAGATCCGACATGTGGAAGGGCCCTTCCGCCCTTATTCGCTTAATGATTCGGACCTCCTCTTTGGTGACCCAATTTTCTTCATACGAAGCTGGCGCTCCTCAATTGGGTTGCCCCCTTAATTTTGATCGAGGAGTAAGTGGTTTGGGTCATTGCACTGGACCCTGGGTTGCTGCCGATACGGCGGGCTTCTTCAATTTCGCTTCGTCCTCCCGGACTTGCCTTAGAAGCTCGAAGTGGTGGGAGGTTGAGATAGTCGGGACGTGTCGGTCCCGAGGCAGAATTGGCTCGCCTCCATTGAGCCGAATACGGAGATCTCCGACAATAATGGTCTTACCGGAGCGGGATGTCGTCGTTGCAGGCTTTACGCCCTTGCGGCTATGGCGCTACCCCTATTGAGCAAGGGCGGTGCTGGTGACGCCTACTATAGGCGTGGCGTCATGGTGGCGACGACGCTGCCCCCATCGTACAGGAGCAGCACCTCTGAGGGTGGCTGCAGTAGAGCTTGAGCTAGTGCGGCGGCGGCCCCGTTGAGCAGGAGCGACGCTAATAGTAACTTGATTGACCGAGAAAACTAGGCCGTTTGCTTGGGCAGAAGGCCTGACACCTTCGGCCATGGTCATGACAGCCGAGTGAACTCGGCCAGTCGTTGGGACGAAGGGCCTGACACCCCTGGTCTGTGGAGAGCTGGCCAAGCGAAGCCGATCGACTGCTGAAGCAAAGGGCCTGACACCCCCAACGGTTGGCTTGTTGATCGGGCGAACCCGGCCAACTGCTGGAGCCGAGGGCCTGACGCCCCCAACGGTGATCTTGTTCACCGAGCGGGCCCGACCAGTTGTTGAAATAGAGGGCTTGACACCCTCGATAGTTGTTGTCGCAAGCGTGGCTGAACTGACTTTAGCCACGGGTACGACGCCCAGGAAGAAGGGAGAACCGACGACCGCTGGGAAGTCGCCGAAGACGAGCGACGTCGCCAGGAATCCGAACCTGGCATGGTTGGCAATGACTTGGGGGCCGTAGGTAACAGCTGCCATCGTCGTCTTGCTGGCGCTTTTGGTGGTGGTGCGTAGCACAGGTGGAGTGACGTGCAAATGCACAAAGAGCCCTTAAGTGAGCAAGGGAGTGCACCCTCCTCTTCTCGTCCCGTAAGAAGAAGATGGGAAATCAGAACCTTGGAGAAGGTTTGGGGACTTTCTTTGATAGAAAGAAGAAAGATGGGAAAGGTCCCACCGGGCATACCAGTCTGTCGGCCAACCAGATCTGCTTGGCTGAAGAAGATCAGGAGAAGACTTCATTTACTACACCTTGGGGCACTTATTGTTATGTGGTCATGCCCTTTGGACTTAAGAATGCCGGAGCCACTTATCAAAGGGCCATGATGGTGATTTTTCATGATATGATCCACATTTTTATTGAGGTGTATGTTGATGATCTAGTAGTAAAGTCAAGGACGAGGATTGAGCATCTTGGGGTTCTAGCTGAAGTTTTACAGAGGTCACGTGAATACAAGTTAAAAATGAACCCCAAGAAGTGCATATTTGGCACTTCATCAGGGAAGTTGTTAGGATTCATCATCAATAAAAAGGGTGTTGAGATTGATCCCAACAAGGCGAAGGCCATAAGAGATATGCCTCCTCCCAAGTATTTGAAGGAAGTTCGAGTATTGATCAGGAGATTGCAGTTTATATGCTGGTTTATCTCCCACCATTCACAAAGGTGTAGGCCATTCTACGAGCTTACTAAACCGAGAGTTCAATTAATTGGGATGACAAATGTCAGGCAACTTTTGATGGATTGAGGACTATCTGGCCAGTCCTCCTATCCTGAGGCCGCCAATTCAAGGCAAACCGCTCATTCTCTACATTTCTGTCCTAGATGACTCATTGGGTGCTGTCCTAGCTCAGGCTGATGAAGAAGGTAAAGAGACGGCAGCCTACTACTTGTCTAAGCTTCTCAACCCCTGTGAGTAGAAGTATACATCCATGGAGAAGACCTGCACAGCCCTAGTCTGGGTAGTTCAGAAACTTAAGCATTATTTCTTAGCTCATGAGGTTCATCTTATCTCACGCATGAATCCTTTCAAGTGCCTTCTTGAAAAATCCATCCTCACTGATCGATTAGTACGATGGCAAAGCTTCCTTTCTCAATTTGACATCACTTTCATTCAACAAAAGGCAATCAAGGGCTATGCCATTGCGGAACATCTTGCTCATCATCCCATTCCTCGATTTGATCCTGTTCGTTCAGAGTTCCCAGATGAAGAATTGATGTCCGTCAATCAACCTTCAGATGAGATGTGGACATTGCATTTCGATGGAGCTTTGAACTCCCATGGAAGAGGGATCGGCATGGTCCTTTTAACACCTAAAGGTATCACCATTCCATTTACTGCTCAGCTTGCTTTCCTTGTCACAAATAATATAGCTGAGTATGAGGCTCTTTTGACTGGATTGCAGACTGCTCATGAGTTCGGTGCTACCTAGTTGAGCATTGTTGGTGATAGTCAGCTTATTCTTCGCCAAGTGCTTGTCAAATGTCGCACTCTCAATCCTAAACTCAAACCCTACTAGGAACTTGCATCTGCATATGCTAAGCTTTTTACCAAGCTAATCTTTGTCCATGTCCCTCGCATCTAGAACATCTTAGCTGACGCCCTTGCTTCACTTGCTTCTGCCTTGGTTTCTCTCCCCGAACAGGACTTCCATTCTGCCCTCATTCACAAGCACCATGCTCCTGCTACCAAGGATCCTACATTTCTTAGCGTTAAGGAGAAGGTGCTTAGGAAGATCGAGGAGGGTAAAGCTCTCAAGAACAAGGAGGTCATGCTAACGAATTGGGAAGAAGAACTAGCTGACGAAGAGAAACTGTGGTACTATGAGATTGCTAGGTATTGTCATGACCAGTCCTACCCCGAAGAAGCCACTGCAGAAGAAAATAAGGCAATCAGGAGAGTGGCTCAGAGATATACTTTGGTTGGTGGTGTGCTCTATAGAAGGGGGCTCACTGGTGTTTTGCTTAGGTGCCTTGACAATGATGAATCTTGTAAAATCGTGGAAGAGGCACATTCAGGAGTATGAGGCGGCCATGTTAACAGTCAGATGCTAGCTAAGAAGATTCTTAGGCTAGATTTTTATTAGCCCACTCTAGAAGAGGACTGCTCGATCTATGCTCGAAGGTATGTCAAGTGCCAACTGCACGTCGACAAGATTCATTCTCCCGCTTCTTTACTCCACCCTATGTCCTCCCCATGGCCTTTTTCCATGTGGACTTTTGACATTATTGGACCCCTTGGTGATCCCCATCTCCTTGCCAAACCCAAATCTTTTATTTTGACGGCCATGGAGTACTTCACCAAATGGGTAGAAGCGGAAGCCTACGCGGAGATTAAAGCATCAACAGTCTGCAAATTCATCATGAAGAATATCATCGCAAGGTTCGGCATCCCGAGTACCATCGTCACCGATAATGGACCGCAATTCATCTCTCAGGAGCTTCGGGACCTCTGCAACAGGTATAACATTGCATTGCATCATTCATCTCCTTATTATCCGCAGGGCAATGGACAGGCAGAGGCAACAAATAAAACACTCATTAAAATCATCAAGAAAACCTGTGAAGCTAACAAATTCGTGGATTGGCCAGAGAAACTAAGTGAAGCTCTATGGGCCTATCGCACTTCCATTCGTACACCCACTAGGTAGACCCCTTTTGCCTTCACTTATGGGATGGAGGTAGTAGTCCCTTATGAGATTCTTGTATCCTCTCTTAGTGTTCAATTGGACAAGGAGTTATCAATTGATGAGCGCCGCGAGTCTCTCCTTGAACAGTTGGAACTCTTAGATGAAAGGCGTCTGGCTGCCGCCGAACATACAAGAGTATATCAGAACATGCTTTCATGGTTTTATCAAAAGAAAGTGATTGAGAGAAAATTTAAACTTGGTGAGATGGTAATCAAAAGAATCTTTCGTTGAGCATCACAACTTACTTTCGCTGGGCAATACAGCTTAGCCATCCGCTAGCTCACAGCTTGAACCACTGGGGATTACAACTTGACCCATCAAGTGGAATCCTCCTTTGCCCGCTGAGCCTCACAGCTTGCTCCACTGACAAAAAGCTTGAAGAAAGGATAAAATAATAAATACGGATTGGAAGAAACAACAACGGAAAGCTGTAAACACTAAAGCTCAAATGTTGCTCTCAAGAAGCTGACTGGATAGGATTTGATCCTGATTCCAGTAGGAGACTGATCTTCAGAAAACACTCTTCTTATTCTTCTTCTCTAATTCTCTCTGTTGCTCTCTGATTCCTTCTCTCTACTGCTCACACTTTCTTTCTCGAACACTCTTCTTCTCTATCTTCTCTACCTCTCACTTTTCTTTTTGGATCGCACAGCTCTGCTTCTTCTCTTTTGGAAGTTGTCTGCGGTCATCTGCTCTAAAAGGAGAAAATCTTCTTTTTATATCAGCAGTAGAAGGGGCGTGTGTCTTCCACGAAATCCTACCCTAGAGCCTCCACACGTGGCAGCATCTTACCATCCACTTTACACGTGTCATGATCCTGACACTACATCTAACATTGGATCACGTGCCATCCTTATTTTTCCCGAAACATTACCTGTCAACATAGAAACAAACATTAGGTTAGTTGAAAGCATACTAGACATAAGAAAGATGCACGGAGTATGTTTTGTACATGTAGATAGGCTGCTACAGTACCTACTCAGACTTGCTACAACTAAGGTAGTCATAGCACGGGCCTGCTCAGACTTACACTGGCTAGGTTACAGTGTAAGCTCTGACTTCAAAACATGCACGGGCAAAAAATGCATGGATATTGTTATGTGCTCAGACTTTGCTAGTGTATGTGCTCAGACTTTACTGGTGTATGTGCTCGGACATTAAAAGGACATACACTATCTCTGCTACAGTGTATGCTCTGACTTTGCTAAACGGCGAGCAAAACATGCACGAGTGTTAATGTATGCTCGGACTTGCAGAGAAGGCATGATGCATATGCTCAGACATGCATAGCTTTTATTACAGTGTATGCTTAGACATACACTGACTTGCAACAATGCATACACTGACATTTATACAAGACTAACAAGGTGATGCATGGGCATGATAGCAGGCAGAACATGCAAGGAGTTTGTTTTGAGGAATGTGCACAGGGTATAAAATGCGCACAGACTTGATTGCCAAGTCGTGGGCTTTATGAAGCAAGGCAAAACATGCATGGATGCATGTTCTGAGAGGCAGAGACAAAAACGTGCACGGATGCATGTTTCCAATGAAACATGCACGGATGCAATTTCCTTCCAAGAGGAAACATGCACGGACTTGCTAAGCTACTGCAAGGACAAGACGCACAAAGAAAAATATGCACGGGGTTTGGCTTCCACAGACTATATGAAGGCGTGCACGGACTTTGTTTTAAAAACAAAACATGCACAGGGTTTGTCTTCCACGGACTATATGAAGGTGTGCATGGACTTTGTTTTAAAACCAAAACATGCACGGGGTTTGTCTTGCACGGACTCTGTGAAGACGTGCAAGGACTTGAGATGCAACCCAATCCGCATTTAGACTAAGTCCAAAACGTGCACGGGGTTTGACATGCACGGACTATGTGAAAACTTGCAAGGACTTAGTGAAGACGTGACTGTTCATGCTTGGACTTTGCCTTACTTCTAAATAGAATGTGCATGGACTTATGTTCTTGGCCAAGGCCAGAACATGCATGGACTATGTGAAGACTTGCTATGCAGTGGACTGTTCATCCACAGACTTGGAAGAACAACATGCACGGACCTGTTTAATACCTCCATGGACTTTAACAGGACATGCACAGACTTACCATGCAGTGGATGCAATGTGCATGGACTTCTTTGGAGAGACTGTACATGCACGGACTCATCGTAAAATATGCATGGACTTTATACTACAAACCGAGAAGCTGCACGGACTTAAGAAGTCAAAAGGTAATGAAAGATGTTCACTGTTCTTGCACGGACCTCATGTACAGCAAACATATCATACTCTGTCTACAAATGGCTAAGGTCAGAAGTACACTGACTTTGCAACAGTGTATACTCAGACTTACTGTGGTGCATCACCGATAATGCTCTGACCTAGCTAAGAATGTGCAAAGACTTGAACATATGCAGACCTCCTATATGCACTGACAGAAGAATGTGCAAAGACTTGAACATATGTAGACCTCCTATATGCACTGACAGACCTCCTATATGCACTGACTATGCACAGACTTACAGCAACAAATGCAACATGCAGGATAGTGTACCAAGCATACCAAGCACAGCACTAATCATGCATAAAAGTCTCGTAATGATCACTCAATCAAGCACTAATTTAGGAACAAATATGGTGACTCAAGAAGTTACTATCATCAAAATAACACTCCATCATCAAAGCCAAGGGGGCACAACAATCTCCCCCTTTTTGATGATGGTAACACATAATGATTCACACTGACTCGTCAAATAATTCTCCCCCTTTGACATGATCAAAAAGGAGTTGGTTGGCGAGAAAGATAAAACAGTGCATGAGACAGTGTTCCCCCTTTGATTGCTCCCCTATTAAATTAAAATCCTCCCCCTTTGACATAAGCATGTGATCTTATAGAACCCAGAACTCCCCCTGTGAGCATGAGTAAAAATACGCCCTGCACGACCGCTGGGACCCAGTGAGTCAGACGTTCCTCTTCCCGTGGGGGCACATGGTCCCCACACTGGAAGACGTGGCCAGGCTCACTGGCCTACCCGTGCACGGGCTACCGGTCAGCGGGACCACTTTTCCCCACTACTGGGGGATGGCTCGGGAGTCGCTGGGCCTTGAGCTTCGACGCCCCGAGAGGCAGTCTACCCTCCTCCCACGGGCTAGTCTTCAGGACAACCTCAGGCTGAGACGAGCGGGGATCGCGGTAGGCGAGGAGCCGGAGCAGCATCTATAGCGACTGGTGGAGCTGGCCAGAGTGAGGGTGGCAGTGCAGCAGGGAGGGGAGGCCGACCGGGTGCTGGGGCGGTTCCTGATGCTGCTGTTTGGGCATCTTCTCTTCTCCACCCGCGGGGATGCGATGAGCTGCCGCTTCCTCCCATTCCTCAAGGAGCTCGACCACGTCGGTGACTACGCATGGGGAGCGGCAGTCTTAGCCTTCTTGTTTGACTCGCTGAGCTCGACGGTGTGTCAGACGATGCTCGAGGGGTTCCTCCCCTTACTCCAGGTATGACTCTGACCCTAGCTTGGTTTTTTGTGACTTCTAGACGCTTTCTAAATGCTAACATGCTACTGTGATGCAGGTCTGGGCCTACGTGTACCTTTGTGCACTAGGTAGAGGGGAGGAGACCCACCCTGGGCTTCTCCCTATTGTACGGAGATGGACAGCACCACGCGAGACCGGCTCCTTGTGACGACAGGTTCGGGAGCTACAGGATGACATCGATGCTCTGCCGTACGCTTCAGTACACCTTTAAACTCAGACTCTCTAATTAAATGCATTTCTACATGATTATGATGCTGATGCAGTTTTCTTATTCTTGCAGGTGCAGTGGACACCCTATAGAGAGGAGGGCCAGGCAGACCAGCCTTGGGTTGTCGGGGCTCTTGCGTTCGCTGGCTCAGATGTGTGGCTTCACTACATGAATATGGTGGAGCCACTACATTATCGTCTAGTGATGAGGACCGTTGGGGTACACCAGCCCACGGTCGAGTTCCCTGCGCCAGAGAAGGTGGGATAGAGGATCTCGAGGTCCGTGCAAGGCTTGAGCACGGCGTTCATTGGACGACGAGGAATGCCGCACAGGTCACCGACTGGATGGCCCTCGGGCAGGCGGTGACCGCTCGAGCAAATAGCGACGTGGCTTACTACACCGCGTACGCCAGACACTACCGGGACCAGGTGTTCTGGGGTGCCCACTGACCAGTACGACTTCTTAACCCTAAACTCTTTATGCTTGTGATTATGATTTCTACTTGATGACATGCTAACATTTGGACTTCTAAATGCAGACTAACCCCGAGGGACGCGTTGTGGAGCTGACCGGGCTCCTCACAGCGACGATTTGGGAGCGGGATGAGGCCTGACAGGCCTTAGCCCTTTTGGTGAGTTTCTTTCCTATACTAAATGCATTACTCCTATAACTGAGACACGACTGACCTGGAGCTTTGTTCTCAGCGGGGGGAGGAGGCCCAAAGGCAGGGAGCTGACGCTCCATCTTCTTCTGCGACACAGACTCCGGCCGACCGAGCGGAGCGGGAGGCGGAGTTCAGGCGGATGGTGGACCGGGCCACAGTGGCCGAGGCGGCACTCGCCGAGTAGGTACTTTCTACCCTTCTCCTTTGTGAATTATGTTCTTATTATTTAAAATGTAGTTGACTAACAGTGACATGCATGTGTGCAGGTGACAGAGCTGATAGCCGCCATAGGCGAGGGTGACCAGCTACAAGAGGAGCTCGTGCTGGCACAAGACGAGGCTGCCCGCTTGCACGAGCAGCTGGCGCAGGGCCACAGCTCGAGGGAGGAGGTGTCTCATCTGCGCGCAGAGCTGGAGAGGAGCGCCCACTCGAGGGAGACGGCAGAGCGAGAGCGTGCCGAGGTGCAGGAGGAGGCAGCCCGCCTGCGGGAGCAGCTGGCACGGGGCAGACCGTTGGAGACGGTGGAGCTGGCAGTCCTCCGGGTGGAGCTGGAGTGACTCCGCACTACAACTTCAGAGCTGGAGCGTTTTCGACAGGAGGCGTTCGAGCTCCGTGGTGAGCTATGCACCTACCGGGAGATGAGCCGATCCCGTAACCTGATGAGTGGCAGCCGTGCAGCTCCGAGTGGGAGTCGTGCCACTCACGGTTCCGTCGACCAGTTCCTTGCGACTTCCTCTCAGCGGCAGAGGAACGAGGATGAGGACTGGCGCCAACGCCGAGAGTGAGAGGAGGGAGCGACCTCTACGATGGGCCCGCCATCAAAGAGATAGGAGGGAGGTGGGGACAGTGACTGGCCAGAGGGGGCGGCCTGATCTTCTTTGTACTCCTATATGACATGATATGATATGATAGTGATCTAGTTTTGTCTTTCTTCCCTTTTTTGTGAATTTTCTTATGTGATGCATGCATGTATGAAAATGTGAATGACTTACGGGTGAGACACACGGGAGGGGTGAGGTATGCCGACTCTACGAGAGAGACGACGCGAGTGGAGGGAGGCACGCCGACCCTACGAGAGAGACGACATGAGAGAGGAGAGAGGCACGTCGACCCTATGAGAGAGACGACGCGAGAGGAAGAGAGGCACGCCGACCCTATGAGAGAGACGACGCGAGAGAGGAGAGAGGCACGCCGACCCTACGAGAGAGACGTCGCGAGAGAGGAGAGGCACGCCGACCCATATTTTTCTAATTTTTTTTTATTTTTTTATTTTTTGTTGTTTTTATTTCTCTTCTTTATTTTGGATTTTCTATTGTCTATTTTTTTTTGACTTTTTATCAGGGGTAATATTTCTTTAGGTACAAACCATTCCAAGGATGTGCCAGTTCTTCCCCTTCTGCATTGACCAGTTGATATGTGTTACCAGGATATGCTTCTTTTACCACATGTGGCCCTTCCCAATTTGGTTGGAGTTTTGAACGGGGTCCACCAGGTTTTACAAAGATCCGCTTGATTATCATTTCATCGACTTTAAATTTTCTCTCAATCACCTTCTTTTGATAAAACCGTGAAAGCCTATTTTCATATACTCTTGCATGTTCAGTGACAACCAAACGCCTTTCATCCAAGAGTTCTAATTGTTCAAGGAGAGACTCACAACGCTCGTCAATTGATAACTCCTTGTCTAACTGAACTCTAAGAGAGGGTATAAGAATCTCATACGGGACTACCGCCTCTATTCCATAAGTGAGGGCAAAAGGAGTCTGCTCGGTAGGTGTGCGAATGGAAGTGCGATAGGCCCATAGAGCTTCAACTAGCTTCTCTAGCCAATCCGTAAATTTGTGAGCTTCACAGATTTTCGTAATGATTTTGATGAGTGTTTTATTTGTTGCCTCTGCTTGTCCATTACCTTGTAGATAATAAGGAGATGAATGATGTAATGTAATGTTATACCTGTTGTAGAGGTCCTGAAGCTCTTGAGAGACGAATTGTGGTCCGTTGTCGGTGATGATGGTACTTGGAATGTCGAACCTTGCGAAGATGTTCTTCATGATGAATTTGCAGACTGTTGACGCTTTAATCTCCACGTAGGCTTCCGCTTCTGCCCACTTGGTGAAGTACTCTGTGGCCGTCAGTATGAAAGACTTGGGTTTGGCAAGGAGGTTAGGATCACCAAGAGGTCTAATGATATCGAATGCCCACATGGAGAAAGGCCATGGGGAGGACATAGGATGGAGTGAAGAAGCAGGAGAATGAATCTTGTTGGCGTGTAGTTGACACTTGACACACCTTCAGACATAGATCAAGCAATCCTCTTCTAGAGTGGGCCAATAGAAACCTAGCCTAAGAATCTTCTTAGCTAACATCTGGCTGTTAACATGGCCACCACACACTCCTGAATGTGCCTCTTCCACAATCTTCCAAGATTCATCATCATCAAGGCATCTAAGCAAAATGCCAGTAAGACCCCTTCTATAAAGCACCCCTCCAACCAAGGTATATCTCTGAGCCACTCTTCTAATGGCCTTCTTTTCTTCTGCAGTGGCTTCTTCAGGATAGGACTGGTCATGACAATACCTAGCAATCTCATAGTACCACGGTTTCTCCTTATTAGCCAGTTCTTCTTCCCAATCCATTAGCATGACTTCCTTGTTCTTGACAGTCTCACCCTCCTTAACCTTTTTAAGCACCTTCTCCTTAACACTAAGAAATATAGGATCCTTGATGGCAGGAGTATGGCGCTTGTGAATAAGAGCGGAATGGAAGTCCCATTCGGGGAGAAAAACCAAGACGGAAGCAAGTGAAGCAAGGGCGTCAGCTAAGATGTTCTGGCTGCGAGGAACATGGATGAAGATTAGCTTGGTGAAAAGCTTAGCATAGGCAAACGCGAGTTCCTGGTAGGGTTTGAGTTTGGGATCGAGCGTGCGACATTTGACAAGCACTTGGCGCAGAATGAGCTGACTATCACCAACAATGCGCAACTAGGTAGCACCATATTCATGAGCGATCTGTAGTCCAGTCAGAAGAGCCTCATACTCAGCTATATTATTTGTGGCAGGGAAAGCAAGCTACAGCAAATGGAATGGTGATACCCTTAGGTGTTAAAAGGACCATGCCGATCCCTCTTCCATGAGAGTTCAAAGCTCCATCAAAATGTAATGTCTACATCTCATCTAAAGGTTGATTGACATACATTAATTCATCATCTGGGAACTCTGAACGAACATGATCAAATCGAGGGATGGGATGATGAGCAAGATGTTCTACGATAGCATAGCCTTTAATTACCTTCTGCTGAATGTAAGTGATGTCAAACTGGGAAAGGAAGCTTTGCCATCGTGCCAATCGATCTGTAAGGATAGATTTTTCAAGAAGGAATTTGATAGGATTCATGCGCGCAATGAGATGAATCCCATGAGCTAAGAAATAATGCTTGATTTTTTGAACTACCCAGACTAAGGCTGCGCAGGTCTTCTCCATGGCTGTATATTTCTGCTCACAGGGGTTGAGAAGTTTAGACAAGTAGTAGGTTGCCCTCTCTTTTCCTTCTTCATCAACCTGTGCTAGGACAGCACCCACTAAGTCATCCAGGATAGAAATGTAGAAAATGAGTGATTTGCCTAGAACTGGCAGCCTCAGGATAGGAGGACTGGATAGATAGTCCTTTAATCCGTCAAAAGCTACCTGACACTTGTCATCCCAATTAAATTTAACTCCTGACTTAGTAAGCTCGTAGAACGGCCTACACCTTTGTGAGTGCTGGGAGATAAACCAGCATATAAACTGTAACCTCTCAATCAATTCTCGAACTTCCTTCAAATTCTTGGGAGGAGGCATATCTCTTATGGCCTTCGCCTTGTTGGGATCAATCTCAATACCCCTCTTACTGACAATGAATCCTAACAACTTCCCTGATGAAACGCCAAACACACACTTCTTGGGGTTCATTTTTAATTTGACGGATATGAGATGAACAAGAACTGACATGAGAGCAGGGGTTTAGAGTATACCTGGTCGGTTTGAAGAAATCGACCTCCGTTCGGAGACGTGGACGAGCGGGGAAGTGTGGTTCCCTGCACACTACGTCGTGGAAGCTTCCCCGGTTCAAGATTACATGCACTACACCCCACACAGGGGGGGTTAGACTAGGGGAGGGGAGCTTAAAAATACATCAAAATACTACCTCCACGCAGGGAGGGACGCTAAGCCGGCCAAGTGGGGTGGGGGAGAAGACCACTAGTTTACCGAAAAGATCGTTCGGCCGGTTCTACTGACTTCTGGAACAGCTGACCGACAGGTGCTGTTGACGCTGCCACAGATGGTAATGAACTCGGATGATGCTGAAACCAACGCCAATCTTCCGCTGACAGGTCTAGGATGGCTCCAGAATTTTTGGGGAACAGTCTGCTATCGTGGCTGGTCATGGCTGACACTGGAACTATGCGGCTTTGCTCGGACTAAGACTGCTCAGAAGTCATAGCAGCAGGAAGTCGATGCCGTCCCGAGCACTCCCGAAGTCGAATTGGGGCGGGACCAAAACAGTCATATCCGTGGCTGAGCCTTCTTCGATCTCCAACTAGGGAGGACACTAGAGGAGGTCTGGGCAGGGAGATATGTCTATAAGAGTGGGAGGGGGTCTGGATGGATCCTGACTGACCTATTCTGCTATCTTGGGGTAGAAAAATCAGAACGGGCTGCTCCGAGCTTCAAACGATGCCCCGCTTGTTGCATTGGACAGTTGACTGGTGGGGCTCTGCTCCGGATAAGTGGCACGCCAAGGAGAGTCGTGGTGTGGTCGCTGGAGCCTCTGCAAGCCGTCTCTGGTTGCAGGCCAGATTGGTTTTGCACAGTCTATAGAGGATGACTCTCAGGAAGGTGGCACTGTCACGATCACTCCCGTCATTGAAATGGTGCAGGACTAAAGCGGGCACATCCGTTTATGAGTCTTATTCATTCTCCAACTAGGAAGGCCACCAGGGGAGGTCGGAGTAGGGAGATAGAGGACAAATAGTGGTGGGGTGTCAATGCTGGCTCTAAGTGGACTGACCTGCGCACTCGGGGAAGAAAAATCAGAACGGACAGCTCCGGACTCCAAACAAGGCTCCGCTAGTGCCGTTGGACAGAAGACTGGTAGAGGAACACCCCAGCCAAATAGTGCACCAAGGGGAGTTGGGGTGTGGGTGTAGCAGCTTCTACATCAGGGCTCTGGTCTTCCCACGAATGCCAGATGCGCACTCTGACGAGAATGGACCTCTAAGACAGCCCCGAACTCGGATGAAGGCGGGATCACCTCGCTGTCAAAGTTGACCTGCTGACCTTTCCGTCGATATGGTACACTTCCAAAAGATGTCAGATGCCACCAGGATAGGCTCTGCAAAATGGGATGCTGCTGCTGACTGTGATCTGGTGCAGGGCAAAGTGGTAAAATGTGGGAGTAGGAATGTGGGAGAGGGCTGGAGCTCGTTTGGTGCCACGTGGTAGTGTCATTGCTGGTCGCGTCATCTTGCTAGCCGCGTCAATCTTTAGAGTCCAAGGTCGCAACCCGTCCATGTCGAGTCTCATAGTCGTCCCGTATCAATAATAGGCCACCCAACTCCCTGAACGGTCTAATTCTAGACCGTGTACAAGGTTGTCGGTGGAAATTCAGAAAAGTCCAATTAATCCAGAGATAAACATAAGCGGTCTTAAGAACGACCGTCCAAAGACCTACACGGTCCATCTCTAGACCGTGTATTTACTGGGTGGTGGAAATGAATCAATTGGGATAAATAAGCCTATTTACCCTAAGGACCAAGTGAGATCTAGGCCCATTAGCCCCGAACTTGAGAGCAAGCCTAGCCAGGGAGGAAGTTACCCATAAAATAGGCCCAAAGACATGCCTGGAAATGGCCCAATGAGTAATGGACAACTCGAGGCATCAAGAACAATGGTAAGAAGAATGACCCAACTCATAGGTAAAAAATGGGTGTCAACAGCTACGACTAGTGGAGGCTCACTAGACACAGAGACTCTCTAAATAAAACTCTGAGGTATGGACAGGACAAGCATGTACCTATCACACATACCCCTGAACACAAGGCAGCACATAGTCGCTAGACTCAGGACAGTCAACTAGACCTACTAACACAATGATCCTTGAGTCACATGACTTGGGCCAAGACCATTGTACAATATGACGACATACCATCAAATTTGCCTAGTCCTTGGGTCAAAAATCATGGTTTCGTATAACAAGAAAACACAGAACATGAGGGGTCATTCGAGCCCTCAACTTACACGGACATGCAAATCGAGGTAAGACAATACCTCTATGCATCCAAAACATAGTCTCAATCCCCACAAGATAATCGAGACACTCATGAGGTCACGTGTCAACCACTGGGTCACAATCGGGTTGACCGGAGACCATGACAACTCTCAAGACAATTCTCAAAACAACATGGTCACAGCCCTTACAGGACATCCAAGACATCTGCGAGAGCAAGGTCTAACCATGGGTTCAAAACCAAACCATTCAGAAGTCAAACCGATGCGAAAGGAACACCCAGGGCAGGTGGCGATCACCCCATGGCCGTTACCTCACAATGGCAGTCTCAGCAGGACCGTCACTTAATAGCCCAATAGGTGGCGGTCTCAACAGGGTCGCCACTTGCTACAGGCGGTCAGCCACAGACTCTTGGAAGAAAGAAGCCAACGATGGCTCATCTAAGGGAGATTGGAGGACTGGTTCATCCTTTCCAGACGGCCCTGCTTGTTCTGTAGGACATGCTAGAGTTGGTGCCGGGACCGGGGTGTTGGTGACGATCTCCTCGGTGCCAGCAGGGTTGAAAATGCTAGGTTGCCCCCAGATCTCCACTGGTGGGATCGGGGCAGGTTGTTCTCCTCACAAGAGGATGACCCTTTCTGGATCGAAGGTAGACGGGTAGAGAGACGGCTCAGGGACTCTTCCGTGGCCTCTGTTACATCCATGACCATGACCTCGGCCACGACCAGTGTGCTCTGTGGCTGGTTGTGGTCTGTGTGGAGTCGCAGCCCTTTGTCTGATTCTGCACGCTACCAGCTCACCTCGCCGAGAGGCGTTGATATTGTCTGGGGGTGGGATGGCCACCATGTTACAGGTGAAGCCATGAAGCATCTATTCCAGCTGTTCCACGATGATCTCCTTGTCCTTATAGAACAAGGTGAGCTCTTCCGGAATGCGGAGAGTTTCACCTTCCTTGACCTTCTGGATCATTTCTTGGACCCCGTCCCAGAGGCAAGTTTGTTTCTACATGTCTTCCCACGGGATGTAGCTATCGAGTGGGATAGGCTCGGTAGGGTGAAGAGGAATATATTCCTCCAAGTTGTCGATGAGTCATTGTAACCTCTGGAGAGGTGTCAGCTCTGCTGGGGACTGCAAGGCAGCCGCTTGTTTGGCTTGCTTCTTGAGTCACCTTTTGAGATTCTTCCTTCTATTCCTCTCCTGTTTCTTGGCGATGGCCGTCTCCATGGGAGTAGGAGGAGGAGGCACTAGGACTGGAGCTGACAGGTCTGCACAGGGATACCGTCATGCCAATGAGTTTGTAGGGCCAGGTCGGTGACTCTTCTTTGCTCGGATCTCAATCCAAGCACCTTCCGATTGTTGTAGTTGGAAGGTAGCATTGATTGCCTGCTCGATGACTTCGGGTGGTAGTTCCTGGTAAGCAGGGATGCTGGTACTGGCATTCGAAGACGTGGACACGGCTTGTTGCCTCTGTCACGGTTGGTGTGGGAGCTTACCGGGAGCCGGTTGACTCGTACTGGCATCCGAGGATGTATGCGCGGTTTGATGCCATAGCCACGGTGGAGGGGAAGGCTTCCCCTGTTGAATTGGTGTATTAGTGCCAGTGTCTGAAGACATGTGCACGGTTTGATGCCTTATACGCGGTGGCTGGGTAGGCTTTCCACGTTGGACTGGTGTATTGGGGCTGGTGTCCGAAGACATGTGTGCGGTTTGATGCCTTAGCCGTGGTGGCTGGGATTTCTGCTGAGGAGGGGCCTGAGGAGCGTGACCAACATCTTGCTTCACGACTGGACCCATGTGGTCTGGCTAAGAACAAGGTCGGATGACACCTGATGACGTTTGGGGGCCTTGTTACCCTTGGTAGCTGTCTTGATCTCACACGCCAGATGGCCTTTGTAATGGAGGACTTGACCTGTGAGCTGTAGGGAGAACCTGGTTCGGCGGAGCCGAGGTCTCGCTCAACTTTTACTTCCCCTTTCTATCCTCGAGTGTCGAAGACAGAGGTAGAATAGGGGGAGGACAAGAAGGGATGGAAGAGTCTGTCCTGGTCTCACCTACCAGGACATCTTCTCGACCGAGAAGGACTCGAAGGAGTCTTGCAGTGTCTTCCTTGAAAAAGGGGAGAGACTCTAGCTCCTGCCAGGGTCGTCATTGTGCGGCTGGAGTGGCAGGGGCTGGCTGACCAGCCTGTGGTGTTGGATCCTCGGGAGAGGCCGGGGGAGCGCGAGAGTGGATGACGTTGGCCGAGAAGGTACTCGGTCCCGCCTCTCGGCTGACATCTTGCTCCCTGCGTCTCCGCAGTCGTTTGAGAGCCTCCCGATTATTGGTCTGAAATTCGAGCCATTCTAGAGTATGTTGGTAAGGTGACCCGTGCCCGTTTTCCAGGGGAGGATCGGGCTGCTCTGGTGCATTTCTGGCAGTGCTCAGGGTTTCTTTGACAGCTTGCTGCAGTCGAACAAGTGCCATGGAATTGCCTTTGGCGTCGATCTACTCCCACCAGATCCGTTCCTCGATGAGGTATTGAACTTCCTCACAGGACTCGATCGCGTGGCATATTCGTGCATGAAAGGGACAATACTGAGGGTGGTTAAAGTCCCATTGAGTGTAGCCTGCTGGTGGATCGCGAGGCAAGATTTGTGCCCGCTCGATGAGGACGTCGAAAAGTTGCCAAGTTCTTTCCCTGGGGAAGGAGAGGGGCCTGCGATCATGCCAGGGCCTTCACCCTGGGTACAAGATCGAACTCTCTCCCCAGTTGGTGTTGGGCTCCTCCGATTCATCGTCAGAAAGAGAGAATGCCGCCATCACATGGATCACATTGGCTGGGTGGTGAACCACACATGCTGCTTTGGCTGGTTTGGACTACGTATGTGGCTGTGGAGGATTGATAAGACCGCTTTTCATTTGAATCAGGCCGTCTCGGATCAGCTTATGTGCCTGGGTCTTGAAGACGTAGCAATCTTCAAGAGAATGACCCAACATACGGTGGTGTAGGCAGTAGTTGGGATCGTCAGTTTTCTGGGCTTCGTCCAGCTTGTGGACTTCAGGCAGTTCGACGATCCTCTGAGCCATGCAGAGGTCGAAAAGCATCTTCGTATGTTCCTTCTTGAAGGAGAAGCTTACTGTTAGTCGTGCTTGATTTTCTCCTACTATGTACTGGTGCAGGGGGCAGGAGACTGGGCTTACCCGATTTTCAGGCATTAAAACAGAGGATTGGGTATGGGGAATGGTGTAACTGGATTTTGAATATTGGGGAGCTGAGTGTAGGGTACTGGGAGGTAGGGGAAAAGACCAAGTGCTGGGGGTCAATCCCTTGAAGGGGAAAGCCCGTGTTGTGCAAGGTTAGCGTAGGCCCGTCGAGACGTGGCGGCCTACAGGGTTAAGGCTGGGAATTGATTCTGGAATGCTTCAGTTGTAGGTTGATGCCTGGGTATTGGCTGTCTTTATGTCATTAGCCGGCAATGTGGTTCACATTGGCTTGAGAAACTAGAGTTGGGCAGGCCGAATGGCCTTAGGAGGCATCGTAGCCAAAAGCTAGGATTGGAGACTGGAGCTGGCCGGCTGACCCGTGAATGGGTTGTAGCTGAAATGCTGAAGCTGGGTACTGGTACTGGGTCTGAGTGACTGGCCCACGGATGTGCTATAGCCAAACCATTGGACCGACGACTGGCACTAGAACTGAGCGGCTGGCCTATTGAGGCATTGTAGCCACAGTGTTGGAACTGGCAACTGGTACCGAAACTGAGTGGCTGGCCTGTGAAGGCATTGTAGCCGCAATATTGGGACTGGCAACTGGCACTAGAACTGAGCGACTAGCCTATTGAGGCGTTGTAGCCGCAGTGCTGAAACTGGCAACTGGTACCGGAACTGAGCGACCGGCCTACAAAGGCATTGTAGCCATGATATTGGGACTGGTCGGCCAACTGTGGAGGCATGTAGCCGAACGTTCGATGCTGGAATTGATGTAGGCCAGCGCTCGGAAGCATAGTGGCCACAGTTGTTGTGGGGTGGTGCTGATGTTGCCATTGGCAGGCTGTTGTGGTTGACGACCTTCATCAGTGAGGAGTGGAGAAGGAGAGAGTTCTCTCTTCTCTCTCTTTTTTCTTACCGGCTCTACCGCCCTTTCGGGTTTTCGCCAGAGCTGGCCCACTTTAGCTTTTTTCAGTACGCCCTTGCGAATTTTCGCACCCGAGGGCTCACTCGATTTGCCTGAGGCACCCTTCCAGGTTTTCACCTCAGCTGGGTTGATGGTAATTTTTTCCCCTAGTGGTCCCGTAACGGGAGCCGACTGAGGCCGCCGGGGTATCTCTCTTTTTAACCCCATTTTGATTTTTTTATTTCAGAGATCATTCTCCGTAGTAAGATGTTGTCAAGGGATGTATCCAAAAATCGAAGACTGTAGGCAATCAGGCATGGCTTTACCCCCACCCGGGACTTTTGCTAGTTACGGGACTATGGGACCAAGGGATATATCGCCTTGGACAAATATGACTGGGGGTACTGGACTATGGAATACGGGAGTGTATAATGACGGACACCTGGGATGTACTGGAACTGGGTCTTGCTGGAGTAATGGCTGGAATATCACAGAAAGACTGGAATCGATTGGAGACTGGAGAAGGTGATATAAGGGATGACTGGGAAGTGTCAGGCTACCGGTTTGGAGATGTGAATCGACCAGCGATCAGCACGAGAGAGTCCCGCAGTCTATTGGGAAGGGTTTGTGGCCCTTGTGGTCAACGGCTGTGTAGGCCCCACCCTCATAGGTGTCGCGAATGATATACGGGCCTCACCAATTCGGCTGAAGCTTGCCACTGGAATGCCCTACCATGACTTCTCTTTCCTTAATCATGATAAGATCACCTTGCTTGAAGGCTCATTGCTTGATGAGCTTGTCGTAGGCTCACCCCATGCGGGCCTGGTACATTTGTAGGTGCTTGTAGGCTTCGAGTCGTTTGCCTTCCAGATCAGCAAGCTCTTCCAGCCTTCTATGGTATTCATTTTCATCAGAGTCGACCAAGCCGGTGTGTACCGCTACGCGGTAAGATGCTAACTAGATTTTAATGGGGATGACGGCTTCTACTCCGTAGATGAGGGAGAATGACGAACATCCCATGGGGGTTTTGTAGACCGTCCAGTAGGCCCATAATGCCTCAGAGACTTTTTCACCCCAATCACGTTTCCAGTGGCTAACAATCTAAGCCAAGAGCTTACAGAGAGTTTTATTAAAGGCCTCAGCCAAACCGTTGGCCTATGGGCTATAGACCGAAGAGGTTCTCCAGCCGATGTGGAACTTGGCCGCTAACTGGTATACAGCCTTATTCTTGAATGGCGTCATGTTGTCGGAGACCATGCGATTGGGAGTGCCGAATCGGTAGATGATGTTATGCCGGACAAATCTGGCGACCACCTCGCCAGTGACTTCCCGCAGGGGAAGGGCTTCTGCCCAACGAGAGAAGTAGTCGGTGGCGACCAAAATGTACTTATGGCCTTTGGAAGTTGGCGGAAAAGGCCCCGTAATGTCCATACCCCACTCGGCAAATGGCCAGGTAGGGGCAATGGGGCGTAGTGGGTTAGGAGGCCTTCTGGATACTGGGCCAAAAGCTTGGCATTGATGGCATGTGCAAGCATACTAGACGCAGTCAACATACATGGTAGGCTAATAAAAGCCTTTAAGCTTGATGTTGTACTTCATTCTGTCTCCGGCCTGATGTGCGCCGCACAGCCCAGAATGAACTTCACACACGATAGCTCAAACCTCTACTGGGGAGACACATCTCAAGAGAATGGACTTGTCCTTCGCGTGGACAAGTTGGTACAGGGAGTCACCAACAGCTAGGAGTCTTCCCCACACAAATCCACCCCCATTCTCATACCATTTACCTCATTCCCCACCTCCGCTCTTCAACCTGCAGTTCTGGGTTACAGGCAGTAGAGCACCATCAACTTGTAGAGGAAGCTGCATCTTCATCCCAACATTTCAGGAGGTCCAAGTTGTACCGTTGGAAGCGTCTCCAGGTCTTCTTCACATCAGCGATTGTCTCGTTCCAGTCTGAGCTCGTGGCCGTCTAGAGGAGTCATTCTCCCCCCACTGCGCATCTACCTCCAGACTGCCAATCTAAAGCTGACTCCAAAGACTCCCACAGCCAGCAACCTAAAGATTGGGGAATGGGATTCGGCTTCGGTCTTCCACTACGAGTCACCGTCTAGAATCAAGAAGCGTCTCCCTGATTGGGTCGCGGACGAGTGAGTTATCATTTTTCTCCCTCGGGTGCGCTGTTCTGTCCAATCTAGAACTGGGCAGAACCCCAACCACTGTCCGTGCTGATGCTGTCTGCTCCTACCTCTTCTGGCATTCCCATGGGTACCACTTCGAAGGCAACTCGTTAACGGTTCCAACGCCATTGACTGCGCTCAATTTGAAGTTCGGGATAGCTTGTGGCGGCTTCATCTTCTTGATGCTGTGGTGCTGAGACAGTCCGAACCAGTGAACAGAGCCTCTGCTTCCAGCCCCTCCCTGACCAGCGCTGGCTTCCAAAGCTCCTACCAAAATTCCAACACCTTCCTGGGTCAACCTACGAAATTTTGGCACTAGTTCTGCTGGCAAAGGAGTTCGGGAGCGACCACAACAATTCTAGCAACGGCTGTCTGTCCTCTGTTCCTAAGAGGGGACAGAATCAACTCCGACATTCCTTGAAGCTTGTTGTCTTCTTCTTCCCCCTCCCCTCTTGGCCGGCTGAAGGTCCCTCCCTGTGCGGAGGTAATTTTGGTTGTAAGAGTTTAACCCCCATCCTAAGATCCCCCTCCTGTGAGAGGTGTAGTGATGTAAGGTCTTGAGCAGGTTCAAGCGACACCGGCGTGGCGTGTGGGGAACCCACGCTTCCCCGCTCGCCCTCGTCTCCAAGCGGGATCGATTTCTTCAAACCGGTCAAGTAAGTGCTCTCACCTTGCTCTTTCTTTAGTACTTTTCATTCAATCTTAGCTCTAGTCTTCACTGGCCGGTAAGAGAGTGCCCGATCTCGCAAGTCCCAGACTTCCGAGTGACCACTGTGGGAGTGAGTGATTACCCGTGCCCTCGACACCGGGTCGGCCTCTAGAATCAGACTTGTCGTACCCTTTTGGGAGACTCTCTGTTCTTGCTGGCCCTCTACCAGCAAGGTACCAGCCCTCACGACCTCCACTCGGCATTGTCGAGTCACCTCGGGTTTTGGTTGAGCGTCTAGTGAGTCGCCGCCACTATTGGTCCGATCAGGTTGCGAATTGTGCTTGCAAGATAGGTCCGAGGTTGTTTCACATCACTAACAATTGACTGATGGAGTCAGATAGAGTGCACAATAAAATTGTCACCCTGGTGACTGGCAGGCCTAAATAATAAATACAAATAAACCCTCAATGGAAGAACATCATCATCTTCTTAAAGATATAAAAACAACAAAGCGAAAATTCCGCGTCCAACAAGCTTGGCACGCCTGGTGGGACCAAGTCTCCCTTCATATTTACGCCAAAGTAGGAGGCCCAATGGCCTCTCTCAAAATTCTAACTGTGTGTTAATCTTATTTGTAGGAATCCCAGTGGAAACCGGATTGGTTGCTGTCCACTTCGGTCAACAGGTGGTCGATGCCCATGTTCATGGGGGGTACCTGGCGGTACCTATGGAGTTCGTATCCGCCCCCAGCTGTGGGCCTGCCCAACTGTTTGGGCTTGGTATTCGTTGATCTGCTGAAGGTCGACAGTGAAGCTAGAGACACCATTGCAATAAAGGTCGCGGAGGCACCGAAAGCTGAAAAGAAGAAGACGAAGGTTGTTTCTACTGTTGTCTCTTGCTTTGTCCATCACCTGGAGAGGAAGACCACTGCCCCTGCCACTACTGGTAAGGGAAGGAGGAACAACTGAAGCAGCCGGTTTGCTACAGTTGGAGGTCATCTTTCGGCCTCAGGAAAGACGATGATGGTTGGAAGTATGAGGGTGATCCTCAATGGTCGCCCCATGGACGCACGGCCTGACAGGATCATCCCAGTGGTCCACACCAACAACAGATTCCTGGTGTTGGCCACCAGAAAGGCCAATTGGGAAAACGAGGACAGGAAGCCGCTGGCACCCAAGCCGGCAAGATTCAAGCAGATTTGGGTGCTAAAGAAGGTACAGGGCCAGGCAGTAGCCCATGAAGAGAGAAACACTGTTGTTGCTCGCCCCAGGGCAGGGGGCAGGAAATGCCAGAGGAAAGAAAAAGATATCATTGTCATTTGCCCTAGGATAGGGGGCAAGAGATGTCAGATGAAGGAAGATGAAGAAAGAGGGGGGGTTATTCCCGCTGCTACCCCATACAAGTCAAGGGCCTGCGCTAGGTAGGCTGATGTGTTTCGGTATCCCAGGAGGGATTACCAGACTGCTCAAATGGCAAGGCTGGCTTATCAGCCGAAAACCCAAGAAAGGCTGCTGCCTCAACCTAATCTGCAAAGGCACAACTAGGAAGAGATGAATAGGGTGGTTCAAGACTACTTCCACTGCCTGGGGAACTCATCCCTAGGACAGCAAAGATTGTCCAATGATATATTTATAATTTTATAAATAACATTGATTTATATGAAAAAATAACACTGTACTTGTTAGTTACTACGGGGGAGGGAGTGTGAGCACGTGTCCAAGGAGCAAACGACGAGTCCACAAAGAAGGCTAATAAAAGGCAGCACGACTTCCACAACCTCAGCATTTCCACACTTTGTACCCTTCTGCTTCCCTCCGGATTCTCCCCTTTAACGCTTCCTCCCTCCCCTCCTCCTCCGTGACACGATCGAGAAGATTCGCGGCGGCTTTGAGCTCGCACCCGACGCGGTGCACCGGGAGGAGCAGAGGCGTGTG
This sequence comes from Amorphophallus titanum, assembly GCA_024336825.1. Classification (NCBI taxonomy): domain Eukaryota; kingdom Viridiplantae; phylum Streptophyta; class Magnoliopsida; order Alismatales; family Araceae; genus Amorphophallus; species Amorphophallus titanum. Next base: position 29,376,701 of record JANBPO010009603.1, read on the forward strand.
GCCTGGAAAGATCGATGCTGCTGCGGCTCCGACGTCGGGGACGGGCCGGACGGCAGCCCCCGGTAGGGGGAGTGGGGTTGCTGCTACGCGTCCTCCTGCTGTGCCTGGTGGTGGGGATTGTATGGGCAGATGCAGGCCTCTTCAGCGTATCCCGCGGGCTCCAGATGTTCGTGGACGACCTGCCGGACATGCCCAAGATGAGAGGCTACCACCTGCGAGAGGACGGCGTCCCGGTCTCCAAGCTGCTCACCATCGGCATGTTCGAGAAGACGTGGGTCAGTATCGCGCGCATTCCAAATCCCCTACTCTGTCGCCTCTCCCGATCTCTTTCTCGAAATCGCTTCCCCTGTAGTTTTCTTTCGTAGCGAGAAGAATAGGGCTTCGGCGGAAGACGCCATGTCCAGCTGCTTTCCGTACTATGCTACTTGCTGGCATGGCTTTGTGAATAGCAGAAGCTGTGATACGGATGTGCGCTATCTCCAGCGGGAGGTTTTCCATTCCCAGACAGGATGAGGTGGGCTCACCAGAGCGGTTACTGTAGTCACTCCCTCCGTCCAGCTTGGTAGCTAATTAATACCCGTAGAGAAATAAAAGAAATTTCTGGTCGAATGTGGTCATTAATTTTTTGGCTCGCAGCACATGCAACAAAGTTGAACTCATGAGTAAGGCTCACTGCACACCCGCGTATGCCCATCAAATCGGGTTCCAAGATAAATCTTCCCTACGACAGTCTTTGACTTTCAAATATTTTTGCCAAATAATGAGTCTATTACAGTATTGCTTGAAGGATATCGATTCTATAATTATATTTCTCAATATATTGTTGATTCATTGTTGAAAACTGGTGAAATTATTGTTGAAGAGAAAGAGACTTTCGTGGAGTTCCACTAACACGCCAAAGGTAGTAGCACATTAAAACCTTTTAAACACTGCTGGAGTGTGGTGCGCTATTTGCTCAGGAGGTTCTCATATCAGTCTGGGATGAGATTGGATGGCAGAGCAACATGCTACTTATATAGGTAGGAAATATAGTTCCTAGTCTTCGTATCATACACTTAAGATTTGTTTGTTGGGGAAGAATAACTGGCCACCCGTGAAAGTCTACAAACACTAGAGAAGAGGTGTCAAAAGGAGTCTTGAGCGCAACCCCGAGGGACAACCCTCCGATGTTTAAGTCAGAGACTTATTAGGAAGAACAGTGAGAGGGAGAGAGGTAGATGAGTTTAAGAGCGGAGTGGACAAGTCTGTGCGTATAGATGAAGACTCCTAGAGTGCTCGTAGATCTCGGTGAGTGCTCAACACGGTGGGCGAAGGCTTGGAGGAGTAGAGGGGAAGAAATGTCAGAACCTCTTGCATCTACTTCTCTATGGGGCGGGCACTCTAGTTGAGGAGGGCAAGGGCTTGGACTCTTCTCTCCTTTTGTGGCTCTATGCTAGTAGGCGAATGGATGCATAAGTGTCTGTATGCATCTCTAGATCTCTCTCTTTCCCTCTGTCCTCCTCCTGTGAGGTCCGATGAGGGACCTATTCATAGGGGTTGTTCTGGCGGTGGCCGTTCGTTCCTCAACGGGGCAATAATGTGGGTCGTAAAGTAACGCCTCCTTAATCGTGGGGAGAGTTGCCCATTGCACACATGTCCCTTCCAGAAGGGAAGGCCTCGTGGCAAGAATCTCGGCATTGAGGATGTGTCCCAACTGTTCCTGGAGAAGGCTTCGTAATGACGTCAGAATCTTTCCCATTGAGCGAGCGTTACGACACTCGTACTACGTGCTGTGATATATCCAACGGGTTGACGGAGCTTTGTTGGACTCTAGTTGGGCCAAGGTAGGTGGACCAAGGCTCAGTCTGTCTTAGCTTACCCACTTCGGGATGTGTCGGGCAGACAATAAGCCTGGCGATGCTTGGCCGTAATGGCTTGGTGACTCTGGACACTTTTGGGCCTGGCGAACATTCCCCTCCTCACTACCCTAGTGGCACTCTTCAACCAACGCATTTGAAGGGTAAATTCTAGTTTCAAGACTCATACTTGCCAGCATCCCGCACTTTGCTTGCTAGAGTTACCATGTCACTTGTTGATACATGGGATCATAATTTGTTTATTAATCATGGGCTAGATTTGGTTGATACGACATTATTTGAGAATGATCCACCCAGCGTTGTTGACCTCATCTCGCCTCCCTCTGACAGTTGAGATCATGCATTACTTGTAGAGTCTAGATTAGATCTTATCTATCCTAACACATTTGATGCACCTCTTTTATTTCCCACTGTACCACTAGCTGACCAGTCAGTTGATGTGTTGCTCTTGAAGTCATCTCCATTTGATTTGATATGATAGAATTTTTATGATGTACATGAGAGACGACGGATCTAGATCTTTGATATGGGTACCTACATGGCCGCCCCATTTCCCCCTCTCCTCCCACCATTGCCCATTCCACCACCATCCTCCCTCCCTCCAACTTGGCAGCTAGCTCCTCCCCCATCAGCTCCCTCTCCTGCACCAGACCATCTTCCCCCATCTCTCCCACTCCATTTCCCCTTCCTACAACCTCATTCCATCCCCCATCCATCTCCACTACAAATCCAAAAGCCCTCCACCACAGAAAACCCCTCTTCCCTCATTTCCTCTACTGATTGTTGTGCCCTGCTGAAGCCCTGCAGAGCTCCCTCCTGCTACAGCACCGGTCTCCACTGAAGTTCAGAGCTCCAGAGGGACCACCCGACATTGATGGAAAGCTCATCCAGTCAGCTTCGTCTGCGAGGTGATCCCGCCATCATCTGAGTTCGCGGCTGACCGAGAGGCCCGTTCTTGTCGGAGAGCACATCTGGCATCCGTGGGAAGACCAGAGCACCGGTGAAGAAGCTAATATGACCACATCTCTGCCCCTCTTGGTGCGCTGATTGGCCGGGGCGCCCTACTATCAGTTCTCCTTCCAACCCAGTTGACGGAGCCTCATTCGGAGTCCAGAGCTGTCCGTTCCGAATTTTCTCTCCCTGGTGCGCAGGTCAGTCCACACAGAACTAGCCCTGATACCCTGCCACTGTTCACCCCCTATCTCTCTGCTCTGACCTCTCCAGGAGGCCTTCCTGGTTGGAGATTTAAGAAGACTCATAGATGGACGTGACCGCTTTGGCCCCGCACCATTCTGACTCCAGGAGTGCTCGTGACGGTGTCATCTTCCTGCTGCTGCACCCTGAGAACTGTCCCAGTCAGAGCAGAGCCAACCTGCCCCAGAGTCAGCCACGACCAGCGATGACTCCGGGGAGTTCCCCAAAAATTCTAGAGACTTCCTGAACTAGATAGCGACGTATTGGCACTAGTTTCGGCATCATCCGAGTTCGCTACAGACCGTGGAGCCGTCAACAGCGACTGTCGGTCAGCCCGTGCCAGAAGTTGGCAGAACCGGCCGAGTGGCTCTCTCAGTTAACTAGTGATCTTTTCCCCCACCCCACCTGGCCGGCTTAACGCCCCTCCCTGTGTGGAGGTAGTATTTTGATGTAATTTAAGTTCCTCTCCCCTAATCTAACCCCCCTGTGTGGGGAGTAGTGCATGTAATAATAATAGGGGAAACGACATCGGCGCAGTGTGCGGGGAACCCACACTTCCCCGCTCGCCCTCGTCTTCGAGCAGAGTTGATTTCTTCAAACCAACTAGGTAAGCTCTAAACCTTGCTCCTTAACTAGTGCTTGTTTGTTTAATATCCATGAAACTGTGCTGTTGAGCGAGTGAGGGAGTGCCCGACCCCGGAGTACTCCACTTCCGAGTGGTCATCGTGGGTTGAGTGAGAGAGGGTCCTAGTGCCCCAATTGGCACCCAGCCAGCCCTCGACTCATGGGCTTCGTTCCTTTGGGAGGGCCACCGTGGCCTTGCTGGCACTCTACCAGTAAGGGACCTAATCCATCACCTCTACTCGGCATTACCGAGTCACCCGGGATCGTGTGTGAGCAACAGTGGATTCGGCCACTACTGAGGACTTTGTTTGTTGATTGTGTTTGTGTGATAGGTCCGAGGACCCATTGTCTGTTTGCTACATACCCCCTTGGTCATGTCACATCAGTGGGACTTCTACTACTGCCGGGAGCCGGAGTAGTTTCTGACACCGGGGGCGATTCGATGTCCATTACACCAGGTGGTGGTTCGAGCATAGCCACCTGTATCGGCAGAAGGCCTCTGCGATCAAGAAGGCAGAGGAGAGTCGTCTGCTGAGGGAGGATATGCCTCCCATCCCACTGGACGATGAGTACTTGAGGACTCGCATCGCTCGGATTCGTTGGGAGATTGAGCGACATGTGGAATAGTGGCCCCGGGGTAGCCGGGGTTCATCGTGCAGGAGTCGAGGTAATGGTGGGGCGCTAAAGCCCCTGAGGCAGGCATCGGCAGCGACGGTGATGACTGGGGTGAAGGTGCCTCGACCGAGGGCACCGAGGAGCTGGTGGACCCAGTTCCTTGCCAATTGTGGCTTCCGGAGTAGAGGTTCACTGGACTGGGTGCTCCCCGAAGGGAACTTTGCTGACACAGCGACCGACGACTGGCGGCGACATATCAGCCATGCGATCGGGTCGGCCCGACCCATGGAATTTGTGTCCCAGATCGAGTGTGCCCACACTTTGAGGGACATTCGGGAGGCCGTCGTGAAGGCGGCCCAAGTACTGTCGCTGTGATTAGAGCAGCTGGTACCCTTGTTGTTGACCCCCTTCGGGGCCTCAGGTAGGGCTTTTCTTTTAGCATGTTGCCTTAACTTGGTTGCTTTCTGGGACATATAACTGAGGCATTGTATGTTGTTGTGTTTGTTGACAGGCTCTACTGTAGAGGGGGATCACCCCTCCACGAAGGCGTCCTCAGGGAGCGGGGACGGAGGTTCGTAGCCTAGGCAAAAGCCCCCTCGCGTAGAGGCTGCAGCAGCTGGGGATGGCGGATCCTCTGGAGGACTCGAGGCTGGTGGGCAAGCTGAGGCAGAGACGGCCTTGAGTAAGCGTCACTTCGGCCTCTTTGCCCTTGCTTGGTTTAGCCATGGTAGTTGGCTAATCTTGTTTTGCTAGATTTATCTTTTGCAGCTTCATTGGAGACTGGTGCGGAGGGGACCTTCTCACCCCCTCGAGAGGTGGACCGATATTCCTTCCGTCGGACTAGGACCTCCATTACGGGACCTCCGTAAGTCCCCGCGAGCCTGGGATTCCCACTAGGATGTCGGGCAGGTTGTACCACCAAGACCTGAACCTATTCACGTGATCGCATGTCAAGGCTCCATAAAATTAGATCTTTTTATGTAACATTTAGTGGAATTATATGTACAGAAGCTCTTTCATCCAACATTGGATAAAGTGCTCATATAATATGTCGGAATTTATATCATCATGATTTATCATTAACTCAGGTGTAGCAAAGAAACCTAAGTATTTCCAGATCCCATTGCTGAAGTTTGGTTTGGTGGAATTGGGTTCAGATATATTGTTGGATTTAGCAAAACAAACTTGGACAATGAAAAAAAGAATGCATCCTAACAATTGTCATATATTGATGTTATCTAGCATATAGCTGTCTTTCTTAAATATCAGACAGAGAGATGATGAAAGGAAGCATTCGTAGACCTGTAAGATTCTCCTGCAGCCATTTTGAATTTTTGGGGCTAATATGACTGTCCCACCACCATGAATACAAGCGTCTGGATTCAGCATTTGACAAGGTCGCCATAATAGCAAGTAGATCAGATTTTGCCGACTATAATGTTAGAAGGGCCTTCTTGTATCTACCAAAACCTTGATAGTCCAAGCCAAAGAGCTAAACAAATCCACTTCAAGAACTAATAACTTGCTAACAAAAATACTTTGAGGTGATGTATCTCCCGTTCAGGCATCTTTTACTGCATTCTCGGTTGCATGACAAATAAAAGTTGCAACGGGCCTACAAAAAGGAAAGTCGTCAGAATTATCCCAAGCAAAGTCAGAAACACTATTCCAATACATTACCAACAGTTTAGTGTTCACCTTTCTAGAAGACATAAATTTCAGATATTAAACCATCACTTCAGAGTTCCCAAATTGACCTGACGAGCAGCATCAGCATGTGTAAAGAAAAATTAAAAACTATAATAATACCTCACAACATTCGAAGCTCAATCAGAAATGTGAAACTGCAATGAAACCACAACATCCATTTTTTGCCAAGTGGTAAAATATAATGTCAGTGTATTACAACCAGATGAAACAAAAATATCAGCAATAATTCACTAGGATTTTCACCTGATTTTGTGACCAATCCGCCCGAAACAGATGGGACAAGAAGGCAAAAGTTCGACTAACAGAGGATGAAGACCACCTGATGAGTAACCCGGATAGAAGAGACAACATCAGGATTACAGCTTATATTTCTTTTCCAAGTGTAAAACAAGATAGCCTCTCGTGAAGCAAGAAGAAAGTCACCTGAAAAAAGTGGTGGCAGGTAGGACAAAGCCACTTTATCAAGAAGTCGAAATCTCAGGAACAACAACTACATGGCTAGGATGTACATGAAGACGATCCGATCAGTGATCACATAAAACCAAACTGAGGATGTAGAAGTTATCATATCGTAGGAAACATCAAAAAGACTGAAAAACTCAAAACACAAGGCACCCAAAGCACTGACTACAACATACGCGAGAACACTAGAGTTCTCTATCTGGTCTGCAGCCGAGTTTGATAGAGGCCTTCTTGAAACCAAATCTACATAGGCCGGTTCTAGGGAAACAATGAAAACACAGGGTAGCAACCAGTAAACATAATCAAAACCAACAACCACTAACACGAGAAGAAACGGAAGTCCTTGCGACTGGTTGTCCAACAAAAAGAGGAAGAAACATGGACCCCAACTACCGGATCTTCAGACTGCAGTACGAAGTGTCAAAGACCCAGCACCTAAAACTCTTTTACCGAAACGAATCCACCAACTCGGGGATCACAAGAACAAGGATTGGTTCGCTTCCAAAACATGAAGAGGAGGAAAAGAAAGTGAAAATACCATATTTTTCAGAGGAAGAAGAGAAATACCCCCAGAAAAGCGAAAAAAATTAGAAGCTAGCCTCAACTCTCGATGGGCAGCAGCTATGAGATCCCCAGCTGTGGCATCAGATTTTAGTAGTCGTGAGATGCCGCTGTCAGAACCCAGAGAGAGTAGCCGAAGGAGATCGATTTGGAGACGGGAGCAAACCCTAGCGCAGCTGAAGCAGAGCGCCGATGGCTGATGGCCGATGGGGTTTTCTCGCCCCGAAAGGAGGCATTATATGGCGCTCCGATGATTCGATCCGAAATTTCAAATTTCGGATAAAAAAAGTGCCGCTCGGATCATCACACATACCTCATTTCGGATCAAACAAGCAGCTCCGAATTTGAAAATAATTTCGGATCCGGATCGGATTTTCGGATCCTGAGACTCCGTTGACACCCCTACACACAAAACAAGAGGGCGAGTGGGGGGGAGGGAGGGGGAGAGAGAGAGAGAGGCTTCATTGTCATCGACCACCACAAAATATAAATAATGTCATCTACTTCAAAGTTCATGGTCACCCAACAATTATCTTGGTCTGCACACCCCCGAAAAAAATAAAAAAAAACAATCCAACACTTGCCAATTGGTCTAGACAGATGCAATATCGTGACCATACTTCATTATTTTAGTTTTTCCCATTGCATATCATGTCCCTACTCTTTATAGTTTACGTTTCCTCACTAATTCTTAATGTAATCCACGGACCTACATGGCTAGGACCTACATGAAGACGATCCGATCAGTGATCACATAAAACCAAACTGAGGATGTAGAAGTTATCATATCGTAGGAAACATCACCTATCCAGAAACCACCGACACACAGACACTGCCCTAGAACACAAACCTAAGACAGACGGACACGAGACAAGCCATTACGGCCAACATACAAGACGACGGACTCAACTGGATGGGCGATCACAATGTGGCCGCTCAAGGGGATGAATGGTCCATATGGGGCCGCTTAAGGGGGATGAACGGTTGGGGACGAACCGCACAACGGACAGACCCCTAAAGGCTAAAGAGGATGGACGGTCAAGGCAGGACCGCCCAAGGGGATGAGCGGTCAGGTCTTGGCCACTCAAGCCCACGACCTAGTCTAGTTCCTGGTCAAAATGGTCATGACCGGATCGCTAAACAGAACCGACTTACTACAGTGCCAGTCAAAATGTTCTTGACCAGATCACCTAACGCGACTGACACTCAAGTGTTGACCAAGGGTCAACTGGGATGGGTGGTCAGATGTTGGCCGCTCAACCCAACGAAAAGATAGGGGGCTGAAGGCTGGCTGCCCAAGTGGGGATAGGCGGTCCTCACGAGGCCACCCATACCTTGTGCGGTCTATCGTGTGGCCACACAAGCCCCTAAACTCTACGAGGATAAGCGGTCCAGACATGGCCTCTTATACCATGAACGGGCCCTCGTTCAACTGTCCAACCGCGATGGTGAGCAAACCAAGGGGTTGGCCCAATCTTGGCCTTCCCATGCCCCATTCGTGCTGAGACGACGAAGATACAGCCATGGACATGCATACAATCACATGGACTCCATCCGGAGTCAAAATGGTACACGGATCGCGAGAAATGGGTGATTCTAACGAAACTACCCATAAAGAGCAATCAGACTTCCCGGGCTCCCCACGGTCAAATGGGACCACCAATCGAGACAAAATTGGTATCAATGGAATGCTGACGTTCCCAGGAGTCCATTGACTCCAACCGATCGTAGAACCGTCACCATTTTCTGACAAAGTCTACGAAACCCATGAAACTCCAACGAGCCTAAACTCGCCCGTTCGAGCATCGTAAAGTGCAAAACTGTGAGGAAATGGCGCAGGGGAGTGGGTGATCCATTTCCCTACCTCCACCGAAGAAACCGCGTGCCGAAGTGACTAATCCACGCCAAAAATCACCTGGAACGCGAATGACACCTTCTCGGAATCCACCGAGGGATCGCACCCACCACGCTCCAACCGCCGCTCTATCCTACAAACCGATCTCCCAGACGCGTCCCCGCCTTGGCCAGCTCCTGATGTGACACTCCACTCCTTGGACTTAAATTGCAAGCAAACAACCGAGTTGGCGGACCCACTCTAGCGGACTCACTCGCGTAGCGCACATCCGGGTCCGTAGGTGGACCGGCGATGGGGGATGAGGGTCCGAAGTGGGACCTTGCTGTTCCAAGGTTTGGCTAGCTTGAGGCTGAACCCCTAAGGGTCCAGGATGCCCAATTTCACGGGTGGCCAGCACACCGAGGGCATGGGTTGTAGGGTTGTTCTCTCAACTCACTCCGCAGTGGTCGCACAATTTGATGGACAGTTGGAACGAGCACTCTCCTCACCGCCGATGGTGCAACTTAGAAATAATACTAGGCTAAGCAGAGTTAAGCCAGCAAGGAGAGGGGCCAGAAGCTCACCTGATCAGCGTGAAGATGCCGATCCCGACCGGAGACGAAGGCGAGCGGGGAGACATGGGTATGCACCCACACACCGCGCCGATGTAGCTTCGGAAGGTGACCCATTGTTACATGTACTACACCTCACGCAGGAGGGTTGGACAAGGGGTGGGGAACTTTGGATTACATCAAAACTAACTCCACATAGGGAGGGGTGCTAAGCCAGCCAGGCGGGGCGGGGAGATTAGCTAAAACTAGTGCCCGGCAAGCACTTCTCCAGTTCTGTCTAGGTCTAGGACTGTAGGATAGTGAGTCTTTGTAGTCACCGCTGTGCACTCCCCCGAGCTCAGAAGTCACCAAAACAGGTGCCAAATCATCGCTGACAGACCCTGGAATGTTGGAGAATTTTTGAGGATGGACCCGTCATCGCCACAGAACGGGGTGGCTCCTGGAACAGGCTCTCTGCGCTCTGGCTTAGGTGGATCCTAGGGTGTAGCAGCAGATGGTTGTAGCCGCCACGGCTGCTCCCGAAGTCCAATCATGGCGGGACCAAGTCGATGATGACCGTGGACGAGTCTTCTTCGAGCAAAAACTAGGGGGAGAACAAAATGATGTCGTGGCGGTGAGGAAGAGCCCGTTGAGTGAGGGGGGGTCAGGTGAGGTCCAGAGTGACCTGTTCTGCGCACCTGGGGAAAGAAAATTAGAAAACACTCCTCCGGACACCGAACGGGACGTCACTTTTTGATGATGGACGTCGACTGGTAGTAGAAACTCTCGGCCAAGCAGCGCCTCCAGAAGCCATGGGGTGTGTCCGTGGGAGCTCCAGGAAGTCATCTCAGGTTGTCAGTTGGTCCTGATCTATGTAGTCAGGGAAGATTGAGCCTCCCGGACAACAAGGAGGTCAGATGTCAGTGAGGCCACCACAGCTGTGAAGATTTCTCGATGAGCTTTCCGTCGATATATGATAAGTCTTCAGGTGATGCCGAATGACTCCGGAACAGGTTCTGCGACTCGGGCCTTGTCTGCTCCCTGTGAACTGAGATCTGAAGGTTGAAGATGATGGGGGAAATGGGGTATATGGGAGAGGAAATGAAGTGGATGTGTATGGGGGTGACCTCGATCAGGGCTCGGGTATCGTGAGACTTAGTGTGGGCTTGGTAACACGCCTTGCCTCTTGAGCAGCGACGCGGAGTAGACCGAATGGGTTTTGGCCCGTTCTTCAAGATCCAACCTTTCCCTGTCGATGCGACCTTCCTGGTGGAGCTTCGTGAGAGGTGGGTGGGTGGGTGCAGAGCTTTTGTAATGTCGTGGGGACATATGATCCCCACACTCGAGGATGTGGCCTACTTGACGGGATTGTCAGTAGCAGGGAACCCGGTGTTGGGTCAAGAGCTCAAGAATTATTAGGAGGAAGTTGAAAGCCTACTCGGGCCGCAGTTGGCCTGGTCCAAGAAACCAGTGACCACCCTCCCCCTTGGGAAGATCAACGCCGCGATGGGACTAGTGAGAGTGGTATGAGGACCACTAGAGGACTTGGATGCGCATCTAGGATGGGTGAGACAGAGACTCCGGGCCCGAGGGAGGAGTGACCAGCAGGAGTTGAGGCTTTTCCTCCTATATTTCTTCGGAAGACTGCTATTTGCCACTGCCTCGAACAAGGTGAACCTTAAGTTCCTTTTTTTGATATGGGATCTTGAGCGGAGACCCCAACTTGCATGGGGGAGAGCGATGCTGGCGCACCTTTTTGCCCATATGGATCCTGTATGCCCAGGTTTGGGGAACCTGGGTGGCTTCACACCCTTCCTACAGGTACGAGTCTTCCCCTTTTACACTTGTTGATTCTAGATTTGATTGATTGTTTGTTTGTTCCTTGTGTTTTTAGATTTGGGGGTATACCCGATTCCCTCTAGGTCGCGGTACGATCCCGCGAGCCCTGATGCAGATGGTCCCTCTCATGGCAAGATGGGAGATGGTTCGGGACTGACGCCTGGTGGCCACCAGACTCTCTGATCTTCAGATGACTTTGGATGAGTTTCCTCCCCACCAGGTGAGTGTTTTGGCTAAAGAGTTATGTGATTTTTCAGCATTTATTATATGAACTCAAATTATTAAAACTTTCAATTTTAATGTGGCAGGTGATCTGGATGCCCTATGCGACAGAAGACACTACCCCTCATCCATGGGTGAAGGAGGGGCGGGCTTGGTTCTACAGAGATACCGTGTTGTTTTGTGTGAACCTGAGGGAGCCACTCTTCCTTCTCCTGGTGCAGAGGACGCTGGGATGGCATCAACCGCTAGTGGCGGTTCCAGCTGAGCATGAGTCAGACAGGGGACGCCGATGGACCTTGGTGAGTGACCAGGATTGGGCCTCTCGCTACCATGCGGAGGCAGAGGCACTGTAGAGGGGACCCTCACTGGAGCATGACCAGACTGTGAGGAGCAGTGAGGCTTATCTGACGGATTATCAGGGCCGGTATGCCCGACGGCTCCATCTCAACACCCGAGTAGCAAGTTACTCTTTAGCTTTCAAATGTGATGTTTTCATTTAGGCATTGGAGCTACATGAGTTTGTGGATTTGATGTGCAGATGCCTGAGACCGAGGCTATGAAGATACTCTAAGATCAGCTGGCCGTCCTTAACCAGATGATTGTGAACTTGCAGCATGAGATCCGAGAAATGGTAAGCCAAAATTAACTTGATTGATTTGAATTTTTGGGAACCGTTGAATCTTGACTGACCACTTGCCCCTGACTTACCAGCGAGGGGAGTTGGCGTATGTCTGGATGAGGGCAGGAGCAGGTGGGGAGGTTGGCCCTTCATCCCGAGCAGATGCCAGAGAGGAGCTAGAGGATCGCCTGGCGGGGGCCCTCGAACGAGCTAGGAGCGAGAAGCCGAGCTAGCCGAAGCGGTGAGAACCGAACACCTAGGTTAAGAACACTCCCCTTTCTTAAAATATCTTTGTCTGTCTTGCATGATGGTTCATTTTCTGTCGAGGAAGGAGTTAGCGGCTGCCTTGGCCACTTGACGAGAACAGGATGCCCATATAGAGGAGTTGATGCACTGCCTTGGAGAGACGAGCACCGTAGGGAGGCTCGAGGGTCGCCTTGCCGAGGCAAAGGAGAGAGAGGCCGAGGCACGTGCTCGAGAGATAGCAATGGAAGTACGGGAGTAGCGAGCTCTCAATCAACTAGAGGCCTTGCGACGGCGAGTGCTGCAAAGATATCAGGGTAGAGGTGCCCCAGGAGAGGGAGCTAGACACCTTACCCCTTCTAAGTCACTGCGGACCAGAGGAGATGTGAACTTCACAATGGAGGAGCTCATGGGCATGATGGAGTCTCCTGCAGAGTAGGGAACGATCCAGCTAGCAGCATCGGGTTCGAGGGCTTTGCGTCCATCAAGGCTGCGAGACAGGGGGAGCAGAGATGGAGACGAGGCTGATAGTCAACGTAGCCGACCTCGCACCGATGGGGATTAGAGAGAGGGGGAGAGATATAGCTGAGTAGCAACTACTTTTGTACACTGGGGGTATGCCTCTAGAATGTTGTATCGCTAGAATGTAATGGACATATTTTGGAAATGAAATGAACTTTCTTCAGTGTATATGGCTTGGCTTGGCTTGACGTCGTCTTCCCTTTTAACCTGTTTCAACCACACTTAAAGGGAAAAAAGGTTAGCGTAGTATGATTTTAGCCCCATGCCGAAAGTAGATAGTACATTTCTCGATGCAGGGTCAGAGGGCTACATCTTATTAACAAGATTAAGGAAAAGAAAACGTGAGGTGCATATGCAAGCAAGCAAGATGCAAACAAAAAGGGAAATATGGTCATGCGCTACAACAGAGTCCAGTCCAACAGAAAGTACAGTCTAAAGCAGTAAAACGTACCACATGTCAAGTGAACACTCGGCCTGGCAAGTTGGTAGCTAAGAACCTCCACGTGACGTTCTCGAACCCTGAGGAAGAGCCACCGCACCTGAAAACCAGGGGTGAGCCTCTTGTCACTGGCTCAGTAGGGATCCCGCGGAACCCCAACTGAGAAACAACGGCGGCACGGAAAACAGTAACTACCGAAGGAACAACAGCAACAGCAGGAACAGGAACCTACGGCGGCCGGTAAAACCTCGGCTCTACAGCTACTCCTACTGTACCGGAAAACACGACCTGGTCTCCGGTCGGGGGACAACCAAGTCACCCACCCGACATCCCGATTCCACGATCGGGGGACCATGAGACACGAACCGCCCTAGCCACGCTACTAGGAAAACGTCACGACATCTCGGTCGCAGAGGCCTGCCCTCCCTGAAGGGTCCAAGCCGAAACCTCGCGGTCTAGAAACACAGTCACGACCTCGCCGTCGAAAACTCAACGCTGTCTAGGGAAACCCTCGGTGATGCTCACCAAAAACTCCAAACCTTGACTCCGGGAACACTCCCAAAACCACACATGAAATCTCGTCTCGCAGACGAGGAACAGAAATCGTGACACGATAACTCATGTCACGTGATGGGAGTACCGCCCACTAGAAGAACAACTGGATGCGTCCCCTGAAGTGTTACACCGCATCACAAGTGTCTAGCTACAATGCCCCGGGCGCTAGACTCAGATACACTCAGTAACCAAAAGTACCATAAAATAAGGACTAGTTGGGGTCACGCCCACCGGCGCTGTCCAACGCCTCCAACCTCGTGTGCACACCTAGACCATATGCCCTAGGCCTGTCCTCTAGCTGGTAATCCCCCCCGAGCCCAGACTCGACTGTGCACGGGGGCCCTACGGTAACCATCCTACTCACCGTCTCTCTCAGGTACGTCGCACCACCACTCCCGGTCGGCCAGCACACGCGTGCCGTGGAAGCTACGATTAGTGGGGGCTCACAGACGTGAACACAGAAAGCAATGCACGCACCCATTCTGAGTAACAAGGAGTAATAGGTGGCCCAAAGCCACCAGACTCTGGACAGCCCACTAGACCTATTAAACTCAACGGTCCTTGAGTCACGAGACTCGAGGTCAAGAACGCCACACGTGACAGCACTATGCTGTCAATCTGGCCTAATCCCTAGGTCAGAAACTACAAAGCGATGACTCACGAGGTAGTTCACGACCGCTGAGACTCTCCCCTCAAAAAGGGAACTTGAGAAACTTCCAGTCCCAGGCTGGTCAACTGGACTCACAGTCTGACGCCACACACGCGGCCCACCGACCTGGAAACCTTACGACGTGCGGGAAGGACCCTCCGCACACACATTGGCTCGCGAGGACTCACTCGAGTACCTCACAGAACCCAAAGCACACCCAGGGTCACCCAGACCCTCTAAACACATGGGCACTCTAAATGAGACAACGTGGCACCTCTGGACACCCCCAAAGCACAAACACAGGTCTCACGATGTCTGGAACATTCACGAGGCCGAAGGTCAACCACTGGGTCACAACTGGGTTGACCGAGGACCAACATGACGCACAACAAACACAGTAACATGGAGAAATCGCTTGTCGGTCCAACCTTGGGCCGCCACAGCTCTAGCGGCCCAACTCTAGTCTGCCACAAGGACTCTAGCGGCCCAACCTTCGCGCCCTAGAAGACAGATCACATTAGCTCTGGCGCTCCCATCTTAGGCCGCTACAGCTCTCTAGTGGACCAACCTTGGCCCACCAGAAGCCCTCTGGCGCCTGTGCCAATGGCCGCTAGAGGCACGCGACCCCAACGGTTAGAAACTCGCGCCCCTAGGTGCAACGGTCAAAATCAGAAGTAGCAGCCGAAGCTACAGTTGCTACAGCAATTGGTGCTTTATCGTGCGACCGCCAGCTGATGAAAACCCCTGTCGACAAAATAGTAACAGGTGGCGGACCCACCTTAGGTCGCTAGGGCATCTAGCGCGCCTACTTTGGGCCGCCAATGAGTGTGGGGTCTCTAGAAGGGCCGCCACACCCACCCGAGAATGGGACGGTGGGAAGAATCCCAAAAACCCGTTCCACACCCCGATCATCCACGGATGAGGGGAAAAATAAGGGGGAAGCTCCCCCAACACCCCTAGCATACATCTAAAGTCCCAAATTGGTCCGAAACCTCGTAAAATGGCGGATCGACTCTCAAGCCCTAAAACATGGATTTTTTTCCAAAACACCCCGAATAGCCCGCTCGGCTCACCACAAACTACGAAAGTCGCGGGAAATGAAATACGCAAGCTAGGGAATCGTCCCCCTACCTCCACCGAAGATTCGACATGCTGTGGATGACGTTCCACGAAGAAACACCCCACGAAACCCCGCCGGTGCCCCACACTCGCGAACCGGCTTCACCGCGCCCTCGTGCCTAGATCCTCGACCCATCCTCTCCATCCTCGTCACCCACGCCGCCCCGCCTCACCCCCGCCCCGCGGTCCGTCGGCTACCGGAGAGGTGAGAGTGAGAGGAGAGTGTGAGAGAAGAGAGAGAGGGTGAGAGGGAGAAATGAGGGAAGAGAGAGAGGGTGATGGGGACATCACTTACCCCCTCCACATTTTTGAAGCCCGGATGGATCGTCATCAAGTGCCATCATGATCTCCCCCCTCGTAGTCATAGTTATTTACTTTCTTAGTATACACTTTTACTGCCACTGCATGTGAGTAGGTACTTCCTAGCTCGTATAATTCAACTCACTGCTGTGAGTGAGAGAGCGAGACCATCCCGTGACCCGACCCGGGCACGAGAGAGTGAGCTGACCGCCCTTGACTCGCTACCGATTTCTCAACCGTGCAGGTCCGAACGCTTCCCTCACTAGGGACGAGTGCGAGCTTGCTAGAGTCCCAGGTTGCATATCCAACTCGGCGTCGAGTCCGCATCCTTGTCCCACATTACCGTGGCTCGTTTAGGGTCGATTCGTCGAAATCGCCCTGATCTCAGATTTTAATGTGTGCATGTGACATTTTTTGACTCCAGATGTATTGTATGATCGTTTGGCGTTATTTCCCCTGTGTTTCGGCATGAATGGGGCATGGAACGGGCGGATTCAACCATTCTATAGTTTTACTCGCCAGTTTTGTATAATGGTCCTTCCAGAGACCGTCACACCGATAATAGTCCCTCGATAAACCGTTACGTCCCATTCGTCATTTTTCATCTTTCGAGGTCGCGGAGTGTGACGGACCAGACCTGGTCTGTTACATGAGTATAACGCACTGGTCTAGACACGTTATGCTCGGGTTGTTTTTGAGGCCTGCTGCTATGTCAGACCCTCGACGACCGTGCTTCCTCGAAGACTAGGTCAGTGAGTTCATTTAACGGATCTGTCCCTGTGCATTATAGTTTTGGTAATGAACCAGTGTGAGACCATTATATCATGCTTGACTGGCATTTGTCTGGCTATGGCGGTTGGTGTAACGCGCCTACCCCCATGCGCCATGTGGCTGTGGCCGACTCAGCCTAGTCCGTTATATGCCTCTTGTCTATGTTAGTGTTTTGGGTCTGTTGGCTTTAATGCCCCTGTCATGGTGCGTTAAGCTTGTGTAACGTGCCTATGTAGGTCCATTATATGCCCTTTATCTGAGTTCTGGTTCGTTGGCCATAACGCCCCTATCCTGGTGCGTTATGCTGATGTGACACACCAGTTCTGGTGCGTTACATGGTCTGCATTGGATTTCCGGTCTGCTTGCCCTGACGCCCCTTCTATGGTACGTTATAGTAGGTAACACCCCTATGCTCGTGTGTTAGAGTCTTGTTGTTGGCCATGTTGGTCTGTCTTAGGTCGTGTTCTAGGGCGATGTCTGTGTGTCGGTGGTTTCTAGATCGATTGGTTTAGGTGAGTGGGTATGGTCTTTTTTGTGACTATGATAGTACCCTAACGACTCAATCTAGAACTACCAGCGTCGTTGTCTCTAGTTACGTAGCGATTGCCTCTTCACTGCTGGGTTCGCCTAGCGATTGAGTGATGGTTCACTTTGCCCAGAGTGTTATCATCGTCTACCGCTCTGGTTTGTGCTTGTCTTGGCTTGATCTCGTGATTTGCCCGTGACCCGTGGGTGTCTGTTGACATCCTATGAGGGCAGTAACCATGATGGGACGGCCAAGAGTGCTTGTACAGGCAATGTGTGTGTGTCTGTGTTTGTGTTTGTCATGTCTGGTTCTAGTCAACCTAGTGAGACCAGGGGTTGACAGGCGACCTTGTGTGTGTCCCGGTGGCTATGTCCAATCCGAGGCTGTGTTTCTGGATTCCTTGAGGTATCATCTTACCTCGATTTGCATATCCAGGTGTGCTGAGGGTTCTCAGTGTTCCCTCAGGTCTCCGTGAGTCATTTCATCGGAGTGTCATTTTCCCTGGCTTAGGATTAGACTAATTGGCGGTTGTTCCGATGTGAGCAATAATCTTGGCCTAGAGTCTGGTGACTCGAGGATCGTTATGCTAGTAGGTCTTGTTGCCTTGTCCTCAGTTTGTTGGTAGTTTCCTATACTGCCATTGGTGCTTTGTAGTACGAGTGACAGTGCATGATTAGCCTGTCTGTACTTCAACACTCATGTTTCGGGGTCTGTGTTTCATAAGCCTTCACTAGTTGTCGCGGTGTGACGGCTCTTGTAGCGGGGCACTTTCCCGATATGTGGTTTTTACGCTAGTTTCCGTGGGCTCCTGATTTGACAGTACTATTGCCCTCGACCACAGCGTCTGCGGAGGGAGAAAACTAGCTAAAGGCCTGGCTTAGTGGTCTTACGGCCAGTGTGTGCACATGTGGTTAGGGGCTTTGGACTCACGTCGACGGGCATGACCCTGACTAGTTCTCGATACGATAGTTCTGTTCCTGGTTCATTCTAGAGTGCAACTGAGATTTCACCTTCCTAGGCATTGGCTCAGTAAATGCGTCTAACCTTTCTTCTAGTGAGGGGTTGCTTTGTCACGTGGTACGTGACTCTTCGTGTTTTCTACGCGTTGTGACCTTTCGGGTCTGCCCTCTCGCGGCTACACTCGAGGTCAGCATCCTGTCACATGCATGGCATTCTAGTCGTGCATAGGGCAGTGTGCATGATGTTCTAGTCGCGTCGACCGTTGTCTGTCTAGGCTTTGTCGGTTGTCCTTGTAGGTCTTCGTTTGGAGCCTGGCGTCATGTCGACAGCTCGGTAAGCTTCTGACTTTTCCCAGTTTAGAGTTCACCCTTCTGTCTTTGTTTGGTGTAGTGTTTGCTTGGAGTAGTTTCGGGGGTCGAGGTTAGTTCGGTAGTCGTGCTCGTCTGGTATGGCTTCTTCCCTTTCCTTATAGCTCCCCTGTACTTAGTTGCTCCCTACTCCTGCTAGATTTGAACCACTTAATTGGAGTTTTACTACATTCTTTAAAAAGGCTAAAAGTTTTCTTAAAACTTGTAATCACCCAATTCACCCCCCTCTTGGGTGTCATTGATCGCGGGGCTTCAGAATGATGAATAAAAATTGTGGAAATTGCTAGAGAAGGCTGTGCCCTCCCCTTGCTCCCTCTCTCTTGTGGGTGTGACTCCCACATCCCCTCTCTCCCTTTCTCTACTCCTTGGGTGTGACGCCCAAGACATCTCCCCTGGAGTTTCTGCTGCTAGTGCTAATAGGAGGTGACCTCCTTGACGTCCAGCAGAGCCCTGAGTTCCTCGTTGTGGTTGTGCTACAGTGTGGAGGCGATTTGGTGCCTTACTGCCCCAAGTGTGCCCTGTGTGTCTGCCTGCAGGACAGAAATGTGGTATTTAAGTTGGTCCACCCCCTTCCATATATCAGTTAGACTTGAAATTTTTACTACATTTTCCCCCTCGTCTCTCCTCATCCCAAATAAAAGTTCATGCCAAAATTCCATCTGTGGTCGAAATTCCCTTTAGAGCCTCTTTTCTCGCACAGACTACACCTGTGCAGGCCTGTAGGGATAGAGCCTGTCCACAGAGACCTTATCGCCCCCCAAACCTTCTCAAAACGCCCTGAAAAATGGTACACGTCCTCCTCACATCATATCCCATCCACCATAAAAATTTCACACCATTCTGAGCTTGTTTGCCCTGTCTAATCCCGTCCACCATCTCTGCTACCTAGTCTGTCTACACAGTCCTATAGATCTGAGTCTCACCGTGCACCGCTCCCCACGCCCAAAACTTCCACTGCAAGTGACCCCGCCGCTCATCCTCCATCTTACCACATACATTCCCCATCCTCCAAAGACAACCCAACCCTAGAATCCACCTGAAAGCCCCCGTGCCATGCTGTTCTTTCCTTGTCTGTCCTGCTACCTGCAGACAGGCCAGATCGCACAGGTGCTTGCTTTCGGCGTCGCCCCGGCTACCACGGTCATCTTTTGCGACCCTCCTTGCACTAGTGTCTCGGGGACATCCCCACCTATGTCCCCGCCAAGTTTCATGCACATAAGACATCTAGAAGGCTGCGTTCCAGGCCTCCTCGCCCTCTGGTCACTTGTGCCTATGCAGATCGGCCTGCAGTCTGCCCGTCTGTTCGTGTCTATGCTGGAGGTCCACGTCAGTGTCGTCGGCTTCCATCTTCTTCCAGGAGGACCGTCATCCACTATAGCACGCTGTCAGGGATGTTTGCACCTTCCTCGGTCTCTGTGACGCGTAGTCCTCATTGCTAGTTCCATGTCTTACTGGTTCACAGTGCATTGGGGTTGCCGCACTTCATCCACTTGCGGCCCATCACCCCACTTCTCACAACCCTGGATTTGCTGTGTAGCCTTTTACGTCCATGTGAGGAGTGGGTAGTGTTTGGATTGTATTTCTTTAGCTTTTGTATCGGGGATCGTGTGATTTGGCTCGGTGTTTTCCCCACGCCCCGAGCGTGGAGGTACGCGTCTGCTTCCTTGCTTGGTTAGCGTGCTAGTCTAGTATACGCTCTTGAGCCATTGCTAGTCTGTGTGCTTTAGGTCCCTAGCTTGTCATATTTATATCACTGTCATGGTGAGAGAGTGCGACCGTCTCGTGACTCATCTGAGTCGCGAGTGTGGAGTTACCTACCCTAGACTCTACTGGTTCATCAACCGTGCAGATCGACACGCTTCCCACTCTTGGGGGACATCTGCGAGCTTGTGCTACTTGTTTTAGGTGTAATCCCTCTCTTGGGAGTCATAAGTGTTCGAGTCATGTTACTCAATCTATTGTGTCGTTGCTAGTTTAGTTGTCCCCTTAGTCGCATCTTCACGTAGAGTCCTAGTTCACATAGCATCCCGCATCAAATTTGGTATCAGAGCATTAGGTTTGTCTAGGGTGCATTTGAGTCCACATTCCACCACTTGCATTATTGTTTAGAATCGTGTCTAGCCCCTTAGAGTCTCAGTCCGCATTGTCTCTTAGTGTCTTGCATACCCACTCGGCATGGTACCGATTACCAGCCCCCTGTCCCCATGGCTGAACCTAGGAATGCTACCCCTAGTGACTTTTTTCTTCAGGACATGATGCAGGCCCTCATGGATAGGATATGTCAGTCTGATAAGAACCTTATAGATCATACTGCATTCATGGAGGGCTAGATGAAGGCCATAGAGGACCGGATGGAAGCTTCCGACCAGACCATCTAAGGTTTGGTTGGATGGTTCAACCCAGGTTGAGCTCGGCATGGGGATGTCCCCGGGCAGGCCCAAGGCCCACTTGAGCCTAATCCTCAGACCGTACTCCCTAGGGCCGATGATCGTAGACCTCGCATCCAGGAGCTTGATGATTTTGGGTCCGATAATGAGGTTGAGGGCTATGGCCTTGCCCGGCGTGGCCATCGGCCCAATAGAGACGACGAGGATGATCGTCTCCTTAGGTACGTGGGTGCGGATCCTCCCACCTTTGATGGGTCCTTTGACCCTAAGGTTTATCTTGATTGGGAGGTGGGCATTGTAACGACCCAGAGCCCATGGTACCGATAACCTGATGTAAGTACTGGACTATCGCTACCATGAACTGGGGACGCCACCCAGGAGGCTGATGAGGCCCCCGAAGGGTTAGTCGGATTGTTGAGGGATTGCATTAGAAATTGGAATTCGCAGCACGCAATGTTAATTTGCTGGTTTGAGAAGCAGCACGCCGAGACCAGGAGCCCTCCCTAAGCTACTGGCCGATAACGCTTCGACTGTATACTGGCCCCCATGGTATATGATGTCTTTTCTATCCTTTTATTTTCGCCCTTCATTGTTGTGGCCCTCTTGTAGCACCGGACACTGATCAAATCCTCCTCGTCGCTTCCTTCTTCTTTTCTTTCCCTTCAACAGATCACCTCGACAACACCCAAATAGCGGCATACCGGAATCTTCTGCAGTTCGTCCAGAAGTCTCCATCTTTCGAGGCGGCACCGTCGGCTCTGACGATGACTCCCCTGCCCAAGGCCGTAAAGAGGTCCAGGGCAAAGTCTCCGGTGAGAAAGGCATTGGACGCTGCCAAGTTGGCCGGACAACGAGAGGCCAAGCGGCGGAACACGGAGGCCGCCAAAGCTCTGATGACCATTCCTCCAGTGCCTCCGATCTCGTCATTTGAGGAGTTTGCGGCTACCTAAGTCGAATCGAGCCAATCTGCAGGCTAGACTCCTCAGCTACTGGCACCCTTTAGGACTTATCTTCATTTTGTGACAAGGCTCTAACTGACATATGTCTCTTCTTTCAGCTGCCACGGAGGAACCGACTCCCGTGCCCGGTCCCGATGTTGGTGAGGCCATGGTTATAGCAGAGCCGACTCCTACCCTGACTCCCCCGCCAAAGGCCAAGGAGAGATCTTAGGCGCAGTCACCTGTAAAGAAGGCATTGGCCGCCGCCAAGGTGGCCGGGCGGCGGGAGGCCGAGCGGAGAAAGGCAAAAGTTGCCAAGGCTCCGACGGCTGTCTCTCCAATCCCCTCGATTTCGTCCTTCGA
This sequence comes from Amorphophallus titanum, assembly GCA_024336825.1. Lineage (NCBI taxonomy): Eukaryota > Viridiplantae > Streptophyta > Magnoliopsida > Alismatales > Araceae > Amorphophallus > Amorphophallus titanum. The sequence continues at coordinate 29,398,928 of JANBPO010009603.1, forward strand.
GGAGTTCGTGACGGCTCAGGCCGAGCCGAGCCAGCTCATAGGTTAGGCTCTCTGGCCACCAGTGCCCTTCAGTATTCATATGCTTTCCAGGGCAAGGCCCCTTATATATGTTTCTTGTTTCAGCCGCTGCGGAGAAACCGATATCTGTCCCTGCTCCTGATGCGGGCGAAGCTACAGCTCCCGGGGTAGCACCATCCGTCAAGGAGATTGTCCGTAAACTGTCTCCGACTGTGGAGGTCAAAGGGGGTAATTATCTTCGCTGGCGCAGTTATCCTTTTCGCCCCTTGTGGGCCTATACGTCTTCATCTAACTGGGATCGCCCTTCTTTGGCAGGCCCCATCGTGATCGTGCCTGAGTGGGTGGCGACTCGTGAAATCCCTCCGACGGTGAAGGTATATACGAGAAAGAGGCCGAAGTCTGGGGAATTTCCATCGCCAAGCCCGCGTGGGGGTGTGCCGACCGTCGGCCCCGAGGTGAAAGCTCCCTTGCCGGCAAGGGAACAATCTACTCCGATCGAATCCTCGTCAAGCGAGAAGGTAGACTACGACTACTCTTCTGATGAGGTGGCTTTGGGCAGGGACGTATCTGAGGAGTCTAGTCCTCCTGAGTTGGTCCTTAAGGCCCCTCTACTGGCCGGCTCTTCGAGCTTGGTGGGGGAGACCATTGTAAGTGTGTGTTTATTCGTGGGGGTTTCCCTCGAAGGCATCTGTTGATTCCATCTTCCTTCTCTTTGTCAATTTTTAGGAACAAATCTCACTGGAGGTCGCAGAGGTACCTGCTCTGAGCACATCGGTGAGGCGACCGGGAGGAGTCGACCCTGGCTTGGACAAGCTGGCGTCCTTGTTCGAGGTCCCGCGGTAGGAGTTGGTTGCGGGGACCTTCATTGTCCCCGCACTGGGGGCTAAGGCGCCACCAAAGGTGAGGACAGAAGCGATTGTAAGTCTCGGCTCTCCTTCTTGAATCTCCCTTAGGGATGTTGATTCGTCTTTGAACTGAATAGGATGATGCTCCCCCTGGGTCTGCGGGGACTCTGGTGCTGAGGGACGAGCCTCTGGAGGAGGGGGAGATAGCACCGGAGAGCAGCATCGTTCCGGTGGCCAAGGTAAGCGTGGGGGTATTCGGGCCTCACTTTTATTCCTTCAAGATTCGGCAGCTCACCTCATGCGATCTGGGTGATCAACCCTGTCCTGTACATCTAGGAAGCGACGGTGCCCCCTTAAGTCCCTGCTGCTCAGGCCCGTAGGGCTATTTCCAAATGGAAGATGTCTTTCAGCCCGCAGACGGTGCGATGGTTGACAACTCTCATGGGATCGGGCGTAAAACCCTTGATATCCCTTCTGCAGTCGAGGGCCCGTCCACGGCTCGCGGTCCCGCTTCCATCTCTTCCGAGGCTCGTGCCACTGGAAGAAGACCAGCTCCTGAGGAAGATGGTAGCGGATCTCACCCTACTTTCAAGCGAGACTTCGGAGTGGGAGGTGACAGCGGGCCCGAGCCCTACCAGGGAAGTGGAGATGGGAGCGGGCCCATCTGTCATGGTGGCTGACCTGGTCTCCAGGGTGATTCATCCTTTAGTCGAGGTGGGGTAGCTTGGCATGATAGTGGCGCTGGGTGGTCCTGCCATGGTACCGCCTTCTCCCCTGGTGGTGGCTGGCTGGGAGCTATCTCTTGAGGTTAAAGGCTCCAGCAGCTTAGCTTCAGCCCTCCCTTCTTCGTCAGCTGTGGTGGATGCAGGGCTATGGGCGGGCGTGGACAGCATAGTCGAATTCAACCTGCCGACCGTACCCTCAATTGGTCATGCTGCTTCAGACACACTGGTCTGACAGACATTGTTGACGCTGAGGTCAATGGTCTTTGCTGATCCTTCCCTCACATACCTAAACATGTAGTTTTCTTTTTAACAATGGTTTAACATCTAAAAATTCCTATTTTTTAAAAGAACAATACCATGGAGGTGAGAGTGGCAAAAAGTGTTGCAAATAATATTGCTCTTTTTTAAATCAACGTGACGAGAAGAACTTGTTGAGGAAAAGCGACGTCTAACAACATCAGTTGCATCTGGATGCGTATTCCCATAGCCAATGAATGCAACAGTTTAGCAATCGCTTCTCAGCCTTAAACTTTGGGCATCAACGATTACTATCAATGCAAAAAGATGAAGCTACTAATTGTGTAAAATTTGAGATACAGTTATTAAGATCAAATAACATGGATGAACTATAAACAATGTTGTTAATATTTAATAAAGCAGATTAGACATCAGCGGATTGGATCATGTTGAAAATTTGAAATTAAACCCGGCCCACATCAATTCACAGATCCACATTGATAGGTGAGGAGGGTAAATCCGGTTTGGCTCAAGACCGGCCCAACGAAGGTAGGCCCAAACCAGATCCCGCTTCTGCAGCGCACCCAAGAGGCGCCTATTGGTTGCGGCCCGTCTAGGAGCGGCCCAATCCGACTTGGCCTCGGATTCTACAGCGCGCTAGAATGAATTACGGCCCAAGCATAGTAATCGCCGGAAGACCCTCCGACGACCGACCGTTACCTCCCACGACGTCGGTCTCGACCCCATAACGGGCAAGCACCCCCCACGAACGTCGTAAGACTCGCTTCGAGACCAGCCGACGCCTGAGTAATCGCCCTCCAACGGGAGACTCCCGCCACTATAGCGAGAAAGCGTTATTTCCCCACCTATGCCTTTCCCTATCAAGGATAAGGCTCCTCGCTCCAGGACAACCCCTATAAGAGGGGCATTGACGAAGAAGAGGCCACGGTGGTTCATTCTGCCAAAGCTGCTACATAGAGAGAGGGAAGCGACTACAATCCGTACTCGAAGGAAACTCCTCCCCGGCGACCTTACCACCCAGCGAGCACTCACCGAGTGAGCACTGACAGCGGCGAGCAGTCATCTGGAGGATCTATACGGCTCTTTAGCCTTCTACTGTGACCTCCTTCTCTCTCGCCTGCTCTCCTTTATTCTTCGATTAATACGTCTCTGACTTACGCATCGGAGGGTGGTCCCCTGGGGTAACTCCCGAGACTCTTTCTGACGCCCCCTGTTTCTTGGTGCTTGCAGGCCTCCACGGGTGCGAGACAACTTTTCCGTTCAATAAATAGAGAATGTGGTACGTGACATAGGAGCCATTTTCCGACCTCTACACTTCTTGACGCCGTCTGTGGGAAAACGAGCAGAAAGCTATGGCACCCCGTGGAAGCATCTGCAACGCCAGTCACCGTGGGCGTGGTTCCCATCAGGGACCTAACTCCCACCGGGGTTCGCAGGAAGCATCTTCCGCCCATCCCCGACAAGAGATCACCCCCGGCGACCTAGAAGAAATCCGCCAGCAGATCCAAGCCCTGACAGGACTCTGCCAGGAGCTTTTGAACCGGCCGACGGAACACCGGTGCGTCCTGCCCGAGCGGCGGAAGGGCGAGATGGCACAGACCGGAGAGGATCCTCGTCAAGGACAGGGGGCCTCCCATGCCTCGATCGCGAGGACCCGACGATCGCGCAGCATGCCCGCACCAAGGGTGCGTAGCCCATTGCACTCCAACCCGGAGATGTATCGCCGGCTCCAACGTATCGACGAAATAGAGGACAAAGTCTGATATTTGGACGATGTCCTCCTGGCCGCCAGAAACCGCGGCCTGATCGATGACGATCAGGACTTTCATGCTCCCTTCTCCAGGAAGATCATGGAAGCGTCCATCCCACTAAAACTCCAGTTGCCATCGTTCACCTTCTACGACGGCACCACCGACTACATGCACAACTTCGAGTCCCACCTGGTATTCCACCGGGCCTCGGACACCGTGAAGTGCCTAGCGTTCGTTACGACCCTTCGGGAGAACGCCCGGGCCTGGTTCGAGTCTCTACCAGTCGAGCCCATCTCCTCCTTCTAGCAGCTCAAAAAACTGTTCAAGGAGAACTTCATTGGTTGCCGAAAGGTGGCTAAGTCAGCAGTGACCCTGCTCGCTCTCAAGCAGGGAAAAGAAGAGACGTTGTGGGACTTCGTCTCCTGCTTCCGCACGGAGGCGCTCCAGATCCCACATCTCGACATCGGCATCGCGACTACCGCGCTCACTCAAGGGACGCGAGACCACATCCTCCGACGAGTGCTCGGAGTTGAAGCCCCAACAACCCTTCCAGACCTCCTCGCCCTGGCACAGAAGCACGCACACTGCGAGGAGAATACTGCGGCCTTGGGCCGCACGGCCGAAACCGACCGGTCTGATCAGAAGAGAACAGCTGACTCGCCATGAGACAAGCGGAATAAGCAAGAGCAACGCGATGGAGACCGCCGCGACTGCCCAGAAAGAGAAAGGGGTAACTATCGCAACGACACGCCCCCGACGACTCCACCCGACCAAATCCTGATGGAGATCCGCGAGGAGCCTTTCCTCAAATGGCCTCCCCAGATGAAATCGGATCCCAGCTCGAGGAGCAAGAAGAAGTACTGCCAATATCATCGCGACCACGGCCACGACACCATCGAGTGCATCAACCTGAGAGATGCCATCGAGGACCGGATCCGCAGAGGACTCCTTGATAAATTCCTCGCCAAGGCCGCGGAGAAGCGACAGCGGAACACCCCAGCAACCACCGTAATCGTCATCTTCATAATCATCCTCCATGCTTTGCCCGAAGACGATCAAAGGGGAAGAAGACGACCGCTTCACAGGAACGAGAGGAAGAAGCGAAAGACTGCAAGGGAAGCCTTAAGCAGTGTGAAGAGGAGGAGATGTCCTTCGGGACCTTCTATAGGCCAGAGGGGGAGATCTTTACCTTAATTGAATCTCCCCTCGAAAAGACGCAAGTGGCAGACGTACTTCTCCAGAAGTAGTTACGCCACATCGTCCACAAAGCCCCATGGGAATATGCTAAAACGACAAGACATTCAAAGTGTAGAAGGATGAAAAGACGTCAGCTCCGCACTCGATCGACAAGCAAGCTTGATTTTCTGGTCACGAATCGTACGAGATCTCTGACTCTCTAGCAACATCAGATATGGTAAATCCTACTCGGTCGAAGGCGGTAACGCGTAGTCAATTGCATTTTGAATACTACTCTCATTATATGAAAAAAAATCATTACATTGCTGAGTAGAGAGAGAAATTACAAAAAAGAAAAGAGGAAATAATAAGGAAGATACAAATTTCCTAATCTATGGAAATAGGGGAACTCTGGGAAGTCCATGTCCCCTCTTGAAGCTCAATAGGCGGAGGACCCTCGGTGTTCGGAGATCTACCCTCGGTACCCTCAGTGATGGTCGGCCCAGGCACTGACCCCATTTGCATGGGAACTACCCCATCTACGCACCCTCCCGAGGCACTCGGAGTTGGCGATCTCTCCTCCACTGAGGCTGAAGCACCCTCACTCTGCTCTTCATCGCTTGACGTCGTTGAGGGAGAGTCCGAGCCATCCTCATCAGAATCATAGCGCTGCCCGGGAGGGAAGATGAGCTTGTGGATGACTTATTCTTGAGCCAGACTGGCCGCCTACCTGAAGCCTTGGGCAAAACCATTCTGTAGCCCTCGACAGTAGCCCGGCTCATAACATGTGAAGGCGGCCTGCTTCAAGGCTTCTTGGTATTCCTCCAAGCTCCGATATCGCTTGACTGCCTCCGCCCCAGCTCCTGCTACCTTCTCCTCGAGCTCGGCCACCCTCGCATCAGCCACAGGCAGCTTCGCCCCGGCCTCGGCCAACCCTACCTTGGCTTCAGTCAGCCTTGCCTCAGCTTTGTCCCGTGCCACCTCGGCCTCCTCCTTGGCCTGCTCGGTCTCTCAGACCTGGCCCTCGAGCTCCTCTTGCTCAGTCGCCCAATGAACCGAGCGCTCTGCATGAGCCCGACACTCTTCCTTGAAACGCTTACTTTTAACCTCGGTCATGTACCAAGCTTGGGACAATTACTTGGCCTATGACTGAGCTTCCTCCTGACTCACCTGATCACGTGCTCGGAGTGAAGCCACCTCTTGCTGAAGCACCGCGAGCTCAGACGTTAGCCGACCTATCCTGCGGTCAGACTCATCATGAACCTGGGACTGAGCCCTTCCCTCATTCACCAGCCATGCCATGAAGTCAATAATCTCAGCTCCCAACTGAACCATGAAGATACGTCCCTCCATGACCCTTTCAAGGAGCATGGGAGGGGAATAGTGCCGAAACTCCTCTCGAATAGATGGAGGTGCTAGATCTCGGCACCAGTTATACAGGGAGGCCTGGACGGTGAACTGCCCTTGCTGAAGAGGAGGAGCCTCTTCTGGGAGTGTCGGGGCCGGAGCATCCCCTCAAGTGGTCCCCAATCTCGGGACGATGACGCTCAGCTCAACCTGGACCTGCACCTCGACATCCTCCTCCTCGCCCTACACCCCATCACCCCCGACTGGGTTCTCAGAGCCGACCTCCACCCCCTGTGCTCCAGTCGGTTTGGAGGAAGTCCCCTCAATCGCTGTGGGCATCTCTGGCCTGGTCGGTGGAAGGTTCAGGTGATAGACACCCTCAGCCACGAGCTCCTCGGTCCGGCGGGAAGTCTTCGCTTTCTTTGACCGTGTCTTCTCGACGGTCAACACCTTCATCGAAGCCAGCAGTAGTCGCTCCCCAGCATCTTTCCCCTTGGACCCCCAACGCTCAGAGGCATCACCCCGAGTGACTTGCTTGCCCTTATCCTGGGCGGCAAAAGGGCCTACTGAAGCTTGAGGCAAGCTCGGAGTAGTTGTCCCCTTTGGCTCAATGACCTCCTAATCGGTTGGTCGCCTCTCGCCACCACCGCGCCTTGCTTTTGCTCAAGAAAGGGCAAGTCATCAGTGAAGGGCTTGACCGACTGAGATGGAAAAGCATGAAAGCTGAAGCTTGAAGCCCTTACCACTGGGTGGCAATGCTCGATGGGGATAATCCTCAATATTGGCCAAGGTCATCAACTCAACAGTGGTTTGGTGATTCTCCTGAAGGATCCTAACCTCCTCCTCCAGCCCGAGGGGATCATTGGCTACTTCGGAGGGAATACAAGATGAATGTTTGGCTGGACCGGGAAGCCCCAATCGAGATTTCCCTTATTAGCCCCAACCTAGAAAAATTTAGTGTTCCACCCCTTGTGCGAAGAATCCCGAGGAGAGAGAGTTACGTAACTCCTCTTCCTCTGTGCCCGAAGATAGAAGATGCCCTTCCCAGCGTGGGTTTGCTCCTTCATCTCAATGAAAGCATGAAATTGCACGAGCGACAAAGAAAAATGAAAGAAAAGATGAAGGAATACGAATTGGAAACAAATTGGACAAGAGCCAACTGGCAGAATTGTAGCTACTACGTTATTTATTTAATTTCCTACATTATTTAGTTGTTATTGTGCTATCTCTGTAGTTATTTTAGCTTCTTATGTACCATCACACCATCCTTAATCTCTTTCAAGTCTTCGGGCTCGTGGGAGATGGGCCGAGGTTCGAGTCACATCGGTTCCTTTTCGGTACTCCGATCCCGGGTCGCCACAGCCGTGGGGTCCCGGGAGGTTGTGTCCTCGGCTTGTCTCACCGTAAGTCCGTGTCGGTACGAGGAAGTGGTCCTCGTACTTGTCCAATTCAGGCGTTATTTTTCTCGCTGTCTTGAGGGTCTATTCCTCCAGTGACACGTCCACTAGTCGTAGCTTCCACGGTACGCATGTGCTGGCCCACCTAGGAGTGGTGGTGCGGCTTACCCGAGAGAGACGGTTGTTAGGCTAGTTACCGTAGAGCCCCCACGCGTAGCCGAGTCTGGGCTTCGGGGGAATAACCAGCTAGAGGACCGGCCTAGGGCATATGGTCTGAGTGTGCACACGAGGTTGGGGGCGTCAGACGGCACTGACGAGTGAGACCCCAACTAGTCCTTATTTGCGGTACTGGTTACTGAGTGTGTCTCTGTCTCCGTCTGGGGCATTGTAGCTAGACACTTGTGACGCGGTGTAAGACATCATAGGACGCATCCGGTCATTCTTCTAGTGGGTGGGACTCCTGTCTACTAGCAGGTACAGACTCGAGTTTTGACAGATCGAGGTTTGGTTGTGTGGTACGGTTAGTTTAGACAGCTTTTTTATTTATTTATTACAGCTTGTTGGTTCTACCGTGCTCCCATTAGTAGTGTTACCTTCGTGCTGCTTGCGTTTCCTACCTTGATTCTTTCGTGTGAGGTGGGGGTCCGCGGGATCCCTACTAAGCCAATGAAATGAGGCTCACCCCTGTGCTTTCAGGTGAGGTGGGGTCGTCGCGGGACGCGACAGGTTTACAGTGAGGTTCTAGTAGCCGAGGTTAGTCGCCAGTTGTCAGAGCCGGGGTATGCCCCGTGTACTTGTGCCTTTCTTTCAGATGATTATAGTTATATTTAGACATGAGATGTACTAGACCTTGTAGCCGTTTAGTTATTTATTTAATTTCTACATTATTATTTTGTTGATCATTGTGCTATCTCTGTAGTTATTTTAGCCTCTTACATACCCTTACACCATCCTTTATCCCTTCCGAGTCTTCAGGCTTGTGGGAGGCTGGCCAAGATTCGAGTCTCGCCAGTTCCTTTCCGGTACTCGAATCCTGGGTCATCACAGTTGGTGACCGTCCCTGATCATCCGGCGGTTCAGAGCGGACCATCTCAGTCCCCGAGGCGGTCCATCGAGCGATCGTTTACCTAGGAGAGGCCCAGGGTGGACCGTTTCCTGTGTGCTATCTGACTGAGAGTTCGTTCCTTATCGATTCGCATGTCGGGTGAGTGGACCTCGATCCATGTACTGACTCGTGGCCTGACTGATGCTAGACATCATGTGGGGGCCACGCGTTAGGGTGCCGTGGGGTCCCGGGAGGTGGTGTTCTCGGCTTGTGTCACTGTGAGTTGGTGTCGGTACGAGGAGCGGTCCTTGTACTTGTCTGGTTTAGGCGTCATTTTTCGTTGAGTAGAGAGTCCACTCCTTCAGCGACCCCCCACTAGTCGTAGCCTTCCGACATGCGTGTGGTCCCACTAGGGAGTGGTGGCGAGGCTACCCTAGAGAGATGGCTTTAGGCTGGTTGACGTGGGCCTCCTATTGTGACGGCTCGAGTTCGAGCCGGGAGGAAGAACTAGCTAGAGGGCCTGAGGTAGCGTAGTCAGTCAGTGTGTGCACACGTGGTCGGGGACTTCGGACGCGTGCTGACGAGCACGACCCCGACTAGACCCTTGTCAGTGTTACTTATGTGTGTGTCTCAGTTTCAGCATGGGGCGAGTAGGGAGACACTACGGCGCGGTGTAAGTCGTCAGGGGACGCGTCCGACTATGCTTCTAGTTGGCAGGTACTCCTGTCACGTGAGTCGTGACTCTCTTGTTTTCGGATTCCGTTTCCCGTTTGCGAGACGTGGCTTCTGGACCGTTCCGACGTGTTTTCTCGAGGCGGTGGCCAGAGGTGCTGGTAGGGATTAGGATTACTGAGGCCTCGTCGTGCCAGTGTGGGACTGTGCGGTCCCGGTTGGCCGTGCCTGTGTGGGCAGGCTTCCGCGGCAGGGTTGCCGTGAGTGTTTCCTCGGTAGGTCTGGTGTTAGAGTGGTCCGATTCCCGATTGTGAGATCGAAATTTTCCCTTCTTTGTTGCCGGTAGGAGTAGCCTTACTGCCGTGAGTTATTGGCTTTCGCGGTTTAATACGACTGTCCCCTTCGTCGTCGTTGTACTCCTCCCGTCGTTGCTGTTGCTTAGCTAGCATAGCTTTCCTTTCCGTCGTGATTTTCTCGGTTGGGGTTTCGCGGGACCCCTACTGAGTCTCTGTTTGGAGACTCATCCCTGCTTTTCAGGTGCGGTGGTTCGTCCTCGAGGTTTAAGGGCGTTGCGTGGAGGTCCTTAGCTGCCAGCTCGTCGGGCCGGGTGTTCACTTGGCATGTGGTACGTTTTACTGCTTTAGACTGTACTTTCTATTGGACTGGACTGTGTTGTAGTTAGTTGTTTATTCCTGTGAATTGTTGAATTGTCCTGCTTTATTTCCTATTTCTTTGTACCTCCACACTCCTTTTTAGCCCTTCCGAGCCCTCCGGCTCGTGCCCCCCCACGTGGCTCCCGCAGATCCCCTCATACACTTCTTGTACTGCTTGCTTGGCTTCCATAGGGAACAAGCACTTCAGCAATGGGACTGAAAACGAGCGCCTAACTAGGCGGCCATCAATGATCGTGAAGTGCGCCGCGCGTGCTCGCGTGCGGTGGGCTTCAGCGCGATCATTGGAGAGTTGTTGTCATAGGAGGAAGTCTAAGAGTGGATCCATCCACGAAGGTTCATAGTCTATGGTGTTCACCTGGGGTGTCGGATTTTCTATGCTCGGCACTGACAGTTCTTCTATCAAGATGACTCTTGAATTGGAGGTGGTTGTTGAGGACGCCAAGCGGGATAGGGCGTCTGCTCGGATGTTCTCCTCTCTCGGAATGTGCACCATCTCGAAGTGGGAGAACCCCACAACTGCCGTTTTGACCTTCTCAAGATACTTGATCATTGTCGACTCTCGTGCTTCGAATTCTCCCTTGACTTGATTAGCGACGAGTATGGAATCACTGTAGGCTCGCACGTTGGTGGCCCCTAAGTGCTTTGCCAATCGTAGACCCAAAAGTAACACTTCATATTCAGCCACATTATTAGTGGTCGGAAAGTTGAAGCAGAGGGCATATTGTAGCTCTACCCCCTCTGGCGACAGCAGGACTAACCTTGCTCTGCTGCTAGCAGCGCAGGATGAACCGTCGGCGTAGAGCTCCCATACAGGTCCCAAAGATTGTTCGGGAGAGTCCTCTTCGGGCAGCGTACACTCGGCCACAAAGTCGACGAGGGCCTGGGCTTTGATCACGATTCTTGGGCGAAATCTGATGTCAAACTCGCCCAACTCGATGGCCCACTAGATCAGTCTCCCCGAGGCATCTGGATTTTGGAGAATTTGACGCAAAGGTTGATCGGTGAGGACGGCGATCGGATGTGCTAGGAAACATGGTCGCAACTTACGTGTGGCCATGATTAGGGCTAGAGCGAACTTTTCAGTCCACGAATACTAAAACTCTGGCCCTTTTAATGCTCGACTCACATAGTAGACATGCTTCATGACATTGTCTTCCTCTCATAGCACAACGCTCAACGTGCTCGGGGTCACCGACAGATATAGGAGCAACTGCTCTCCCTACTGTGGTTTGGAGAGCACAGGAGGGGATGCCAAGTATCGTTTCAGTTCTTCAAACGCATGCTCACATTCTTGGTCCCAGTCGATCTGCCCTTTATTTTTCGGCGCTTTGTTCGCTTATTTGATGATTCAGAAGAAGGGTGACATCTTTCAGCTGCTCGGGACAATAATCGAGTCAGGACAGCGATGCGACCAGTACGACATTGTACATCCCTCACCCGTGTCAGTCGTTTCATTTCCAACACTGCTCAGATTTGGTCGAGATTCGCCTCGATTCCTCAGTGGGTTACGAGGAATCCGAGGAACTTTCCCGACTTAACCCCAAACACACACTTGCTCAGGTTGAGCTTCATGTTGTATTTTCGAAGTGTTGCAAATGACTCCGCCATGTCTTTAAGGTGCTTGGTCGCTCTGAGACTTTTGACGAGCATGTCGTCAATATAAAGTTCTATGTTGCGATCGATCTGCGCATCGAACATATGATTGACCAGGCGTTGATATGTGGCCCCTACATTTTTCAACCCAAAAGGCATGCGGGTGTTGTAGTATAGGTCGTGATCAATGACGAAAGCTGTCTTGTCTTGGTCGGGCTCATGCATACTAATCTGGTGGTACCCGGAGTAAGCATCTAGAAAGCACAACATCTCGTGCTCGGTCATGGCATCGACCAATTGGTCGATTCGTGGCATGGGGAAGCTGTCTTTGGGCGTAGTTTTATTGAGATCGATGTAGTCTATGCACATCTGCCAATTCCCATTACTCTCGAGAATAAGGACCATGTTAGCTACCCAGTCGGGATAGTGGGTGGGTCGCAATAGTCCCGAGCGCAACTTCTCGCTTATTTGTTCCCTGATAATGGCTCGTCGCTCGGGGTTGCAGCGCCTACTGTGCTGCAGAATCGGGCGACAGCTTGGGTCCAACTTCAGTCAGTGGGTTATGACTTCCAGCGGGATTCTGGGGAGATCATCCTCGGACCAAGCGAATATGTCTTGGTTTGCTTCCAGGAAGCTTATGTAAGCTTCCTTCTCTTGCTCGAATAGTGTGGCGCTGACCCAAAGTGTTTTGCTCGGGTCCTCCCCCACTTGGATGAGGTATAGATCTTCCACTGGGGTGCTCATGCTCAGACCCGAGCCTTCTATCCTCATCTTCTTCTTGGGCGGAGCTCCCTCGATTTGTCTATCGCGCGTGGAGATCAAGTAACACCTTCTTGACTCCCTTTGGTCTCCTCGGACCTCTCCCACCCCGCGAAGAGTGGGAAACTTCAATTTTTGATGATAGGAGGAGGGGCCGCCATGGAGGGTGCTGAGGATATGTCACCCTATAATGGTATTGTACCCGGTCATCCCACAGACTACAGTGAAGTCCGCTAGGATTGTCACGTCCCTTGGTGAGGTCCCGAACGTGATTGGCAATGATATACGTCCTTCTGGGAGGACAGTTGTGCCAGAAAAACCATATAAGAGTGTGTGCAATGGTGCTACTCTCGACAAATCCACACCCATAAGCACCAGGCAGTCGTAAGAAATAACATCGAGGCCGCTTCCATTATCCACAAAAATTCATCGCACGGTACATTGGTTGATAGTGGCTGAGACCACCAAAGCGTCAAAATGAGGAGTGGTTACACCTTCTAGGTCTTCGTCTGAAAAGACGATTGGATCTTTGAGGGGCTCCCGAGCGATAATTTCCTGACGGCTACTATCGCCTTGCTCCACAGTGTTGATCCCTGACACGCACTATCGGCGTCTCCTAGAGCTGTCACCACCTGAAGCTGGCCCTCTGGAGATCACCATGATCTCTTTCCCGTTGGGTCGGTTGTCGATGGGCGGACGGGTCTACTCACGTTGTCGCTTCTCAGCGGCCTTGGCGACGAATTTGTCGAGGAGTCTTCGCCGGTTAAGGTCCTCGATGGCATCCTTGAGCTGGATGCATTCGGCCGTGTCATGTCCGTGTCACGGTGGAAGCAGGAATATCTTCCCTTGCTCTGGGTCCTCGAGTCAGATTTCATCTTAGGAGGCCACTGGAGGAAGGGTTCCTCGCAAATCTCCATGAGAATTTGGTCGGGCGGAGTTGTTAGAGGCGTGTAGTGCCGGTACTGACCCCCTTCCTTATTTTTCGAGCGGTCGCGACGTTCTCGGTCCCATCGCTCCGGCTTGCTTTGCCCCTCCTGAGGTGAGTCTGTAGATCTCTTATGGTCGAACCGATCCGTACCAACTGTGCCGTCGAGGGCCGTGGTGTTCTCCTCACCCCTTGCGTGCTTTTGTGCCAAGGCAATGAGGTCCATCAGGGTTGCCGGGGGTTAGACTCCGAGCGATCGTAGGAAGATGGAATCACAGGTTCCTTGGGTCAGGGCGGTGGTAGCGATGTTGATGTCAAGGCGGGATATCCGGAGTGCCTCTACCCGAAAGCGGGAAACGTAGTCCCAGAGAGTCTCCTCGCATCCCTGCCGGATAGCAAGCAGGCTCACTGTGGACTTGGCTTCCTTTCGACAGCCAATGAAATTCTCCTTAAACAGCTTCTTCAATTGCGGGAAGGAGGCGATGATCCTGGCTGGTAGAGACTCGAACTATGTCTGGGCGTTCTCTCGGAGAGTCGTGACAAACGCCAAACATTTCACAGCGTCCGAGGCCCGGTGAAATATGAGGTTGGATTCAAAACCATGCATATGGTCAGCCGGGTCGGTGGTGCCGTCGCAGGGGGTGAAAGATGGCAGTTGAAATTTTGGTGAGATGGGGGATTCCATGATCTCCGTGGAAAAGGGGGCGTGGAAGTCCAGATCGTTGTCGATAAGATCGCGGGTCTTGGTGGCGAGCAAGATGTCGTCCAAGTATCGGACCTTGTCCTCGATCTCGTCGATACGTTGTAACCGCTGGGCCATCTCCGAATTGGAGTGCAGCGGGCTACGTGCCCTTGGTGTGGTCGTGCTGCGCGGTCGTCGGGCTTGCGCAACGGAGACATAGGAAGCTTCCTGCACCCGACGGGAATCTACTACGGTCGGAGCCCCCCCTCCCCCGTTCTGAGGCTGCTCCGATGGGATGCGTACTGGTCCCATAGGCCTGTTCAGGAGGTCTTGACACAGGTTCGTCAAGGCTTGGAGTTGTTGGTACATTTCGGTGACCTCGTCAGCGGTGACTTCCCGACGCGGTCGGGTGGAGGATGAGGCTTCTTGGAACCCCCGCTGGGAACTGGGGCCCTGGTGAGAACCTCGGCCCCAGTTGCTGGTGTTGCGGTTGCTCCCACAATGTGCCATTGGCTTTTTGATCGGATTCCCATAGATGGCGCCAAAAAGTGAAGAGGCGAAAAATTGATTCCTAGTGCTCGTACCACACTTTTAAATTAATTTGTTGGAAAAGATCGTCCAGCATCCGTGGAAGCCTATAAACACCAGAGAAAAAGGGTGTCAGAAAGAACCCTGGGCGTTACCCCAGGAGATAACCCTCCGATACTTAAGTCAGCACTTATAGAGGTGGACAATAAAGAAGAGAAAGTGTGAGAGAGAGAGAGCTGGAGATCGCCTGCGTGAGCCTGGAGGGGCGACCTGTCTTCCGGAGGAGTGCTTGCCATATTCAGTGGGCACCCAGAGAGTGCTCGCTGGATGGTAAGGGTGCTCGAAAGACCTCCTGCGCTCTCCTTTGTGGGATCCACTCCCAAGGGGTGGACAGTCGAGGCATTTCTTGTTGTACTGGTAAGTCGGTTCTTTGGTCTCTCTCTAGCCTGTCTCTGGGTGTATGTCTCTGTGCGTCCCCCCCTCCATGTCCATCGAAGGGTCATTTATAGGGGTTGTCCAGGTGACGAGGGCCTATCCTTTAGCAAGGAAGGGCGCAAGTCGTGGAGTAACGCCTCCCCGTGATCATGGGGAGTTTTCCATTGAGGGTCCATTCTTCTGGAGTAGGGTGATCCTCTGGCGAGTCTTGCAGCGCCCGTGAGGCATGCTCGCCTTTAGTGAGGTTGAGACCGACATCGTGGGAGGTAATGTTCGATCGTCGGAGAGTCATTCAGCGATCGTTGCGCCTGGGTTGATACTCTTCATGCGCTGGTGAATCCGATGACTATCTGTCCCGAGCTGTCTCTTACGGGCTGTAGCTGTCGGGGCCCGTTAGGCACGTTGTAGACCTTGGGCCAAATTGAACCTGGCGAAAATAGGCCTTACATAGGCCGAGCCGATTTTAACCTCCTCATTTTCAATACAATCACTCAAAAGCAGGTATAATTATTCACACTCAAAAAATGTGTAATAAGTAATTAGCCACTGAAACAAGATCATTGGTGGAATAGGAGCCCCACGTTGTTTGACGCCATGCAAAATGTCAAATCTTTTGTTTCAATGCTCGTCGATTTTGGTGGACAACAAGTGTAGATTAAAAATGGAGCATAGAGAAAGGTGAATGACGCGTGGATCAGCCGTAAGATTTCTAAATCTAAAACATTTCAAACATATTAAATGTTAAAGAATACTGAAAAATAATATTTTACGATGTTTTTGTGTTATTTTGGGGTTTTTTGGTTATTGTTGTTGATTTGATATTGGTTTTTTTGTTTTGTTTATTTAGTATCTGATATTTTGTGTTTATTGTTTTTTTGTAATTTTCTTTTTTGATGGGATTTAACTTTTTTTTTAGAGATGGATCGCCACTTCGTCCTCTACATTTTTCCTGTAATTTTGCGTAGATTGGTGCTCGATCGGGGGAGATCGGGCCAGTTTAGTGAAAATCAATATTTTTGAGGTTTGTAGGGTTCGCCAAAAAATGGCAGCCATTCTCGATGTAGTTAGTGTCAAATTGACTGCTGGGATGTCAGGATCCCAAGCCCACCAGTTTCATGTCGATCGGCTGTCATTTGGGACCAGTAGGTGTCCGGGAACCTCGATGACTCGATTTGGGTCGATTCGTTGGAATCACCCTGATTTCGCATTTTAATGGGTGCATGTGGTGTTTTTAGTCTCCATGGGTTATTTTTCGTCGCATGGCGTTGTTTCCCCTGCGCTTCGGCGTGAATGGGGTGTGGAATGGGTCGATTCGGCCATTCCCCTATTTTGCTCGCCGGATTTGTGTAACGGTCCCTCCAGAGACCGTCACACTGTGTGACGGTCCCTGGATAGACCATTACGTCCATGGTCATTTCACGTTCTTCAAGGTTAGGGTCGTGTGATGGACCAATACTAGACTGTCATATGACTGTAACGCACCCGTGTTGGTGTGTTACGTTCTGGGTGTGACGGACCATAGTGGACCGTCACACGGCTGTAGCACACCTGGCTTGGTGCGTTACGTGTTGTGATTCCCGAGGACTGTGGCTGTTAGTCCCTCGACGACCATGTCTGCCTTGAAGACCGGGTCAACTGGTTAGCTTTGACGGACATCCCCTTGAGCGTCACGTTGTGTAACGCCCCTAGCTTGGTGCGTTACATAGTTCGTGTTAGTGTTTTGGGTCTGTTGGCTTTAACACCCCTATCTTGGTGCGTTAAGCTTGTGTAACGCACCTATGTAGGTCCGTTACATGCCCTTTGGTTGAGTTTTGGGTCTGTTGGATATAACACCCCTGTCCTAGCGTGTTATACTAGTATAACGCGCCTATGGAGGTCCGTTATATTTCCCTTGGTTTGAGTTCTGGTCCATTGGCCATAATGCCCTTGTCCTGGCATGTTATGTTGATGTGACGCGCCGATTCTGGTGTGTTACATGGTTTGTATTAGATTTTAGGTTTGCCTACCCTAACGCCCCTGTGCTAGTGCATTATAGCAGTGTAACGCCCCTATAGAGGTGTGTTACAGTCCTGTTGTGGCCGTGATGGCCGTTGTTCGATTTTGTGTGTCTGTCTGTCTTAGGTTTGTGTTTTAGGGCGGTGTCTGTGTGTCAGTGGTCTCTAGATCGATCAGTTCAGGTGATTGGGTGTGGTCTTCTCTTTGACTACGACAGTACCCTAATGACTCAATCCAGAACTGCCAGCGTCATTGTCTCTGGTTGCATAGCGACTACCTCTTGATTGTCGGGTTTGCCTAGCGATTGAGTGATGGTTCACTTTGCCAAGAGTGTTGTCGTTGTCCACCGCTCCGATTTCTATTTGTCTTGGCTCAATCTCGTGGTTTTCCCGTGACCCATGGGTGTCTGTTCACATCCTATGAGGGTAGTGACCATGATGGGACGGCCAAGAGTTCTTCTGCATGTAGTGTGTGTGTCTGCAGGTGTCTGTGTGTATGTGTCGTGTCAGGTTTCGGTCAACCCAGTGAGACCATGGGTGGACAAGTGACCTTGCCTGTGTCTCGACAGTTCTGTCCAGCTCAAGACAATGTTCTGGATGCCTCGGGGTACTATTCTACCTCAGTTTACGTGTCCAAATGTGCTGAGGGTTCTCGGTGTTCCCTCGGGTCTCCGTGAGTCATTTCTTACAGAGCATCATTTCCTCTGGCTTAGGAGTAGACCGATTGGAGGCTTGTTCCAGTATCTGTGATGATCTTGCCTCTGAGTCGTCTGACTCAAGGATCATTATGTGAGTAGGTCTAGTTGCTTTGTCCTGAGTTGTCGACAGTGGCTGTGCTGCCATTGGTGCTTCGGAGTACGTGTGACAGTGCTCTCTTGCCTGTCTGTACTTTTGCACTCGTGTTTTGAGTCTCCGTGTCTTGTGACCCTCCACTAGTCATAGCCTTATGGCACGCTTCGACGTGACGGCTCTTGTAGCGGGGCACTTTTTTGGTTTACGATTCTTAGGCTAGTTCCGTGGGCCCCTCGTCAACCGTAGCATCCTTTGGAGGGGGAATACTAGCTAGAGGCCTGGCTTACACGATAGCCAGTGTGTGCACATGTGGTCAGGGGCTTTAGACTTGCGTCGTTAGACGTGACCCTGACTAGTCACTCGCGTTATGGTACTGTTCTGGTTCTGATAGTGTCTTGATCTCGGCCTAGTCCTTGCGATAGGTGACGTGGAAAAGACGCTAGTAGGCACAGCATAAGACGTCAGTGGATGCAGCTGGCTGTTATTCTTGTGGTGAGGCACTCTAGTCACGTGGCACGTGACTCTTCGTGGTTCTCTTCGCGTTTCTCACACGTCGTGACCTTTCCAGGTTAGCCTTCTCTTGACTTTTCCCAAGGTCGGTGTCCTGTCGCATGCATGACGTTCTAGTCATGTGTGGGGCAGTGTGCACGATGTTCTAGTCGTGTTGCCCGTCATCCGTCTAGGTTTTTCCTAGGCTTTGTTGTTGTCCTCGCAGGTCTTCATTTGGAGCCTGACGTCTTATCGACAGTTCGGTAAGCTTCTGACTTTTTCTAGTTCAGAGTTCACCCTTCTGTCCTTGTTTGGTGTAGCGTCTGCTTGGAGTAGTTCTGGGAGCCGAGGTTTGCGCATCTCCCTCAAGACTACCAACCTGAGGCTGCTTGCAGAGGCTCCCACGACCAGCCACCTAAAGATTTGGAGGCGGGGCTTAGCCGAGACCTACTACGATGGGTTATCTTCCAGTACCATGAAGCGGCTTCCATATTGGACCACGGACAAGTGAGTTCCTAATTTTCTCCCCAGAGTGCGCAGTTCTATCCCCTCTGGGACTGAACCGATCCCTGTCCACCATTTGAGATCTCCCAATCTGCTCCGACATCCTCTGGTGTCCCCGTGGGTATAGTTTCGAAGAGAACTTGACAACGGTTCCAACGACTCCATACATGCTTGATTCAGAGGTCAGGAGCGCTCGTGGAGGCCTCATCTTCAGGCTGCTAAGGTACTGTAGCAGTCAAAACCTAGAACTCAGGGACCCTGTTTGCGGCCCTTCCCCAACCAGCATCATCGACCAGGAAATTCCCCAGAAATTGAACGTCATCCTGATCCAACCCCGAAGATTTTTCCACTGGTCTTATTGGCAATAAAATTCAGGAGTAGCCGCAGCAGTGTCAACTTCAACTGTCTATCCCCTGTTCTAGAGAGCGGATAGAACCGGCGTCTTCCATCCGTTCGATTTCTATTTCAGCTTTTCCCTTCCCCGCCTGGCTGGCTTACCACCCCTCCCTGTGGGAGGTAGTTTTTGGATGTAATATTAACTTCCCCTCCCCTTATTCAACCCCCTTGCATGGGGAAGTAGTGGTATAAGTCTTTAAAACAGGTCGAAGCTTCACCAGTGCGGCGTGTGGGGAACCCACGCTTCCCCGCTCGCCCACGTCCCTGAACGGGATCAGTTTCTTCAAACTGGTCAAGTAAGTGCTCTATCTCTTGCTCATATTTGGTTGCCATGTTCCTTCAATATTAGTTCATAAACTCCACTCGTCCGTGAGAATAAGCGCTCGGTCCTCAAGCCCCATTGCTTCGAGTGACCACCGTGGGAGAGAGTGTGACTCGTGCCCATTGGCACCCAGTCGGCCCCTTTGAATTGGGCCTCCATACCCTTGGGAAGTCCCTTAGCCTTGCTGGCCCTCTACCAGCAAGGGTTTAGCCCCACACAATCTCGACTTGGTATTGCCAAGTTACCCTCGGATTTGGGTGAGTGTCGGGTGAGTAGGCCGCCGATATCGGCCCGTTTGACTTGCGAATTGTGCTTGCTTATTTAGGTCCAAGGATATGTCACATCACACCTCTAATGAGATTGTACTCATTCAACAATCTCCCCCTCCAGTCCTATGAGAGGAACTATACCTTGGTATAGTATCCTACTCATATAGCAGTAATTCTTATCAAACTCTTGCATCTATTATGCTTTTCTTTTGGTAGGACATCCGTCATCATGTTTGATAGATTCTTCTCTATGTGGATCTTCTATAATTATAATAGCATCTTCTCGAGAACATCTCATATCCAATGATACCAAACATCAATATGCTTTGTTCTGGAGTGATAAGTTGCATTCTTTGCTAGGTGATAGCACTCTGGCTATCACAATGCAACACATAAGTCTCCTGAGTAAGGCCTATATCTTGGAGAAAATTTTTCTTTCACAACATCTCTTTGCATGTCTCTGTAGCTGCAATATATTCTATCTTTGTAGTAGATAGTGCAACACACCTCTGTAATCTGGACTGCCATGAAATAGCTCTCCTTTCAAAAGTAAAGACATAACCAGATATGGACTTTCTAGAGTCCAAATCTCCTGTCATGTCTACATCTACAAATCATTCTATTTCTAGCTTAGAACCATCAAAACATAAACAATGGTTTGATGTGCCCCTGAGATATCTCATAATCCACTTCACTGCTTCCCAGTGTTCTTTACCTAGATTAGACAAGAATCTGCTCACTAAGCTAACTGCATAAGCCAAGTCTGGATGTGTACATACCATGGCATACATGAGACTCCCCACTACTGAGGCATATGATATCTTCTCCATACTCTTCTGCTCCTCTACTAAAGATAGACACTACTCACTACTTAACTTGTAGTGACCTGCAAGTGTAGTGCTAGCTGGCTTAGGATTTTTCATGTTGAACTTATCAAGCACTTTTTCAACATATTTTTCTTGTAACAGTCATACTTGCTTGGCCTTCCTATCATGAGTGATTCTCATGCACAGTATTTATTGTGCTGGTCCCAAGTCCTTCATATCAAAGAACTTATACATATCATTCTTCAACTTGCCAATCGTGTGAATGTCTTGCGCAATAATCAACATATCGTCTACATATAATAGAAGAATAACAAAGTTACCTCCAGAAAAATTTCTGATATAAACACAATGATCTGCAGCTAACCTTTGGTACTCTTGATCCACCATAAATGAATTAAATTTTCAATACCATTGTCTTAGAGCCTGCTTCAGTCCATACAAGCTCTTTTTCAATCTGCAAACTATGTGTTCTTTTCAAGCAACTTTAAATCCTTATGATTGTGATATGTAGATTTCTTCTTCCAAATCACCATGAAGGAATGTAGTCTTGAGATCTAGGTATTCTAACTCTAAGTTTAGATATGCCACCAAGCGCAATATCACCCTTATAGATGATATTTTTACTACATGAGAAAAGATTTCATCAAAGTCAATACCTTTCTTTTGCCTGTAGTCCTTCGCCACTAATTTGGCTTTGTATCTCACTTGTCCTTGTCCTTCATTCTTTAACTTGTAAATCCACTTGTTTCTTGTTTCAATCCTCCAATGCCAAATCCATTCTTCTATTCAAGGGGCAAATGCCCATTTTATTCAACATTTTTCATATGCCACAATCCTTGGGCGTGATGACGCTTCCTATTCCTACTTTCAAACTCCCTCACATTACGGCCCTTCGCTCTCCAAGGGGATTGGCATTTACTGTTGAAGCTCTGTCATGGACTTTTACTTTATCCATTGGGTCAATTGGTTGTACACTCTCACCGTCTTGGAGGGGCGGGCACTCTTATACTAGGGGGCCTTCCGCTACCCTTTCCATTTTCCATTCAACTTCACCCATATTTCTGTCTATCACCGATTCTTTGTGGGCCACTCCAGGGGTAAGGAGGAGGATCTCATCCTCTCGCCCTTCATGTTCTTTGCATCCCATGCATTCCATACATCCATCGCATCCGTTGCATTACATCCGCATGCATTTGCACTTCTTCTTTCCCGAGTTTCCGGACCCGTATCTCACCTACCCTCCAGAACCTCCAGATCTTCCACCTTCCCCATCTCTTCTATCTCTATCCTCGGGATCTCCAGGTCCCCTTACACTTCTTGGGTGTTTGCCCCCTCCAATCTTCTCTCAGGGCATCACGCCCCTTTCCAACTCTTGCACCCGGACTTTCCAGATTTCTCTCTTGTCCTCCTGGGGCATCACGCTCCATGGTGTCTCATTCCTCTGGAACCTCTGGACCTCCCTCTTTGGGCATCGCGCCCCTCTACACCCTCACGCCTGGATCCTCTTGGCTTCTCACTGATTCTCGGGGGGCATCGCGTCCCTTCCCTTTCTACTCCTCCGGAGCCTCTGGATCCCCTATCTCACTCCTTATCCCTCCTTTCAGGGCATTGCGTCCTGCACTATTTCCTTCCTCCGGATCCTCTGGACTCTTTTTCTGTCCTTCCAGGGCATTCTCCCCACTCCATCATTCTTTCTGGGCATCGCGCTCTTCTCCATCTTCTTCCTCCGGAACCTCCAGACCCTTCTTCCTCTTCTAATCCACTCACCCCACCTCCACTTCCGGACCCTCCGGATCTTTCTCTCCTCCCAGGGCATCGGGCCCTTTTATACCTTCCTCCCTCGGAACCTCCGTATCTTCCAGGGTAGCGTGTCCCTTCCCATCTCATTCCTCTGGAACCTCCGGATCCCCTCCATTTCTTTCGATTCCTCCTCTTGCTTCTTCAGGACATCGCGTCCTTTATTCTCTTCGTCCTTTTAAATCATCTTCTTCCATACCTTCTCCCAAGGCATCGTATCCCTCGATATTTTCCCCCTCCCCTGCCTCTAGATGATTCTTCCCGTCATGATTCCCTTCCTCTACTTTCGGACCCTCCAGATCCGCCTCTCTCCATTTACCAATTTCTCCTCTTAATGCCCCCTGATCCCGGGTCCAACCCGACTTCTTCCACATCCACTGCTTTGGACATCTTCCCTTTCTCTCATTGCTTCCGAGGCTTTAGTTCTCACTCCTCCCCTTAATTCTCCGCTTCTTTTGTAGACCATTCACGTGATCAGGGTCTCCGCACCTTAGTGAGGGAGTTCTAACCCTCGCCTCTTTTCCTTTTATCCTTGTTCGTCTGAGTCAGGTCTGGACACCACTCTTTCTTGTTAAGCCACTTCAAACCTTGACTTCCAATCCTTTTCCTGCCATTGAGGATAAATCCCATGATGATCAAAATCGCCTTCAGCAGCTACTGTTCTATAAGGTTACAAGGTAACGTTTTGTGTATGATTTGATTTCATCATTTTTCACGCACGATTTTTCAACATGAAGTGCTTCTTAACATGATCAAGAGTGTTGTTCTAGATATTTATCTTAGGCCTTTTCATTAAGTCAATTTCAGAAGAGAGTCTTTAGGCTTGCTATACAGCACTTTGGTTTATAAGAATCTCTACTGGGAGTTCAGCTTTCCCTCCCCACTTGTTAAGGGCAACCCTTAGCTGGGAACTCCACACACTTCACAGCGTCCTTAGCCGGCTCCTTTAGGTAAACACCGTTACTACTTTGGCCATGTCATGAGTATACATGAAGGTCTTTTCTCTTCTTTGCTCGGCCAAGTGCAGGGGCAGGAGGTTGACGGATGAGGTGATCCAACCTAGGTACTCCCCAATACGAGAGGAGTCTCAAATAGGGGCAGTCTTGACCCAAATTAAAGTAAGTTTTCATGATACATATAGCAAAAAGGGCTATTATGAAAATCAAGTCAAAATTTTGATAAAAGTAAAATTATGAGATAAAGGCATGTCAAGAGAGGCAAAGTCCCCGCAGGGAAAACCCTGGTCATATGCATATCAAGGGTCTAAAAATCAAAGACACAAAGCTCCGGCGCAACAGACCATCTCTTTGAGGGGTAGTACCTTGGAAGGAATTCAAGTCTCGATACCTCCCATCCTGCATAAAGCTTATCCCCAATTATTCTTCTCTTCTCCCTCCGAGGCCGAATGTTGCTCAGGTATGGCCTTAGCAGGGACACCGTTAACCATGGACAGCCGTCTATAGGGGGCCACCCTCAAATGCACGTGACGCGGGACAGACACGCGGGGGACTCGACTCCAAGTTGAATGTGAACCTTAGACTCTAGACAATCTCGCTGTTCGTCCCTAACGAGGGAAGCGTTGGATCGTGCGCGGTTGAGAAACTGCAAGAGTTAGGGTGGTCAACTCACTTTCGTGCCCGGATCGGGTCACGAGACGGTCTCGCAAAACTCCCCACAATCGCGGGGAGACGTTATCCCACAACTCACGCCCATCATCGCTAAGGGATAGGCCTCCACCGCCTGAATGGACCTTTGACCAAAGACGATGGGGGGACAGACTGTTAGATAGACTCTTGCGCACGCTATGGCAGATTGACAGTTGCAGATAGCACCTTCTACAGAGGAGGGTCCCAGTCCACTTCCGAGCACTCTTCCAGTCTAGCGAGTACTCTTCGAGCATCCACTGGGCATGGCGAACACTTATTCGAAAATCTGTTCTTCACTCTAGGCTTGATCTATCAACCCTCATCTCTCTCTCCTTCATCCTCCATTGATCCCCATATAAAAAGATTCTCACTTAAATATCGAAGGGTTGTCCTTTGGGGTAATGCTCATGGATTCTTCTGACGTCGTTTCTCTGGTGTTTGTAGACTACCACAGGTGGCCGGACGATCTTTCTCAACAAATAAATATTCAAAGTATGATACGAGATTCGAGAAACTATTTTCCCGCCTCTATATGTCCTATAGTAATTATGATATGAGTCGCACACTTCATGTTTATATGATCCACATAATAGAGTTTAATTTGCATGCTCGTGCACCATCTTAGTTGTCATGATTCACTTGACATAATCTATTCGTTGGATGATTCAATATCATAAATTTTAAATCATTAATGTGAATACTTAATTCCAATACAATAAAGTTTAATACTAATGGTAGCGGCAGGAAAATGGTTCCTAAGCCACGTACTACCTTCTCTATTTATTTGTTGAGAAAATCGTCTCACGCCCGTAGAAGCCTGCAAGCACTAAAAAACCAAAGAGGAGTCAGAAGGAGTCCCAGGTGTTATCACAGGGGACAAACCTCTGATGCTTAAGTCAGCAACGGCATAATGAAGTTCAGAGAAGAGCAAGAGGGAGAGAGAGAGAAAGAGAGATTGTCGTAGGCGATGAAGAGCCAGTGAGGGTCTACCAAACGAGTGCTCGTCGGTCCCAGAGGTCACTCAAGGAGTACCCACTGGGTGGTAAGGTCACCGGGAAAGAGTCCTCTCGCAGTGTAGATAGTCGCTCTCTTCTTCTCCTTGTGTAGCAGGGCTACTAGCTCTATCCTCTGAGATAGCGTAATAGCGGAATGAACCACCGTGCTCTTCTCCTCTGTCGATCTCCCTTTTATATGGGGTTGTATTGACATCTAAAAAATGAACAAGAATAAAGAAGAGGTCAAAGGAAGTTTAGGGCCTTGAAAATCAGTCAAGGATGATGCTCTAATATTTATCCCAGGAATTCCTGCAAATCAGAATAGAAGAAGATCTGTTACCCCTAACACTCTGTCCGGCTGAAGCCACTTCCGGCCAAGCTGCTGTCCAGCACTGCTATCATTCAGACGGTCAGGCTGATTAAGACTATGTCAAGCCCCGGGCAATCATCTGCCTGATGAAAAGGATCTTCAGAATATTTTGATACTCAAAAGAAGGGATTCACATAATTTGACACGCATTTGTGAATGCAAGATGTTAATAAGTTGTAAAAAGAACAAGGAAGTCGATATAGAAGGCCCATTCGAAGTGTATGATGGCACCGAGGCATGAAGGATGAAATGGGCCCAAGCCCAATAAAGATGCAAGCGCGCCGATTGAAGGTGAGGCTAAGACATTTGACGCGCCGATGATATGCTGCCCCGAGAGGATGCGGCGCCGAGTGAAGAAGGGTCTTCCCCTTATATAAACCACAGTTTCGAACAAAACAAAGAAGAGACGGGAGAACATATCTGAAAAGAAGAGACATCCAGTGAGAAAAGAAGAGACGACAAAGGAAGATAGATAGGGCAACCAAGGGAAGCAGAGAGAGCAGCAGAGGCGATAGGTGGGAGCTTCTGTCTGTCAAATGCCCCTAGGGTCCACATTCTCCCCCTCCCCATCCTAGAACCTATTGCTCCTGTTGTTTCTTCCTTTTCTTTGGAATGTTGATTCTGTTTGATGCCAAGCATCGATGAGATCTGGTGAAATCTTTGGGGGGCTGACAGCTCATATGTATACCTATAGTCTCGTGGCTCTCGTGCTAGATTTATGTATACAATCGATCAAATGAAATGATGATAGCAGATTTTGCTAGATTTTCTCCCTCTCCCTATCTCCCTGTTTGATATGTGAGTGCACGAATCCTGTATAGCCAGCGTAGTCACACCGGATTTGCACCGGTTAGTCCGGATGCTTTTCTCGCTGCTCGTTCAAAAACTTCGCATCCACGGTAAAGACCCGAGACAGTCTATCTCGTGGTACCTTATCCGTGAAACTGAAGAGGAGTCTGAACAGAGCCCAGTTCATCAGATTTAATAGATGTCGGGCTCCCAGGGTACGTGAAGTTAATCACTCCCCCGATCATGTAAGACCGTTTCTATTGCCTCACCGACTATTTTTCCAACCTCATAGTCGCGATGAGAGCCTGAGACAGCCCATCCCATGGCCCTCACTCGTGATGCGTTGAGGGATATAACCAAATCACCGTCTATATGTCCCAGTGTTTAATCCGCTCCAGATGATATGTTTGTGTGAAGTTCTTAATTCCCCTGGGACTACTCCTTGAACACTGTCTCCCCAGAATCCACCATCTCTGAAATCCCTCAAGCGGAGTATCCAGAGCCCCCAAAATACCTAAAATCAAAAGCCCTCCCAGTTTAGAACCCTAGAAACCTTCTGAATCCCTCAAAGACTCCCATGTGGTGTTTTTGGAATCCTCGAAGGATTTCCTACCGTCTGGATGTATTTCCCCTGCGCTATAATGTGTATGGGGCGTGGAACGGGCTGAATCGGCCATTCCACCGTTTTGATCGTCGGATTGGCATAACGGTCCTACGAGAGTCTGGTATGCTGCATAACGGAACCCCGATAGACCATTATGCATCATTCATCATTTTCATCTTCGGAGGTCTTGGAGCATAACGGACTAGACCTAGTCCGTTATGTGGAGCATGATGCCCCTCTCCAGGTGCGTTATGGTCTGGAGGTTTTGAGGTTTGCCATGTCAGATCCCTCGACGATCGTGTCTACCTTGAAGACTGTGTCAGTCGGTTTGTATGATGGATTTCTCCCCATGCATTATGATTAAGATAACACTCAGGTGTAGATCCACCATGGTTTGTTGACCACTGCTTTGACTGGGCATGGCGGTTGCTATAGCGCACCTCACCCTGTGCGTTTTGTGGCTATGACGGATTAGGTATGGTCCGTTATATGCCCTTGGTCTGTAGTTATGTGTTTTTACGTCTGTTGGGTATAACGCACCTGCCCTTGTGCGTTATACTAGTATGACGTGCCTATTGTGGCCCGTTATACTTCATGACGTTGTCTTTGGGTTTGTTGGATATGACGCCCCTCCTTGGGTGCGTTATGTTGATATAACGCCCCTATGCTGGCGCGTTATATCATCTGTCTATGATTTCGGGTCTGGTTGGCATGACGCCCCTCCTGTGGTGCGTTATGTGGCTATAGCGGCCCTATGCTAGTGCGTTATAGTCCTGTTGGCTGTATTGACCGTTTGCTTGTGTGTATTGTGTGTCCGTCTATCTTAGGTCCTTGTTTAGGGCGGTGTCTGTCTGTCGGTGGTTGTCCGGATTGGTCAGTTTAGGTGACTAGGTGTGATCTTTTTCTAGACTACGACAGTATCCTAATGACTCAATCTAGAAGCTACCATTGTCTGTGTCTCTGGTCGCGTAGTAGTTGTCTCTCGACTATTGGGTTTCCCCTAGCAGTTGACTGACAGGTTGCTCTGCCCAGAGTGTTGTCGTCGTCCGCCACTCTTATGCTTGTTGTTTCTACTTGCTTGTGCTGCGGTGGCGGTGGATGTGTGAGTATGTCCATGTTGTGTCTGGTTCCCGTCAACCCGGGCTTACCTAGTGGATGACAAGAAGTCTTGTTGTGTCTAGACGGCCTTGTCCAACTCGAGACATTGGTTTTGGATGCCTTGAGGTACCATTCTACCTCAGTTTGTGTATCTAGGTGTGCTGAGGGTTCTTGGTGTCCCCTCAGATCTCTGTGTGTCGTTTCCTTGGAGCATCATTTTCCTTGGCTTAGGATTAGACCGATTGGCAGCTTGTTCCACTATGTGTGACGATCCTGACTCAGAGTCGTAGGACTTAGGGACCGTTCTGGTTGTAGGTATAGTTGACTTGTCCTGAGTTGGCTGGCAGTCTTCTATGCTGCCTTTGGTGATTCGAAGTGCGTGTTATAGGGCACTCTTGCCTGTATGTACTTCGGCACTTGTGTTTTAGAGTCCGTGTCATGTGAGCCTTCACTAGTCGTAGCCTTATGACATGTTTCGGCATGACGGCTTTTACAGAGGGGCACTTCTGGTTCACGATTTTTAAGCTAGTCTCTGTCGGCTCCCACAGTTCCCGTGCGTCCGCGGGGGGAGAAAACTAGCTAGAGGCCTGGCTTCGGCAAACGTCAGTGCGTGCACATGTGGTCAGGGGCTTTGGACTAACGCCGATGGGTGTTACCCTGTCTAGTCACTCGCGACTTGGTTATTGTTCTGGTTCTGACAGTGCCTTAGTCTCTACCTGTCTGTAGGTATCGTAGACGAGACGCTAGTAGGTGCAGCGTAAGACGTCAGTGGATGCAGCTGGCTATTGTTCTAGTGTGGGGCACTCCAGTCATGTGACGCGTGGCTCTTCACATTACTCTTTGTGATACCCTTTGTGGTACGCTTCTCATTTCTCATGCATCGTGACCTTCTGGGTTAGCCCTTTTGTGGCTATACTCAGGGTCAGTGTCTGCTGCTTGCAAAACGTTTAGGTTGTGTATGTGGTAGTGTGCACGACATCCTTATCATGTCGTCAGTCACTTGTCTAGCCTTTTCCTAAGTTTCTTTTGTCTATTTTGCAGGTTCCTTGTGTCGGCAGTTCGGAAACTCCTGACTCCGTCAGCTCCGAGTCACTCTTTTGCCCTTGCTTGGAGTAGTTTAGGGTATCGAGGTTTGTTCGGTAGCAATTGTTTGGTATGGCTTCTTCCTTCCCCTCTTCCTTAGCTTGTTCCCTACTCCTGCTTCCAGTTCTGTTTCTTTTGCAGCTTTGTAGTTTAGCTTTCCTACTTTACTGCTTACTTGTTATTGTCTACTGTTTTAGCATGTTACTGCATATTTTTCTCGGTAGGGATCTGCGTGACCCCTACTGAGCCAATGACACGAGGCTCACCCCTACTTTATAGGTGGTGGTCGTTCGTTCGGCTTCAGTGTGTACCTGGGGCGCGTGCTCGTAGCGTCTATTGTGGCCAGCTGGTACCCTCGTCGGGCTTCCCCCGACCTTCTGGTATGTCTTTTCTTTTCTGTCGACTGTACTTGGCATTTGTTGTCTCTTCTTTGGACTTGACTCTGGGCTATAATTGTTAAATTTAAACTATTAATTAAAAAATAATTTTATTTCTGCTACTTTAGATTACATCTATCTTAAAAAATGACAAAATCTTTCAATGAAAGTTTTATCTAATTAAAGTAGACGATATTACATCTATCTTAGAATACAAAGATAATAGAAGAAAAGTTCCACCTAACTATAGTGGACGATATTTCATCTATGTTGACCAAACGACAAAGACAATAAACAAAATCTTTGTCTAACTGGAGAAGGCAAAAGTGAGAGATGAAAATTTGTCTATTCCAACCAAATGCCAATTCCTCACCTTGTATATGACACTTAACCTGGCCTTGAACGTGGCCAAACATAAGAAACCTATCTATGCTTCGTCTAAAAAACACTAAACAATAAACCTCTTTTGAGAAGCACATTCTAAAAATATTAAAAGATATAGTGTTATACACATAATTTATAAAGAAAATAATTATTGTACAAAAGAACCTTGAATCTCAGGTTTTTCTCTGCATACGTAAAGATGTTGAAAGTACAGACGTGTTCGTATTAAATCCACAGCATCTGTTGGGATTTTTTTTCACTATGTATGACATATAAAATATACATTAGATTCCTTTTTGCGTACAATCTCTTTATACGTGGTGCAAAGTGTGTATGTGCATATGACGTGTTAATTTTATGACAGAATTAATTTTAGTAATCCTACATGT
This sequence comes from Amorphophallus titanum, assembly GCA_024336825.1. Classification (NCBI taxonomy): domain Eukaryota; kingdom Viridiplantae; phylum Streptophyta; class Magnoliopsida; order Alismatales; family Araceae; genus Amorphophallus; species Amorphophallus titanum. The sequence goes on from JANBPO010009603.1 coordinate 29,428,883, forward strand.
CATATACACTGGAGTTAGAAGAGAAATACAACACGCAAAAGAAAGCATATAGATGGACATATCTCTGTGATAGAAGATATGATTTACTTACTATTTGGACAAAGACCATGATATATCCACTAGACAAATATCAATATGTCCATGCTTGAAAGCCAAAGGATCAAGAACCAATCAGATGAGCGGAACGTTGAGAGCTAAGGATCTGATATCATCATTGATGGACTATTGTATCTAACGGATACAAAAAGCATGGAGTTATAAACACTTGGAGTCTGCGGAAGAAGAGGAGTATCTGAACGTCGAACGCCTAAGTTGTGATGAAGAAATAAGTGCCCTTCTCGAATCAAAACGATCCTAGAACTCTACTTTCTACACACTCATGTTAAAGGAGGACTTCACTACATTGAAGACCTCATCCTTGAAGTCCTTCATTCTAGGATGCAATCAAGATAAGAAAATTGTTCTTCAATGATATTCCTTAATGTCTCCCTCCTCCATTTGTCAGTGTATTCATTTCTTTGTGTTTCATAACCCACCAACTGCTTGTTTAGGAGTATAAGTGTGAAACTTTGTTACTATTTTTATGATAGTTAGATTGAGCATTCGTTGCTCTCGAGAAATCTGCAATGAATATGCAAGGTTGGTGTGCTAACACCTTATAGATCATGTAGCTAGGTTGCTGGTTCTTAGAAAACTAGTGAGAAAGATTTGTTGAGACTTGAGAAGTTTAGCTGGAGAGCTGGTCCTGGAGAAATAGTGAGTGTAACCTTAGTTGGATAAGATTAGTGAAGCCTCAAACATGTTGCAGTGGAATGGACGTAAGGAAGTCTAAAAGATCTGACCGAACTAATATAAGCATTTAATTTTTTCTATCTATGTTTCGCGTTTATATTTTTAATATGTGATTATTTTTAAAAGACATACATATTTACCTACTGCTAGGATGTGCACAACTACTAATAAGTGATATCAGAGAGAGTATGTCTTCTTCTTTTACGAGTTTAACCACTTAGAAGCTCGATGCGACACATGATCTAGAACAGGTTTCTCTTTCATCCAATAAGGATCGACCAGATGATACATTAAATAATGACCTTGTTCGATCTCTTGATGATCTTACATTTGGGTTTTCTGATGTTTAGGTTCTTAAAGTGGAATCTAGACGATGGCAGCTCAACTGGATTTGTCTGATTCGATGGTGTTGTGTAAACTGAATAATAACAAGCAAACGGAGTAAAACCTGTTAAGCTTTATGCGTGAATGTTGTTAATAGCATGAGTTTCAATACATGGGTGCGTAATAATATTCTATCAAATAGCATAGTATTCCTGTTCAGTCAGACGATCATCTATATGGTAGATCAAACTGTTACACTGGATCACGTTCGTATTTATTCAAATTGTAACTGCAGGAAACTTACATTTTCGTGATGTGGTTATGGCATATTATTGGGGAAGCTCTTTTATATATGAAAGCTGAACTTTTCTAGCACAATATGGGTGATCGTTATCTTCTCTCCTCATTAATGTTATGAAGAACATCATAATGTGGAAAGAAAGGCACGTTAACATCGCGAACATTTGACCTGAATAATGTCATCATGACAAAGATTTTGCTAGAGCCAGCGAATTAAGTTCTATTTTAGATGGTTTCTCTTGGATTCTGGCCTTAAGTTCACGGACTATAACGTTAATTTGAGTGAGAATAACAATATTTAATGAGCTACTTATAGTATACATCTAATGCACACCATGAAGAAATAAGTTTACAGAACTTGAAATAGATCAGAAATTAATATAGCAGCGCGTACGAAGCTTTTGTTTGGTCTTTCTCCCTCTTACTTTGCGAAGTTATGTTGAGATTTTAACAATAATTCTGTATTGATTAAATAAGTTGCGATTCATGTGATTATGATCTTAGGTCTGTGTATCTCAATATTATGATTTTGTGGATTCAATTGTTGGGGTGGTACTAACCTGCAGCGGAAGCGAAAGCCATCCCCAACACCAAGGAAGACGACGAAGCGGATGAAGATCCACACACGCGGACGTCGGGAAGAAGACGGGGAAAATTCAACTCCACTATCTCTCCTACTCATTTTCAACCTCACGTTCTCTCACTCCGTTCTCTCCTGTCTCTCAACCGTTCAACGCAGGGCGCGCAACTGTGGAGAGCTGGCCGAGGCGCGGACGTGCTGGGTGATCGGTTCGCGGGTTGGAGCAGCGGTTGGAGTGTGGCGGACGTGATCCCTCGGTGGATTTCGAGATCAGTGCGGTTCGTGTTTTGACATTTTCAGCGTGTATTAGTCACTTCGACACGTGATTTCTTCCGGGGAGGTAGGGATACGGATCACCCACTCCCCTGCACCATTTCCCTTCAGTTTTACGCTTTTCAGGGCGAGAACGGGCCAGTTTGGACTCGTTGGGATTTTTTGTAGTTCGTAGGGTTCACTGGAAAACGGCGATGATTTTTAGATCAGCTGGAGTCAATGGACTCCTGGAAACATCAGCGTTCCATTCATACCTGTTTCACGGCGATTGGTGGTCCCGTTTGACCGGTAGGGCTCCGAGAAGTCTGGAAACCCTTTTTGGGTGACTTCGTTAGAATCATCTGTTTCTTGCGATTCGTGCATTGTTTTGACTCTGGTCGGAGTCTATGTGATTGCTAGGGAGGTTGTGGCTGTATCCCCTTCTTTTCAGCGCGAACGGGGCATGGAAAGGCCATGATCGAATGAACACCTGGGTTTGCTCGCCGTCACACTTGAACGGTCGCACTAGGTGCCGTTCATCTATATGAGCGGCCAGCCTTGGATAGTTTATCCTCGTCCAGTTTTGAGGTTGAGTGGTCTATCATTAGACCGCTCATGGTATGGGCCGCCAGGTGAGGTCTGCCTATCCCCTCTTGGGCGGCCAGCTTTCAACCGCTTGTCCTTCCATTGGGATGTGTGGCCATGTCTTGACCGCTTATCCCAATTGGCCTTTGGTTAACAGTTGGGTGTCGGTCACGTTAGGCAGTCTGGTCAAGATCGTTTGATTGACACTGTAGTATGACGATTTCGTTTAGCGATTTTGTCAAAATCGTTTAGACCAAGAACTCTTCTAGGTCGGTGGGCTTGAGCGGCCAGACCTTGACCGCTCATCCCCTTGGGCGATCCTGCCCTTAACCACCCATCCCCCTTTAGTGTTTTAGTGGTCTATCACTTGAGCGGGCTATCCCAGACCGCTCATGCCCTTGTGCGGTCCTCCTAGAATCGCTCGTCCCTGTGTATTGTCTGTTGGCCGTGACGACCTATTCTGTGTGTCCGTCTGTCTTAGGTTGGTGTCCTAGGGTGGTGTCTATGTGTCGGTGATGCACTGGATTGGTCGGTTGAAGGTTGACTGAGTGTGGTCTGTTCTCAGACTGCCGTAGTTTTCCTAACGACTCAGTCTAGGACTACCATTATGCGGAACGTCATTTCCCAACATCTTGGTTTCCATTCATCTTGGCTTGACCTTGTGGTTTGCTCGTTGTCCCATGGATGTCTCCCGATGTCCTATGAGGGCTAAAACCATGATGTGAGGTAGCCAAGAGTGTTCTTGCCGTGGGCAGTCTTCTGTACTACTTTCAATATCATTTTCTGGTTCTGATCAACTCGGTGTGACCCAGTGGTTGATAGGTGACCTTGTGTGTGTCTCGGTGGGCTGTCCAGTTCGAGACATGGTTCTGGATGTCATGGGATATCATCTTACCTCGTTCTACATATCCAGGTGTGTTGAGGGTTCTCGGTGTTCCCTTAGGTCTCCGTGAGTCATTTCTTACAGTGAGTCATTTCTTCTGGCTTTGGATTAGATCGATTGGCGACTTGTTCTGCTTTATGCGACGATCTTGACTCTGAGTCGTAAGACTCAAGAATCATTGTAGTTTCAGGTCTAGTTGCCTTGTCCTGAGTCTGTCGACAGTTGCTTATGTTGGCATTGGTGCTTTGTAGTACGTGCGACAGGGCTTCATTGACTGTCTGTACTTTGGCACTCATATTTTAGAGTCTGTGTCTCATGATCCTCCACTAGTCGTAGCCTTACGACACGTTTCAGCGTGTCGGCTCTTGTAGGGGGCACTTCCCAATTTACGATTCTTAAGCTAGTTCCGTGGGCCCCCGGCTTTGTACTGTAGCGTCCGTAGGGGGGAATACTAGCTAGAGGCTCGGCTCTAGGCACGAGCTGATGTGTGCCCACATGGTCAGGGGCTTGGATTGATGCTGACGGGCATTACCCTATCTAGTCACTCGCGACGGTACTTCAGTCCTGGTTCTCAGAGTGTCTTAGTCTCTATCGTGCCTGTTGGGCGACAGCGTAGATGAGATACTTGTACGCGCAGCATAAGATGTCAGGGAACGCAGCTGGCTGTTCTTCTAGTGGTGGGTACTCTAGTCACGTTACCAGTTACTCTTCTGTGACTCTTATGTTTCTCGAGCATCGTGACCTTGCTGGGTTAGTCTTCTCATGGCTTTGCCCGAGATCAGTGTTGTGCCTTGTACACGACGTTCTAGTCATGTCGGGTCGGTGTCTGTTTAGGTCTTTTCTAGACTTATTGTCTGGCCTTGTGGGCTTGGTGTCTTGTCAACAGATCGACAACTTTTGACTTCACGAGTTCAGAGTTCGCCCTTCTGTTGCTGTTATGAGTAGCTTGGGAGCCGAGGTTAGTTTGGAAGCTGTGCTCGATCGGTACGACTTTTCCCTTTTCTTTTAGCTTCCCTCTCCCTTGCCTGTTCCCTACTCCTGCTTCCTCTTCTTTACAGCTTTCTAAACACAATGCGTGCTCAAGGTGATACCCCTCCTTGGCCAGAGGTCCAATTCGCATGACGATGCCTCTCCCAGGGTCATACCTAGGGTAGGATCCAATCCTTAGGGAGGAAATTGAAGAAGGATGGGGCTAAGCCTATCGTTGGGGAGTGGGATGTCAGGATTCGACTCCCTCCCAGGGCACTACCCCTAAAAGAGTCAGTGTATTGTATTGGAGGATCATAGTTCACTAGCACGCATATGCCCGGGTTTGTGATTACCTGCGGGGACTTTGCCGCTCTTGTCGTGCTTCTGATTCATAATTTTTCTTTTGGGTACACTCATGATGCTGTACAACCCTTCACTATTTTACGTGAACCTCAACTCTTGTCTTAGGAGCAGCAAGCGTGGTAACTAGGATCTGGGGCATTTTTCATGGTGTTTTTTTTGCCCCTATTTGAGATCACTCTCGTATTGAGGGAATGCCTTGGTTAGTTATCTAGTCCATCAATCCCTTGGCCCTAGGCTTGGTCGAAAAGAGAAAAGCAAAGGACCTTCACTCCCCTAAGCAAGGCCGAGGGGGAAACAGTGTAATAAAAGGGAGACCCTAACCAAGGGGTTGTCCTGTAGTGTGTGGATGCTATGTTAAAGAATCTCCCCTAGTGACTAAGGTAGGGCTACCTAGCTACCTAGCCATCGTTAGCCAGACTCTCTTTTTTTAAGGATAAAAACACTTAAGGTATCGCCCATTCCATGCGTGAGACAACTCCTCACCCTCAGCGTTGACTAGGCGATAGGCATTTCCAGGATACACCTCCTTGACTATGAACGGACCCTCCCAGATGGGTTGCAGCTTAGACCTAGGACCTCCAGTTCTAATAAATTTATGTTTCAACACTATATTGCCCACTTGAAATTTTCTCTCAATGACCTTCTTTTGGAAATGATGTGAGACACGCTTTTGGTACGTGAAAACATGATTGGCCGCGTTAAGCCTTTTCTTATCCAAGAGTTCCAGCTAGACTAGCAATGCCTTTTGACGCGCGTCCATATTAAGTTCCTTATCAAGCTGCATTCTTAGGGAAGGGATTTGAATTTCATATGGGAGTACTACCTCCATCCCATAAGTAAGAGCAAAAGGGGTTTACCCTGTGGGAGTATAGACAGAGGTGCGGTAAGCCCATAGAGCTTCTACTAATCTATAGGCCCAATCAGCAAATTTATGCGACTCGCATGTTTTCTTGATGATTTTAAGAAGGGTCTTATTGGTGGCCTCGGCTTGGCCGTTGCCTTGGGGGTAGTATGGCAATGAATGATGCAATGAGATGTTATATTTTATATAGAAGTCTTAGAATTCTTGTGACACGAATTGAGGCTCGCTGTCGGTGACGATGTCACTTGGCACTCCAAACCACGAGATAATGTTCTTCAGAATGAAGTGGCAAACTGTGGTGGCTTTGATCTCCGTGTATGCTTCAGCTTCAGCCCACTTGGTGAAGTACTCCGTGGCGGTAAGGATAAAAGATTTCTGCTTGGTCTAAGAATTAGGATCACCTAGTGGGCCAACAATGTCAAAATCCCACATGGGGAATGGCCAAGGAGCGGAAAGAGGATGGAGAGATGAAGCAGGAGCATGAATCTTATCAGCGTGGAGTTGGCACTGAAGACACCTACGAACATAGGTGGAGCAGTCCTCTTCTAGGGTTGGCTAGTAATAGCCCTGTCTAAGAATCTTCTTTACTAGGGCCTGACCATTGACATGCCCTCCACACTCACTCGAGTGAGCTGCTTTGACAACTTTTCAGGCCTCGTCATCGTCTAGACACCTCATAAGAACTCCATTAGGAGCGCGCCTATACAATTCTCCTGCAATAATTGTGTATCTGGAGGTGACTCTTCTAATGGCCTTGCGCTACTCGGCGTTGGCCGATTCCAAGAATGAGCCACTCCTGCAGTATTGCTCAATTTCGTGATACCACGATAATTCCTCTTCTTCTATAATCTCCTCGAGCTCAGTCAAAGACACTTCTTTCAAATCTTCCAACTCAGCCTTCTTCTCTACATACTTCCTAAGGTTGTCAAACCACGGATCCTGAAGGGAAGGAGCATCTAACCACTGGACCACAATGGTCTCACTGGAGCGACTGAGAGGGAAGGAGAGGGAAGAAGCAAGTGATGAAAGCACATTAGCCAAAATATTCTGAGACTGAGGGGTGTGAATATAAACCAGCTTACAGAATTGCTTAGCCAAGAGTGTGACCAAATCTTGATAGGGTTTGAGCTTAGGGTCACGGGTGCGATAGGTGGATAGCACCAACTGAGAATCTCCTATGATGTTCAAGTATCGTGCGCCTAGGACATAAGCGTGCTTCAATCCAGCAAGGAGAGCCTCATACTCGGCTATGTTATTGGTAGCAGGAAAAGAGAGTTGATAAGTGAGGGAAATGGTCACTCCCTCCGGAGTGAGGAGAACAACGCCGATCCCTCGGCCCTGAGAATTAAGTGCGCCATCAAAATGTAAGGACTAGAAAGGATGATGAGTGAGCACGACAAGGTGTTCATTGGGGAACTCGTCCTAGATAGAATCTGTACGAGGGACAGGTGAATGAGCAAGATGTTCAGCAATACCATATCCCTTGATTACTTTCTGAACGACGAAGGTGATATCAAATTGAGAGAGAAAACTCTGCCAGCGAGCTAATCTACTAGAAAGGACATATTTTTCTAGGAGATAGTGATTAACCACCCACCATTAAACAAATTCAAAATTCCAATCTCCCTCCCACCCAACCTACCTGCACCCCACCTTCTCTCCCTCTCCACCCTGGCCGCAACCTGCTTACCCCACCTGCCCAGTTCGACCCCAGTAGTTCCCACTCCCCCCCCTCAGCCTGGTGCATCCCTCCCTAGTCCCTCCCCATCAGAGAACGCTCCCAACCCTATTCCCCTCCATTTCCCCCTCTCACTTCCCCCATTAGCACCTCCATCCACCACCATACCCAGAACAAGTTCACAGCAGTAGAGTACCACAAAGTTGCAGAGTCTGCCCCGCCACCACCACGAGGTTCCAGAAGGCAATCCATATATCAGTGGAAAGCTCGTTCAAGAAGCTTTGCAGGTGAGGTGGTCCCGCCTCCATACGACGTCCTTATTGTCTAGTGGAGCTATCCTCGCTAGACTGCACAGACTATCTCCAATAGACAGCTAGAGGTGACTTGCAGAAGCTTTCATGATCAGTCCTTTGCGTTACCTGTACGGCCTTTGGCTGAGATGAGCCTCTACCAGTCCTCTTCTAGTTTCAAGAAGGAGAAGGCCATTTGAGCACCAGAGCACCAGGTTTTGGCCTTCCCCGTTGGCGTGCACAGGCAATCTCGCCAGAACCATGTTGGACCCTACCCTACTATTTGGTTTGCCATCCTTACGCTGACCTATTTTGCATTCCCCGTCAGCTCCTATTCCAAGAGGACTTCCATATGGTCACAACGACATGGGCCTCACCTTCATCGAATTTTGGGATAATTTGTGGCAGTAGTTTTCTTAGGCCCCTGTGGTTCTGTGCACCCAGTCTCTAACTGCAAACTTGAGCCCGAGTGCACATTTGACCTCATCCATTCCAATGAGTTTTCTTGCATGCCTTTCAAAGGAGGTCATCTTCATCCAGTCCCCTTCACGTCCCAGGAAGCGGGAAGCCATTCGCCCACCGGAGCACCCTATACCGGCCGTATTCCCTAGCCTACGTCGACAGTACACGCCGAAACTAGGTTGGACCCTATCCCACTGTTCTGTTTGACACCATCTACTCTGCCCTCTTTTCAGATCTCCGTTGGTTCCTGCTGAAAGTGGACTCTCCTACGAGTACGTCGACACCAGTCCCGCCTCAATCCAACACCCCAGCTGAGAGTACAACCATGACAAAGAGCTCTCTGGTTGGCTAGAATTGTCACCTACGTAGCTCCATGAGATTCGGTAGCCCAGCTTCGTCTTAGCTCGAAACACGGTGACCCTTCATCTTGGTGATTCTCAATTCGATCAGCTTTTCAGCGACGCCAACCCCGCCTCCGCCAAACATCCCAACAGAGAGTTCTGACTCCGACAAGGCACTAGTTACAGTCAGCCAGAGCAGTGACTCAGTTCGCCCAGGCCGGGTTCTGATCTCCTTCGGCCACACTGATTACCCTACTCTCCCTGGCCGGCTGACCACCCCTTCCTGTGTGGAGGTAGTTTTGGATGTAAACGAAATTAACCGTCACCCCAAGATCCCCCTCTTGTGAGAGGCGTAACAGTGTACTTTTTGAATTTTCAGGTTAGAGCTACACTGATGTGAAACGAACCTCCAATCTCAATATTTTCTTCTCTTTTCTGCGATCAATGTACATTCAGTACTGTGACAAGGGATACTCCGGTAAATCCATCATAAACACGAGCCACTTTCTTCATTCAGTCAACGGAGCAAAGCAATTCTAAAGCCTGTTAACATGATGACTCAAGAACACTTCACGAAGGCCTTTGTCATCAACACTCATCCGGGCCTCTTTCCCAAACAGAACCACATCACCCGTGGGACAAGTAGTACCGCTGGTTAGTTGGTGGCTGGTCCTTGAGGCAGGTTGAGTTGACAGTAATTCGAGAATAAAAGTGATGGTTTTCTTACTTGGCATCATGCATAGCATCAACCAGATTGGAGATATTCATCTAAGCAACGTGATTAGCAGCACTTACAATAAATGTCCCCCTTGGAGACATGCTTTTGGTACCCCATGAATAATATCTCTGACGGAACTAGAAAACTCGTAATGCTCCTTCAGATTTCGTCTGAAATCCTGTTAAACTCACGAATCATGTAAAGTGGTGGGGTGGGTGTGGGAAGGAGTTGATTACGGGGCCCGTCTCAAACAGGGAGTGGGATAGAGAGAGAAGTTAGAGAGAGATGAAGGGAGAGGGAACAGAATGGAGAGAGAGGGGACGAGAGAGATGATGCCCGCGGCCATGCAACTGTCGTGGGTAGAGAGAGGATGACGCGGCCGTTGGCTCCGCTCCGCTAATGGCCTAGATCAGAGGGAGGCAGAGGTGCACGCCCATACGGCTCAAACAGACATGTTCGGCGGGGGAGCCAACGTCGTGCTCGGAAGCCAGGATGTATGAACGGTTGCCGTGTGCGCTATGGATGATGGTGCAGAGCAGCGACCGTGGAGCCCGATGTTGCTGGGGTTGGCGACGGTTGGCATGCGGCCAGGGCTCTGCTGTGGCAGTGAGCCGATTGACAGTGCAGCGGTGGTCACCGGCCAGGGAACACACGACGGCGTTGCTGAGGGAGGGGACGGGCGCTACTGGCAATGCCCGACTGTCCACGGTTCTCTGCATGGGGCTTGGTGGGAAGGTAGGCGAGCAGAGTAAGACCGGACGGTGATGATGAAGGCACCCCAAGAGAAACTCGTCACTTGCTCGGCCCACCCGACAGAGGGCTTCGCGGCTGTGAATGGCACAGGTGGGGGGGTGCAGGAACAACCGGCGACGGCAGGTGTTGGGTCTGCTGGGCAGAACCGCCAGCGACGACGGCGTGGCAGACTGCATGCTCGGCTTCCATGGGCGTGGCCGTTGGCCACGGCGGGCTTCACAGGGATGCTGGGTTCGAAGATGGAACAGAGGTGCAAGGGGATGTGCTGCTGCCGCGGTTGCCGTTCCTGTTAGAGGTGCGCATGGGGAGGAGTTGAGCGGCGAGCAGGTGGGCAGCGTGTTGCCATGGCGAGGTTGCAGGCACTGCCGCAGTGAGGGCGGTGGCTCCGACGGTGGCAGCGGCGAACCTGTATGCAGGGCAGCAGCGAGGTGGAGGCGACAACGGCGCTCTGCATGGAGGGTCGTGGCGAGGGAGACGGCTCCGCCGGTGCGGCCATGCTCGTCGTCACCATGTCCGAGCCCCAGCTGCAGATGGAGTACAGTGACAAGGTGGTGCCCACCACCACGGCCAGCTTCATGGACGCCAACAGCGCCACCACGGAGGACATCGGCAGGGGCCTCGCGGCAGCTGATGGTCTGCATGATGGCCACTCGGAGCTGCAGGTGGTGGCTGGTGAAGGGTGGCCTAGCTCTGCATGGCGCTGGGGATGATGCAATAGTGAGCTCATGGGCAGCATCCATGGGTGACGGCTCTGCTCAAAGTGGCTGGAGAAAATAGCGATGTGCTGGGTAAAGGGGGACCGCGGTGGCGACACCACTGTTGGTCGTTACTGGGGACGCTACATGCACGGCCGCGATAGGAGACAAGGGAGGTGGCAGGTTTGTGGTGAGGAGTAGGCTGCCTGAGGCTGCATGGGGACCTGCCGGTGACGGGAGCAGGGAGGAGATGGAGGTGGGGTGGCTTTGCACAGTGGATAGGGTGGAAGGAGGTGGCTCCAACGGTGCTGCAGGTGAGGGCTGGATGGGCTGGTGACTAGTGAGAGGCCGGTGATGAGGCATCAACAGGATGGTCCCATGGGTGACAGAGTTGACCATGGTTGGCTGTGGGGGTCGGGTCTACTACTACAGGGGATGCTCTTTGCATTTGTAGGTGAAAGTGGGGGAGGAGGAGGATAGCAGGGGGTGTGGGTTTTTAGATGGGGAGGCGCACGGCGATGGGGAGGGGCTGGCCTCTTAGACGGGAACAGAAATGAGTAGGGGTGTGCAGGAACAACGGTTAATGGTGGAGATGGTGGTGGTGGCAGTGACGGGTGGCAACGGCGGTGGACAGTGAGGGAGGTTCACTCGGTGCTTCAGGTGGGGCTTCTCACCTGCTCCCATCTCAGGAGCGGTGCACCCGGAGCGGCCGGTTATACTCCATGGCGGGGTGGATGTGGGGTGTGGGCTTCTCACCCGTTGGGTTCCAAAAAGTAGAGAACACAAGTAGCCATAGCTAACACATAAAATTTCTCATTCTATTCTCTAACATGGGTTACATGAGGGTTTAACTACTAACAATATGGGAAGTGGAAAGGATGCCTGACAACTTCATGGGGAGGGGAGAAAGGCTCCTTGGAAACCCAAGGGTCATGGGACTCCTACGAGATCTCTCATTAGTGCATATATATATATATATTATTAATCTATTTATAACATAAAAGCCCACATATTAGGCCCATTTATCATTTCATGTGGCCCATGAACATATTTCCTAGCTGAAGATAGTTTGATAGTTGTCATTGCCGCCCCGTCGATCGTCACTGTCACTAGTCGATCCCATGACGATTCCATCAAAGTCAACCTCGAACCTTGAATCTCGTATCGACAATTCCATCACACTTGCATGACTCTAAAGGTAAAAGCACTTACGATGCAACCCATTCCACGCGTGAGATAGCTCCTCACCTTCCACGTTAACTAGACGGTACGTGTTCCCTGGATAAGCCTCTCTAATGACGAATGGCCCTTCCCAGTTAGGTTGTAACTTAGACCTAGGACCTCCAGACCTAATGAATTTTCATTTCAAAATCATATCACCTACTAGGGATTTATGTTCAATTACCTTCTTTTGAAAATAATGTGAGACTCCCTTTTGATAAATAGGCACGTGATTGGCCGCATTTAGCCAATTCGCATCCAAGAGTTCTAACTGGACAAGTAACGCCTCCCGACGTTCGTCGAGATTAAGTTCCTTATCGAGCTGCACCCTTAGGGAAGGGATTAAGATCTCATATGGGAGTGCCTCCATCTCGTAAGTGAGGGCATAGGGGGTTTGCCTCGTGGGAGTACGGATGGAGGTGCGGTAAGCTCATCAGGCCTCCACTAATCGCTTAGGCCAATCAGAAAATTTGTGAGATTCACACATTTTCTTTATGATCTTAAGAAGGGTTTTATTAGTGGCTTCGGCTTGACTGTTGCCTTGAGAGTAATATGGAGATGAATGATGAAATGCAATATTGAACTTCTTATAGAGGTCCCTGAGCTCTTGCGAGACAAACTGGGGCCCATTATCGGTGATAATACTGCTTGGCACTCCGAACCACGAGATGATATTCTATATGATGAAGCGACACACTGTGGTAGCTTTTATCTCTGCATACGCTTCCGCTTCGACTCATTTGGTGAAGTACTCAGTGGCGGTGAGGATGAAAGATTTTTACTTAATCTGAGAGTTGGGATCACCTAGCAGGCTTACAATGTCGAAAGTCCACATAAAGAATGGCTAAGGAGCAGAGAGAGGATGAAGAGATGAAGTAGGAGCATAGATTTTATCAGCGTGATATTGGCATTTAAGATACCTCTGGACATAGAGGGACCAATCTTGCTCTAGAGTGGGCCAATAATATCCCTGCCTAAGGATCTTCTTTGCTAAAGTTTGGCCATTGACGTGACCTCCACACTTGCTTGAATGGGCTGCTTCAGTGATGGGGTCATCACCACCCGATCCCACACTCAGGGCCTATCTCCTCGCCCTGGGTGCATCCAGCATGGTCTACTTATTTACTTTTGAGTCCTATGTAATTTTTATTTGAGTGCGAGGAATGGAACGTGACGTTGGCGCGATCCCTCGGTGGATTCAAAGCGTCACGACGTGGGTTCGTGTGGTGGTTTCAGCGTTTTCGGCTCGGAAGGTCGGCGAAGGAGGTAGGGGGATAGATTCCTTACCTCTTGTTCTGCTTTCCCCTTGAATTCTGTGCCGATTAGTGCGTGTTTGAGTGGGTTTCCAATTTTTCATGGAATTATAGCATGTTTGGGGTGTGCGATGGAATCGCCGTTCCAGGCGATGTTTCTCGCGTTAAATGGTTTCAAATGAACCCCTGGCATATTCGGATGCCATCCCCGCCAATGTGATTGCGTTTGGCTGTGATTTGCGGCCAGTAGGAGGCCGGTTACCTTCATGAGTCATTTTGGGTGGATTTATGAAAATCGCCCGTTCGAATGTCATTTTGTGTAGGGTTTGATCCCTTCCGACTTGTGGAAGGTCGGCACTGTGTCTAGGGATGTTTCCCCGTCGTTCTGGAGACGATTGGGGCGTGGAACGGTGTTTTCCATGGATTTTAGTATTTTTCGAGTTTGGTGTTTTAACGCGGAACTCTCAGGGGGCGCGTTCTCAGAAGAGATGCGTTGTGTCGTATGATCGCGTTCATAGAGGGAGATGAACAGTTGAGCGGTTAGGAATGCGTCCCATGTGATGGGCGCGATCCTTTGTTAACGCGACCCAGTTAAGCGCCGCGTTAGTGTAATCGCGACCCAAGTTCTGGCAGCGACTATCGTGTTATCGCGCTCGAGGTGCTGGCCGCATTTATTATCGCGACCAAGGCGTGCGTCGCGTCAATGCGTTGACGCGCTATGTGTGTTGGACGCATTATGGTGACATCGCGACCCTCTGTAGGGGCGCGTTAATCATCGCGACGCGGGCAATGAGCGCGGTAATGTCTTCTATTTTCGGTGTATTATTTGTGTTGTCTCGGGCTCCGGTGAACCCAGGATTCAATACCTTGTTGGCGTTTGACTCGACGGATGCCTTGGGTGTTCCGTGAGAGTCATATATGTGTGTCGAGGGATCCCGAAAAAGTGGCTTCATCCCGAGCTATGTGCGATGTTTCGTGTTGGATTGACACCGGTTGGCTTGGCTTCGACCCCTTGGTTAGCCCATTGTCCGTGGATGTCTTGGATGTACTATGAGGGCTATGACCGTGTTATAGGGTGTTCGAAATGCCATTGCACCGAGTAAGTTTTGTGTTATTTCGAGGGTCATTATGGTTTCTGATCAACCCGGTTGTGACCCAGTGGTTGACACGTGACCTCGTGAGTGTCTCAGTTATCCTGTATGGATCGAGACTCTGGTTTTGGACGCTTAGAGGTATCATCTTACCTCGATTTACGTACCGATGTGGTCTGAGGGCTTTGACGTTCCCTCGTACTCCGTGGTTTATATTGTGCGAAATTGTGAGTCCTATGTGCAGCCCAGGGGCTGAGGACTTGTGTTTTATCATGATTTTGACTTAGAGACTAGGCTGATTAACGGTATATTACTGTGATGTGCGACGATCTTGACCCGAGTCGTGTGACTCAAGGATCATTGTGTGTAGGTCTAGTTGACTATCCTGAGTCTGGCAGTAGTTCTATATACTGCCTTGTGCTTCGTAGTACGTGTGACAGGTACGCATTAGCCTGTCTGTACTTCGATGCTTCTGTTTTGAGTCTCTGTGTCTAGTGAGCATCCACTAGTCGAAACCTGACGACACTTCAGCGTGTCGGCCCACCTGGGAGTGGTGACAGGGCGAGTTCCCGTGAGACGATTTTTAGGCTAGTTTTCGTGGGCCCATTTGCTTTGCAGTAGCGTCCTACTGGGGGGGAACTAGCTAGAGGCCTAGCTCAAGGCATTGGGCTTGTGTGTGCATATGTGGTCAGGGGCGTTTGGGCGAGCGCCGACGAACGTGACCCTGACTAGTCACTCGTTACTGTTGTTCCTTGTACTCGGTACAGTGTCTCAGTCACCGTGTTCGAGGCGAGTGTGAGACGCTTGAGGCGCAGTGTAAGACGTCAGTGGACGCATCTGACTTTGCTTTTGGTGAGGAAGTGCTTTTGTCACATGACACGTGACTTGTGATTTTGTGACCGGTTCTTCGTCATGGCTGACGTAGTGCTTCGGGTAGCCCTTGTCTGGCTTTATCGTGGCTTGTGTAGCGGACACAGCAGTGAGGTTGTGTGTGCGCCGTTGTTTTGGTTAGTGTTCTGTGGAGCCTACACGTCTGTTGTAGTATGACGTGTTCTGGCAATGTAATCGGGTTTTCTTGAGATTAGTCTGGCAACTCTCTACCAGGTGTGTAGGAAGTTGTCTTTCCCGATTAGGAGTAGTTTAGAGGGCCGAGGTTTTATCGGCTGCCGTGGTTTTCCTGTACGGCTTTCCTCTTTACTTCCGTGTTGTTACTTTTA
Source organism: Amorphophallus titanum (assembly GCA_024336825.1). NCBI lineage: Eukaryota > Viridiplantae > Streptophyta > Magnoliopsida > Alismatales > Araceae > Amorphophallus > Amorphophallus titanum. Next base: position 29,444,512 of record JANBPO010009603.1, read on the forward strand.
CTCCTGCTGTTCTTACTGCTATTGATCTTGTTGTTGTTACTGCTGTTACTGCCTTGGTTTGTTGGTGGGGATCTGCGGGACCCCTCCTTAGCTAGTGACACGAGGCTCACCCCTGACTTTTCAGGTGTGATTGCTCTTCTTCCTTGTGGTCTGGTGGTGCTGTTCGTGGTTCTTAGTGGCCAGCTTTGCCAGTGTCGGGCTTGCCCCGACGTGAGGGTACGTTCCATTTTCTGTTGGACTGTACTTGTCTTTAGTTGGACTGGACTCTGTTCATTGTTGTAGCTAGTTTTAATTTGTTATAGAAAATAACAGATTTTCAGAAATTAGAAAAATTTCTAATTTTCCTTTATATTAACCCCCCACCCTCTCTCTCCTCTCACGCCATCTCACTCTCTCTCTCCCGTTCTCTCTCGTTCTCTCATTCCCTCGGCTTCGGCTGCAGACGGAGGCGACCGTAGGCGAGGTGACGACGCCGGGGAGCTGTTGAGACGGGTGATGGAGGCATGGTGTCGGCGCGATCCCATTCGTGAATTCAAAGCCGACGTGGGCAGTTCGTGTTGTGGCTATCGGTGCGGTTTAGTCATCTCGGTGCTCAATTTCTTCGGTGGAGGAAGGGAGACAGATCGCCACTTCATTCTGCACGTTTCCCCTGTCTCTATGCACAGTTTGGTGCCCTATCGAGTGAGATCGGGCCAGTTTAGGGAAAACTGTTATTTTTGGGGTTTGTAGGGTTCGCCGAAAACTGGTGACGGTTTGCAGTATAATTACTATCAAAATGACCGTCGGGATGTCAGGATCCCTTACCCGCCAGTTTCGTGTCGATCGGTTGTCATTTGGGGCTGGTAGGAGTCTGGGAACCTCGGTGACCCGATTTGGGTAGATTCGTCAGAATTGCCCCATTTTCACGATCGGATGTGTGCATGTGCCATTTTTAGCTTCCAGATGTCGTCTATGGTCATGTGCGACTGTTTCCCCTACACTTCGGCGTGAATGGGGCGTGGAACGGGCCGATTCGGCCATTCCACTATTTTTCCCGCCGGTTCGGTGTAACGGTCGTGCCAGTGACCGTCACACGTGTAACAGTCCCACGATAGACCGTTACGTCCGTTGGTCATTTTGGGTTCTTCGAGGCTGGGGTGGTGTGACAGACTAGTATAGGACCGTCACATGACTGTAACGCGTAAATGGATGTGCGTTATAGTCTGGTCTTTCCCGAGGACTGTGCCTGTCAGTTCCTCGAACACCATGTCTTCCTCGAAGATCATGTCGATCAGTTGGCTCTAACGGACCTCCCCTTGTGCGTCAGAGTTCTGTAATGCGCCTCCTTGAGTCCACTACAGTGTATTTGATTGATGTTTGGACTGGCTATGTCGATTGGCCGTAATGGTCCAACCTTCATGTGCCAGGGTGTGTAATGTGCCTGGCTGGGTGCGTTACAGGGTCCGAGTTTTAGCTTTAGGCCTATTCACCCTGACGCCCCTACCTTGGGGCGTCAGAGCTGCGTAACATGCCTATAGTAGGCCGGTACATCATTCGAGTGTAGGTTTTAGGCCTGTTCATCGTGACGCCCCAGTCCTGGTGCGTCAGAGTGTGTAACGTGCCTATAGAGGTGCGTTACAGTCTTGTTGTTGGCCGTGATGGCCATTGTTCTGTTCTGTCTGTTCGTGAGTTGGTCTGCCTTAGGTTTGTGTTCTAGGGCGGTGTTTGTGTGTCGATGGTTTCTGGATCGGTCGGTTCAGGTGATTGGGTGCGATCCCTTCCCTGACTGTGACAGTTACCTAACGACTCAATCTAGAACAGCCAGCGTCCTTGTCTCTGGTTGCATAATGGTTGTCCCTTGACTACCGGGTTCACCTAGCAGTTAAGTGGTGGCTCACTTTGCCCAGAGTGTCATCTTCTCTGCTTGTGTATTGTTGTGTGTGCCTGTGTGTGTGTCATGTTTGGTTCCAGTGAACCCGGGAGACCAGGGGTTGACAGGCGACCTTGTATGTGTCTCGACAGTTCTGTCTAGCTGGAGACAGTGTTCTAGATGCCTCGGGGTACTGTCCTACCTCGGTTGTGTGTCTAGCTGTGCTGAGGGTTCTTGGTGTCCCCTTGGGTCTCCGTGAGTCATTTCCTGTGGAGCGCTGTTTCCTCTGGCTTAGGAGTAGACTGATTGGCGGCTTATTTCACTGGCTGTGATGATCTTGCCTCCGAGTCATGAGACTTAAGGATCGTTACGTGAGTAGGTCTAGCTACCTTATCTTGAGTCTGTTGGCAGTTTCTTGTGCTGCCACTAGTGCTTTGTAGTACGTGCGATAGTGCTTGGTTAGCTTGTCTGCACTTCAGCACTTGTTTTGGAGTCTGTGTTTTGTGAGCCTCCACTAGTCGTAGCCTTACGACACGCTTCGGCGTGATGGCTCTTGTAGTGGGGCACTTTCCCAGTTTACAATTTGTAAGCTAGTTTCGTGGGCCCCCGGTCCAACCGTAGCGTCCTTCGGAGGTGGAATACTTGCTAGAGGCCTGGCTTAGGCAGTGGGCCAGTGTGTGCACACGTGCTCAGGGGCTTTGGACTTGCGTCGTTAGACGAGACCCTAACTAGTCACTCGCGTTATGGTACTGTTCTGGTTCTGGTAGTGTCTTGGTCTCGGCCTAGTCCTTACAGTAGGGTACGTGGACAAGACACTAGTAGGTGCAGCAAAAGATGTCAGCGGACACAGCTGGCTGTTCTTCTAGTGAGAGGTACTCCAGTCACGTGGCATGTGGCTCTTCGCGGTTCTCTTTGCGCTTCTTGTGCGTCGTGGCCTCCCGAGTCAGCCCTCTCGTGGCTGTACTTGAGGTCAGTGTCCTATTGTATGCATGACATTCTAGTCATGTGTGGGGTAGTGTGCACGATTTTTTAGTCATGTCGTCTGGGTTTGCGTTTGTCTAGGTCTTTCCTAGGTTTCTTTTGTCTGTTTTGCATGTCCCTTGCAGCGTCGACAGATCGGTAACTCCTGACTTCGTCAGCTTAGAGTCGCCTTCCTGTTGCTGCTTGGAGTATCTGTACTAGTGTATATTGGCTAACACTCTGATATATATATATATATAAATATTTTTATTGCTTCCTCACTTCAGTTTATATAACTGTTCTAATTTAATTTGCACATAGTGTAATTCCAATTCGTTATACGCTCCCTCGACAAACTCCCCCAACCCTTTAGGGGCCTCATCAGCCTCTTGGGTGACTTCCCCAGTTCCTGGTAGCGGTAATTCGATGCTACATCAAGTTATCAGTATTCGGAGCTCTGGGTCGTTACAGTTTCCTTGTGAGACATTCAGATTGAAAATTTCCCGTGATCCGATGGTAGCTATTTTTGCTAGTCTGGTGATGACTCCAGCTATTTATCAGCAGATCAGGGAGGCACAGCAAGCAGATTCTGAGTTGCCTCGCATTGTATTGATGTCGGATGTAGAGTTCAGTGATGATTCAGTGGTCAGCTTCAGAGGGAGACTTTATGTTCCAGCTGATGATTTATTAAGAAATGTCATTTTGCGTGAAGCCCATAGATCCCGTTATTTTATTCATCCCTGCACTACAAAGATGTATCAAAATCTGAAAAGGTAATTTTGGTTGCTAGGTATGAAAAGGGATGTAGCGAATTTCGTGTCTAAGTGTTTGACATGCCAACAGGTCAAAGTTGAGCATCAAAGGCCTGGAGGAATGCTTCAAACTTTGGAGATTCTGATGTGGAAATGGGATCATGTTACGACTGATTTTGTTGTGGGTTTACCCCGAATTTCACAAGGTTACGATGGAATTTGGTTGTTAGTTGATCGTTTAACTAAGACAGTGAGATTGTTGCCAATTAAAGTTGCATGGAATGTTCAGAAATTGGCTGAGCTTTATGTTGCAAGGATTGTGCCATTGCATGGAATTCCAATATCCATTGTGTCTGATCGTGACCCACATTTTACTTCTGGCTTCTGGCATAGTTTTCAAAAGGCGTTGGGTACAGAGCAGGCATTTAGTTCAGCGTATCATCCGCAATCTGATGGTCAGTCTAAGAGGACCATTCAGACATTTGAAGATATGTTGTAATCGTGTTGTCTGGATTGGTAGGGTTCGTGGAGTCAACACTTGCCATTGGTGGAATTCGCTTATAATAATAGTTATCATTCCAGTATTGATATGGCACCGTATGAAGCTTTATATGGGCGTCCTTGTCATACACCGTTGGACTAGTTTGAGACTGGTGACCGACTGTTGATAGGGCCAGATATGATTCAGCAACGTGTTGATATGGTACGTCTGATCAGGGAGAAAATGTTGACAGCTCAAAGTCGACAGAAAAGCTATGCAGATCGGCGTAGAAGACCATTGCAGTTTGAACCTAGAGATTCTATTTTTGTGAAAATAACCCCAATGAAAGGTGTAATGAGATTTGGGAAACGTGAAAAGCTTAGTCCCCGATATATTGGTTTGTTTCCTATTCTAGAATGTGTGGGCCAAGTGGCTTATCGACTTCAATTGCCATCGATGATGCAAGCAATTCATAATGTGTTTCATGTTTCTCAATTAAGGAAGTATATTCCTGATGCATCTCATGTATTGGATGATTCAGTGTGGCCTAAAGTGACAGTGGATCTATCCACGCCAGAGTATCCGATTCGGATTGATGATCGTCGTGAACAATGACTGAGGAATAAGGTAATCCCTCTGGTAAAGGTAGTATGGCAACATCACTCAGGTAATGAGGCTACTTGGGAACGTGAGGACGATATGCGTCAGCAGTTTCCATTTTTATTCGAGTGAGGTATATATCTTCCTTCAGTTCTCTTCTTGTGTTTCCTTTTAAATTTCGAGGATGAAATTTCTATTAGGAGGGAGGGACTATAAGACCCGATAGTTAACAGATTCGTATCAGTATCGAAATATAAAATAATTCATGTGTTGGAGCTATTTTAATGGGTCAAATTCAATTAAGTTAACCCATTTTTATAAGCTTTTAGAAGCTAGATAGGACATATATGCAATTTTACTCTTTATGAGGGCAAATGGTAATAATTAGTTTTATAACAAAAAAATAATATAATCAAATGTTTTTTTTGTGAATCCATGTTGGGAGGCATTCTCCCCTCTCACCCTCTCTTTCTCTCCTACGCACGTCCCACCCCCTCTCTCTTGCTCTCGGTGGTTTGGTCACCTCGAGACCTTGCAAGAATTGCAGGAGGTGTCCTTGGCAAGCCCGAGGCGTGGGAAGAGCGGTGTTGTCGTCATAGAGGCGACGGTGGAGCGTGGAGGTAGAAAACCCCAGGTGAAGGGCGCGGCTCCTTCGTGTAGAACGGCGAGGAATCGGCATTTTCTTCTTAAACCAAGTAGGGGGATGGCTTCCTTACCTCCTTAGGATTGATTCCCCATCCATCGATATGCTAATAAGAGGGCTATATGCATGAACATCGTCATTATGTTTTGGAAGCACGAACATAGTCATTTATGTTTTAATCTCTCCATGGCCATTGTTTTTATGTTTTTGGATGTTTAAATGTTGTGAAATGGATGTAGAAAGGCAGGGAACAGGTTTAAACATGTTTTCCCATCGATTTGAATCGATTGGGAGGGAACTCAAATGAGTTACCCACGTTTTGGGTTCTCTGGAAGGCAAGCGGTCCTTCCAGAGACCGTTTTTATAGGTGTATGTTGGCCCAGAGAGATGGCGGACAAGAAGGGGGGTTGAATTGTCCCCTTGTCGAGATGACGGATTTTAAAAACTTTGGCCGGTTGAACCATCGACCGAACACTTTTAAAAGGGGTTTTATCACCCCATTTCTTCATTCTATTGCATCCATTCTCTCTCCAACATTCTTCCCTAACCCTAGAACACTAAACCTCCACCCCTCAAGCCCAAAAACCTTATCTTTCTTCCACTCGCACAAGATTCGGTCCGTTCGTCATGGTTTCGGGACGAAACCTGTGAGGCGATTTGTGTGACCATGAAGTTGCTCTCTAGGTTCCAGATTGTGGAGAAGATCATTTCAAGCCTTTTGTGTGTCTCTTGGTCCATCTTCATCCCCAGGGTTGAGATCGATCCTTTCAAGGGTTTCCACAGCAGATTTTCTAGTCTAGGATGCCGCCTAGAAGGAGTTCTCAACATTCTACCCACAGGTAACCTAGTGCTCGGAGACGTGAGGCTTCGGCTCCTCCACCACGGTGGGATCCTGCACCTCCTCGTGCACCTCGGTTGCCTCCACGGCCCATTATTGACCCTCGACTAGTCGATTTCAATGAGGTGAACAAAATTCTGCCCCATCTTTACATAGTCTTTGAGATACAACATGGATGGATTGATTTTGTCACTAGATATCCTCGATACTACCCCAACCTAGTGCAACAATATTATGGCAATTTGGTTAAGAGGAATGTAGAGTTATATACAGTTGTTCAAGGTATTGAGATTCATATTACTCCGGACCTTTTTGAACATGCCTTAGGAGTTTCAGCTAGGGGTGCAGATATGACTTTTGGTCATGGTCTCGTTGCAGACACCTTTCTTGCTATGGCTGGTTGTGAATATATGCATGGTGTCAGCAGTTTGATTACATTAAATGCCAATTATTTTCCTCCATTATAGCGAGTCCTGCACCACATGTTTACTACACTCATCTATCCCAAGAGTGGAAGCCGAAATAAAGTGACAAAAGTTCATATATTTCTATTTTACTATGTCATGAATGGGATGTTAGTCAACATGAGTCAGCTTATGACAGATCTGATTAGGTTATGCCATACCCAACTGAGGAGATCCTTTCCGTATGCTTCACAATTGACGGGAGTGTTCATTTATGCCGGGATTAATCTGGCCGAGGAACTGTTTATTCGAGTACGACAGGATGATGTGTATAATGAACACAAGATCTTCACAGATTTTGGATACTATTGGGATCCAGATGGTGAGCTACGCCGAAATGTGACGATCTATGGGGAAGAATCTAAAAGTGAGGAAGAGCATGAAGAGCAGCAGCAGCAGGGTCAAAGGGAAGCACCACCTCCAGTTCCAGCAGAGGACCAGCCTCCTCCACCTTCTCCTCCACATGTTGATCCGGAGATGCCTCCTTCACCTCAGTTCTTTCACGGGGAGTCCTCTACTCAGGGAGCCAGACAACCTTCTTGGGTAGATTATGAGACTTTTGATAGGCATCTTACTGAGCTGGAAACTCGCGTGGATACTTTTGGGGGACAACTCTCTACCTTTGGGGATAACATAGACACCATGGACGATGTGCTTGACACTATGTCTGATCGCATAGACTCCTTCTCCACTGTCTTGGATACCTTGTCCACTCAAATGACCACCTTGTCCACTCACATGACTACCCTCACTGCCAGCCATGAAGAATCTAGCCAGGCCTTTCACACCATGAACCGAGTTCTTCTTGACATGCAGCACCGTGACCAGGCTCGTGACAACACCATTGCAAATATTCACCATCGCCTTTAGTATCAAGATCACACTCTTACGGATATTCGACGTCGTCTTGGCTATCAGCCTCCTCCTCCTAAGGATCAGCCTCCTGCAGATGGCCACTAAGGATTTCCTTTTGCTTCCTACCTCGAGTCTGTTGTCCTTGGGTCATTGGTCTTTGGGTCTACTTTTCGTTTATCCTATCGCCTCCTTTTGATGATGCCAAAGGGCGAGAAGTAGTTAGTGCAAGCCTTATACTTATATAGTTTATGCATGCATGTCCTTGTGCTTTGTATGAAGGTTCATTTGTGAGTCATTACATTTTAGTTTGTGTCATGATTATCTTGTAGATGTCTTGCATTCTCTCAAGCATCAATGTACTTTATATTGAACTAATGGAATGAAATGATGAAATGAATGCACTTGGTATTTGACATTACATGATTAGCTCTTATCTCTCATTTCCTTTCTATTTGGCAAATAAAGTGTTGAATGGTTTGTGTTGCTTTAACTAATGAAATGATTTTATGGTTTGATCGCCTTGTGGATTATTGGGTTTGCCCATTCTCACTTTGGTTCTATGTATATAAAATGGTGTCGGATGAAAGATAGGCTAGCCAGTCCGAAATCCTTCACTATGCGTGAGTTTAAACTCTGCCTCGTACAAGAATCTTATGGGATATTGCGCGAATACAATGTGTTGTCTTAAAGTTCCAAATTTGCTCAAGGCATGCCAATGCACTTAATACTCTAGAGTTTTATCATCATCAAAAATGGGGACATTGTTGAGTCTCTCTAAGTGATTTTGATGATAAGAAAACCCTGGTATGGCCAACAGGTTGATAACTTCCATAACTGCAATACCAAAAGTTCTTGTAGCCTCACAAGGCCATTTTCATCAAAGCAAATGCTCAAATCTATCTTGCCTTAAAAATGCCCAAATTAAGTTAAACCAAGCTCAAATCAAATGGATCAATTTGCAAACACAAAGTCTTTAGTATATGAACATGATTCTTGGACTAAACTGAGGAAGAGGGGGCCATCTACTCACTCTTTGGTAAAAACCCCTCCAACGGAATATGATGAAAAAGAGGATGATAAGATAGAGAAAAGAAAAAGAGGGGAAACAACAAAAATAAAGATGTTGATCCAGGGCAAAGAAGGGCACTGGATGGGATGGACTAGAGAGGAAGCTTGAGAGGCCACCCCCGAGATGACAAGATGGAGGGCGGAGAAAGAAGGGAGGAGGAAGAGAGAGAGGTGGAAGAGTAGCTACTGCCATTTGCCCCCATCTGTCCTCCGACGCTTCTACCTCCCCCCCAGAATTTACCGATGGCACAGGGGCAGGAAGGCGACATGCCCTCGGGTGTCGAACCCCCCTAAGACCCGCCCACCAGCTGTTGAACCCCCTTCAGACCTGAAACAGCAGAAACCCTCCCCCGTCATCTCCATCCTCATCTTCAGGAGCATTTTCCATGCTTCAAAATGATGGCACAACACTTTGTGAGGAAGGAGGAAGTAAAGACTGATAGGGAAGGCCTTAAGCGGTGAAGGAAGAAGAGACGTGCTTCTGCCTTTTATAGGCAAGGGGGAGCTATTTGCCTTAAATGATTCTCCCCTCGAAAACACGCTAAAGGGGGCTTTCCCTGTGAATGGCCACCTCATATTCCCCGGCCCCACCAGTGAGACACACAACGTGGCTAGTCATTTAAAGCATTGGAAAGCGGAAGGACGCCCAGTCAGACGCCTGCCAAATCTACATGCGAAGTGTACGCATAAAAAATCGGTACTTTCCAACTACTGCAGATACGCTAGTCAAACCACAACTGAGGCGGCAAGAAATAGTAAGTCCATATTTAAACGCCACCGCTTTATACTTTCCAAAAGGCAGGCTTTTATAGAAATACATGAAAGGAGAAATTCTTTTTCAAGTAGAAATACATATAATGAAGGAGAAGGAAGAAGTAGATACATCAGGCCTCGAGCCCATTCTGTGGATCGGGGGATGAAGACTCCTTGGCACCAGGCGATTTGCCCCCGGCACCCTCGGCGACGGCCAACCCAGGCACTGACCCCACCGGCGTGGGAACTGCCTTGATCGTGCACCCTCCCTACGCAGCTGGAGTTGGCTATCCCTCAGATGCATAAGAACCCCCTTGACTGGCACTCTCGCTCGACACTGAGCTAGGAGATTCGGAGGATGCCGCATCTGAGTCATAGCGCTGCCCCGATGGAAAAGTGACTGCCGCTGGCCCCTGCCCCTCAGCCCAAAAGATGGCTCGTTCATAGCCCTAGGCGAATCCCTTCCGGATGCCTCGGTGAAAGCCTGACTAGTAGTAGGGGAGAGCAGCCTTTTGGAGGTCGGCCTGATAGGCCTTTGAGCGCTTGTAATTCTCGAGCGCCTCCACTCCTGCCAACTCCACCCTACTCGCGAGCTCAGAAGACTTTCGCTCTACCTCGGTCAACCTTTGCTTCACCTCGGCCAACCCCTTCTCCTTCACGGCCAGCGCAGCCTCAGCTTCGGTCCAAAGTCACTCGGCCTCCTCGACTTGGCCCCCGAGCTCCACACGCTCAGCCTCCCATTGACCATCGCGCTCGGTCTGAGCTGCGCGTTCCTACTCTAGAAGCTTGCTCTTCAGCTCGAGAGAGGTACGGACCTAAGCCAGCTCCTCAGCAGATGACTGAGCCTCCTCCTCGCTCGACTTTGCCCGTTCTCAAAGCGGGGTTATGGACGTCAAAAAATTTGATGATGATGATGATCATACGGCATGCACGTCTCGACACTCGAGAGTGAGTCGAAGATGGAAATATCGAATAAACCTCATACCTCGCCCGATCGGGCCGAGAGCTCACTTGGTGGCCCGTCACCCGATAAAGAAGCCCCTCAAGCCGAATAAATGGCCACAACTTCGAAAAGAATCCATTCGATGCTTAAAACGGCGCAGTGGGGCCTTAAAATGGCGTGCCTAAAATTGGTGCGCCCCCTTGGTTTTGTTAATACGGCATCACCCCTTGCTTTCCCTTAAAACGGCATGCCCATTTCCCTTGCCCATCCCTAAACCGACGTGCCCATTTCCCATTTCCCTGTTTTAAAAGCTTTCCCTCACATTTCACTAAAGCGACGCGCCCCTTTCAGGGCCTTAATACAGTGCGCCCATTTCCTTTGAATTGCATTAATCTGACGCACTACCTTTGAAGGTTGTTAATCCAGTGTGGTCACTATTCCCCCAGCGCCCATTTCCCTTGTTAATCCCTGGCACGATGCTCTGTTCTGCACCATACGCTATGCAGAGAACATTTAATGTTTGAAGCTGTGCCTTCACCTCCGTTCGACAGCAAAGCGGCAGCGATGGCAGCAGCAGCAGATCCTCTCGGCAAATCTGTGAACATCCCATCCTAAGAACGATAGTGTACAACACCAACCACCGGATGCCAACGACATGCCAACCCTGTCTGTGTAGCAGACGAATGAAGTGGTGGGAGTTTCTTCCGTTTGAGCAAAAAAAGGGCAACCTGCAGGTTCGATAGAGCAACCCCTTGGTTTTCCCCCCCGACTGGTCATTGAGAGGAGAAGCCTGTTCGAGGAGAAGAAGACACACGATTCCCCTGTGCCCGTGAGGTGAAGAAGAAGAGAGTGAGCATGAGAGAGGAGAGGTCAGTCGGAGGGGGAAGAGCCTGTGCTCTCTCCCCCTCCCCCATCGATGTATTTCTTCTTTCCTCTCTGATGTACTCCCCCCTTATCATTTTTTATTTCCTCTTCCTCTTTTTATTTGTGAACACATGTTGGCACCGATGCCAATGGATGAAATGTTGTTTGTTTAATGCCGATAATTGGGAAGTTATCTTCTCAGTGGCTGATAATTGGAAAGATGTTGGCTCAATGCCAATAATTAGGAAGCTGTTGGCTCAATGCCAATAAATGGGAAGCCGTTGCCTTAATGCCAATGCTTGGGAATGATTAAATAAATTTCCTTCCTTTTTTTTAAAAATCTTTGAGTAACTGTCAACTGGGATGCCGATAGTTGAAAAGCTGTCGGCTCAATATGTCGATGGTTAAAGAGCTGTCAGCTCAGATGCCAATGATTGAGACACTTGAGCACACTTTTTTTTTAACATCTTCGAATAGCTATCAGCCTGGATACCGATGATGGAGAGATTCAAACAGTCCTTTGATATCTTTGAACAGCTGTTGGCACAGATGCCGATAGTTGAGGAGCCATCGGCATGAAAGTCGATAATTAAGGAGCTGTCAGCTAAGGCACCGATTGACTAAGAAACCTAAATATTCCTTGAAAAACTGCCAGTTAGGATGCCGGTGGTTGAAGAGCTATCGACTCGGGCATCGATGGTCGAACAACTTGATTAATTTTTTTTAATTTTGAACGTCACTGGATAGCTGCTGGCTGGGATGCCAATGGTTGGCTACCCTAAGTACCTTAGGGTATTTTCAAATTTACCAGTTGGTGTAGATGCCAATGCTTGAGAAGCTATCGGTTTAAGCACCGATGGTTGAGATGTTCTCGGCCCAGCTGTTGATTTGCTTCATCATTTGCCCCCAGAGTCGGGCACCACTTGTATGTTGGTTCTTCTTTGGCTTCTGCCATAATGCAATGGGTTTGAGACGTCCCTCAGGGTATATTATTCTTCAGCTGATGGGGTGTGGCTACGATCACTAACCTCCCAAGGCTAGGCATCTGATGGGGCCACAGTGGGTTCACCCTATGGTCACCCATTTGTATTTCGCCCTTTTGGATCAGGCTTTCAAGAATATCTTTGCATGCATAGCAATCCTCAATGGAATGCCCCCTCTGTTGGTGATAAGGACAAAATTGAGGGTCATCTTTCCATCTGGCATCGCTCGGCCTATTGGGTTCCGAGAGGGTGATCTTACCGCATGCGCGGGCCTGTTCAAACAGCGTTTGAGTTTTCTCCTTAGGGAAGGAGTATGGTGTCCTCATCTTGTCCCTCAACGAGGGCTATTGCTTGGCAGATGTGGTCGAAGAAGGGCTAGCTACCTCTCTCGCCTTCTACCTTTGCTTTGCAAAGGTCTGGAAATTAGTGTCTTGCATTTCTTTTTACTTCGGTCGTCCCTTAGTCGGCTCATTCTCTTGACTTGAGGTAGCCGCAGTTGGGCAATATTTCGCTAAAAAGACTTCAATGTTAGCCATCATATTATTCAGTCGACTGAAGGATTTGACTTCAAGGCCAACCATCCTTAGTTGAATTTCTGTCTTCAGATTGTGCTTGCATATTTGGACAGCATCTTCATAATTCAGTGGATGTCGGCATCTTGCGTAGAGATTCCCCCATCGTTGGACATAGTCTGGGGCAGACTCGTCATCTCTTTGCTTAGTTTCATATAATTCTGCTTTGGTTGCTTCCTCTTTGGCTGATTCTGTTCTAGCTGTCTACTCCATACTAGGCTCATTCATTGCCGGTGAAGCTATTAAATTCGGGTGTAGGTCGACCTGACCCAGACCCATCTCACTCATTTTTTCCTTCATTGTTTTGATTTCCTGATGTAGTGCCATCATCAGGGTGAGCGCAGGTCGGTAGGAGCCAGGGTTGGAGGTAGAAGCCCTGGGTTGATTCAACCTTGTCGGCACAAAATAGATTTCTTCATTTTCTTCTTCTTTAACCATTCGACTTGTGTCAGATGATGACTACAATGTATTGCAAGAGAGAGCAACGCCCCTCCTCTTATTTCTTGACTTCTTTTTCTTCTTCCCATCTACGGCCAGCATATGCCCCCACGATGGGTCATCTTGTAACTACCGGTATATAGACACCATGTTGACAGCTTTCTTGAAGTTCGGAAGCTCGTGAGGGCATGGAAGATCCACTTTGGACTCGCCCATCTGGAGTTCTCCCCTCTTGATCATGCCTTCGACAATGTCTTTAAATACATAGCAATCTTCAATGGAGTGCCCAAGCATTTCGTGATATGGACAAAAGCGAGGGTCATCTTTTCTTCTAGGGTCATCCGGCCTTTTCGGCTCCGACAAAGTGACCTTGTTATATCTGGTGGCCCATTCAAACAAGAGTCGGGTCCTATCCTTAGGAAAGGAATAAGACTTCATCATTTTGACCCGTAAGGGAGACCCTTCTTGTTGATCGACATGCCTGGTCGAAGGATGGTTGGCATTGCCTTTATCTTTGTTTCTTTGCCACTCGAACGCCCTGAGGTCGATCGTATGAACTTCTTCAGGCGCGGGCCATTTATCGGTTGATTTGGTCTTCTGGCTTGAAGCCACAGGGGCAGAGGAGAGGAAAGCCTCGATTTCTGCCACCACATTATTTAATCGGTCAAATGACTTGATTTCGATTCCGATCATCTTTTCAAGGATGTCTCGCCTCAAATTTTATTTACATATTTGAACTACGTCTTCTTGATGTAGCGGCCGCCTGCACCTCATGCTGAGATTGCACCATTTTTTAATATATTCGAGAGCATTTACATAAATACTTTAACAAATTCAAATAATCACCTAAAAATAGCCAAAAAATTCCTAAAACTAGCGAAAATACACCGGACGAATCCTAGATCCACACCATTAAGAATCCGCTAAACCATGGATGTTAAAGATTCCCCGCCTCAATGATAGTGCGCCACTTTTGTGTCACCTCGATAAGCGTTCCCATAGTACTGTTGCCCGTATAATGGACATATTTCTCGAGTCTGGCCACAAGGAGACGTGGCAAGCCCCTGCCTCCATGGGCGGGCCACGAGCACGACTATAGAGGTCTCCCGACCCCCGCCTCCTTTTGTCACAATGGTGCCCCCGGCACCCGACTGTCAATCACAGTAGGCCCTGAGCACGACTATCAAGGTCTCCTAGCGCCCACCTCCTTCAGTCACAGCAATGCTTTTGGCACCCGACTACTAGTCACATCGAGCCCCAAGCATGATTATTGAGGTCTCCCAACGCCTGCCTCCTTTAGTCACAATGGTGCCCCTGGCACCTGACTGCCAGTCACATCGGGCCCCGAGCACGACTGTAGAGGTCTCTCGATGCCCGCCTCCTTCAGTCACAATAGTGCCCCAGCACCCTACTACCAGTCACATCGGGCCCCAAGTACGACTATCGAGGACTCCCAACGCCCATCTCGTTCAGTCACAATGGTGCCCTAAGCACCCGACTGCCAGCTACTCCAATCATGTAGGGGCCCGCGGTGCCTAACCACTAGACAACCTCAGTCACAATAGTGCCCCAAGCACCAGACTGCCAGCTACCCCAATCACATCGGGGCCCGCGGGCCAGACCATTCAACAACCCCTGTCACAACAGTTCCCACGACACCTGACTGCCAGTCACATCGGGCCCCGAGCATGACTATCGAGGTCTCCCGAAGCCCATCTTATTTAGTCACAATGGTGCCCCCGACACCCGACTGTTAGCTACTCTAGTCATGTTAGGGCCCGCGGCACCCGACCACTCGACAACCTCAGTCACAATAGTGCCCTTGGCACCGGATTGCCAGCTACCCCAGCCATATTAGGGCCCGTGGTGCCCGACCATTCAACAACCATTGTCATAATGGTGCCCCTAGCACCCAACTGCCTACTACTCCAGTCATGTCTGGGCCAGCGGTGCCCGATCGCTCAACCGTTTGAGTCACAAAGGTGCCCCCGTCACTCGACTGCCAGCTACTCCAGTCTCGCACAAGAAGCGGGAAATGTGTGCCCCTTGCCCCTTTAGCCAGCCTTGGAGCAATAGAGGAATCAACCTTTGTATCCCGCTGCCACCCTGATAATGTGACCACTCGTTTTACCACGTTCTACAAGAATGTGCCCATGAGGGGCACCGCGTTGATTACCAGACCCTCCTTCGGCCCCCTTTCAATTGCTGAGTCAGGACTTGCGACGCCTGACTACTCAGCCACTCCAGCCACAACGGTGCCCTGGGCACCCGATTGCCAATCTCAGCCGCACCAAACCACCAGGGTCTCCTGGCACCCTGCTCCCTCAGCTGCTCCAGCTACAATGGTGCCATCGGCACTCAATTGTCCAGCAACTTTAGTCTCAATGGTGCCCTGCAGTACTCGACCGCCCAGCTACTCCAGTCACCACTGTGCTAACGGCACTGAACTACACCAGCCAAAGCGATGCCTACGGCCTCAATGGCTCTAGTCGTAACCGTCCCCTCGACACCCGACAATTCCAAACTCAACGACTTTTGGTTTCTCCAGTCAGGGCAGGGCTCACACCGTCTGATTGCTCCCGTCTAAGCAGCGCTCGGCTGCCTCTGTCTCAACTGTCCCCGATCGCTCCAATCACAAGCGATGTCTACGCCATTTGGTCACCTTGGCATTGGTGAAGCCCCACTACACTAACCCAACAGTGCCTACAGCACCCCCACTACCCTAACCTCGACATTGTCTCATGTCGAAAATACATTGTGACGCCCCTCGGGAGGCATCCAACTGAGTCACAGGTCCTCTGACGAACACTATGTATGAATACGGAACTATCTACACAATAATGTAATGACTCGGGGACCGTCATGAATGACAAAATTGTCCCGTGACCTGCAAGCACTTGTAATCGGGCTCTCATGCCCCCATATAAATGCCTTTCATGGCATATGAGTCATGTAATCCAGTCAGGGAGCGAATCCCCCTCCTTGTCGGAACCAGCCTCTCTACCCCCAGTTATCCCTGTTGTGTTGCTATTGCCCTATCGCTGTTGCACGGACTAAGCCCTCCCGACGTCACAGCTCCCAAGGTCCCTGACTCTCCCTTTGGCAGTAGAAACAAAGGTGTTCGGGGTCCGTCCGATGTAAAATAAACACTGATTGCTCGTGGTCCATGGGGAAGACATCCAGTACATAAGCCCCCACAACATCTACACTCGTACCTACAGAACATCCCTCTCTCCATGTGACGCACAATCTTTCATGCTCTCGTGTAGTGCCTTGGTGGCACATCCCGAGTTAAACATTTGGTTCCACAAGTGATTGTCGAGAAATCGACTAGCATGCCTGCATTCCATCCAGCCATCCATGTTCCAACATTCTAGAATGATCCACCAAATGCTGCTCTTTCTTATGTGTTCCAATCGTTATTTCACCCTCCTTTCAATACCCCCTGAATTCTCGCGTGCCAAGTCGACCAATCTCGGCCTTCCGTAAAAGATAAGTGTGCGTCCCCACCGCGAGGGAACAACTCACCATACAAATAATGGCGCCAAATCTTCAGAGCATGTACTATCGCCGCCAACTCCAAATCATGTGTTGGATAATTCAACTCATGAGTCTTTAATTGTCTAGATGCATAAGATACTATTTTGTCATTCTTGTAGTGATGGAGATGTCTACTTGGGTGGCGCTTCATGCTGCTGCTTGCTGCGAAGATCTAAAATAAGTTTATGCATGACGGCCCAATCAACCCTCTTCTTATCCTCTACATCTTAAAGATAATCCTGAAACTCAGGGCAATCCTCGACCAAATGCTCCTGTTGGCGGTGAAATTCATAGAACTGAAGCATATTCCGGACTGTGGGTCGACAAGGCACAACTGAAGGGAGTTACAATGTGTGAGTGGCCGTCAAAGCCCGAAAGATATCAGTAAAAGACTCCAGCAACGGAGAACAAGGAGCCTACTTTGGGCAAGACGGATGTCGAGGGGTATGAGATGAAGGAGGTTGTGGAGAGGGTTGTGGGGGTTGCATAGGCAAGAGTGCTTGGTTAGTGGTGGAGGGATTTGGTGAAGGCATATGCGGAATGGGAATATAGTGGACGTCATCTACTTGCTCGGGGTGTGATGTTCCATTGACCGGTGGTGGAGACACAAGCGGAGACACATGTGGGCATGTGGAGGCAAGAGGCTGACTCATGGAAGGTTGATATGTGGAGGTTTGACTCATGGAAGGTTGATATGTGGAGGGTTGACTCATGGAGGGTGCATGAGGGGTAGATGGCGAGGTGTAAGTGGTGGTAGACGGTGGAGGGGACTCAAGGTCAAGGGAACATTGTAGTTGTTGGCGAATGAAGCGGGCTCGACTATAGAGTTGTTGCCAGGAAGAAATATCATTAAGGGCTAAGATAAATCAATATTCTGGTGTTGCATTGGATATTAACATCCTAATTTGCTCCTACTCCAAAATGTGTCCCAAGACTTGCGCGGCCAAGCGACGCCAGCGATCAGTAAATGTGCAGAATTTCTCTTTGGGCTTCATCTTCTCATGGGCTAGATCCACCATGGAGAACCTGGACCCTAACCTGGTCTTGAAACGGCTAGATGAACTTCTCTTGAACAGCTTGGAAATTTACAACTTGCTCTTGCGGTAATGAGAAGAACCAATCCCCAGCCGGGCCTTCCAATGACAAACCAAATAGATAAGCTATCAAATATTGATCAGGGCGAAACTGGGCCGACTCATAAATAAATTCCTTCAAGTGCACAAAGGGATCACCGACTCCACCATAGCGGCGATATGGAGGAATTTGTAAAGGTGGCGGAAGCTGAAGGCTTTGAAATACGAATGGAACACTTAAGGAGGATTTGGCATCAACTCAACATTGAAGTTCGTCAAGCTGGCATTGGGTTTGAGCAATCATCTCCTGGGTAGGGAGAGATTGAGAATGGCATGGGCCAGCTTGAGCAAGAGAATGTGAATATAAACCAGGAAGATAATAGGCCAGATAAGAGGATCTAGATTGAAAAGAAGGGAAGCCCATTTTAGGAATGGAAGGGTGCATAGGCATGGAAGGAACATAAGCATAAGCATGAGGACCCATTGGGCTGGCAGCATAAGTAGAAGAAGAATGTGGCCAATTAAGAGGAAGTTGGTCATTAGAAATTGGGCTAGCAGCATAAGAAGGAGAAGGAGGCCCAAGAAGATAAGAAGGCCCATTATGAGAAGAATGCCTATGAAGATGATTTGTAATGAATTTTTGGGCCTGGGCCAAGTCCATCTGATGAACAATGATGGAAACATGGGACATAAGATTGGTTTATCCCTCGGAAGGGTCCGGGGGGTCACGAGAAGATGGGCCCACGTGGGAAGAAGATTTCACGTGGGAATAGGAAGAAGATTCCAGAGAAGTAGGGTACATAGGGTTGGAATGATGCTCCATGAGGGCAAGTGGAGACTTTCTACAGCAATATCAAGGGAAATATAGCTAGAAAAGCAAGGGCTCAATGAGGAGAGGGCAAAGGAAGAGGACAAGGCCCACAGGGCAAGAGACAGTCCTGGGGAGACCGCTACTGGATGGAGGCGATCTTGGGCGGACCGCTACCAGACTTTGAGACAGACGGGCGGACAGACCAAGATAACATGAGGGGAGGACTATGCAAGCAGATGGGACAAACTAGATGACAAGGGAAATGCAACACACAAAATGGTGGGGATTATGCAAAAAATGCAAAACAACATGAACACACAACAATATGCAAGGGGGTCTCACCAAAGTCAAACTACTTGATATGATCATTAAATTATTTTGGAGTTTCAATGGACCATTTAATGTTTTGAATTAAGAATAACTCCCTCAAGATAGGTATCCTATGGGAATAAGGTCTAACCTTTGGGTTGACTAGGTTCAACTCTCTCACACAGATGCAAATGCAAGGTGTAAGGGGTGAAAAGGCACAACCGGCCCGGCGTCCGTGTGGGAATCCATGGCTCACGGGGACTTACGGAGGTCCCGGATAAGATCACCTAGTCAACTCCAAGGAATATGTAGGCGAGAGGATCACTTACCAAGGGGGAATGTGACTACAATATGAAATACATGATCCTATGTACACCAGAGTGCATGCAAATTCTAGCCTAAATCTAGTAAATCAAGATAAGATTAAACTATGTAAAAACAACAAAATATATGCAAACAAAGTGGAAAATCCAAGACAACATGAAGGACAACAATGCAAGATCGTGATTCCGGGGATGGCTTCACGTTGGCATGGCGTCTCTTCGGAGGGTCCGGACGGGACGTGTCCTCCAGGGGTCTCCTCTGTTGAAGATTTGTTGTTGCTGTTGGACTGGCGGGGACATATGGGCGTGCAATTTTGCACGTCCACACTTCCTCAGATTCTATTTGCAAATCTGAACAGCGTCTTCCTGGTGCGGCGGGCACCTACATCTCATACTGAGATTTCTCTATCTTTTTATATAGTCCAGGGCAGACTCATCATTCCTCTGCCTGGTTGAGTATAATTCCTCCATCGTCACCTCCCTCTCAATGATGTGGAATCTTTCTTTGAACTTTCTTTGCATATCAGGCCAGTCAATAATAGACCTGGCCGGCAGACTCGAATACCACTCAAATGCGAGCCTTGTCAATGAGGACCTGAAGAACTTCAGCAGATATGACTCATCGGTGGCCAAGTCACCCATAAAATTAATATAGCAGGCAATGTGCTCTCTTGGAGATCCTTGCCCATTAAACATATTGAACTTTGGAGGCTTATTAATGTTAGGAGGCAGCCTTTTGGCAGCATGGTGGGCCAAGCACGATACCATGTATACATCAAATGGAGCAGAGTAACCATCACCCATTTCTGTCAGTTTCATTTCTATCATTTGTTCTACCATCAACTTGTTCATCATCACCGGGTCAACTAGACTTGGGTAGAAATGCGCTTGCTGCATATGAGGTGTTGACAACACCATTGCCTGAGGCATAGGAATGGACCCTTGGTACTAAAAAGTTGGGGGTTGCGCGGGAGCTATAGATTGTGGTTGTTGGGGAAGGGTGCCCCTAGTGTATCTGGGTGACGACTGGGATGCTGCTATCTACGGCGAGGCTTCGAATACCTCGGCACTGCTCGTGATGTCTCAGGCAGGACTTTGACCTGCTTGGATGTCGAAGCATTGACGTTCTTTTCATTCAGCTATTTTTTTAACATCTTAATTTCTTGTTGATATTTTTGTAGCAGCATCAGGAGGGTAGGGTCGTGCATGAAGGGGCTGGGAGCTCTATTCCCTGCCTCAACTGAAGTTTCTTGGGTTGATGCGGGCAGCATCCTGCCGTCATCTTCGGTTGTGACCACATTAGCAGTCACGATCGTCACAATCATGTCTAGACTTGCTTCATCCATGAGGGCTCGCAACATCTTGTTTGTCGCTTTTCTTCTTCTTGAGAGAGTGCCTAGCCTCTCAGCTAGCTTAGCTATTTCTTTGGGTTCTGTGGGCAAGGCCCCATAGTGACTGGATGCTCCAGCCATATTATAGGCATACACCTAGAACTGTCCATCTTCTTGCCTTACTCTTCGGGAGGACGGATGAGGAAAGGTCAGTCTTTCGAACACCGAAATCCTTGGTGTCATCTTTTCTGGGAGGGGAGGCCTATAATAGCCTGACCCTGCATCTTCTATCTCATCGAGGCAGGCTTGGCATTCTCGACCCTCTTCTGTAACATTCACATCTTTGAGCAGTCGTTGGCTCCAAAGGGAGGTGTTCCCAAGGCCACAAAAGTATCCTCGCACAGTCTGGGTGATGTCATCTTGTGCGTTGGTGGAGGGAATCATGGGTGGTGGTACCCTCTAGTGTATTAGGGGGCCATAGGCTGGCCACCCAGCCTGGCCACCCTGCCACAGTTCCTATCATACGAACAAATATTTGCTTGCCATTCACAGGCCCTGAAAGCTAGCTGGCGAGATGCCCAAACGGGTATCTCGATCTTCTCCTCTCGCTCTATCTTTTCTCTTCTAGGCCTGTCAGCCCTAACAGGTCCCAGTTGAGTCGGTGCTCGGGCCCGAATCTGCTTGGGTACCCAGACTCGTATGACTTTGGTTGGCTTCGGGGCGAACCCACCCTTTGTCTTGGACACATCACGGTCTGTTTTGTTCAGGGCAAGCACCTGGGAAGAGTTACAAACTGGCACAACTGGTATTGCCCTATCGGGTATCACTTTGGCCTGTCAGCCATTCAAGTAAACTCAGACTCCTCCAATTAGCACGGACTTGCCTGAGATTGACAACCGGCCTTGTAGCGTGCCAGCATTCCTTCTGGCAACTCTTCTTGCAGCCATCGTGCGCCCTTTGTTGGTTGAGGCATGGGAGTCAACATGGTGGACATGGCAGCCCACCAACTCGATCTTCTTTGATGTGTCCCCCTCGGTGTTTGAGGTAATGGGCTTCATCTCTTGGGCATCCAGGAGCTCCACGAATGCTACACCCAAGAAGTTGGGGAAGCCAACGACGGGGGGGGGGAGCTGCAGAACTTTGTCGGCACCGCTAGGTAGCCATACCTGGCATGATCGCAAATGACGAGTGGTCTGAACGTAACAGCAGCCATTGAAATTGCTAGGGTATCACCTGTAATTCAAAATGGCAGTTAAAATCTTAGAAGGAGGCCATAGGGCCCTTGGTCCTGGCGATGAGATAATGGGAGGTCTAGGTCCCACCAGACGTGCCAGACTTGTGAGAATATTTTTTTCTGGTATTATTTATTTATTTATTTATTTATTTACTTCACTTATTGTGCGTAGGCATGCCAGTCACAATGTGACAGTTTGTTTGGACTCCAAAGACCGGAGTGGCCTGGAGTCACTAGTGCATGCACTATTTGACCAAACAGACGATAGTGGGTAGCGGGTCGGGACCGCAATCCACCGTGCCATAAAGGTCACGACGTTAATTACATCCTATAGCTGGGATGGAGCCTGGTCCGCATGACCTCTCACCTCCGGAGGGTGCCACTTTATTGCAGCCACCCCCCGCGGTAGGTGTTGCCCAGCTCGACGGTGCGTTATCGGTGTCCACTGCCGGTGGTGCTCCTTGTCAGCTCCCCCCCGGTCTCTTCCAGTTGTGCAAGGTCTTGGGGCCATCTCTGCTCCCCTAGGGGCCGGCCCTCCCTTGCTGATGTTTTGTCGAGTGCGGTTGCCATGTCTACTCCTTCTGGGGTCGACCCTTGCCGCCCTCCCAAAGCTATTTCTGCTCCTCATGGGGTCGACCCTTATTCTCTGGGGGTCGACCCATGCCCTGCTGCCTCTACTGTGGCCTCCGGTAGATGGTGTCGATGGTGTCTATTGGTGATGAGGCCCATTTGTCTGATGCTACCTCTTGCGATGGTGCGTTGCCGGTCCCAGCAGCCATTGGTGTTTCTTGTCCGGATCCCCCACCTCTCCTGTTGTGTAAGTTCAAGGGGCCTCTGCTGCCCCCCTAGTGGTCGACCCATGCTCCTCTTCTGGTGGTGAGTAGGGTGGTGTTGTTTTGGCTGCTCCAATTGGGGTCGGCCCATGCCCCATTCCTATAGTCTTCGCTACTCCTCATGAGGTCAACATTGCTCCCCTTGTGGCCGACTCTGGCCTCCCTCCTATAGACCTTTTTGTGCCTCATGGGGTCGAACCTTCACCTCTGGGAGTCGACTTCAGTACCCCTACCACAGTTGGTGATTATTTCCCAGGAGGGGCTCTTGGGTCTGATGGCGATGTAGCTCCTTCGCCCAGTGTTGTTGCTGTTGTAGGGTCTCGCCAGGCCGCTAAAGGAATTATGCTCAATGCCGCTGCTCCCACCTGGTCTCCAAGTGTTGCTCCATCCTTCTGGTCGAGGCCCCGTGCCGCTGGTGCTGTCGCCTCTTCAGCGAATGCGGATGCCCATGTCACTGGAGACACAGGTCAGCAGTCTTCTCCTGCTACTACGCATGTTGCTCCCCGTCTCTCCTTTGCTCAAGCCATGCGTCAAGTGGTGAAAATGTCAGACTGTGGGCCCAGGACCTATGTCTCTGATGCTTCGCGAGCTGCGGGTGGGCCTCTTCCCTCCCCTTCGTCTGGTCCTTCCCCTTCCTTCCCATTCCCCTTCCAAGTATTAGCCCTGCCTTCGATGGAACCGGTCACTCGTGTGAAGGATCTCCATGCTGGCTACGCCAACTTTGTGGGTAAGGGCCATCTGACCCTTGCAGGGGCCTCTGGTGTCACCACTCGTAGTGGCTTGCGCGAGAGTGCCTCAGCCAGCCTCTTCGACCTCTACAGCCAATGAAGCATTGGCCTGCCCAATCGACGTGTCTGTTTTGTTGGTCCCGAGGGTAGGCGAGTGGACAAGAAGGGGGGGTTGAATTGTCCCCTACACACTATGGCAAATTAAAAAACTAACCTAATGGAATTAACAAGTTTGGTGAGATTGAAGGAATTAACCTAAATAGTGTAAGCTAAGTTCACTCAATCTCTCCCGACTCACTCGAGCCTGTAAACAAATTTGTCAGGAAAATATGATGCACAACGAAATTTAGACAAACAAGCAATTGTGTGTGAACAAGGTGTGATTTGAAAAATAATCTCCTGTGAAAGGGATAGATGACAGGGAAGCAATCACACAAATCAAATCACAGTGCACATGGATTTTTAAGGTGGTTCGGGAACACGACGGGCTCCCTACGTCCACCCCTCACAAAATCCGGTGAGGCTTCACTCAGGGATAAATCCCCAACACGAAGGCGACGCTCTAAACACACGTAAGACGATGCTTGCACACACATGGGGATGCACCCCAACACACACACACACGGAGACTATGTCTCCAACACGATCTGGCAACTGGATCACAACACACACACACACGCTGCAACAAGCGCAGCACAATGACACACACGATCACCCGGATCTGGATAGATCCATACACACATGCAGATCTGAAGAGATCCACGCATAAACACACGGATCTAAATAGATCCACACACAGATACAACCACGGAGATGAACCCCAAAACACGCTGCTCGGAACACAGCTCACAAATGCACACGCTGCAAGTTGCAGCAAACTGAACACACTTGAACGTGCATGCCCCACAATCCGTCCACACACAACTCAGATGTACACACCGCACAATCCAACCACACACAGCTCGAATGTGCACACTGCACAATCCGACCACACACTTGATGTTCACAAATTTAGAAGAAAATACACACTTGAAGCTCAATGAAAAATTGAAGAAGAAACACGAATGAAAACTTCAGATTTCAGCTCCCCCTTAGTGGATGAAGAGGATTTTTGGATGCAGCTTGAATCTCCACTTGACTCGGGTTGATTAGCCTCAGATTGAACTTGCAAAGCTTGGAGATAGATGAAGAATCCTTCCACGAATCACTGTTCACGGAGCTACAGTAGTAGCCTTCTTTCATATGACTTCCAAGTGAGATCCTTAAAGTCATGAAACATAGAAGGAGTACTCAACACAATGTAATGAGAGAGTTAACTCCCTTTTTAAAAGTGGAACTTCATTGATGCAATCCTTGGAGTCCCAAGAAGGAACCATGGATTTTCATCCTGCAAGTCAAGATAAATATAGCATGAGTTTCTTAAACAACAATCATTCATATGACTTCCAAGTGAGATCCTTGAAGTCATTCTTCAACTCATTTTCCTCCTCGTGGGATCGACTCCATTTACCACTATATTTGAATTTTTTTCAATCTTTAAAAGTGAGAGTGTGAATATTTTTAAAATTGTGGCACGACTTTTGACGATGAGTTTAGTGGCTCTCAGCAACCGTTGGAGCAGGAGATCGCTATCTTGGAGGAGACGCCTGCTCCGAGTGAGCCCCGATTCTCAAGGGTCCCTTCCTGCGCCTGGGATAAGGGCAAGTAGAGGGCCCGGGATGATGCCCCCGAGTGCCATGCGGCCAAACGCAAGGACCCTGGGGAGCGACTGCTATTGTCTTCAATGAAGGCCCTGATCGCTGAGGAGAAGCGGTTGAAGAAGGCGGAGATCGCCTGCCCAGTCGAGGAGCGTGCTCGCCTGGTTGAGGGGCCATCAGCGGAGGAAATCCGCCATCCTGATCTCCCATCCATCGGGCCAGAGGCGGCTACCACTGGTGGGGAAACTCCCGCTGAGCCTGCCAGATAGCAGGTAGAGGTGGTCAGTTTCGAAGTCCCGACTGAGGCTCAGGGGGCATAGGGCGAGGCAACGACCCAACCCGAGCCGAGCGTTGCCATCCCGAGAATGGGGACACTCAGGGGGGGGGGATGCCCCAGTCTCGACTCTTCCAGAAAGAACTCTTCCTCCTTCAGCTGGTGCCTCCGCCATTCGGGCTTCCCTATACCAAAGGTGTCGATCCTTGGTGCCTTCATTGGTTCTGGAGGAGTTCAGACGTAGTCCCCCCTCCCTACTCTTCGAGAAGGTGATGGAGGGTGGCTTCATCGTGGCCCAACTGGGGGCCGAGATAGTCAATTTATTCGCACGGCTAGATAGTGAGGAGAGGTCCCTCTCTCGGGTCCACGCTGAGTCCGATCGGAGGATCGGGCAATTGACTTCTGAGCTTGAAGTCATTCAGAGAGAGGCAGTCTCGCTTCAGGCATAGACTTAGTCGAGCCAAGAGGAGGCTTGGACACTGGCTGAGCGGCTGGCCCAAGCTCGCTACATAGCCGACCTGAAGAGCAAGCTCTTGGAAGAGGAGCGTCAAGCTCAAGTCGAGCGTAACGAGTAGTGGAAGGCCAAACGGGAGGAGCTCGACAACCAGGTCCGAGGAGCCGAGCGTGTGCAGGGGGAAGCAGAGGTGGCACGGATTGAGGTCGAGGCGAAGCTATCCGAAGCCGAGATGAAGTTGTTCAAGGTCAAGTAGAGGGTGGCCAAGCTTGAGAAGAGAATAGAGCAAGCTGGGGCGGAGGTGATCGATCGATATAGAAGCTCGGAGGACTATCATGTAGCACTCCAGAAGGTCACCTTCTCATACTACGAGCCAGACTACCATCGGGGGCTGCGGAAGGGATTCGCCCAAGGCTTTCGTCGAGCGATTATCGAGGCCAAGCAGCAGGTGCTCGACGAGCTCATTTTTACTTTCGGGTAGCGCTATGACTCGAATGAAGATACCGTAGATTCTCCCTCTCTGACGTCGATTGAAGGGGGAAGCAAGGATGCCTCTGCTTCAGTAGAGGGATCGCCAACTCTGGTTGCCTCGAGAGGGCACATGATCGAGGTAGTTCCCAGATGAGTGGGGTTAGTGCCTGGACCGGCCACCACTAAAGATGCCAAGGGTAGATCTCCTGGCGCTGAAGATCCTTCGTTGGTCGAGCCTCAGGAAAGGCCACGGGCCTCTCGGAGTCCCCCATCTCCATAGACTAGGAGGAACACAAGCTCAATGTGCTAGCTCTTTTTCTTTTTGATTGTTGCCATGTAAGATTTTTCCTTTCTATATACAATGGCAGTAATTTTCAGGGTCTGGATTGACCGTTCCTTGCCGCCTTTGGCGCGATTTGACTATCATATCTGTAGTTGCCAGAAAAAGTGGAGCTTTTATACGATTTGTAGGCATCTTGCGTGCTGATTGGCCAGGTGGCTGATGTGGCACTACTGCCTTACCACCATTCCACTTTCCATGCTTTGAATGACTTGTCATTTCATGTGTCTCTATGGGAGGGCCACTGAGGGAAACAGAGTAACTGCCATAGGGAAAGGTTCCTGCCTTTCGCATTTTTTTGAGGGGAGAGTCAATTAAGGTGGGGGTTCTCCCTTTCGACCTATAAAAAGGTCCCAAAGGGCGTCTCCACCTTTCTTCACCGCTTAAGGCTTCCCTTGCAATCTCTCCTCTTTCTCCGTTCTCGCGAAGTGTCTGCCTTTCATCCTGGGGGGTTATCAGTGGAACATGGGGGCGACTTGGAAGATGATAATCCTGGCGGCCGCTGAGGCGTTTGTGCTATTCCAGTGTAGGAGAAGGAAGGAGGATGGGATGGGCAGTGTAGGAGAAGGAAGGAGGACAGGGAGGACAGTGTAGGAGAAGGAAGGAGGCCTGGCGACGGGCTCACTACTGCTCTCCTGGCCACCGCCCCACTTGAGGAGGACTGACGACGCAACGTCATTGGTTCTCCTTGCTTTCCACCCCTGTCACCTCTCTCATCTCTCCGAGGGGGGGCTCGGTCTTTCCCCCTCTTTTGCTCTTCAACCAACTTCTCTTCTTTTCTTTCACTCTTTGGAGGATGCCTGTAACTTGACCCTTGCTTGCCCCACTTGGGGGTGCTTTCCTTCTATTCAGCGTCCGACCTTGTCCCTTGCAAAGAGTTGGCAGAGGGGGCCTTCTCTTATTTTCTCGATGTCTGGGCATCCCTTCCCTTTCTTCCTCTCTTCCTCTGATTCCTTTTCTCTGAGCTTCTCGAGCCAACAGGGTCAGCCATCTCATTATCCGAGCCAATTTTTACACTAGGTAGAGTTAGTGGCTTGGCTTAGGGGTGCTACCCGTGTCTGAACCGAGTAATCAGCTTGTGCTATTGTACCAGTAGATGTAGTATCTTTATTTTTGGATATACATTATATTGGATGTGGCCTATCTGATGTACGAAGAAATATTAATGAAAGAAAAGGAAAGTTGTTATTACCATATGTTGCTTATATTTTTTTAGAAAAGCTCAAAAATAGAACTTTCGTATTGTTGTCATGTTCCATGTCCGGGGGATCGGCACTCCTTCCATGGTAGACAGTCGATACGCCCCCTTTCTGAGTGTCTCGACCACTCGGTAGGGGCCTTCCCACTAAGGGGCTAGCTTTCCCACCGCTTCCAATGGTCGAGAGGCTTCGTCTTTCCTTAGGACGAAGTCTCCTGTGCATAAGTGCATGTCTCGGACTTGGGGATTGTAATATCGAGTGATGCGCCACTGATATTCCATGGCTCGGATGCCTGCGATCTCTCGTATCTCGCTTGCCATATCGAGGTTCTCTAGCAGTTTCTACTCATTCACCTCAGGCGAGAAGTTGATGACTCGGAGAGATGGGCTGTCGACTCCAAAGGAATCAGGGCGTCTATGCCATACACCAACTGGAAGGGAGTCTCACCAGTGGCGGTTCTCGAAGTGGTTCGATGTGACCATAGTACATTTGGTAATTTCTCGAGCAAACTACCATTGGCTTTACCGAGCCTGGCCTTAATGCCTTTTAATATAGTTTTGTTGGCATTTTCGACCAGTCCGTTAGCCTGGGGGTATACTACCGAAGTGAAATGGTTTTTGCAAATGTGTAGGTTAGCACATTTGTTCCTAAAGTAATAAGAATCAAATTTCTAACCATATCGCTCACAATTACTCGGGGGATATCGAAACGACAAATGATCGACTTCCACACGAAGCTCTATACGACCGACTTGGTAATCCTGGCGGTGGCTTCAGCTTTAATCCACTTGGTAAAATAATCGATAGCGATGATGATGAACTTCTTCTAGGCCTGAGCCGTAGGAAATGGCCCCAGGATATCGATCCCCCACCGGGCAAAAGGGTATGGCT
Organism: Amorphophallus titanum; assembly: GCA_024336825.1. Lineage (NCBI taxonomy): Eukaryota > Viridiplantae > Streptophyta > Magnoliopsida > Alismatales > Araceae > Amorphophallus > Amorphophallus titanum. The sequence continues at coordinate 29,473,082 of JANBPO010009603.1, forward strand.
CGGTAAGGGTGATGAGCTCTGAGGTAGGCTGATGGACCAGATGATCAAAATGCTGGGATCGATCACACCTTTGAACATAGGTCAAGCAGTCATGCTGGAGAGTGGGCCACAAGTAGCCTTGTTGTAGTAAGATCTCGGCGAGCGATCTTCCCCCTTGATGCACGCTGCAGACACCTTCGTGGACCTCTTGAATTGCTCGGTGGGCTTCATCGGTATCGAGGCATTTAAGGAGGGGACTGGAGAAAGACCTTCAGTACAAGGCTTTGTCTAAGATAACGAAGCGCCGAGCTGCCGAGCTTGATACTTTAGTCTCCGAGCTTCTCGAGGGTCAGGGGGCTCCTGAGAGTCCCAGAGCCAGGATATATATGGGGTCCGCCAGTCGCTTGGTGATGCCTGATCAATGGTCATGAGCTCTGCTTCTATGCTCAGTTGCTCTTGCTCTTCAAGGAAGACCGATCAAGTACCTTATGGGACAACAGAGGGGGCCAATCGAGAGAGGGCGTCTGCCCGGGAGTTCTTCTCTCAAGTTATCTGGATGACCTGAAAACTCTGAATAGCGGGGCTATTCCTTTTACCAGTTGAAGGTATTTAATCATCTGTGTTTCCCAAGCTTTGTAGTCACTGTTGACCTTGCTGGCGACTAGCTGGGAGTCAGTATGAATCCTGACTCGTGTGGCCCCCAATCATCATGACATCCTGGCCCCCGAGATGGGAGCCTCATACCCGGAGACATTATTGGATGCCTGAAAGTTGAACTTCTAGGTGTACTGTAATTCTACTCCTTCCAGAGATCTGAGGAGGACGCCGGCGCCACTACCGGCTGAGTTGGAGGTCCTATCAATGAAAAGATCCCAGGTGGGCCCGGGCGCTAGTGTAAGGCCTCTTCGGTTAGAATGGTGCTCTCCACAATAAAGTTTGTGAGTGCCTATCCCTTGATGGCCGAGCGGGGTCGATAGGATCGTAAGCCCCGAGCATTATGGCCCACTTGACGAGATGACTCGTAGCTTTAGGGTGAGTGAGGATCTTCTTCAGGGGCTCGTTGGTCAATATGATGATGGAGTGCCATTGGAAGTAAGGCCGGAGGCACTTGGCTGAGGTCACCAATGCTAGTACGAGTTTCTTGGTTGTAGGATACCTTCTTTCGGCCTTGTTGAGCACCTTACTGGTGTAGTATACTGGTCTCTGCACTCCCATGTCGTCTCGGACTAGGACTGAGCTCACTATAGAAGGAGCCGATGAGAGGTAAAGGTGTAGTGTTTCTCTCGAGATCGGTTTTGATAACACCGGGGGTGAGGCCAAAAACTCCTTTAGCTCTGCAAAAGACTTCTGACATTCCTCATCCCAAGCAAATGTGGCAGATGCCAGTTTGGGGCCCCTCAACAATTTGAAGAATGGTAGGCATCACTCGATCGCTCTGGACAAAAATCAGTTGAGCGTAGCATTTCGTCCTGTCAGGCGCTGGAGATCCTTGATGCAAACAGGCGGCTACATGTTTAGGATGGCTTGAACCTTGCCGGGGTTGGCCTCGATCCCACGTCGGGTCATTAGGAAACCTAGGAATTTCCCAAATCGAAACCCAAAGGCACATTTCGCTGGATTGAGCTTCATGTTGCACTTTAGGAGGGTGTCGAAGGTTTCAGCTAGGTCGGGGAAGTGGTCCTCGGCCTTAGGTGTTTTGATGAGCATGTCGTCGATATAGGCGTTCTGACCAATTTGTCCGTCGAAAAAATGGTTGATTAGCCTCTAATACCTTGCTCCGATGTTCCTTAGCTTGAAAGACATTCGGGTGTAACAGTATACGCCGAAGTCGGTGATAAATGCTGTCTTCTCGATGTCTTTAGGATCCATTCGGATCCCCGCGTTCAACACAGCTACCCAGGCCGACCAACACTGACTCCGGTCAGTGGGGAGAGGTCCAGTACCCGAACCCAAATCGTCTGATACGATGCGCACCCACGGAATCACCCTCTGTAACAGGGGAATGCTTCTTTTTAAAAAGAGCATAAGCGTACATTTTTACAAAATGTGTGTCTTCTATTTTTCCTACTACATGAGTTTCAAGATCTCTTCCCTTATGATCTTCCGGATGGCTTACCTCTCATGCGTGACACCCAACATGTTATCGATTTAATTCTAGGAGCCACTCTGCCTAACTTGCCTCATTATTGTATGAACTCTACAGAGCATGTTGAACTGCAAAGGTAGGTACAGTATATCAGGATAGGATCAATGAAAGAGAGTATGAGCCCTTGTGCTATATCCGCACTCCTAGCTCCAAAAAAAGATGGTACTTGAAAAATATGCATGGATAGCCATGCAATCAATAATATCACAGTTAAGTACCATTTTCTGATTCCTCGGCTGGATGACATGTTGGATATGATGACTGGAGCCACAATGTTCTCCAAGATTGATCTAAAGAGAGACTACCGTCAAGGCAACATTAGACCAGGAGATGAGTGGAAGACAACATTAGACGAAGGATGGGTTATACGAGTGGTTGGTGATGCCCTTCTGACTATCCAATGCCCTTAGCACATTCATGAGATTGATGACTCAAGTGCTATGACCCTGTTTTGGCACATTCGAGGTCGTGGACTTCGATGACATTCTCATTTATAACAAGACTAGGGAGGATCACCTAGAGCACCTCCATCATATGTGTGTCACCCTCCGGAGAGAGAGACTTTACACCAACCTCAAGAAATGTGCTTTTATGACAGATCATGCCATTTCCTTTGGGTTTGTAATCTCTTCGAATGGTGTTTTTGTTGACCCTAAAAAGGTCAAAGCAGACGTAGATTTGCCGGAGCCGAGGAGCATCCATGATGTTTGTAGTTTCCACAACTTGGCGACGTTCTACCGTTGATTCATTCGGGGTTTCAGCCCGATCATGGCTCCCATCATAGACTGTATCAAAAGAGGAGCCTTTGAGTGGACCACGGCTACTGATAAAGCCTTTAAAGACATCAAGGTGAAGATGACTTATGCACTAGTGTTGCAAATTCCTGATTTCTCCAAGGTGTTTGAGGTGGCATGTGATGTCTCTAGAGTAGGCATTGGGGGTGTACTGAGTCAGGAGGGTCACCCAACCGCAATTTTCAGTGAGAAGCTTGGTGACTCCAAGTTGAGGTACTTTAGTTATGATCAAGAGTTTTTTGCAGTAGTGCATGCTTTAGGATATTGGCGACATTTATCTAGCACAGAAGTTTGTCCTCTACTCGGATCACAAGACTCTTCGATTTCCTAACTCCTAGAAGAAGTTGAACCCTCGCTATGGACGGTGGGTTGAATTTCTTCAGGCTTATACCTTTGTGCTAAAGCACAAGGCTAAGGTTGAGAATAGAGCGGCCGACACACTCAGTCGTAGAGTGTCTCGACTCTCTGCAATGAGAATAGAGGTGATTAGGTTTGAAAGGCTCCAGGAGTCCTACGAAGAGTGTCCCAATTTTGGGAAGGAATACATAGCCTTAAGGGTTGGTCCCACAAGAGAGTTTGATGATTATGCCAATTGGGACGGTTATCTATTTAAAGAGCACGGATTGTGCATCCCTTGGACTTCTGTGAGGGATTTTCTTGCGTGGGAGTTGTATGCGGGAGGCTTAACAAGCTATTTTGAGAGCCACAAGACGATTGAGGCCGTTGATGATCAGTTATACTGGCCTAGCATTAAGCGCGATGTGGCATGGATCGCTGCATAGTGTTGTATGTGCACTATGGCGAAGCAAGAAAGCAGAACACTAGCCTATACACCCCTCTCTCAATGCCTGACTATCCATGGCAGGATGTAAGTATGGACTTTGTGTTGGGCCTGCCTCGAACAATTCGGAAACATGACTCCGTCTTGGTAGTGGTGGATCGCTTCTCCAAAATGGCCTATTTCATTCCCTGTGCTAGGACTTCTGATGCTTATAAGGTGGCCCGTTTGTACTTTGATGAAGTAGTCAAGTTGCACTTGCACAGGCTCCCTAAATCCATTGTGTTTGACAAGGATGTGTGCTTTATAAGCTATTTTTGGAAGACTCTTTGGCACATGTTGGGTACTAAGCTCAAATTTTCTTCAGCATGTCACCCACAAATTGATTACAAGACGAAGGTGGTTAACATGAGCTTTGGGAGCCTACTGTGTTGCCTTGTCGGTGAAGATGAGAAAAATTGTGATATGATTTTGCCGCGTGTTGAGTTCGCATACAATAGTTAGGTGAATAGGACAACAAGGTTGAGTCCATTTAAGGTTGTACACGGCCACAAACAGAAGAAGTCCGTAGATCTCATCCCCATGCCACTGCATACTAGAGTATCTAAGTTAGCTGAGTCATTTGCACATCATATTCAAAGTCTGCAATGAGAACATCAGTCAACACCTTAAAGTCAGCGAGAACATTAGTCAACACCTTAAAGTTAGCAATGAAACATACAAACATTAGCAGATGCCCACAAGCGACACCAAGAATTACAAGAGGGCAATCAAATGATGATTAGGATAAGGCCAAAGGAGTTTCCCTCGAGAATCGTGGAGAAGTTACATGCTCGCGGGGTTGGTGCGTTCAAGGTGTTGAAACAGGTTGGATTGAATGCGTACAATGTTGATCTTCCACATCCAAGTTGCTGGCATGTGATCCAAAACTGGAAACTCTCCTGGAGACTCTGCCACGTGGACAAGACCAGCTAAGCACCTCTCTCCAGAAGACATTTTGGCCGGAACGTTCCCTCCACATGCCCTCAAGGATACCTGTGAGGGACCACCGGATTCGCGCCAAAAGGGACAGACTGGAAGCAAGCTTACCGGAGCCCCTGTTCCCCTATAAATTAGGACCCTTCTCATCCAGGTTTGACACAGAATGTGCGTGTTAAAAGGGCAAGAGAAGAAAGAGGAGAAGCTGATGAGTAGAGCAGCGAGTAGAGCAAGAAAAGAGTGAGTGAGATAACAAGAGAAAGAAAGAAAAGTGGTTCTGGTGAAAACAGAGTGCCAGAGAAAGCATGAGAGGAAGAAGAAGAGGGTGGGAGAGTGCTTACTCTGACTTCTGGATCAGGTCTAGAGTCAGACTCCCTCATTCGAGAAATACATTCCCCTCATCTGTCACTGAGTTCCTTAAGTTCTTCTCTTTTTTCTTTGAAGCTACATTGTAAGCTGTGAATCAGCAGAGCAAGCTATGTTGCTCAGCAGGCGAGGGTGTTCCTCGGACAGCAAGCTATGAGGCTCAGCTGTGTGTAGGGATTTCTATCCCCGAAGTTATGGATCAATGGTGTTCAAGTTGTGAGCTAGCAGTAAGCCACACTCTGGTTAGAGTGTAGGGTGGATGTAGGTGAAATCTAAACCACCTAAAACCGCTGTCCAGTGTGACTACTCTTGTGTCTTGTGTGTTTGCATTCCTTCTTCTCGTTGGTTAGATGTATGCTTAGGATCGCCCAAGTCATGCATGCGTTTCACTGTCTAAACTGGTCATCAGGTTTCTGTGCTTAAGTCACACATCCAGTGGGTATATAAAAAGGGGTGGCTGGAAGGATAGGTTACCACCTATTAGGAATTCCACCTCTTGCGTGAGGAGAGCCTCCGCCAGGTGCCTCATCTAGATGTTAGACTATTGGTTGATGCATACAAATATATTCTTCTTTGTCTAAGTCATTGCTGTCAGATTGACTTTGTTATTCCACACCTATTACATTATCTTCTTGAGTGCCATTAAAAATTGGGGTAGATCTATTCACCCCCCTCTAGATCTATGTTAACCCATGCGCACCCTCCTACACTTGGTATTAGAGCCTACCTTTCCCGCATGGCTTCACATCCCAGAGAGTCTAGACGATGAATGGTAGAGGGTTAACCGCTAAGGGTCACTCAACTAGTAAGCCTCCGTTCTATGATGGATCAAACTACGCTTACTGGAAGAACCATATGCAGGTCTTCCTTAGGGCCAAAGACTATGGAATCTGGAAGGTGGTTAGCAAAGGCCTATTTGAATTGCCAGAGGATGAAGAACTTTGGACCAAAGAGCAGATCCGTAGGTCCACCCTAAATTGGAGCGCTATCAACGCCATGCAATGTGCTCTCCACCCCACAGAGTTCTCTAGAGGCTCCTCATGTTCCACAGCCAAAGAAATGTAGGACAAATTGGAAGTGATATATGAAGGGACTGTTGACACCCATTTTCAGCCCGCAAGTTGTGTTATTTCTCTTATTCATCATTTTTGATGTCCCGAATTAACCATTATTTTGTAGCCTTTCTTGGATGGATTTCGAGCCAATTTCATTGTTCCATTCCCATTTAGCCTTGGAGATCATGATTCCGTTGAGTCTTGGAGCTTATTGTATCAACTTTTAGCCTTCCAAGTCGACTTACGACCCATTTAGGTCGACTTCCATCAAGTATTCGGCTACTTTTACTGCGTAGTCTTGAAAATGGCCCCTTTTCATCCCCTTTATTTTCTCTATTGAAAATGTGCCCTTCATCAAAGTTGTTTGATATTTCAAGATCTAAAATTTCTTCTTCTACGCCATTAGCCAATTCTGCACCAATTTCAAGTTATTTGTGTTTTTCAGCAGACTACACTGCTCACTCGTAGACCCAGCATTTTTCTATCTTCTTGCCCTATTTTATCCCTCTTCTGATCATCTTTTCATCTTACTCTTTTCATGAAAGTTGTTCATTTTTCAATTATCTACAATTCTTGTTCTACCACTTTCACTAGTTCTACACCATTTTGGAGATATGCTCTGATTTCCAAAGTCATGCCCAGCTCCTGAAGAAGGTCATCCACTAGACCGTTTCTATCTTAGAGAAGGTCATCCACTAGACCGTTTCTAAGAGAAGGTCATCCACTAGATCGTTTCTAAGAGAAGGTCATCCACTAGACTGCCCAGCTCAACAAAAGGTCATTTGCTAGACCGTTTTTAACCTGTCTTGCCTGAAGTGTCGTGTTCGCCCACGTCTCCGTTCTTTATGATATATGCGATCTAGTCATGACCATTTCATACCAAACACGGTTGCCCGATAGACCATTTCTATCACAGAGAGTCTAGATGACCCTGAACTCTGTCTTCTTCGCCGCTGGACTCTAAGGCAGACTTCTGTTCAACAGAGCCTCCTTGTTAGGGCTCTATCTTCCAAAATACTCCACGAAATTAAGCCACGTTTGTTTCTGTCTCTTGCCCTTTATATTTTCTTGAGTTTAGTATATAGAGTAGGATTTTTCATGGGCAGTATCTCCTAGAATCTTGGCCACAATATCTGATTTTCTGTATTTCATAAAACTCAAACTCCTCCAGATTAGGTTCCAGGGCCTTCTTCCAAGAGCCATAACATCCAGATCATGAACTAAGGGGCGATTTATGTTCAAAATAACACGAAACAACAAATATGCGAATCGATAAGCGAAGTGCACATAAAAAATTAACCAAGAGAATAGACAAATCAAACCATAAGGAGACAATAGATTTTTTATGTGGTTTGAAAGCACAAGGTCAACCTACGTCCATGGGGAGAGCAAAGAGACTTTACTATAATGTAGAAAACGAATAAAATGGAAGATACTCTTACATCGACATCGAGTGATCTTTCACAAACGGAGCAAGCTAATCTCCACAAGATCTTGCACCTTCGATTTCTCTCTTAAGACTCTTGACCTTAAGACCTCTTGTGATAGGATACACAATCCAATAGAAAGAGATGGTATTTATAGAGTTTAGAGAGGGTAACTCGGTCTAGGTAACACCTCCCTCAATTAGACTCTAATGGTGCGGTAGGTGGTAGTAGGTGGAAGGTTTGGTATAGTGGGTAGGTTAATTTGACTAATCAAATTAACATGTGATGTGTGATCGGTCAACATTGACAAGTCGTTGGTTGAATGTTGACCGGTCAAAAAAATTGAATAGTGACCAGTCAAGTAATTACAATAAACACCTTTTGAGAAATGAAAAGATGCCTGTAATAGACTCTTCGAAGTGTCCCACCATTATATTAGAACTTAATAAAGACACATCCGGATTGAATGACTCTGGCTGACATGCAAATATGTGTATATGATTTGGATCCGCATCAAAAATGGGTCCGGAATGTACTTTCACTGACTTCAAATAATTTGCCTATTTGAATTTGCTGCAGTAAAATTTGGGGAGGACGACCGTCCGAATAACTTCACCAATTATCTAGCATCTTTCAGAGGCAACGGAGAGATGAAGGGCGCTGGTATATATCCGTGCTATTTATGGAGGTACATGATCCCGTTCTCCTTTTTTTTCTTTTTTGTTCTTTTCATCTCGACTCTATTAATTAATTTGATACTAAATGTTTGCTTTCAACTCGATCTTAGGAACTTCGATTAATTTCAGGATGTGGGCTCGCGTTAGCATGCTTGCTGGTGGTGCTACGAGAGAGGAACTTTGTTGGCATTTCTTGAACCTTTGTCTTCAGATAGACCGTGCCATTCACATCGTCGCCAGCTTTCTACTTCGCCAACCACAATAATCTATTTTCACTGTTACCCACATCAATACATCACAAATGCATCTATTTCACTGTCGCCCACGTCAAAACATGCCGAACCCTATCTTTTGAGGGAGCCAATGCTGAGATTTTCTACTGTTGCACTGTTACACATGTCAATGTACATGCCGGGATCCCTTGGCGGCCGGAATCCAATGTTGCAGAAAGATTTTGTGAGATGGGATTTTCACATACGGCGCCAATGTGTTGCAACAAGATTTTTATAGCCTCCATAAACAACATAGAGATGCAGTTTTGTCTTAACTTTTTATGGGAAAAGGTCCCCCTTAGGTGAGGGATGAAGACCCATCTTATAAGCTCATAGTCATGCAAGTGAGCTTATTTGAGTCTTCACTTTTATGTCTACATGTAATAATATCTCCTGCTGAAACTTTGTGGAGAGTCGGATGGTGAAGAAATAAGGATTAATGTATATATGCGCCCACCGTGCCGTGGCAATCACAAGGTACATACATACATGAATATGTATCTAAGATTATATATGCATGAATCTTTGATTCTTACAATAATAAATCCCAACTTAATTAAACAAGCACAATCCCATGAACGGACGCATGGATACAAGCATGCATGTCTTGAAACCAATCTTTTTTTAATCTTGTGCATGTCTTCATGCATGGGCTTCTCAAGCAAACGCCCACTCAAATTTTACTCTATTCTTACCATGATGTTATTATGAAGTCTCGCCATGCATCAATTTTCAATTCTCGAAACTGAGGACAAGAAGGAAGGCCTGCGCCCATGCAAGAATTCTGCATGCCAGGGCTACCTGTTGGAGACGGGATTGGGGCCACTAGGGACTTCATGTGCACTGGCATTGTAACCTTGACGCGAGCTGGCAGTCTTGGGTCGATGAAGCTTCATGGATTGAGAGGATGGAGGAGGGGAGTTATAAGCCAACACTCTCCGGGCGGGCAGCGAGGCCGTGGAGGTCATCAGCTCGTCTGTTGGATGCCCCCACAGGAGGAGGAAGAAGGAGAAGAAGAAGAAGAAGAAGAGAAGCCAGAGGACCAAGAGGCGAGGCCTGTGGAGGACGCCGTCTGTTGTTGCCATGCAGATCATACGTACAGAGCTCGGGAAGTAGAAAAAACCATGCAGCAGGAACCCACAGGAGGTTGCAACCCACCAACGGGCTCGATCCCGCAGCAAGATGAGGAGAGGGGAAAACTGTCGGCAGGGGAGAGAAGAACTGCGGGGAAGCAACACACATGTGCATGTTTCTGCTGGAGACAGACCAAAAGTAACTTCTTTAATTAATTAACACGGGGTTGTGGTTGATGCGGAGTAGACACCAACGCATGAAAAGGCGAAAGAGGAAAAGGAAGTTGCGTGGGAAAGCCACTGGCCCACCCTTACGTACCCGACCCTCTCTCCTCCTCCCTCTGCAAAAGACAAAGGAAGGTTCGAGACAAATTAATTAGTGCAGATGAGAAAATGAGATATATATGATGGTATACGTGCCCCTATATATTTGGGAGATTAGTTACACTTACGATTTCATTACATATATATATCTATATAGGAGTATGACCCACTTGACAAGATGACCTGAAGCTTTGGGATGAGCTAGAATCTTCTTCAGGGGCTTGCTTGTTAGCACCACGATGGAGTGTCCTTGGAAGTAGGGCCAGAGGCGCTTGGCCGAGGTTACCAATGATAGCATGTGTTTCTCGATTGTGGGACACCTTCTTTCGGCCTCTAGAAGCACCTCGCTGACATAGTATACCGACCTTTGGGCGCCTCCGTCATCTTGGACTAACACTGAGCTTATGGTGGAGGAGGTTGCCGAGAGATATAGATACAACGGCTATTCGGGAACAGGCTTCGACAGTACCAGAGGTGAAGCCAGGAACTCTTTCATCTCGTCAAATGCTCGTTGGCACTCGCTGTCCCAGGCAAAGGTGGCAGATGCCAGCTTCGGCCCTTTTAACAATTTGAAGAAAGGTAGGCACCATTCCATCGCTCAGGACAGGAAACGGTTGAGCGCAGCAGTCCTCCCAGTCATGCGCTGGATGTCCTTGATGCAGGTAGGTGGTTGCATATCGAGGATGGCCTGGATCTTGTTGGGGTTGGCTTCGATCCTTTAGTGAGTTACCAGGAAGCCTAGGAATTTCTCGGACTTAACCCCAAAGGCACACTTAGCTGGATTGAGCTTCATCTGGTACCTCTGAAAGGTGTTAAAAGTTTCGACTAAGTCAACGAAATGGTCTTCGGCCTTCAGTGACTTCACGAGCATGTCATCAATATAGGCCTCAACATTCTGCCCCATCTGCTCCTCGAAGATCTGATTGACCAACCTATGATAAGTGGCTCCGACATTCTTTAACCCGAATGGCATCAGGGTATAGTAGTAAACACTGAACTCAGTGATGAAGGTGGTCTTCTCTATGTCTTCGGGGTTTAGTTAGATCTAGTGGTAGCCGGAGTACGCGTCTAGGAAGTTGAGGAGATCATTACCCATGGTAGAATCGATGAGCTGGTCGATACTTGGCAGCGGATAACAGTCCTTCGGGGTTGCTCTGTTGAGGTCGTTGAAGTCGATGCACATCCGCCACTTCCCTAAAGACTTGGGCACCAGGACGACGTTGGCAAGCCACGTCGAGTAAAGGACTGGACGGAACAGCCTGATTTTCTTCCCCTTTCTAATCTACTCTATGATAATCACCTACTTCTCGAGGGCATGCTTCCTCCTTCATTGCTGTACTGGTTTTACTATCGGGTAGAGGTTGAGGTGGTGCATTATTGTCTCCTTGGGGATGCCAGGGAGATCCTCATCAGACCACGCAAAAACATGTACATACTTTGAAAGAAAGTCTTTGTATTGAGTTTGGAGTTCGGGTGATAGGTCTGCCTCAATTTTCACTTCAAGGGTCGGATCATTTCTGAGGAAAACAGATGGGAGTTCTCCCCCAGGCTAGTTTTCCATTTTGTCTTCAATAATCCTGAGCTCTTTGCCCTAGTCCTCTGTCCTTATGTCTTCCATCGATATCACATAGCACCTTCTAGCCATTGCCTGACTGCCTCGGACTTCCCCGGTGCCATATTTGGTGGGAAACTTTATTTTTTGGTGGTAGGTGGAGGGCACTGCCTTGATTTGGCCGAGGATTCCTCGGCCAAAAATGGCATTATAGGCTGATATCTCCCTAACCACTACAAAGTTTGCCACAAAGGTGATGACTCTGGGCGGGGTACCGAGGTAAACAGGTAGGCTTAGGGCTCCCTCGAGGTAGGTTATCTGGCCATTGAACCCGCAGAGGGGGTTCAGATCGAACGCAGTTTTTATGGGTTTTCACCCATCTTTAGCAAACACTAGTACGACAAAATGTTAGGGGCACTGCCATTATCAACTAGGATCCAGTCCACGTTATAATGATTTATTGTGGCTGAGATAACAAGGGTATCATCATGGGGGGTGACCACTCCTTTGAGATCTTTAATATTTAATTCCTTGATGAATAGGAGAAGTGAGAATTTTAACTACTTTATAAAAATCCATAAAAATGATAATCAGGTAAAAGATAACTTAATTAACAACTTTATCTTCTGTGGTCCCAATAGTACTGTCAATATGACACAACTTGCCTTTTCCACCAAGGAAAATACGGTCCGAGATTGACCTAAGACGATAGTTCGAAGCGTCCAACTTGGGGTCAGTCATTTGAAGAGCATGATGATCTGGAGCAGCCATTGGAATAGATGAACTCACTGGAGAAGAGGTAGATTCAGATATAGTAGACGTCGCAGTGATGAAGAGAGAAACCAACGAATACCACACGAGCAAGATATGCCAGTCGATGTCGGAGACTCTTGGATCACCAACTAGAGAGAGCACACCAAGATAGAGTATCTCCGGAACCCCGGAAGACACTCCTAATATGGCCGCACCCCTTATATGTATCGGTCGATCCCTAGGAAACCACCAACCGATGGTTCTAGGGAGAGGAGGTGAGGGCGAGGGAGCAGTCAGGCCAGTCCCCTGTTTTGAACAGGGGATCACAGCACTATGGGACTTCGCAAACGATGGATTGACGGCTGGAGACGATCAGCACCCCATCCGTAGGATGGCTCTGATAACATGATGAATTTCAGAGAAAGAATAGAGAAGAAATGAAGAGAGGAAGAAGAAGAGAGGAGAGAGAAAGGTTACAGCCATACAGAACCGCTGCTTCTCCTCACCTTGCTTATTATTAAAATTAGGGTAGTATGGAAATTACAGGCAGAGACAAAAATACCAAGAGTACTAGTGGCTATTGCCAGTTTTTGGGTGGTTGTTTAGTTTCTTGGGCCTCCAAGAAACAACACTCGGTTGCCTTGTGCTACATTTGATCATCATCCTCGACATCCAGCCAAGCCAGGAGAACCCCGTTCGTGGTCGTGCTGCAGCGTGGAGGCTTCGTGGTTCCTTGCTGTCCTGCATGCCCCTATCTGTCTGCCTGCTGGGATAGAGGCATGGTTAACTAGTTGGTTCACCCCCTTTCCCATCTTTGTTCGGCCTCTAATTTTTCATGTGTCTTCCCCCACGTTTCCCCTTCTTCCAGTTCAATTTTCACGTCCAAATTCCCCCTGTATCCGCACTTCCCTTCATAGCCCATTTACCCTACGCAGACTACACCTGTGCAGATCTGCTGGGACAGAGTGCGACCACAGACCTCATATTGCCCACCAAACCTTTTCCGATCGACCTGAAAATTTGTACACGCCTTTCCCACATCCCAACCCATCCACCACAGAAATTTCATGTCGTTCTGAGCCCGTATGCCCCATGTACCACCATCCTCCATTCCTGGTATGTAGTCTGTCTGCACAGATCTGCAGAACTGAGTTCCACCATCCACTGCACCCCATGCCCAAAACCTCCACTAAGTGTGACCCCGCCACCCACCCTCCATCTTCCCACGTTCATCCCCCATCTTCCAGAGAAAACCCAGCCCTAAAATCCACCAGGGAACCCTGTTACCATGTCCATCTTCCTCTGTCTGTCCTGCTGCCTGCAGACTGGCCAGACCACGCATGTACTCACTTCTTGGGTCACCCTGGCCCCCACGGTGGACATCTGCGGCCCATCTTCCAGGATCATCTCAGGGACATCTCCATCGGCGTCCAGGCCACATTTTGTTTTCATAGGACATCCAGAGGCCTGCCTTTCAGGCCTCCCTTTACACTGGTTGCCTGCGCCCGTGCAGGTCAGCCAGTTCCAGCCCGCTGGTTCGTGGTCACGTCTAGAGCATTGGCTGGCTCCTCCGGCCACCGTCTACGTCCAGAGCATTCGTCATACACTATAGCACACCATCAGGGACCCTAGCCACCACCTTGGCATCCGTGATGCACCTTCCTCGCTGCTGGACACAGATCGGTCCGTGGTGCAGTCCAGTCCATACTGGTTCGCAGCACTTCGTGGTTGCCGTCACTCCACCAAATTGCGGCCCGTCAACCCATTTCACACCTCTCCAGATTCGTTGTGTAGCCTTTTACCTCCATGCGAGGAGTGAGCCATGTTTGGATCTGTACTTATTTAGCTCTTGGTACCGGGGATCGTGTGATTTGGCTGGTAGTCTTTCCCATGCCCTGAGTGTAGAGGTATGCGACCGCTCCCTTCTTGGTTTAGCTTGCTTGTCTCGTATATGCTCTTGAGCCATTGATTGTGTGCTATTTAGGTTCCTAGCCCATTCATATATTTATCACTGCTGCGGTGAGAGAGTATGACCATCCCGTGACTTGATCCAAGCACGAGTGTGAATTGTCTACCCTAGACACTGTCGGTTCCTCAACCGTGCAGATCGACACGCTTCCCTGGCTTGGGGACATTTGCGAGCTTGTGTTGCTTGTTGTTGGCGTAGTTTCTCTCTTGGGATTCTTAGGTGTCGAGCTGATGTTACTTGAGTGGTTGTGTCATTGCTGGTCGTAGTTGTCCATTTAGTCATGTCATTGCATAGAGTCTAAGTTCACATAGCGTCCCGCATCAAATTTGGTATCAGAGCCAGGTTTGTCTAGGGTGCATTTGAGTCCACATTCTACCCTTTGCATCACCACTTAGAGTCGTGTCTAGACCCCCTTAGAGTTTCACCCCCCCTTTGTCCCTTAGTGTCTTACATGCCCACTCAGTGTGGTACCCATTACTAGCCCCCTGTCCCTATGGCCAACCCTAGGAATAGCTCCCCTAGTGACTTCTCCCTTCAGGATATGATGCAGGACCTCATGGATCAGATAGATTAATCTGATAAGAGCCTTAGAGATCATGTTGCATTCATGGAGGGCTGGATGAAGGCCATGGAGGACTTGATGGAAGCCTCCAACTAGACCATCCAAGGTCTAGTGGGACGGCTCGATCTGGGTAGAGCTCCGCATGGGGATGCCACCGGGCAGGCCCAAGGCCCATCTGAGCCTGCTCCTTGGCCCGTACACCCTACAGCTGACGATCAGAGACCGCGTGGTCATGAGTTTGATGATTTTGGGTCTGATAATGAGTTTGAGGGGTATGGCCATGCCCGATGTAGCAATCGGCCCAACAGGGACGAGGAGGATGATCGTGTCCTTACGTCTGTGAGTGTGGATCCTCCCATGATGTGACACCACTCCTTGGACCTAAATTGCAAGCAAACAACTGAGTTGGCAGACCCACTCTAGCGGACTCACTAGCGTAGCACACACCCAGGTCTGTAGGTGGATCGGCGATGGGGATGAGGGTCCGAAGTGGGGCCTCACTGTTCTGGGGTTTGGCTAGCTTGAGGCTGAACCCCTAAGGGTTCGGGATGCCTAATTTCACAGGCGGCCAGCACGCCAAGGGCGTGGGTTATAGGGTCTCACTCACAACTCACCCGTAGTGGCACTCAACTTGATGAGAATTCAGGATCGGGCACTCACCTCACCATCGACGAGCAACTTAGAAACAATACTAAGCTAAGCAGAGTTAAACCAGCAAGGAGAGGGGGCCAGAAGCTCACCTGATCAGATCTTGTTCGGGTACTAATGTTTTCGGGTTATATTCCGGGTGAAGCATATAATTCGGAACCTGTTTCAAGTACTAATGGTTTTCGAGTTATGTTTTGGATAGAGTGTGCAATTCGGATCCTGTTTCGGGTACTAATGGTTTTCATGTCATGTTTCCAGTATAGTATGCAATGAGGATCTTGTTTCGAGTGGTAATGGTTTTCAGGTTACGGATGAAATAAGCAGGAGAGATCCAGAACATGAGCAGAGACCTTGGAAAAGGGGAACCTAAAAACTAAACTGCAAGTTTCCTTCTTTTAAAACTACATACAACTAGAGGTGCTCACATCTTGTATTCGGGTATCAAGACTAACACTCTCATCCGCATCAACATCAATTGTGTCAGACAGGCTGAATAAAAAGGCATATATTAAAATGAGTTTGCCTATAAATTATCAAGACTAACAATTCTCCTTTCCCCCCGAAGAGGGGTTATCTCACGCGGTGCCTGAGCTGAGGACGATGACCACGATGTTAGAAGTGCAAAAAAGGGGAAACGCGTCATAGGTGCCCAGGGATGGATCCCCAGGGAAAACCCTCTGATGCCTAAGTCAATAGAGCTCTGGTGCGAGGAGAAAGGAGGAAGAGATGAGGGCGCGAGATTCCTCTCCACCAAGTGGTGAAGTGGCTCGAGCTCAGGGTTAATATTGCTTGATAGCGCTTACCTTCAGCAGAAGGGTTTCCCAGGTTTATATAACGACTCATGCACGTAGGAGCCCTGTAAGGCGAGGAGTTTCAGGGGAGGTTACGTCTCCTTCGTGGGCTCGTTAAGGCGCGAGGGCTCTTAATCGCCATTATCCCCACGATCTCCCAGCTCTTTAAAGGGCACGCAACGACCGCATGGATAAGCTTCCGTCAGTCGATTCGAGCATGTGGCGCTGACTTCAGGGGGTTTCCCCGAGCGATAGGCGCAAGACTCGGGCAGGATGCATAGGGCCTCGAAGGGGGCCTCCCGATCAACCTGACGCTCGGACTTCCGAACCCGAAGGTCGCCTAAGAAGCACTTAATCCAAGTGAGTTATTGGGCTTAGTGGGCCCTCGGAGGGCTGTCACTTGTGGGAGGTAGGCCTTGTTTGGTCCATTAGGACCTCGTTTGGCCGCTCTTATTTGGGCATTAGAAATCCCCCTCTCCACTTGTCCCCCTCCTACTCCCGAGCTAGGATTAGGCTCGGTCGAGTAGCATTTGGGGTAGGTGTAAGTGGTTCGAGCTGAGTGGGGACTTTCGCTGACAGGGGCCACTCGTTGCGGCTGTCCTGGGATACGCCCGTAATGATGATAATTCTTGTGAATTGATGTGTGAAGCCCCCTTTTTGAAGACCGAAACGCCGCGCCGCTTCCCCGGGGGGTTTATAAGCGTAGCGCGTGCTGTCGTTCCTAATCTCCGTCGTCTAGGACTTTTTCCACCATCTTTGTGCTTGCGAGAGGCTCATGCGCCGCGAGGTTAACCCGGAAGGGCAAAGAGTGGCGGCGGCCTTCGCGGAGCTTGCAGAGGTTACGGCGGCGGCGGCCTTCGCGGACTTCCGCCTCCCCCTGAGTCATCCAGTACAGTGTCCTCTTCTTCCTCTTCCAGCCCTCCTGGTTGCTCCATGGCGGACTAGCATCCCGAGACCGAGGTGCCAGAAGTTGGGCGGGCCTCTAGGGCTTTTACGGTGCCGGCGAAACCTCTACGCAGTGAGCTGACTGAGGATGAGGTGAAGCGGCTGGAGCGCCGGTATGGGCTGCCATGGAAGTATCATTTCTCTCCCGCAGAGCCCCATGAGTCTAGTTTGGACACTCACTCCGACCTTTTCTGCTCCTTTCTCTTGGCCTGGAAGTGCAGGTTCCGCCTTCCTCTTCATCATTTTGCTGCCGAATTGCTTCAGTTCTACCGACTGGCTCCAGTCCACTTGATCTCCAATTCGTATACCTTCATCTTCTCCTTCATTTTCCTCTGTCATTCGTGTGGGATCGAACCTTCGCTAGATCTCTTCCAGGCCTCCTTTGAGTTGAAGGAGCATGCCCGCATGGATAAAGGTTTCTTCTATCTCCAAGCGAAGAGGGGAAGAAGCTGTGTAACCCTCTCCCCCAGAGACTCTTCTCACAAGGGCTGGAAGACCCAGTATTTCTGGGTGGGCGCAGCCCTGGACAGCGGGTCTTGGAACTTCCCGTTATCCCCAACTTTCATCCAAACATCCCTCCAAAGTCGGCTGCGAATTCCTCGGAGGTGGAAAAGAAGGCTGCCCTTCTTCAGGAGAATCGCCGATCCACCGCCGAGTTGATGACCGCGGCCAATATCGAGGAGTATCCTTCTCGGATGGTGGTGCCTCCAGGTAAGGGCTTCGGAGCCTCATGTTGATGTTGGGTCGCCTTAGTGAACTCCTGACTGATGGCTCGCTTTTCTTTGCTCAGATTCGAGGCGAGAAGCTGATGAGGAGGCGTCGCCTGCCGAGGTGGTGATCCTCGACGAGGAGGCGGCGTCTGCTCCCGGCGGACCTCAAGTTCCTGGGAGTTCTTCCCGTGCCCGAGACAAGGGCAAGCAGATCGATCGGGATGGGGCTTCCGAGCGTCGCGGGGCCAAGCGCAAGGACCCCGTGGAGAAGGTGCTGCGGTCTTCGATGAAGGCCGTAGCTACTGAGAGGAAAAGGGCGAGAAGGGCGGAGGCCGCTCGCTCAGTCGAGGGGGGCGCTCAATTGGCCCTCCCGTCCGTTGAATCCGAGGGGGCCACTGTCGTCGGAGGGGTCGCGGCCGAGGCGGGTGCGTCTCGGGCGGAGGCGGTCACTGCTGGTGCGCCTATCGAGGTCGAGGGGGCACAGGATGATGGGACCCGATCCGAGCTGGTCGAGGCCAAGGGGTCGCAAGGCGAAGCGACCCAATCCCAGCCGACCGAGACTGCGGAGGCGCGAGGGGAAGCGGCCCAGCCCGAGCTAGCCGGTGGGCCCCCGAGAGTGGAAATACCCGGGGGGATTTTCCGATCCCAGCTGCTCCAGAGAGGGCCGCCCCTCCCGCGGCAGGTACCTCTGTCGTCCGAGCCTCCTTGTACCGTAGGTGTCGCTCTGTGACTTCGGAGGCAATTCGGGGAAGTCTCGGACGTAGTTCTCCTTTCGTGCTTCTCGAACGAGTCATGGAAGGTGACTTGACTGTGGCCCAACTGGGGGCCGAAATGGCCGATCTGTATGCTCGGGTCGACTCCGAGAGGGAGTCCCTGGCCTAGGCCCGTAGTGCATCAGACAGGAAGATTGAGCGCCTGACCCACGACCTTGAATCTCTTCGACGGGAGGCGGCCTCGCTCAAGGCGCAAGCGGAGTCGAGCCAGAAAAAGGCTCGGGAGTCAACCGAGCAACTGGGTCAGGCTCATTATATGGTTGAGCTGAAAGACAGAGTCTTGGACGCGGAACGAAAAGCGCAGGCCGAATGTGCCAAGCAATGGAAGGCCGAGCATGAGGAGCTCGAGGGCTGGGTCCGGGAGGCCGAGCGACAGCGGGCGGAGGCCGAGGTCGCGCGAGCTGAAGCCGAGCGGAGGCAGTCCGAGGCGGAACGGAAGGCGGCCGAGCTCGAGGAGAAGGCAGAGCTGGCCGGGCTGGAGGCGCTCGAGCAATACAAATGCTCGAAGGGTTACCAAGCGGCAATCCAGCAGGCTGCCTTTGCCTACTACGAGCCCGGTTATCGTCGGGGCCTGCGGAAGGGGTTTTCCCAAGGCTATCGCCGAGCGACCTCTCTGGTCTATGAACAGGTGCACGGAGAGCTCGATTTTCCTTCCGGGCAATGCTATGACTCGGACGAGGATACTACGGACTCCTCCATTCAGACGCCGAGCAAGGGCGGAAGTCGGGGAGCCTCTGTGTCGTCCAAGCGATCGCCAACTCCGGCAGTCTCGGGAGGGCGTGCGGTCGAGACAATTCCCACGCAGGTGGGGTCAGTGTCCGGACCGGCCGTCACCAAGGGTGCAGGGGGCGAGTCGCTCGCTGCTGAGGATCCTTCATCTGCCGAGGCCCGAGGCCTGATGTACATTTTCGCTTTTTCCCTTTCTTTTCTTTAGCATGGCCATGTAAAACTTTCCTTGCGTCCGCAAGTTTTGGTAATAGTAAATGCTAACTGGACTATTCCTTAGCGCCTTTTGCGCGATTTGACCGTTGTACTTGTAGTTGTTGGAAAGGCGGCGATTCTTTCTGCAGATATTTTGCGTGTCGATTGGTTAAGCAACTGGCTGGCGCTGGCGCCTGTCCACCTTCCCTTGTTTTAAATGACTTGTCACTTCGCGGGTTTCCATCGAAGGGGTGTTGGTGGAAAACGAGGTAACCGCCTTGGGGAAATGGGGTCTGCCTTTCGCACTTCTTCGAGGGGAAAGTCATTTAAGGCAACAGCTCCCCTTCGGCCTATAAAAGGTCCTGAAGGGCGTTTCCTCCTCTCTTCATCGTTTAAGATCATCCTTGCAATTTCTCCTCTCCACGAAGTGTTGTGCTGTTAGTCTTGGTGAAGCATGGAAGGTGTTTCGGAGGACGAAGATGCAGACGGCAGTAGGAAGGAGGGTCCTGCTACTCCGGCTTGAAAGAGGATCCGACAGTCGGCGAACAGCTAGTAAGAGGATCCAACATGCTGGAGCATGTCGCCTTCAAACTTCTGGACGGCCGACACTACCTTGGGAGGAAGGTAGAAGTGGACGGATGGGGGCATCATGCAGCGGCCCCTTGTCCCGTTCTCGCCTCTCCTCCTCCCCTCCCCTTCCATCTCGTCGCCTCGGGGGGTAGCTCTTCAAGCTTCCTTCTTTCACTGTTCTTATTGTTTCCCCTCTTTTCCCTCTTCTACGCTTCAACCAGCCTCTCCCTTTGCCCTGGATCGACCTCTTTCTTTGACTCTTTGGAGGATGCCTCTTACCATCCTCTTTTTCATCATATTCCACTGAAGGGGGCTCTTCCAAAGAGTTTGCAGAGGATTCCTTCTTCTTCTTCCTCTCTTCCTCTGGTACTTGTCCCTTTGAAGCTCTCGAGCAAACAAGGTCAGTCATCTCAATATCCGAGCCAGTTTCTACACTGGGTAGAGTCAGTGGCTCGCCCTAAGAGTGTCCGCCGAGTTCGCATCGAGTGATCAGATTGTACCGACAGATATTGTACTTTTTTTTTTCTTTTGCTTTGTACTGTAATGGCCTTGGGATGGGCGTTCTACATTACTTACATGTGCGTTTTTTAGAGAGGCTCAAAAATAAAATTTGTGTAGTGTTGCCGCGTTCCATGTCCGAGGGATGGGCGTTCCTTCCATGGTAGCCAGTCGGTACGCTCCTTTTTCGAGCGTCTCGACCACTCGGTAGGGGCCTTCCCAGTTAGGGGCTAGCTTGCCCACCGCCTCTAATGGTCGAGAGGCTTCAGCTTTTCTTAGGACGAAGTCTCCTGGCTGGAAGTGCCTATCTCGGACTCTGGCGTTGTAGTATTGAACGAGGCGTCGCTGGTATTCCGCGGCTCGGATGCCCGTGATCTCTCGGATCTCGCTCGCCATGTCGAGATTCTCCAACAACTTCTGGTCGTTCGCCTCGAGCAAGAAGCTGATAACTCGGAGAGAGGAGTTGCCGACCTCCAGCGGAATCACGGCCTCGGTGCCATATACCAACTGAAAGAGTGTTTCGCCGGTGGCCGTTCTTGGAGTAGTTCGGTGTGACCAAAGTACGCTCGGCAATTCCTCCAGCCAGCTGCCCTTGGCCTTGCCGAGTCTGATTTTTATGATAATGTAGATATCATATAGTAATAATATATACAGGAAGGATACAGGAGAAGAGAAATGTCACCCAAGAAATACACCAAGCGCCTTAACAATATGCATACTTTTTTCTTTTTTGGTGCTCAAAGATCATTAGCACTAGAGAGGGGGAATCCTATCACCTGGAGAGAGCGGCCAAACGAGGTCCCACCAGACCAAACGAGGCCCGACTCGTTAGAGTGACAGCCCCCCGGGGCCCACTTGCTTTAAGCCCAATAACCCACTCGAATCAAGCCCTTCCTAGGCAACCTTCGGGTTCAGAAGTCCAAACATCAGATCGATCAGGAAGGTCCCTTCGAAAACCTAACACACCCTATCTGAGTCGTACACCCATCGCTCGGGAGCCCCCCAGGAGCTAGTGCCCCATGCTCGGACCGACTGATGAAAGCTTATCTGAGTGACCGTTACGTGCCCTTCAAGACCAGGGAGATCAAGGGGATAAGGGAGATCTAGAGTCCTCGTGCTATAAAGAGTCCATGAAGAGGACGTAACCACCCCTGAAACTCCTCGACTCGCTGGGCTCCCACATTCAACGAGTCACTATATAAACCAGGGAAGCTCTCTTACGGAAGGTAAGGGCAACTAAGCAGCACCAACCCTAAGCAAGAACCACTTCACCACTTGGTGGAGAGGGATCTCGCGCCCCATCTCCTCCTACCCCTTCACTTCACACCAAAGCTCTATCTGATTTGCTATCTTAAGCATCGATGGGTTTTCCCTAGGGAGCTATCCCTGGGCATCTCTGATCTATTTCCCTTCTTGCAGTTCTCACATTCGTAGTCATCATCCTCAGCTCAGGAATCATGCGAGATCACCCCTCTTCATCTGGTGCCATCTGTGGGAAACGAACAAAGAGTTAACATGGTGCGAAGAAGCTCTGGTAGGAGAACCACCGGCGACAAGGGAAAGGCCGTGGTGACGGAGGAAGGTGCACCTTCCCATCCCATCTGGAATAACCCCTCTAATGCCAGCGACCAAGCCAACGAGCTGCCCCCATCCACGGCGGGGGGGCAAGCCCCCAACGGGAGTGCGGACTCTCTCCAACCCTCAGTGCCAAACTTGACGTCCTCGTAGATCTAATGAGGACCTAGGCGGCCAGGGAAGAGAAGTCGCGACTCCCCCGAGAGAGCCCCCCCCCATGGAGATGCCTCTCTACAAACCGTCGAGGGCCATTTCACCCTCCGACGGCGGCAGCTCATCCGCAATCGGTCAGGAGGGCCATCGCACGTCCCTCCCCTGGAGCAAGAAGCCTCCTCCACCTTGAGGAGGGAGAAGTCCGGAGCACATCGGCCATTCTCGGAGACCGATGCCCCTGAGGGGCATCAGGGCAGCATGTAGGAGCCCCTCCACAGCCCCTCGGCCCAATAGCAACTGGAGCTATCTCTCCAGCTATGAGACTTCAAGAGGCGTTTCGCAGAACAAGAGCATGCCCTCCATGCTCTACAGAAGACCTCTACTATAGAGGATGAGGAGCAATCCCCATTCTCCGACCATGTCTTGAATGCCGAGATCTCCCCCAGGATCTCACTTCCAACCTTCAAGTCATACGACGGCTAGGGAGACCCGACCGACCACTACGACAGCTTTGACACCTAATGACATTGCATGCGGCGTCTGATGCCATCAACTACTGAGCGTTCATGACCACCCTTGTCCAGGGCACTAAGGCTTGGTTCCGGGCCGTCATCCCTAGCAGCATTTATGACTTCCGACAGTTTGGGCGAGTGTTCAAGGAAAGCTTCGCCGGCAATGGTCCTCACTGGTCAGTAGCAGGACTATTGGCCCTTAAACAGGAAAAGGCGGAGAAACTTCGAGCCAACATCAAATGATTTAAATCGAAAGCCCTACGTATCCCCTGCCTCGATGTTGCCTCACTGCACTGACCGGGGGCACCGACGACGAGAACCTCCAGCCCGAGCTGGTCCTTCATCCCCCTACCTCCCTCGCTGAGTTAGTGACCCTGGCCCTGCATCACATAGAGTGTGAGGAAGTCCTCAATGCTTGTCGCAGCACGACGGGCCAGTGACGGGAGGGGGACAAGAGGCGACCATCCGAGCAATGCTTTGGCTCGGGCCAAGGAAAGAGGCAGAACCAGAATGTAGACCACAAGGAGCCCTCTTGGAAATACGATCGGTACACTCCCCTGACTGCCCCCGTCTACAAGATTTATGAAGATATCAAGGGCTCGGGCCTCCTTCTCCAACCGGAGCCTATGAAGGCAAAGCACCACAACCGCCACAAGCATTGCTTGTTTTATAGCAATCATGGGCACCACACCGGCGATTGTCATCAACTCCAGGATGAGATCAAGCGTCTCATCTGCTAGGGGCATTTATCTTGGTACGTGTCTGAGCAAAAGAAGGACACTGCCGCCCCCGAGGAAATCGACAACCTCCCCCACGGAGTCCACATCAACGTTATTGCTAGCGGTATGGCATCAGGTGGAGATAGCTGTCGAGGGAGGAAGCATCATGTCGAGTGGGCGAGTTGGGCCTCTGAGCCCCCCAAAGCCCCACAGGCAAGTGAAAAATAGGCCTTGGTGTTCTCTGACCAAGACTTGGAAGGGTTAACTACCCCGCTCGATGACACTCTCGTTGTATTGGCTACAATAAACCATTGTAACATAGATAGGATCTTAGTTGACAATGGTAGCACCCCTGATGTACTTTCATATGAATATGAATACCCAACGAAGAATTTTATCTGCTAGTCATTAAACTTATAGTTTCAACAGTCAAAGCAGCCTGAATTCAATGCAATCAAAACATTCTGATGATACAGATGCATATATGTGCAGATGAATGACTTTTAGACCAAATGATCCTAAATGCCTGATACCCATTGACAAGTGTGACACATTAGAAACCATGCAAGCATTCAGAGTAGATAAACATGATTCCATAATATCAATGACTCCACATTTTCTCTCCCTTTGACATCATCAAAAACTTGAATAGACAGGCAAGGTAGAAGAGGTGCATGAACATAGAGATGAAGTGGAGATGAAGTTTCATCAGCAGATTTAAGAAGTTTGAGTAGGATCTGAACAATATGATGCTTTATTTTTAGATTTTCTTCAATTTTTAGATTTTTATTTTTCTTTTGAAATGCATGAACCTAGATGCACATTGTTGGAATAATACCAATTGGTTAATATGGCACATTAGACACCATGTAGGCATGCAGATGATATGGTTGTGCAAAAATCAAAGCAATGAGCATGTCAGTCGATCAATAAGATGATCCAGTCGACCAGACCCAATTATGACTGTACTGCAAGAAAATTTCCAAATTAGATATCTATATATATAAATGTAACATTGATAGAAGCGGTGGTGCTCTAATATGGATCCAGAGGGGGGGTGAATGGATCTTTTGAACAAAATCTTCGCCTAATTGCAAAATTAAGTCTGGCTAAATTTCCACTAGATAAGTGACTGATTAGTGAAGGCACAGGTTCAGAACACACTTACCAAATTCCTTCAGCAAATAGAAGTGTTGCTGGACACTTAGAGGCTGGACTAGTGCGATTCAGTCATTAAAAAAACACAGATAAACTCTAACCACAGCAATGAGCTTCAATACTTAAGCTCCACACGCCATCAATAATACTACTAAGCATAAAAGCAAGCACTGCGCAACTGTGGATATCAGAAGGATAACTTTGAGACAGACTCCAGAAGGAAGCATGCACAACTGATGAACTAGTGGTGAATGATGATGAATATTCACACAAATAATCAAACACTTCACAAAATGGATGAATCAGGCAAACATAATATCGATCGAGTTATACTCAGCTGAACAAACAATAGGGCCTGTAACGGGGGTAGAAGATAAGGACAATCACACAAGGTAAGTCACGGTGGACATGAATTTTTAGGTGGTTCGGTCGAACACCAGCCGGCCTACGTCCACCCCTCACTCCAAATCGGAGTGAGGCTTCCCTTGCCAAAGCAAGATGCAGACTTAGTGTAACATCTCGGATCTTTATCGGATCTCTATTGGGTCTTTCGGATCCTTTTGGGAGAGTTTCTGATCGATTTTATGGCTCCCGAGTTGAGTTTTACTTTTCGTGTGAGTTTTTCTCTCGTATAACCTACGGAATCCTACGGTGAGTTTATTTCTCAATTCATCGACTCGCGAACTATGCTGTTGCGATGTACTCTTCGCGAGGATCGTTTCGACTACTTTTGTGTATTTTTCTGAATTAGTGTATTTTTGGCACGAAAATTAGATTTTTCAAAAATTAGGAAATTTTCTAATTTCCTAACTATTGAACCCCTCCACCCTCTCTCTTCTCTCACTCATGTTCTCTCACTCTCCCTCTCCCGTTCTCTCTCGTTCTGTCACCCTCTCGGCTCCGGCTGTAGATGGAGGTGACCGTGGGTGAGGTGACGATGCCTGGAAGCTGTTGAGACGCGTGGTGGAGCGAGGATCAGTGCGATTTTGGCGCAATCCCAAACGGTGGATTCAAAGTCGGCGATTCAGTTCGCATGGTGATTTTGAGCGTGGTTTAGTCGCCTCGGCGCTCGATTTCTTCAATGGAGGTAGGGAGACGGATCGCTACTTCGTTCTACACATTTTCCCTGCTCTTGTGTGCGGTTTGGTGCTCGATCGGGGGAGATCGGGCCGGTTTAGTGAAAACTATAGTTTTTGAGGTTTGTAGGGTTTGCCGAAAAATGGCAACCATTCTTAGCTTAATTAGTGTCAAAACGACTGCTGGGATGTTAGGATCCCACTCCCGTAAGTTTCATGTCGATCGGTTGTCATTTGGGGCCGGTAGGAGTCCGAGAATCCCAGTGACTCATTTAGGGTCGATTCGTTGGAATCGCCCCAATCTCGCGTTTTAATGCATGCATGCGCCGTTTTTAGCTTCCAGGAGTGTTGTAGCGTCATGTGGCTTTGCTTCCCCTGCGCTTCGACGTGAATGGGGCATGGAATGGGTCGATTTGATCATTCCCCTATTTTGCTCGCTAATTTTGTGTAACGATCGTGCCAGAGGCCATCACCTGTGTGACGGCCCCACGATAGACCGCAACAACCGTTGGTCGTTTCGTGTTCTTCGAGACTGGGTTGGTGTGACGGACCAGCATAGGACCGTCACATGGCTATAACGTGCCTATGGTGGTGCGTTACATTCTGGGTGTGACGGACTAGCATAGGACCATCACATGGCTGTAACGCGCCTATGGTGGTGCGTTACGTGCTGGTGGTTTCCGAGGACTGTGGCCGTCAGTCCCTCGAAGACCATGTCTACCTCTAAGACCGGGTTAGTCAGTTAGCCCTGACGGACCTCCCCTTGTGCGTCACGTTGTGTAACGCCCCTAGCCTGGTGCGTTACATTGTTCGTGTTAGGCTTTTAGGCCCGTTGGCCCTGACGCCCCTGTCATCTTTCAGCGACGGTGACACGTCGTACAACTGCTCTTGCAGCGATACGACAAACTACGCGACGCTGGCGCAGCTGCGTCGGCGTATGCTGATCCAGCTTGGCTTCGCGACGCAGGCGGATAACCCGCCGCCCGGCGTGGTCGAGCTGTTCAATGAATTCCTCATCAGCTCGCAAACATTTCTCTACGAGAAGTATCAGGCGCTGCGCAATGAGCGTTTCTTCACGTGGACGATGGAGCCCGGCGTCCGCTTCTACGATCTCTTGGAGAACCAGGACGAATGCACGAAGCGAATGGACGCGCTCAAGCTGACATGGGTCGGTTTGCAGGATTCGAACGGAGTGTGGCTCCCGATGATCCCCGGGATTCCGCCGGAGTTCTACACGTCGATCAACCGTCCCGGCATTCCCACACGCTACGAGATTCGGCAGTGCATTGAGGTGTTCCCTGCGCCCGACAAAGCGTACACGCTTCGGGTGAAGGCAAAGACGCAGCTCGAAGCGTTCGCGGCTGACGGCGACAAAACGTCTATCGAGAGCGAGCTTGTCTTCCTGTGGGCGCTGGCGAGAGGGAAGTTGTACTACGGCAAGGCAGATGCGGACGCAGTTGCAGCCCAAGCGAATCAGTATCTCGGCAAGCTGGTTGCAGGCCAGCACGGCACACGTCGGTACATTCCAGGCACGCGCCAGATCCCATCCCTCCCGAAACCGATCTTCTTGCCGTTGCAGAACCAGAGTTCGTAATGCGCTCGATCCCCCTCACGTTCATCAAGGGTGGCATCAACCGGCTCCGCGTGAAAGGCGGGGCGCGGCTTGATGTGCTCTACGATGCCGTGAACTGTCACGAGGACGACGCCGGCAAGATGGTGCGCCGTGCCGGCACGCGCCGCATCGCGGAGCTTCCCGACGAGACTCGCGGCCTCTGCTCGTTCAACGGCAGTCTGCACACCTTCACCGGTGAAGGTGGCGTTGAGGTGCCGGAAGGCTTCGTTGTCCATATCCTCTATCACCCCGACTACGACTCTGGCGCTTACGACAAGTCGCCCTATGCGCTGGAGAAGATCCACTTCGCCCAGCCATTCATGGGCTTCCTCTACGTCGTCGCAGAGTTCGCTGACGGCGCAGTCGCTCACTACTGGCTGCGATCGAGCGGCACATGGGAAGCAAACAAGATTTACCACAATGGCGACATCATCGAGCCGACGACGCCGACCGGCCTGGCTTACCAGGCTGGGCGCCTCGGACAGCCGTATCCGAGCTGGGCACCGAACGTGCCGCGCACGGATGGCAACGGCAGTTCCATTCCGCCGGACATCGTTGAGCCGACGGTGTACAACGACTTCTATTACACCGTCATCGAGACAGCAGGCGCGAATCCGGTATCCGGATCCGTTGAGCCTGATTGGCCGACGGAAGATGGCGCGCAGATCGTAGAAGACACTGACGGGCAAGGCAGCTCGTCCGATGGCGTGACTACGCCGTCGGATGTTCCAGCAGTGCCTGTCTCTGTCGACGATCGGTACGGCGACGGCAGGTATACGGATCCATGAGCACACCCGTCTGGCAACCAGGCACGCTTTACAGCCCCGGCGACCTTGTGCAGCCGAGGTCGCGCCCTGCTGCTTCGCAGGTGGCGCCTGATAACCCCGGCTTCGAGGAAGGCGACACCGGCTGGACGAAGGATTCCGGCTGGGGCATCGTGCAGGACAACCCGTTCTCCGGAACGTGGGCCGCGCGCCTCGTCACTGTCGACGCAAACCCAAAGCGCATCGTCAACGACAATGAAGTCATCGTGCAGCCGGGGCAGAAGATCACGGCGAAGTGCTACGTCAACCAGGGCTCGTCTTCTGCTGGGCAGGCTTTCGGGCAGGTGCAGATCGACTGGCTGGACGCCTCGCATTCGCTGATCTCAACCACCAGCGGCGGGCGAATCGATTCGACCTCCGGCAACTCGTACAAACTCTCCTCGGTGATCGCCACCGCTCCGGCCGGTGCAGTGTACGCGCGCATCGCGGGTAACGCGGGTGGTACGAGCGCAGGGCGCACTCTCTGGCTCGATGAGTTCTCATGGGATTACGTCCAGCAGACGATCCCCGACAACCTCGTGTACAAGGCTGTGCAGGCAGCAGCGGGCCGCTCAGACAGCGTCGAGCCCACCTGGCCCCTTGTGCTGGGCCTCACGGTCGTCGACAACGAAGTCACGTGGGAAGCTGTCGAGACTTCGCGCGTAGTGTGGGAAGCGACACCGATTCTCGTCTCCGGCGCAGTCGAGCCGACGTTCCCGACTTCGATCAACGGCAGCGTCGTGGACAACACGATCGTATGGACCGCAGTTACTTCCCGAGTCGAAGATGAGAACTGCCCGAACAGCAAGTACGTCGTGATCGCGGCATCGAAAATTTTCGCCGGGGATGAAGACATCATTCCCTTCAGCGCAACGACGAATCCGCTCGACTGGTCCTCGCGCGACGATGCTGGATACATCCCGTTCGGTTTGAACACCTACGGCGCGAACCCGGTGCGTGCGATGGGCCTTTATCGCGGCAACCTTGTGGCGTTCAACACCGAAGCGTTCCAAATGTGGCAGGTGGATCAGGATCCGGCCAACATGGCGATCCTCGATGCCGTGCCCGAGATCGACGCCATCGACGCGCTCGCATGGGGCGGCGGCGCATCGCGTCTTGTGGCCGAAGCCCATGCGCTCTGGTCGGAGACTAGTGGAGACCAACAGAAGCTCAAGCAACTTCAGGGGGCGAAGGATCTCGCGGCCGAGACGAACAAGGTCAAAGCGCAGCAGCTGAAGGCGCTCGAGGATTACGTCAACGTCTGGAAGGTGATGGCGCCCGTCAGCGCGAAGGCTATCTATGACTTCTGGCAGCAGCAGAAAGCACAGTTCGCGGATGCGCCAGAGCAGCTTGACGCCATCAATGCGAAGCTTGCTGCGCTGGCTACTGAGGGCGCGGCCAAAGCTCACGAGATCGTCCAGAAGTATCGCGAAGCCTCCAAGTCGATCCCGCTTTATTCAGACAAGCCGGTCGATGTCAGCGGCAATACGGCCGAGTCTGCGAAGCAGCTGCGTGATACCTATGACCGCGGCGCGCAGGAGCAGGCGAGCCTGCAGGCCGAGTACGCCAAGACGCGGGTACAAATCGACCTGGCCAACGGCAGCATCTCCAGGCAGGTCGCAGCGGAACGTATGGCGGCGATCGCCACGGCCGAGCACGCACAGAAGCTGGCAGAGCTGCAGCAGGAGCTGGCCGACTTCCAGCAGCACGCGAAGTCTTTCAGCCCGGCGTTGGGCTTGTATACAAATAACAAGGAACAGCAGCACTATATCGAGATCACAGGCGCCATGGCGAAAGAAGCCGCCATGCAGTCCGTCGATGCCATGAGAGATGCGGCCGAGATCGCGGCCGAGACATGGCAATCATCGCTGACCACGGCCTTCGACAAGTGGCTCATCCACGCCCGCGATACGTCGGCCCAGGTCTCCGAGCTGTTCGGGCAGGGCATCAACGGCCTGAATGAGAACCTCACCAACCTGCTCACCGGCGATTACAGGCGCGGCGACTTCAAGCGCTATGGCCACTCGCTCTTCAAGTCGGCCACTGGCGATCTCCTGCAGCAGAGCGAAGGAAAAGTCCTCGGCGCGTTCGGCGTCCACACCGGCAAGCCGGATGGCTCGAAGGGCAATCCGTTCAGCGTGGTTGTCGTCTCCGGTATGCCTGCGGCGGGAGCTGCAAGCGGTGACCTGGCCAAGCTGCTTGGCGGAAGTGGTAACGATCAGAACCAGGGCGGCTTCAAAGGCTTCCTGAACTCGGTTATCGGCACAGCGTCCATGTTCTTCGGCGGCGGCCATGCCATCGGTGGAGATCTCTCGGTAGGCCATGTCTACCAGATCAACGAGAACGGTCAGGAACTCTTCGCTCCGTCTGTCAACGGACGCATGATTCCGCACGGTCAGTCAGGCCCTGGCGGGGGTGGGCCGGTGTACTACAACGTCCAGGTGGCGAACGGCGTCACGCCGGAGCAGATGGACATGCACGTCCGCGCGGCCCTGCAGGAGTATCACCCGCACGTTGTCCGTGCCTCCGTGCAGGCGGTCCATGACCACAACATGCGTATCCCGCCCTCCCAACGATAAACCTACGCAGCCCAGGAGCTGACGAATGCCAGCAGGTTATACCACTGTGTCCGCAAGCTACTTGCAGGATGCCACGGGAACTCTCATCGCCAGCGCGACGATATTTTTCCTTCCCGTCAGTAACAACAGCAACAGGCTGTCCTTTCGCGCCGGTGGCGCGCAGGGGCAGGCCGTCGCCGAAGAGGTGTCGGCCACTGTGACCGACGGTGTCTTTTCCATCACGCTTGCAGATCCCAACCTCACATCACCGAAGTTCATCGGCTATCGCGTTCGCTTGCGTGACAACGTGACGGGACGCTGCCTGCCAATGATCGGCTATGAGTGCGTGCAGTGGCCGAGCGGCACCGCTTTCAACTTCGATACATACATTCCCGACCTGCAAGATCAGGTCACAGTCCAGTATGGACCCCAAGGACCTCCGGGAGCTGCCGGCGGTGGCTCCATGGTTCCCGGCACCGTAGCCGGCACCATCGACGGGAATAACGTCACTTTCACTCTCACACCCAACGGCTACACAGTCACAGAGACCATCACGCTCACCACGCCTCCACAGCCAGCCTCCGCGGCGAATGGCAACGTGCCGGACCGGCTCTCGGCCGATGTCCTCATCACAACGCCGGAGTCCGGCTCTCCGTCGATCGCTTATCAGGTCATCTACCTCAATCGTCTGCGCCTTGAACCCGGCGTGGACTACTCAGTCAGCTAACACAGGGGTCTTCATGTTCCAGCGTTTCACTCTTGCGATCGTCTTTCTGTTCGCGTTCGCCGGCTCCGCAGCCGCCCAGGTCAGTCTCAGTTCCAACGTGCGCGGCATCCTGCCACAGGGGAATGGTGGAACCGGGACAAATGCGTCCGCGGCGCCCGATCAGGTCGTGATCTCGACAGGCCAGGGCCAAGGCTCCTGGTCCTCGATCGCGAACTGCGCCGCCGGCTCGGGCTACCGCATCCTGTACTCAACCACGTCGCACTCGTTCATCTGCACGCAGCTCTCCCTGGCGGACCTCGTAGCTGCCATCGGAAACGTCCAACCCGGGTATGTCCTGCAGGGCCCCACTTCGGGCACAGCGAGCGGCCCCGTAAGTTTTGCGTCGCTGACTCTTTCCTCCTAAAAATGGAGAAATTAAAGATTTATCTCTCTCATTTTGGGTGATTTGTTCAAAGGTTCTCCCGTGAATTTCTCCGCGATTTCTTAACCATTTTTGATGCTGTTTGTTCCAGGATTGAGATAATTCTATTATCTCCATCTTTTGTTTAATTATCCTAGCCTAAAAATGCTTGATTATCACTGCGCACTCTGGGGAGAAAAGGTAGAAGAAATCGCTCCGGTGGCCGAATGGAGCTCCGCTTCTTGGAAGAGGAGGAGAACTCGTAGAAGAAGGTCTCAGTCGAATCCGCCTCCAGATCTTCAAAGGGGCTGACGTGGCAACTACTGCACTCCGCCTCTGGAAGCTGGACAGGAACCTTCTGCGCAGTCGGAGGAGATAGCCTCTCCCGGACAGCCACGAGCTCAGAACGGGACTAGACGACTGCCGTTGCGAAGATGACTCGAAGACGCTTCCAGAGGTAGCTCTTGTGTTTCCTGAAACATCCGGATGGCGTCGCATCTTCCTCTGCAGTCTTCAGGTTCTCTGCTACCTCCGAACTAAAAATTGTAGGTTGAAGGAGTGTCCTGGAGTCTCAGAACTCAATGGTTCACTCTCCACGGGATTCTGCAGCTTATACTGGGGAAAAACCAGTATGCATCGTAAAACACAATTCAAGACCCACGAAAGCACTCTGAAAGCTCTTCGATTCTGATCCGAAGGATCCAAGATATTACAGCCTCCCCTCCTGTAAGAAATTCCATCCTTGAAATTTAAGGAGCTAACAAGGGAACAGGGAAGAACAACCCCAAATGCTGACCACAAACACCAAGCACCAACCAAACCTCAAACACGAACCACAAAAACATGATAACATGATTCTCAAAAACACAACGTAAAGGAACATTGCCAGACCATGATCACAGGCAAGATCATCATGCTTTGGATCTCAAGGCACACCGATCCACAGAATGAGCATGGCACACAAAGGAACACAAGTCTGGCACCTCCAAAATATGGCATCATTGCTATCGTCTCACAAAACATGGAGACACCACCCCTGCCACAAAAACAGCCACCGATAACAGATACTCGACAGACAAGAGAAGCATCAGCTCTACGCGAAGAAGACAAACATCTTAACTAACAGCTCCACCCATCGGCTTCCGCGTTATAACAACAAGCGAAACTGGCATGCAGAATGCCAATGATAGCACCAGACCACAAACACAATCAAGTCAATCCTCACTCAGACATTAAAGCTGATTCGAGTTGCATGCTAACTCTACCACGGTAGAAGAGTACAACACAACCAACCGATAAGATCACGGTCCACACAATGCCGAACTCAGACTCACAGGGAACTCCTCCCATGCTGACCACAAACAAGAACCCAAGCTCAACAACACTTGCAAACCCTTGGCTCCGTTCTTAACAGAGAACGACAGGACACAACTGCAAGCTGGGTCGCATCAGGGCACAATCACAGCTGACCACACGGCTAAAAAGGGACTAGCCACACATAACTTACCAACAAGGACCCACAAGCAACACAGAGAAAGGGTACTCAATCAGCATATCTGTCGACATATTTCCCCAATTCTCAAACATGCCAGTGCCTACAACCACAGTGCCTCAAGCAACGACACTGCAACCAACAACATCAAGGCACACAGAGCCAAGATGAACTCACACCAAGGAAACAATCCTATCGACTCATCAGAATCTTCCAACCTCGATCCATGACCCATGGGTGATAAGTCTGTACGCTTCCGCTGTGCACTCAACACAACACACATAGGCAAAATAGACAACTCAACATCTACAACTCAACACCCTTCCCAGCACCATCGCAAGTCACAAAACTATAAGGTACCACGCCTCGAGTACCGATCCTACTAACAACTGATCACAAGTCGTCATAGCGAAAACCATCATGCTAAGACCCATAGCACAAGCCACAAGGAACACCATTCTCAACTTATCCTCGTGTCCTGAAATAATTACTAAACCTTCACAGCACAACAGCTGCCAAACACGGCACGCCGAACACGGTGCACAATGGCCCCCAACTCACAAACTGGGTCCAAAGCTAGGCCACTGCTGAAAAAAAGTAGATCAGGTTCAGAACTAACACAGTCCACACATAAGCGGACACAGGACAAAGGCCTTACCAAGATAGCACTTCCAAGGTTCAACTCAGAATGACGGCACAAGACAAGATGAGAAAGATCAACCTCATCTAATAACAGCTCACCCGGAAGGAAAGCCTATGTTTGCCCGAGCACTCTCTCAATGAGACATCCAAATAACCACCTCAAAGCACAACCTTAACAACTCAGGGGATGACTAAACCTCAGGCTGGCATGGCCAAAATGACATAATCTCCTCCGAAGAACATGCACGGCCATAACACCAACGACAATCCCCATCAGCCACCTGAACATGTAATGGAAAAACGCAAATGCTCCACCACAGATTCCCACCTATTAGCAAACTCTATCCAGCGCAGCATGACCGAGACCAACACCACAGCAAAAAGAACACTCTCCGTCACATCCTGATGAGAGCAAAAACCACCATGCACAGTGCCAACACAACAAAGGCAAGCACTCACGCGAAAAGTAAAGCGATATAGAAAACACAAAACCTATGCCAGCTGCTGACTGTACTGGACTGTATGGACTCTGAGCACTATAATATCTCGAATTCCATATACTTTAACAACTAGCTCAAAAACAACTGAAGCTAGCTCTGATACCACTTGTGACGACCCAGAATCTGGGCTCGGGTAAACCCAAAATCACTTGGATCCTGCGAGGCCTCCCAAGAGCGGAAAAGCTCCAAAGGGATAAAAGGAGTGTGTAAGTACATTGAACTTCCAGATAAAGCAGTAAACAATTCTATATTATGATGGAATAAATTCTCAGAAAATAGGACAAAATTACTCTAACATGTAAACATGCACAGAAAATGAGAAAAATGGCGTCGGACCATAGCGAATGTGGTACCGGCGGGTTCCTATCGAGGAGAGGATTCCATCTCCCTATCTATTGCGCGACGAGGACGCAGATCCAGAGCCGAACCGCCATCGAAAGCCACGCCGTCCTCACGTCCGCCCACCCCTCCACGTACCGGGGATGGAGACGAAGCTTACGCCCACGCGATCCTCGTGTCGAACCCGTCCCGTCGGTACCTCTCGTGCCTCGCCACATCGAGCCCCACAAAATGTTGCAACAAATATAACAGGTTTTTTTTCCTTCTCGCAATCTCATCCATGTGATCAATGCCGAGCAAGTGACACCACTGTAGAGGGGAAAGGAGGAAGGTCGGACCTGCCACTACGAATTCTTCACAGTAATGTTTCGAGTAAAATTTAAGCTAATCGACACCTTGATATCCTCTCCATGAGCTGAGCCCCCATGCAGGGAGTCCATCAAGCTTAAGTCACCACATCCCCGTTGCTTCCCACTGCAGCAGCCTCCGAAATCCTTCCCCCCAAAAAAAAGAAAAAAAAAGACAGGCAACAAATAAACAAGAGCGAAAAAGTCCATGTTACGCTGTTCGTTCCCCATGGGGCTTTGGCGACTGGTTATAGGGTGAAGCATGGGCCCCAGCGGAGAGGCTCCTCAGAGGCTGCTGTCCATTCCGTGGAAAAGAAGATTGAGACTTCAAGCCATTTCTTGGGAACGAAGTTTGAGACTTCAAACTATTTGAGTTGCTAAGGTGCGCTGCCGTCCGTTCCGCTTGCATGCTCTGGAAGAAGTAGGTAGAACTCGCCATGTCTTTCAGGTTAAGCAGCGGCTTCAGTGCCTCGACCACTTCACTCATTAGAGGTCTAGCCTTGGGGTCCCGGCTGAGGCAGTGATGAGCAAGCTGCGCCGCCTTCTGGGCACCTTTGATGGAGAAATTACCCTCCAACCGAGGATCTATGAGCCGATAAAACCGCCGCCTCTCTCCAAGATGTGGCCGGGCCCATTCTACCAGGTTGTGCTCCCCATTGGGCCGGTTCTTGTCCATGGATCTTCTTCCTGTCAACATCTCAAGTAGGACCACTCCAAAGCTGTAGACGTCACTCTTAGACGTCAGATGCCCTGCAATGGGAGGCATGTCAGGGCAAGAACGGGAGAAAAAAAAAACGTCGCCGTTTAAAGGGAAAAACATGCTATTTTGAGGAACGGAAGTCTACCGTAGAATAACCAACATTGTGAATGTGCACACTTTGTCCCCCCGGTCAGAAATATGTCCATCTCATGTCCAAAACTCTCCAGAAGCAGACCATCTAACTTTCTAATATACGCATGATAGTACGTTATAGCAAAATGAAAACCCTACGGATCTCAACCTCTTTCCCAGGTTACGGAGTTCACACACCTTGATCACAATAGGTCATCATATCAACTAAATAATCAACATGTCGTTGCATGTTTATGGCTAAATCAGAAATACAAGAGATCAAGGACTATATCTATGAAGGAAACAAGTAGAGGTGTCTAACACATCAATCTGGAATTAGTTAGGATTGCAAGTATCATATCTCACGAAGATCAAAGATCTCCTGCATTCTTTTCATGCATGAATGGTACATATAATGAGGAAAAAAATGGCAAAGCGTTTGAACTACAGGGCATCTAAGCCGAAGAGCATTTTCAAGTGGACCAAAATACTAAACCTCTGCATATGAAGGACATCGAAGAGGGAAATCAAAATAGGAAAACCATCATCAACAACTAAAAGAATTAAAATATATTCACTCTGCGAGGTGGACCAATAAATACCTGAATTGATTCTACATGTGGAAATATAATGTTCTTATACTTAAATAATAGAGGGAAATGCTAGAAAAAGACCAACCAAAATAGAGGTACTGCAAATACAGAAACATAATATGAACATGTTCTCATGTCTTGCATGATATAATCTGCATTTAGAATCAGCTAAAAAATAAATAAATAATATAGTTTCAAAGTCCATGATCTTACTAACTGCCTCCGTGTACAATGCTAATAGCTAAATCAAGGCTAAAGACAGAATTCACTTTAACCAACATGATCAGTCAACATAAGACTCTGATCAGATACTAATTTAAGATAAATAATTTATTAAAGTTAAAAAGAAGATCACAAAGAAAATAGCTACTGACTCACCGGTCATTACATACTCAGGGGCTGCATAGCCATATGTTCCCATCACTCGGGTAGAAACATGAGTCTTATCTCCTTCAGGACCATCCTTAGCAAGCCCAAAGTCAGAGAGTTTGGCTTTGTAATCCTGACAAGGCACATTACAGGGAATATATCAGCACAGAAAATGGAGATCAGGAACATAATATACAAGTAGTACAAGTGCGTACCGCATCTAACAGAATGTTAGATGTTTTAAAATCACGATATATAACTGGTCTTTCAGCTTCTTCATGGAGAAATGCAAGCCCCTTCGCTGCACCAAGTGCAATTTTCATTCTGATGGACCACGGAAGAGGCAGGGACCCTTCTGCACATAACATGGTCATAACCAAAGAACATTAAAATAATGATGAGGCAGATCATGCACAGAATGAAGACATCATTTTAGATATGTATGTTAAGAAATGTCCAAATTAGACATGGATAAATATTTAAACAACTGCCATCATCTGTAGAGCCTCGGTGAGCTGCATGACCATGGTATGTACCCCCCAATACGTGAGGGAGGGATCGGCAAACATCATGTCCCGTAATGTTAGTAGGGTCTGGCAGACTGGCAACTCTGAAGCAGCATGACCTATTGAAGGTACGACTAGTGGAGTGAATTCAACAACGCTGTCCACAGCTGCCCACAACTCTATGTCCACCGCAGCCGATGAAGAGGGAGAGTTCAAGCCAAGCTGTTGTATCCTTCAGCCTCAGAAGATAGCTCCTGGCCAACCACTGCCAAGGGAGAAGGCAAGGCCATGGCGGGATCACTTGACGTCATTATCATGAGAGGCTGTCCCACCTCCACAGTCGAGATAAAGTCAGGGTCTGCTGCTGCCGCCTGCACTGCCAAAGCTGGGGCCACCGCCTCGACTGAAGAATGAACTGCCACAGGGACTGAGTAGGACGCCACAGCTGGCGAACATG
The DNA here is from genome assembly GCA_024336825.1 of Amorphophallus titanum. Lineage (NCBI taxonomy): Eukaryota > Viridiplantae > Streptophyta > Magnoliopsida > Alismatales > Araceae > Amorphophallus > Amorphophallus titanum. The sequence goes on from JANBPO010009603.1 coordinate 29,511,013, forward strand.
TGCCCATCTCCAACTCCTCAGCAGGGCACGGATCCACTGTCACTTCGCAGGTTGGCAAGGCAAGAGTCTTGATCTCGGATGGAGGAGGAGCGACGAGTGAAGCTGGACCAGACACCACCCCTGAGGGACCTACGGCCCTTTCTGCTTGGGATTCCCCCGGGGGTATGGTGTTGCCTTCCAATATCTTCCACAAGAGCTGAGTCTCCTCAGGTGTAGCAAGCTTCTGGAGAGGCGGAAGAGGGACCGTGAGCCGCGGGCTGGCCCCCGATCACAGAAGGGATATCAATGGCTCCGTGTCTGATCCCATAAGAGACGTCAACCTTTTCACTGCAGCTAGACTTAAAGGCGCCCTCCATTTGGAAATAGCCTTGCGGGCCTGAGTGGCAAGTACTTCCGAGAGCACTACCATTTCCTGAACATGCAAAGCAGGGTTAGTTACCCACCACATGAGGCAAACTTCTGAATTTTAAAGAAAAAAAGGAAGGGGCTCAGACGTCCCCATGCTTACCTCAGCCATCGACACTATGCTGCTCTCTGGTGTCATCTCTCCCTCTTCCAGGGGTTCGGCCACTAGCGCATAAACCTCCACGATCGCTTGGGAGGCATGATCCTATCAGGTCCAGAGTAAATCAGCGATCCTGAGGAAGCTCCAAGAAGGGAAGGCCTATACTTACAGCTATTTCCGCCTCCCCATGCTGTGGTGCCCCGATTTTTGGTGCAGGGATGTCTGAAGTTTTCGAGGTTGCTTCCTACTGTAAAACCTCGATTAGGGATGCGAGCTTGCCCAAACCCGTGGTGGCCCCCTCTTGGAGAGTGGCTCGAGCACCTGGAATATGTATCTTCAAAGTCTTCAGGGGGGCTCGCTCCTGGAATTCAAAAATAACTACAATAGAAGTTAGTGGATAGCCTCAAAAGGAGCCTGCATAAGCAAATCCACACTTGTGAGCACCTTACTACCAGGCTCAGAGAGGCAGGCAATAGCGGGGCCTTCAAAGCCAGCGCGGGAGGCTCGGACTCCCGTGACATGCCCTCATTCGGAGATGCCTCGTCAGAAGAATAATTATAGTCAACCTTTTCACCTGATGAGGATTTGGTCAGGGTAGGCACTTCTTTCACCGGAGAAGAGGTCTCCACCTCGAGGTCTGCGGCTGGCATGCCCTCGCGCGGGCTCGGCAACGATGATCTTCCAGGCCTTGGCCCCTTCCTCACATATGTATGCCTCTCCAGATGAACCTCGTGGAGCATCACAGCCTCGGTAGTCGCCACGTCGATGCCTGCCAGACAAAGAGCGATTTAGATTAAATGGGGCCTATGGGCTCATGAAAGATGATGAAAATTAACTGAGCTAATGAAGATAAGTACCCCCTCTGATGTCCGCAGCAGGGGGTGGTTCATCTGAGGGCTTTCTGACCGGTGGCGTTGCCTTGGGGCCCCTGGCTTTGCCCACGCCAAGAGTGGAGACAGAGACATGCCCTTCCACGGCGACTGAAACAAAAGACACCTGAATAAGGCTCTCTCCCTTAAGGTGCGAATGAATCCTGACGAGTTGCAAGAGACAGCGGAATCTAACCTGTAGGCTGGCTCGATTCAACCTGAGCTGCGGCAAACTCCTTGAAGGATGGGATCGAGGGCATTGGAGGGACGATCGTGGAGGCAGAAGCAGCCTCCGTCCTCCTCTGCTTCACTTTTTGCTGCCTGGCCGCCTGGGTGGCAGCCAACGCCTTCTTCACCGGTGACTTTGCCTGAGGCTTCTCCTTGGCCATGGGCGCTGGAGGCAGAGGAGGAATTAGTTCCGCTGTGACCACGGCCTCACCCGCTTCAGGGATAGGTACGGGTGCTGGCTCCTCCACGATGGCAGAAAAAAAAGAAGCACTTATGTGTAAGGGCCTTGTCCCGAGATACAAATGAGTCTCAAAGGACATCGATGGTTAAGAGGTCTAACCTGTGGGTTGGCTTGGTTTGGCTCGGATGATAGGAAACTCCTCGAAAGACGGGATCGAAGGTACCAGAGGGACAGTCATAGAAGTTGAAGCCATCTCTACTGTCCTATGCTTTGCCTCCCGCCGCCTGGCTACCTTCACAGCATCCAATGATTTCTTAACGAGCGATTTTGCCTGAGACCTTTTCTTGGCCGGAGGCAAAAGAGTTGTAGTCGGAGCCGATGCTGCTGCCTCGAAATAAGGAGGCTTCTACGCAAGCCAAAGAAGGTTCCGGTAGGCCGCCACTTTAGTGCCATTGGGGTGATTTGTTAAAGAGAAAGAGGAGAGAGAAGAAGAAGGAAAAAGAGATCCAATTAGCATCCGGTACCCTTAGAAGGTCACAGCAATGAAGGGCGACGACAAAAGAAAGGTGAAGCATTAATACCGTGAGGGCCAGTGTACAACCGAAGCATTATCAGCTAGTAGCTCAGAGAGGGTTCTCGGTCCCGGCGTGCCGCCTCCTCGACTAGCCAGCACACGTCCCTGATCTTCTGGCAATGGTCGGCGAGAATGACCAAGTCTGCGTGCTTCTTGAAGGCTAGGTGGCAGAAAAGGTTGAAGTGATCCATGCCCCACCCGTCGGCGTAATAATATGAGACCTGCAGACGCATGTCCAGGATGGCGGCCGTCGGGTCATCCACCTTTAGCCCGTGTGAGCGACGCAGGACATATAGCCACGTGGTGTCCTTGTAGTTCTCGGGCTTCCACTCCTCCCTCCTCACGAATGTGTGATAGGGGCATATTGGGTCCGTTTCTAGACACTAGCTCTTGGCAGGAGTGCCTTCTTTTTCTATGGGGAGTGGGTAGTTGATAAGCTCTAAGCGATCTCCCCCGATGTGGCATAGCTCCCTCAGGGTCTTCTTGAAGTCATCTTTTGCTATCGAAGGCAGCTTGACCTGTAGTGCCGGTTTAGCCTCCTGAGCTTCCTAGCACACTGCTAGATATATCACCACCTCCTTCTCCTTCTTGTGCTTGAGCCGAAGGAGGTGCTCCGGGTCAATGTCGAGCACGGGCACTGATTGCTTGCTCAGGAACTTCCTCTCTGCTCCATCCCAGCAATCGGTTCGGCACAACTGATAAAATCCCGTCCAGGCATTCCACCACTTTACGTATTCCATAGTCACCCGCAGAACTCGGCCAGGAGCCGGCACCCGAAAGGTCGCAGTGTCCTCTCGATGGAAGAAGTCCCACCAGGTTCTGGCATGTTCAGCAGTCAGGCCCCCTCGGAGGTTTCGTACGGGCAAGCCAAATTGTGCACTGTATACTAGGATATGTTGATCATATCCGAAGTTCCGCCCGAAGAGGAAGGAGTAATATGGCTCCAGCAATAAGGTGTCCCCCTTCCTGAAGACTAGCACACTCGGGCGGATGCACAATGCCCAATCTCGGAGCTCCGGCTCTAACAATTGGTGGACTACAGTTTGGTAGCTGATCGGGTGAGTATATCTTTCCACCTGGTCATCCCGGCTCTCTCTTGTTATTCACCAGGGGACTTGAATGGGCAGCTAGCGTCCAAAAATGAATGGTGCCCGCCGCATCCTAGGGGACTGTCATCAACCGGCCTCGGATATTGTATAACTAGAGGGACATTGAGCCCGACTCTACACTTGTGAATTCCAGTATTCACGAAAATAATCCCCAAGCCTGGATGGTGCGCGGAGCATACTTGGGGAATAGTGAACAGACCCACGCGTTGAAGAAGTGTAGTGGGATGATATACCGGGCTTGCCATGAAAACTGATGTGCGCTGACTTCCCCGATAGTCTTGTATATCAAGCAGAGGATAGCCGGGCACAAAGACAGCTTGATCCCCCACACCATCTGGCAGGCCGGGTAGATCGCATCGGGACGGATGATGGTCTCATCTCTGTATAGCAGGGCAAAAGAACACAGCCAATATGTCAAATAGACTACATAATGTGTCATTGGATCGAGCCCCGCCGGGTTGGCATCGCTCTGACGTCCTCTAGAGGGGATCTTCACCTCGGCCTTGGCCTTGCTGCGCTTCTTCCGGCTCGTAGCGGTACCGATGCAGGGAAAGTCCTCATACTACTTCAGCCCATCAAAAAAGTACTTCAGCCACAGGGCCATACGGACCCTCTTCTGATCTCCACGAGGAGGCTACTTCCCGCCATGAGCCAGCTGATATAATTCTCGGTATGCCTTCACGAGGTACCGGTAGGAGTATCCAAGTGAATAGAAGCCATCCCCGTTAGTCTCGTCTTTGATAAGATCGGGGAGGCACACTTCTTTGTAGGGCTCCCCGTCAACAGGCAACCCACTCAGCTGATGGAGGCTCCACAAATCCAATGAGGTCTCACCTTCTACTGTGTAGAAAGTGTTCATCTCCATATTAAAGACCTCAACATCCCGCAGTAGAGGCCCTTGGGTATGGGATAGCTATACCGGGAGGTGAAGACACTGTGATAGATGCCAACCCGAACAAGTATCGGAGCATTGTTGAATAGGACGTGCTCCATAAATTCCACCGCCCCCTCTCGGAAGGTGTGCACGTCTTGGACCTTGATCTCCGCAAACCAACCCAGGGACAACTCGTGCTTGAAGTGGATGACTAGACAATCTAATAGAAAAGGCTCCTCCCTATACCCTCATTTCAGTGGAGCTAACAATAGGCCAAAGCGGTGCTGCTCACCCTGGACCCATCCGGCAGCCGTGTCCCACCGAGCTGGAGTGAAGTTGGGAGCTCGCACCAACTTATCTTCCGTCGGCAGCACTGCATCGATCCCCAATATGGGCTTCCACTCTCTTGTTTCCCCCACCAGGTACATGGGGATGCTCCTGGGGACGTTGTACAGTAAGCTGTCCTGTGACTGTAGAATGGCGTGCTTGACGTCCCTCACAGCTTGGAGGTCCCACCTCTCCCAAGAACGGAAATGCTTCAGGAAATAAATGAGATGCTTGTCCTTCGGGTAGTCCTTCCTGTAATCTCTGGCCTGATCAAAGGAGAGTCCACTCTCAGTCCGGACAACCCGATGGAACTCCATAGTCTCAGTCTTAGAGCCTGATGACTCGGCCAAGGCAGCCCCCTCGGCGTGCTTGCGATCCAAATCTTCAATGTTGAGCCATGTGACCGCTGGCACAACGGGCAGGGGAGCAGACCCGGTGTTGGTTGTAGCAGGAGCCAAAGAACCACTAGGAGCAGCCATCTATCTGCAAGATGCAAGAAATTCGGAGTCAGAGTAAGCCGCAAGCGAAGGGAAAGGAAGAAAACTATAAGGGGTTACACTACAGTCGAAATGAACAAGACATTGATAAATATCTCTCAACCTTTATCCAATACCATGGTTGCTCGAGTTTGTGTGGAGTTGGATGTTTCGAAGACTCCTCCCTCTAGGCTCTGGATTGGTTTTCCAAGTGGAGGTGCATGGCAGGATATTATCTACCAGGAGCTCCCAGCTTTCTGCTTTGTTTGTTCCTATCTTGGTCACAATAAGGATGGGTGCAAAGGGAAGAGGATTACATCTTGATGGCCTAATCGACAAGACCCTGCCCCTGATCATTTACTCTCTAAGCCCAAAGCCATCTAGCAGCCAGCTGCAGCAAAAAAAGATGCTTTTGTTAGTGCCACTCCTTCTGTGGATCCTCTACACATCAACTCAGGTCAGACTCCAGGTTTAGGTGATCCTGTTCGATTGGAACAGGTAACACCAATTGAGTCTACTTTGGGTAATCGGGATAAGCAGAAATGTTGTATCCCGTTGGGAGACTCTGAAGTGAGAGGCGATGGAGTAGGTGTTCCTAGTGATTCTTTGGAAGGAGCTTCACCTGTTTTTAATCCACCCCTGCCTTCATCGGGGAATGGGGGACAAGTGGCATTTTTGTCACCATCAAAGACTCTCAGACTTAATCAGGATAATTCTTTGATAGCTATTTTCAATTTGACTGATAAGGATGATGTGGTTAATCCTTTAGAGCTCCCTTCAACCCAAATTGCTACTTCTTTGGGCGCTAGTGCTCTTGTTCCTGAGCTCAAAATTGTGGACTCTTATCCCTCCCTAGCGGAGCAAAACTTAATACAGTCTCACATATGGCCTCTCAACAGCTAGCAGACATTGTAGGTCGAAGACAGGAAATAGCTAACTCTACAGCAATTGACAATGTAAGGACATTAATCATTGAGCGATCGGGAATCATCACTAGATCCATGACCAGGTCTGGATCAATGGGTAACATTCCTAAAATTCAATATCCATTTTGAATTATATCATTTGGAATATTAGAGGCATAGGAAATGATGTTTCTATTGGTCGTGTGAAATTTTTTATCAAAACTTATAACATCGATTGCATTGTTCTACTGGAACCAAAAGTTAATATATGCAAGATGGAGGGACTTTGTAGAAAGCTGGGTATGTCTAAACCTATTACTAATGAGGATGATATGGCGCATATCTGGGTGCTATGGAAGGATCCGTTGGATATTTCAGTTGTTTGTTGTGATAATCAACAGATCACTCTCCTACAGGCTAACACTACTCTTTCTAAGTTTCACATTTCTCGTGTATGCTAAGTGTTCTATTCCTGAGAGAAAGCTTCTATGGGCCTCTCTTATTAATGTCCATTCTCAGATATCTGGACCTTGGTTAGTGGCAGGAGATTTTAACTACATTGTGACTATTGATGAGAAGCTAGGTGGTAATCCTCCTAACCTAACAGCCATGTCTAACTTTAAAGAGTGTATATCAGAGTGTGCACTGATTGATGCTGGATTTACTGGTTCAAATTTCACTTGGCACAATAATCCGACTGGGTGCAGTGGTATCTGGGCTAGATTGGATAGGGTCCTTATTAATGCTGCTTGGTTGACCTTATCACCTGTTTCTGTGGAGCACTTATCTAGGGAAGCTTCAGATCATGCACCATTGCTTGTCAAGTTGTTCCCTAAGGACAAATTCAAGAGCAGATTCTATTTTCAAAAGATGTGGACTTACCATACTAAATTTCTGGAGGATGTTAAAAATTGTTGGATCACTAGTCCAATAGCATCTTCTCCCACTACTACTCTTTATCTCAAACTTAAGTATTTGAGGAACATGCTTCGAGTATGGAACAGATAGACATTTGGCAATGTTCATTCAAATCTGGTAGAGGCTGAAGATGCGGTAATCAAGGCAAAGTACTCTTATGATCTTCAGCAAGCGGTGACTAATTCAGTTGCTCTGGATGAGGCTAAAACTATTCTCTCTAAAAGATTGATTCAGTAGGAATGCTTCTGGAGAAAAAAATCCAAGATCCGATGGCTGCTTGAGGGGGATAGAAACACCAAGTTTTTTCATTCTACTACCATGGCAAATAGACACAAACATGTTATATCTCAGTTAAGAAATTCTGCTGTTTTGATTACTTCGGATCATGAAGAAATGAAATCCATTGCCATCTCTCATTTCCAACAAGCTTTTACTTCACAAGACCACTACATAGATGATCATTCTCTGGACTCCATACCTCGGTTGGTGAATCAGAATGACAATGAAATATTATGCTCTGTCCCCTCTGAATCAGAAGTTCAAGATGCTGTCTTTAAGCTCTGGTCTATGTTGCGAAAGTATGTTTATGACCCCACTCATATCAATTAGCATGCGGATCTGGAGTGGAAAGAAGATTTGACCTATGAAGAAAGACCCATCAAGATTTTGGACCACAAGTAGCAACAACTCAGGAATCGTTCCATACCTATGGTCAAGATTCAGTGGAGCTGACATGGGATTGAAGAAGCTACTTGGGAATCTGAAGATGCTATTCGGAAGTAATATCTAGATTTATTTTAAAGGTCAGTTATCTTACTCCCCATTTCAATAGAGTGCAGTAAATTTGGAGGACCAAATTCCTTAAAGTGGGGGAGAGTGTAGCATCCCGGTATAGTATTAAATAAAATTAACAAGAAATTTAATAAGAAATTCTACGAAAAATACAATACGTAAAATTTCAACCAATCTATAAAAATCTATAAAAATTATAATCGTATTAAGGAGATCCAACTTCGCAGGCTATAGGGGGGCAGCGCCCCGCCCCGAACCAATTTTCTAAGATTTTTTTCATATCTTCTATGCCTTGATTTCTGGGTGGCCAAGGTGCTGGCCACTCTCAACCCAGAGCAGCCAGACACCTGGCTGCCCAGCCCATTTGAGGGCAGCTAGGAACCTGGCCGCCCACCTTCGTAGGTGGCCAAATAGTTGGCCGCCTAGTCTTCAAGGAGGCCAGACTGTTGGCCGCCCTCACCCTCAAGAAGGCCACCGATCTGGCCGCCCAGCTCCTTGGATGGCTAGAACCTTGGCCACCTCTTGTCAAATGTCCGTCAACCCCACGATCTGCCCACTCCGGGCATGTCCTCCGAAATCGCTCCCACTCCGGGAGGTTTGAGACTCATGTAGCCTCACACACACTCTATTTTTAAATTTTTTTGGAGGGAAATCCCCCGACAGACAAAACCCATTCCGAAGCATTCTCTTCGGGGGGGACACTTCAGGGGGGTTGGTTGGACACTCCGTGAGAAGGGGTTGGAGATCTTTTGGGAGGAGGAGAGGCCACTAGTCCAGAGCCTAGAGAGAGAGCTGAAAGGATGAGAGCATCTTCCCGACCTTCCCTTAGTAGCAGAACCCATCGTTGGAGAGCACCGCCGCAGACGAGCCCCAGCTGCAGGGGGGCGACCATCGACATGGCCGCCCACCACCCTTGAACGGCCACAAACTTGGCCGCCCTCTGCATGGTCGACGGGAAAACCCCGTCTTTCTTCTTCTATCCCTTATCTTGCTGCGTTTTACTCCATTTCACTGCATTACATGCATGTTAGACTTGCCTAGATCTCTTTTTCTAAAAGAGATTTTCCAATCCAAAATATAGGAAAGGCGGATGGTTGAAAGTCTCGACCATCCCCCTTCTCGCCCCCTTTCCTGGTACGATTGACTCCATTTGCATGTTTCCTTTACTTCTATGAACATTTACTGCACTTTCTCAGTCTAATGGTCCTTTTATTTGCTGGTTAATTTGCAGGAACTTCATCATCGACTCGCAGAGCTCCTTGTTCTTGGCCGACCGAGAGCGAGGACAGGGACCCACATTCTCCCATTCCTAAGGCGTTCACGATCATCCTACTCTTGTGAGGCTCAGACATAGGTCTCTAGTGATCACACTCATTTTTTCATTTCTAACCTGGGCACTGTAGGTAGCAGTAGCCCAAGTTCAAAGGGAGGCCATCACGACATTGCGCGACAGCGCGGAGCCTTCCGGCACCTACATAACCCCCTTCAATTCCATAGGAATTAACTAATTTTTCCTTTTCTCAGGCACCTTTTCTTGCAATGGCTCATCGTGCTAACTAGGAAGTAATGCAACAAACCATTGCGGGTCTCACCCGGGCCCTCTAGACCATGGCCCAGGCTGGTGCGAGGGCAGGCGTTGGTGATCTACACCGAAACTTCCAAAGTTTGAACCCTCCATGATTCTCTAGATCCTCTTACCCTGATGAAGCTGAGAGTTTGATAGATGAAATGGATCGAATCTTTAATGTCATGCAATGCTTGGACCGGGATAAGGTCCTTCTGGCCACCTTCCAACTTCACAAAGACACATGTATGTGGTGGAAAACAACTCGGCCCACAAAATATTCAGACCTATACGGAGATGATCCAATAGGCACATCTTTGCGAAAGGACCTTTGAGAAGGTCGAGAAATTTAGAGGTAGGAAAGAGGAGTCAAGCAGGAAGTTCGATCGATGAGACATGAAAGTAGAAAATTTCAGCATCATGGGGTCCTACAAGTCCTGTGATAGTAAGAAGAGGTCCTGAAGTGGGAAAGGTAATGGGAATGGCCAGAACAAGAAGGCCAAGGAGGAAGATAAGCAAGTCATGGAGGCTTGTTCATTTTGCAAGAAGTTTGGCCACTCGACCGAGGAATGCTAGAAGTGCCTTGGTGCTTGTCTACATTGTGGAAGCCAGGAGCATCGGATGCCCGAGTGCCCCCTCATGAAGGAGCAATCTTCTAGCAGTGGACGTAAGCGGCAAGCTCATCTTAATGCCGTGCTGGATGATGAAGTGCCCAAGGATGATGGGCTAATGGAAGGTACCGTTCAAATTTATCCGCATCCTACATTTGTGTTATTTGATACTGGTGCCTCTCACTCTTTTATATCTACTACCTTTGCAAAAACTTTGCTAATTTCACCGGTTCCTCTACCTTCGGACCTAGCTATCACTACACTGTTAGGTCCCGGTACTAAACTTACAACCCATTACGCAAATAGTGAGGTAACAATAAAATGTCATAATCTTCCCGCAATCCTCGTATGCCATGACATGGAAGGCTACGATGCTATCCTGGGTGTAGATTGACTTGTTGATCATTATACCGACATTAATTATCGCAATAGGAGAGTTTTATTCCATAAACCAGATCTCCCAAGATTTTATTTTCTCGGCATCAAGTATAGGAAGCACCTTACTCTCATCTCTTCTTTTCACGCTTGCAAGCTTATCACGCAAGGTTGTGAAACTTTTCTTACTTCTGTGGTCGTTATCGAGTCTAGGGAAATTGTTCTAGAAGAAATCCCCATTGTCCAAGAGTTTGCTAATGTCTTTCCATCCGAACTACCTGGTTTATCGCCCAAAAGAGAAGTAAACTTCTCTATTGAACTCATCCCTGGAGCGGCACCTGTTTCAATAGCTCCTTACAGGATGTCCCTCACGGAACTCCCGAACTATGTGGATGTCTTCTATCTTGGACTCCTTTGTGTCTTTTATCGTGTCAAAAGTAAGAAAAGATACACACCCTTTCCTTATTAACTTACTAGCTTGGAGAGCCGAAATAAGAGGTGGCTTGTTCCGACACTTAGGACTAGTATAGACAAGTTTCAAAAATTTCTTAAAAGTTACCTTGCCATCACGGCAATCAACAACCGCCTTGTGTGTGGATAGTCAATCGGCTCCTAGTATAACATCATAGTCCTTCATGTCCAGACATATTAGGTTGGCATGTAGATTTCTTCCTTTTACTAAGACTTCACAATTTTGGTAATGATGGGTAATATCGGCTTCATTTCCGAGAGGAGTCGAAATAACCAAGTTTATCCATTCTGGTTCCATAGGTAATGGGTCGGCAACCTTCTTGGAAATAAAAGAATGCGATGCACCAGCATCAAACAAGACATGTGTAGACTTGGAATAAATTTTTAGTGTACCTTCCACTAGTCTGCCTTCGTCTTGATCCACCTCCTTAACAGATTGGAGACGTGCATTTTTCTTTACCAGGTGCTTCTCGTCACCGGCTTGATCATTGAGCAGGGGACAGTCAGGAATCCGATGTTCACGGCTCCCACAATGGAGACAAGCTCTGAGTTTTCTCCAACATTCGTCGGCCTTGTGTCTGACCTTGTCACAATGTTTACACGCCACCTTGGAAGGCGTGACAGTGATGGAGAAGGGTTTATTGTTCTTCTTGACCTTCTTCTCTTGAGAGGATTCACCTCCATTGCTAGGCCTTTTCTTATTGAAAGTGGTCTTGAAGGTACCGAAACTTGTGACATGCTCCTTCTTATCTCTCCCACGAATCCTATCGGATAGCTCCGTGGCATCTTCTAGTAACTGGGCCCGCCGTACGATCTCCGAGTAGACTTGTATGTCCACTGGGGCCAGTTGTGTGATATATTGGGGCCTGAGACCATTGAGAAATCTTCTAGCTTTCATCTGCTCGGTACTTACTAAATGTTTAGCATACCAAGATAGTCTCGAGAATTGAGTCTTGTACTCGGCCACCGATAATGATTGTTGCTTGAGTGTGGTGAATTCGGCGGCCTTCTTCTCTTGGACTCGGTCAGAAAAATATTTATTGTTGAAATGTTCAATAAACTCCGCCCATGTAACCTGAGCCGGGTCTAAGGTAGCTTCGACCGACTCCCACCAACAACGGGCTTCTCTTTCTAGCGGGAATGTTGCTAATAGGACCTTCTCTTGGTCCGTGCACTACTAACTCAGAATATACATTTGGTCTCCCTTATCTAATGCTCAGTGTCATCTGGATCGGTTGAACCTATGAACTTAGGAGGATTCATGTTACGAAAACTTTGATGGAGATTTTCGGCTCCATGATGTGCACCTCCTTGTGCTACCTGTTGGAGTGCTTGTGTGAGACCTTGGACGGTCCTCTGCATATCACGCCATTGCACACGTTCTGCGGCCATGGTCCTACAATTACAATAACTATATTAATATGTGATTATTTCCAAAGGTTTTAGTCTCTAAGTTAACTCATCCCTTCGTTCTACCCAATCCCACCAGGTAAAAGCTTAAACCTATCCTTGGACTTGGGGTTCCTAGGAATTGAATATCCTAGGCTCTGATACCACAAAAATTGTCACGCCTCGAGCGTGGAAGAAACCTGGAGTGCGTGACGAGTTTATAATCGATCATGTCAATTAGAGCGTTAGTGTATTCGACACAAAGACAGTGTGTGTAAAAGTAAAGTTAACACAATCCTTTAATTCAATTACAATCTTAAAGTACTTCTATTACAACCACTTAATGAAAGTGCTAGGACTCAATAAGGGAAAAAGTACAATGAATGACTCCAGAAAATAGAAAGACAAAACAAGTTGACGCTTTGATAGATGAAATAGCTCTAATCTCTTCACTCTTGTCCATCCCCATCTGATTGAGTCTCGTCATCGGACTTACCTAAAAAGTAGGGAAAAATACTAGGTGAAAAAATACTCAGTATGAATTATATCTCAAGTGCTAGCTTACTTTAAGTAAATTACATGTTACATGAATGCAATATAGCTATGCATGTTCGCCTGAAACGACAATAGAGAGTGTATATCAAGAGATAGTTGAGTGAACTAGCATGTCTTTCAGGAACTCATGTCAATATCTATCAAGATGATCAAGCATGTATATTTATCATATCATGTCAAGAATTGGCTATCATGTTTCAAGCAAGTAAATAAATACCCTTTTCGGGTCATGCAAGTCATGTCAAGTCATGTTAAGCACGAGTCGTGGAATGTCATTTAGCAAGTCATGCACTTTGGTGCAATGCCACACCGCGATCAATCAACTCCCATGGGCACAAGTACTTTCTGGTGCTCCTCCCAGGACCAGATCGGGCCCTATATGCGCAGGCATTGGGTCATGTATTTTTGACATCCATTATAGTTATAGCCAATAAGAATTCTAAAGGAATAAGTATTTGCAGGATGATAAGGTAGATTCACAGAACTTTGCATTTCAAGGACAGAATTTATGAAGAGATGACTTATATAGAAATCTGAGACATGAGAAAACCTGAGAAATTACCGTCCATTATGGTCACCGTGATTTAGAATTCGCGTCCACTATGGTGGTCGCTTATTCTGGAAATAAGATATAGGCACGAAGAATTGGCGTCCGTGAACTCGGTCGCCATTCACGTTTCCAGGGCATACGGCAAGTCGAAAGGTGCCTGTCGTTGCGGCGGTACGACTACCAACGCCAGGAGACCGTTCGGAACCCGCACTCCCAAATAAGACAGGACACACGTGATGATTACCGACGTGGCGCCTTCCCCTATCAGAGGCGCCTTGCGAGCCAAGCAGGTCACCGGAACTACCGTCACTCGCAGTACAAGGAAATCGACTCCAGAAAACTCTCTCCTGATCGACTCTCATCCCCCTGCAGAGTGCTCGGTGACTCAGAGTAGGGGGAAAGTGAGGAGGATAAATCTGGTTGTGCCCAGTTACGGCCCAAGTTAACATCGGATTCTACAACGCATAAACACTACGGCCCAAGCGTAGTTATCACCGGAGGACTCTCTGATGACCGACCGTTACCCCCATGACGTCGGCCTTGACCCCATAACGGGTGAGCACATCCCATGAGCGCCGTAAGACTCACCCCGGGACCAGCCGACGTCGAGGTGATCGCCCTCCAATGGGAAACTCCCGCCACCATAGCGGGAAAGCGTTACTCCATTTCTTAGGCCCTTCCCTATTAAGGGATGAGGCTCCTTCCTCCAGGATAACCCCCTATAAAAGGGAGATCGACAGATAAGAGAGACACGATGAATCATTCTGTCAAAATTACTACTCGAGAGGATAGAGCTATTAACCCCGCTATGTTGAGAGAGGAAAGCGACGACAACTTACACTCAAAGGAGGCTTCCCGTCCGGTGACCTTACCACCCAGCGAGCACTCACTGAGTGAACGCTAGGAGCGGCGAGCACTCGCCTGGAGGATCTACTCGGCCCCCCATCCTCCTCCTACTACCTCTCTCCTTCTCTTTTATTTGCTCTTCTCTCTTCTTCATTAATCCTTTGCCGACTTAAGCATCAGAGGGTTGTACCCTGAGGTAACACCCGGGAGTCCTTCTGACACCCTTTGCTTCCTGGTGCTTGCAGGCCTCCACGGGTGTGAGATGACTTTTTCAACAATAAATAGAGAAGGTGGTACGTGACCTAGGAACTATTTTCCTGCCTCTACAACCTCATTTAAACATTCTCACATTAAGCTATAGTATAAATAACATACTACTCACTTAAACTTACGAATTACGCTTAACATACTCAAACAAATTAAATGGGCCACCTTATTGGGTTATGTTTATGGGAAATCTAATATACTCTTAAACTTCCTAAATTTAGAGTGTTACAAATCTCTCCTCTTTAATAAATTTCATCTTTTGAATTTACATTTTTTATTTTTAGATCATACTCATACTAATAACGTTAACTGTGACAACAATAATAAAATATGAGTGGTAGAATCCATACCACTCTCTGATTGGCTTGAAGCATCTACATGTCCTTTATAAGACAATATACTCTTGCTGGCGTCACCCCTCGTCTCTCTGCTCTCTTTACTTTCACTATTACAACCACTAAACAATTCTTAACAATGTGTCCAACATTGTCACATCGGAACTATTTACTCGATACCTTCAGACACACTCCTTCATGCCTTATGCCATAATTAGAGTGAATAGAGAAGAAAGAAATTTGATTCTACTTCTGATAAAGATTCTAAAATTGTTTATCCTCAAATTGCGACTTCCTCTTAAATAGTTCAGACACACTGTGAATTGGTACCTTCTCTTTCCTTTAGGCTTCTCGACATTGTTGAGTTCGATAAGCATTTTCTTCTACTACAGGCCGTGGTAATTGATACTACTAAGGTCTGTGGTACTAAAACTGTCACCCTCTCTCTTAGATAATCTCGTAGTCTATCTACAAATCTGTAAGGATCTAGGCCAGGATCATCAAAGTGACACAATGGAAACAAGAAATTCAAATTTTATCATGACGCCGTTGATCGCTCAGACGTGATTCCTGTTACCTAACTACATAGGAAAGATTTGATCTTTATCACTGCGATGCAAGGATAGCAACGAAGTAGAATAGTACCCTCATGGCGGTAATTAACTGTGCAAGTGTCTGGTCTCTAGCGGTATCCACATGGGAGTAGACGATGAAGTCCTCTCCACAGAACTCTCCTTGCATGATCTCCAAGGTCTCCTTCTAGTAGAATCTCAACACTTGAGCGGAAGGAGAGGAGAGGAGATTGTTAAGTCCCTTGGGGTGCAACCAGATTTAGAAGTGGGGGTTGAATAGATCCTCTTAAAACTATGACCCGATTAAAAACTTAGCTGGTTAAAACGATAGTCACTGCAATATAAATCTAATAGGGGACTTGACATAATGCACAGCGGATCTGATAGCAATAGCACAAGATAGAACGGTAGAACACAATGCACAGACAACTGAGGTCGACACTCTCAATTGATGAGGTCGACGCACCTTCAGCGGATCATAGCTATGTAGGGAGCTGAGGTCGACACTACTATGCAGTGAGGTCGACACACCTTCAGAGCCGGTTAAGAACTAAGTGAGATCTATTGCACAGGACAACAAGTGTAATGACCCAAGATCCGGATACTAGGAATACACGATACCATTCGAATCCTAGCCCGCCGCCCACGAGCTGGAGGGCTCAAAAGGGCTAAAAGGATAGGTGTGGTGTACACAGAAACAAGAAATAAAATAGGATAATTGATGCGGGACGGACCCACGGGACTCGAGACCGACTGGGACTCTAAGCAAGCTTGGGTACGTCCCACGCGAGGGAAGCGATCGGACGTGCGCGGTTGCGGCTCGGACCCTTTGTCCCTGTTGAGAAGTAAACTCACTTCTTGCCTTTGGCACTTAAGCCCCCGGCAAGTATGTCATGTGTAAACCTTGTCATCATCGGCAAGGTCCATGCACAAACTATTGGCTTCACTTTTTGGCCCTATCAACCCATAAACCCCCTTTATCCCTCGGCATTCGGCTTACACACATCAAAGCATGATCTCAGGAGAAGTTGCACCATGGTGGAGCGAACCCCTCGTACCTTCCTTGAAGGCATGAGCGCTCTCCTGCCTTAGCAGCTAACGTACCCTGAGCTAAATAAATTGGCGGCACTGACAAAAAAAAAGAGAGAAAGAAAAGAAGGCAAGATGTAGCTCAGCAGTGGATATGCAAAGTAGATAATGAAGAAATTTCTTTTGAATAAAAAGAAGAATACATAGTACTCAGGGCAATCCCCCGGGATACGTGAAAATTCACAAAAGGGGAAGGGAAGAACAAAAGAGCTACTATAATGAGCGATAGAAGATGTCCTCAAATTCCAAAATTCCTAGAGAGGGGTGTCAGATCAATTCCCATAGACGGGACTCCTCAGCTTGCAGCTGCATCAACTTCTCCTCAAGCGACGCGGCTTGCCCTTCTACCAGCTCCGCCTCTTCTATGCTCTGGACCTATAGCTGCTCAATCGACTCTAGCTCCGCTTTGGCCCGAGTGAGTTTGGCACGTAATTCAGCTATCTGAGCTTTCAAAGAAGTGCGGCATTGAGTGGAATCGTCGGCCGCATCCCGCATCTGTCGGGCAGTCCCCCTCAAAGACTCAATGACAGCTTGGCACTTTGCCTGTTCAAGTTTTATGGCCGGTAGCTGGTCCGCCAAACCATGGCCGATGAACTCCCTTCTATTTACATGCTTCAAAAGCAGAATTACTCCCTACGTCCAATCCTCCATGGGGCAGCCCAAAGCTAATAGTAGACAGGACAGGTGCTACACCAGATGCCTCAGTTGCACATAAGACAAGTCTTGGCAGGTCATCACGGTCTACCTCAGCATCTCCAGATATTGCCATACTAGATTGCTGGATGAGTGTAGACCAAGCGATGGCATATCAGGAAGGCGAAATTCTACGCGGCTGTCAACCGTGGCCCAAATATCATCATTCGGCTCTAAGGACGATGATAGTATGTCTTGCATAGCACTTGCACCAGGACCGACCCCCGTGATCAACGCGATAGAGGGACTGTTGACAATGATAATTTCCCTCCCAACCTCTAGCAAGGACGTCGTATCTTGAGTCTCAATAGTAGGGAGGGGTTGGTCACTAGCCTTGGCTTGACCGGCTTCCACCAATGCTGGTTCAGTGGTAAGAGCTAAAATTATGGAGGCACTAATAGTTTCTTCCACGATCTCTCCTGCCTCTATTGCAAGGAGGCCCCCCTCACCCTAAAGTGGTTCGGCACCAACGCTACGTGGCTGTTCCAAGGCCATAGTCGTTTGTTCATGCCCGACAATCACACCTAATGCTTACAAGCCCATTGTCGTAATATAGTCCTTTGGATACCGCAAGGCTATGGGCCTCAAGATAGGCGGAGTACTGGCGGACCCACGTCGAGGGGTGGAAGAGGTATCTTTACAGTCACAGCCGGTAGGGTCCCTTCGGTCGGAACAACAGGAGCCTTCAAAAGAAATCATTATAAAACTTCTCAGAAGGCTGAGGCAAGAAGAGTAAGCGCAAGATTAAAGGGGAAACCTTTACCTCAGTCGGTACCAAGCTTAAGTCCCCGACAGCCGAGACCACCGTCTCCAACATCCCTGACCCTTCTCCTACGGAAGGACCAGGTGGCCCGAAGCTGCTCCACGTCAGCCGTGGAGGACTGAAGGTCGTAAAGTCACTCTCATAGGTAGAAGACACCCCGACATCTTTAGTCTCTATTCCCGCCATGGGAAATTCCTCGTCACTCGAGCCGCCACCATAGTCCACCTGCTCCGACGAAGATGAGCTTTGAACCAACACTGGTTCTTTCTCTTTTAGAGCAGACGGCCCCTCACTTGGATGGCCTACTGAAGGAGCATCTTGCTCGATAGAAGCTTGCCCAGCCAGCTCTATTGCATGGATAACGGGCGAATGAACTTCGGGAGAAAGCTGACTTTCTGGAATGACCCCCTGCTCAGCAAAAGTTCCCTCGGTTGCCTTGATGACAAGAGGAGAAGGTAGTCGAATCTCAGCTGAAGCTAAAATGAGAAGCATTCATGTAATCCTATGATGTGATAAAATCGTGTGAATCACCTAAGGGCGGATCACAAATTGCCTTCCATCACATGGCTGGGTGTGGGAGAAGGCAAATTGTCCTCAACAGGAGCTATTGGCGCTCCATCTCCCCTCTCTTTAGCTCCGACAGGGGTGGCAGCTTCTTGGGCAACTGTTGCAAATGAGGTTACAATAGCGGTGAAATGAAAATTAGCCTATGCGACCAAAGTGGAGGTAGGATGCAAAATGAAAGATATACCTTGGGTTGCACGTGCCGGCGCATGTGCGGCCTCGAATTCTTCAAACGAGACCACGGTCGGAGGAACAACTGCTGGTTCTGGGTCTATGGCCTTTCTCTGACGGGCCCGCTTCGCTCAAGTAACTTCTTCCCTGACCTGGGACCTCGTTCGCTTCCGCGAATCACCAGGAGGAAGAGGTGCCATAGTCAGAGCCGCCTCCAAGATTTCAAAATATGTTGGCTTCTGAGCCTTTGCAAGAATCCAAGCGACAGCTATATCGCTCAGGTCAACCCGGAGACGTATAGCATCAAGCATACCGTCAACTGGAGCACCGCGGCTACCACCAATGGTACGCCGCAGGACCCGAAATATATCAATACGCCGCCGCCTTCTTATCAATTCGACTTCCTCTTTGACGGGACGGGGGTAATACCGCAGCCCAATAACCTAGGCGCACTGGGGAGTATACCGATCGTGGGGGCCGTGGCGGGAGCTATATCCAATATCGCTTCACCAACCCAGCCTTATGATGTGTGGACGCAGCTGAAAATGTTCAAGCGGGTCGTGCTTTATTATAACGGGGATGTACATAGTCCCCGAGCCGTCAACCTGGTCTGGGGAACGCTGAGCTTCGATGGGAAGCTAACGTCGCTGAACATCAACTTCAAACTTTTTAAGCCGGACGGCACCCCGCTGCGTGCCGTGGCTACGGCCGCGTTCATAGACGCGGAGACGGAGCAGCAATGGCTGAACAAAGTCAAGCCCAACTCGCCCGATCTCACCCATATCCGGCAGGTCATGGAAGGCGATACCCTGCCGCTGATGTGCTACCGCATCTATGGCGACTCCTCCTATTACAGGGAGGTAGCGCGGGTCAACAACATTATCGATTTCAGAAATCTCCAGGCGGGAAGCAAGATCATGTTCCCACCCATCAACAAAAGCTAAATGAGCGACGACAGGATCATACCAACCCAACAGCCTACCGACCTGGTAACCTATACGGTCACGGTCAACGGGAATGAAGTACCCCGTACTATCCTGTTCACCTCTATCATCGTAGAGAAGGAGATCAACAGGGTTCCCTTTGCGAAGCTGACGATCATCGATGGGGATGGCTCCATCAGCGACTTCCTTGTGTCCGATCAAGACCTTTTTGTCCCGGGCAACCAGATCGAGATCTTTGCGGGCTACCATTCCGACGAGTCTTCCATTTTTCAGGGCATCGTCATCAAGCATAGCATCAAGGTCCGGGGTGACAGTTCCTTCCTGCAGGTGGAATGCCGGGATGAAGCGGTCAAACTGACCGTTGGCAAGAAGAATAAATATTACACCGACCAGGCCGATAGCGATATCATCGAGGACATCCTGAATAACTATGGACTCACGGCTAATATCGCCACGACGTCTGTGCAGCATAAGGAGCTTGTCCAGTTCGATGTGACCGACTGGGACTTTATGATCAGCAGGTTGGAAGCCAATGGCCAGATCTGTATCGTCGATGCGGGGACGGTTACTTCGCAGGCGCCTTCCATCGACAGCAATCCCGTTCTGAGTCTGCTGTTTGGCGGCACCATCATCGAGTTCGATTCCGAGATGGACGCCAGGGATCAATATGAGGGGGTGACGGCGTATTCGTGGGACTATAGCAACCAGCAATTGCTGAATATCGCCGCGAACGAGCCGGGGCTTACGGAGGCGGGGAACATTACGGCTTCGGATCTCAGCAACGTGATCGGTCTCGCCTCCTATGACCTGAAGCATACGGGCAATGTACCCCAGGAGGAATTGCAGGCCTGGGCGGATGCCCAGCTGTTGAAGAACCGGCTCGCTAAGGTGAAAGGCCGGGTGAAGTTCCAGGGATTCCCCGATGTGAAGCCTGCTACCACCCTGAGTCTTGCCGGGCTCGGCGACAGGGTGAACGGATCCGTTTTTGTTGCGGCCGTCCGGCATGAGATTGCCGGCGGCGATTGGCTCACCGATGCACAATTCGGACTGTCGCCGCAATGGTTCTCCGCGCAATACCCGGTGAACACGCCGAAGGCAGCCGGCATCTTACCGGCGGTAAATGGTCTGCAGATCGGTGTCGTGACACAGTTGGAGAATGACCCCGATGGCGAGGACAGGATCTGCGTTCGTCTGCCGATCGTAGATGCGGGGGATCAGGGGATCTGGTCGAGGATAGCTTCGCTGGACGCCGGCGACAACAGGGGGATGTTCTTCCGGCCGGAGATCGATGACGAGGTAATCGTAGGGTTCCTCAACGATGATCCGAGAGACGCGATCGTACTCGGGATGGTGAACAGCAGCAACAAGCCTGCCCCGCTGCAGGCTTCCGATGCGAACGATATCAAAGGTTATACGTCCCGGAGCGGGATCAAGCTTACGTTTGACGATAACAAGGTCTCCGTGACGCTGGAGACCCCGGGGGGAAGGAGTCTCGTGATGGACGACAATGCGAATTCGATCCAACTGCAGGACGGCAACGGCAACCAGATCGTGATCGACAGCAATGGCATTACGATCAAAAGCGCCTCGGCGCTGAACCTGCAAGCGAGCGGCGACGTGAGCATACAGGGAAACAATCTATCCTTAAATGCCCAGATGAGCTTCAGTGCGCAAGGCAATACCGGCATCCAGCTGCAGAGCAGCGCCACTGCCGTGCTGAAGGGTTCACTGGTACAAATCAATTGAATATTATGCCCCCGGCAGCAAGAGCAGGAGATATGCATGTTTGTCCGCTGGTCACCGGTGTGGTGCCGCATGTCGGCGGCCCCGTTCTTCCACCGGGATGTCCTACGGTGCTGATCAGCGGCATGCCCGCGGCGAGGGTTGGTGATATGCTCACCTGTACCGGGCCGCCGGATTCCATTATCATGGGTTCGGCGACCGTGCTCATCGGCGGCATGCCCGCGGCCAGGCTGGGAGATGCGACTGCCCATGGCGGTCAGATCATATTGGGATGTTCTACTTAAAGGAACATCTGGATAGTTCATTCTGTGTTACTACTATAAGTGTGCGAAGACCACAGACAAAGAAAATGAAAATTCAAAATTTAGGCTTAAGGTAGTGCTGCACTGTCATCAGAAGCAACTAACAGAAAAACGGCATAAATAGAATACAGAATCGTGATTGCCTTCACCCACTTAATGTAAAGCAAGGACAAAGGCAAAAGCAGATAGGACAACATAAAAATGCCCATCTTCAATGACACTACGATGAAAAAATAAGAACCAATGACTGGTGCAAGAGTCAGGACAGATGACGAAGGATACACTTTGTAATAATTTTACACTTATCTGACCTTGGATCCTGGTTTCGTGTTGATAGAATCAACCTTCCAGTCAGCATCCTAATCCAACAGAAAAAGACAATCAATAAAGTGTAATGTCAAGATAAATATAATAATTATTAAAGGGGGATATACCAACCAATTTAGCTTCAACCTCAGCTAATTCTTCAGCTTCCCTAATTGTGTAAACCAGAGCACAAGAGCAAGAAGGCATTACAATGGATGCATACACAAAAAAAAAAGATTTCTTGGCATCCAGAACCAAGAATCCAATAAATAATACAATAAAGCATGTTTTCATACCCTTCTTCAGTAAATCCTTCCCATAGTGACCAAAATCCAAATACGAAGAACAACAAGGTTGTAATATGATGTGTCCATTTGTGAGAAATCTGCAATTTTTTCACAAACAGAACTAATGTCATCCACTTCAACACATGGATATGCTCAAACTTAGAGTATTCATAGTGTAGTTATGAAAATGTTCATATACAGAAACATGTACGCATGTCTATGTTTAAACAAAAGATAAATGACAACTCAGAATGGTGGGAAAGACATCCTTGACAGATGCATTATAACATGATTTCCCTATGATAGTAATCCTAGTCCACAGAAAGCAAAGTGGAAGTGAAAGTGGTGGTGGGTGTGATCTGAAAGTTCGTGGATTTATAATATTCCCTATTTTGGGGAATTAGGGACCCATAGTCCAGCTAGTCCAGACAGTTTGACCAGAATGACCCAGGTGGAATGTGTTGGACCAGTTGGACAAGCATGAAACCATGGTTTGACTAAGGAACAGGCCCCTCTTGCTTGGGCCAGAGTCCCAGTTTTTTCTAGTCCAAATCCACTCAAATGGGATAAAAGCCACCCAAAGGCCAGATGGGCTCAATCCAAAATGTTAAGAATTGACACATGATGAGATTCCAACAGCTTTTGACAAAGACATACCATTCCAGTATTTTGGTTTCCAGTAAAACTGAATTGCATGCCACCTGTTGATCCTGATCCCAATTACTCAATTTTGAGTTATACAATTCTTGGAATCATGAGCCCGGCCAGGTCAACTAGATAAAACTGTGCTCCATCTGACCACCAACTACGGACACCCTTATCTCTCTAAGAGGCAAATGACATAGGCATAACCAAGATCTGAAATGGAATTTGCAAGACCAATTTGAAGCCTAAACAGATGGGCAAAAGATCCCACCTTCAGCACGGTATGTGTGTGTGTGTATATACATACATACAAACAACACGCACTTAGAGGGACCAGGAGATTAATATTTTCTTCCTGCATAAAAGATTTCATCATGCATCTAAGTATGTAAAACATAAACAGTCATCAGAATTTTATAAAAAGGATGCTTATTTCTAATGTTGTCCTGAGAACAAGGTTGACTTGTCAGGATAAGCCACCTAAGGATGCAAGTACTACGCTACTAAATTTTGAAAACAACATCGATGTCAATGAGGCACATAGAATAAGCAATAAAATGGCTATTATTCAGAAACTGACGTAAGCAACCCTATGGTCAGTGACAAAGTTTCACTTTTTATAAGCAATAGGTTTACCAGATTTGGTGCAGCCCAGCCAAGGAAAACAGACAGAGCAGTCATCACCTACATTAAGTAGGAAGAAAACACATAATAAGGTAAAAAAAAGAGAGTCTTGGGAGGAAATGGATTAATTTGGGAATCAAAGACAGATAAAAGACTCACAATCAATGACAACAAGCAACCTGACAAAACAAGCCTCCTTGGATGACGCATTGCCAAGATCTAGAAAGAAAATGTGGGCGCTATTTATAAAAATCACTGAAATAAAATTATCTGAAAACTGTATTAAAAATTGAATTAGCGATCGAGACACAGTCACTGTATAATTGAATGGCGACCTAGAGTAAGGCGCTATTTAACTGAGTTTCCTGATTTCGGAGTTTTTCACAGTAACCTGTCATTCACTGTTTGTGATATACCGTTGGCACTATATTCCATTCCGTGAGTATAGTCTCACGTTTCTCGGAGTTTTTATCGATTATACCCTTTAACTCTCCGTGACTTATGAGCTCTCCATTCGACATTCCGTTCCTTTGGACTAGCGAGTTTGTCATAGGGACCTCTGTTAGTCTCTGCTAGCCTTAGATTCCCTCAAGACAGTCGAGCTGGTTGTACCACTAAAACCCATAATACATGATGATTGCCATGTCATTTTGATATGGTGTACCGGCCCTCATGGATGGCTATGTGGCTATCATGAGATTATCTCCAATGGTATGGTTTACCATTATTACCTAAAGGATTGTGTGTCCATGACACTAATTCTATCAGCTTAATCTTGTTAAAGAACGAGTACCCATTGTTCATATGGTTACTTATTCTTATTCCTTCCCTCAGCCCTAGATCCAATGGCCATGGTTGTATTAGGACAAGGGCATATTTAAGGCTTGTATTTTCACTATTGGAATTAATGAAAGCATTTGGAAGAAAGAAGATCAAGAGCCTTGGGTGCCCTCCTCCTCTCTCCTCTGGTTCCCTCCCCCTCCTCTGAGCTTCAAGAGTGTTATTCTCCTCTACCCCTCCCTCTCTATCAGTTCGATCAGCTCCGGTGATCGCCGCCGCCGCCTTCGCACCACTGTCGTCGTGATCGCGAAGTGCTGTCCAGAATCTGTGAAGCCAGACAGATATCCTATCCGTGAATTTTCGAGATCATGTTCCAATTCATCTGGATCTTAAATTCTTATGGGCAGCCTTCGTAAAGGCTGGGCCTTGTTGCTCCAGTGTCTCCCGTCAACCAGGGGTGGATGGACCAATTGGTTTTCACCCCTAGTGCAGGCCCCTTTACTGTCGGTGCCCCTAGTTGGTCTGCTTCCACAAATCAAAATGGGTGCAAGGTGTGGAATTGATCCCTCTTCTCAGACATAGATGATTTCCTCTATTGGGCCACTTCCTCAGAACAAGTAGGCCGAGGAAAGGTCGTCTATTACCGCCACGAGAGGTTGCAGATGGGGTAGTGTCTCCATGGCCTTATTTTTCTGTGTCTACACGATGTCCGTGCGAGAGCAGTTCTCGTACTTTGGCAACTTTGTATTTTGACTAAAGAATAGGGTCTCTTGTATTCTGGCAACTTTGTGTTTTGACTAAAGAATAAAATCACTTTAATGCAAGCTCGTTTTAATGTATACCTCTCTGATGGGAGACTCTTGTATGATGTGCTTCTTGTTACTTTTCTGTGTGCATGTTCTTGCAACGCCTGTGCCTTCCCTTGAGCTAGTTTGTTTGCTGCCATCGTTTTCGAGGGGACGAGTGCCTGCCTCTGGAGAACCCTTAGGTTACCCCCTTGTTCTCCAAGGGGGCGGTGTTCGCTTCTGGGGGACCCTTGGGTCACCCTCTAGTTTTTAAGGAGAGCGGTGCTTGCCTCTAGGAAACTCTTGTGCTACCTCCTCGTTTTTAAGGGGAGCGGTGGTCGCTTCTAGGGAACCCGTGGGTTACCTTGTCACCTTCTAATTTTCAAGGGAGCGGTGCTTGCCTCTAGGAAAGCCTTAGGCTACCTCCTCATTTTCAAGGGGAGCGATGCTCGCCTCTAGGGAACCTGTAGGTTACCTTAGTCATCTTTTGATTTTCAAGGGAGCGGTGCTCACTTCTAGGGAACCCGTGGGTTACCTTAGTCACCTTCTGGTTTTCAAGGGAGCGGTGCTCGCCTTTAGGAAACCCTTAGGCTACCACCTCATTTTCAAGGGGAGCGGTTCTTACCTCTAGGGAACCTGTAGGTTACCTTAGTCACCTTCTGATTTTCAAGGGAGTGGTGCTCGTCTCTAGAAAACCCTTAGGCTACCTCATCATTTTCAAGGGGAGTGATGCCTAGTTACCTTAGTTGAATACGACTGGTGACACTTTACTGAAAAAATTTTCTAAGATTTACAGAATTTCATGTCCTAGGTACCTCCTGCCCCCCAATGTCACCAGCCTGTATGCTCCTTTGCCGAGCGCTTCAGTTACCCTGTATGGGCCTTCCCAGTTTGGTGCGAGCTTTCCGGCGGCTCCTCTGGGGTCCGCTATGCTTGCTCGACGTAATACCAAATCTCTGAGAAAGAATTGTCATTCCTTGACTTGAGCGTTGTAGTATTGGGCCAACTTTTGTTGGTAAGCCACGAGTTTTACTTGGACATTTGCCCTATCTTCTTCAAGTAGGTCCAGGTTTTCTCAAAATGCCTGGTTGTTTCTGACTTCGTCGAAGTGTCCCACCCGCAGCGAGGGGACCACTGCCTCCCTCCCGTATGTGAGGTGGAAGCGTGTTTCCCCCGTAGCGGCTCTAGCAGTGGTCCTGTGGGCCCACAGGATGCTCGGAAGTGAGTCAATCCACGAGTTGACTGCTTGGTCTAGCTGGATTTTGATGCCGTGAAGGAGCATCATGTTGGCGTTTTCCACCAGTCCATTGGCTTGAGGATGCCCTACTGAAGTATAGTGGTTCCGGATCCCCAACTCCGAGCACTTCTCCTGGAAAGTGGTGATCGTAAATTATCTGCCATTATTGGTTGTGAGAACTTTCGGGATCCCAAATCGACAGATGATGCTTCATAGCACGAACCACCATGTTGCCTCGCTCGTAATCTTTCCTAATGGCTCGGCCTCAATCCATTTGGTGAAATAGTCAATAGCGACCATGAGGAATTTCTTCCCCCCTTGTGCCTCGGGGAAGGGACCCAATATGTCCACCCCCCAACGAGCGAACAGGCGAGGCTCCATTAGGGCGTGCAGTCGCGAGGCCGGTTGGTGGTGCAAGTTGAAGAATCTCTGACACTGTGGGCACTTTCAGACATACTCGAGGCAATCTTTTGCAAAGTAGGCCACCAATACCCTTGTCAGATCAGCATCCACGCGAGTGCTCGCCCCCCTACGTGGCTTCGACAGATTCCTTCGTGCACTTCTAGAATCGCCTGGTTGGCTTCCGTGGGAAACAAGCATTTTAGTAGTGGGGCTGAGAGAGATCGGTGGTAGAGTCGATCATTCATCATTGTGAAGTGGGATGCTCGTGCACGCGTGCGGCGGGCTTCGGCGCGGTCACACGGGAGTTGTTGTCTCAGGAGGAAAAACAATACCCCTCTCATGCACATGTTCGAGCTGCCAAAGACCAGGGTGTTTAGGAAGCCAAACACTGGTGTCCAAGGTGGCGTGACGGAAGGGGTCGTTACAAATGAGTAGGTGAGTGTGGTTGGTAGCCCCAATCAGTTGGTCAACCCCATGCCACTACAAACCCCACAACTCACTCTCCGACCGAACCAACAAGGTCAGCAACCCTATCACCCTCCCCCATAAAATAATTTCCCTCAGGACAATATACCTCAACCCTTTCGCCCCCAACAGCAACAGCAACAACAACCACCACCTCAGTACCATCAGGTTCCACCCCCGGGAAACTACAGCCCTCCACAACAACAGAGAAGGCCGATTGGCCCGAAGAGAGCTCATTACCCACCATTGTCAGAAACACTACCGGACATCTTTAATGCTCTCATGGCTGCTAACGCACTCATCCTGCCTAAAGAAAGACCAATATGGCCACTGCATGTAGACACTTCCACATATTGTGTTTTCCATAGGCATCCGGGCCATACAGTGGGAAATTGCTTTCATTTCAGAGATTACATTTATGATATGAATGATGAAGGTATAATCGATTGGGATGAAATGAGGTGATGCGTTGCCACTTTGAAGGCCAGGAGAGGTCCTCCCAGACCGCAACAACAACAACAACCGCAACAACAATAGCAACAACAACAACCCCGGCAACAACAACAGTCTCAATAGGCCCCACAGTAGCAACTCAATATGGGCATCATTCACAATCCACTCCCGGAGCACCAACAATCCAACCACCAAGTCAACCCCATCTCTTCCTTCCCGAAAGTTGGAAGAGGGCAAGGTTGGCACACGGAGGGCACCTCCATTCTTGCCGCCCATCACGTCCCTAGCCAAACCCCTCACCTCATCCGGTCAACACCTCTTCCTTCCCGAGCCATGTCACAACCCCCAAGTGGACCTCATTCATTCTCACAACCATCGCGCCCTCTTATTCATGCCCCCATCACTAGTTCCCTCCTGGTCCAGCCCTCCACCACACCTCTACCTATACCTTCAAAACCCCTCATCTTACCTTGGCCATCTACCCTGCCATCCACCTCCACCATACCTTCACCCTCACCCTCAAGGCCTCTCATCATTCACCGTCCGTCCGAGGTCCCATCTACCTCCACACCTCCAACTTCCAAACCTCTCATCATTCACCCTCCATCTCAGGCACCATCCACTTCCGCTCCGCCTCTCCCAAACAAACCCCTCATCAAAATCCCTACACCCGTCATCACCCCTGCTCCACCAACCGTCCCTCCTCCACTTAAACCCCAGCTAAAACCCATACCTAACCCTGTCGAGGTGCAGCCAAAACTGCTAGCGATGGTGCTCCGGAGTGGAAGGGCCTTCCACCGAGTTTTTCCCCAGAACAGTCAGATCTCGGAACAGTCTCAACAGGAGAAAGAGACCAAAGATCAGCCAGAGGAATCCATCCCCAGGACGGAATATGATCTTTTGAAACATCTGGACATGACGCATGCCTGAATCTCCATCCCATAGTTGATTAAGAGGTCAACGTCCCATCAAGAGACACTGATGAAATATCTCCAAAAGGTCATGGTAAACGAGGATCTCTCAGTAGAGAAGATATCGTCGGTGCTGACACTGACAAGTATGCAACTGACTATCACATTCCAAGACCACGAGCTTGCTCCCCAAGAAGCTCGAAAATATGCTTTGTGCATTGCGGTGAAGATCAACGGGGTGTCTATGAACCCATGGTTGGTGGATACAAGTGCCTCAATCAATGTGATCTCCATGAACACTCTTTTGCTATGTGGGGTTGACATAGAGCAGATAGGGTCATCGGCTATCACAGTCACAACGTATGATAACAGTAAAAGGCCGCCGTAGGGAATGATTACTCTCAATGTAGAAGTGGGTCTTGTTGCCATTCCTACGAAATTTCGTGTTGACACGAGGTTCCTCTCCCTGCTTCCCGCAAGTTTCTCTGAGGAGCCTCGTGTTGACACGAGACTCCTCTCCCTGCTCCCCGCAAGTTTCTCTGAGGAGCTTCGTGTTGACACGAAGTTTCTCCCCTGCCTCCCGCAAGCGTCTCTGAGAGAAGCCCTGGCGATCCCTTCCTGGTTCGAGGTTTGGGGATCGATCTCCTCCCCTCCCCGCCGGGATTAATGGCGGTGGTAGGGGAGAAGGTAACATTTGCTGAGACGGCGAAGGAAAAGGCGGCCAGTCTTCCAGAAGAGGCTTGTCCCCCGGCGAGCTCCAGGACGTTCGCTCAAATCCTTCTGGAAGGGAGGTGTTCGAAACCCTATCGCATTCCGGTGAAGCCTCCGGCCTTTACGGAAGATGGCGAGCCGGCGGTATTCTTCACATCAACAGACATTGCAACTTCTTGCGATTTTCTTCAACATTCTATCATCGCAAAATGTTCCTACGGTCGTCCGTCAATTCCTGAGGTAAAGTCTTTTCTCTCACATGTTCTTCATTTAGCCGGAGAGCCGATCATTAGCAGGATGGATCCCCGACATCTTCTGATCAGACTGAGTAATGAGACGGACTTTCTGAAGCTGTTGTTACAAAAGAGTGCTGTAATCAAGGGTTTCCTGTTTAGATTTTTTAAGTGGCAGCAGGACTTCGATTTTAAATCAGACCCGCCAGTTGTTCCGGCATGGATTTCGTTCCCTGAAATCCCAGTAAATTTTTACCCAGAAGAGATGCTGTCAACCTCGTAAACGGTGAGGTCAGACTCTTCGTCAAGCACACTTGGCATGAGCCTTTGGTGTCGAACAGTGATATTGAGTTCTCCCTCAGGCGGGAGCTTTAAGGCTACTGCTAATTTGTCCAAAGCGTCAGCCTGGGAGTTGCTACCTCTGGGGACATGACCTATCTCAAACAGGTAGAATTTCTCTTTGAGCCTCATGACGGCTACATGGTAGGGAATAAGCTTCTTCTTCCGGACGTCATATACGCCCAAGACATGTCGAATGACGAGCTGAGAATCCCCGTACACCTTGATGCACTTGATGTCCATCTCTAGTGCTAGCTGAAGCCTAATGATTAGTGCTTCGTACTCTGCCTCATTATTAGTCAGGGACTTCATGAGGGCACAGGAGTTATGGAGAATGGCACCTTGCGGGGATACGAAAATGATCTTCACGCCAGAAATAAAGTCTGTGAGGCCACCTGCCCTTTTGACTCTCCGGGAGGCACCATCAAAATATAACTCCCAATGTGGGAGATCAAGGGTGAGTACACCCAGTTCCATCTTTGGTGGGACATTTTCAGAAAACTCCCCAACTTCTTGAGAAGGTACCAGCACCTCTTCATCAGGCAGCTCGAAGTTGAGTGACGAATCTTCAGGCATAGGGTGCGCTGCTAAGAACTCCGCCATTCCTTGTCCTTTGATCACCTTGCGTGGGATGAAGGTGATGTCAAACTCCATAAGGATGAGTGACCATTTGCCGAGCCTACCAGAGAGGACAGGTTGGCTGAGTGATCACACTTTGAGATGAGATCCACCCGGTGAGCCAGGAGGTAATGCCTTAGCTTCTTGATGGCAAAGACCAAAGCCAAGAACACCTTCTCCATGGGAGTGTACCGATGCTCAGGCCCGATCAGCTTCTGGCTGAGATAATACAGCGACTACTCCTTGCCCTCTTCATTGATCTGGGCTAGAAGCGCCCCCAAAGAGGCGTCCATGGCAGCAATATAGAGAATAAGAGGCTTTCCTCTGACAGGCGCCCCTAGTACTGGAGGAGTCAGGAGGTATTCCTTGATTTGCTCGAAGGCCCTCTGACAATCTTCGTCCCATATGAAGGGTGCTCCTTTCTTCATCAACTTGTCGAAAGGCAGGCATCTTCCTGAGAGGTTAGAAATAAATCACCTAATATAGGTGAGCCTCCCTTGAAGAGATCTAAGCTCTGTCAAGTTCTTCAGCGGAGGTAGCCTTCTGATGGCCTTGATTTTGTCGGGGTCGATTTCTATGCCCTGATACCTGACGATAAAGCTAAGAAATTTACAACTAGAGACGCCGAAGGCACACTTCATTGGGTTCATCTTCAGCTGATATTGTCGAAGTCTTTCAAAGACTCGACAC
Source organism: Amorphophallus titanum (assembly GCA_024336825.1). Taxonomy (NCBI): domain Eukaryota; kingdom Viridiplantae; phylum Streptophyta; class Magnoliopsida; order Alismatales; family Araceae; genus Amorphophallus; species Amorphophallus titanum. The sequence goes on from JANBPO010009603.1 coordinate 29,542,061, forward strand.
AGATCAGCTAGGTGATCTTCCCGCCTCTTTGTCTTGATGACCAGATCATTGACATAGCATTCGACAAGGTCACGCAGCATCTCGTTGAAGATCTTGGTCATCACCCTTTGGTAGGTTGCACCGGCATTCTTCAAACCAAACAGCATCCTCTTATAGTTAAAGATCCCCTTAGGAGATCGGAAGGCCATATGGTCTTTGTCTTTGACTGCCATGCGGATCTGGTTATAACCTGACGACCCGTCCATGAAGGACAAGGCTTCGTGACCGGTGGTCATGTCAGCCATTATCTCAGTGATTGGGATAGGGAAGTCATCCTTTGGGCATGCCTTGCTCAGCTCCCTGAAGTCGATGCAGACTCAGACTTGGCTGTTCTTCTTCTTCACTGGGACTATATTGGCGAGCCACACAGGATATATGCAAGGCTCTATGAAGTTCACGTTGAGCATTTTGTCGACTTCAGCATTGACCTTCAGCTCCAGCTCGTGGCGCATACACCTTTGAGCTTGCTTGACTGGCTTGACTGTTGGAAGTATTGCCAGCTCATGTTCTGCAACAGAAGGGTCGAGCCCAAGCATTTCTTTATAAGTCTAGGCGAAGCAATCCCTGAACTCTTCGAGAAGCTATCGATACAACTGTCTCTCTGTCTCACTGAGGAGAGCACTTATGAAGGTGGGACGGCGATCAGCCTTGCTTCCGATATTGATCTCGATCAATTCATCCATGGTTGCTTGACCGCCATCTTCGAGCTCGGGGGGAGCTGGTTGAAGGTCAACAAAGTCTCCCTCATCATAAGTGTTAGCTTCGTGGACTTCAAATTCTGCAGAGCATTCTTGCTCATGGCTTAAAGTCGAGGGACTTGCTTCATCTTGTTTACGATTGGCAGGCTGGGCTACTTGTTGAAGGTTGGCTTCTGATGAAGGCGGTGGTGCCACCGACGCTCCACCGGACTCCCTTACAGAGTCATCAGTTTCAGGCTCAACTTCAGCTTGTCCGTGATGAGGAGGTAGCAGTCCTATGATATTGACTGTGAAGTGGACCTTGAATTCCTTCTCCTAGTCATAGCCAAGCCCCCACGTATCTTTGCAGGAGAAGGGAGGCTGCCCACGGACCTGTGGAGGATTCCACAGTTGATGGAAGTACGCCACTTGTGCAGGGTCCTGAGCTTGGGGGATGTGTTGCTTCTTGCACATTTCTCTGATGTGCTTCGGCATGTCATCCATCTCCTGGACTGGCTCTGGCGCCACATCGGCGGGAATAACCCAGCCGAAATCATCTTCAGGAGGGCATGGTGGGACCAAGTCACCTTTGTAAAAGATGATTGGCTTGTCCCCCTTTGGTAGGGGAGTATATTGACTGCCGCTCCTGGGTCGATCAGGACCCTGTTGATGGGCTGTCCATTCAGCTGCCCCCTCGTGTAGAGCGGCCTATTGTGACTGCATGTGGGTAGGAGCATATCGTCCTCAGTGAAGGCGACAGCCACTTCCGGTGACGTCTCCGCCAAGCAAGCTTCGAGGCGCGCCGGCGTCTGGAGTGCGGCGATGATGGCTTGCCGTGTCTCTTCGTCCAATGACAGCATTTCCCAGACGGTGAATCGGGCTGGGATATTCTTAAGGTGTCTAACTATTCGGTCGGCAGCCCGGACCTTAAGCAGCTTCATCTCTTCGGTCTTGCCGCATCCGCCCCCAGTCGGGACCTGAGGTGCTAGGTCGGAGGATGGCTCTCCCGTCAGATCGGGTACAAGTGCCTGGGACGGCACACCCCGATGGGCCTCCCCCTTTTCTTGCATAAATTCGGCGAGGTTGGGGACGCCATCGAATTCCTCTATCAGCAGGGACGGGGCCACCGTCGGCGGAGCTGGGAGTTTGTTAATTAGCGGGGCTGGAGGGGCGCCGGCTCTCTCGGCTAGCCAGGGTCCCTGCGGACGCCCTTGCCTTTCCGCACGCGACCGCAGGAACTCCGCGAATGAGGGGATGTCCTGGCTCTTCGGCTTCTCAGGATAGGGGCCCACCGGTGGGCGGATCTCAGCACCTCAGACTTCGGGTTCTGGGACCCGGTATGGTTGCTTGCCTCTGAGCATGATGTTGCTACTGTCCTGAGGAAGGCGGCCCCATTTCTTTCCTGACCGGGTGGCATGTTGGGAGGTGGATGCCTCGGCCTGGTTCGCTTCCGACAGGTCGTAGGGCGCCTCCTCTCCTTCCTCGCCCAGAGAGAGGGCGGTGTCGAACAGCGTCGAGAGGGTGTTGCAGGTGACGACAACCCCCTCCCTCCTCTTATTTCGAGGCCTTCTCTTCTTCTTCTTCTTTTCCGCGACGGTCGGAGGCAGCTCTTGGGGGAGTTCCCCCCACAGGGGAGGTTCTTCCTCTGCTTGGGTCTCCATCCCGGGGGCCAGCTCGAGATCCTTGAATTCCTCCCAAGGAACATATTCCTTCAGCTCGACAGGCCGGATCTCGGGCTGTTCATATTCTTCGAGCCCGTCAATAAGGGTTTGAAGTCTTTCAACCGCCGGGCTGACCTCTTTATGGATCCGCACCGGGACCCGCTCTTTTCTGTTAAAGGTGGGCCTCCTCATGACCAGCCGAGGGGCTGTATCATGCCACACAGGGTTCACCGGCGGCGGCGTTGGCTGAGGAGTGACACCCCTAACATGAACTGTTGGGGCAGGCTGAGGAGCCGATCTTCTTCTATTCCTCTTTGGCGCAGACTGCCAACCTACTTGATCCTGGACGGGCACTACTATGAAGGCTTCATAGGTGGCACGGGTGCTGGCCTCTGCCCATTCCCCCGGCAATTCTTGATATAATGATATCATGTTGGCCGAAGATGACACGCTGGGCATCTCATGCGGCTGCAGAGGATCCACCTTGTGCTCTCCCATGTCTAACTCCCCTTTTCTCATCAGTGCTTCGATGACGTCCTTGAAGACATAGTAGTCTTCGATGGTGTGCCCCAGCATCTGGTGGTAAAGGCAGAAGCGGGGGTCGTCCTTTTTCTTCACATCACCGGGTCTCTTTGGCTCTGGCAACGTGATTTTATTGTAGCTGGTCGCCCACTCAAACAGGAGTCGGGACTTGTCTCGGGAGAAGGAGTACAGCTTGTTCCTCATCTTCTCCCTTAGTGAGGGGCCTTTCCGTCGTTCCATAGACCTGGGCAGTGGAGGGCCTGTAGCTGCCTTGGCCTTTTCCTTTTGCTTCTCGAAAGCTTGAAAATCCAACGCGTGGACCTCCGGTGGCATAGGCTTTTTTTCGGCCTGCCTCGCCCTTTGACTCGGTGCCGCGGGGGTGGAGGAGTATCGGGCGAGGAATGCCTCGATCTCGGCCACCATATTGTTCAGGCGATCGAATGTCTTGACCTCAGTGCCAATCATCCTTTCGAGGACCTCCTTTTTCAAATTCTATTTACAAATTTGTACTGCATCCTCCTGGTGCGGGGGACGCCTGCACCTCATACTGAGATTCCTCCACCTCTTGATGAAGTCAAGTGCCGACTCATCATTTCTTTGCCTCGTGGCGTAGAGCTCCGCCATGGTGACTTCCCGCTCAGTGATGTAGAATCTCTCCTTGAACTTCTTCTGCATATCGGGCCAGTCGGCGATGGACCCGGGCGGCAGGCTCGAATACCACTCGAAGGCCAGCCCGGTGAGTGTTGAGCCGAAGAACTTCAGGAGGTAGGCTTCATCAGCAGCTAGATCTCCCATAACATTCACGTAATAGGCAATGTGCTCCCTCGGGGACCCCTGCCCATTGAACTTCTCAAACTTCGGCGGCTTGGTAATGCCTGTCGGTAGCTTTCTTGCGGCATAATGAGCCGGATAAGGGACTCAGTAGACGTCGAACGGTGTCTGATCCCCGTCGCCCCTTTCTGCTAGCTTCATGTCGATCATCTGTTCCAGCATCAGCCGACTGACCGTCGCCAGGTCGACCGGGCTCGGGTAGAAGTGAGCAGGCTGTGCGGTTGGGGTAGTCAGCACGGTTGCCTGAGGGGCTACAGGAGACTGTTGGAGTGAAGGGGCCTGCAACGGGGCTAAGTACTGTGCTTGCTGCGAGACGCCATCAGATCCCAGAACACATGAATGACCAGCTGGTTCTTGAGGAAATATATCATATATACCATATAGTAATGCATTAAGGGACTAAGGATTGGGATACTCACCTGACTTACCTACCTGGCGAGATGTATTATGTGACGACGTTTAGGATTTAGATAATAAAAAAGGTTAGCCATCAATAATTATATCTATGAAAATAAGAATGAAGCATAACTTAAGACGAACCACATAACAAAGCAAAGATAGGACAAGATATCATTGCAAATCACCAAGCCATTCGACAGAACAAACGGTCTATAATACGACCATAAGGAACTATCTAACGGTCTAGAGATAAACTGCATAGGGAGGTCGGTTCACATTCCACAAGGAAGACGAGCCAGATGCTAAATGGTCTAATGAAAGAATGTAGCCTAACGGTCTAGCGATAGACTATAGGTCTTCCAGAGATTTCAAAAAAATAAACTGGCCAATCTCCCCCTCTCATATGCTATCATTCACTCCGTTCCACCCAAACGATGCCACCGAGCGCTCCGGTGACCCACAACCCACTCCGGTCGACTACCCACCAGCGACCACCGGGACCGAAGGATGAGGTCTGTGAAGAAGCGCATCGTCTATCGCTTCCAATAGTGGGGAATCCCCAAGAAAGTGGCCATGAGCTGCCCACATTTGCTCAAAGTAGAACCTGGATGGCTTCCCCTGAGAACTAGAGCAAATAGAGATTAGTAATGGGCTGTGATCACTACACGCCCGAGAGAGGTGCTGAACAGAAATGGGTGGGCAGGGCATAGTCCATTCACCATTAAATAATACCTTGTCAAGTATTGCCCAGATACCATTCACCTATTGTTTGTTGTACCAAGTGAACCTGCTCCCTGCATACCCAGTGTCCTGAAGACCCGCTGCAGAAATACAGGCCTGAAAATCAACCATGGAAAGTAGAAAAGCTCTCCTACCACCCTCCTTTTCAACCAAATCAAGAATACTATTAAAATCACCGCCGACCAGCCAAGGGCCATCACATGTAGCTGAGAAGTCCACCAGATGGTCCCAAATGGAATGTCGCTCCACCAAAGAACAACTAGGATGAACAATAGTGATGAAGAAATTATACAGAAGCGGAGAGCTAACAAGAACGGTGACATACTGATCCGAGTTGGAGATCAGAGAAACATCAAGAGGCTACTTCCAGAACAACCAAATGCGCACCCGCTCACTAACGTTAACAAGACACGGAGACATACGAAGCTTCTTGATGTATCTATCAGCCATAGATCGGGAGAGCTTAGGTTCAATCACAGCAATAAAAGCCAAATTATGTGTATGAACAAGGAACTTCGACGTACTTACCGATTGGGCATTGCCAATGCCTCGAATATTCCATATAAGGGCCTTCATCTATTAGAGGGCTGAATGAGATGAACAGAGGCACTCCTGCGCATACCACTATGTGTCTTAATACCATCAAGCTTTTTAGGTTCATGACTCTTCTTACCAACAAAGTTGGTATGGACCTCGAAGAAATCTTGAACAATAGAAGAAAACTCCAGACCAGGCACTGCAAGAACTTGACAGATAAGAGGAACTGTTAGTGAATCATCAACCATGGAGGAGGTAGAAACCTTGCTTCCCCTTAGATTACCAGCAATTTGTGATGAAGGGAGCTCCTGCGCAAGACTAGGCCCAAGCAGCAAGGCCTGCATCGACGCAGGATCAGGTTGTGTCGATGCGATGGTAGGCGTAGGCAGCAAATGAACTGATGGCTGATTTGGGGACGTCGACACCTTAGTGCGTGCAGACACCTGTTGGTCAGATAGAGGGGGAAGTTGCGTTGACTCTGGAGCCAGGAGCATCAACTCCGGTTAAGTATGCATAGATGCAGGAATAGGTTGCGTCTACGCAATAGTGGGCTTAGGCAGCGAACAAGACAATGGCTAGCCAGGTGGCGTCGACAGCAAGACCGGCATCGACGCATGGCCAAGAGAAGAGTTAGCCTGGATCGACACAGGAATAGTGATGGCGGGCTTAGGCAGCACATGAACCAACGGCTAGACTGGGGGCATTGATGCCCCTACACGGGCAGTCACCTGCTGATCAGATGAAGGGGGAAGGTGCGTCGACTCTGGTTGACCTTTCACTTGGGCTCCTTTGTAAGGCTTTAATTAAGCCATTGGGTCACATTTCTAGGAAGAGTCCATTACTAGGTTGCCTTTAGTAGAGTCCATTAGGAGTTTAGTTCATATTGGATCTTAAGGCCACCCTTATGGACCTTAATAGCCACTTAAGGCCCAATTGGGCCACTCCCTCTCATGGGCTATCTAGCAAGCATGGATTGTGGACTTGATTGGCTGGCCTTGGACCAGCCTAGGCCCAAGAGAAGCCCATGAATGGGGCGCCCCCTATTTTGGCCTTATTAGGCTTGGTTGGTGGCTTTTAGGTGGAGTTTGAATGGAATTAGTCCAAGGTAGAATGGAATATATTTAATTTGTTTTGACCACATGTGATGTGACACAACCTCGGACCTAGGTAAGCAAGCACATTCACAACGCAAACGAGCCGATATTGGCGGCCAGCTCACCCGGCACTCACCCCGAACCCGTGGGTAACTCGACGATGCCGAGTGGAGGATGTGATGGCTGGTCCCTTGCTGGTAGAGGGCCAGCAAGGCCAGAGGGTCTCCCAAGGGGTTTGATTAGTCCAATCCTAGTGGCAATTTTTGGACCGTGCCTAATCTTAGTCGGACTTTACATTTTTTTTAGTGTCTAGTCTGGTCTGGCCCCACCCGATATAGCTCGAGTCAGGATTGGACTCGGACTTTAATATTGATGAGTTGGACTCGAATTGGGCCGACTTAAACTCGACTCAGACCCGACCCATTGACAGCCCTATCTTCTTTATACCTAGTCGATCCGGGCGCATGTGTGGTCATAACCGGGTTGGTTGAAATGGCCATGCGTCAATATCTGGCTACAAGTTTGTTGCTCAGATTCCCCATCGGTGGTTAACATAAAAGGTATGTTCTCATTCTTTACGTTCCCTCGTGGGCACAAATTAAGTACAAACTTACAGAGGATAATTAGTTGTAGAGTTGATTCATGAAGGCAAGAACCATAACTAACAGGATTCAAGAAGAAGTTCCTCGGTTGGTTGGAGGTTTCTTTTGCTAACCAATGAGGAGCAGAATCTATTCCCTCGTCGCGGTAACACCACGTATCAGTATAAAATGAGGCATCGGCCATTGCCAGGTCCCCCAACATATCTATATCTCCTTAATTTCCTAGAAATCCCAACACAAGGAGGTAATAGATGTATGTATCTTTACTTCTTCATAAGCATCCATGCAACGCCTCGATTGAGATTTTATTGGATTCACGAGATGATATATTACAAATTCTAAGGTACCTTATATTTTTTCTCGATCGTTAATTGGTTGCATTTGTTATTGTTTGGCAGCTCACTTTCATCAGCCAACTCGACACCTCATAGAAAATGGTGAGTTCCTTCTTTTCTGCGAAGTCCTACGTACGATATGCATGGTGCTGCAATAAGCCACAAACAACGGAGAGGCACTACGCGCGACCTCTATTTGAAAATTTCACAAGGGTCATGAATATATGCTGCACATATATACTCCTTTAATTAGAACATATACATTCTTAAGATCCTCCTTGTTGTGTCTCAACCATTTAGATGTATTTATTCCATTAGACTTCCTTCCATCATAATTAACTTTGGAACACGCGATGAGAGGTGATGGTGGGAGAAGCACGTACCTTATGCTAATGGAGTAAGGATATCATTAGGGTTGCATTCTCGTAGGAGAGAATTAACCGGTTCTTTGCTAACAGAGCTGCGTTCAGAATGGAGAGATACTCGTTAAGATCGGCGCGCGAGGGGAGGTCTGTGGCAGATGCGTGGACTGGGATGAAGTCTGCTCCGGCAACGTGCGTCAGATCTTGATCATGCATGGGACCGCTATCAACTCCATCCAGGTGGCTTACAACCTCAACGGCGTCTCGGTCCTATCTCACAGACGTGGGGGCGATGGAAATAAATTTGATTGTGTAACCCTCTCTCTCTCTCTCTCGTTCTCTCTCTCTCTCTCTCGTGTGTGTGTGTGTGTGCCAACAATAACACAGTGTCTTAATTACGAGTTTGAGCTTAGCTCCTTAATTAGATCCGGGTCATCTTCATCGTTAAATTGAACTTGTAGGAAGACTGAGAGTAACATACATTCTTCCTCTGTTTGTAGACTAGGGTGACCTTGCCATATACACCGTTTCGTCCGTTGTGTACATTGATGTTTGGCTTTCATCCTGCAGATTAACCTGGAACCGTGGGAGCTCATCACAGAGGTCAGGGGGCACTATGGCCCTGTCGACGACAGTGGGATGGTCATGGTGAGGTCATTAACGATCGGCACCAACCGGCCGGCAATCTTTGGGCCCTTTGGCCAAGAAGAAGGCACCGAGTTCTCCTTCAGAATCCCATCGGGGATAAGCTTTGCAGGGTTTCATGGGCGTTCGGGCGGCGGCTACCTGCGTGCCCTCGGCATCTACGTGAAGAGCGAGGCGAGGCACCACTTCAAGCCGGATCCTACCCGCCACAGGACCCTTCCGGCGTTGTCTGCTGCTCCAGAGGAACCCGAGGAGTAGCTCCGGCTCCATTTCTTAAGCCGGCCGGGGCATTCAGAGGACGAACGAGTAAATATATATGACAATGTACAATGAACGAAGAAAACGAGAGGCACATATATGCGTGGGGATAAACACATGTTGTGATTATTGGAAACAGAATATATATATATATGTATATATATAAACCTTAATTTATGTCATGTTTTATCATTGTCTTATGATCATTTGATCCGGGATGGCGCGTCATGATCGCATCTATGACAGTGATCACGTACGTGCAATCTCAGGTAATAATACTGCACAGCGGTGACTGCATGGGAGACAACATGGCATTGACGGTGGAGTCACTGGAGTGATCATTATGCTCTCAGTGAAAGAGCGGACCTAACTCCGGCAGTCTCCAAATGGAGACTGTCGCATTTATCTTCATGAACTTTTTTACTTATTTAACCCATTTCAAATACAACCTTGCACAGAGATAAATCCTAAACCCTAGTGTTGCATTAATCTGTGCAAGGTTAATTACATTAATTTATGCGTTCATCGTTGTGTCTACATATATAGGTGCAGATAAATGCAATGCTAAAACAAACCTTGCATTTATACATCTGCACAAAATTGCATCTGAAACCGGTTGAAGAAGTTAAAAGTAGAGAGAAGTTAGTGAGATACGTGACAGTCATCATATGTATTGAAGACTGCATGTTGGAGCCCGGTCCTCTGTTGCATTGAGAGGATCCGGACTCCTCTTGACAGTGTGAAGTTAGCAGCATATATATATATATAAGAGAGTGTGACCGTCCCGTGACTCATCCGAGTCACGAGTGTGGAGTTGCCCACCCTAGACTTGCCGGTTTCTCAACAGCACGAATCCGACATGCCTCCCTCTTTTGGGGACGAGTGCGAGCTTGAGTTACTTGCCTAGGCGTGATCCCTCTCTTGGGAGTCATAGGTGTTTGAGTCACGCTACTTTATATATTATGTCGTTGCTAGTTTAGTTGCCCCTTTAGTCGCATCTTCACGTAGCGTCCTAGTTGGCATAGCGTCCCGCATCAGAGGTGGAGCTGTGCTTCAGGACCTACAGCCGGTACGTCTATGCTCCACAGGAAGGGTGGAACCCCCACGGCTTGCCGGACGTGATGCACCTTGCCGCCTACTTGGCATACTGGTTAGCGACGTTCGTGGTTCCAAATGGTGAGGATGGTCTGCTGAGGGCCGATCTGCTATGGCCGACCTATCTGTTAGCTGAGGGGAGAGAATTGGCCTTGGCTCCTGCTACACTGGCCAACATCTACCAAGGACTAGGAGTTCTGGCGATGCACCCGGAGCCGAGAGAGAGGAGCATACTCTTTTCGACCCACTACCTCAGCGTGTGGGCTAGACTGCTATTTCTGGGACTGGTGACGCGAGGGACAGTGACGAACCCGGCGGCACCACTTTTGTTCAGCTTCCCCGGATAGCCTGACGGGGATGCAGAGATGTAGCTAGAGGGGGCTAGGAGAGCCCTTTGCTACTTGCCCGCCCGGGGCAAGAAGGGGCTACCTTTTGACAGCGCCACGCGGGACTCCAGCCTTTTTCTGGGGCCTTCTGGTGGAGGGGCGACCAACGCGCATCCTGTTCAGGAGGTGGCAGATGCCGGGCTGCGGACGGAGTGGACACGGAGTACCTGGTCAGTAGTGCTGACGTTACACAGGTCAGCGACGAGTTCCTTGGAGCCGTACTATCCACACCGATTCGTAAGGAACTTCGGGTACGACCATGGGATCCTGCCAAACCGAAGTTCCCTTTGGCAGGCAGGCAGTATAGGGCCAGGGACGCCCACCTACTTGCAGTGGCATGGTGGGACTTCTACAGTCGCCAAGAGCCGGAGCAGCTCCCGATGCCAGGACAGGGACGTCGAGGGAGGTTTGACATTCACTATGCCAGGTGGTGGTTCGAGCACAGCCATCTGTACCGTCAGAAGGCTTCCACGATCCGAAAAGTAGAGGAGAGCCGCTTGCTGAGGGAGGACCAATCTCTGATTGTGCTGGACGATGGGTACCTGAGGACCCTCCCTACTCGGATCCGTCGAGAGATCGAGCGGGTTATGGAGCGGTGGCCCCGGGGTGGCCGGGGTTCGACTTTTGGGAGCCGGAGTAGTGGTGGGGCACTGAAGCCCCTGAGATAGGCTTCAGCGAGGGCAGTGGCGACAGGAGGGAAGGGGTCCTGGCCGAGGGTACCTAAGGCCTGGTGGGCCCAATTTTTGGCCGATTGCGGCTTTCAGAGAAAGGGTTCACTGGGTCGGGAGCTCCCGCACAGGAGCTTTGCCAACTCAGTGATTGATGGTTGGCGGTGGCACATTGCTCATGCAATCGGGTCTGCTGGGCCCGTGCAGTTCTTATCCCAGGTTGAGTGTGCTTGCACTCTGCGGGACATCCAAGAGGCCGTGGTGAACGCGACCCGGGTGCTGGCACTGAAGTCAGAGTAGCTGGTACTGTTGCCACCGACCCACTTCAGGGCTCTAGGTACGACCTTGTTTGGGATACTCCATCCCTTTTTCATTTGTTACTTTCTGGTTATGACACAGACATTGCATAATGCTGTGTCTGTTGATAGGTTCGGCGACGGAGGGGGATAACCCCTCCATGGAGGCATCCTCGGGGAGCGGGAATGGAAGTCCGCAGCCAAGGCGGAAACACCCCCGAGTAGAGGCTGCAGTGACCGAGACTGGCAAGTCTTCTGGAGGACGCGAGGCTGGCGAGGCAGTCGAGGCAGAGATAGCTCTAAGTGTCACTTTGCCTTCTTTGCTCCTGGTCAATTTAGCCATGGTGGTGGGATAATCCTACTTTGTTGGGTTTGTGTCTTGCAGGTCCTCTAGAGGCTAGGTCATAGGTGACCTTCTCGCCCCCTCGGGAGGAGGACCCTCAAAATGTGGAGGGAGCTGAGTGTGAGATTGACACGGAGAGTTTTCTCTGACTGATGGACGAGATGGCACCCAACGTTAAGGCCTTCCCCGACTTTGAGTCATGGGAAGGTGTAGGAGGAGCCCATTCAGGTAAGGGCTTCTGGTGGTGGCTATGAGTTGCAACTTCACTCATTTCTGGCCGCTGATGTGACCATCTGGCTTGTGCAGAGGAGGTAGAGACATCGGGGGCTAAGGTCCCGACTGAGGGACTAGGCGGAGAGCCTAGATAGGCGGGAGAGCCAACACCCACTGTGGCTGGGAGCTGTCTGGGTAAGTGTCAGATTACTTTGGAGGGAGTCTTCCTGTTGCAATCGCACTCTTGGCAAGTCAAAGTTGTTGACCTAGTCTGAGTGGCTTGTTTGGTCGGTGAGGATGCGGCGGCCACCATGGAGATGATCCAGGAACTAGTGGACGCCGATCCGTCAGTTGTCCTGTCGTTGGTCATGGATGAGGCTGGGCAGGAGACCTCTGTGCCCCCACCCACCATAGGGGACACACTGGGCAGGCTACTGGGGCTGCTGGAGAAGCTGCCCCTCCCACCTCTGCCAACCGTGGTGTCGGCTTGCACGGTGGGGCTGGTGGAGTCGTCCAGCATGGGAGCCTTAGGTATGTAGCTGAGTACTTAGTTATTTAATGGTGGATTACTTTGCTTTACCCACTCATGCTAAGCTTTCATTGGGGGTTGGTTGTAGGGGCCTCTTCTCCCCTGGAGGAGGGAGAGCTTCCCGGGGACACGGCCCAGGTAGCCGGGGATGAGCTTGCTGTCGCTGCATCTACTGGGTGCGACGAGGAGTTCATCGATATCGAGGGGGTCTCCGAGGGGGACGCCCCAGCTGGTGAGCTTCTTCCCTAACACCTTTGGCTAGGGAGTTATCTTTGTGCAAGACTGGACTCGGTAGTAGCCTGACTTGGCTTACGGGTGTGTAGATGCCTCTGATTTGCCCGTGATTGAGGGTTCACCACGGGATTCCTCTGGTTCTTCGGGCTGCGACAATACGGCCATGGAGACCGATGAGAGCTAGAGCCCGAGCTCTTCCTCCTCGGAGGCATCTTCCGCCGGAGATGCTGAGATGAAGGCAGCGCTAGAAGGTAAATGTAGCTCCTTCACTCCACTTCATTGGCTTTGACTCAGGGTTTGTGGTAGGGCTGACATTTTGTGTTATGTCCAGGGCTGGACTCCGAGGAGGAGTGTGTGCCGACTCCCATCGAGGTAGATCTGGGGGAGCCTCCCACCGCTCCGATGATTACTAGGGTCACCCAAATGTCAGAGGAGCCTCTGCCCTCTCCGACTCCGACAGGGGACGCTGCTGAGGTGGGGGATGGACTAGCCTCACCGACCTTGAGCGGGGGTGTTACAAGCACGACGGGGGCCGTAGCAGGTGAGAGCCGAGACATTTCTCAGGTTTTTCACCTTGTCTTGTCATAGGGAATCCCTGAACATTGTTGACCCATTCTGTGTTTGGTGGGGTTGTACAGGTCCTTCTAGTGTGCTGGCTGAAGTAGGCCACTCCTACCTGGAGCTGGGGATCAAGTGGCCTTCATCTATCTCACCACCGGAGCCACTGCTGGACGCTAGCGTGGGGGCGGCTTTGCTCCAGCGTGCTCGAGGTTACGCAAGAGGCGACCCCCTGCCTTCTCCGAAGGAGCTCCGATAGCGGTTGAGGGAGTGCACCCATGGCTATGATGGCCTTGGGTTCCCACGCGAGCTTTGGATGTCCAGCTTGGCTGGTATCTGGGCAAAGTACCTGCGGCTTCTAGATGCATAGGAGCAGAGGGCTCGACGGCTAGGGGCCGTCCGAGAGCTGGAGGGGCAGTAGGCTCGGCTTGCACTGGCGGTCACCGAGCAAGAGAGGTGCACCGACGCGGCCGTGTCGCTTGCCCAGGACTGTGCTACTCGGCTGAGAGACGCGGAGAGCAGAGCTGAGACCCTGGAGAAGGCCTTGGAGGAGTAGCGGCGAGATGTGGACCTCGCTAAGGTCAAGTGGCAGACTATCGAGACGGGTGCCAAGGCGAGCGTACAGCTTGCGTTGACCCTAAAGGCGGAGTTGGCTGCCACGGAGTCCCGCTTAGCGGAGCTGGAGGGGAGCGAGGCTGGGCTATGATTGTATCACTTCCCCTCCCTTTTTTGTTATCCAGATTGTATATTTTTGTTACCCCAAGGTCATGTCTTGGGCTCCCCTTTTATAGAGTACTAATGACAAATTCTGGATTTTGATATTGTTACTTGTTGAGCTGTCCCACTTCTTGTTCCATGGAACAGTGTTGAGTGCAGGGGATGGTGACCACTTACTGTTAGTCTGCTTGATTCTTCCCTACCACGTACTGGTACAGGGTGTAATAGGCTGGGTTCACCTAGTTTGAGGGGCATTGACGTAGAGACCTGGGCTAGAGGGATAGTGTGACTGGACTTTGGGTATTGGGAACTGGGGGCTAGAGACCAGGAAGTAGGGGCATAGGCCAAATGTTGGGGACTAGTCCTCTGAAAAGAAAAGCCCTTGTTGTATAGGGTTAGCATAGACTTGCCAGGATATGGCGATCTACGAGGTTAAGACTGAGGGCTGGTTCTGGGACGCGTTGATCATAGGCCGATGCGTGAGGTGTTGGTTGTCTTCATGTTGTTAGCCGAAAATGTGGTTTACATTAGGCTGAGAAGCTGAGGTTGTGATGGTTGAATGACCCTGAGAGGTATGACGGCCAAAGGCCAGAACTGGGGGCTGGGACTGGCCAACTACTCCGTGAGGGGATGGTAGCTGAAATGCGGGAGTTGGATGTTGGCGCTGGGTCTGGGTAACTGGCTCACGGGAGCGTGATGACTGGATTGCTGAATTGGCACTGGGACTGGGGCTGAGTGGCTAGCCTATTGAGGTGTTGTAGCCATGATACTGGAATTGGGAGCTGGGACTGGAACTGGGTGGCTAGCCTATAGAGGCGTTGAAGCCATGGTGATGGGATTGGAGACTGGTACTGGGACTAGGTGGTTGGCCTGTGAAGGCATTGAAGCCATGTTGCTGGAACTGGAAATTGGTACTGGAGCTGGGTGGCTGGCCTGGGAAGGCGTTGAAGACACAGGGCTGGAATTGAGGACTGGAACTGGAGCTGGGTGGCCGACCTATGGAGGCGTTGAAGCCACGAGGCTGGGACTGAGGTCTGCGGCTGGAGCAGGGTGATCGGCCTATGAAGGTGTTGAGGCCACGAGGCTGGGACTGGAGCTGGGTGACCAGCCTGTGAAGGCATTGAGGCCACGAGGCTGGGATTGAGGATCGGAACTAGAGTTGGGTGACTGGCCTGTGAAGGCGTTGCGGCCATGAGGCTGGGACTGGAGCTGGGTGACCGGCCTGTGAAGGCGTTGAGGCCATGAGGCTGGGACTGAGGACTGGGGCTAGAGCTGGGTGATCGGCCTGTGAAGGCGTTGAGGCCACGAGGCTAGGACTGGAGCTGGGTGACCGGCTTGTTAAGGCGTTGAGGTCACGAGGCTAGGACTGGAGCTGGATGACTGGCCTGTGAAGGTATTGAGGCCACGAGGCTAGGACTGAGGACTGGAACTAGAGCTGGGTGACCAGCCTGTGAAGGCGGATTCATAAGCATTGCATTTATCATATTCAAAACAACAAAAAAATCAAAAATCAAAAAATCAGAAAATGCAGTTTCCTGTTCTGTTACACTTAACGCACCTGTCCAGATGTGTTAAGAGCATAACGGCTACTGGTAGGGCCGTTATGTTCCTACGCATCTGGCATGGGTCATTCTATTTCTTGAGCTCGTGGAATTGGCCTCAAAGACCTACAAATCACCCTAATGAGTCCGTGGACTCGTTCTATGCCCCCCAAACCCACATGCAATCATATTGAAAATTCAAAATTGGTTTTTTAGGGCATGAAAACCTACCTCCAGGTCTTGGCCCTTTTTCCTCTTCACCGGCGGTACGACCTCCCTCTCCACGCCGGTGGCTTCCCCGGCTTCTCCTCTAGTCTCTTCAACTCCCCTTGGCACCGTGGGAACACCCTCCTCCGTGGGAAGGGTTGCCGCCGCCGTCGCCACCTCCTCCTCCGTAGATGGGCTCACCGGCGGGGAGGGCACGCACTCCGACCGTGCCTTGATCCTCCTCACCGCCTTTCTCTTCCTTCCCTTTTCCATAGTCATCCTCGTAGTTGGGAAAGCCTCGCCGGGGTTGATTTCACCGGAGGAGGAGCGCGGAGGGTTTTTGGAGGGTTTTGGCTTTGTTGATTTGAAATAGGGAATGGGCGAATGAGGGGCCCATTTGTTTTTTTTAACATCTCAAAGACTTTAATGGTCTATCGCAAGCACGTTATACTAATATAACGCATGGTGTCCAGTCCGCCATGTAACTGGGTTGTTGGATTATTAAAATTGTGGTTCGGTGGACTATAACAGATTCCACCTGATCCGTTATGTCTTCTGTATGGCGCACCCTCAAAAGTCCGTTAAATAGATTGGTCTACATGTCATTAATCTTCTTGAAAGATCATGCCTTGCTCGATTGATGAATTGCTATTATCATTATTTGTTGGCTAACCCCCTGTTGCAGGACATAAAAGCAATCATAAAAAATCATCCGTCCACCCGCACAGGTAAGTCAGGTATTGTATCTCGTTCCTTCATCCCTTAATGCATTACTATATATTAAAGTATGATATATAATCTTGAGAACTGGCTGGTCATTCATATGCCCCAGGATCTGATGTTCCCCTCAAACAAAAATGATGATGATCTAGGCGCACATGTTTAATCGTTGGATAGGCCGTTAGGTTGGAAAAGCTTGGGGACGATGGTTCTATCTTGCACGCCGTGGTTGCAGATGGTGTCCTAACCCTAGCTTCTCTAGTATAGCAATACTATTCTTGAGTATCTTGTTATTTCATCCTTTCTTTACATTCGTTTTGATGATTTTGTTTTCCTTTAGCCCAGCATACATCATACGCATTTTTGAGCATTCTTGTGCCTCGTCTATCCAAGGTGTCTCAGTAATGGTGAATAGTTGTGTTCATGATCTCGAGTAAGGAGAATCATTCCGTTCTAAATTTGAAGATTTTCGTCAGTCTACTCGTTCGGTATGGTTAGCTGAAGATTCTTGTCTGGAGCTTAGTTAATCATCTCTTTCCTTTTTGTTGCTCCAGCCGCTGGCCGTGTTTTTCTTTCCTTAGCTATTAGTTCCTCTAGACTGGTGTCATTTGGTCTACCATTTTCTTGTGATTAGTCCAAAGTTTCTGGAAGATTCCTATCGCTCGTTGGTTGAGAACGGGTGTTGTTTGCCTTAACGCCCGCTTTTCAGTTCACTCCGCGTCATCTCCGCTTCATCTCCATGCTCTATTTCACTTTCGCTACACCTCCACTCACTCCCCAATAAAGAGGATGTTAAGGGGGGGTATCTGTTGACACCCATTTTATGACCAATAAGTTGGGTCATCTCCTTGTTCATTTTAATGATCCTCCTGGTTGTTCACCCTTGTTGAAGTCTTCTTGGTCAGTTAGAGGTCTCTTTCATGGGTCGTTGTCTTCCTTGGTTGGGACTAGTTCCTCACTTTTAACCTCTGGACGTTGCTTGGCAATCTTTCATTTCACTTTCCACCCTTTTGTCCATAACGCATCATGACTGGCGCATTATAGTAATATAACGCCCCTCATAAGATCCGCTATATTCTTTTCATCATCTCTCTCAGCGTCTCATCTTGCGTCTCTATTTCTTTAATGGACCTTTATTGATTCGTCATTCACATCATACAACGCCCTTAACATGGTCCGTTACCTTCCCTCAGAACTAGAGGCTTCCGTCTCATCCACCGTCTTTCCCACCGTCTTTCCTTCCATCTCACCTAGCATCTCTGCTATTTAACGGACCTTCGTCCATCTGTCATAATGTCACATACCGCACCTCACCTAGTCCGTTATATTCTCTCAGAGGTCGAGTCTATCGTCTCAGCCATCGTCTTCCCCATCATCTCAGCCACCATCTCACTGATCGTCTTCATTACATAACTGATCATATTCCATCCGTTATATATTCATTTAACGCCCTTGCCTCAATCCGTTATGTCCTCCAGAGTCCGTGTTGCGAGAACTTCTCCTGTTGATCTTATCTTCTGTTGGATAAGGTTATATAACGGATCGGCCTTGGTGCGTTATTTCCATTTGGCGGTCTATCGTGAGGTCGTTATATCAGGCAGATGTGTTTTAGCAGAACTGCACTTCCTCTGCTACTCTGTGGCTGAATTAAGAGTTTGATCTATTGATTTCTCTCTCAGATCTGATCCTCAGAGCCTTCTGTCCCACATGGGCCCAAAGCATAGGTGGACCAATGGGGAAGAGGTGAGGTGGCTCTTGGGACCCCCAATGGTCATTTTGCAAATAACCCCCTAATACAATCTAAATTACAATCCAAATAAAATCAAATAAGCACACATTACACACAAATAAAATCCTAATAAATATGATAAATGTGAGGGCTCAAGGGGGAGTCTCCAGACTGTCTCTGAGCCAAATGGAAGCTATCGTGGCTCACGTGGTGCTCCGTGTATGGTACCGGTGGCCCGCTGACCTGGACCGCTCGTGTGCTCGGGTGTCCACACCATCCCCTTTCTTGCATTGAAACGGCGCGCCCTTGCTTTGTTATCCGGCGTGCTCAAATAACCCAGCAAGTTCCCCTTCAAACACTTGAAATGGCGTGGGTTGAAATGACGTGCCACTTGACCGCGCCGTTTCAACCCCTCATTCTCAAAGTATGCCATTCCTCCAAGTGTTGAAACGACGTCGCGAACAAGCCCATTCCGTCGGCCGCCCGCCCATGCTTTACAATTGATGGCCGCGACGACGTGGCAAATGAAGAAGGGCGACAGCAAACCGGCACGACGTGGGCAAGCGGCGGTTCATGCCTCTTCCAATGAGAAGAACTTAAGTCTCCCTTGAGGAGATATATATAGGGTTGCGAAGCTTGGAACTCTTCGGTCCAGAGTCAAAAAACACCCTCCCGGTTGGCTCTCCCGGCGCGCAGTGAAGAGAAGAAGAAGAAGGAAGAAGGAGGAGCCCCGTCCTCACACCGGTAAGGTGAAGAAGAAGAAGAGAGGGAAGGTGAGAGAAGAGAGGTGAGTCGGAGGGGGGAGAGCCTATGCTCTTTCCCCCTCCCCAGTCGATGTATTCTCTCCCCCTTTACGATGTATACTTTTCTTCTATCAAGAAATGAATCCCCTCTGTTTCAAAATCTTCCCCATTTATGTGGATGAATAAAAAAAATAGTATTTTCGCAACCTTTGCATTCTCTGTCCCAATCCCGGCTTCCCTCCTTCGTTCTCCGATCATCCGAGGGCCTTTGAGGTCCGCCTCTTCATGGCGTGACCCTCAAAGAAAGTCTATGGATGAACATTCATGCCCCTTGTGGCAAATAGTTAGCCCGCCTCGAAGATTCATTGCCCGTGAGTCATGGTCGCTCTCGTAGGCTAGCCCTCGAGCGTTCTACTCTCACACTTGGGCTATCGGACCGCCGTGAGGCCGTTCCGCATTTTGAAGGGTCACCCGGGAGCAATCCGTGGGGTGCCCCTTCGCTTCTCTCTGGCAAAGCCCGGTCCGGGGGAGATGCTGCCCAATTCTCTCCGGGGGACCGAGAATAATAAGGACTTAATCTTTGCGGGCATCAAGCATTAAACGAACCATAAAACCTGCCCACGGGTGAAAGAAAAATAAAAAAATACAGTAAACGCCTTGAAAACTCTCGGGAGAGATTGATACGGTGCGGTCACTATTCAACCGCGCCGTTTCAACCATCAAAATCCTTCAAAGCCCCTTAACCGGCGCGCCCCATTCCTCCCTTCAAAGCCCCTTAACCGGCGCGCCCCATTCCTCTAGGCGCGCCGTTTCAACCCATTTCACTCTACGTCCCCTTTAAACTCCCTTGTTGCGGCGCGCCTACCTGCATTCAAAAAATAATAATAATAATAGAACACTTCAACCCTTCCCGGCGTGGGTTGAAATGGCACGCCCAGGGGCGCGCCGATTCAACCCCTTCTTCCCCTGGGCACGCCGTTTTAACCCGCATCTCAAGCCCTTCCTGGCACCGTTTCAACCCACCATTCAAAGGCCCCATCTCATCCTCAGAAAATCTTTAAAACGGCGCCCCTCTATCCGGCGCGCCCCCATGGACTTTCTAATACGGCGCAGTCATACCCGACGCACCCCCTTTTTTTACTGCTCTGCCAACTAAAACGGCGCGCCCCATGTTCAACTCTTAAAATGGGGTGCATTGGTGTCCAAACCTTATCCCGACGTGGCCAAATACAGTGCGCCCCCTCCCTTGCATCTCCTATATCCGGCGCACCCCTCTTAACACTCCTTCCCCGGCGTGGCATCTTAGTATAAAAAAAGGGAAGTAATTAACTAAAAAGGGAGAGGTTTAAAAAATGAATGAAAGGATCAATGTTAATAAAAATAAATAAAAGAAACACTATCACCCCTGCTTAATTAAAATTAAAAGAAACACGATCCTCGCGACCTGACCGCGCAGGTCGATCTGCATGTGAGGGCGTACGATGGCGAGCTCGTGCTCCACACTCGATGATTCACTCCCCCAGACTGGGTCCAAAGGGAAAATCAATGATGCCTTGTGGTATCAGACGTGGACCTCGGAACCCCCGACATGGTCATGATCCGAACACATCTCGGGCCAATAGTTCGTTAACTTGACCCGATTCTCCCGGGATCCAATCCCGCAACCCTATATTAAACTTGCCACACCTACGGCAGATATTCGCATGGTTTTATCATTGTCTCTGATACTTCAAATGCGGACTCTCATCCGAACAACAAATGGTCCGTTAGTGACCGACATATACATATATATACTGGGATCTAATCCCACAATTACATTAAACTTGCCATACTCACGGCAGACATTCATACGGTTTTGTCACCGTCTTCCATGTTGTAAATACGGACCTCCGTTCGAATAAAGAAATGGTCCGTTAGTGACTGACATGCTTGCAACATTTACTTCCCATCTTGTGTGATAACACTAGTGCAATAAATCTTGCAAAGAATCCAGTCATGCATTCTAGGACTAAGCATATCGAAATTAGGCATCACTTTATTAGAGATGAAGTCCTCAAAAATAATTTTGAACTGCACTTTGTTAACACAGAAAATCAGATTGCAGATATTTTCACTAAACCCCTAAGCAATGACAGGTTTACAACCTTAAGGAGAGAGCTAGGTCTATGCAGACCTCAATCAACTCAGGTTTGAGCTATTGCACTCCTCTTATGCTTAAGCCGCCTGTTCATGCTGAAATGGTTAAGTATTCATCTGGTTTGTCTGAGTTTGACCTGAGAATTTACTTGAAATAATTCATGAATAACTGCTACACTCAGGGGGAGTTTGCTTGCACATGCTATCTTGTATATGACTGAGCCCTATGCATTTCATTTCACTATCGACTTAATGGTATATTAAATGCCGAGTTGTGGAAAGACAGGTCATGCCTGTCTGAAAACTCTCCCCATGCGTGAGGACCATCCTCCACCAGGTACCATTGGTCAATATTGCATTTTAGGAACTGCATGTTACTCTTGTGTGCATAAGCATGTTTAAAAGCTTTAGCATCCAATAAAGCATCCATTATCGGCAGCAAAAGGTAGAAGAATGTTTGAATGACTGTCTACAATCAGAAAGTTGGAGGCACTGGCATCAAGGACTGAGAGGTGTGTGTCAGAGTTGAAGCGATGCAGAGAAAAGTTCAGATTCACTGGCTGAGAAAGGGACACTGGACAGGTCGACACCTCTCTAGCAATGTGTCGACACCTGATGATCAGATTGAGTACCGATGGGCTGTGCAAAACTGTAATCTTCTTCAGGTAGGCCGACACTCTCACAGGAAGAGTCGACACCCTCACTCTGCCATTCACGGGTATGTGACCTTATGGAGAGTCACTTCACTCCCTTCTCATCCTTGCCTTCCTTAATACAACCCCAAATCCATTGCTTCTAACACTCTAGACAGTCATCGGTCACGTATTAAGGGGGAGCTGAAAATACTTTAATTCTTCCATGCAACCTTGGGTAGGTTTGTCTACTTTATCACTGTTTGATAAAATGGTTTAATTTATATAACCCTCAACTTGACTAATAAGTGGGTAAAGTTGCACCTACCTTGCTCTCATAATAGGGCTAAAACTTTCTGTTAGTAGATGCTTTTAACCGTAACCTATCCTTTTGAAAGTTGCCAACAACGCGAAGGTCACGCTTGCCGGCGCCAGCGGCACCGTGCTCGCCAATGTGGCGGCCGGCACGCAGCGCGGCGAGGCGATCAATGTCGAGCAGTTCGAATCGCTGGCCGCGAGCATCGGCGGCGGGATCTCGATGGGTGCGAATGGCCTGATCAACACACCTGCATTCGCCATCCAGGGCAACACCTATTTCAACGTCGGCGATGCCTTTGGCGCAGTGAATGGCGCGCTGGATGGTTTGAAACAGGACATGGCCAACCTGGGCAACCAGGATAACCAGTTCGCCGGCAACAACCTGGTGGAAGGCAGCGGCGATGGCATCGCCATCGGCAACGGCAGCGTGGCCAAGGACGGCGGCGACATCGCCATTGGCAACGGCGCGGCGATCGGTGCGGACAACAGCACCACGATCGGCACCGGCGCCACTTCAACAGCCAACGCGACCAACTCGGTCACCGTCGGTGTCAACGCCAGCAACGATGCCGCCTCCGGCACGGCGCTCGGCGACAGCGCCAGCGTGGTGGCCGGTGCCGACAACGCGGTCGCGCTGGGTGCCGGTTCGGTCGCCGATCGCGCCAATACCGTATCGGTCGGCGCGGCGGGCAGCGGCGCGGCGGTAGCTGCCGATATCAAGATTGTCGCTCACCGACATGTTCGGAAAGATGCGGCGGCCTTCCGGCACATGGACGATGCCGTGCGACAGGATGGTCGAAGCACTCGCCTTCGACAGATCGTCGTTCTTCTGCCACCAGTAATAGAGGCCGCTGGTGAACTCGACATCGCCGCCGCTCGCCGAGGACAGCCGCAGTTCCTGGCTGAATTGCTGCTGGTGGGTGATGACGATCGATTCCGTGTAGACATTCGCCCCGGTATAATCGCCGTCGAAATTCGGCTGCCATTCATACTGCCGGTAGCCGGTGATCGAGCTGAGCGTCAGCCCGCCGACATCCCAGTCGCCGCGGCCGGTGAAGCCGCCGGACGGCATCCGGTCATGCTGCGATGAATCGATATCGACCTCGCGCGAGAACGGCTCGATCGCGATCGGCGTGTACCCCACGCCCGCTGCCTTCTGGTAGAAGCCGCGGACCGTGGCGCCGTTAGCGAGCGTGGTCGGCAGCACCGCGACGGGCGAGAGAAAGCCGATATCGCCGATTTGCAAGTCATAGTCGAAGCCCAGCCGATACTTGAAATCGTCGCTCGGCTTGTAGACCAGGTCGGCGCGCAGGCTCTGGTCGTTCCGATTGTCCCACCAGCTTTTGTAGGTGGTATTGTAGACGTCGCCGTCGCGATAGGTCTTCTCGACCGTGATCTGCGCCGCCAGCAGGTCGTTGATCGGGCCGGTGACGTTGGCGCGAGCATTGAAGAAGCCGTAATCGCCGGTCGACAGCTCGACGAAGCCGCCCGGCGTGAACGAGGCTTCCTTGGTCTGGATGTCGATGGCGCCGGCGACCGTGTTCTTGCCGAACAGCGTGCCCTGCGGTATTTCTTGGAGGCCCATGAAACCAAGCAACCTCCAAGGAACTGACAATACCCACTTGTGCTCTTTCGGTCTATTTTGCAACCCGCGTAATCAACATCGGAGTAAGCAACTAATTCGAGACATGAAGTACGCGGAAACCACAAACCCAATTCACAAGTATCAGTAATATATCTAAAAATACGCTTCACAGTCGACATGTGAGACCCTTTAGGGTTCGATTGAAACCTTGCACACAAACATACTGCATATTGAATGTCAGGCCTGCTGGCAGTCAAATATAACAAGTATCCTATCATACTCCTGAAAAGGGTTTGGTTGACTGATTTACCTTTGTCATCTTGATCAAGTTTTAGTGATGTGGACATGGGAGTTGGTTGTGATTTGGTTGTTGTTAGATTAAATTTCTTGAGTAGGTCCATAGCGTATTTCTTCTGATTTATAAATAAACCATCAACCGTCTAAGTCACCTACAATCTCAAGAAAAATGTTAGCTCTCCCATAAGACTCATTTCAAACTCACTTTGCATCAATTTAGCAAAGTCTTCACTTAGAGTATCCTTAGTGGAGCCAAAGATGATGTCATCTACATACACTTGAACGATTAGAATTTCCTTACCATTCAGTTTTGTAAAAAGAGTTTGATCAACATTACCTCGTTTGAATCCACTTTGAGTAAGGAAATCACTCAACCATTCATACCATGCTCGGGGTGCTTGTTTCAGACCATAGAGGGCTTTGTCCAGCTTGTACACATAGTCTGGATGCTCCATATCTTGAAACCCTGGTGGTTGCTCCATATATACGTCCTCTTGGATGTAGCCATTCAAAAATGCACTCTTAACATCCATTTGAAACAGTTTTATATTATTACTACATGTAAATGCCAATAAAATCCTCACTGCCTCGAGTCTTGCTACATGAGTAAAAGACTCATCAAAATCAATTCCAAGTTCCTGACTATAGCCTTTGGCTACTAGCCTGGCCTTGTTCCTAGTTACCACTCCTTGATCGTTTGTTTTATTTCAAAAAACCCATTTTGTTCCGATCACTGAGTGGTTTCTAGGGCATGGCATGAGAAATCACACTTTGTTCCTTTGGAACTGGTGTTGTTCTTCTTGCATATCCATGATCCATGACTCATCTTTCCAGGCCTCTTCTATGGAATGAGGTTCAGATTGCGAAAGAAGGGATATGTAGTCCAGATTTTCAACTTCCCTGAAGGAGGCTCGTGTTCTTATTCCTTCTTCTACATTGCCCATGACATTCTCCGGTGGATGGTTCTTTGCAAACGTCCATTGCCTTCGTAGCAACTGTTGACTTTGATTCTCCTGATTTCCATCCACTTCTTGTTGTTCTTCAGCTTCTTGTTTCTCAGTTTTGTCTTCCATTTTCTCGGTATCATCATCATTCAACTCTTCATCTTGTAAAACAGATTTTTCATTAGTTCCTTTGGATGATGATTCGTCAACAATGATATGGGAACTTTCCTCAACTACAAGAGTTCTCAAGTTGTACACCCGATAAGCTCTTGAGCCAAGAGAGTATCCAAGAAATATCCCTTTGTCACTCTTGGGGTCAAATTTTGTTAGATCTAACTTACCATTGTTATGAATGTAGCAAATGGAGCCAAATGGTTTGAGATAGGAAATGTTTGGTTTCTTACCTCGATACAGCTCATAGGGTGTTTTCTTTAACATTGGCCTTACCATTGCTCGATTGTTATGTAGCAAGTAGTGTTCACTGCTTCAGCCCAGAAATACCTCGACAAGTTGTTTTCATTCAGCATAGTTCTGGCCATTTCAATCAACGTCATGTTCTTCCTCTCAACAACTCCATTCTGTTCAGGGGTTCTTGGTGCGGAGAAGTTGTGCATGTAGCCTTGAGCCCTGCAAAAATTGCTGAACTCATGATTATCAAATTCCTTACCATGATCACTCCGCACGGCTTTGATGCAGCACCCCCTTTCATTTTGGACCAACCTGTAAAATGCTTCAAATACCATCAGGGCATCACTTTTATGAGAAAGGAAGTATACCCAACAAAATCTTGAGAAGTCATCCACGATTACAAATCCATAAAGTTTACCACCCAAGCTGTGGGTCCTGCTTGGTCCAAAAAGATCAATGTGGATCAGTTCAAGGGGCCTAGAGGTGGTTACATCATTCTTACACTTGAAGCTTGCTCTTGTCTGCTTGCCCCTACTACATGCTCCACAAATTCCTTCATCAACAACTTTCAACTTGGGTAAGTCAATCACTAGATCATTTCTAGACAATTTCAACAGGACATTAAAACTGGCATGCCCAAGACGGCGATGCCAAAGTCAAGCATCATCAGAATTTTTAGCAACCAAACAAAGATTTTCATGTGAAGCATCATCCAAATCTATCATATATACATTATTATGCCTGAATCCTATGAATTTTATTTCATGAGTGTTTCTATCTATAACAGAGCAGTGGGTAGAATCAAAAATCACATTGCATCCCTTGTCACACAGTTGACTTATGCTTAGGAGATTATGATGCAACCCTTTCACAAGCAAAATATTTTCAATGGCATGAGTTTGATTCTTACCTATCTTACCTTCTCCGGTAATTCTTCCCTTGTCTTTTCCTCCAAATGCTACAGTTCCTCCATCTTTCTCATGCAGGTCCGTGAACATTTCCTTATTTTTCGTCATGTGTCGAGAACATCCGCTGTCTAAATACCACATTTTATCCATCCTGAGGTAAGCCGGACTGAAAGTAAGTTCAAATGTGGCGACGAACTCAGCCCACGAAATCTGCCGGAGCGGACGAGACTGAAAAGTAATCTCCCATTCCGCATTCCACCATGTCAGCGCAGCGTCGTGGAGCTGAAAAGTGCCGAGCATCACTTTCTCATCTTCTGCGCATTCCATAGAGTGAAACACGAGCTCGATCGCGTCCAGCCAAACCCTGGCGGCATCAGGATCGGTCTGGCCTTCAAAAGTCAGTGGATGAAACAACAGAAATTCTTTCAGAGCACGTTCGCGACTGCCAGGCGCATCCTCTTGAGCCAGAATAACAGGAGCTAGAGCAAGAACATCTTGAGGGACACTACTCGCTTCCTGGGGAGCCAGAACTCTCCGACGCCGAGGTGACATTTTGAAACGACTAGAAAACACGGGCAATAATCAAGAAAATCCATTAATCATATGGAAAACATCCTAAGCTAGCAATAGACGACACAATTGGACTAGTTCTGGACAATTGCTATGCAATTTCGATTCCTTACACAATTCCTCAACACCGCTCTGATACCATCTGTAACAACCCAGAGCTCTAGGTACCGATAACCCGATATAACATCAGATTATCGCTACCAGGAACTAGGGAAGTCACCCAAGGGGCTGATGAGGCCCCTGAAGGGTTGGAGGAGTTTGTCGAGGGAGCGTATAATGAATTGAAATTACACCATGCGCAATATTAATTAGGACAGTAATTTAAACTGAAGTGCAGAAGCAATTAATATATATCAGAGTGATAGCCAATATACAATAGTCTAGAATTGCCAAAAGATCAAGTCCACAACTACAAAAAGTCTGAATGTACAACTACTCGGGACATACCCCGGTCAAAAGTACACAAAAGACCCCACTGATACTGGCTGGCTGGCTAAACGCGGTCGGGAAAAGCACGGGGACCTCCGGTCAGAGGCTACGATTGCTCACTTGAAAAGAAGAAGGGTGAGTCACAGTCAGACTCAGTAGGGGTCACGCGGAACCCTATCACGCAACTAAACAAGCAGGCATGCATAAATGAGGCAATTAGAGCATGCAT
Source organism: Amorphophallus titanum (assembly GCA_024336825.1). NCBI lineage: Eukaryota > Viridiplantae > Streptophyta > Magnoliopsida > Alismatales > Araceae > Amorphophallus > Amorphophallus titanum. The sequence continues at coordinate 29,569,199 of JANBPO010009603.1, forward strand.
TGGCATAATTTAAACACGTGAACAGGAAAGCTGTAAAACCTAACTAGGCAGTTTAAACAGCTATCTATATGCCAATTTAATATAATTTAATAGCGACAAAGGCTAAATCTACCAATAGAATAAACCTCCACTAACCGCGTGAAGTGAGAGACGGAGAACTCACCAGAAGGTAGAAACCAGAAGCATCCACTGACGGCTTACACTGCGTTTCAGGCAACTCGCAAGTCAGACAGACACAATGAGCGAGAGGCGTAGAAAGTACCAGAACAAGAACTAGTCAGAGTAACACTCATCAGTGTTAGTCCAAGCCTCTGACCATGTGTGCACACATCGACCCCTGCCTAGGGTCAGGCCTCTAGCTAGTTTCCCCCCCTAGGACGCTACGGTAACCGCGGGGGCCCGCGGTAACTAGCCTAAAATCGTTAGACGGGTACACCCCTCCACCTCTCCCGGATGGGCCGACACTAAGGTCACTGGGCTACAACTAGTGGCTCCATCACGAAGAAAGAGAAAACAACTCTACTGGGACATAAAGATTTATTTTTAATTCATAAAATAGATTAAGCATAGCAGACAATGCATTAGAACATGATTCACTACTCTTAACATAGCAGAGAGCATAACGGATCAGTTCTGCCCCATTACATAACATAACGGATCAGCTCTGCCCCGTCATATAACATAACGGATCAGGCAAGGGGCGTTAAGGTAATATAATGCGCCTCCACTGGTCCGTCATATCCATCCGATCTACTTCCAGTTACACCGGTCACAACGGATCAGGAACAGTGCATTATGTAACATAACGTGCCAGTATTGGTCTGCTATGGCCACCGGAGTTATTTTTATAAAACTTAAAGACCCAGAGAACATAACGGATCGAGGGCGGTCCATTAAGGTCACCAGAACGTGAAAAATCCACAGTTTTCCACAACTATAATGGTCATACATAGGGGCGTTATATTAACGACTTAACTAATGTATGCATGAGCATAACAGACTGGGTGTGGTCTATTAAAGGAGTATAGTGCGCCAGGTGTGGTGCATTATACACATAACGGTCACTAGCGTGACTGCCATGTGAGCTGGGTAGCGAGCGAGTTCGGTTTGAAACCGAGCCACCCCCGGTCGACCGAGATCGAAGGGGTTCGCTACAAAAACCTATAACCTTCCTTCCCCAGCATCCATACCACTCGATAAAAGCTAGAAAACATAAATACGATGCCCATGGTTAATTAAAAACACTAATTATCACATTTTTAAGAAAAACCAAAAATGGACATTAACTAGGCTAAACGGCCATGGATCGGCATGCATGTGGTGTCAAAGTGTTCCTAGCGCGGAGACGGTCCCATCCCCCTACCTCGTTCGCACCGAATCGGCCGTTTCGGCTGCAAGCACACAAAGTGGAGGCCGCACCCCTCTCGCCCTGTCCCGTCCAACCGTCCCACGAACCACGGATTGGAGGGCGTCAATGCGATACCCTCGTCGCGCTTGTTCCAACGGCGTCCCCCGCGTCTCAGTCGGGCCCTAAAAATGGGAAACCGAGAAGGAGAGAGAAAGAGAGAGACGTTGGGAGAGAGAGGGTGAGAGAGAGAGAGAAATCGGGAGAGAGAGAGAGATTCCTGCGGTCGGGGAGCGGGCTAAAGCTCATGGTCCCTCTCCCACCTCCTCGGCCACTGATGACACCCGAGGAGGGTCGACTTCTGGAAGAAACGCTCGCCAACCTCACGGTTCGCAGAGAGGAGGGGGCGGTATCAGAAGAGGCGGCCGAGCCTTCAGCAGAGGTGCCTGAGCCAGCCCCGTTTTTCGCACTTCCTCCGACCGAGAGCAGGGAGGGGCAGCCCCTCGCAATCAGGCAACCGAGTGGTGCAGCCGTAGCTCCAGCAGCTCCCTTGACGATAGCTGGCCGGGGACTACATGTTGAAGCGGGAGGCCCCAGCGATCTGTCCGTGGTGCTCCCTTCCTCGTTAGCTGCGGTGGACGCGGAGATGTGGGCTGCCGTGGACGGCATGGTAGAGTTTAACCCCCCGGAGGTGCCTTTCATCGGCCACACCACCTCAGACGCACCGGTCCGACAGATGCTACTGGCGCTGCGCTCAATGATACTTGCTGACCCCTCTCTCACATATCGAGGGGCGCATGTAATAGCGATGCAGCTGACCGGTGCGCTACAAGTGCTGGGTTTCCCCTGGAGGAGTAGTCGCGGCGTGTACTATTACTGCTAAAATACGTGAACTGCCGCGAGTTCCTCGAGACCCGGGTCCCCAACGAGCTTGCCGCCATCAGGGCCCAGGAGGGCGAATACTTGCAAGCCTTGGAGGAGCGCCAGTCCAGTGGGGAGCAGCTCGAGAAAGTTCTGGAATGTGGTCGCCAGGATGTCCATGCCCTCCGGGGTAGAATTGAAGAGCTAGAAGGCCACCTTGCTACCGCTAGATCTGCGCTGGCCGAAGCCGAGGTGACCGTGGAGAGGACGGGTGAGGCGCTCGCCGTTGCCAGGGCTGAGGCGGCCTCTCTCGAAGCGGAGCTGGGGCACCTCCAGGGGCAGAGGAGCCGACTAAGCGACATGGTGAGCTTCCCTTGTATCGGCATTCTCTCCCTTGAGGATATCTTCCGAGGCATTGACTGAACGCTACTCTCCTCAAGCCTCATGTTGTATTTCGCTCCTCCCTCTTCCTCCTTCCTTCTCTTTCTTTTTGGACATGTAACTCAGGGGGATACCCCGTAGCACATGTATCCCTTTATTCTGGAATGGAAAAACATTTGTATACATGTTTTCGCGTGCTAGTCCACGAATCCTTCTTTCTCCTCTCCCCTTTTTCTCTTGCTCTTCGACGGGATACTAGCCCGCGCTCGTAGCTCGACCTAGGAATGCTTCGGTCGGATCCGCAGAGGCGCGTAGGAGAGTGCTCGCCGCTCCAGGGTAGAGACGAGGGGATCACTCCACCACGCGAGCCTCGCGGCCCTGTCGGGTAGCTCCGTGAAGAAGATCGGCCTAGGCAGAGAGTAGTCTTCACCCGTAGAGACGAACAGAAGTGTTTGTCAGCTCAAAAAGAGTTATTCGTCGTCCAAAGGGCTGGAGAGAAGAGCTTATTGGTTGAAATGACCTGACGGGAGACTCAGGTTGAGGGGTTGTTCATTGCCCGAAGGGACGGAGAGAAGAGCTTATTGGTTGAAATGACCTGACGGGAGACTCAGGTCAAAGGGTCATTCGTCGCCCGAAGGGACGGAAAGAAGAGTTTATTGATTCAAATGACCTGGACGGAAGGTCCAAATCAAAGGAGTATTCATCATTTCGACCCGGGAGGGGTCTGGGTGAGATGTTGATTCGTCAGTATCGCCAATGCGGCAGAACCGGCAAGGTTTATTTGTCTCTTGGGATATTCGTCGGCACTGGGTCGGTGCTGACGTAAAGAAAGATTTATTCTCTTACTCCAGAAGTAAGGTCCGGGTAAGGTGTCTATTCGTCGGTGTCACTGAGGTGACGGAGCCGGAAGGGTTTATTTGTCTCCTGAAGTGGTCGTCGGCACTGGGTTAGTGCTGGCGCAAAGAGGGGTTTATTCCCTTATCCCAAGCGTAAGGCTCGGGTAAGGTGTCTATTCGCCGGTGCCATCGAGGTGGCAGAGCCGACAGGGTTTGTTCATCTCTTAGAATATTCGTCAGCACTGGGTCGGTGTCGACACAAAGAAGGGTTTATTCCCTTATCCCAAACGTAAGGTCCAGACAAGGTGTCTATTTGCCGACGTCACCGAGGTGGTAAAGCTGGCAGGGTTTGTTTGTCTCTTGGAATATTCGTCAACACTGAGTCGGTGCCGACACGAAGAAGAGGTTTATTCCCTTGTCTCGGACGTAAGGTCCAGGCAAGGTGTCTATTCGCCGACGTCACTGAGGTGATAAAGCTGACAGAGTTTGTTTGTCTCTTGGAATATTCGTCAACACTGGGTCGGTGCCGACACAAAGAAGAGGATTATTCCCTTGACCCGGACGTAAAGTCTAGGCAAGATGTCTATTCGCCGACATCACCGAGGTGGTAAAGCTGACAGGGTTTGTTTGTCTCTTGGAATATTCGTCAACACTGGGTCGGTGCCGACACAAAGAAGAGGTTTATTCCCTTGTCCCAGACGTAAGGTCCAGGCAAGGTGTCTATTCGTCGGCGTCACCGAGGTGGTAAAGCTGACAGGGTTTGTTTGTCTCTTGGAATATTCATCAACACTGGGTCGGTGCCGACACAAAGAAGAGGTTTATTCCCTTGTCCCGGACGTAAGGTCCAGGCAAGGTGTCTATTCGTCGGCGTCACCGAGGTGGTAAAGCTGACAGGGTTTGTTTGTCTCTTGCCCGTCCGCATTGAGGATAGGCGAGAGCAGCGCCTGCGGAACAAGGTCATCCCCTTGGTTAAGGTGGTGTGGCAGCGGCACTCTGGTGGTGAGGCTTCTTGGGAGCATGAGGACGAGATGCGTCAATAGTTCCTGTACCTATTTGAGTGAGTCTTCCTCTTCTTTCCCATTGGTTGTTCCAATTTTGAGGATGAAATTCGTTTAAGGGGGGAGGGCTATAATATCCCAGACCTTTCGGATCCTTATTTTTGGGTCTCGGATCTATTTTCTCGGAGTGTCCAGCTCTGTTGTGTCTAATTGTGCATGTCAAACATTTTTTATGTTTGGATCGGCACGATCCAGAGCTGTTTCGGAGGCCCGGAGGCGTTCCGTCACTTTTTTCGCGTGTTTTTTTGATTCCCGACTTGGTTTTCGGTAAATCTTGTAGAACTCCACTGTGGGCGAACCGAGTCATTCACCTGGGCGTGAGTGGTACCGTTGTGATCGGTGCGTTTCGAGGATCGTGAAAATATGATTTTTTATTTTTTGATATTTTTTAAAATTTTTAGATTTTCTATAAATAGGGAATTTCTTTAATCTTTTTCCCCTCTTCTTCCTTTTCTTCTTCTTCTTTCTCTTTCCTTCTTCCTCCCCACATGAGCGCCCCCTCTCTTCCGCTTCTTCGTCTCGCGATCGCGGCGGCGCGTCCCCTCCTGCTGCAGACGGAGCGGGATGGCGACATGGCGACGACGGCCACGGCCAGGTGATCATGGCGGCATAAAGCTTGTAAGAGATCATGAAGGTTTCGAGGGTTTTAAAGCATCTTCCTTGATTTCGTCAACGATTCAGGGGAGCTTTCACTCCAATAAGGTAGGGCGACGAATCACTATGCTCATCCCGTCATCCCCCGCGATTTGTAGGCCGAATGGGAGCCGAGAGGGGCATTTTTAAGCAAGTTAGGACAAAATCATGATTTGGGGAGAGTTCGCTCGATCTATGGATTTGAGCCACAATTCGACGTTTTAATGGCCTAGAATCATGCTAAGGGTCCCAGGGGAGCTTCCTCCTTGATTTCCTCCTCTCCCATGGAGGTATGGGGGCGTGGTTGACATTTTTGGGTCTTGTTCGCCGTTTCACCGTCGGAATGCTGTGGCGGTCATTTCAGTGACCACCAGAGTGTGTAACGTGCCCAAGGAGGTCTGTTACGGTTTATTGAGTTTCAAGCCTGGCGTCCGTGGGCCTGACAGTCCCACGATAGACTGCCACAGGGGTGTGACACCCCTAGAGTCGACCATCAAAGTGACGCTTCGACCATTGGTTTTCGACCGTTCTTTTCTGACCGTTGGGGGTCATAGACGCCTGACGCACCCAAAGTGGGGTGTCAGGGTAGTGTGACGCCCCTAGGAAGGAGCATTAGGGTTGATGCACCCTTCCACTTAATGCACTAGAGATGGTCCGTTAGGGACTGTAACGCCCCTACAAGTGTGCATTATAGCTAGCTTGGTCCCGTGACCTAACGCGGCAGGGTTGGTCCGTTAGGGACCGTAACGCCCCTGGAGGAGTGCATTACGGCTTGCTTCATCTCGTACCCTGACGCATCTATTTAGGTCCGTCAGGTACTGTGACGCACCAACGTAGGCGCGTTACAGTTCATTTTGCACCGAGTGCCTGACACGCCTGAGTTGGTCTGTTAGGTTATCGTGGCGTGCCAGGGTTGGTCCACCACAGCCTGTGATGCACCAGGGTTGGTCCGTCAGGCTTTGGACTGCCCCGAGTGGGTTGCAGTCATGTTTCTTCACTGATCGAAATCACCATGCGACGATGTGGGTACGAGGGACGGTCCCCGTACTGGTCCGACTGTGACGTTATTTTTCGTGGCTTGAGAGTCTACTCCTTCAGTGACCCTCCATTGGTCGTAGCCTTCAGTACGCATGGCCCACCAAGGAGTGGTGAAGGGGCTATCCTGAGGATGATTTTTAGACTGATTTTTATCGGGCCCCACGTGTAGCAACCAGAGTCCGGCTGAGGGGAAACCTAGTTAGAGGCCAGATCTAGTGCATACAGTCTGTGTGTGCACACGTGGTTGGGGGCAATTGGACATGCATCGACGGGCACGACCCCAGCTAGTCACTTGCTTTGTGGTTACTTGTTTGGTGTCCTTGCCTGCGCTAGGTGCTAGCATGCTAGGTAGACACCTGCGGTGCGGTGTAAGACGTCAGGGGATGCTACCGACTGTGCTTCTAATGGGAGGTACTCCTGTCGAGTCGGGGAGTGACAGACTGTCAGTCTTAGTCGCTTCGACCTTCGGGTTTTGGTCGGGTTGACCGATGAGTTTCGGTTGTTTCGTCGTGGCGTGCATGTGTAGGTTTTCTCGCCATGAGACTGGTGTTTCTAGTGCAGGGCATTTACTTCCGAGGTACTCACTTAGCTGCTAGCGTAGCGGTTTTCCATTTTGTGAGGTAGGGTTCGGGAGATCCCTATTGAATCTTATTCTGAGACTCATTCCCTGCGTGTTTTTGCCGTGTTTCAGGCAAGGCGCGACTTCAAGGGAGCGCATCTGTGGCTCAGCGTGGTTGAGGTGCCCAGCGTAAGTGCCAAAGGTTAGAGCTGGGGTATGTCCCGTGTAGCTGTACTTTTCTTTCTTGTCTCTGTACTAGTTGTGGACTATTGTTGTTTATTTTGTTATATTCTTGTGGACCATGTATCATGTAAAATATTAATTTAATTTCCTACGTAAATGACAATGGAATGATCCTTTTGCATTATTTTTTTAAGCAAAAGGATCATTAGATGATTTTTTATCATATTGATCTTTTAATAATACATGTGTAAATATAAATATAAGAACGATAAATTTATAATTTAATAATAGTTTATACGCAAAACGTAGTTCTGTATGTGGTGATGAAATTATCCCTTAAACCGTCCGGAAGTGCCACGTCACCATGGCATTACGCTAAAAAAACGTCAAACCTTCCGAAATAAGAAAAGTGTGATGGCCGGGCGCCTACTTCAATTCGCTCTTCACAAGTCACAACACGCATCTCCGCGCTTCCCTCCGTCTCCTCCTCTTCCTCGTCCCCCATTGAAGTATCAGAGCCCAAGCCGTAGATTTTGTGCACGCCAGAGAGCGAGAGATGGAACCCCGCAAGGTCTCCCTGTGCGGGAGTTCCTGCTGCGGAAACCCGTGGAGGAGTGGTTCGGCGAGGAGATCCTCCGCTGCCTGCCGACCCCGCACCTCTTCCACCCCCACCTCAAGAAGGCCATCCTCCTCCACCGCCTCCTCGCCGAACTCTCCTCCCCCACCCCGCTCTCCGACGGCACCCTCCAGTGCCTCGAGGTCCTCGAGGACCTCTAACGCTGCTCCCTCGGCGCCCCCGGCCCGTCCCCGGCCATGAGCTCCGCCTACTGCGCCGTGGCCGTCGAGCTGACGGTGGCGCCGCTCATGTGGGGGCGCGGCGGGGAGGTTGGGTTCTTGGAGGCGGTGCGCTGGATCTGGGTCTGCCAGGTGGCGGTCGTCGAGCGGTCCCATGCGAGGGGGTTAATAGGGGAAGGAATCGGGGAGTGGCGGGCGGCGGTCAAGGAGGCGGTGACGAGTGCGGCGGCCAGGGAGGTGTTGCTGCGGCGGGATATCAGGCGGGAGGCGGTCAGGGAGTACCTCAGGCTGGCGGTGAATTAGACGGGCCAGCCGCTGCTGCAGCTGGTGGCGAGGGTTGCCGGCGCTGAGGAAGATGATGCTGGTGGCGCCGAGGAAGACGACGCCGGCGGCCATGAGGATGCTGATCAAAGCCGTGGGGAGAGGCTTTCCCCCGAAGTGCCCTCTGGAGTGTCTTTAGAGATGACTGTCCCCACCGGAGCACCTGTGGAGGAATTGGCCCAAATGGGTCACCCTGCCTCGGCAGCTGGCACGGATAGCGGCACCCATGTTCGAGGAACAGTTAAGTCTGCGCATTTGGGGTGCCCTTCTTGATGTCGGCGACTTGCGCGTGTTGGTCTTGTTAGAGATTGGCATGCCCAGCTTATCAGTTTCGCATATTGAAGTCTCATAACTTATGCGGCTTCTTATGCATAGCTGTCTTCATGCACATTTCTACTTCGCAATGCGTCCGATCTAAAGTGTTTGAATTTATTGTTCAACAGAGAGGAATGAAACGGATGAACTTGCTGGACAAATCGAGAAAGCCATCACATATCAGCCTTCTGAGCTGTCAACTCTGCCTTCATCGGTAGAAGTTAACGAAGTGAGGCAAGCACCCAAGTTTAGCTGCGAGGAGCTGTGGAAGGTGATGGTAGACCCTCTTCCAGATGCGCTGGGAAGGGCTGCTAATGTCCAAATTAGCATGGTGGATGAATCAGCTAATCCATGTAATTCCTGTGAGAATCCAATCCAAACAGGTCCATCTCTCCAGAACGATGTCCAAGATATTGCTACTACTGAGAGAAACGCTGATGAGGAGCATGATGGAATTCCACGTCCCAGTGTGCCGCAGCATGATGTGACGAATATAACTGCACGCACTGACGAGGTGATACCGACAACACCTTTAACCATAAGTGGCAGAATTGGGTTGGGTGACTGAGAAGGATCACCATCTTGCTTACAGAAGAGCTCCCGGGGCTGGCTGGAGCTCCATGGTACTCAGCCAAGATGACACTACTAATGTTAGCAAGGGCTACTATTTGGTGGCCGTCCGAGAGCGAATTGGAGTTTTGGTGACCGAGATGGTGATCCATCTTCGTCATCTATTCCGATCATGGAAATGGCAAACAAAGTAGGTTAAAGCCATACCTTAAATCCTAAACCCTAAATAGAAAGAACCCTCGAGAGTCCCTCTGAAAGTAAAGTATGTTAAACTTTTGTATAAAATCCTTGTAAAATCATGTAAATGCATATTAACCGTTAAATAAAAAAGAAACAGAGTTGGCCTGGATTGGCTGCAGATCAGAATCGCATCACCTGATCCGGATCAGGTTTTCCCTGATCCGAGCCCTGATTCTTCCTTCCTTGATCTATGGTACGGGAAAAAAGGGTGCTCTCAACTTCTATCTTACTTTGAATTAGATACCTTGGACATTGTAAATAGATGGTAAACAAGGTATTCACCCGTGCTTATTTCCCCCTGGACAGTATGGTTATGCTAAATATTGGATCTCATGTCTGTTAGTTGTGATTTCTAAATATGCATGTGTATTTCTGCTTCCTTTTCTGTTTGTTATAATTTTTTAAAGGATTATGCAGCAATGTGAATATGTCTAGGTTGATGGTTGAACAAAACTTTCAATTAGAGGGGGGTTTAAATTTCTGTAAATTGTGAGGCAGCTTTTCTTGTTTGTCTTGCTACTGCAAACCTAAAGTTGTTACAAATAATCCATCTGTGTTGGGCCTTGTATGATAAATTCCAAAGTGAATCATGTTTTTTTCCCCAGTCTCATGTTTCCTTTCTGGCGGGCAAGTTGTGAGAGAGCCATTACATCTCACACCCTTGGCATGCTGGCCACCCCTGAGAGTGGGCATCCTAGGGCTCTTAGGGGTTCAATCTTAGGCTAGCCAACCCCCAGGACAACGAGGTCCTGTCTCGGACCCTCTCCACTATCACTAGGTTGCCCACAGACACGAGAGTCCGCTTAGCGGGTGAGTCCGCTCGAGTGAAGTCACCGGTCCGTGCATTGCTTGGTTGCTAGGTCCAATGGGTATTCGGTCTTGTGACTATCACCCCCAAGGTGGCGTCACATCATGGCCTCTTGTCTCTTGGGGCACTGTCATCGTTCGGAGATCGGCCAGCAGATGAGCAGACACCTAGCATCCATGTTAGTATGAGGAAGCGGACCAATGGTAGGGGCCACATATTCCAGAGAAGAGGGGCAGATCCTCTCATGAAGAGGCCTGCACCAGGAAAAGGTAGTCCTCCCACTCTCGATCATCGGGACAGTCTGGGAGCAACAAGGCCCGCTCATTGTGAAGATCAGCCAGTCAGCTAACCGTGCCTGAAGAGTGGAAGAAGGGAAAACAGCTCCCGTGCCTTCATACGCCCCTTCCCGCCAGAAGAAAGATGCTCCAGCAATGGGAAACATCTCACCACACACCTGCTACCTAGGGAAAGGCGAGCGACAAACGGCCACATGTCATAAGGATAAGGAAAAGAGGAGATTCACTCAAAGTTAGAGGGAAGTGATACCGGGAGATTCCTCGTCCCCTTAGGGGCAGAACCTGTCAGGCTTAAGGAATAGGACCCCCCTGCCGACGTATAAGCGGTTGACCTTCGCCAAGGCCTCCTGCCAACCATCCAAATATCCAAGCCGGTATTGCTCGGAGACGGGGCCGCCTTGTCCCAGCTCTGGCCATGGCCGCCACTGCGCTGGCGCAGGGTCCCTCCGAAGGATCAAAGGCTGACGACGAGCCTGGAGAGATTCATCGCCTGATGAAGTACCAGACTCGCCCGATGACATCCTACAAGAAAGCTCCCCTCAAAGCTCACCAGTTCGAAGATGGCCGTAAGGATATCACGAAGGCCACTATTTATAAGGGAAGCGAAGTCCCCAGAAGTATGAGGACTCCTACAGCCTCAAGCAAATCCCCAAAAACTGACACGACAGATCTCCAAAAGTCGCGCCCTTTCAGGGTCCCCCTCGTAGGCGCCGCTTCGTATCCCCAAAGGATCTCACAGCCGTTCAAAAAGGGGGGAAATGCACGGAGGTTTCGAGATTTGTAAAACAAAGGAAAGTTTTCTATTCCGAAATAAAAGAGCTTATAAAAGGAAGGCTGCCACCTAGGCAAAAGTAGTAGGAAACCTGAAGATAGACAAGTAAGGGTACCCTTCTAAGGGTTCACCCTGGTTACTTCATCATGTGCCCCAATCTCACTGGGCTCACGGGCGACAATGGCTCCAGCAGATGGCGAGTCCTCGTCCAAGTCCACTAATTGGCCCCCCACCGCCAAGGCATCCACGGTTGCTTGCTCGTTTGCGCTCGGCCCCAGCGTCGACTCCTCAGTGCTAGCCCCCTCAACGTCAGGCTCCCCCTCGCCAGTGTCGGCCTCCGGGCCATAAGGTGTCAAGGGAGGAAGGAGAGGTGGAACCGAGGAATCAAGCTCCTCTACCGTGGATTTAACAGCGGCGCTCCAGCCCTCCCGGAAGCCATGATCGCGCGTCGGCCCGTAAAACTCCATGGCCACCGTGGTCAGCTCGTCTCGGTAGGCTGAAGAGGAGCGGAAGCGCTCCACCGCTTCCTCACCCACAGTCGACATCGATGAGCATAGCATGACTAGCTCCGCCTCAGCGTCCCGGGCATGGGTCTCCATGGCTTGGACCTCCACCCCTAGCTTGGCCACCCGCTCCTCGACCGCGTCAGCCCACTCCTGAAAAGAGTCCCGGTCACGTTCCATTCTGGTGAGGGCTAGCCCTTGCTGGACCAAATGTCTGTGGAGCTCAGTGTTGGCAACCTCAGACCCCTTCAGGCACTCCTCAAGCCCCGCCTGAAGGGCCTGGCTAGGTTCCAACATCCGAGCAAGACCCTTGAAATTATGCCTCCACAAGCCAAAAGAACAGACGACCAGACACTTAATCCTCGAGGCTACCACTGTCAGCTCCTTCTCAGCTCCAGGACCGAACTCGCTAGTATGCTCGTGCCACTGCACGCTCCTCCCCATGAGATCGACAATCGTTGCGATCCTGGCCAACCCTGATGGCAAGTCCTTGGGGGGCGAGGATTGACCACGCTGAGGGGTACCCAGCGGAGGGAGGACATTGGCGTCGTCAGTAGTGGGAGCCTTACCCTTGTCTCACCCCCGTGTCGTGGGGGCTGATGCAGGGGGAGAAACCACTGACTCACCAGCCGATGGTGGCGGCGGAGCCCTAGAAGGAGGTAGCTCGGATGGTGGAGGAGGCAGAACACGATTCCGAGCAGGAGTGGAAGTTCTCCCTCTCTTCCTCGCCCGACGTTGGTTGTCCAGCGCCGTCAGGTCATCATCAGTCAGGGGGGCGCGGCTACCACTAGCCATGACGGATTCTTCACCAGCGGCACTAGTGATTCCCTCGGGGGAGCCCCTCTGAGGGCTAGGCCCTCCACTCACTACAGATACCGTCGACAAACGCACCAGAGGGACGCTGGTCGGGATCGGGTACTACAGCCTCCCCTGGGTAAACACCACCTCGGCCTGGGGAACCAGCACCCTCGATCGAACTACCGAAGGTCGAGGTAGATGACTTCCAGGTGTCCCTTCATGCCTCCTGCCAGATCGAGACGGATAGATTGGATCTAATCAACTACCCCTTTCTGATTGAAGAGAACGTTACTCCCTCGCAAGGGGCCTGTCTGGAGACGGATTCTATTTGCCCTTATCGGGCTTTTGTGCTGAAGGTGGACCGTAGGCTAGAGCGGTATCAGCAGACCACCTTGTTGTTTGTTCTCCTGCGGGTGCACGGGCTGACGGCTACAGATCCTCTGAACGTGATTCTGGACGAGAAGCTGAATGTGTCGTTCCACTACGCTGATGGGTGGGGCATGGACCACATCAACTTGTATTGTTGTCTGGCTTCCCGAAATCAGTCAGACTTGGCCGTGCTTGTCGACTGCTGTGCCAGAGTCAGAGACGTGTGCTGGTTAGTGAGGGAAGCGGCCCGTAGGGACAAGGAGCCATCCCTATCATACTGGCCATTATCTTGCCTATATAATTGCCCCTCCAGGTATGACATTCCTCTTTCGTGACCCTGCAAGGGCGGTATCCTCGGTCGCTTCCCCTTTTCATTCCTTCTTCTTCCTGACACCCGTGCGTGTGCAGAGTTCCCCTCCAGCCACACAATGAGCGCCTATCGACAATTCCTCTCGCATTTAGCGAAACCGCCCCAACTTGTCAAGCCAACCCTGGCTCCGACTACTACACCCTTGCCTCGGGTAAGAAGCGTACCTGAGCCCGATCGCCAGTAAAGAAGGTGATGGCGAAGGCGAGTGAGAAGAAGGAGAAATCGAAGAATCAACGCACTGACATGGGAGTTGCCGAGGCCACTGCTCCCTCACTTCCTTGGGTGCCCTCCTTTGAGGAATTCGCCACTTCGATGGCCATGTCGAGCCCAGATAGAGGTATAGCTTCTTCAACGCCACAGTTCTCTATGTCCGTCTATCTTGCTAGAGATGTAGCCATCTGATCGGCCGTCTCTTGCGATTTCAGAACACGTCGAGATGCTCGACCGAGTTATTATTCTTGGAATAGGTGTGCAGGGGACCCTCGCGTCCATAACGGGCGAAGAGGCCGGCATTGTGCGATCCCTGGGGACAGGGGTGGACAAGGGTAATCTCAGAGTTGCTTTCGCTCAATCCTTTCCCTTCCCAAAATTCTGACAGTGATGCTCTCTTTGCTTCCTTACAGAAGCTGATACGACGGCGAGGGGCTCAGAGGCTACCCCACCGTCCTCGCCAACTTCAGGAACACACCTGAGACGTAGCCCGAGGGTAGGGGCATCCCTGACCCCTAGCCCAGTCGTGACACACTGGGCCGCCAAGGCCAAAAAGGGTGTTGTATCCCTGGCCAAGGCTATGCTCGATGTTGCCGAGGCTACGATGGACGAGCCGCGGGAGTGCGACCATCTCTAGACCGAGGCACCCTCATTGGGAAGCCCTCCCACAGGAGCTAGGGACCTCGTGTCTCCCCGAATGCCGTTGCTTTTGCCAAGCTCCTTGAGCTTGGTGGTGCCGAACGTGAGCATAAGACAGCTCCCGCACTTAGTCATTCACGAGTTCTCTCGCGATATTCCATCTAACCTTTTATCCTACCTGTGCAGGCTCCCAGAACAGGGATGTCAGAGGGGCTCATTCTGAGAACTCCAATTGGGGGGGGTCGACATGGTAACGCCCACTGATGTGGTTCCAGCACCAGCAATGGAGGCCATGGGTCTTCAGATCTGTCGACGGGCAGTCAGCAAGTTACAGGTGTCCCCTGAAACCGCGACGAGGGTGAGGCTGGTGTCCATGTTGAAGCTAGGCAGACGCGTGACACTATCTTCCGTGGGCTTCCTCACAAGCACGCTGCCCCTAACACCCGTCTTGTCACACGACCGCTTTAGTTTCTGAGCAGACCCGCAAACCTTGCGGGATGTGTTAAGGCACTTCGTATCCTTTCAGCCCAGCACCCAGGTGATCATGAGGTCGACTACTATCGATGCCTCCTCGGCCTTGGCGCTCATGACTGGTGCCGCTCCGACAGAAGTGGTGGACATGCCAATGCCCTCATCACTCCTCTCCCTAAACCAGGGCGAGGGGAGAGACACAGCTCTAGCTTTGACCAGCATGGTCGCCAGCACTGTGATAGAAGCCCCTTCCGCAGTGGCGACGACAGAAGGGATGAGAGTATTGCTTGCAAGGGAGTCATCGAGCGAACCCATGGAGGTTCCTCTCCTTGCACTGGCCCCAGAGGGGACCAGGCTACCTTTTACTCGGGATGAGTCAGACGCCCGAGTGGAGATTTTACTTCCGACACCAGTGGCAGGGATAGAATCTATAGAATCATCTTCTACCGAAGAAGCCCAAGGCATCACTGTGGAGGTCCGGCCCCCTGCCAAGGATGGGTTGAGCACGTCGATGGAGATAGAGCTTTCAGCCTTGGAGGTGGGATCGGAAAGGACACGGGCGCCTCTTGCGGGAGAAAGCACTAGCGCTCTTGTGGCGACTTCCCATCTGTAGACACCCGTTTTTGAAGGATAAGTCGAGTCTTTTTCTTGTTCTCCCGGTGATGCCCAATTTGGTCCTTAATTGATAAATTTTTCATATTTTCGGCCATTGAGCTCAATTTTGTGCCCTTGGACCTAATTTCCATAACTCGCGAGGAATTTCAGTTTGAATGCTCATTTCCTCGATCGTTATCTCTTACGAAGTCATTTGGTCTCCTACCATCCTCTTTTTTATCATATTCCATAAAAAGGGGTTATTCTATAGAGTTTACAGAGGGTTTCCTCTTCTTCTTCCTCTTTTCCTTTGGCACTTGTCCCTCTGAAGTTCCCAAGCAAACCAGGTCAGTCATCCCATTTTTCGAGCCAGTTTCTACACTGGGCAGAGTCAGTGGCTCGCCCTGAGAGTACTAGCCAAGTTCGCATCGAGTGATCAGATCGTACCAGCAGATGTTGTACTTTTCATTTTTCTTTTGACCAGTACTATAATGACCTTGGCCTATCCGATGTATCAAGGAAGTATTAATGAGAAGAAGAGGGATTGCTTTTGCTCTATATTGCTTACATGTGTATTTTTGAGAGAGGCTCAAAAATAAAATTTGTGTAGTGTTGTCGCGTTCCACGTCCGACGGATAAGTGTTCCTTCCATGGTGACTAGTCGGTATGCTCCTTTTCTAAGCATCTCGACCACTCGGTAGGGGCCTTCCCAGTTAGGGGCCAGCTTGCCCACCACCTCCAATGGTTAAGAGGCTTCGACTTTTCTTAGGACAAAGTCTCCTGGCTAGAAGTGCCTATCTCGGACTCTGGCATTGTAGTATTGAACGAGGCGTCGCTGGTATTCCGCAGCTCGGATACTCCCGATCTCTCAGATCTCGCTTGTCAAATCAAGGTTCTCCAGTAATTTTTACTCATTCACCTCAGGCGAGAAGTTGGTGATTCGGAGAGAGGGGTTGCCACTCTCCAGTGGAATCACAGCTTTAGTGCCATACACCAGTTGAAAGGGGGTTTCATCGGTGGCCGTTCTGGGGGTAGTTCGGTGTGACCAAAGTACGCTCGATAATTCCTCTAGCCAGGTGCCCTTGGCCTTGCCTAGCCTGGTTTTTATGCCTTTTAATATAGCCCTGTTGGCATTTTCAACCAGTCTGTTGGCCTGAGGGTGGGCCACCGAAGTGAAGTGGTTGCAAATAGTTAGGCCGGCACATCTGTCTCTGAAGTAGTGAGAATCAAATTACCGACCGTTATTGCTCACAATCACTCAGGGGATACCAAAATGACAAATGATCGATTTTCACACGAAACTCCAAACGACCGATTCGGTGATCTTGGCAGTGGCTTCAACTTCAATCCACTTTGGAAAGTAGTCGATGGTGATGATGACAAACTTCTTCTGGGCCTGAGCCATAGGGAATGTCCCCAGGATGTTGATTCCCCACTGAGCAAAAAGATATGGCTCGGTAAGGTGACGAGCTCCGAGGCAGGCTGGTGGACCAGATGGTCGAAACGTTGACACCGGTCGCATTTTTGCACATAGGTTGAGCAGTCACACTGAAGAGTGGGCCACCAGTAACCAACCGAAGCAAGATCCTAGCAAGTGATCTTCCTCCCTGGTGTGCGCCATAGATGCCTTTGTGAACTTCTTGAATTGCTTGGCTGGCTTCGTCAGTACCGAGGCACTTAAGGAGGGGACCAGAGAAAGACTTATGGTACAAGGCGTCATCCAAGATGACGAAGCGTCGGGCTTGGTACTTCAATCTCTGAGCTACCCGAGGGTTGGGGGGCTCCTGGGAGTCCCGGAGCCATGACACATAAGGGGTCCGCCAGTCGCTCGGGGTAGCCAGGTCAACGATCATGAGCTCAGCTTTGATGCTTGGTTGTTCTAGCTCCGAACGAGTACCTTCCGAGCAGAGGGAGGAGGCCAGGCGAGAGAGGGCATCCGCTCAGGAGTTTTCCTCCCGAGCTATTCGGACTACCTCAAAACTCTTGAATAGTTAGGCTAACCCTCAGACCATTTGAATGTACTTAATCATAGGTGCTTCCCAAGCTTCGTAGTCACTATTGACCTGGCTGGTGACTAGCTGGAAGTCCGTGTGGATTCTGACTCGCTTGGCTCCTAGTCGTCGTGCCATCCTGGCCCCTAAAATGAGGGCTTCGTACTCGGAGGCATTATTGGATGCCTGAAAGTTGAACTTCAAGATGTATTGTAGCTCCGCTCCTTCACGTGATTTGAGGAGGACACCGACGCTGCTCCCAGCCGAGTTGGATGATCCGTCTACGAACAAGTCCCAGATGGGTCCTCGTGCGGATGGTGATTCTTCCTCAATCGGGGCGGTGCTCTCTGTGATGAAGTCTATGAGGGCCTGTTCCTTGATGGCCGCACGGGGGTGATAGGAGATGTCATAGGCCCCGAGCATGATGGCCCACTTGATGAGGTGCCCCGAGGCTTTGGGATGAGAGAGGATCTTCTTCAAGGGTTCACCGGTCAACACGACGATAGAGTGCCCTTGGAAGTAAGGTCGGAGGCGCTTGGCCGAGGTTACCAGTGCTAGCACAAGTTTCTCGGTTGCAGGGTACCTTCTTTCGGCCTCATTGAGCACCTTGCTGGTGTAGTAGATCGGCCTCTCGAATCCCATGTCATTTCAGACTAAGACCGAGCTTACGGTGGAGGGAGTCACCGAGAGATACAGGTGTAATGCTTCGCCCGAGACCGACTTTGATAGTACCGGGGGCGATGCCAAGAATTCCTTGAGATCTTCAAAGGTCTTCTGACATTCCTCATCCCAGGCGAATGTGGCGGGTGCCATTTTGGGTCCTCTCAATAATTTGAAGAAGGGTAGGCATCGTTTGACTGCCTGGGATAGGAAACAGTTGAGTGCAGTGATGCGTCCGGTAAGGCACTAGACGTCCTTGATGTAGGTGGGTGGCCGCACTGGTCCCTGTAGTGCCGGGCGTAGGCGGTGCAGTAAGCCTCCTCGCTCCCTGCTCGAATGGACACCACCCGCCCGAGTGCTGTCCAGTCGGCAATCTGCTCTACAGCTCGCGTCATCCAATCCACCACTGTGGCCAGCCCTCGGGGGTTTCATCCAACTCGATCCTCCGGCTTCTCTGGTGCCGAAAACTCGACGGTTGGCTGATGCTGGCACTCAAAATATGATGAACGGTGATCAAGCTACAAAGACGAATGATACAGCCCACTGAAGCACAGAAGCCGATGAAGATCAACCTACTGAAGACTTCTCAAGCTTTCAGAGCCTCAGGTCATCTAGAATGAAAGCCGGGGACTTCGCCTCAAGAAAATCAAGATGAATCCATAACTAACTGGCAGCGCGACCAAGCCTGCCCAATGATCCGGCATCAACTCCATCGTACCGCTACCCTACACCCGTCGCCCGACCAAGGATGATGGTCTACCCGGTGGCTCGCCACCTAAATGTAGACTCTCCTGAGGAGGAAGAATGCCATCAGCCCTTCATAATGAGGGACCAAAGGCTCTGTCAGCAGAAGGTCCCGATCACCCGACACGGGTTCAGCTTCTCGCTATAATGGGTCCGTCAGTGGCCGAATGATCGCCAGTCAGGGCAGAATTATTCCGAGTGTCCTACCATCCCGCAAGGGAGCTCCAGGCACGAGTCAGGCCGAGCCAGAAGCACAAATCATGGTGCCGAAGGCCATGTCAGCAGAAAACCTGTGTGCTCAAGCCAAATACACACGGAGATCGGATTAAGGCCGTACACCATGTCGAGAGCTTCGTCGATGTCCCGTCAAGGTTTTTCATGGACCGCGGCGAGAGGAATCGTCAACGGTGACCTCCAAAATCATCCCCGGACTCATCGACTAGCCTTCGGCAACCAAACGATGCTAATACGGTGCCCTGTTCACCGGCACGCCTAGTTAAATGGTGCCATCATCAACGGCGCACAAAACACAAATGAAGGGGCTGTCTCTCGACGCCATGTTCACCGGCGCGCCCCTCCGTGGCACCGGGGAACTTAGTGCTATAAAAACACCTTGTTCGTTCAAAAAGAAAAAAGGAGAGAATCGACAGCCAACAGAGGGACAGGGAGAGAAGAACCAAGAGAGAGCCCCACCAATCCCATTTAGCCGAGGGAGGGTTTCTTGCTGAAGAAGTTCTTCCCCCTCGAGAGAATTCCTTCACCGCCCATCGTCCTCTGCCGTGCACAAGTTCTCTGGCACTGGGAGAAGAAGAATCCCTCTGTGTTTCCGTAGGTGGGTCACGGTGTTTCCCGTTGATCTCCCATCACTCAATTCTCTGTCTGCCACAATGTAAGTGAGCAAAGGGGAGGAAGGCGATGATACGAGCCTTTCTTCCTCCCCCTTCTCACCATCTTTCTCTTGTTTCTCTTCCTCTCTGCAACTCCTCTCGTGGGGGTGATATAACGATGTCTGGGCGACAATGCCGGCATCGAATGCCATGTTTTTGTTGATTGGTTCTTTGTGAATGGAAAATGTATCTGTGCATATGCGTTGACGGTGTGTGATGGATGTCGTATATTCTCTGTTCTTCCCGCATCACCTCTTTTGTCTCTCTTTGCACTTTCTCTTCTTGTCTGTGGAACCGGCACCGTGCTACAGTGCCGGTGCCGAAATGAACAGCATGCCACCTTAGCTCTGTCTGTGCGATTGACTAATGCCCTGTGCGTTCGTTCATCGGATTTGCTTCCTCGACGCCGCATATGCCCCTGTAACTCATGGGCTATAGCAATCTCCTCTCCCCGGGGGTTTCATTTCCATCTGAACGATAAACATTTTTGTCGTCGGAGGCGCATCCATACGTGTGTTCCTCCAATCTGTCTCGTGCTGTCCTCCTTACTTCCCTTCTGTTCTCGACCATGAACAGAAGGAGACGAGGTCGTCCCCATACTCCTTGTCACTATCTTCTAGGCATCGATTGATGAATGTTCTGTTAACCTGTTAACATTAATGTGCACATATATATATGCATATCCATAGACACTAGCATTAGTCTGCTAACTGTGCATTTTTTCCAGCGCGCCATTTTGCCGTCTCGTTAGTGAGATCCAGTGACCCGGGGAGGGGAAACATTCCCCTGATTTCTCGCCCTAATCACCTGGTCTGTAAGGGTTCATTCGCCAATAATGGACCTCCGAAGACCGATGAGTGTACAACAATTGGGTTAGTCCCAACACATGAAATCCACAGCCCTTAGCGGGCCTTGTGGTGGCCGTGAGATGGGTGCCCCTCGTAGTTTGGCCCTCGAGATTTTTCCTCTCTATCGGTCGTCCCGACTCAGACGTAATATCGACTCGGGTCACGTGCCCCTCGTAGGCTAGCCCTCGAGGTCTTCGCTCCCATCATGGGTCGCGCTATCTGTCTACTCTCCACCCACGGACTTGGTGCCCTTAGTAGGCTAGCCCTTGCGATTTTCCTATCCGTTCGAGTTTGTCGGCCTCCGTTGTGCCACCCGGTTCTTAGGGGTTGCTCCGCCACGTGAGTATTCCCCACGTCTCCCTGACAGTCCTCCAGGATGGGGAGATGCTGTCAAAATTTCAGCTCAAATAATATAATAATAAATCAGCTCAATTCGGAACAATCGTCGCGCTTGAGTACGAACCTTACGCGAGTCTATGACTTGACCTCCAAATGACCTGAGGCCGGTCCGTCCAGTCGATGTGGAACTTGGCCGCCAACTGGTAAACGGCCTTGTTCTTGAATGGCATCCCATTGTTAGAGACTATGCGGCTGGGTGTATCGAAATGGTAGATGATATTGTGTCAGACGATCCTGGCGACGACCTCACCGGTGACTTCCCATAGGGGAAGGGCTTCTGCCCAATGAGAGAAGCAGTCAATGGCGGCCAGAATTTACTTGTGGCCTTTGAAAGATGGTGGGAAAGGCCCCGCGATGTCCATACCCCATTCGAAAAATGGCCAGGTAGGGGCAGTGGGACACAGTGGATTGGGAGGCCTTCTGGGTACTGGGCCAAAGGCTTGGCATTAATGGCATGTACGAGCATACTGGACACAGTCCGCGTACATGGTAGGCCAATAAAAACCTTTCAATTTGATGTTGTGCTTCATTCTGTCTCCGGCTTGATGTGCACCGCATAGCCCAGAATGAACCTCGCGCATGATAGCTCGAGCCTCGACTAGGGAGACGCATCTCAAGAGAATGGACTTGTCCTTCTCATGGACGAGTCGGTACAGGGAGTCACCAATCAACTCATATGATGTTGCCTGGCGAAGTAGTCGAACCCTTTGGGCCTGGTCAGGGGGGAGCAATCCCTTCTTGAATTTGGTGATGTGCTCGCGCCAATTTTCTTCTTCTGGAGGAGTGTCCTGGTCGAAGCCTTAGACCTCATAAACTATGAGACCAGAGTCACTTTCGAGTGAGCTGGGCATTAGCCTTCGGTGCTTGACTGTGATGTCCACTTCACCCTCAGACGGTAGCTTGATGGCCGCAGCTAGTTTTACCAGGGCATCAGCCTGGGCATTGCAACTTCTGGGAACGTGGTCTATTTCAAAGAAATAGAACTTCTGGGTTAGTCGGGTGATGACGGCGTGGTACGGGACCAGCTTTGATCTTCGCACGTCATAGATGCCAAGCACTTGTCGGACTATCAGTTGAGAATCTCCATAGGCTTTGAGGCATTTGACTCCCATGTCGAGAGCCATCTGGAGTCCGATGATTAGGGCTTCGTACTCGGCTTCATTGTTGGTCAGAGCCTTCATGAGGGCGCAAGAGTTGTACAGAACTCCGCCCTGAGGGGTCAGGAAGACAATTTCGGTGCCTGCCGTAATGCCTGAACTGAGGTTGCTCTGGGTAGTACCTCGAGAAGCACCATCAAAGTACAACTCCCAGTAGGGTAGACTGGCTGTGAGGGCATCTTGTTGTCAGTAATGTAAGACATCTCCCGTCTGTTTAGCCAGTTTCTGGTGTTGAAGAGCGAGAGACTCCTCATCTGGAAGCTCCGTGTTGAAGGGAGAATCATCTGGTACTGGCTGGGCTGCCAAGAACTCAGCCATGCCTTGTCCCTTGATTGCTTTTCTTGGGACATAGGTGATGTTGTACTCCATGAGTAGGAGTGCCCATTTTTCCAGTTGGCCTGAGAGCACGGGTTGCCTGAGGAGGAACTTCAAGGGGTCGTGCTTGGATATAAGCTCAACCCGATGAGACAGGAGGAAATGTCGCAACTTTTTGACGGCAAACACCAATGCCAATCATACTTTCTCCATGGAGGAGTAGCGGTACTCAGCACCAATTAGTTTCTATCTGAGGTAATAGAGTGGCTACTCTTTACCTTCCTTGTTGACTTGCGCCAGTAGAACTCCCAACGAAGCATCCATGGCGGTGATGTAGAGTATGATGGGTTTGCCCTTGATGAGCGCTCCCAAGACTGGAGGAGTGAGAAGGTACTCCTTGATCTGCTCGAAATCTATCTGGCATTCTAGGTCCCAAATGAAGGGGGCATCTTTCTTCATCAACTTGTTGAAAGGCGCGCATCAACTAAAGAAATTAGAGATAAATCTCTGAATGTACATCAGTCTACCGTGGAGTGACTTGAGTTCAGTGAGGTTGCTGGGTGGCAAAAGCTCCCGGATCGCTTTGATCTTACTGGGATCCACCTCGATTCCTCGATATCGAACAACGAAACCAAGGAATTTGCTGCTGGATACACAGAAGGCACATTTCATGGGGTTCATCTTGAGCCCATGTTGCCAGTGACGGTCGAAGGCTTGACGCAGATCGCGTAGGTGGTCTTCTCGCCTTTTGATTTTGACGATGGGGTCGTCAACATAACATTCGACGATGTTGTGCAGCATCTCATCAAAAAATTTGGTCATGGCTCTCTAGTAAGTAGCACCGGCATTCTTTAAATCGAAGGGCATGCGCTTGTAGTTGAAAATCCCTTTAGGGGATCTGAAGGCGGTGTAGCCCTTGTCTCGGAGGGACATCCAGATTTGGTTGTAGCCTGATGACCCATCGATGAAGGATAGGGCTTCATGTCTGGTGGTCATGTCGACCATCGTCTCTATGTTCAGAACTGGAAAGTCATCCTTTAGATAGGCTTTGTTGAGGTCCCAAAAGTCGATGCAGATGTGGACTTGACCATTTTTCTTTTTGATTGGGACAATGTTAGCGAGCCAGATCGGGTAGATGCACGGCTCGATGAAGTCAACCTCTACCATTTTATTTACTTTGGTCGTGACCTAGAGCTCCAACTCGTGGCGCATATGCCACTGGGGCTATTTGACTGGCGTGGCTGAGGGAGATATAGTCAGATCATGCTCTGCTACTGATGTGGCACAGCCCTATGATGTTGTTGGATGCAATGACAACCCTAGGACCTAGACCAGCAAGCATATAAAGAAGAGCTTTTACTTTTCGTTTACCATGTATTGGCCCCTTCGGGGTCACATTTGTTCCGTATGAATAAAGAAAAAGAGAAGAGCCTGCTTCTTTCCCCTTGTGTATAGCTATGTGTCATATTCTATGTCGTCCAAGGCTGTTCATTCTCGACCGGAGCCTTCCTCTGAGAAGTGGCTCAGAGCCCACTCAACTTGATGAGCGGAACTCTGAAGCCCACGCCTCAAAGAACGTCTCATCCGAGGTCCTCCATGCCCCACTGGATGAAATAGCCTGCCTTCTTCGAATCACTGGGTTTTGGCCCCACCGTCATCTTCCCTGCTCCATTGAGGCCCAGGCATCCTTTGCCTCTAAACCCTTCTTCACTCTGTGAGGGAAGTTCCCCCTTAGCTAATGTTCCCTTGCCGCAGCCCCCAACTGTTGGCTTGCTTCCCTCTGTGCGTGGACCCTATGGCCTCGTCTCCAACCCTTCCTACCCGGTGTGTCCCTTTGCATTCCCACCCAGTGTACCTGCAACATGTGCCTTGCCTGACACACCCTCAACACCGCCCAGCCTGCCCTGGCCGACACACCTCCCAGCTTGCCCTTATCCGGCACACCCTTGGACCACCTCCACCCAGTGCACCTAGCTTGCCACCTCTACCCGGTGCACCCTCAGCCTGTTTTAGCCCAGCGTCTCCCACTCACTGATTTCTCTAGGTTTTTCGAAGTTTTATCAAAGGTGCGGTCGCCCCTGGCACACGCCTCAGATTGTCGGCTTCTACCACTCCATGTAGGCACGTTCCCTTTACTTCCCTTACCATCCGGGTCAAGGGGAGATGCTGTCGAATTTTCACCAGAATTAACGTAATAATAATAATAATAATTTAAAAAAGGAGGAAACAACAAAAAATTAGAATAAACAACAATGAAGCAGCTTCACCGAAATAACAAAGAACTACGGAGATCCCGAATAATTGAACATTCGCATCAATACAACGGACTGTCGAACATAACCACGAGCACGATCTGCACGAATAAAAGAAAACCAAATAAAAATTCTACACACATATTTCATGAATAAAAGAAAATTCCTTACATGCATTTCCTGAATAAAAGAAAACCCTTCATATGCGTCCTATGAGAGAGAGAAACCCCTTTACAAATCTTGCCTGGTGCACTCTGTCCAGGCCCTCCCCCGGTACACCCCTAGCCTTGCCCGGTGCATCCCCTGTGAACCTTGCCCGGCAGGCTTCCTTTGAGCCTTGCCAGGCACAATCTTCCCCGGGACCTTATCCGACACACTCCCTCAGCCCTGCCCTAGCCCGACACCACCCGCTTGGGCCTCACCCGGCATGCATCACACATAATCCCGCCCGGCACACCCGAGCCACGCCCCTACCCGGTACGCCCTGCCTGTGCCACGCCTGGCACACCATCCCGAATCCTCCCCATGTACACCCCTTTAGCGCCTCCCCGGCACGCCAGCCCAGCCTCTATCCGGTGTAGCCCCTCACTCCCTCCGTCGGTACACTCACAGAGTTGCACAAATCTCTCCTTTTGCTCAGGCCAATCTGCACTGACCTTATCTCCTTTGCACCGACCTCGTGGTGAACATGCACAGACCTTGCCCTTCACATTTCCAAACTTGCACCGACCTTGCCTTAGTCCAGCTGAGACCTACACCGACCTTGCCCCAGCCCATTCAAGCATTGCACTGACCTCAGCCCCTAGCAGCACTGACCCCAGCTCGCACTTGCACCGACCTCAGCCTGCGTGTGCACCGACCTCAGCTGCACCTGCACCGACCTCGGCCCAACTAGTGTCGGCCTTAGCCCCTAGCTGCACCGACCTTTCCCCCCATGTGCACCGACCTCACCTCTGCCCAGCCCCAACTAGCACCGACCTTGGCCTTCTCAGCCTGAACATTGCACCAACCTTGCCCCAAACCTGCACAGACCCTGCCCACATGCATCGACCTCATGGCTCACCTTGCACAGCCTTGCACGGACCTCACCCCATCCTACACGGACCTTGAGCCCCCCAGCTGCACAGACTTTGGACCCCCCCTAGTTGCACGGACCTCATCCCCAGCTTGCACAGACCTCGCACAACTTTGCATGGACCTCGCCCTGAACCTGCACAGACCTAACTCCTAGCTACACAGACCTTATCTGAACCTTGCACAGACCTCGCCATGCATAGAACCTGCTCGAACCTTGCCTGGACCTGCACAAACTTTGCCTGGTGCACTCTGTCCAAGCCCCCAGCCCAGTACACTCTGTCCAAGCCCCCAGCCCGATAGACCCTAGTCCGACCTTGGCCCGACACAGCCTGGCCATGCCTCGCCCGACACACCCCAATTGTGCCTTGCCCGACACACCTTACCCAATCCTTGCCCGGTACGCCCTAACCCAGCCTTGCCCGGCACACCTCCAAACTTGCACCAACCTCCCCTCTGCCCGGTGCGCTTGTATCTTCCAGCCTAGTGCACTCCCCAGCCTCCCAGACCGGTGCACTTTGTCCAAGCCCCCAGCCCGGTACATGATGGGATAGGTGCAATGGATTCAGAGGGGGAGTGAATGAATCCCTCTCTAAAAACCTTGACCGATTTAAAAATATCTGTTAGAAATGCGAAAGCTAAATGAACAAGTCCCTGGGATGAATTAGATGCTCTCTACAAATGATGAGTGAATGACTGATAACCAGATTTACTGAGTTCTGAGTATTAGACTGATAAACGTTCAGGCCAACAAATCATCAATGAAGCATAGAATGCCACAAAAATAAAGCTAAAGAAAAATACCATTCAACATTTCAGCCATTACACGGTCTAATTAGAGACCGCCCAAGAATATAAATGTTCCTAATAGGGCCGTGAGGGCATTACTAGTTAGGATCACATAGTGGCATTAGCACGGCCTTGTATCAGACCGCTCAGTGACATGAATGGTCATAAGGAGACCGTGTGAGGGGGGGTTACATTGCCATAAATAAACGGTCTGAATATAGATCGTTCAATATAGAAACGGTCCATCGAAGGACCGTGTACAGACTGTCAATTAAAAAAAAATAAAACTGACCTTTCCATCTCCCTCCTCACCATAACCGACGGAGAAATGCTCCCCCACTCTCCACCACCTCCATTCTTCACCACCGGGCTCACCACCTCTCCCTCCTTTCTCTTCTCATTTCTTATTCCACACTCCCCCCCACTCTCTCCCAACCTTTGTATGCGCTTCAAGAAACAAGCGTTGAGCCACCTCGGTCATCGGAGGATGATCGGAGGAGACGCCCCGCCACCGCTACCACCGCTGGTGAACTCGCTAGAGGAGATGGAGGCACCGCTGTCTACGACCGAAGGAGGTGTACCACCACCGCCCACGGTCAGGGAAGCCCCCCCCCACACTTGCTGCGGTGCCGGAGGAGACCGAGCACCAACGGAGGAGGAAGCTCCGGCGACTACGGCCAAGAGACCGGCCAAAGGACCATGCCCATTTGAGGTAGGCCCCCGAATCCCTTATGCATGTAGCCCTAGGTGTTAAAAGAGGGGCATTCGTCCCCCTTTGGACTGGTTGGGAGGTGGCTTCGGCCGTCGCTGCCGGTGGGGAAGGGTTTAAACGCAGTCGGGCACGGCGGCAGAAACACGGTCCCACAGTGACCGCTTGATCATACTACATGGTTCACATAGAACCGTTTGGGTGTGGAACGGTCCATAGGTGACCGTTCTGATGGAGTTGAACTGTCAGGGGAATTGGGGAGCGAACACAGTCTGAGGAAGACCGTGGAGAGGCTGGACGGTCCAGACCAGACCGTTCAGAAGCCGAGGTGTTGAGAACCACGCGGCCTTCAATAGGCCATCTCCTATGCAAACGGTCAATAGACTGGCCATGGAGACTCCAATCAACGGGGCTTGAGGGGGGCATACGCTCATGAGAGGACCATTCTGGACATAGACGGTCTGAAAACTACTGTTATAGAGATAGACCCATTATGAATTGAACAGTCCCCACTGGGCCGTTTTAAGATGATGAATGGTCCTCAACGGACCGTCCACTAAACAAAACGGTCAATGGGTGACCGTGAACCTTAGGTCAGTGAGGGGGCCATTCTTAGAATGTAGACAGCCAGAAACCAACCGCTTTGGGATGTAAACAGCCCAATGGGGACCGTTATTTTGACAGACTACTCTCCCTCTTTTTCTTTTCTTTTCTTTCTTTTTTTATGCGATGCATGACTTATTATGATCTGAATGACTAATGCAAATTATTTAAATGCATGTAGGGAAAGCGCAGGACCCAAATCTCCTGGCTTCAGGTCTGAGCAGTGTACCTCGCACTGTCGGACTTCCAACGTAAGAGGCTGGCAGCCATGGGCTTCGGAGAGTTCCTCGAAGCGGAGGTGACGCGGCTTGACACGGCACTGCTCTACAGCCTGCACGACTGCTGGGATCCAGTGAGCCAGACGTTCCTTCTTCCGTGGGGCCACATGGTCCCGACGTTGGAGGACGTCGCACACATCATCGGATTGTGCATGCACGGGCTGTCGGTCAGCGGGAGGACTTTCCCCGACTACCGAGAGCTGGCTCAGAGGTTGCGGGGCCTGGAGCTGCTATGACCAGAGCGGCAGTCGACTACACTAACGAGGGCGAGGCTGCAGGAGAGCCTCGGCCTGAGGGGAGCGGGGATCGCCACGGGGGAGCTGTTGAAGCAGCACTTGAAGCGACTCGTGGACTAGGAACGACCACGGGTAGCAGCTACGGCGGGGTCAGAGGCGGACATGGTGCTGAGACACTTCCTGATGCTACTATTCGGGAGGCTCCTCTTTGCCACCCGAGTAGACGTTG
Source organism: Amorphophallus titanum (assembly GCA_024336825.1). Taxonomy (NCBI): domain Eukaryota; kingdom Viridiplantae; phylum Streptophyta; class Magnoliopsida; order Alismatales; family Araceae; genus Amorphophallus; species Amorphophallus titanum. The sequence goes on from JANBPO010009603.1 coordinate 29,597,335, forward strand.
TCAGCTGTCGGCTACTTCCTGTTCTCGAGGACGTCAACCGAGTTGGCCAGTACGCCTAGGAGCGGCGGTCCTCGCCCTCCTCTTTGACACGCTGAGCTCTACCAGTCGATGGACAATGCTCGATAGGTTCTCACCCCTACTCCAGGTATGACTTGCTTCCTAAATGAATATGCAATTACTATATGAATTCTATATGCTGACATTTAATGAAATGCGATGTAGGTGTAGGCCTATGTGCACCTCCCCGAGCTGGGGAGAGGAGAGGAGACCTACCCGGACCGGCTGCCCATCGTGCGACGGTGGATGGCACCTTGGGAGGTTGGATCCCTACGACGCTAGGTTCGGGCGATCCAGGATGACCTAGACACACTGCCCTACACCTCAGTAAGATCTAAAACTCAAAACTCTGTGTTAAATGCAACTATATGCTTATGCTGATGCACTTTGCCTATCTGACAGGTCCGGTGGATGCTCTACCAGAGCGAGGGGGACGAGGGCCAGCCATGGGTGGTGGCGGCCCTAGCCTACGTCGGACGTGACATCTGGCTCCACTGCATGAACGTAGTGGAGCCCCTCTACCACCGGCTCATGATGAGGACGATCGGCGCCCAGTGAGCTGGCAACTACGAATCTCTGTGCTACACCTCCGAACCTCAGGGAGGAACTGCTACACCTGAAAAGACGGGGGTGAGCCTCATCTCATTGGCTTAGTAGGGGTCCCACGGATCCCTACCACAAAATAATGGCAGTAAAAAATCACACTAGGCAAAACAACAACAATAGTAGTAGGAACAACAGCAGTGACGGGAGTAGCAACAATAACACTAACGGCGGAAGGAACAGTCGTAACACGGTAGTCGATGGAACCATGACTCTATAAACTACTCCTAACGACATGGAAAGCAAACCCCAATCTCACAGTCGGGGGACCACCAGACTAATGGAAAAACCCTGACTACGCCACCAGAAGAAACATCACGATAGCTCTGTCGTGAGGGCCGCCCTCACAGGCAAAGGCCAACCAAAGACCACGCAGTCCGGGGGAAATAGTCACGGCCATGTAGTCGTGAATCCCTCACTATCTACGGGTGAAAATTTGGTAACTGTATCGGGAACCCTAGACCTGGAAGTCGAGAAGACACTCAGAAACCACTCGAAGAACCATGAAGAGACTCGCCTCGTGTGATAGGAGTATTGCCCTCTAGAAGCAAGGTCGGATGCATCCACTGACGACTTAGTCTACAGCCTCAGGTGTCTCCCTACACGCCCCAAGTAGACATTGAGATAACGTACACGAAACACAATACAAGGGTCTAGTCAGGACCATGCTCGTCAAAACATGTTCGAAGTCCCCGACCACGTGTTCACGCACTAACTGATTGTGCTACATTAGGCCCTCTATCTGATTTTTCTCCCAGCCCAGACTCAAGCTAGCACAATGGGAGGTCCTATGCCAAACCAACCTAAAAATCATCTCACTCGGGACTAGCTCTCCACCACCCCCTGGTGGGTAGGCATGTGTGTGCCCAAGCATGTTATGATGAGTGGGAAAGGTCACTCAAGGAGGGACTCCCCAAAGAAACCATCAGAGCACTGATAGGCTACACACGAGCGCGTCACATATAACTTGGAACACGGGGTGGCACGATGCAACCTGACTTAAGACAGTCCACTAGACCTACCAAAGCAACAGTCTGTAAGTCACAAGACTCGGGTCAAGACCATTGTATAATACAGCCCTCTACCATCAATCTGCCCTACTCCTAGGGTCAAAAACCACGGTCTGATATAGCTCTTAAGGCGGCAAACAATCGTTGAGCTTAATCCCTTTCTAAAGGGAGGCCAAGAAACCTCCAGCCCTAGGCTGGGTCATAAGACTCACAATTCATAGGCCACAGACATGGCCCACTCGGAAACCACTTCTCGAAGAAGCTAAGATTGTGTAGGTACAGCCCTCCCCACTCATACCGATCCACAGTGACTCGATCTAGCGAAGCAGGAAAGCCTAGAACACATGGGGTTACCCAGACCCATAAAACCATATGGGCATGCTAATCTAGGTAACACAGTATCTCCAGACACTAAAAAATATGATCACGATACCCATGGGGTGTCCAGGACATCCACGGGCCAAAGGTTGACCAAAGGGTCACAACCAGGTCGACTGGGGGCCAAAATGGGCCAAAACAGGGCATTTCAGTCGACAAATCCCCTTGGGTTGGTCGACCAATGCGGGTTGGTCGACTAGCCAGGAATGGCTGGTTAAACAACTGGTCACGGTCAGTCGGCGAACCGTGACTACCTAGACACGGTCAATCGACCGACTGCAACTAGGGCCAAGCCCCTTCCATGGCGAATGGCCGTTCGATCGACCGAACTCGCTGGTCGATCGACCAAAAATGGCAAAGTGCCCGCTGAACCAATCCTAGGGATTCGATTCCACACCCCAATCACCACCTGGTGATGGGGAAAACATGGGAACCCATTCCCTAGCCTCTGGAGCACCAAGAAGCGCCATTCAAACCCCAAAAACTCCATCAAATTAGAGGATCCGTCGCTCACCCTCAAATCTAGCATTTTAACCATGACGTGAAATAAACCACTCTCGGCTCACCTCGGCCTACAAAACGTGGGAAAAATGAAGTACACAGGCTAGGGAACCATCCCCCTACATCCATTGAAGTTTTTCCACACCGAGGACACCGATTCCACGTTAAATCGCCTCACGAAACCCACCCGGCACCCCAAACTCGTGAAGGTGCTCCTCACCGTGCCATGCCTCATCCCACGCTCCATCTCAGCTGCTCTCACCCTGCATGCCACCTCTGTCTCACTCGCCTCCTCCTCCATCGGCCGCTCAGAGAAGAGGGGGAGAGGAAGAGAGAAACATGAGAGGGGAGGGAGAGAAACGAGAGATGGGGAGAGAGAGGGCGTGAGGGTTGTTTAAATAGAAAACAATTTGGGGTTTTAAAAATCTAGAATATACAAAAATGGGAAAAAATCATTCTCACAATCATCGAAAAACACACAATGTGCCTACAACATCCCGGAGCCTGAAATCTCGTCAGTTCACCCTACACAGGGGTCTGAAGGCTAAACAGTCAAAAATTTGAATAAATCGTAAAACACGATCCGGGACTCACAATGTGCTCCAAGACACATGGATTCTGATCTGAAAAATATAGGATGTTACAAAGTTACTCTTGGCGTTATATCTAGTATATCTGATAATAGCTTCAATTCTTTAAACTACTAAATCCAACAAAGTTTGTAAGGGCCACTTTAGTAACGGGTTAGGTTAAGGGAGGGTGGGCTACCAGATGACCATCTCGCTGGCCGCCTCACTACTGCAGTCCCCTCTGGGAACCTCCTTCTGGAGGATCACTCCCACACCCATGTACGCCCTCACTGGGCTCATAAAAACCCCAGAAACGTAATAAAGCCTCCTAAGACTACCAATCCATCGATCAAACCCAATTTACACTAAAGATCTGCTCTCACGGCCCTTAACATGAAATTCCCCGACAAAAGCAATAACCCCTCTAACTCGCCTCAAACACCTTGGATCGGAAGGGAAAATGTGGAGGGTGAGTCCGGGATCCATTCCCCTACCTGCTGGACAATTTAAACCTCAAAGGAGCTCAACCCTCGCTGGATCGTGCCGACCACGCGCCCGCGGATGCGGTCCCGGCCACACACGTAAACACGCACATGAACCCTCCTCCTCCGCCTTCGCCCACGCTCTGCCTAGCCACCACCATCGTCGATCATCCGCCCCCGCGCTCGCTGTTCGCAGCTGGAGAGGAGAGGGAAGGCCTTGTGATCAGAGCGAAGAGGGGAAAGTGAGAAGAGAGAGGGGAGTGGCCTGCGTATAACGGGAAAATGGGGAACCTTTTTGGGATTTCCCTTAAACCCCATAAAAACCAAAATTACCAATATGCCCTTCCTCTAAGCATTGCCCATTTAAACAAATAAGGAAAATCTAGGAAAAACTCAGTAATTCCGTCGGGGTCCGAACTAATTTTGAATAAAATTTTAATTTACCCATTAAAATAGATCCGAAGCCTATAAAACACGAAATCTGAAATTCGGAGGTATTACATCCTCCCCACCTTACAGAAATTTCATCCTCGAAATTTAGGCTAGAGCATGGGGAAAAGGAAAAAACTTACTCGAATAGGTAGGGAAACTATTGTTGCATCTCGTCCTCTCGCTCCCAGGTCATCTCATCATCGGAGTGATGTTGCCAGACCACCTTAACCAACAGGATAACCTTGTTCCTCAACTGCTGCTCATGCCGATCCTCTATACGGATGGGATACTCGGGAAGAGATAGATCAGACGTCACCTCGGGCCATGCACACGACATCCTCCAAAACATGGGAAGCATCTGGCATGTACTTCCTTAGCTTGGAAACATGGAACACATCATGCACAACATCTAACCCCAGGGGCAACTGCAACCTATACGCCACTTCACCAATGTGCTCCACAATAGGGAAAGATCCAATATAGCGGGGACTCAACTTCTCGCACTTGCTGAACCGCATTACCCCTTTCATGGGGGAGACTCTAAAAAACACATGATCTCCCACTGCAAAAAAAAGAGGTCTCCTCCGGCAGTCTGCACAACTCTTCTGCCTACTCTGTGCCACCTGCAATCTCTGTCAGATGAGTTGGACCACTTCAACACACTGCTACACAAGCTCTGGTCCCGTCATGATCCGCTCGCCAACCTTGAACCAATCAAGCGGAGTCCGACACGAATGCCCATATAATGCCTCATAGGGTGCCATGCCAATACTCGAGTGGTAGCTGTTGTTGTACGCAAACTCCACCAATGGTAAATGATGACTCCAAGAACCCTGCCACTCCAGGTAACAAGATCTCAACATATCCTCCAAAGTTTGAATGGTCCTCTCTGACTGACCATCAGACTGTGGGTGATAAGCTGAACTAAATACCAACTCTGTCCCTAGAGCACTCTGAAAACTCTGCCAAAAGTCAGAAGTTAAGCGGGGGTCTCGATCTGAGACAATGGAGATAGGAACCCCATACAAAGGTACGATCCGCTCCACATACAAACGGGTCAATCTCTGGACACTCCAACTAATTCTGATCGGCAACAAATGGGCTGTCTTCATCAATCTATCAACTAACAGCCAAATGCCATCATGTCCACTCGGGGTTCATGGCAAACCAACTACAAAATCCGTGGTCACATGGTCCCATTTCCATTCTGGATTCTCTAGAGGCTGCAAGGTGCCACCTGGCCACTGGTGTTCTGCCTTCACTTGCTGGCATACCAAACACCGGGCCACAAACTCTGCCACATCTCTCTTCATTCCCGGCCATCAGAATTGCCTCTTCAAATTTCAGTACATCTTCATCGCTCCTAGATGGACAGTGTAATGAGCGCCATGCACCTCCTGCAATACAGCTCTCCTCACCTGCTCTTTTGCCAGAACATACAATCTGCCCTTGAATCTTGTCACCTCATCCTCATCGAATTCCACCTTGGCCATCGCCAGGATGCGGGGTAATTCAGGGTCCTCTCATTGGGCCTCCATCACCTGACGACGAATGACTGGCGTGACAGCCAGGCTAGCGAGAATGGCTGACCTCTGGTCCCTTGGGACCTTAAGCTAGAAAGTTACTACTGACACCTGCTCCCAAAGCCTCCATTTCCTCAACATCATATGACTGACCACCACCTTCTTGCGTAGCGCATCGACCACCACATTCATCCTGCCCAGCTGATAGGATAGGGTGAAGTCGTAGCCCTTCATATACTCCATCCACCTCCTCTACCTAAGGTTGAGATCCTTCTGGGTAAATACGTACTTTAGACTCTGATGATCAGTGAAAATCTCGAACTTCTCCCCATACAAATAATGCCTCCAAATCTTCAGAGCAAAGATCACTACTGTCAGCTCAAGATCATGAGTAGGGTAGTTCTCCTCATGCGGCTTCAATTGGCGGGATGCATAAGCCACTACTCTCCCATTCTACATCAACACCGCACCCAAACTTACCCGGGAAGCATCCGTACACAAAACCTCCTGACCCACAAGGCAACACGAGAACTGGAGCGGTGGTAAGCACCCTTTTCAGCTCCATAAAGCTATGCTCACACTCATCCACCCAGGAAAAGGTACATCCTTCCTTGTCAATCTGGTCATCGGAGCCACAAAGTCTCAAATAAACCACCGATAATAACCTGCTAGGCCCAAAAAGCTCCAAATCTCCGACACTGACCTCGGCCTCGGCCACTGAACCACGACCTCCACCTTTGATGCATCAATAGAAATGCCCTCGCCTGAGATCACGTGTCCCAAAAAGTGCACCTTCTGAAGCCAAAAATTGCACTTGTTGAGCTTGGCATACAACTAATGGTCTCGCAAGGTCTGCAACACAATCCTCATGTGATTAGCATGGTCCTCCACTGATTGAGAATACATGAGGATATCATCCACGAACACTACCACAAACTGGTCTAGATAAGGATGGAACACTCGGTGCATCAAGTCCATAAATGCCGCGGGGGCATTGGTGAGCCCAAACGGCATCACCAAGAACTCATAATGCCCATATCTCGTGCTGAACGCAGTCTTCTTCACATTAGACTCTCTAATCTGCAACTGATAATATCTCGACCTCAAGTCAATCCTCGAAAATACCTAGGCCGACTGAAGCTGATCAAACAAATCATCGATCCGGGACGGTGGATATTTATTCTTGATTGTCACCTGGTTTAATTGTCGGTAGTCTAGACACAGCCTGAGACTACCATCCTTCTTCTTTACGAACAACACAGGTGCACCCCAAGGAGAAAAGTTAGGGCGAATATAGCCCTTAGCAAGCAACTCCTGCAACTGAGCCCTTAGCTCCCTTAGCTCTGCTAGTGCCCTATGATAAGGTGCCTTAGACATAGGCATCATCTCTCGCTATCAGGGTAATCCTGGCAAATCGTCAGGAAAAACATCAAGAAACTCACATACTACCGCAATGTTCTCCACTCCATGCTGCTGCTGATCAGCCACTACCACAGAAGCAAGAAACCCTTGACATCCAACGTTAAGCAATCTATAGGCTTTAATAGCCGAAATAAGGAAGCAGGTACAAAAAGATCGAATACCTTAGAAATAGGACGCAAGTCTTCAGGAATGCTGGAAATAAACTCTCTTCGAGCTACAATCCACCACTACACCATAGGCTTAGAGCCAATCCATTGCCAGAATTACATCAAAATCCTTTAGCTGCAAGGCATACAGTTTGACTGGCAGGTTCTGCCCTCCAATCCACATCGGTACCTTCTCAAGGTAATAAGGGGTGAGCATGAAATCATCGGTGGACAACTCTACTGCCAAATCACAAGACATCTCTACAGTAGGCTCCTCAACGCAAGTAATAAAATACTCGGATATAAAGGAGTGAGAAGCACCGAAATCAAACAAAACTCGGTCGGCATGACCAAGAATCAGAACGGTACCTTCTACTTGTTGGGACGTCTCTGCCTCCGCTCTCGTCATGTGTATCACACGCCCTTGGGATCTCTGTCATCCCATGCTAGTGGACCTCGAAAGGGGTGGAAGCTGGGCATGCTGCTACTACTGTGGCTGAAAGTGGAAGGACTGGCGCGGCCTCTGAGGACACTCCCAAGTGATGTGTCCCACCTGACCACATTGGTAACACGTCACAGGCATTGAGCATTGCCTGCCGCGGTGAAAGTCACTGCATCGAGGACACGGTCCCTGCTGACCACTCGTTGAACCCTGCCGCTGAAGTGGAGAGGGCTGCTGCTCACTGCCCACTGACGACTGCCTCTGGTCCTGTCGGTCCTAATGTCTCCTACTAAAACCTCTCATAAACATCTTCTTGAGCCTTGAACCAAAGGACGTTGAACCAGTTGTCACTGGCACGGAAGGCGATGGTCTGAATCTGCCCAAAGAATGCTGAAAGATACTCTCCTACTCTACAGACCTCTACTGCCCACTATCAGACTGAGACTGACTAGCCCTGGTCCGCTCCTGGGTCCTCTGCAGATCCTTCTCCAAGTCTGCCGCCACCTGATACGAAGTCTCCAAGTCCAAAATACGGCTCCCGGTCACAGCATGCCTGAGCTCTGGCCTCAAACCCCTGACAAACTGACGAGCCTTTAACTTCTCATCTGCCATAACGTGGGGAGCGTATCGACCCAGCTCTATAAACCTGGACATGTACTATATCACTGACATGTCACCTTGGGTCAGCTCCATGAACTCATACATCTTCTCTGCCTTGACATGCTCCAGGCTGAAGACGTGCTCGAAGGCTTCAAGGAACTCCTGCCACTAAATCTGTGTGAGGGGGCGAGAATGAAATGTTGACTCCCACTCGATCTTCCACCAAGCCTGAGATGGGCCCTGCAACTGATACGTGGCCAACCTTACCTTCTCCTCTTCTTCACACTCCATGGCATATAACACTCTCTCTACAGCATCTACCCATGCCCTCACTGCATCTGGATCTGGCTATTCGTCGAATTGGAGTGGGTGGAACTGTAAAAACTCCATCGGCACACGGCCACAGCCCCCTTGACAAGATGATCCCTCTCCAGCTTCTCCACCATCCTGTCGGAGTAAAAACTAATACATGCCCTCGAAAAACGCCTCACGCCCATGGCCTCCACCTACTGCCACCGCTCCTGCCATGGCCGACTCCCCACTCTGCTCTTCCTGATCCTCCACAGACTGCTCTGACTGGGAGCGAACCTCCTCCTTGGCGCCATGCCCTTCTAGCACAAGAACAAAATGACAAAATTAGTAAAACACACAGTGCCTTAAGCCAGTTGCCGACTATACTGAATATTATGGACTTTTTGGACCTCTGCTATTATTTTAGTTTCCTTACACTTCCAAAACCATGCTCTGATACCAACTATAATGACCCAGAATCTGAGTACCGAAAAAGACTCGATACTTCGAATACTGGCCCGCCACCTATATGCCGAGAGGCCCGAAAGGGTTAAGGGTTGGTGTGGGAGTGCACAAGAAGCTAAAATAAACGTGTTATGAAAACAGTAGATCTTTGATTAGTCAAACATATTCTTTGTCATCATCAAAACTAAAGGGATGCACAACACTTGCCTCTATCTTTCTTCTGTTGTTCAAACGATTTGATATCAAGAGCGTTTGCTTCCTTAGGCGCCTAGCGCCGCTCCACTGCCTTGCCCTTCTGGGTTGTGCTGGTAGTCGATGTAGTGGCAGGTCTGGCCAGAAAAACTTTCACCTCAGCCACAATGTTATTCAGTCGATCGAACAACCGTATTTCCATTCCAATCATCCTTTCTAGAACCTCTCTCCTAAGGTTCTATTTGCATATTTGCATAGCTTCCTCCTGATGCGGGGGCCGCTTGCATCTCATCCCGAGGTTCCTCCACCCCTTAACATAATTGAGGGCTGTCTCATCTGCCCTCTGCTTTGTTGAGTAGAGTTCGGCCACTGTGACCTCCCTCTCTATGACATGAAATCTTTCTCTAAACTTCCTCTACATGTCTGACCAGTCGCTGATTGACCCGGTCGGGAGGCCGGAGTACTATTCAAATGCGAACCCCATCAACGAGGACCCGAAAAACTTTAGCAGATATGACTCATCGGTGACCAGATCACCCATGACAGTCATATAATAGGCGACGTGTTCTTTCGGGGATCCCTTCCTGTTGAACTTTTCAAACTTCGGTGGCTTGCTGATCCCAGGAGGGAGCCGCTTGGTAGCATGATGTGGCGGGTATGGTACCAGATAGGCATCAAACACGACATGGTCGCCTTCACTTCTTTCTGCGAGCTTTAGCTCTATCATTCTCTCCACCATCATCTGGTTCATGACCGTGGGATTGACTGGCCCCGGGTAGAAGTGCGCCGGCTGCAAGTAAGGGGTGACCAAGGTGGTCGCCTTTGGGGGACGCAGTAGCGGAGGCATCTGGTGCACCTGAGGGAGCACTGGCGGCATCAACGATTGTGGTGGCCGCTGTTGATTTGTCGCCAAGCTTGGCTTTGACGACTGAGGCTGAGTATAGAGTGGCAGAGGGTCAGCTTGATGGACGTCTCCCCGAGACGATTCACCCTAAACTTCGGGAGGCTTGGAAGCTGATGATTGTTTAGTTTTCTCCATTAGCTGCTTCTTCAGCAAGTCTATCTCTTATCGGTACCTTTAGAGTAGCATTAGGACCGACGGGTCCATGGTTGCAGTGCTGGGGATGGCCTCTGTTGCTTCCCCGGGCGTACCTTTGGGCAGGATGTCGAGGAGAACATAGTCATCTTCTTCTGCCGTCACCACATTGGCAGATAGAAGGGTGGCTTCATCATCCTGCTGGTGGTAGGTCAGGGGTTACTTGCCCTTAGCTATCGCCAGCAGACCTCTTGTAGCCTCGGTTCTCCGAGTGTTCAACCCCGGCCTTGCAGCCAATCAAGCCAACTCATGAGGGTCTTCAGGCAGCCCTCCATATTGGCTGAATATGCCAGCCATATTACAGGTGAAGACCTGCATCCTTCTTCTCTGCCGATGGACCTTCCTCCTGGCTTGATCTGGAAAGGTCAGCCTCTTGAACACAGAAATTCTTTCTTTCTCTTCTCACTGAGGGGCGATTTCATCGGCCTCGATCTCAAAGCCATCTTCATAACAGTTATCGTCAACCGATGATGCCATCCTCCTTTCCTTTTCTTCTTCTTCAACTGTCGTTGGTGGGCAGTAGCCTTCATTAGCCGTGGCTGCCTGCGCCAGTCACTGCTGTCCAAGCGAGGGGTTGCCTAGCCCCCAAAAATAGTTCTTGACCATGGTGGTCATCTCTTCTCGACCCCGCTCTTGATGTAGTATGGGGGAGAGTTATCGGCCTCCCACAGGAGGGACATAAGCAAGCCAAACCCGACCGGCAGGTTGCTGAAATCTTCATCCCACAGCAGGGACATTGGCTTGTCAGGTGTAGGCCCAGAAGCTTCCATGGCGCGGAGGGTCCGTAACCGCTTCTTCTACTTTCAGGGGCAGGCCCCTTTCTTTCCTTTCTTTAACTCCGTCACGAGTAGGACGGCGGCGCACTGGTGTACCTTGGTGGACAGGCTGGACCCTCTTGGGGACCCACACCTGTTTGAACCTCCTTGGCCTCGGGGCCAACTTCCCTGGCCATAGCAGTCAGCTTCTTCTCTTTCCGCCCTCCTTCCAGCGAGGGCTTGGTATGAGTTGCGGACTAGGACATTAGGGATGACTCGGTCCGGGACTATTCGGGCATCACGTCCGTCAAGGAAGACATGGATGCCGCCAGCCATCATGGATTTGCCAGAGTGAGACAGGGGTCTGGTAATCACAACGGTACTCCTTCAAAGTTCTTTGCACTGGTGACCTCCAGCGTTCTTGTTGACAACATCGGGGCGAACCCCAAGGACGGCATGGTGCACCAGGCAGCTGGCGACAAAGGTTGGACTCTTGAGCGAGTCATGGCAGCATCGAGCCTTCAGAGGCCCCATCTTCTTCGCGGCTCCCATAGTGTGCTTCGAGGGTTCCACTTCTAGCATATCCACGAAGGCCAGTCCCAAGAAGTTGGGGAAGCCAACAACAGTAGGGAAGTCATCGAACACCGTGGGTGTCACGCCCCAAACCGATAGCAGCGAAACGTGTTCGTTTGCTCCGAACGTGGTAGCTAAATAGTCGTGATCGATCAAGAGCAATGGCATGAGACTAAATAATTTGGAACAACAATAAAATTTTATTTCAAATATAAGTCTCTTGTCTGGGTGATAGGCGCTCCTTCCATGGTAGATAGTCGATACGCCCCTTTCCCGAGCATCTCGACCACTCAGTAGGGGCCTTCCCAATTAGGGGCTAGCTTTCCTCCCACTTCTAGTGGTCGAGAGGCTTCAGCTTTTCTTAGGATGAAGTCTCTTGTGCAGAAGTGTTTGTCTCAGTGATGCCGAGTGAGGTGTCGCTAATATTCCGTGGCTAGGATGCCAGTGATCTCTCGTATCTCACTTGCCATATCGAGGCTCTCTAGCAGTTTCTGCTCATTCGCCTCGGGCGAGAAGTTGATGACTCAGAGAGATGGGCTGTCGACTTCCAAAGGAATCACGACGTATGTGTCATACACCAATTGGAAAGGAGTCTCACCGGTGGTGGTTCTCGGAGTGGTTCGGTGTGACCATAGTACACTTGGCAGTTTCTTGAGCCAACTACCCTTGGCTTTATCGAGCCTAGCCTTAATGCCTTTTAATATAGTTTTGTTGGCATTTTCGACTTGTCCGTTAGCCTGGGGGTGGGCTACCGAAGTGAAGTGGTTGCGAATCTATAGGTCAGTACATTTGTTCCTAAAGTAATGAGAATCAAATTGCTGACCATTATCGCTCACAATCACTCGAGAGATGCCGAAACGTCAAATGATCAACTTCCAAACGAAACTCCATATGACTGACTCGGTCATCCTAGTGGTGGGTTCGACTTCAATCCACTTGGTAAAATAGTCGATGGCGACGATGGCAAACTTCTTCTGGGACTGAGCCATAGGAAATGGACCCAGGATGTCGATCTCCCACTGGGCAAAAGGGTATGGCTCGGTAAGGGTGATGAGCTCTGAGGCAGGCTGATGGACCAAATGATCAAAATGCTGGCATTGATCACACCTTTGAACGTAGGTCGAGCAGCCACACTGGGGAGTGGGCCACCAGTAACCTTGCCTCAGCAAGTTCCTGGCGAGCGATCTTCCTCCTTGATGCACGCCGTAGATACCTTCATGGACCTCTTGAATTGCTCGGCGAGCTTCATCAGAATCAAGGCATTTGAGGAGGGGACCGGAGAAAGACCTTCGATACAAGGCTTCATCCAAGATGACGAAGCGTCGAGCTTGATACTTCAGTCTTCGAGCTTCTCGAGGGTTAGGGGGCTCCTGAGAGTCCCAGAGCCAGGATATATAGGGGGTCTGCCAGTCGCTTGGTGATGCTTGATCAATGGTCATGAGCTCCACTTCTATGCTTGGTCGCTCTAGCTCTTCGAGGAAGACCGATCGGGTACCTTCTGGGCCAACAGAGGAGGCCAGTCAAGAGAGGGCATCTGCCCGGGAGTTCTCCTCCCGAGCTATTCGGATGACCTGAAAACTCTCGAATAGTAGGGCTATTCCTCTTACCAATTGAAGGTACTTGATCATCAGTGTTTCTCGAGATTCATAGTCACCGTTGACCTAGTTGGCAACCATCTGGGAGTCAGTATGAATCCTGACTCATTCAGCCCCCAATCGTCATGCCATCTTGGCTCCCGAGATGAGAGTCTCATACTCGGAGACATTATTGGATGCCTGGAAGTTAAACTTTAAGGCGTACCATAATTTTGCTCCTTCTAGAGATCTGAGGAGGATGCCGGTGCCGCTGCCAGCTGAGTTAGAGGACCCGTCAGCAACAGGATCCCAGGTGGACCCGGGAGCCAATGGAGGGGCCTCCTCTGTTGGAACGGTGCTCTCCGTAATGAAGTTCGCGAGTGCCTATCCCTTGATGGCCGAGCGGGGGCGATAGGAGATGTCGTAAGCCTCGAGCATTATGGCCCACTTGACGAGGCGACCCGCAGCTTCAGAGTGTGTGAGGATCTTCTTCAGGGGCTTGTTGGTCAATACGATGATGGAGTGCCCTTGGAAGTAAGGCCGGAGGCACTTGACCGAGGTCACCAATGCTAGCACGAGTTTCTCGATTGCGGGATACCTTGTTTCGACCTCGTTGAGCACCTTGCTGGTCTAGTATACCAGCCTCTACACTCTTGCATCGTCTCCGACTAGGACTGAGCCCACTATGGAAGGATTTGATGGGAGGTAAAGGTGCAATAGCACCGAGGGCGAGGCCAGAAACTCCTTTAGCTCTACGAAAGCCTTTTGACATTTCTCATCCCAGGTGAACGTAGCAGATGCCAATTTGGGACCTCTCAACAATTTAAAGAAAGGTAGGCATCGTTCGGCCGCTCAGGATAAGAAACGGTTGAGCACAGTAATTCATCCTATCAGGCGCTGGACATCCTTGACGCAAACGGGCAGCTGCATGTTCAGGATGGCCTGAACCTTGTCGAGGTTGGCCTCGATCCCACGTTAAGTGACTAGGAAACCCAGGAATTTCCCGGATCGAACCCCAAAGGTGCATTTTGCTGGATTGAGCTTCATGTTGTACCTTAGGAGGGTGTCAAAGGTTTCAGCTAGGTCAGCGAAGTGGTCCTCGGCCTTAGGTGTCTTGAAGAGCATGTCGTCAATTTAGGCTTCGATGTTCCGATCGATTTGTCCTTCAAAAATGTGGTTGATCAGCCTCTGGTACGTTGCTCCGACGTTCTTCAGCCCAAAAGGCATTCGGGTGTAGCAGTATACACTGAAGTCGGTAATAAAGGCTGTCTTCTCGATGTCTTCAGAATCCATTCGGATCTGTTGGTAGCTAGAGTAAGCATCTAGAAAACTAAGCAATTCGTTATCGGAGGTCGAGTCGTCTGGCGGCCAGATGTATGACCGCTATAGTCACCTTGTGGCCCTATTTATGACCGCCGAGTATATATGTTCTTTATGTGTGGTTAGTGACCCTTTGGCTGACCGCTTGGCTTACCTAGCGGTCAAGCGATCGACCGTTTATTCCCAGAGTGCTATTTTCCCGATGTTTTGGCTTCCAATTATCTTCGCTCAACCTTGTGGTTTGCCCATTGTCCCATGGATGTCTTTGATATCCTATGAGGGCTATAACCAAGTTATAAGGTAGCAAGGAGTGTGTTTATGTCGCTTAGTATTCTGTACTACTTCAGAGTCGTTATTGGTTTCTGGTCAACTCGATAAGATCTAGTGGTTGACACGCGACCTTGTGAATGTCTCAGAAATCTTGTACAGATCGAGACATAGTTTAGGACATCTTGAGGTGTAATTTTACCTTGGTTTACGTGTCCAAGTGCTTTGAGGGTCTTTGTGATCGCTTAGGTCCCCGTGATTCATATTATGCAAATGTTTTTCCTTTATCCTATGAGGGCTATAACCATGTTATAAGGTAGCTAGGAGTGCGTTTATGTCGCTTAGTATTCTATACTGCTTCAGAGTCGTTATTGGTTTCTAGTCAACCCGGTAAGATCCAGTGGTTGACATGCGACCTTGTGAGTGTCTCGAAAATCTTGTACAGATCGAGACATGGTTTTGGACGTCTTGAGGTATAATTTTACCTCGGTTTATGTGTCCAAGTGCTTTGAGGGTCTTTGTGATCACTTAGGTCCCCGTGATTCATATTATGCGGGTGTTTTTCCTTTATCCTATGAGGGCTATAACCATGTTATAAGGTAGCCAGGATTACATTTATGTCGCTTAGTATTCTGTACTGCTTCAGAGTCATTATTAGTTTCTGGTCGACCCGGTAAGATCTAGTAGTTGACATGTGACCTTGTGAATGTCTCGAAAATCTTGTACAGATCAAGACATGGTTTTGGACACCTTGAGGTGCAGTTTTAGCTCAGTTTACGTGTCCAAGTGCTTTGAGGGTCAGTGTGATCCCTTAGGTCCCCGTGACTCATATTATACAGATGTTTCTCCTTTATTGGTATTTTACTGTGACTTTGGATTAAGGATTGGGCTGATTGACGGCATGTTACCACTTTTGTGCGATGATCTTGACCCCGAGTCGTGAGACTCAAGGATCATTGTGTCAGCAGGTCTAGTTGTTGTCCTGAGTCTGGTAGTATTTTGGTATGCTGCCTTGTGTCTTGTGCTTGGTGCTTTGTGGTACGTGTGATAGTGTATGCTTAGCCTGTCCGTACTTCAGCACTAGTGTTTTGGAGTCTCTATATCTTGTGAGCCTCCACTAGTCATAGCCTGATGACACTTTCCTGTGTGTCAGCCCACCTGGGAGTGGTGGCGGGGTGAGTTCCTGATAGATGATTTTTAGGCTAGTTTCCGTGGGCTCCCTTGCCTTGCAGTAGCATCCTACTGGGGGAGAAAACTAGCTAGAGACTTGGCTCAAGGCATTGAGCTTGTGTGTGCACAGGTGGTTAGGGGCTTTTGGATGAGCACCAATAAGCGTGACCCTAGCTAGTCACTCGTTACTGTTGTTCCATGTGCTTGGTTCCGTGAGTATCTCAGTTACCGTCGTTCTAGGTGTGTGGGAGATACTTGTGACGTAGTGTAAGACATCAGTGGACGCATCTGGTTGTTCTTCTAGTGAGGAGGTACTTCTGTCACTTGAAACGATGACTTGTGTTTTCGTGACTTTTTTAGATAGTCTGTTCTTGGCTTCACCTGAAGTCTGTGTAGCGTGCACGGCGATCTTGTTGTGTATGTGTTAGCGTTTCTTTACAGTGTAGGTCTTTTCTAGGGCTTTTGCCTGTTTTGGTAGGCCTTCGCTTTGAAGCTAGTGCTTTGTCAACGGATCGACAATGCCCTACTTTGTGAGATCGGGGTTCGCCTTTCTATTGCTGTTTGGATTAGCTTAAAGAGCCAAGGTTCATTTGGCAGCCATGTTTCTATTCAGTGCAACTTTACTCTTTCTTGTGGCTGTTCTTACTCCTGTGTTTACAGCTTTACTATTGTAGTTTAGTACTACTGTTACTTCTGCTCCTGCTTTACTATTTAGCACTGTTGTCTTGTGTGTTACTGTGTTGTTTCCAGTGGAGATCTGCGTGAGCCCTACTGAGCCAGTGACACAAGGCTCACCCCTACTTTTTAGGTGTGGTTGTTCTTCTTCCTCGTGGTTCGTGGCACGGTGTGTCAGTTCGTAGTTACCAGCGTTGCCTGCGTCGGGATTCCCCTGACTTCAGTGTACGTTCTCTATTCTGTTAGACTGTACTTGTCATTATTTTGGACTGGACTCTGATTAATTTAAAGTGTTAATTGAAAAAGTAATTTTATTTTTACTACTTTAGCAAACCTGATCATTGAAATATTATTGCTTACTATTTTATCTGGAACTTCAATGTACTCTACAAATACCTTTTTATCCCTTCGAAGCTTTTACCGCTCTTGGGAGGCTTCACAGATTCCAAGTGGCATCGAGTTTACCCGGTATCCAGAGTCTGGGTCATCACAGTTGGTATCAAAGCATGTTGTGTGAAAGTACATGGGAATTCGATATATTACAGTACTCAGAGTCCTTAAGGTCCAGTACACTCGGTAGCTGGCATTGGTTTTGTGATGGTTTATCGCTTTATTTTCGCGTGAGGTCTTGTGCGTGCTACCGAACCACCTAAAAATCTGGTGTCCTCTGTGTGATTGTCTGATTGTCTGATCTGATTCCTTGTTCCCTCGATCTAAATTTTTTAATTCCGCATTTGGATCCATTCACCCCCCACTGGATCCACTCTCTGCTGTTAGATCGTGTCTGTTCAGCGAACACAACAGTTGGTATCAGAGCAATTCTGATCCCAACATCAAGCACATCGGGGTTCTCCTCTTGCTTGGAAGTAGGTGAGGGCAGCTCGAGTGCAAAAGGGGGTGGACCCTGCTCAGGATCAGCCACGGGTGTGGTTAAAGGTATAAGTGGAAGAATAGGAGTGGTTTGCTTTTGGATAATGGAGGGCCTACATAGTGATAATGGGGGGTTAACCAGTTGGGAACGC
This sequence comes from Amorphophallus titanum, assembly GCA_024336825.1. NCBI lineage: Eukaryota > Viridiplantae > Streptophyta > Magnoliopsida > Alismatales > Araceae > Amorphophallus > Amorphophallus titanum. The sequence continues at coordinate 29,614,900 of JANBPO010009603.1, forward strand.
AGGGTAATAGGTAGTTCGACGGAGGCCGGTGGAGTACGAATTAATGGAGGCTTGGCGGAAACTGATGGTGTGAAGACCAGCTCAGATGATTTGGTGGAGGTTAATGGTGTAGTAATTGAAGAGGTAATGGGGTGAGGTTTAGTACTTTCGAAGCGTCGAATTTTGTCGGTGTGGGGGGGTTGAATAGTAGGAGAAGGTTAATGGTGCACCGGTGTGGGCGATTGGAGTATCGACCAATCATCATAACACCAATTGGTTTGGTAAATGGGGTTGGGGACGATAGCATCGTCTTGAGCAGGGTATTCATCGGGTAATGGAGGGAGTGGAAAATGGACAAAAGTCAGAATGGGCGCCTTTTGAAGGACCTCATCATCTTGTGCCAGCTCCAACTTTTCATAAAGAACTTCCAATTCATCATCATTATTGAACTCAAGTGGACGTCGTGGTAGAGGTGCAATAATGTGTGATGGAGGAATGTAAGATGGATGATTTTATGGAGGATTATATGTATGCGAAGGCGAAGGCGGAGGGCCATGTGAATGAGTGGAATATATAGGCGGTGGAGGGCGAACGACATCCACTTGATCATCAAAAATTGTCAGCTCATGTTGCTCACTTGGATCTATGATGCCATTATCTCTTCTCTCCTTCCAATCTTCTTTCATCTTGGTGATATTGTTCAGGATGTCGTGAAGAGGATTGACTAGAGAAGGAGGAGGAGGAGTGGGCAGTGGATTCACAACCCTCTTAAGTTGTTGATGTGACACGACCTAGGGATGAGTTGGGACCAACCAAATGACCCTCGGACCTAGATTTGAAAGCAAATATAACGGACCGACAACTTCACTCGAGCGGACTCTCCCGCTAAGCGCACACTAGTGTCCGTAGGTAACTCGGCTATGGTGGAGAGGGTCCGAGACGGGACCTTACTATTCCAAGATTTGGCTAGCTTGAGGTTGAACCCCAAAGGGGCCTGGGATGCCCAATCTCGCGAGCGGCCAGCACGACAAGGGCGTGGGATGTAATATCTCTCTCACAACTAACCTGCAGCAGTCACTCAATTTGATGGAATTTAGGACTAGGCGCTCACTCATCGCCAACGGAGCTGAAAACAATACTAATCAAGCAGAGTATTCCAGCAAAGAGGTAGGAACCAGTAGCTCACCTAATCAACATGAAGACGCCGATCCCGACCGGAGACGATGGTGAGTGGGGAGGCAGGGGTAAGCACCCGCACGCCACGTCGATGACGGTTCGGCCGAAGACCTGCTAGTACATGCACTACTCCCTCGCAGAGGGGTTGGACTAGGGGTGGGGAAGTCCAATTACAACCAAACACTACCTCTACACAGGGAGTGGCTGTACGCTGGCTAGGCGGGGTAGGGGAGCTAAGTTAGAAATCGAATTGCCGAGCTTCGCCGGTTCTACCAGCTTCAGGAACAGCTTGATAGGCAGTCGATGACGACATCGCCACGGGTTGTGCTGAGCTCAGAAGAGGTCGAGACTAGTTCCAAAACTTTCTGAGTTGACTCAGTAGGACGTCTGTATTTTTGGTGAATTTCCTGACGTCGTCGGTGGCTGGGGGAGGGTCTGGATCAGGGCCGAATTGCTCTGGGTTTGACTGCTCCCAGAGCACTGCTGCAGGAAGACGAAGGCGCCACGAGCACTCCTGGGGTCCGATTGATGCTGGACCACAACCACTGCGATCGTGGTCAAGTCTTCTTCGAACGGAAGCCAACGGGGCTGTCGGAGATGGTCAGAGTAGACTACAAGAATCAGAAAGGTGAGAAGGGTCAAATCTGACTTAGGGGAGACTGACCTGCGCACCCTGGGGAGATAATTTGGAAATCTATGCTCCAAGCTCCAAAAATCACTCTGCTTCTTGGATATGGTAGGGGGTTTGGAGGAGAAGACTTTAGCCAAGAATCACATCCAGAAGTGCTTAGGAATGGCCGTGGTAGCTTCTTCTCTTGGACTCAGGTTCCCTGCCTGAGTGACTCTGCGCAGTCGAGGGAGAATGGCTCTCTCGGGCAGCACGGACGTCGGATGGATGCGAGACCACCTCTCCTGCGAAGCTGCTTCGAAGAGATTTTTAGAAATGTAAGACACACCACCAGAAGATGCGTGATGAAGATGTGGCTGGCTCTGCAACTCATCCCTAGACTACTATCTGTGAACTGGGAGCTGCAGGTTGTAAATGATAGGTGAGAAATGGGATAGATGGGAGGGGAAATGGGGTGGATGGGTGTGGGGGTGACCCCAGGTTGTGTGGGGGTCTAGGAGGGGGTGATCCAAGGTGAGGGAGGGGCAGAATGGTGGCTGGAAGGGGGAATTTTAGCACTTTAATTTCTACATTTATTGTAGATTCATGTACACTCCCGTGACACCTATTTGAACCTTTTCGAGCTTCCAGCTCATGGGTGGTGGCATAGGATCCGAATGGTATCGGGTTTGACTCAGTACCCAGATCTTGGGTCATTACAAGTTCCTTCATGCCTTGCGATGAGCTAACCTCAGGCAAGGGCTTCTCCCCAAGGCGTAAACGCTTGGGTGATCCCTCTTCCACTCTTGAAGAGGATTCGTGCGCTCGGCTCACCATCCCTCTAGCCAATAGAAGCCTCTCTAAATAACTATCGAGACCTCTGTTGGCCCTGCAACCTTGGAACCCCCTTCTTAGAGTAGTAAGGGAGTGCCCCTAGGGGACATGAGGAGACCTCTCACTGGTTGGCATAGGCATGCAAACCTTGAGCCCCATGACAAGTTATGAAGTGACCCCGTCTATAGTGCCACTGACACCGTTGTGACAATTTGAAAACTGAGACACCCATTGATTCCCAAAGCCCTGTGAAAGGCGAAGCAGCTCCAAAAATTGAAAGACCATGTGAAGAGACACTAAGGCAGAGTGGATAAAAAGGGGCTCCATTCCATTCGATGAATTGACTTTACATTCATGGGCACGCCTATGTGGACGTGCCCCTCAAAAGAAAAAGGAAAAAGGAATAGAGAAGGCAGACAGCGAGTGCCCGGCATCAGCAGGCAGGCCGCTCCTCAGACTTCGATGGGGGGTTCGGACTCAACAGTCAAGATTGGCTCTCAAGAAGCTCCACCATGAGCCTAGGGGCTATCTGGGATGACCACTAGCTCACTGGCCAAATCCTGAGGGGCTTTAGCAGTCCCTGCGACCCCTCACTGGCTGCGTGGAGAGTGGTCGGTTCCCCCTTCTCCTTCTCTATGGGCCCCACCTCATACAGGTCAGTAGGAGGCTTGAGGTCAGGTCTCGTGACATCGGTGGCTTCGGCATCAACCTTCAAGGTAGTGGCCCACCAGTCGCGGAAGCCGAGCTCCCTGGTAGGATGGATGATGGTGTAGGCCATGTCGTTCACCTCCTCAATGTACGTCACGAAATCCCTGTACCACTCGACAGCTATTGCCGCCCCTGCATCTGCCACTCCAACCCTCAACACCGCCATTGCCTTCTCGACCTCCTTCACCTCCCTTGCCACCGCAGCCTCCTTTGTCTCCACCTTTACCCTTGCCTTCAAGGTGGCCGCCTTCGACTCCGTCGCCACTGCCCATGCCTCCATAGCACTCCACGTTGCTTCTGCCCATTCCTCTTCCTCCCAAGTGACTGCCACCTATTGCCCAATCACCTCCTTGGCTTTGACCAGGGAGTCGGAGAGCACCTGGAGAGTCTGCTTCTCCTCCTCCCACACTTGCCTCTAACGCCACAGCTCCTGCAACATCTTCTCCACCTTGGACTAGTCCATTTCAAGGACCTGACAATGATCATCTAGAAGAGCTAACACGTGAGCCACCTCGAACAACACCCTCGTTGCCTCGGTCTTCCACTCATCCGACACCAACGTGCCATCTGGGCTCCCCTGGTCCTCCGGCTATAGTGACTTTATCATGAGCTCGAAGGCCACCACATGGATGTCACGCACACTGGTCGGGGGAGGGGCCTTGTACCTGAAGGGGACTATGTCTTAGGCAGATGGCGATCAACAAGCATGTGAGGGCAATGGAGCTGCCACAAGCTTCATCGACGGCTATATGGGAGGAGGCAAGGACTCCCTTGGCTTCTTCTCCCACCGCTCATGAGTGATCATTTCCCTCAACTTCAAGCCCTTGTGCTTCTCACTAGCCATGGTGGATGACCAGCTAGAGCCCAGCATCTCCTGCAGCCTCGACAAATGGCTGGGGATGGAGATGGGTGAGTGAGGAGGGGAGTGTAGGCGTCGGAAGGGTGCGCGGAGCCGTGCGATGTCGCGATGGCCTCCCTCCGAACTTGGGTTGGTGCTACCTATAGTGCCCAGGTTAGAAATGAAGAAATGAGTGTGATCGCCAAAGACCTATACTTGGGCCTCACAAGAGTATGATGATCGTGAACGCCTTAGGAATGGGAGAATGTGGGTTCCTATCCTCGCTCTCGACCGGCCAAGAACAAGGAGCTCTGCGAGTTGATGATGAAGTTCCTACAAATTAACCAGCAAATAAAAGGACCATTAGACTGAGAAAGTACAGTAAATGTTCATAGAAGTAAAGAAAACATGCAAATGGGGTCAATCGTATTGAGAAGGGGGTCGAGAAGGGGGATGGTCGAGACTTTCGATCATCCGCCTTCCCTATATTTTGGATTGAAAAATCTCTTTTAGAAAAAGGGATCTAGGCAAGTCTAATATGCATGTAATGCAGTGAAATGGAGTAAAGCGCAACAAGATAAGGGATAGAAGAAGAAAGACGGGTTTTCACGTCGACCATGTAGAGGGCAGCCAAGTTGGTGGCCATTCAAGGGTTGTGGGAGGCCATGTCGATGGCCAGCCCCCTATAGCTGGGGCTCGTCCGTAACGGTGCTCTCCAACGACGGGTTCTGCTACTAAGGAAAGGTCGGGAAGATGCTCTTGTCCTTTCAGGTCTCTCTCTAGGCTCCAGACTGGTAGCCTCTCCTCCTCCCAAAACATCTCCAAACCCCTTCTCACGAAGTGTCCAATCAAACCCCCGAAGTGTCCCCCCCGAAGTGTTTTTCTTTTCTCTTTCTGTTCCCGAACCCTCTGACTCGTGGGTGACAGGCCAGGATTCGAATGGTATCAGGTTATTCCCGATATTTGTATCTTGGGCCATTACAAGTGGTATCAGAGTGTGGTTATAGATGTACATGAGAATTTGAGATAATTGCAGTGATTAGAGTCCATAAGGTCCAGTATAGTCGGCAACTAGCATAGGGTTTTGTGTTTATTTACTGCATTGCTTTTCGCATAAGAGCTAGAGTGCGTGGCGTTGGCACTGTGAAGGCAGTTTCGACTATCATCAAAAAGCCAGCATGTGACCTGAGGAATAAGATAGAGAGCTTTCTTCCCCTGAGGAGATGGCCCCTATTGTGCAGTGTTGGGCAGAGTTTGCCTGCAAGTGCTAGTCTGTAGTGTAGCATTTGAGGAATCATTGGCGAGGTCAGGTGGCTAGCGAGGATTGCTTGTGGTTAGGTGGCCATGAGTTTACTCCAAGGGAGTTATTATCATTTTGGCCACCCCAGCTTGAGATTTAGCCAGTCCCTGAGGTGTCAGGGTCATAGTTTGAGGTGGCAGAGTGGGTGCTTTAGTCAAGAGATGCCCTCAGACTAGCAAAGGATCTTCCTAATGAGCTATTAATTGTTGAGCTTGACTTTCTCATCATGCTTTGTGGCGTCGGAGATGATGTGCCAGTCCTAATTACTTTTGTGGATCTCGAGGCAGGATTGGGCAGAGTTGTCCCAGTAAGTTCTTGGTCTTGTGCTTTTGCATATGAATGGGTTGTGTTAGTCCTAGATTTGGATTCGAGATTGTGTGGTAGTGGCTTGGTTTGTGGCCCAGATTATGGATTTGGGGGTCATTATGTACTGCCTTGAATGCGTCGTGCAAGGCAACAGATGAGATGTGAAGGTTCCGCTGCAGATTTGAGATCTGAGGATAAGCGTTGGCAATTTTTGTCATGGTTCTTGTTGTGGTGGTCCGCGTAGCAGTAGCTCAGGAGATGGATATTTTGAGGACCCTAGAACTGAGAATCTATTGGTGTCAGCAAGGAGAGATTTGAGGGAATGATGGCTGGTGGCTAGAGGTGTAGTAGCCTTCGAGCTTGGCATCTTTTGTGGTTTCTTTGCTCCTTGATACGTGTTTTGGTGTGTTAATGGTTTTGAGATCAGACACAGGCATAGGTTGGGAGCACGTGGCCACAGTTAGCTCAACTGTTGTGGCAGAGTATGTGGCTGGAGATCAACAGGGCCAGTGCTCGAGGCATGGTGAGTTACAGTTTAGAGAATTGCAATGATGGTGCACCAGGAGTTGCTGTGAATGTGGTCCGATGGAACACTTGGAAAATGTTATCGTAGAAGCTGACCTGATGATGGTGATGGTTTTCCTCATGTTGGAAGGTGTGGTTCCCAATATGCATGAGGTTCGAGGTCAAGTGAAGAATGGAGATCTCTCACTTTGTAGGAGGTATGTTGGTTTCTCCCTAGTTGGGGAGGATTGCATTTCTGCTAAGTTCAGTCATCTTGCATGATGTGTTCAAATTGGTTGGCCGCCTCTTATGTGCCATGAAGTCCGTACGAGACATGTTCAATATTTTGGCAATATGGTTGCCTCTGAGAAGTGATGCCCATCCCCTGATGTGTAAGGGTGCATTGGCACCATTCTGGAAGGATGAGTGCTAGTTGGTGTGCACTTGCGAGAATTTATGGTTGGTGTTGTAATTTATGATGCATTATGAATCGGAGCCTATAGAGTTGTAGGATGATTTCCAGGCTAAGAGAGAAAGTTTGTGCTCTGGGTTCAAGGTAATTGAGCTTTCCTCACCTTGTTTTCTAGAGTTAGCCAACCAAGTTGAGGATTGTCGGGATGGTGGATCCCGAGTTATCTGTGATGATTGTGTGCATTGTGTAGAGTGCACAGGGGAAGCTTGGTGGGCCTATAACCCACAGGTCCATGATCGCAGTAATGGTTACTACGGCCAGATTTCAGAGGATGGGAAGAGCATCGGAGGATTGTCTCCTTGGTGCGAAGTTGCATTTGGCCGTGTGAGCCATGTTGATTGTCCTGCCATTGCTTGAGGCAGTGTGGTTTATGGCACTAGTAGGATTAAGAGTTGGGGAAATATGACGACAAATGTGTCGGATGAGTACTTTGTTCATTTGTTAGAAGCAATGTCAGGCATTTGGTGCTAGACCTGATTGGGGGTTGTGAAGGATGTAGCCTGGCAAAGGATGAAGACACGATAATTGGAGTCAGTAATCTATGTGCTCAACTCGTATGGAGAGTTGTGTCCTCAGGATGGAATTGTGGTCCTAGAGATGTGATCTCCAAGAGATGGGCCTCGGTTAGTAGCTGTGAGCGACTGTTAAGGCCAGCCGAGTGGTCAGCTATGGTAATGTCTAGAAGAGGCCCCGTTGAGCCCAAGATTTCATAATGTCACAAGAAGGACCCAGCTGTGGTAAGATCTGTGACATATGGAGATCCATGTGTAATGGTCACGGTGTCATCGACCAGGTTGCTATGGTAGCAGGCAATGCTTGTCTGTTCTAGAGATATGTGCCATGATCTGTGCAAGTTATGTCTTGTAGCTCAATAGTGAGAGTGGAGCTAAGGTTGGCAGGTGTCCATTAGGAATAATTGTGATGTAGATGGGATGAGACTGTGTAATTGATGGTGCCTGAGTATGGAGATCCCTATAGGGATGTTGTCGGATGAAAGCCTTGGTCTTGTGACCAGCATGGGAGGATTTCCCTCCGTCTCAGAAACTGAGGAAAAGCTCAGGAAATAGGGTATCAAAAATCAAAGAAAAATTATACAATCATCGAGTGAAACCCATGGGGCAGTATCAAGTTCCCATTTAAAGCGGACGAAGGGCCACGATATGGACTGTCTCAGGCCTCTGTTATGTACAATAGGGACTATCACCGCAATTTCTAAACAGCAAGAACAACTAAAAGAAATATGTGAGGATGTGGCCCCACGACGTCAGAACGGAGGATGCAAACAATGAGAGCTCCCGCAGAAATGAATACATATCGCAACATCCAATGTTCGACAACGCAGAGGTCTGCCGGTAGGGAAGATCTTTCTCACAGAAGCAAACAAATGGAGGGTTTTAATGATAGAGAATCACAGGTTTCACCCTACTATGAGCCAATGAAATTCACGCAAAGAGACAAATGCACAACAAATTTATGACGAGGGATAATTAGATAAGAGAATACACAACATACTCATATGCAGATGCACTAGAGCAAGGTGTTTTCATTGTGAAGTATAGCAATCGTATACATTTCATGGGCCGAAAAAGGCCATGGAGGCTACATCCGTGAATAACATTGGGAAAAAGAAAACAAAACAATCGAATACATGGAAAATAAAGAATCGGGGATGGGAAGAATATAGCCCCATTGGGGCGATGGCCACCGACGGTGGGGACACCCACCTGAGGTGCAGATGGCTAACCCTTCCCTTCCTTTTCTTCTTCTCTTAGCTACCCTCACTATTCTCTCTTTTGCTGCTTGCTCTCTCCACTCTCTCTTTTTGCTCTGGGAGGTTCTCTTCTCTCTGTTCTGTTGTTTCTTCTACGGTTCCTCCCCTGGCCCCTCTGTCTCTTCGAACTGGAATCAAGTCTTTATATAGAGGGTAAACCTTGCTTCCATCGGTGCCGGAGGAACTGGCGCGCTAGTTAGTGCTTGCGCGCCGATGCATTCCTGTGCCGACTTCATTCCGTGCTAACTTCATTTTCGTGCTAATTCACTTCCGTGCCGGTTCACTTCTGTGCCTGTTCACTTCCGTGCCCGTTTCATTTTCGTGCCGGTTCAGTAGGGGCCATGTTGGTTCCCAACCTCTTCAACTCATTTCTTAGCATCCTTTGGCCCAATTTTGTTTGTTTAGGCCCATTTGTGCTCGTTTCTCATTTTGTGAGGGTTAACCCATCGGCTGACTTATCTTGCTGTCCGAGCTTCTATCTTGTTCGTTCAGGGATGGTCCCGAGCATTTTCTGAGCTCTTGAGTCTCGTTTTAGCAGTTGTCCATTGGAGCATGGCGTTTTCTCTTGCAAAAGTAAAAGTTTAATAAATGTCAGAAATATTTTCAATCTCAACAAATGCCCCCCACCCGTAAGTGCCACGAATGAGGGATGAGTGAGCGGGACCTGCGGGTGTAGCCCTATCTGATTTTTTTAATCCTTTATTTATTTATTCATTCAAGCATGCAGCCATACATCGATCGCATGCATAACGCTAGATGTTTATAGAATAGCTCCCCTGTATTAGGGATAGGATAAGAACATCACCTACGATTCACGGATGGAGTGCGGCTCACGAAACACCACTAAGGGAGATGTGCATACGTAAAAGGGACGCCGCGTAGAACATATGCATAGCATAAATCACAATCTACACCCAGGACTATTCCTCCATAGTGTGAAAGTGCAACTATATTGGTAGTGAACCCTATACATAGGGATGTGCAGATGTTCTGAGTTAACACTAGAGGATTACTTTATCGCCTGCAGATACCTTCGGGGCTCTTGGTAGCTTCACACAACACCGTTTTATTCTTAATTCTGAACTTCACCATTCGACGTGAGTTTCCTCATGTGTCTCATTGGCGATTCCCAGCTACTAAGATTCATCCTTTATTATGATATTATGATGGATTTCACCGTTTGACGTGAGTCTCCTGATATGTCTCAATGGGAATTCTCGACTACTTGGATCCATACTATGTTAGGGTTTTATGATGGATTTCACTGTTCGACGTGAGTTTCCTCATGTGTCTCAATGGAGATTCCCAACTACTAGGATCCGTCCTTATTTTCACTTGTGGAGTTTGTTGCACCATTTTCACGCGAGTTTCCTCATGTGTTGATGGGGATTCCTGGCTACTTGGATTCATATCCCACTCATCATTATCGTCATTTTTCTTTTTTTTTCTTTTTTTTTATGAAGGGGGCAGGCAGTTTTTTCCTCACGATCACCCTTTACGTGGGTATAGGGATTTAAGCATCCATGAAGTGTTAAGGAGAATTTATAACGTCCCTATGGCTAAAGACCATTGCTCATATTAGGTGTGAAGTATAGGAGTTTTGTCTAGGGTGTATTATGTGAGTTATGCCAGCGACATAGTTACGACACTTTCCCTAATCGTATGCACTAGTCGAGAATTGACTTTTCGTCCCTTAGAGTGTGCCGTGATACACACGTAGCCTGAATTAGGACGACATTATTTAGTAAGAGAGTACGCGACCTTAGAAGTTTGAGGAAGCGTGTTACTATTATATTTCAGGCAGACATGCATGTGAGGCAAACAAGCACACAAATCACGCCATGATTATTTTTTCTCTTTTTTTTCCTTTCTTTTTTTTCTTTTTTTTGTTCATTCTTCTCTTCCCTTTTTTTCTTTTTTTTCTTTTTTTGTTCATTCTTCTCTTCCCCTTTTTTTCTTTCTTTCTTTCTTAAATTGGGCGTGATCTATTCATCCCCCCTTCTAGATCACCGTCTGCGATCTATCAGAATACTCCCACCGACACTACAGCAGAACTAATCCAGGAGATGGACGATATGCCAAAGCATATCAGGGAAATGTGTAAAAGGTAGCATATGCCGCAGGCTCAGGACTTTGCATGAGCGGCATATTTTCGCCAGCTGTGGAACCCTCCACAAGTCCGTGGACAACCTCCCTTCTCCCGCAAAGACACACAGGGACTTGGCTATGACCAAGAGAGGGACTTCGAGGTCCACTATGCAATCAACACTGTAGGACTGCTAGCTCCTCCTTATGGGCAAGCAGAAGTTGGGTCTAAGATCGACGACTCTATAGGGGAGTCCGGTGAGGTCCCTATATCACCTTTATCAGAAGTCAACACTAGCCACCTCCCTGAGGGAGGGACAGCTCAGCCTGTTAATCATCAATAAGATGGGGCAAGCCCTTCGACTTCAAGCCGTGAGCGAGAGAGCTTCGAAGAATTTGAAGTCTATGAAGCAAACACTTATGATGAGGGAGACTTTGTCGACCTCCAACCAGCTCCACCAGCGCTCGACGATGGTGGCCTCACAGACTTTGTCTCGGGCCCGAGGATAGTTTTTGTATCTCCTCAAGGCGGCATTCATCATAACTCTTGCGCTCTCAAGAAGTCATTGACTAATTATGAGACAGAGTATGAAGCGCTAATTATTGGGCTTCAACTGGCACTAGAGATGGACATCAAGTGCATCAAAATTTACGGGGATTCTCAGCTTGTCATTCGGCAAGTATTGGGCGACTATGACGTCCAGAAGAAGGAGCTCATTCCCTACCATGCAGCCATTCTAAGGTTGAAGGAAAATTTTTACCTATTCGAAATAGGTCATGTCCCAAGGGGCAGTAACTCCCAGGCAGACGCTTTCGTAAAGTTGGCAACAGCCTTGAAACTCCCACTTGAGAGAGAATTAAATATTACTGTCAGACACCGAAGGCTCATGCCAAGTGTGCTCGACAAAGAATCCAGCCTCACTATCTACGAGGTCAATAACATTCAAGAGGAGAATGCTCCCAAAGAAGAAGACTGGCGTGAGCCAATTATAAAGATAAAGAGCGGTTGGCTTCCTCCCGTTCAGGCTCAGAGGGTAAAATTGCTATGCAGGGTGACATCCTACTAGCTGATTGACGGCCTGCTTTTCAGGCTCGTCCATGAGAAGGACCGATCGGTCCTCCTACGGTGCCTTTCATCTAAGGAAGTAAAGGCCGTGATGCACGCGGTCCACTCCGGATTGTGTGGGGCTCATCAGGTAGGGGCCAAAATGAAGAACAACATTAAACTCAAAGGGTTTTATTGGCCCAGCATATATAAAGATTGCGACCAATATGCTCGTACATGTCACCAATGCCAAGCATTCGGGCCAATGCCTCGGAGGTCGCCTAATCCACTACATCTACTATGCCTACTTGACCATTTGCGGAGTGGGGCATGGATATTGTGGGACCATTCCCGTCATCATCTCAAGGTCACAAGTTCATATTGGCCGCCATTGATTACTTCTCCAAATGGGTAAAAGCTATCCCACTACGAGAAGTTACAGGAGAAATAGTTGCCCCCTTCGTAAGGCACTATATTATATACAGATTCGACACCCCAGCCAGATCATCTTGGACAATGGCACACCTTTCAGGAATAAGACCATCTATGCTTTGGCATCTAAGTTCCATATCGACTGGAGGAGGTCGTCGGTCTACAACCCCCAAGTCAACGGGTTGGCTGAGACCTTCAACAAAACCCTCTGTAAGTTGCTGTCCAAAATAGTGGGTAGTCGCAAACAAGATTGGGGCAAGAAGGTCCATCAAGCCCTATGGGCCTCTCAGACTATCTACAAAACCCCTATGGGTTGTTCCCCATTCTCCTTAGCTAACAGAGTTGAGGCAGTGGTCCCTGTGGAGATTGAGCTGGCATCTTATCATGTTGCGGTTCATGCTGGACAACTAGGCCAGGACCAATCCGAAATAGAGAGGAGGTTTGAGGAGCTATTTAACCTTGAAGGTGAAAGACTCAGAGCCCAAGCCCCATGGGCCTATCGGACTATCTACAAAACCCATATGGGTTGTTCCCCATTCTCCTTGGTCTACAGAGCTGAGGCAGTGGTCCCTGTGGAGATTGAGCTGGCATCTTATCGTGTTGCAGTTCATGCTGGACAACTGGGCCAGGACCAATCCGAAATAGAGAGGAGATTTGAGGAGCTATTTAACATTGAAGGTGAAAGACTCAGAGCCTACAAACACTTACAAGTGTATCAGGCCCGCATGACACGTGCCTACGATAAGCTGGTCAAGCAAAGGGCCTTCAAGAAAGACGACCTTGTCATGATTAAAGAAAAAGAGGTCTTGGTAGGAAGATCCAACAGTAAACTCCAGCCTAATTGGCATGGACCCTACGTCATCCAGAAGGTCCATGAAGGAGGGGCCTATACAGTCGTCGACCTGAAGGAAAATAATCATTTCCCTCCTCTCAATGGCAAGCACATAAAGCTCTACCATGCGCCACCGCAAGAGTTTCCCCAGTAGTCCTCACAGGACGTGCCTCTCCCCAGTGAAGGTGCAAGTTAAAAAAAAATGGGGTTAAAAATATTGATACCCCGGCGGACTTAGTCGTCCTTCAAGGGTTGGCTGAGGGCAAAAAGGTCATAGACCCGGCTGACGGACATGATCCATGACCCGCAGAACCAGATCCGAAAATTCAGGGTGTTACAATCCTCCCCTCCTTATAGAAAATTTGTCCTCGAAATTCAGGATAAAACACAGAACTCAGGATGAAGGACTCACCCAACGGGTAAGACTCCACGGTCACAGCACCACCAGATACACATCGCACAACCAACACTGAGGGACGTCGCCGGATCAGCACAAACAAAAGAGCCCTCGCGTTCCACCACACCAATCACGCCCAATCCCACACCGTTCGGAGTACACGAAACCACAAGTCCGACATCACCTCAATATCCTCAAAACTTCCAAGGGCATAGAACACCCGACACACTCGGCACGCGGAGAAACACACAATCCTCACAAGAAGACCGCACCTGACACCCACTCGGGTTGGCAGCTTCTCCAGCCACAAGACACTGAGCACTCCCTACAAAAGGCACCTACACACCACACACTTCTGACGACAACCCCACCGCTGAGCACAATTAGCCACCACTCTTCCGTCAGCTCTGCACCGCCAGCTACACACGCTCTCGAGCCAAACGCCGCAATACTCACCGGCCAACACCGGTTCCAAGACCAATGCCTCACCAGGTGCCAACAATACCAAGGGGCACCTTACGAACAACCATCAGGACTTCACCAACCGGGAACCACCACACACATCAACAAACTCCCAGCGCCCACGCACGCACATCAATCCCTTGTACAGCTCCCTCCGAGCCAAGAGAACACCACAATCTGGACAACGGCACTACCAGATGCACCATGCTCCAAACTCTCTCAAGTCTCGTCACAGACAAGCACTCCATCCAAAACTGTCGCAACACTTGATCAATCTCGAACCTTATGCGCCCCGAACAACCGGTGCAATAGACTACCTCTCAACATGGTGCTTAACAATTCCAGCAACTTCTCAACTACCCTATCACGGTATCCACACGGGATCTTTCTGCTAATGCCAACACCTCCCACTCCTTGGATCCACCTCTGGAACATCCACACCGACCAAACTCAGTCAACTCCCACACTCATTCCTGAGCACCGAACACTTGTGCCAGATAATCGGCCCAAAAGGCCACAACCTACCTCAACACCAACCGCTAAGTGGCCCCACCCTAAGCCACGCGACACAATTCACTGGAAAAAGTGATGCAACATATCGTCTCAACAAACCACACTCGTCATTGAGCTCCCCAATTCTCAACGCTACTAGCACTACTTAACACGATACTGCCGCTTACGCATGGCAACCAAGGCCATTCTCATAGCCGAACACAACTCTTTCACCCAAGAGCAACTCTCTACACCTGATTCTGAAACCTCCAGGACACGCTTAACATGAAACACACGCTATACTCTACTACTAATCTGATCCTGGAGCCCATGGGTTACCGACCCACCATGCTTCCACTATGCAACTCTGCACCAACAATGCCGCAGAAACAGAGGGAAACCTGACATCCGCCAAGGCAATCCACCTATCAACGCAGGTCTTAAGAAACAGGGCACCTAGAGAGACCCCACACCAGCCTTACAATAGAACACCCAACCTCGGCTGGTGCCTCCATTTGCCTGATTCGGCACGACCTGGCAACACCTAGGCACCAAGAGATGACGAGGGACAACAACAAAGCCCTCACAAGCAGCTCCACTGCCAGCGAACATGACACTTCCGGGGGCTCCCGAACGCATCTCGAAAAACACGAGCACAAGGAAGCACAATTATAATAGGGAAATCAACGAGATTAAAGACAAGCACAACACACAATAACAAAAAATTCACGCGCACCTTCGACAGAGTGAGCACAACCACTCCACCTGATCCAGTGCCCCACGCACGCCGGGGACCCCGACTTGCCAGGTTAGTGGAACGCTACAAGCATGGCTGGGACAGGGGCGGCCGCCATGGGCACTCGCGAGCAACATGACCAACCTGACCACACCTGAAACACTCCAGCTCGGCTCCATACACGGCACACGGCCCGCCCTCGTGAAACCTACCACATCTCAAACACTGTCTTGACTGCCCGCTCATACCAAGCCGTAGCGGTCGAACAACTGGATGCTTAGTAGCCACTACAGACACCTGCTCCTCCTGCTCTTGGCGCCTCCTGCCAGACCTACTCCTTCTGAACAACCTAGACATCCGACTGAACCTCAACCCCTGAGGGGAAAACTCGAACCAAGAGACGGAAGAGACACTGATTCCCACTCAGTGGTCCACCATGACAAGGCTGGACCCTGCAACCGATAACTCGCGAGCAGAACCTTCTCATCCTCGGCACACTCCATAGACTGGAACACCCATTCTGTCGCAACGATCCACAACCTCACCACATCAGGATCTGGCTGGCCTTTAAATGTCAATGGGTAAAATAGCAGAAACTCTCACAAGAGACGTCCACGGCCACCATATGACGAACTGCCCTCGCCAGCCTCCTGACCACGACACTGACTCAACTGCCCCACCAAGAACCGATACATGCTAGTACAAAACTCGGCCTAATCTGGCACACCTGGGGCTGCTACCTCTGGAGAAAAGACTCGCCACTCGACTCCTCTTGAGCCCTCGCCGGCACTCCTAATAAAGCTCAAATCACCTCCTCGGCGCTAACTAACCCTTAACATGAGCACATAAAATGATAAGGGAGAGGCGGATAAAATAAAACACCCTAAGTCAGCTGTCGACTGCACTAGATTATCACACGAGTTCGAAGTAAGGAACGGAAGAATAACTAATACGTACGTAATGTGTTAATTTGTATCAGTTGGTTTCACATCGTGCAATATATCAGCGCGCGGTATAACCTCGTATACACACAAACGACTGAGAGGATGTTTTGAGATTAGGATCCTCATCCGAATATTTCGCTTCTGTTGCTGCATGCCTGCCACCGGGATGGGATCCTCTGTGCACTAATATCGTCACCATTATCTACACTAATCTTAATGTTATTGGTCTGTTTCACCCATTTATTTAAGATGGAAGAGGGAATAGACTTTTGGTATTATTAGAAAGAGTATAAGCCAAAAAAATTGGAAACCCGGCCGCGCAGCACACGCTGCACACCGGCGAATATGGACCGTCCCCAATTAACATGCGCGCGTCTTTCGGTAGTACTTCCTTGCTCGCAGCCAAAACTCGCGCATGGAGCCATGGAGATGTTCTCACGACATCGATCGGGCCGGGGCTCTCGCAGTTGCAGGACGTAACTCACGTGCACATGCGGCGCCGCTAAGCCCAGGGGATTCGTGTCAGAGAGAAGGGGTGGCGTGAGTTCTAACGAACAAGGAATTAACCTCCAACGCTCCAACAACGGGAGCGATCGAAGAGGGAACGGGAAAGAGAAGGGAGACAATGGAATGGGATCGAGAGTGGAGTCCTCTCCAACTCCGATCCATTCACGTAATTAGGAAGGTTGGTATGGACGGTTCCTGGGTGATGTGATTTGATCATTCAAGTAAAGAAGCCTTTTTGGACGGCTCTTGATGGAATGGGATTGATTCGTCCGGACGTATGTACATATATATATATATATATATATTTATATTTATATTCACATTCCCCTCCACTTTCTTTAAGCGATATAAAAGAACCATCTGATCATCATCTTTCCTTATGCCATTTGCTATACACATCGTACCATAGATCTTAGTGTCCTCCTCACTAACCGAAGGGTGTGTGTCGAGGGAGAGAGAGAGAGAGAGAGAGATGTATCCACGCACTAGAAGACTCGGAATGGCCTTCCTCATTTTGATCTTGGTCACGTCAGGTAATATCCGTCGTTTCTTTCTGAATGCCGACTCTATATATATGACTATGTTCTATCTGGATACCTCAAATATTAGACACCACACAATGTCACCAAAGAGAAATTCATGAGCACCCTCCGTTTGTTAGATGCCTTCTCAAACGGGCATTTAGTTTCCATGCAATATCTCTTATCTCACAATCTGGCATCCATCCAATTGTCCAAAATGACCGGTACTAGCTAATTTACATGTTAAAAGAGCAAACATCGCCATTTTTAAATAAATCCCTGACCTTTTCTCATCTTACTTTCTTCGTCAGGGGCGAGGCCGGTCGAGTCCGCCCGGGTCATCACCATCGTGAACAACTGCAAGGCCACCATATGGCCGGCGGTGACGCCCGGCGACAGCTTCAACGGCGGGGGGTTCCCCCTCGCGCCCGGCCAGACGGCCGTCTTCACCGCCCCCGCCGGGTGGGTCGGCCGGATCTGGGCCCGAACCGGCTGCAACTTCGACGGCTCCGGCAACGGCTCGTGCCAGACCGGCTCCTGCGGCACCGTCCTCCGGTGCGGCGCCGCGTCGGGCCAGACCCCCGCCGGCCTCGCCGAGTTCACCCTCGCCGACCTCGACTACTACGATGTCAGCCTCGTCGATGGCTTCAACCTGCCGGTGGTCGTCAGGCCCATCAACGGCCGGGGCAATTGCAGCCCCGCCGGGTGCGATGGGGACCTGCTGCTAAGCTGCCCGGCGGAGCTCCAGCTCAGGGCCGGCGGGAAGGTGGTGGGCTGCCGGAGCGCTTGCGACGTGTTCGACTCGGACGAGTGCTGCTGCCGGGGCGTGTTCGGGAACCCGGCCACCTGCCAGCCCACGGCCTACTCGAGGCTCTTCAAGGGCGCCTGCCCCGCCGCGTACAGCTACGCCTACGACGACCCCACGAGCATCTTCATCTGCTCCGGCGCCGACTACATCGTTAGCTTCTGCTCCAGCAGGTCGGTACACTGTTGAATGCCCGCTGTTCTTCTCTTTAATTCCCACCTCATTTGATCTCGGACGAGTCCAACTCGTCCTCATCCGATCCAGTGGGGTGACTGCCACCACCTTCACACGCGAGCTTGAACACTGGAAAGGCATTCTTCATTGTGGGGCGATTAAGGATTTGTTAATCTCTTCGTATGCAACGGAGCATCTCCTTGCTTTTGTCACCTCGACGTACGTTGAGAAGGAATTTAGGAAACATACTGCTTCAGTGTCATGCTAAAAGCCACGCTTGCAAGTTGGCAAGGGCCCTGGAGACAACCCACGCTTGGAGGCACTCTTTCCTCCGATGTTAAATCAAGAGATCTAGCGAATCTTCTCCAAAGCTCAAAATTCTCTCGTCTTTATGCATATTATATAATTGGGAGGGTGATTCTCGCGTTCTAAGCCAACAGCTGTGGGAGGCCACCTAATTCACCCACCACAATACCTGTCAAATATAATATATTTGTCATTGCATATATGCTTACACGCCTTACCTACACAGATTAAACGCCCAGATATATTCTTCTGGAATAAACTAGGACTTTTGAGTTAGTGACCAACTGACCCATCAAAGTGATCGACGAAAAGAGAGCATAACTAAAGCGAAAGAACAGTTGGAAGGTGTTGCATGCCAAGTGATCAATAGAGCCAGTCGTGCCATAGTTTTTGGTGACACCAATTGATATTGGCTCCTGTATCAATAAAAAATTGACATTTTTTTCAGTTCTCATTTTCGTCAGTGGCTATTTGTCTCGGGATCACCATGCTATTTGTTAACTTAATCAATTTTTTTATTTGTAAGATTTGGGTTTCAGAAAGAGAGTGGTGGTATTGAGGGATACTTATCTCTGGAACTTTTCCTTTCTTATAGTCACTGGGCATGTGAAGGGATTGCTATTGCTACTGAACATAATACTTGGTGCTGGCTTGAAAAGTCCTGTTGGATCTACCGAAAAAGATCTTGGAGCCTGTTTGGTTGTTGAGGCTTCTCCGGTCGTGACAGTATTATAAAATGGATTAATAAAATCTTCTTCACTGCTGGCGGATGAGGAAAAAGAAAGAGACACCATGCTGCAGAACTGGTCTTGTTCTTGGTGGTCGTCCGAAGAGGCTGCATCTTGATCTTGGCTCTCCTCATCGTTGCTGGAACTTACATGAAAAAATCCTGTGGAGAATGTATAATTAGTGGCCATATTGGCTTGGAGGGGCTCTGATTCAGAGCTTGAGGACTGGAGAGTATAGAGAGCAATGTTTTCTCTTAGAACTTCTTGATATTGTTCTGGCATTTCGATTAATTCCCAATCAGACTCAATTTCTTCAATAACGAATAAAGCCTGTATGTGTTTAGGAGCTTTATTTGGGCAATTTCTTGCAAATTGTCCTTGCTTCTTACATGCAAAGCATTCGTCACCTTTTGTGGCAGCTCTTTGTTTAGACTGTCATCTCTTGAAATACCTGTAGGGGCGGAAAGGTTTTTTATTAGATGACTTTGTGAGCCTAAATCTTGGCCCAGATCTTCTGAAACGTCTAACACGCCGAGAGGCCTTTCTTTTAGAAGAAATATTGTAAGGCTTAGCTCCTTCTATTTGCGCGCAAGTTTGCTGTGATAGTTTTGGCAGTTCCTTTTGAGGCAATAGCTAGGCCAAGTGTCGGAGCGGACCTGTCCAGTCGTCAAACTGCATCCTACCCTTCTCCAGGAGGGAGAGAGGTGTCGAGCCAGAGGGAATCATGGGTGATGTCCCCATCACGTCCCCACTACCGAAGGAGTCACAATCAATGAGCAAGTCAATGACGTCGGCCCATCCTTCAGGCCCAACAATCGCCCAGCTCCACATCCTAATCACCTACCTCCAACCATGGCCAAGGCAATCCCAGGCAGTATGCCAACATTCTTTCTCCCCAAAATTACAACCGCACAGGACCGAAGAGGGCTTCCTATCCTCCGTTACCCGAGACACTAGGTGACATCTTTTTCGCCCTCATGTCCTCGTAGGTTATCCAACTTCCCCCTCAAAGGGATTGGGTCCACCCTAATGCCGATACATCTAAGTATTGTCTGTATCACCGAGCCCCCGGCCACGATATTTTCAACTACTTCCAATTCCGGGACTGGGTATACGACATGAACGATGAGGGGAGAATCAATTGGTCCGATGTTAAACTAGTGATTGCCAACCTTAAGAAGCCCTACCAGGACCTCAGCATTGTGCAGAACCCGTTGCCCACTCACCCGTCAAATCGGTACCCTTCTAGTTCAAAGTAAAATGAGCAGGTCAACACTGTGATTGGCATGGAACCCGGCATGATCAGAAGGACACAAATGTGGGGCATCGAAGATTTTCCTGGGTGGTACGGGAAATTGGAAGTAGAAGCCCACAAAGCATGGGCTAACATCAACATGTTCTCCCAGGAACCTAGGTCCTTGACTTTAATCTCACCTCTTAATCAACCATCAGTTGCTAACCAAGAGCCTCTCACCCTGATCAATCCGCCTCAGTCACCTTCACAGGGATCTCATGCCCCTTTAAATGCTCAATTAGGATGAGATCACCCCTTGGTCCTCTTGAGACCTCCTCAGCCAAAGCCCACACCTTCTCCTACTCTTGTTACTCCCAACGAGGGATCGGCCTCCCTCTCATTCATCTTTGGGTCTCCCGCCCCCTTACAAAATTGAGAGAACCAAATGAGGCCTCGGTGAACGTCACACTCTGCAACCACATTATCCCCCCGTCTCAAAGGCAATCTCAGCCTGAGGAGGGGGCCGATTCGCAAAATTCTCCAGCGGAGTATGTCATTCTCCAACACTTGGATAGGACTCCGGCTAAGGTCTCCATCCTAGAACTCCTCCGGAGGTCCCCGTCACACCAGTCTACTTTGCTTCAATTCCTTCAAAAAATCATGGTCAACAAGGACCTTCCAACAAGTGGTGTGACTGAAGCCATCTTGGCCCTCACATGTGGACCGCCCATTTCCTTTTTCGATAAGGACCTCGCTCCACCCGAGAATAGATCCCTCCCATTGTACCTCACTGTCACCCTCAACAGAGTCAAAATTGACTCTGCCCTCATTAACACGGGAGCATCGATCAATGTTTGTCCCATGAAAACAATTCAAAAGATTGGTCTAAAGGAACAAGATCTGGAGGAAGTTTGCACTACCATTTCAGCTTATGATAACTCCAAGAGGTGTGCTAAGGGGAAGGTGACCCTATAGCTCAGTCTAGGGCCGATGGTCATGTCCTCAGATTTCTTTGTCCTCAATGTTGACCCTACATACAAGGCCATCCTGGGATGGCCTTGGATAGAATAAACCCTCCGGATCCCGTCTACTGCCCACCAATGCTTTAAGTTCCCTTACCCTCAGCTGGGTTTGTAGCCTTTTTGCCCCTAACCACTGCCTCATGGAGAGAGTGGCTGAGTCCACCAGGGCATCTCTATTTTTAGCCCTTTTTTATTTTTATGTTTTTTTGGTACCTATGACCTTGCGGCTGTCGTCCTTAGATTGTCACTGTCAAGGGACGTTGCCTGTAGGTTGCGCCATCGACGACTTATTGCTGTTGTAGAAGTGATCGTGGATCGACCCTCGACTGAGTAAATTAGGGCTTTAGGGTGAATTCGAAGACTTGCTGGTCTTTGCTGTTGGTGGCTGGGACTTTGATTGGGGTTTGGGTGGCTCGACCTTAATGAACATGATGGCCGAAGTCATGCTTGGATTGAGTGTCCGCCTAGGTGTTGCTAGCCCTTGGGTCATGATAAATACTAAAGGGATAGACATCCCGCCAGGGTTTGCTAGTAGCCACCAGTGGGGACCCGATGGAGCTCTGCTGGTGTCACCAGTTGGCATCTGCTGGGATTCTGTCAAGTTATTGGTTAGTGTTGGTGGAGTTTATCTCGAGCTACTGGGCGGGTGTCGGTGGGATTAACCATGAGTCGTTGATTGACGTTGGCAGGGTGAGTTCCCAAATTACTAGTTGATGTTGGTCCCCCCAATCTGTCAAGAGCTAGAGTCTACCTTGACGGATGCTTCCCTGAGTAGTAAGCTCTTGAGCTGACAACTGCTCTGCTGAATTTTGAGCTTGATGTCATTTTGGTGAGTAGAGGGATCTGTTGACTCGTGACCCCCAAATGGGCTAGGCCTCTTCTCTAATGACCTATAATCATTTGAGGGAGGACCAATGCTCCCCCTTAGAGTTGCCCCCTTGCTTGGGCTTGGGAGGTTGGATATTGGATCGGGGGGGGGTTACCCCCAGTGTGATACTAGTGCATCGGCTTCTTTGAGTCTCACTGCGTCTTCTGGAGGCAAGGGCAGTGGTGGTGGGTCACCCATTTGTGCAGCCGCTATGACACCCCTTCTTTTTTGCAGGGCCGAGGTCGACTCAGCACCAATGTGGTGGACCGAATGAACCCGATCCGGGGTTGTCTGGAGCATGGCGCTTCAGGTAAGCATCGGCGTAGCCGGAGCTCGGGAGTTCGATGCCTGAGCTGGGGCCGACAGAGTGGTGACCCAGAGCCTGGCATTCACTTAGGCCGTCAGAGTTGTTGTCAGAACTCAGGTTTCACGACCCATGTTGTGAACTGAGGATATCAGAGGGGTAGTGACCCGGGGCTTGACGCCTGTACTGGGTGTTGATGAAGCTAGTACCCGAGGCAGAAAGCTTGTACTGGGAGCTGATGAAGTTGGGCTCTGGGACTGAAAACCCAAACTGCGTGCTTGAGAGAGCTGGGCTCTAGGGCTAGAAGCCTGTCTTGAGTGCTGATGGTGCTGGGGCCCAGGACTGAATGCCAGTCTTGGGTGTTGACGAAACTGGAACCCAGGGCTGGAGACCCATCTCAGGTGTTGATGTAGCTAGATCCCGGGGTTGGCAGCCCATGTTGGGTGTTGATGTAGTTGGAACACGGAGCTGGTCGCCCGTTTTGGGTGTTGTTAAGGCTAGAACCCAAGGCTGAACGCCATTCTTGGTGTTGAGGTGGCCATGTCCCAAAGAGGAAAACCTGTGTTGGGAGTTGGCATTGCTGTATTGTAGGGGTAAAGACCCCATCATAGAGCTAGGAGGCCAAAGGCCCAATGCGGAGTGTCCGCATCGGGGATCGACCATGATGAGACCCGAGGTTGTGTACCTGAGCCAGATGCTGTGGAGCCTCAAACTCAGGGTTGAAAGCCCGTATTGAGTGTTGGCTCATCCGATACTCAGGTCGAGAGGCCCGAATAGCATGCTGGGAGCCCCAGGGTGGGAAACCCGTGCTGGGGGTAGGCTTGGCTGGTACTTGGAGTTGAGAGCCCGAGTGAGATGTTGAGGAGCCGGGGACCCCGGGGTCAATGACCACATGGGTCTTTGTTGCTGGAGGAGTAGAGGGGCCAGCTGCTTGTATGGGCAGTAGCTGGACTGGGTTGCTTGTCGGCTATGGAAATGGCACCCAGGATCAGGGTGAGCCAAAGGCCAAGGCAGCGTTGCCGAACATGATTAGAGTTGCCAACCGTATGTGCCCAGCGTGGATGGCGATGATGATTGGACCAGAGGTCACTATCGCCACTGGTTTGTTGTTGCTGTTGCTGGTGCCGGTTGGTCACTCGATGATGACCGATCGCATGTTGCATCCTGGATAGGGGCCCTCCTCTTCATCTCCTATAAGAAAAGGCGAGGGCATCACGTCATACATTTGGCTGGTGTGACTCTTCTTCGGTAGAAAGAAGAAAGGTAGGAGACATCCCACCGAGCGTGCCAATTTGTTTACGTGCATGGGGAAATCCCTTCTATTTGTTCCCTCACGACGGGGACGGACACTTGCCTTTTACGGAAGGCTGAGATTGGTCGACTTGGCATGCGAGAATTTAGGGGGTATTGAAAGGAGGGTGAAAGAACGATCAGAACGCACAAGAAAGAGCGGTGTATGGTGGATCATTCTGGAAAGTTGGAACATGGATGGCTGGATGGAATGCGGGTGTGTCAGTCGATTTCTCGACGATCACCTGCAAAACCAAATGTTTATTGGGTTAGGTGCTATGGATTCAGAGGGGGGGTGAATGAATCACCCTATTAAAAATCATGTCAATACAGAAATCTGAGATCTACACTATCCTGGAGATCCTCTCCATGAGTGAGGAGACCCAACAGGTAATCATTACTGCCTTACAGATGCCTACTCAATATGAAACATGTCTGGCTGAAGCACTGCCGGAGGCCAACGTTACCTTCACTCAGGAGGACATGTTACTCCCCACTATTAGCCACAATAGGCCATTGTATATGAAGGGGCAGCTGAATGGTCGAGAGCTGAACAGAATCCTGGTGGATCCTGAAGCAGCCGTTAATATCCTACCTTACAAAATATATCAAAGGTACTACTTTAATGTGCGCCTCGACAAAGTCAGAGATATGCGTATCACCAGGTTCAATCAAAAATTTGAAGTACCGCTGGGAGTAGCAGAATTCACACTCACTCTGGCAGATCTTACCACAAGGGTGCGGTTTCATGTCATCGACTCCTGCACCTCGTATAAGGCACTACTTGGCCATCCCTGGCTGCATGAGAACAAGGTGGTACCCTCCACGCTACACCAGTGCATCAAATACAATCAAGAAGG
Organism: Amorphophallus titanum; assembly: GCA_024336825.1. NCBI lineage: Eukaryota > Viridiplantae > Streptophyta > Magnoliopsida > Alismatales > Araceae > Amorphophallus > Amorphophallus titanum. Next base: position 29,639,439 of record JANBPO010009603.1, read on the forward strand.
GAGGGAAGAAAGGATATTTACCGACCTCCACCCCTTTGAAGTGTTCGAGTGTCATCTGCTCGATGCTTCTCTATATGCGGAGCCATCACCAAAGACCTCCAAAGCCCCAAGGTACCAATAGGCACCTCTGGAGATGATTGGTTTCCATTGCCACCACCAGGATATGTCAATCCCATGATAGTCTCACACATTGCAAGCACAGGAGACGTGGGTAGAGCAACACCTCCTGCCACCTATCCCAAAGCTAATGAAGCCAAGGTCGATCAGTACTACGGCCTTATTGAAATCCCAAAGGGTCTTACCAGGCCAATACTTAGCCTTGATGCTGCTACTGTCGAGCCTTTCAAAGTATGTGAGGTGGTACAGTCTGAAGGCCCCAGTAGCTTGTTCTATACTACTGAGGAGCACCCCACCCAGGAAGACGTCGATTGTCATCTCCTTGAAGATATTGAGAATCCGCCAGTCCCCGTTCAAGGGTTGGCTTTCATTACAAGCCGAATGGCAAAAATGTTCTGAAAGTAGCATATCCCCTTCGGCCAGCTTCACAAGGAGAAAGAAGCATTCCAAAGGCTCTGGTATGTTGCCAGCATAGACAAAGAATTGAGGTGCATCTCTCAACATCCAGGGTTGGGCTTCACCCTCGAAGAATACTATTATAGCGGGAGTTATGAAGTGGACACTATCTCCACTTTATACCCGATGAAAGACCGCTCACCAGCGACAACCTTTGATGAATACCCAGCGAAAGCTAAACATACTGAATTGGTTCAACCAATGGACCCGCAATTAGAAGCCATAAATCCTTGCCGGTGCTGGGAGCAGATCTATCCTAAAGAGACTTCTCTCCAGGCCAAATTTGACACGGCCAATAGTAGCGAGGCCGAAGACACAGAGGAAACATGGCTATCCTCCTCCTATGATAGTCCATCAATAATGACATTAGCACCCCTCGTGCCAATCAAAGAAGTTCCTGCAGAAATCGACCAGGGTATGCCTGCTGCTAGGATAGAAAAGGCCACCTCTACTGAGGACATGGTGATACAAGAAGGCAAGGAGACAAGATCGTCTTTGGCCATCAAGCTGCAATGCTGCTCCAGCTTGGCACCAAATGGCTGCCAATCCTTTGAGGCTACATGCACATCTGCAGGGATCAAAGCCGCCAGCTTGGCTCCTAAAACCACAGCAATGGTATATCTACCAATAGAACAATTTATATAGCCACCATCAACTGAGTCAGAGATCCTCGACGAAGCCCAGATGAAACAGAATGAAGAGACCGAAGTATTCGAGCTCGAAGATTATATTCCAGATTTTGTTGACCTACAGCCAACACCTCTAGAAAGGAAGACGGAGGCCAAGCCACAGTCGATGAGCTGATCGAAGTGAACTTGGGAACTGAGGATGATCCCAGGCCAACCTTCCTTAGTGCCCAGCTATCTGTTGAAGAGAAGAAGCTGTATATCCAGCTGCTGCAAGAATACCGGGACGCTTCGCCTGGACCTACAAGGAAATGCTAGGACTCAGCCCTGCAGTTTCACAACATGAGCTAGCTATAAACCCTGGGGTTGAGCCAGTGAAGCAACCGCCACGGCGCATGAGGCCAGAGCTCATCACTTAGATATGCAAAGATGTGGACAAAGTCATTAATGTGGGTTTTGTTAAAGAAAACTAATACATCACGTGGCTGGCTATTGTGCCCGTGAAGAAGAAGAACAGACAGGTCCAGATATGTGTAGATTTCTGAGATCTGAACAAAGCCTGCCCCAAGGATGACTTTCCTGTGCCAATCACGGAAGTCATGATTGATGCCACAACTGGCCATGAAGCTCTGTCATTTATGGACGAGTCATCCGATTACAACCAAATATGGATCGCGGAGCATGACCGGGTCCATACTGCCTTTCGAACCCCCAAGGGCATTTATCACTACAAGAGGATGCCATTCGGACAAAAGAACGTCGGCGTAACTTACCAGCAGGTGATGACTAGGATATTTGTTGAACTGCTCTACCATAAGGTCGAGTGCTACATAGATGACCTGGTTGTCAAGACCAGAAGGAAAGAAGACCATCTGCAGGGCCTCCGAGTTGTATTTCAGAGGCTCGAGCAATATGAACTGAATATGAACCCTATGAAGTGTGCGTTCAGAGTGTCGAGTGAAAAATTCTTGGGCTTCATTGTCAGATATCGGGGAATTGAAAAAGTACAGCTACACGGGGCATACCCCGGCTCTGACCTCTGGCACTAACGCTGGGCACCTGAACCACGCTGAGCCTTAGACGCGCTCCCCTGAAGTCGCACCTCGACTGAAACATGGTAAAAACACGCAGGGAATGAGTCTTAAAATAAGACTCAGTAGGGATCACTCGAACCCTACCTCTCAAAATGAAAAATCGCTACGCTAGCAGCTAAGCGAGTACCTCAGAAGTATAAGCCCTATAATATAAGTACTGGTCTCACGACGTGAAAACCCACAGACGCACACCACGGTGAAATGACCGGAACACACCGGCCAACACGACCAAAACTCGAAGGTCGAAGCAACTGAGACTGAAAGTCTGCCACTCCCTGTCCAGAACAGAAGTACCTCCCACTAGAAGAACGACCGGATGCGTCCACTGACGTCTTACACCGCATTACAAGTGTCTAGCTACTACACCCCGGGCGCGAGACTCAGACACACATAAGTAACCACAAAACGAGTGACTAGCTGGGGTCGCGCCCGTCGACGCATGTCCAACTGCCCCCAACCACGTGTGCACACACAGACCATGTGTCCTAGGTCTGGCCTCTAACTGATTTTTCCCTCAATCAGACTCTGGCCGACGACGTAGGGCCCGACGGAAACTAGTCTAAAAACCATCCTCAGGGTAGCCGTCCCACCACTCCCAGGTGGATACCAGCACACGCAACGTCCAAACCCGACGAAGTACGGGGACCGTCCCACGTACCAGCACCGCCGCACGGTGACCACAGTCGGAGAAGAAATGGGACTACAAACCACCCGGCGTAGTCCAGAGCCTGGCAGACCTACCCAAGCGCGCCACAAGCTCTGACGGTCTACCACTGGGCCGTCACAGCGGTCTGACGGCCCAACACAGGGGCGTCAGGCCAACGGTGTAAAACCCACTGTGACGTGCCAACCCTGGTGTGCCACAGGCTGTAACGGACCAACCCTGGTGCGCCATAGTAACCTGACGGACCAACACAGGTGCGTTAGACACTCGGTGTGAAATGAACTGTAACGCACCTACGCGAATGCGTCACAGCACCTGACGGACCAACACAGGTGCGTTATGGTCACGAGAAAACACAGAACATAGCGTGCTCCTCCAGGGGCGTTACATCACCTAACGGACCAACACAGGTGCGTTAGGCCATGGGACCAAGCTAGCTATAACGCGCTCCTCCAGGGGCGTTACAGTCCCTAACAGACCATCTTAGGTACGTTAGGTGGAAGACATAACGCGCCTTCCCAGGGACATCACACTCCCTGACAGACCAACACTGGTGCGTCAGGCTACAATGACCCCCAGCGGTCAAATCACTGTGACGGACCAGCCCAGGGGCGTCACAGTCATATGGTGGTCTATCGTGGGGCCGTCACGCCCACGACAGCCCAAGCTCAAAACCAACGAAGCATAACGCTGTGGCGGTCACTGGTACGACCGCCACAGCGCTCTGGCGACGAAATGGTGAATTCAACCCAAAAATGTCGACCACGCCCCCATCCCTCCATAAGAGAGGGGGAAGCTCTCCAATAACCCCTAGCATGATTCTACAGTCTCGGATAGGCCAAAAACACGGTGGATCGCTAGATCGGGCGATCGCTCCCCAAAGCATGATTTTACCCTAACCCACTGAAAAACGCCCCTCTCGGTCTCACGACGGGTTAGAAATCACGGGAATGAGCCGCTAGAGCATAAGGATCGTCACCCTACCTCAATGGAGCGAATGCTCCGCCGAATCGATGCCGAAATCACGAAGAACGCTTTTAGAATCCCCCGTTCCTCCACAAAATCCCACGAGCTCTACGCCGCCATGACCGCCTCGCCGTCACCGTCGTCGCCGCGCCGTCTACAGTCGGAGGGGACGCGTCACGTGATCGAACGAGAGAGAGAGAGGGGGGGAGATGGGCACTCACGGTGGGGGGAAAGGAAGAGGAAGAAGAGAAAGGTGAAAAGGATTAAAGAATGCCCCTATTTATAGAAAATCTAGATTTTAAAAAAATATCAAAAAATAAAAAATCACATTTCCACGATCCTTGGAACGCACCGATCGCAACGGTACCACTCACGCCCGGGTGAACGACTCGGTTCGCCGCAGCGGAGTTCCACAGGGTTTGCCGAAAATCGGGTCGAGAATCGAAAAAACGCGTGAAAACATCGCGGAACGCCTCCGGGCCTCTGAAACGACTCCAGATCGCACCGATCTAAACACGAAAGATGTCCAAAACGTAATTTCAGACATGACGGAGTCGAACACTCTGAGAAAATAGATCTGAGACCTGAAGACAAGGATCTGAAGGGTCTGGGATATTACATAAGCGGTCCCCTCTGGGCATCCTTAGGTGTGAAACGATCCCCTTGGGGCCGCCACACCATAAAACTGCACGAAAAGGTGAAACTGTCACCTTGTGATCGTTGGGGACTGAAATGGTCTCCCTTGAGACCGTCAGGCGGGGTTAAATGGTGACCTCATGACCGCCAATCCCAAAAATTGTTCAACGGTCAAAATGTAACAGTCAGAAACGCCTCGAGAGTCACACTAATTTTACGAGAAAAATGGTCGACCACTTGGCCGCCGCAGAGGGTAACTGTACCACCTGAATCCATCCGAAACCTAAAGATAATTAAATTTTTTATATTTAGAGCCCATATAAATTTTAGGTTCTCTTAATCAAAGTCCAGTAGTTGAGAGTTTCATTCAATTTGCATTGGGGAATCGAGCTGCAGCAACAGACCGTGACGGTCACATTCGATGCCCTTATTCAAGTTGTAGAAACTTGAGGTGGCGTGATCCATGGGATGTGCAACATCATTTGTACACGAAAGGGTTCGTGGATGGTTATACGAATTGGACATGTCATGGTGAGAAATTCTTGAGGTATGAGCCCGATAATATTGTAGGCATAAGTGGGTATGTGGATATGGTTGTAGATGCTACTGGTCCTAGTTTTAATATTCATTAGGAACATGCATACATGGAAGAAGTGCCGAATAATGCAGCCGGATGATTTTATCAACTACTTAGGGATGCTGATGAGCTGCTGTGGGATGGTTTTGAAAAGCACACTCGGTTGTCTGCAGTGTCACAGTTGTTGAATTTGAAATCTGAATTTCACATCAGTGAGTCTTGTTTTGACCGTCTCCTCCTCTTGATCAAGAGTATGTTACCTCAAGATTAGAAGTTGCCAGAAATTTTTTACCGTGTAAAAAAGATGGTCAATGTGCTAGGACTTGGATATGTGAAAATAGATGCATGCCCGAATCACAATATGTTATATTACGAAGAGGATGTAGATAAGATATCATGTTCTATTTGTCATCATGACATATTCAAACATAAGAGAGGGGACAATTGAAAGTAAAAAGATGTACCTTACAAGACATTACGATACTTCCCTCTTACGCCTAGGCTATGGCGGTTGTATATGTCCTCAAAGACGGTTCGACATATGACATGGCACACTAAAAGTGTACGCCGTGTCGATGATATAATCAGTCATCCTACCAATGGTGAATCTTGGACTCACTTCAGTCGTACTCATCTTGCTTTCTCAAAGGAGCAACGTAATGTTCGGTTGGGTTTATGCACAGATGGCTTTAATCCATTCGGTAGTTCAGTGGCATCTTACTCTTGTTGGCCAGTGTTTATGACACCGTACAACCTTCCACCATACATGTGCATGAAGCGAGAAAATCTATTTTTATCATTAGTAATTCCAGGTCCAAAAAGTCTGAGAAAAAATTTGAACATATATCTCAGACTGTTGATGGATGAATTAAAATTTTTATGGACTGATAGAGGTATTACTTATGATGCATGTAGGAAGCAAAATTCTAATATGAAGGCTACACTGATGTGGACAATAAGTTACTTCCCTACATATGGAATGCTATCTGGTTGGAGCACACTTGGGAGGTTAGCATGTCCTTACTGTATGGAAGATACTAAATCATTTGTATTAAAATATGGTGGAAAAGCATGCTGGTTTGATTCCCATCAGTGGTTTCTACCGCGTGACCATCCTTTCCGAAGGCAAAGAGACTCATTTGAGAGAAACACTGTTGAGATGGATGAAGCAGACTTACAATGGGTATCTGGTCGACATATGGCGACACGGGTGTAAAATTTACCAGATGTAAAACAACTGTCCAGTAGCACACGACCACTCCCACGATTTGGAAAGCATCACAACTGGAACAAGAAAAGCATTTTTTGGGAATTGCCTTATTGGTCAACTCTTCTAATATGACACAATCAGGATGTCATGCATATTGAGAAGAATATTTTTGATAATGTGTTTAACACGATCATGAACATAAAAGGTAAAACAAAGGATAGCGTCAAAGCGCGTATGGACTGAAAGATGCATTGTAAACGTCCAGAACTGGAACTGCAAATTATACATGAAAAAATTGTGCAACCTAAAGTAACTTATGTGCTTAGCAATAAACAGATCAAGGAAGTGTGTCAGTGGTTGAAACAGTTGAGATTCCCAGATGGATATGTGTCCAACATTTGTCATCGTGCGAATGTCAATGATGGAAAAATATATGGACCGAAAAGTCATGACTGTCATGTGTTCATGGAGAGGTTGGTGCCCAATGCATTCAGTGACTTGTTGCCAAAGCCTGTATGGGGAGCACTGACCGAGCTGAGTCAGTTTTTAAAAATTTTATGTGCATCGGAACATAGACTACGGGATGTACAAACTATTGAAGATAATGTGGTCACGACCATTTGTAAGCTAGAGAATGATAAACCGTGCAGAAGGTGAGCTAGAAGGGGAGGGGTTAAATAGATCACCCCAATTAAAAATTCTTAACAAAAACAACCATCAAAAGCACTAAGGCAGAAGAAAAAGCATAGGAAGCTGAACTAAGCGATAAAAGATCGAGCGATAGATGTGCACAAATTGCAATAGATGAACGGAATAAGCAAACCAGAAATAGAGACAGAGGATTTTTAAGGTGGTTCGATTGCGCCCCGCAATCTACGTCCACCCCTTACTCCACAGAGTAAGGCTACCTTGCACTAAGCAATGAGTAAAACTGCAGACTCAGTCTGCCAATAACTGCTGCCGAACAGCATGCCCCGAGGAACACCTTCCTCGACCTTCTGACAATCAGAAGCACCAACTGGAGGACCAACCTCCCTTCCTTTGCAACCTGCAAAGGTCACCCCGTAAGCTGCTCCCAGCAACTTACAAACAAGAGGAACGTTCCTCTCTTCCTCCTAGCACACTTGAGGGAACCTGGAGAACTTCTCCCTTCCTCTGAAGGACCTCAGAGGGTAACAGGACTATATGAACGAAATGAATAGAAAAATTCAAAGATGAAAAACCAAAACAGACGATCGATCTCTCAGACTCGAGAGTAATGTAGCTTCCGTAGAAGCCCAAAATAACAAGAGACAAGAACTATAGAGATATGAGATTGTGAGAACAATATTATGCTTGACCAAGATTGTGCAAAACAAGTTTGGCCTTTCATGAATAAGAATGTATGAATATGTAACTAGAAAGTACTTACGTAACCTTGTGAAGGCCACGTACTAGAAAATCATTTAACAAGTATGTAATTTCATCATGAGTCTCGTGATTTTCACCCGTTCATAAAAAAAGTACTCCCGGCGCAATGCGACGCTAGTGTTCATCGTACCACATGGTTTATAGCACGTTTTTGGCCATCGGGCGAGGGGACTAGTGTCGAGCCCTTGGACATCGTCCGTGCCCGCCCTTACATCTTCAAGTTATAAACTAGCTATTTCCATGAGATAATCAACAATTCGCCCATTAATGTCAATTCCAAACAAAGTTTACATGACAATGTAGCCAAGGTATAAAACACATCAAACTCGATCATGAGAGTTCAAGCAAGCTTTAGAAAGAACATTATGCTACGACGGCATTCCGGCAGCATAATGATATATTAATTAAATTCCATAACTTATCAATGACTTATTAAACAGAGTTTTCGATTCCAGGTAATCAAGAGACCATCTAAGAATACAATTAGCACAATGCTTGGGTCAAACCCTGGGTTAGGAATAGGACAGAGAATGGCGGTCATGTACAGAACCGTTTCATAGCTTAGCGGTCTGGACAGGGCTATTTCTGGATAGTAGCGGTCAGATACAGGCTACAAATAGGCGTTTGGTAGTCCAGGGAACACCGCAACTTAGACAGAGTCAATCAGAAAGAACAAAAGTTGACACTTAAGGAATTCTAGAAAATGGCGGTCTCAGGGTGGCCATTTCTTGTTAATGGCGGTCTGACTATGGCCGTAAACAGATAGTAGTGGTCCCCTTCATGGCCGCAATTAACCAGAGCATAGAGATAAACCCATCGGTCATGTGAGTGCATTCTAGACAAATTAGACTTTAAGGGTACAACCAGCTCGGCGTCCTAATGGGAATCCTAGGCTCACGGAGACTTACGAAGGCCTTGAAATAAGATCATCTAGTCTGACAGAAGGAATATCCGGTGGAGAGATTCACAAGTCCAAGAAATGTGCCTCTAATGCAAAGTATCTAATGACATCATATCGGAATATGTGCCATGTACTTAAGAGAATGACTCAAGAGATGAGAGTGGATCGTGTGAAACAGTGATCAAAATAGCGTTCTAAATACCACAGTGAATCATGTTTCATAAATATAGGAGGAATATTTAATTACAAAACTATAATAATTTTGGCATGAAATTAACATAACGATGAAAATAAGGTTCTTAAACTTGCTCACGCATGTCCAGGGAGCTTAACATGAATCATGGTATAATTAAATGAAACATGACATATTTATAATAAATAATATCATGGAAAATAAATTGAGTTCAAACTGGTCCTCAGAACTAGATTGTGGTCAACGTCTGGCCGCAAGGGTGTCGTAAATGGTCTTGCGATAGACCGCTGTAAGATGCATCGGTCACTTTCTTGATTATTTTCTATCTGACAGATAGAAGCTGTAAAATAGTGAAATAAAATGCTAATCTAGGGCATGTTATGCATGAAAAATGATGTAACCACGTAGCTAAGACATGTTAGAAGGTAATTAGGCCATGAATATGCATAGGTTGTGAGAATTAGATAAGAATTTCATCTTAATTGCATTATGGCTAAGGTCATGCATGAAAAATGAACTAACTTGCGCAGTCTCAATAAAACACAAAATACTCCATGTACTATTAATGAAGATGACTGAAAATTGAGGGCCTTTACTCCTAACAACAAGTTTAAGTCATTCATGAGATAACCTACCTCTGGACTGGGCTTTAAACTTCGAATTCAGGGTTGGAAGTTGACCCTAATTTCTGCTCGTCCTGTACCAAACCAGCAACTTCACACCCCTCTAACTCCTTATTCCCTTCACCTAATACCACGAAATTTGGTGGGTAGGAAGAGGATACTAAGGTGAACAATTAACTTTCAAGAACTAACTTCTAATTACCTCATTTAGGGCTTCTAATTCGCTGATCAATTTAGCCCGGTCGCACAAATTCCTAGGTTGCTTACACCGAACCCATGACTTTGCACGATTCTATCTCCCTGATGGCTTGATCTCCTAATGTGAAATTCAGAGGCGAGTTAGATCTTACTATAATGAACAAATTCTTATAAAGAACTTACCTCTAATTCGACATCTTTACCTTAGTTCCACGCGAGCCAAAAGTAAGGGTCGTACAGGTCGGACTTAAGGCCTATTTATGGGGTTTTAGCTAGGGTTTCAAAGATTCGAATGATCCTAGAGTCCTATTTAGGTCACCAATTCGATCTTAATCCATTCTAGAGTCTTCTAGCCAGCAGACTACATCGATCCTTGATAATTTGGTTGGGAGAAATTAGAGTTTTTCAAGCAATCAAACTGCTCGCGTGCAGACTCTTAGAGGCGGTCCAATGAGGACCGTTTCAAGTCCCAAGCAGTCGCGCGATAGACCGCATTTAACTTGGACGCCGAATTACAAACTAATTCAAACTCCTTCATCCTTGATCCCCTATTATCCTTTTATTTATCCCATTTATCCTCTTAATTTCGTAAATACACTAGTCTATGCTTCTAAAATATGGGCCAAAGTCCAAAAACCATAATTTAGTCCATGTGGTCTTATCTAAATTCTAAAATAATCTAAAAATAATTCACATAAATTCTGGGGCATTACAATGGGTGTACATTTTCAATTCCCTTGTTGGACTTGAGATCACCAGGTCAACGCAGTGAGGCTATGAGGTTGACGCACCTTAGTTCTTTTGAATTTCTGCTCAACATCCAAGTATTCGATATTTACATCCCGTTTTTGCTATTGTTGCTAGCTTGAGTTGCTGGCTTCTACTAATGCTGCTGATCTTGTTGTTACTTGTTCTTGCTTCCCAAGCCAACTTGGTTGAGTGCCATGATCTGGAGATCTTTTCATGATGATCATAGCCTAGAGTCATCAAGAGCATTATTATGCACGCTAAAGCATAGTCGAATCATTTTCAATAAACCAATAATGTGTCATAGTTGGACATCATCAAAACAATAAAATCAAGCATGTTCCACACATGCACTATAGAAATGATGACCCTCACTTCTACCCCTACCATCAAATGCTCGGACATGCGACCGAGGAATGCTATGTCTTTAAAGACACCAATGAGTCTTTAATTAAGAAGGGAGAGCTACAAATTGGGGAGAACAAAGTCGATCCCTTGCGCCCGCACAAAATGCCCACTCTGGGGTAACAATCAATATGATATCTCTATATTAGCAACTACCCGAAGAAGTGGCGGAGGCCTGCACTCAACACACCTATGAGGCCTATATTCTGGAGCTGGCAGAAGATCAGGGAAAATGGCACATCGTGCCATCAAAAACAAGAAGAAGAGTAGTACCTCATCGTGGCCTAGGAATTCACATACAGGCTATCACACCTCAGTCTTTTTTTTTTTTTTAAGGCAAAGAGTCATTTAGTGGTTGCAGGGAGAGTGCACCCCCAATCCAAAGGATGAGAGTGGACCCACTCCACCAACAAGCCAACTAAATGCTGAGTTTTATTTCCATGAAGAAACAAGAGTACAAATGTATAGGACCAAATGGTCTAAAGGGATGTACATTGATAGAGACCATAAGGCTTGAATCAAAAAATACAAAGAATAAAAGAAGGGCCTATACAAATATTCTTCGGAAATTGGGAATAGGAATGGCATCCGCAGAGACATATGCTTTCACCATCAAAGGAAGATCTTTGTACACTTGAAAATCACTGTTTTGTCTGGTGTCAGTCGCCAAATTTGCCAAGGCATCTGCTACTTGATTTGATTCTCTGTATGTATGAGTAATGGTACAATCATAAGATGCATATAGTTGTAGTAATTCTGCCCACCATGGAATAAGAGACCAAGGTGGATCTTTCTTGCTGCGAATCAATCCAATTAACGCCATAGAATCTGAATATATAGCAGACAAAGGAATGGAGAAACGCTTGGCAAGACGAAGGCCATCAAGAAGGGCTCTCCCTTCGGCTGCCATATTAGAACCCAAACCATAAAAGTAAGAGAAGCACCATTTGATCTGGCCCAAGGAGTTTCTAAAGCAGCCGCCCCCCCCTGCCATACCTGGATTCCCTTTGCTTGCCCCATCCACATTCAAAGCGTATTTGGTGCTGGGAGCCTTCCATATCACACTTAAGATAATAGGCTTCTTACACTGAATATTGATATCAAATTCAGATAAGATCCTCCTCTGGGCATCACTGATATACTTGAACTTATATTGTTGTATAATGCATTTAACTCTCCAAAGGATCTGATCTGCAACTTTGGGTAGATATGGGTGAACATCTTCAAATCTAATAGAACATCTGGTTTTCCAAATTTCCCAGATGCTGATTAGAACTATCACAGTAGTAGTTAGTCCAATCGGAGATGATATAGGAGTGGTTATTAGGAATTGTTTCAGCCAATCAACGAAGCTTAACTGTTGGTGATAAGGGAATTCAGGGAGGAGGGATTTAAACGAGTCCCAAAAGAAAACAGCAGTTTGACTATACAGAAATAAGTGATCAATAGTTTCTGGTTGCTTAGCCTGTTTACAGCAAGAACAAATAGATGCTATATGAATCCCAATGGCTTGGATTCTGCTGTCCACCGGAATGGCTCTATTTAATATCTTCCAACAAAATAAAGCAGCTCTAGGTGGGATGGCATTTGACCATATTTTCCAAAAGGCTGGGAAACTGTGAATGGGATTTTGTCCCCTAATCAGCTCATAAGTAGATTTCATACTGAACTTACCAGAAACAGAGGGAGACCATACAGGGATATCCTTATCAGCAGATAAAGGGAAACCTTGGATGATATTCCTAACCTGCGGATCAGGTATCAGACTCCAAGCAGAATGGAAAGGATCAGACGTAACATTCTTTACAGTGCAGTTATGTATTTGCTCTGGTATGTTTTGAATAGAGAAGAGATCAGACAAAGTCCTGTCCTGAAACCAAATGTCTTTGAAGAAGGCAGTATCAGCCCCATCTTTAACGATCATACGGGTGCCTTTAAGCAATATTTGCCTGGCCATATTAAAATCTTTTCTTCTAATGCCAGCTGGAAATGGAGAGGAACAATCAGATATATGACATTCCTTCAAATATTTTTCCCTGGTATACTGAGCCCATAAAGAATTACTATGTAAAGCAAGCCATAAGCATTTAACATGAGAACAGAGCTGTATATCAGAAATACTCCGAATGCCCAGACCTCCTTCTTTAGTAGAGATGCAAATCTTATCCCATGCAATCCAGTGTTTCTTCTGATTGGTCTCTGTACCTTGCCAGAAAAAAGTAGCACAGCTTCTGCCAATCTGGGTTTGAATAGTATGAGGAATAGATATAGCAGAGGCAGAGTATATAGGCAGTGAGGTGAGAACTGAACGGATTAAAACTGCTCTACCTGATTGAGAAAGCAATTTTCCTTGCCAACCTGCCAGCCTATGATGAATTTTATCCAAGATGTATTTAAAATGAATCACTTTACCTCTTCCCTTGAAGAGTGGAATACCCAAGTAAGTAATGCTGCAGGTTTTATGCTGATAACCCGTAATCTGCTTTATTTTGTTTATAGCTTGGGCCGGCATAAGTTTAGCTGTCATGAAACAGCTCTTACTAACATTGATTTTCTGACCTGAGGAGGTTTCATATCTGTTCAGAAACTTGATAACTTGCTTGATAGTAGATATGCTTCCATTCATAAAAATAATAGCATCATCCGCATATAAGATATGGGAAACCAAGGGAGAACCTCGAGGTAAATGGTATGGTTTACATCTCCCAGAAACAAATAAATGGTTCAAGCCTCTGCTCAGGACTTCTTCAGCTAATATGAATAAGGCAGGGGCAAGAGGATCCCCCTGTCGGACCCCTCTAGTAGATTTAAAGTAGCCATGTTGTTGACCATTCAAAGAGATAGTAAACCAGCAGTTCATGATAAGTTGAGCTATAAGGGACGAAAACCTGTTGGAAAACCCAAACCTTTTTAAAGTGCAGATCAAGAAATCCCATTCTATGCGGTCATAGGCTTTAGCCATATCCAGTTTCATCAAGATATTATGGCCTCTAACTGGCTTTTCTATCTCAGTAAATAGCTCTTTGGCAAGAAGAAAATTATCAGCAATTTGTCTTCCAGAAATAAACCCACTTTGTTCTTTAGAGATAATGCATGGAAGGACATTCCTTAGCCTGTCACTGATGATCTTAGCAATAATCTTGTAGTTGAAGTTGCAAAGACTAATTGGCCTAAAATCAGCAAAAGTGGAGGGGTTTTTGACCTTTGGGATCAAGCACAGAATAGTGGAGGTAATTCCTTTAGGCAGCCCCCATCCAAGAAAGAAGCTTTGAATAGCTTGGACAACATCAGAACTTATGACATCCCAACAATAGGTGTAGAAACCTCCAGTGTAACCATCCGGTCCTGGTGAACTATTTCCAGATAAAGCAAAAACAGCATTCTTTACTTCTTCAGAGGAGGGGATGTTAGTAAGAGATGAATTCTGTTCTTCAGTGACAAGAGCAGGGATAACAGAGAAGAGGTCCTCCTCTAAAAGATGATCCTCAGAAGATAGAGCAGAATGGAAATATGTAACAGCACCTTCAAGTAAAGAAGCTTGATCTTCCTCCCAGCTACCATTAATTTTCAGCTTATGTATGTAACTTCTTTGTTGCTTAACCTTAGTGTAGTGGTGATAAAACTGGGTATTTCTATCACCCAACTGAAGCCACTGAATTCTTGATTTTTGAAACCAAAACATTTCTTCCCTATCTAGAATTTGTCTCAGAGTAGCATTGGCTTTGTTCAGATTAGTCTTATTTGCAGCAGAGGGATCCTTGTCAAAACAGTCTTGAGCTTCATTGATAGCATTTTCAGCATCTCTTTTAGCCTTGTGAATGTCTCCAAAACAATCCTTGTTCCAACTCCGAAGAAAGATTTTTAAGTTCTGAAGTTTTTTTTGCAGAGTATAGAAAGGATGTATATCATTTTGATCAGGCTTACTCCATTGTTTTTCCACAATATCTAAGAAATCTGGGCTAGTATGCCACATGTGTTGATATATGAATCTTCCAGGCTTAGAAGAAGCAGGTGAAGAGGACACCAACAGTGGAGAGTGATCGGATGGACCTCTAGGAAGGTGCTTAACCATGAAATTAATCCCCTTATCCAAGCAACAGGGACTATATAGGAATCTATCTAAACGGGCCTTAATGTGAGCAGCACCAATTTGGTTGTTAGACCATGTAAAACTTGATCCAACATAGCCGGCATCAATCAAACCTGTGGCTGCTATAAAACCTTGGAAGTCCATCATGGAGCCAGCAATAGGGAAATTCCCCCCAGATTTCTCTTCAGGAGATAGAATACAGTTAAAATCCCCTCCAATGACCCAAGGAACAGTCACCCCTTGACTGAACGTCATAAGGTCATCAAACATAATTCTTCGACTAGCCATATTACAAGATGCATAGACAGCAGTGAAAATACATGAGGTAATACCAGCTTCTAAAATGGCAAAGGACAGGAATTGAGGATGATATTGAATAACATCAATGCATAGGCCAGCTTCATAGAACAGCCAGATTTTAGAATTCTCCCCATTATTTCCAACAACTGAATGGAGCTTAATTTTCTTAGCAATACTAGTAGCACGCTTAAAATCAATACAAGGTTCAGAAATGGCTGCAATACTCACATGATTATTCTTAACAATTTGAGCTAGGCTCCGGATAGAAGCCCTATTACCAATCCCTCTTATGTTCCAGAAAAGAGCAGGGTTAATCATTGTGAGAGGATTGAGAAGCATTTACAGCCAGAAACCTGGCCTTTGCCCTAGTCAGTCGAGCATCATTTATCAAATCTCCTGGAAAAATAGATTCTGTATTTGATTTTGAGACCTGACCAGAATTCTTGGATACTCTCTGAAATTGGCAGGCCATTTTAATATTTTCAGATAATGAAATACCTGATATAGTGTCTGAATCAGGAATGTTGACCACCATAACTTCTGTAGAATTAGAGGGAATTGGAACAGTGTGCTTATCATGGCACGACTTGTTTGAGATTCCATCCATCTGATTTTCATAGGATACCAATTCTTCCTCAATAGGAGGGAGTAAAGCAAAACTTTTTGTGGGGACATTGTTGTGTTTTTCCTCTGCAGCAGGTGCTCTTTTCGCTTGCAATGTCATCTGATCAAAATTAGGTAATTCAGTAGAGAGAGATACTCCACTGATAATCTTCTCATTATTGTCAGTAATAGTCTTGAGTTCACCCTTTGGACTATCTTTTTTCTCAGGGGGAGCCTCTGAATTTAGCCCCATTTTTGATGATGACAAAACTCTAGTTGGAAAGTATATTAGTGTGTCGACCAATGAATCAAATCCGTCAAATAGATCAAATTTATTTCATTCATCCATTTCATTGATTCATATGCGCCCAATTTGTTTGAAAGGAAATAAGACCAATATAAGTGTCAATATCAAGTGCATTTCATTCATTGAAGTTCATATTACAAATTACATTGGCATTGACACGAATACAAGCAAGACATGAAGTGACTAGACCAATTGGATGCAAGACTCACATATGGAATACAAATGCCAATGGCAAACACACAGGCAAACATACAACATGCATAACATATATAAGCCTAACTAGCTACTTCTCCCCCTTTGGCATCATCAAAAGAGGGAGCGGGATACAAGAGTAGTGGACAAAAAAATAACACTAGGGGATGTAAGACAGCTACAGAGCAGGGTGATCTGGAGGCCTGTCGTTAGCATCATCATCAGAGACATCGTCCTCATCCTTGGAGGCATCATTAGCAGCATTAACTGGAGGAGGTGGTGGAGGTGGAGATGGAGGAATACGAGTTTCAATGGAGTGTAAAAGATGATCAATGTGAAGAAGGCACGGTTGGTAGTCTGAAAAGCCTGGTGAGTATCCTCGTAGCTTGGAGTGAGAGAGGCCACGTGGATAGAAAGGGTGTCCAGGGCGTGAGAGAAGGTATCCATCCGACCAGTCATTGTGTCCATGAAGATGTCAAGCTGGTCAAGGCATGTGTCGATCCGGCCAAAGGATGTGTCAAAGCGACTCCCAAGTTCAGAGACCTACCCCCCAAGGGTATCCATGTGTGTTTCTAAGCCTGAAAGACGCCTATCAAAAATCTCATAGTCTCCCCAGGCAGGCTATCTAGCACCCTGAGCAGAGGATTCTCCATGATAGAACTGTGGAGGTGGTGGCATATCCGGATCTATATGTAGAAGAGAAGGTGGCTACTCCTCAGGCTGAGCTGGGGGTGGAGGTGGTGCTTGAGCTTCTTGTTGTTGTTGCTCAGCTTCTTCATTTTTAGAATCTTCGCCATACATTCTGACATCCCTCCTCAGCTCTCCATCCGGACCTGAATAATATCCAAAATCAGTGAACATCTTGTGCTTGTTGTAAATATCACTTTGTCTCACTTCTATGAAGATCTTATCAGCTAATGGGATTCCAGCATAGATAAAACATCCTGTCAATTGGGATGTGATGTGACACGACCCCTTGGACCTAGATTCACAAGCAACCAAATCGAACGACGGACACACTCTAGCGGGTTCACTCATGTAGCACACACCCGGGTCCGTAGGTGGTCCGATGATGATGATGAGGGTCCGAAGTTGGACCTTGTGGTTCCAGGGTATGGCTAGCTTGGGAAGGACCCCAATGGGCCAGGGATGCCCAATTCACGGGCGGCCAACACGCTGAGGGCGTGGGATGGAGGGTAGCTCTCACTACTCACCCGTGGTGGCACTCATTTAATTGAATAATTAGAGCGAGCACTCTCTCACCACCGACAGAGCAACCAGAAATAATACTAAGCTAAGCAATGCAAATCCAGCAAAGGGTGGGGTCCGCATCTCACCTGGTCAGTGTGAAGATGCTGACCTTGACTAGAGACGAGGGCGAGCGGGGAAGCATGGGCTACCCGCACGCCGTGCTGATGACGTTTCAGTCGAAGACCTGCTAGTTCATGCTCTACTCCCTCGCAGAGGGGTTGGACTAGGGGTGGGGAAGTCCAATTATAACCAACCTCCACACAGGGAGGGGCTGTGAGCCGGCCAGGCGGGGTGGGGAAAGATGAATTAGAAGCCGAAGTGACGAGCTCCACCGGTCCTATCTGCTTCAGGAATGGTCTAACAGGGGGTCGAAGATGGCATCGCCAAGGGCTCTGCTGAGCTCAGATGAGGCCGAATCTAGTGTCGAAACTTTTTGGGTTGGCCCAGGAGGTCACCAGAATTTTTGGGGAATTTCTTGATGACGTTGGTGGCAGGGGCAGGGTCTGGAACAGGACTGTTCTACGCTGGTTCTGGTTGTTCTCAAACTACTGCTGCTGGAAGACGAAGGCGCCACGAACACTCCTGGGGTCCAAATAATGTGGGTCTAGAACCATTGCTATTGTGGACGAGTCATCTTTGATCCGGGACCAACGGGGCTGTTGTCGGAGGTCGGAGCAGACTGTGAAAATAGGAACAGTGGAATGGTGTCAGACCAAACTCTGGAGGAACTTACCTTGCACACCTTGAGGAGAAAATCTGGAACTCTTGACACCGGAGTCCAAAAATTACTTTGCTTCTTGGAGAGGGTAGGAGACTTGGAGGAGAAGACCTCAGCCAAACGGCACCCCAAGAATCTCAGAACTCAGGCTGTGGGAGCCTCTGCAAGCCGCTTCTGGTTGTCTGCCTGGGAGGAACTACACAATCTGGCGAGGATGAGTCTTCTGGGCAGCTCTGAAGTCAGAAGACGGCGAGACTGCCTCTATTGTGAAGCTGACTTGATGATATTTCAATAAATATAGAATTTGCCACCAGGTTCCTCGTGGAGACAACAGGACAGCCTCTGCAATCAGTAGCTTCTCTGCTGCCTGCGAACTGGGACTGTAGGTTGAAGAAGATGGGTGTGATGGTAGGGAGTGTGCGACTAGATGGTAGGGGGGAAGGGGGTGGAACTGGGTGAACGTGGCTGGAGGGGTTTAGGGGAGGTGGAGGCTAAAAGTTTTGACAATTTATCTTCTTGGTCAAACCCTAAATAAAATTTTAATCAAGCCGAATTAATGGATTTAGGGATAAGATCGAGTTTAAACTTATCGGACCTTAGATCGCTTCATTTGAGCACAAATCTCGATCAATTGAGACTAGACCAGGCCCATTCGAATGGCCTTGATGGGTAGCCTGTTTCCCCTCTCATTCCATGTGAAAACCCAAACCCTAGAAGACTCAATTTCGAGTGAGGGGCAGCGTGACCCGGTCAATGCGTGATTCCCATGCACGTCAAGTTTGTGGGACTCTCCCAAGCCTTATCATCGCCCCTTGATCGAATTGGCCTCTATAAAACTAACCCTAGCCCAACCTGCCTTCATTTGCTGAGGTGGCCGGTGAGGAGCACAATCAAGGGAGGAGACATCAAGTTGGAGCGAGGGTGTTCCTGTGCGATTTTGAGCATTCAGCGTCCCCTTTGATCATCGATTAAGGTAGGTTATAGTGGACTAAACCCTCATAAAATTATATCATTAGAAGCGCCTTTGAGTCCTCTTTAATTTGATACTAGAAGCCCCAATTTATATTGAGTATAGAGGTTGTATTTCGTGTTTTAGCCAAAGCATATCGATTAGGACACCAAACTCATTAGTTTCCATTTATCCTAATAAATGCTAGGCTATGGCAGGCTTAAATTTTAGTTCATTCATGTTACATTTTGCACCTTATGTCCCCATCTTATTGATACTATTTTGCCCAAAATTGGTTTACTTTACTACTCGAATTTCCCGTCGCAATTAAGGTGTGTCAGAGTGCCGGAGGCTAGAAGCAGTGAACTGGTTACGGTCGCAATAGGAACCGCCTTTGACCTTAGCGGCCTCGCGATAGACCATTTTCCATCTTTTAAATTTGGAAGCTCGTTGCATGCTAGCAACCTCATGATAGACCACTAAGCTTTGGGTTGTAGCTAGTTCCTGACCGCTTCTGAACCTTGCGGCTGTGCGACAGATCACCTATGTCATGTTTGAATTGGTGATCATCATGCCAGAGAGCGGCCTAGTGATGGACTGCCACCCTTGGGTAGCGGCCTTAGTCAGACTGCCATTAATGTACAGACTATATACTAATGCTATTTTTTTATTAATTATGTTCATCTTGCTAGGCTACATTTGTAGGGTAGAAACCCACATAAACAATTGGAATATATGAAATATGTTGATTTAATTATGTTCAGGATGAAATTTTTACCTCGTTCCTCTACAATCATATTTTGTTTCTTCTATAAGCAATGAATAAAGCATAAATTGTAAGTCATGGTTACATTACTTATATTGTCGCAATATGGAAAATTTACTAGGTTTGTTTTGACAGTCACGCCACTCTGGTGGTGTTGGCTGACCGTTATACACTATTTCTCGATGCTTGATTAGCCCTAAATCTTGTAATGGTGGGGACTCTCCATCGGATATTCCTTCTGTCGGACTAGGATGTCTATTATGAGGCCTCCATAAGTCATCGGGAGCCTGGGATTCCCACTAGGATGCTAGGTGGGTTGTACCCCCAAATCCAGCACCTATTGACTCGATCAGATCGCATGGTTTTACAGTCCAGAATTGGGACTGTCCTATTAATTGCGGCCCTTCGGGGACCACTACCATCAGGTTGCGGACCTGGTGTGACCGCCTGGACCTTGAAGCGGCTCTGTTGTGATTGCATTTAACTAGTTAAGTGCCAGGTTCTGCTGGTCGACTTTCCTTGAATTTCTGTCGACCTATAGCCTCTAACTCGACATGAGAGGTGTAGGCTGGACCCTGGTTCGGTTCCACCATGTCTCGGGCGAGCTGGGAGCCCATTAAGTCGACTGATTTAGTCTTGCTGGGCCCAAATTAGCTGTGGTTATCACTAGACCATCTTTATCTTCTAAATGGGCTTCTGAGGACCGTCTGTGTAGTGGGGTGGCCCAATGGTGAGCGTTTTCTTTATGTTGTGGCCCAATAACCTTTTTGTTCTAAATGGCCCATTGTGGACCGTCTTCCTTTTGGAAATGGCCCATCTAAGACTATCCTTGTCTTCTTGCGGCCCAATGAAGACCGTTTTCATCCTTTGATGCTGGCCTTTGTCCTTCTAGCCCAGTATCGGCTATTGCGATCCATGACAGACCGTTTTGCTTTGTTGCGATCCATGTATGACTACAACTCATCTAGAAGCGTGTTTTTCATGTGTTCTTGTGTGCCTCGGTAGCTAGGCCATGGATGGCTTGTGTTGCAATCGAACCCTGATTGTATTCCTGCCTTTTGCAAGCCATGATCTTATGGCTTCCGATTCAAATTATTGAAATCTCACTTGATCTTAGAAGATAAGCTACATAGCTTGACCTTGAAATTCCTCGCCGATTCCAATGAATGTCTAGATATTATTTGGGATCTTGGATCCACCAAATCAATGCCAACACATCGTAAGGGCCCGATCTGGTCTTAGGAGAAGCGCCCGAAAAGTACTAGTGCCCCGGGGAGTTGTAATGACATGGTGAGGCATTGCACCGAGTGTATGACTAGCATGTTGTCTATGACATTCATTTTTCCTGTACATTCCTACAAGTTATTAAATTCCTACATGGAATTTATCTTTACATGACTTGCTTGTTTGCATGCTTGATCGGCCAATTCCTTGAAATGATATATCTCTATTCTATTTATTACGAGTTGTTCTTTTATTCCCCTCATGCAAGCATCTAGAAAAGGCAATCACACAAACAAACCACAGAGATAAAGTTTTTAAGGTGGTTCAGATCCTACCTAGAGTCTTATGCCCACCCCTCACTCAACTGAGTGAGGCTTCCCTAGTGCCAAAGAACTAAACCGCTGCCTTACAGCTTGTAGAGAGATTATCCCCTCTCAAGGAACTGCTACCTAAAAGCTTGGAACGAGGAACGAATCCTCTATAAACAGTTGAGTATCATAGCTTACTTTTTAGAGGAACAAATCCTCCACAATCACTAAACTTCATAGCTTGCTATCTGCTGAGTCTCACAGCTTGCTATCTGCTGAGCCTCACAGCTTGCTAACAAAAGATATAAGTTAAAACAAAGACAAAAAGATAATGAAAAACTCAAATAGGATGTATGAACATCAAACAAAATGTAAATGTTCCTGTTTGAAATCTGGAAGGTGTGTTTCACTGCTTCTAGAATGACTGCTTCAGATCTTCAAGGAATGTCGGTGCTCTCTCCTTCATTCTCATTCTTTCTTCTTTTCTTTCTCTTCCTCCACTTCTTCTTCTTTCTCTTGTCACACACACGAGCTCATAGATCTCTCTCTTTTTCTTCTTACAGCCACAGAAGTAGCACCACTCTTCTCTTTTTTTTTCTTGGACAAACTTGGCTTCTGTTTGAACCTTCTATATATGAGCATGCTCCCCACACCTCTCTTTTTCAGCTCTCTCTCTGTCTTACCTACTTCAGCTCATGCTCCCTTGCACCCCCTTTGTCCTACGTTCCCGAAAGGTTCCTTTTCTACATGCAAGAGTACAATGCATGTAGCTCTTGATCTAGTAGCTGGAAATCTGAACCGTCCAGATCCATAGAAACTTTTAGATCCTAAGAAGAATGGCCACTGATTGGCTCGAGGGAGATAAGGTACGTTCGCATCTCATTGGCTTGCCAATCCCCCCCATGCAGTACAAGACAGGTTCGATTCTTCTTCTTCAAGGCACAACCCATTTCCTGATGAAACCCTCTCCAAGAGTTTTGCAATTGGTCCAGCTATAAAGATGGGAATATTATGCATAAGGGGTCTTTTGGAAGGTTGTCATGGCCTAGGATCATGTACCAGATGATTGGAGGACAAAATCATGCGACTCACTTGAGTATCTCATGAGCTTGACCATTAGTCTGCACTGGCAACCTATTTTTCACCCATGTTGCCCATTTGTCTCCCTTAAGGACATATTTTTCATGCTTAATCAAGTGAGCTATCGCCTTCTTTTCCTTGAGAGCTTCATGTGACTGGAGTTGACTCCAAACTCTTTTGGAGTTGACTCCACTTCCACCTTTTTCACACTTGAAGTGTTGTCGCCCATTTTTCACCCTTGGTGGTGTATTTTTCACCCTTAACTTCTATTTGTTAGCCTTTCACACTTATTTGTCACCGCTAGCCATGGGAAGCTATCGCCTTTGTTCTGTTTGTTTCTTTGAGAGTCGTCGCCTAGCCATTTATTTGTCACCCATAATAGATGTTTTTCACCCTTGAGCCTCCATTTGTTTCCCTTGATGTCTGTTTGTTACCATTGAGAGCCAATTGACACTAGTGAGATCTATTTGTCACCTTTGTGTGACATTCTTCATCCTTACACCGGTAGCAATGATTTGTCTCCCCAAAAAGCCATTTGTTGCTATTGATGCCCCATTGTCACCTTTATATCACATTTGTCATCACTGTAGTGCTCATTTGTCATCTTGACTGAGTCAGCTTTGACTGGAGTTGACTCTCCTTCACTTGAACGAGTTGGGCTTCTATTCGAGCCTTCTGTCTCTGAGCATGCTCGGAAGTGCTGAAGTGCTGAAGTGCTAAAGTGCTCGAAAGTGCTCGCAAGTGCTCGGAAGTGCTCGCGACTGCTCGGAGTGCTCTCGAGTGCTCGCAAGTGCTCTCTAGTGCTCGCGAGTGCTCGCTAGTGCTCGAGAGTGCTCGGACTGCTCGCAGTGCTCGCGAGTGCTCATCTTCTTCTCTCGATCTTGGATGGGGCTAATCAGGGTTGTCCAATACTTAAGAAGACTCTAGATTCGAGATGGTAGGGTTAGGAAACCCATGTACAGTTAAATTCTAATAAACGATTTTGATCATTCTTCATGTATCACGGCTATGAGCCATTTTTCACCCTTAAGGAGCTATATGTCACTAATATTTGGCTATTTGTCACCATTAACAAGTTATTTTTTACCATTAGCCACTAGTTAGCCGTCGACTTTGAAGGCTTCCCTGTTATGTGTAATCTCCACATGACAGCATCGACTCCATTTGCAATTGGAGTCGACTCGGCTACTACACATTTTACACTTTTAGCCTTGTTAACCATTATTCAGCCTCTTAAGCTATTTTTCACCATTGGTGACCTATTTGTCACCACTAATCTCCATTTTTTAGCTTTGCTCACATATGGTCTCTAGTGTTGACTTCAGTTGCCCGCTTCACACCTTCATTGATGCATCGACTCCAAGAACAGACAGAGTCGACTCCATGGCTCACCAACAAGCGATATTTGTCTTGAGAACTATCTATTCTTGCGGTGCTATCTGCTTGAAGGTGTATCCTTGCTACGTCGACTCCATGGACAGACAGAGTAGACTCCTCTTCTTCACATTTCCATGCTTTGAGCTTCTTCAGCCTCATGAGCTATTTGTCACCTATTGGGACCTATTTTTCACCCTTAACATGTATTTTCAAATCGACATAGAACTAGCTAATGGCGTAGAAGAAGAAAATATAGATCTTTAAAAAACAAATAACTTTGGTGAAGGGAACTTAATGAATAGAGGAACATAAGGGGATGAAAAAGGGCTGCGTTCAAGACTGCATAGTGAAAGGAGCCGAATGCTGGAAGGAAGTTGACTTAAATGGGCCGCAAGTCGACTTGGAAGCCGAAAGTTAATAAAATAAGTCTCGGGGCTCTAAGAAATCATGATCTCTAAAGTTCAAAGGTTAGGTAATGATGAAATGGGCTCAAAATTCATTCAAAGAATACTCCAAAATAATGGGTAATCCGAGACATCAAAAATGATGAATAAGAGAAATAACGTAACTTACAGGCTAAAACGGGTGTCAACAGGAGGTCTTGCAGATGATCTTCTTTATTCTTGGTCTTGACCACCAGTTTATCTATGTAGCATTCAACCTTACCATATAGGAGCTCAAATATTTTGGTCATTGCTCTCTAGTAGGTTGCACCAGCATTCTTTAAGCCAAATGATATCCGTTTGTAATGGAAGATGCCCTTAGGGGTTTGAAAAGTAGTGTGGACCCGGTCCTGCTCTGTGATCCATATTTAATTGTAGCCAAAAGACTTGTCCATGAGTGATAGAGCTTCATGGTCGGTGGTAGTATCAATCATGGCCTTCGTTATTGACACTGGAAAGTCATCCTTCGGGCATGCTTTATTTAGGTCCCGAAAATTCACACAAATTTTGATTTGTCCATTTTTCTTCTTGACGGGCACAATATTGGCCAACCAGGTAGTGCATTAATTTTCTTCAACAAACACCACATCAATGAGCTTGTCAACTTCTTTGCATATCTATGTGATCAACTCTGGTCTCATTCGCCGAGGAGGCTATTTCACCCGTTCGACCTTCAGGTCTATAGACAGGACATGCTGTGAAACTGCAGGGCTAAGCCCTGGCATTTCTTTGTAGGTCCAGGCGAAGCAGTCCCAAAATTCTTGCAATAGTTGTATATATCACTTCTGTTCCCCTAGGGAGAGCTAGGCACTGAGGAATGTCGGCCGGGGATCATCCTTGCTTCCCAAATTTACTTCTGATAATTCATCAACTGCGGCCTGGCCACCATCTTAAAGTTCAAGAGGCGCAATCTGTAGGTCGATGAAGTCTTCATTATCATCTTCAACTTCCCGGACTTCCAGCTCTTCCTTGCATTGCCCCCAGCCTTTCAAGAGAGCCTTTGACTCGGCTTGTTGTAGGGGTGCAGGCTACTCAACTGACGAGCAATCCAAGCTTCT
This sequence comes from Amorphophallus titanum, assembly GCA_024336825.1. Classification (NCBI taxonomy): domain Eukaryota; kingdom Viridiplantae; phylum Streptophyta; class Magnoliopsida; order Alismatales; family Araceae; genus Amorphophallus; species Amorphophallus titanum. The sequence goes on from JANBPO010009603.1 coordinate 29,664,928, forward strand.
GACTTTGGCTAATGTGTTCAAGGCGGGCTAGAGGGTAAGATAACTCGGCTTCGAATCTTCGACAGGAGTGGCCTGTTCTTTTTTAGACATAGCTTCCATAGGATATATCATTCGACTGTGTTCATTGGGTGCTTCCACGATCGGTTTCAGTTGTATCAGAGTTATGACCGGAGATAAGTTGTGACTAAAACACTTTCCTCCCGAATTAGAATCTTCAGCGCCGCTATCGCTGGTTATATCAAATTTAGCTTAAAATGCTATCTCTTCATGAAAGACCTCTTCCCAGCATCTGCAAGTGGTCGAGGCTTCTAACTCATGAGGTTCGGGCTAACATGGCAGCAATAATTCTGATGGTTGTCGAGGTGACTCCACACACTCATATTCTACTGGGTAATCAACATAGGTTGCCCCTGATAGGCCTTTAGATGGTGGGACAAAGGTAGAGATTATGTCCACCTCATAGCACCCCCCATAATAATATTCTTCAAGGGTGAATCCTAGCCCAGGGTTCTGGGAGATGCGCTTCAGCTCCTTGTCTAGGTTGGCAAGATACCAAAACTTCTTGAAAGACTCCCTTTCTTCACGGGATTGAAAAGAGGGAATATGCATTTTATTGGACAGCTCGGCTATCATGCCTGCTGTAAATACCAAGCCTTGAATTAGGACCATTGGATTGTCTAGGTCCTCAGGAATATGGCAATCAGTATCTTGCCGTGTAGCATGCTCCTCTGCTGCATAGAATAGGCTAGTGGGGACTGCTGGATGAACCACCTTCATTGTTTTGCGGGGCTCGACTGTCGAGCTGTCAAGGCTTGCTATTGGTTTGATGAGCCCATCAGGGACGTTGGTATGTCCGTAGGGTTCCTTAACCCCTACTTCATTCATCTCGGGATAGATAGCAGGAGGTGTAGCTCTGCTAATATCACATGTGCTGGCAACATGTGATACAGCCCGAGAGCTTGCATAATCAGGCAGGGGTGGTGGAAACTAGCTGCTACCTAAGGCTTCTTTTGTTATTTTGGTGGGAGCCTTTGGCTTGGTGGCTTTCCAGGACTGCTCCATGTAGAGAGAGGCATCCAGCAAATGACATTCAAATACTTCGAATGGGTGGAGGTTAACAAATATTCTCTCCTCCTTCCCATCCCTGTTGTACTTGATGTGTTGATGTAAAGTAGAAGGCACCACCAGGTTTTCATGCAACCATGGTTGGTCGAGCAATGCCTTGTATGAGGTGCTGGAGTTGATGACATGAAACTACACTCTTGTAATAAAGTCAACCATAGTGACTGTAAATTCCTCAACTCCTAGTGGGGCTTCAAATTTCTGATTGAAGCTGGCAATCCACATATCCCTGACTCTGGTGAGGTGAACATCAAAATAATATTTCTGGTAGATACGGTAGGGGAGTATATTGACTGATGCGATGTAATGCAAGATTGAACTTCTTACAGAGGTTGTGGAGCTCTTGCGCGACAAACTAGGGCCCATTGTCGGTGATGATGATGCTCGGCACTCTGAACCATGAAATAATATTTTTCATGATAAAGTGATAGATAGTGGTGGCCTTGATCTCTGTATATGCTTTAGCTTTAGCCTACTTGGTGAAATATTCAGTGGCAATTAAAATGAATGATTTTTTCTTAATTTGGGCATTACGATCACCAAGGGGTCCAATAATGTCAAAGGCCCACATGGAGAATGGCCATGGAGTAGAAAGTGGATGGAGGGAAAAAGAAGGAGCATGAATTTTATCATCGTGGAGTTGGCACTTAACACACCTACAAACATAGATGGCATAGTTTTATTCTAGGGTTGGCTAGTAATAGTCTTACCTAATAATTTTCTTTGCAAGTGACTATTAACATGCCCTCTACATTCATTAGAATGAGCACCTTCAACCACCTTCCATGCTTCATCGTCATCTAGACACCTCATAAGCATTCCGTTAAGAATGCACCTATACAAAATTCCACAAACAACAACATATCGAGCAACAGCTCTTCTAATTGCCTTCCATTCCCATTCCTTGGCATCAGTTGTGTCAGGATATTTCCTTTCCTTGCAATATTACTCGATCTCAAAGTACCATGGCAATTCATCTTCCAACACTTCCCCTAACTTAGTTAAAGAAACTTCTTACAAATTCTCCTTCCTAACCTTCTCTTCTAATCTTTGCCTAAAGTTATCAAACCACAGATCCTGAGGGGATAGGATATCTAACCTCTAAACAACAATGGTCTCAGTGCTATGACTAAGGGGGAAGGATAGAGAGGAAGCCAGTGACACCAATGCGTTAGCGTGAATGTTCTGAGAATAGGGAGTAAGGATGTAGATACGCTTTCAGAATTGCTTCGCCAAAAGCATAACTAGATCTTGATAATACTTGAGCTTCAAATCACGAGTGCAGTAAGTTGAGAGAATCTGTCGAAGGATGAGCTGAGAGTCTCCTATGATTTTTACATGACGTGCACCCAAAAGGTAGGGACACTTGAGGCTAGCTAGGAGAGCTTCATACTCGAAATGTTATTGGTGGCAGGGAAAGTGAGTTGATAACTAAGAGGATTTATTACTCCCTCAGGAGTGAGCAAGATGGCAGCTATCCCTCGGCCCACAGAATTGAGTGCACCATCAAAGTGCAATGACTAGAAAGGATCTCGAGAGACGATTGAGAGTTTTTCATCCGAAAACTCATGTCGGATGGAATCATTGCAAGGAAGAGGCATATGGGCTAAATACTCAGCGATAGCATAGCCTTTAACAGCCTTTTGGACGATGAAGGAGATGTCGAACTAGGAGAGAATGCTTTGCCAGTGAGCTAACCTATTGGATAGGACAGGCTTTTCTAGCAGATAGCAAATCGGGTCCATCCTAGAGATTAGCTTAACTTCATGGGCCAGAAAATAATACTTCAATTTCTGGGTGACCCAAACCAATGTTGCGCAAGTTTTCACCATAGCGGTGTACTTGGCTTCTACGGGGTTGAAGAGCCTAGAGGGGTAATAGGTTGCCCTTTCTTTCCCTTCATCATCATGTTGTGCCAAGACAACCCTCGATGATAGAAATGTATAAGATCAAAGGCTTCCCAGGGACAGGAAGTTACAAAACTAGGGGATTAGACAAATATTCCTTCAGATCACCATAGGCCTTTTGGCATTCTTCATTCCTCTCAAATTTAGCCTCTGCCTTTGGCAGTTCGTAAAATGGACTACACCTCTGAGAATGTTGGGATATAAATCTTCTAATGAACTACAAATGACCAATCAGTGCTCGAAGTTTTGTGATGTTTTTTAGAGGAGGCATTTTAGCTATAGCCTTAGCTTTATTTAGATCGATCTCTATCCCTCATTTGCTCACTATAAACCCAAGTAGCTTCCCTAAAGGGACTCTGAACACATATTTCTACGGGTTCATTTTCAACTTACACTCCCTGCCCCTTTACAAAACCTTAGCCAAGATTGCGGGGTGCTCACTTCTAGTCCTCGACTTCACCAAGATGTCATCCACATAAGCACTTCCATATAAACATGCATCATGTCATGGAAGATAGCCATCATCACCCTCTGGTAGGTAGCACCTGCATTCTTCAGTCCAAACGGCATGACTACATAGCAATAGGTGCCCCAAGACATAGTGAAGGCGGTTTTCTTTTGATCCTCCAGTGCCAACCAGACTTGGTTATAACCTGAATATCCATCCATAAACCATAAAGTTTCATACCTAACTGTGTTATCAACCAAAACGTCAATATGCAGCAATAGGAAATCAACTTTTGGACATGCCTTATTTAGGTCCCTAAAATCAATGGAAATCTGAACTTTACCATCCTTTTTCATAATAGGGACGGTATTTGTCACCCATTGAGGATAAATAACAACTTTAATAAATCTGGCCTTATGTAATTTATCAACCTCTTCCTTCATCTGCAAGGTCATGTGGTGGTGAAATCTCCTAAGCGTTTGGTTTATAGGTCTCAACCCTGGCTTAAGCACGAGCCTATGTTCCACTAACGAGGGGTTAAGACTAGACATGTTCTCATATGACCAGCCAAAGCAATCACTATTCTCCCTTAAGACTTGGATTAACTATAGTAACTCGATAATATATATGTATATATGTGCGTATAAATTATAAATAGCTCACTTATTGAGTCGGGTCAAATTATACGAATTGAGAGGACTCACATCGATATGGTAAATCCCTAGGTGTTGGCGGCCGCGCGGGGGGGGGGACTTCACGGGTTCGCCCCTTCGACCGGCGATTCCTTCGTCTGTTCGACCCGGTGCTCGCTCGCTGTCTGTTTCCCCCTCCGTGTTGCGGCAGGTTGGACCCGCGGAGCCGGGTGCCGCTGGATGTTAGATTTTTTTATTCGTGATTAGAAAACTTTCATCATCCTTCACCAGTGTTCACTGTTTATCACTGTACGCGATAACGACGCATCGATAGACAGAATCAAAAATTGACTATTACATCGAACTAAGAAAACGACGTTCACGTGTGTTACGCGAACGTGATTTTCTGAAGAAGGCTGTGAACTTAAGACGGTCAATTTGAGATGCTGATGTTCTGCTGCAATATTTGTTATTTTTATTATGTTTTGTTTTGAGTTTGTTGTCTGTTTTGGTAAGGTGGTAGATTTATTGGTCTTATGGGTTGTTGTTGTTGCCGGGGGTTGCAGGTTATACTACGCGTCGCTCACCATCGGGGATCCGCCGAAGCCGTACTTCCTAGACGTCGACACCGGCAGCGAGCTCACCTGGCTCCAGTGCGACGCCCCCTGCATCAGCTGCTCCAAGGCATACAAAAGAATTATTTCTAGCAGCAATCGTCTCTTGTTACTATAGAGACTGATGAGGGCATGCTTTTCTCGATTTTTCCCTTCTTCAGCAAGTACTAATTTGGGTGTTCTGCAATGGTCGCTAAATGCCCCTAGATGCGTGTTGCTTTGTGGGGTTGCAGGGTCCTCACCCGCTGTACAAGCCGACGAAGGACAAACTGGTCCCCTGCGAGCACCCCCTCTGCTCCGCCATCCAGGCCACCGCCGCCCCCAAAACTTACCATCCGGGCAACAACAAGCTCCAGCACTGCGAGTCCCCCAAGGACCAGTGCGACTACGAGGTGGAGTACGCCGACCACGGCTCCTCACGCGGCGTGCTCATCAGCGACGCCTTCTCCATCCGCTTCGTCAACGGCTCGCTCCTCCGCCCCCGCCTCGCCTTCGGGTATACATCCCCAGCCTCTGCTGTCACCACTGATTTGGTTTCTTGGTTTGTTAATACTGCCTACTATTCGCATATTCTTCTCCGGTTCGTCTCCTGCAACTCGAACCAAATGGCTTCGTCGATGAAAACCTTATCATATCCAGGTGCGGGTATGACCAGCAGATCCACCGCCCGGGCTCGCCGTCCCCGACGGACGGCGTGCTGGGGCTCGGCTCCGGCGGCTCCACCATCATGTCGCAGCTGCAACAGCAGGGGCTGACGCGGAACGTCCTGGGGCACTGCCTCAGCCGGAAAGGCGGCGGGTTCCTCTTCTTCGGCGACGACCTCCTCCCACGCTCGGGCATCACCTGGACCCCCATGTCCCGCCGCGTCTCTCGGTGAGCACGCCCCCCCCCCCCCGGCCCCTAAACCCCACACGCCACCCACCTCCTCTTTTAGCAACTATTCACAGGCATGTGGTCGATTCCGCAGCAAGTACTATTCGCCGGGCCCTGCGAATCTCCTCTTTGGCGGGCAGCTCGTCGCCAAGAACCTGCAGGTGATCCTGGACAGTGGGAGCTCCTACACCTACTTCTCATCTCGGCTTTACGATGCCCTCCTCCAGATGGTGCGGATTTGGTTAACTTTGTATTAAACTTTCTATGTACGCCCTTCCGCGCCCCACGACCTCCTCGCAAAAGAGTCTGAAACATGATGGGTTTCCTGTCGGCGGTGGGGCGCCGCCCACGCAGGTGCTGAAAGATCTAGCTGGGAAGCCGCTGAAGGTGGCACCGGAGGAACGCGCCCTGCCACGGTGCTGGAAAGGGGCAAAGCCATTCAGATCCATGGCCGACGTCAGGAGCTATTTCAAGCCCTTGGCGCTTAGCTTCGCTCAGGGGAAGAGAGCTCCTCAGCTGGATATCCCCCCTGAAGGCTATCTGATCATCACGGTAAGTAGCCCAACTCGCCCCTTAAAAGAGGAAGGGAAACACTAAGCTTAATTTTGCGCAACACTGAAGAGGCTCGAGCAGCAGGATACTGACCGGGCTACGCATTTCATCTCCTCCTCTCCCATCAGAAGTACGGCAATGTCTGCTTGGGGTTCCTCAACGGCACGGAAGCGGGACTTCACGACCTCAACATCATAGGAGGTAAGGAGCTTAAAGAAAGCTGCTTCCTTGGCGCTATCAATAATAATAAGCTGGGTTTTCGCAGGTGACCCCCAACCAACTAACACCAACACTGCCATTTCTTCCTTGTGGGCATTCCGCAGATATATGTATGCAGGATCTGGTGGTGGTTTACGACAACGAAAAGGAGCAGATTGGATGGGCTCGCGCCAACTGCGACGTCTTTCCCAAGTCCGGAACCGCCTCTCTGCGATGATGGTTCTTGCTGTTGTGTGCTTTTGGTGCCGGGCAATGGGAGGGATAGGGGGGCTTTTTCCTAACCAGCGACCTTTTCTGTGTTTTACTTTGACAGCGCAGATCGTGACGATGGTTTTGAGGAAGCTCTCTGCCCGGCTCAGTTGGCCAGCGTGAGTGGTGTCCTGACACCATACTTTACCGCCGCTTACACATCTCTTCGGACTAGCTGATCGTCGGTGTAGAGTTTTTTTTTGCATGAATTATAGATGAAATTATAAATGTTGGGCTTTCTCAAGCCCATTTGTGGTATTTGTGGTGCATTTTCTCATCCATCATACACATTTTGTTGTTAAGTCATTGGGTCTTAGGCCTAGGTTCATTATTTTAGGTCACATTTAGTCCGCCTATCTCAGAGTCTGGTAGTGGTCCCATAAGGACTGCCACCTGCTAATAGCGGTCTTACCAGGACCGCCACTTTCCTGTGGCCCTCCCTTCTTTGGTCCTCCAAGCCCTTGCTTCCCTGGCGGTATCCCATTGATCTCCCTGTAGAAAGTCTCCATTTGCCCTCATGGAGTGTCACTTCAACCCCATATACCCTTCTTCTTTGCAATCTTCTTCCTATTCCCACGTGGAATCTTCTTCTCACGCGGGTCTATCTCCTTGTGGTCCGTCTGACCCGTTTGAAGAACAGGCTAATCTCATGGTCCACTTAGCATGTCTTGTTCGTCAAATGGACCCAGCCCAGGCCCAGAGGCTCATTGTAAATCACCTTAATGGGCCTCCTCCTCTTAATGGGCCTTCTCTTCTTAATGGGCCTTCTTCCCTTGATGGGCCTTCTTCCCTTAATGGCTCTCATTCTTCTAATGGGCCCTCCTCGCTTCATGGGATGTTTCCTCTTAATGAGCCTCTTCCTTCTCCTTCCTATGTTGTTGGCCTAGTTTCCAATGGCCAATTCCATGTTAATGGGCCTCCTCCTTCTTCTGCTTATGCTGCTAACCCGATTGGTCATCATGTCAATGTCTCTTCTAGGCCCGCATACCCTTCCATTCTTGGAATTAGCCTCCCATCTTCTCCTCAGCCCAGATCCTCTTATCCGGTCCATTATCATCATCCTGGTCCACATTTACAACCTCTTGCTCAAGCTGGCCCACATCATTCTCGATCTCTCCCTACCCAGGAGATGATTGCTCAAACCCAACGCCAGTTTGATGAGCTCCAACGCCGAATCGATCCCATATCCTCCTTAAGTGTTCCATTTGCGTTTCAAAATCTTCGGCTTCTGCCATCTTCACAAATTCCCACATATCACCGTTAGGATGGAACTGGTGACCTCTTTGTGCACTTGAAGGAGTTCATTTATGAGTCGGCCCAGTTTCGACATGACCAACGATTGATGGCTTATCTATTTGGTCTGTCTTTAGAAGGACCGGCTCGGGATTGGTTCTTTTCTCTTCTGTAAGAGTAAGTTGTGAATTTTCGAGCCATTCAACAGAAATTTCTTCAGCAGTATCAGGACTAAGTTGGGCTCAAGTATTCTATGGTGGATCTGGCCCAAGAGAAGATGAACTCTGACGAGGATTTCTTAACCTTTGATGACCGCTAGCGTCGCTTTGCCACACAAGTCCTGGGGCACATTCCGGAGCAGGAACTGATCAAGATGTTAATATCTAATGTGATGCCCGAGTATCGCTTCATCTTAGCCCTTAATGATATTACCTCCTGGCAACAGCTTTATAGCCGAGCCCGCTTCATCCGCCAGCAACTCCACGATTCCCTTGACCCCGAGTCTTCTCCTTCACCTCCCACATCCACATACGCCGCACCACCCACAAGTCAGCCTTCCGCCACATACCCCTCCATGAGTTCAACACATCAACCTTCTACGAGTCAACCTTCTGCCTCTACATATCCACATGTGTCTCCAGCTGTGTCTCCATCTCTTGTCAAGGGAACATTGAACCACTAGCAAGTAGATGCCATCCACTATATACCTCCCCGCCCTACTCCTACACTTCCACTGAGTCCCTTCATTAGCAGCCACGCACCCTTACCTATGCAGCCTCCACTTCCTTCTCCACAACTCTCTCCATTACCTTCCCAAATCCCTCAGCATTCGCCTTGCCTAAAGTGGGCTCCTCATCCTCTATTACCGGAGTCTTTCACCGATATTTTTTAGGCTTTGATGGCCACTCACGCATTACGGCTTCCTCCAGTTGTGCCTTGTCGACCCACAGTCGGGAATATGCTTCAGTTTTGTGATTACCATCGCCAACAGGGGCATTTGATCGAGGATTGCCCCGAGTTCTAGGAGCATGTTTATAACCTGGAAGATAAGAAGAGGATTGATTGGGCTGCTATTCATAAGGTCATCTTACATCTTCGCAGCAAGCAGCAGTAGCAGCAAGCGCCACCCAAGCCGCCATCTCCATCACAACAAGGCCAGGAGAACCCTGTGATTCTTTATCTAGTGTAGCGCCCACTCCGTTCACCTGCTCCGTTATCTACCCCACCTCCTGCTCCATCGCCCGTTCCCTCACCTAGGCCATCACTTACCCCATTGCCATCTCCATCTCCACCGACCTCATTACCTTCACTATCTCCTACCCGGGCTTCACAACCTTCACAAACCCAAGTCCCTACTCAGGCCAGTGCCTCCCCTTCTTCTTCCGCCTCTATTACCTCTGCTCCCACTCCCAACACCGCCTGTCGCATCGTATCAATACGTCGACGATGGGCACCATGGCCTTGCCCTTCACCTTCCCCTTTGCTTTCATCTCCAACATCTCCATCTCCAACACCTTTGCTATCTCCGCCATCTCCTTCATCTCCACCACCTCCATCTCCACTGTCACCTTCATCTCCACCGCCTTCACCTTCTCTATTGCCCCTGAGGTTATGATGTGTGGTTTAATAAGATTTTGATGATGCACTAATGTACATGACACGATCCTTTTCATGATTGAGAGAATAATGGTTTTTGAACTCCAAATGTATTAGTGAAGCCTCACCGAGGTGGTGAGGGGTGGACGTAGGGTACCCGTCGTGGTCCCGAACCACCTAAAAATCGATGCTCACATGTGATTGGTTGTGTGTTTGATCCTTATCATCTATCACCATTCACAGGTTGGTTTGGATATTATGTCGTCTATCTTTGCCAAATTTGTCAATGCTTGTGATTAATTATATGTGCTAGTCCTTCCGGTGTGATTGTGCCTCTTGCACACATTTGGTGAGGTTCTGTTGAAAAGCGATCAATTGTTTTAATTGAACCTTAGTTTTAGAGAGGGATCTATTCACCCCCCCTCTAGATCCGCATCACTATACAGTGGGACCCAACAAAATTTTAGTCAAATTCCTCCAATAATTATCCCCTATTTATCTTATAAAAATAGGTAATTATCCTAATGACGTTTCTAGTATTGGGCTTGGTTCTAAAAGCCTTAGAATTAGGTTTATGGGTCAGGTTTAAGTGGGCTTAATTACTTAGTTATTAAATGGGCTTCCAAATTAATTTAATTAACTCATAATTGGTTAAGACTTTTTAAATGCTTAATAATACTATTTAATTCTTAAAAATTCTAAACAATTTCTAGGTAATTACCAGGGTTGCTACAATCTCAGAGCCTAACAACACATCAGTTCACCCTACAAAGGGTTCCGAAGGCTCCACAGGTAAAAACCTGTGTAAACTGTAAAACACCTTATGGGACTCACAAAGGTGCTCTGAGACCTCACGGATTCAGATCTGGGAAATCAATGGTGTTATAGTGGTACTCCTCTTGAAGTCGCAGTTGGCTCGAAACTGCGTCCACCAAGTCCTCTGTGGCCTCAACCTCGACGTTCCAGCTCCTGTAGTAGCCGCAAGCCCCACCCGTACCTGTCTTAGGGGATTGATGGCCCCACTATAACCCTACCTCAACGACGAGGAAGCCCGACTATCCCAGGGCTACTACTGTTCAAGCTGTTCCATGTCCCAATAGATTTGGGAAAAGTGGGTCCTCAGGTACTCCGCGTCCAGTGAAATGGGAGGTTGATCCTCCCATAGAAGCCACCCCTCCGTAGCCTTTCAGATCGTCGAAGCCTTCTGGTAACACAAGTGACTGTTCTTAAACAACCATCGAGTGTAGTGGACATCAAACCTCCCCCAACAATCTAGGCCCGATGTCAGCAGCTTCTCTGACTTCCCACGGCAACTAAAGTCCCATCAGGCTGCCACCAGCAAGTGACTATCCCGGCCCTTGTACATCGGCCTGCAAATGAAAACTCCAGGTTTGGCAGGATTTCCTAATCATACCCAAAGTTCCTGGTAAACTGGTGCATGTAGTAGGGCTCCAAGACGTTGGCGCTGGACCGATGCAGTGCTAACACCACTGGATAGGTGCTGATCACCAACTTAGTGTAGACAGGCACATCTTGCTCGCGCTTGTGTGGTAGGGCACAGGCCACCCCGTTGCTCGTCGGTACCAAAACTGGTTGAAAGCCTCTCGACCAGTAGTCAAATGGGAGCCCATCCTCGCCTCTACCTTGCAAGTAGGACAGAGCCCTCTTGACCCTCTCCAGCTGATCTACTACATCTCCGTCCAACTGAATAGTAAAGTGGAAGAGTAAGGGGGCTGTCGAGGTCACCACTGTCGCCCTCATCACTAGCCTTTGAAAAAGTAGACCAGCCCACACACTGAGGTAGTGGGTCGACAGAAGCAGAGTCCTCTCTTATAGTGTAGGGTGTATTGACATTGCCCCAGTCTGTGGTAGATGTTGGCTAAGGTAGCGGGAGCCAATGCCAACCTCCATCCCTCCGCTAACAAGCACGTGGGCCACAACAGCTCTGCCCACAGAAGACTGTCAACTCCATGGGGGACCACAAAAGTCGCCAGCCAGTATGCTAAATATGTAGCCAAATAGGTGACATCCAGCAACCCATGGGGACTCCACCCCTCTCCCGATGCATAAATGTATCAAAAATAAGTCTGGAACCGTGGCATACTCATTATAGAAACAAAAGGGTCCGTTGTAGAAGTGACAGACCCACATCTTCAAAGGCACCCTCAGAGTATGTACAGCCCTCTTTCTACCCGCTAGGGCTAAATCCCTCCAGGTCTTCAATAAATATCGGTAGCTATGTGATACTCGGTATCGCCCCAGGCCGTCAGTATGACTACGGTGGGGGTCATCCAGCAACACCTCCTCGTAGCCCTCACCACTGATCGGCAGTCCTGATACATGGAATAGAGACCACATGTCCAATGAAGTCTCCCCTTCTGCCGTCGCCACTGTGTTCCACCGACAGTTGAAGTGCTCCGCTAGTGCCTAGATGAGCCTTGCAAAGCAAGGGTACCCATATAGTGTTGCAGTCATGACATACTGGATCCCCGTCTAGTCCAGAAGCATCCTCTAGTGGCGGACGATGCACATCAACCACTTTGTTGTGCCCTTGTGGTATCTGTGAGAGTAAATCACAGACCAATGACTATTCCAGTTGACGAAGGTCTGTCGAAGTATCCTGTCTAGGAGACTATGGTCGTCTTCAGTAAACTAAAGCCCTGATGGCTTTAGTATCAATCCTGTCACCCCCTCTATCCCGACTCGATGGTGGCCATGTAGGTCCATGGAAGCTGGACACAGCGCTCCAACTCGAACACCAAACTAGTCCGCCTTATTGAAGAACCCCAAGTAATCTATGTTGGGGAACTACCTCTGCCTCTAGAACCCTCTGGCCTTGCTGGCCCTCTACCAGCAAGGGACCAGCCCTCACATCCTCCACTCGGCATCGCTGAGTTACCCATGGGTTCGGGGTGAGTGTCGGGTGAGTTGGCCACCAATATCAGCCCGTTTGAGTTACGGATGTGCTTGCTTGCTTAGGTCCGAGGCCGTGTCACATCAATATGTTACCCCCGACAAGCCTTCATCCGTTGAGGGGAGTATAGAGATGTTGTCTACCTCATAACGTCCACTGTAGTAATATTCATCTAGTGAAAATCCCAGCCCCGGGTGTTGGGATACACGCCTTAGCTACTTGTCCAGATTGGCAGGATACCAAAGCTTTTGGAAGGCTTCTCTATTTTTTCGGGACTATTCAGAAGGAACAAGTTATTTTATGAACAATTTTGTCACGTTGTCCAAGATGAAGGTCAGTCCTTGGATGGGGACTGTGGAATTTTACAGATCTTCCAGCAGGCAACAATCAGTGTCCTCCTGTGCAGCATGGTCTTCAGCTGTGTAAAGTAGATTGGTGGGGCCTTCAGGCTGGGTTATATCCAACGTCTTGATGGGCATGACCGTACAGTGGTCGAGGCCGGCTATCAGCTTGGTGAGGCCTTCCGGGACTCTAACATGTCTGTAATGCTTGTCAACCTCAAATTCATTCATCCTGGAATAGATGGCGGGAGGTGTAGTTCAACCCATGTCTCTAGAGTAGGCAATGTGTGACACTATCCGGGGGCTAATATAGCCTGGTGGCGGTGGCGGGAACTAGTCACCACTGGAATTTGTTTTTGTTGACTTGGAGGAAGTCTTTGCCTTGGGGGTATTCTATGGCAGCTCTATATAAAAGGGTGCATCCAACATATGGCATTCGAAAATCTCAAATAGGTAGAGGTCAGCAAATATCCTCTCCTCCTTTTCATCATGATTGTACTTGATGCATTGGTGCAATGTGGACGGCACCACCAAGTTCTCATGCAACCAAGGGCGGCCAAGTAGCGCCGTGTATGTGGTATTGGAGTTAATTACATGGAACTAGACTTTTGTAGCAAAATCTGCCATGGTAAGAGTAAATTCTACCACGCCAAGTAGGGCTTCACACTTCTAATAAAAGTCAGTGATCCATATATCCCCAACTTTATCGAGGTGTACATTAAAATAATTTTTCTGGTATATTCTGTAAGGCAGTACATTGACAACTACACCCGAGTCTATAAGAATCTGGCTTAGCGGCTGGCCGTTCAGTTGCTCCCTCATATATAGGGGTCTGTTGTGACTGGGGGTAGGTAGCAGTATATCCTCTTCAATGAAGGTCACATTCACGCCTGACAATGCTTCGGCTAGGCAATTTTCGTACTGAGCAGGTATCTGTAGGGTAGTAATGTTTGCCTGCCAGGTTTCTTCACTTAAAGAAAGAATCTCCCAGACAATGAACCTCGTCGGGAGCTTTTTTAGCAGTTTCACTACTCGACTTCTGGGCCAAACATCTGACGACTTCTTCTCCTCTGCCCATGTTGGTTTGGAGGAGTCTTGTGCAAGGGCCCGAAATGGACCTGCTTCATTGGACCTTGGGTCCGATTCTTCCGGCGGTATGGCAATGTCACCTAACTGCCCCCCGGTATTTACTACTAGCTTGTCCCTTTGTTCTTCTGGCCGGCTAGAAGGCTGACAAGGTGGAGAGGATATATTCATAGATGAAGGGCTGGCCTCCTGACATGGTTGCTTGCCCTTGGATGTCTTCAGGAATTCCAAGAAGGAGGGAGTGCTGCTACTGCCCCTAACCTGATTATATAAACCTGGCGGAGGAGGGACTTGGACTCCCTTGACCTCTGGCGCTAGTATCTTATAAGGTTGCTCACCTCTAAAGATGATATTATCGTTAGCAGGCAGTGGGCACCCCCATTTTTGACACGAGCAAGTCACATGAGCAGTACTTGTAGCCCCGGCCTGGCTTGCCTCAAGCGTAGGTGTAAAGTAAATGTCCTCATCCTCCTCTTCCCCAGGCAAGTTGAAAAGGGCTGAGAGAGTATTACAAGAGAACACTGTCTCCCTCTTGGCTTTGCGGGTCGTTCTTTTCTTCTTCTGCTTCTTCCCAGATGGCGCTTGCCCCCAGAATAGGCTGTCATCTTCGTTTGCCTTCTTAGGCTCTTCCCTCTCTTCTAAGGAAAGCTGCTCCAACTCTTCCCACAGGACATGATCCTTTATCAGCAGTGGCTGCAATTCGGGCTGTTCATATTCTTCTAGTCCATTTATAAGAGCTTGGAGTCACTGGATTACTAGGCTGACTTCTTTATTTACTGCCAGCAGAGTTTGCTTCCTCCGGTTATTAGTGGGTACTCTGATCACTGTCGGCTAGTCCAACCAAATTGGTGCTGGAGTTGACAGAGCTAGTTATGATGTCACACCACGGATGTGGGCCCCTATTGCTGGGCGGGGAAGAGGCTTCTTCTTTCTTTTAGCAGGGACCGGGTGCCATCCCTGTTGCTCCTTTAGAGGTGTCAGGAAACACGCCTCATAAGTATGTTGAGTGCTAGACTCTGCCACTTCCTCCGACAGTGCCTGGTATAGAGACATCATATAGGTAGCTGCTCGGTTCATCTGCACTTCATGAGGTTGCGGGGGATCAACTTTGTACTCCCCCATATCCAGCTCACCTTTTTTTATCATGCTTTCAATGATGTCCTTGAAGACATAGCACTTTTCAATCAGATGTCACAACATCGGGGATAGGCGCCTCCGCGGTTTCCGATCGGGCCTCCTGCAAAGTAACCAGAAGATAAGAGACAAGAGGACCAGAAGCTAGCTACAAAAGGAGGGCCCTATATGAACGGGTCCGCACTTACAACATCCTCGCCCGGAGCCGCCTCGTCAGAGGAGTAGTTGTAGTCTACCTTCTCACTGGAGGAAGACTCGGCCGAGGCAGGCTCTTCCTTAGCCGGAGAAGGAACCCTCGCTCTGACGCCTTTCACCTCTTCCTCGCGTGGGCTGGCAGACTGCGGTACCCCGGACCTTAGCCTCCTCCTCAGGTATATCAGCGTCGACGCGGGGATTCCCCGGGCCTCTATCTGCTCAGAAAGGGGCACGAGGGGAGCTGCCAAACGAAGAAACGTCCGGGTCAGACGAAAGTCCACGACCCCCAACAGAAAGTAAAAGAAGATACGTCAGCCATACTGGTGAGAGGAGTTACCCTGTTCGGTCTCCACGACCGGGGGCGGACTCGGGGTTGGCCCCTCCACAGAGGGTGCAACTCCGGATGTGGCGATCTCATCCGTGGCTGAAGCAGGGGCAGGTGCTGGTTCCTCTGCAGGGGCTAGAACAAGAAACCCACGTAAAAGGCCTTGCATCGCCAGGCAAAAGAGCGTTAGGCGGAGTACTCAACGAAGAGATCTAACCTACGGGTTGGCTATCCTCAGCCTGCGCAGTCGCGTACACGGCCCTGAGCCTCTCAGCCTCAGCTCGCCTCTGTTCTAGTTCCTGCAGGCTAATCAGTACACCGGGGACCTGCGCGGAACGTACCCCCGCTGCTTCGGCTGAGAAAAGAACACATACATGTCACGTACAAGCAATGAGTCTCCCTCGAGGGGTGATCGAACCCCGAAAGGTGTCAATATCTGAAAGCCTCACCTGCAGGGCGGCTCGGCTCGGCCCGGGGCGTGGTAAATTTTGCGAAAGAGGGGATCAATGGAGGTGGAGAAGCTAAGGCCGCCCGGAGGACCTCTGCTCTCTTCCGCTCGACCTCTCATTTCGTCGTCACTCTGGCGACGGCCAGTGCTTCCTCCACTGGCGATTTCTCCTGAGGCGCCCCAGCTTCTCTGGGCGAACGAGCGGGGGTCGACGGCAGCTCGGACCTGGCCCAGGGTTCATCCGCAACGTGTACTGACAAAGGCGGAGGTCCCTCCCTAGCTGAGGGACATAAAAGGCACCCAGATGTGAGCATCCCAAGCCAAAATAAAGACAAAGCCGCTCCAAGGACAAGCGTGACGAAGGAAATCTTACCGGTCGGTCGGCTCGGCCCGGCTTGGCCCGCCTCGAACTCTTCGAATGACGGGATTGGAGGCGGCGCAGGAGCGGTTCTCGAAGGTTGAGCGGCCTCTATTTTTCGGGGCTTGGCCTCCCGCCGCCCGGCAGCCTTCGCCTCACCTAAGGCCTTCTTCACCAGCGACCGCGCTCGGGGCCTCTTCGCGGGAGGAGGCAGAGGAGTGGTGGTCGGAGCCGCTGGCGCCTCCTCGAAGTATGCCGGCTTCTCCGCCTACCGGAGGAGGTTGTGATATGTTGCCAGCTGACTACTGTCCGGGTGGTCTGTAATAGGAAACAAGAGAAGCCAGGAGTTAGTTGCCACTTGGCGCTCGATAATGACCAATAGAAGCGAAAGGGAAATATAACATGCGTGCGTGATAATGCATACCGTGCGGGCCAGTGTAAAGGCGAAGTGACACTGGCCAATAGGTCAAGGAGGGCTCCTGGTCCCGGCGGGCCGCTTCTCGGACCAGCCAACATACGTCCCCGACCTTCTGGCACCGATTGGCAAGGGCGGCTAAGTCTGCATGCTTCTTGGCGCCCAGATGGCATAGCAGATTGAAATAGTCCATTCCCCAGCCGTCGTCGTAGTAGTAGGCCAGGTGTAGCGGCTTGTTCGGGATGGCCCTCCCTGGGTCCTCAATCTTCAGCCCGTGCACCCGAAGAAGAATATACATCCAGGTCGTGTCTTTGTAATTTTCGGGCCTCCGCTCCTCGGCCCGCACGAAGGCACGATACGGATAGGCGGGGTCGACCTCTGAGCGCCATCTTTTCGTTGGGGTGCCCTCCTCCTCTGCCGGGAATGGATAGTTGATCAGGTCCAGGCGTTCGCCCCCGATGCCGCAAAGGTCCCGCAGGGTCTTCTTAAAGTCATCCCCTGCTACCGGGGGTAGCTTCATTTGCGGCACCGGCCGGGCTTTCTAAGCCTCCTTGCGAGCAAGCAGGTAGGTGGCCACTTCGTCGCTTTTACCGTGCCACAGTTGGAGGAGGTGCTCTGGATCGATGTCGAGGATGGGCACAGGCTGCTGGCTCAAGAACCTCCTCTCCAGTCCGTCCCAGCAGTCGGTTTTGTGTAACCGATAGAATCCCGTCCGAGTGTTCCACCACTTTACGTACTCGGGCGTTACTCGCGGTACCCGGCCGGGGGCTGGCACTCGGAAGGTGGCCGTGTCTGCTCTGTGGAAGAAATCCCACCAGACCCGGGCGGTCTCAGCAGTCAGATTCCCCCGGAGATTTTGTGTTGCCAGCGTAAACTGGGCGCTGTATGGAGGGATATGCTGATCATACCCAAAGTTTCGCCCGAAACGGAAGGGGTAATAAGGCTCCAACAGCAGGCTGTCCCCCTTCCTGAAGACCAATACGCTCGGTCGGATCGACAGTGCCCAATCCCTGAGCTCGGGCTCCAATAGCGGGCAAACCACATTCTCTTGGCTGATGGGGTGCACGTACTTGACCACTTGGTCATCTCTACACTCCCGTTTGTTGTTCACCAAAGGGCTAGAGTGGGCCACCAGCATCCAGAAATGGATGGAGCCAGTCACGCCTTGAGGAATTACTGTCAGGCGGCCCCGGATGTCGTAAAGTCTCTTGGAAGTGGAGCTCGGCTCGGCACTCGTGAACTCCAGCATCCGCAGCACCAATCCCCAGTCCTGGACGGCACGGGGAGCGAACTCCGGAAAGAGCAAACAGACCCACGCATTGAAGAAATGTAGTGGGAAGACAAAGTGGGCCTGCCACGAAATTTGGTGGACGCTCACTTCCCTGAGCATCTTGTAGATCAAGCAGAGCGCGGCTGGGCACAGCGATAGCTTAATCCCCCATGCCATCTGACAGGCGGGGTAGATTGCATCCAGCCGAATGACGGTTTCATCCCCGTGCGGCAGAGCAAAGGAACATAGCCAGTATGTGAGGAAGGCAGCGCCGTGCATCATCGGGTCAAGTGCCAGCGGGTTCGGCCCGCCCAGATGCCCCTTGGAGGGGATCTTCACATCCGACTTGCGCTTCGCCCATTTCTTGCGGGTGACGACCGTGCCCACGCACGGGAAATCTTCATACTTATTCGGCCCGTCGAAGAAATACTACAGCCATAAGGTCAAACGGACCCTCTTTCGGCCCCCACGGCGCGGCTGCTTCTCCCCGTGGGCCAACTTATACATCTCCCGGTACGCATTCATCAGGTACCTGTAAGAATACCCCAAAGAGTAATAGCCATCGCCGTTGGTCTCGTCTTTAATCAAGTCTGGGAGACAGACCTCATCATAGGGCTCCCCGTCGATGGGCAAGCTGCTCAGCTGGCTGAGACTCCACAGATCCAGGGATGTCTCCCCCTCCACAGTGTAAAACATGTTGGTCTCCGCGCTAAATACCTCCAACATCCCGCCGCAGAGCCCTTTGGAGATGGGGTAGTCGTACCGGGAGGCGTAGACGCTATGGTACACACCGGCTCGGATAATAATGGGAGTGTTGAACAGTACATATTCGGCAAACTCCACTGCTCCCTCTCTGAAGCTGTGCAGGGTCTGAAGCTTCAGCTCCCCAAACCAGCCTAGCGAGACCCCCTGTTTGAACCGGATCGCCAAGCAGTCAAAAATGAAGGGCTCCTCTCGGTAGCCCCACTTCAACGGAGCCAGAAACAGGCCGTAGCGGTGCTGCTCGTCCTGGACGCGTCCCGCAGCAGTATCCCACTTGGCGGGAGTGAAGCCCGGGGTCCTCACCAGCTTGTCTTCTGCTGGTAACACTGCCTCCAGCCCCAGCATGGGCTCTCACTCACGGGTCTCGCCCACCAGATACATCGGGACGCTCCTCGGAACGACGTGTGACAAGCTGTCCCGACCCTCCAAGATGGCCTACTCCACTTCCCTCACGGTCCATAATTCTCACCGGTCGTGAGTCCGAAGGTGCTTCAGATGGCGAATATGATGCATGTCCTTTAGGAAGTCCGCAGGGTAGTCTCCCGTGGCATGGTCAAAGCTGAATCCCTTTTCGACCTTGGCCAGTCCCCGAATATCTAGACTTTTGGTGTCTGAGCCTGAAGAATCAGCCAATGTTGCGATCTCCGCATGGTCCCGGTCCAAGTCTTCTACATTGAACCACGTGACGACCAGCACTGGAGGCAGCGGAGCACGGCGGGCGCCGACAGCAGGAGCAGAGGAACCACTGAGAGCAGCCATTTGTCTATAAAATTACAATAAGCAGATGTCAGAATAAGCCCAAGGCAAACAAAAATGGAAGCCATAAAGCAAAGTAATAACAAACTCTTCACTGGGAGAGAAGGAAGAGGAACATCCCACTACAAGCAAAAGGGAAGAAAAGAAAGTAAAGAAAGGAAAAGAAGGGGCAAGTCAAGCCCCCTGGCGTCGCTCTCCCCAGTACGCCCACGAAGCCTCTAACTACATGGCCTTGGCGGGGGTCCACTACGTGACGCGAGCCCAAGAGACAGACGGTGGAGTCGACAAGGGAACCACTGTCAGAATAATTAAGACTGTTAATTTCTGGCGAAATTTCGGCAGAGTTCCCCCTAGGCCAGAGACGTAAGGGGAAACACGGGTGCGTGCCCACAAGGAGTGACGGCCCCGACAAAGTAGTGGTGGGCCCTGCGGGGCAACACCATAAGTCATATGCCAAAAATTGCCCCATAGCCCTTCAGTGGTACACCCCTGCCGAAGTCTCTTCACCGGTAAGGGCCTTCGCCGGCACACTACGGGCGCCCTTCCCCGGCAAGCTTGGCGCGAGGCTTCCCCAGCACGCCCCATCGGAGGATTCCCCGGCATGCTCGTGCTATGCACTCACCGGCACACCCGTGCACCCGTTCGCCGGCACACTACGGGCACCCTTCCCCGGCACGCTTGGCACGAGGCTTCCCCGGCACGCCCCATCGGAGGCTTCCCCGGCACGCTCCTACTATGCGCTCACCGGCACACCCGTGCACCCGTTTGCCGGCACACACTCCATAGCAAATGTGATGGGAATCGACTCCGGATATTTATATTTTTATTTTACCTTTGTGTCCTTTAGGTTGCATTTATATCCTTGCATATATATGTGTGCAATTATAAGGCTTTGTAAGCCAAGTTGTCAGTCTTTAGAAGTCTTTGAATTTTTATGTAAAAGTGTGGTAAGTCCAGTTATGGGGCCCTCAGCCCTTTTTCATTGGTCCATGTCATCCATGTGGGGCTGCTCAACCATCCTAGGTGGCCATCTAGAAGGTTTAAATGGCTAATTGACCACATGGGGGACAAATGGTTAAAATTTTCAAAATGGAATCTACATAAGTCAAGGGGGCGCCCCTCCCTTATTATAGTTTATTAGGAGTGTTAATTATTTTTATTTGTTGGGTCAATTGTGTGGAAGGGGATCTAGACCCTTCAATCCATATCCCTAGATCCAATGGTTGGTATTGTATTTGGACATGGGACTATAAAGGCTTGTGTTATGAAAAGTATATTCTTGGTCATGAAAGGTTAAATTACATTCATGTTATATTCTTGCTTGATCATATTTCTAATATACAAGAATTCTCATATCTTTTCTTGATCATATCTTATTTTTCTTATCACTTGTGTTATTAACATGTTTCATCATATTTTCGTGACTTATCTTATACTCTAGAGTTAAAATATTAATTACTTAAACGATGCCTTCATGTTGATACGAGGATACCTACTGCGCAAGTGTGCTCATTACCCTACTTTTCAATCTTTTTCAAGAAATTCCAGTGAGACAGATTCAGACTATTCAAGTGATGGATCCGAGACTGATTAAAGAAGGAGCGAAGCCTTAGATTATCGTTAGTGATAGTCAAGTGTCAATTGTGCAATTTATCATTATTGAGTCTAGTTAGTCAAAAAGTCAAGAGTCAACAGTATGTACTTTTGATGATTATTCAATAAAGGTTAAAGTTTTGGCCAAATATTGTGCATTCATTTTTTATGTGTGAATGTGTTAGCGCTCTGATTATATTACTTGCTTGAGGCGTACTAGTCGACTGTTCACGGTTCCCAAACTTCTTCCGCTGTACATAAATCTCGGGACATGATAGTTAAGTTGGTATCAGAGCCTAGGTATAACTATGTCCTAGGGGAAAAATGTCATGACATAGGCTGAGTCCAAGGTTAAGGATCCATACCCATGAAACAAGGAAGGAAATTTCAAACCCTGTGAGAATGGGTAGAGCCGGGATAAGATAGTTATCTAGAACTTGTCTCTAAGGTTAATTTCCTTTAATTCCATAGGAATTAACTAATTGATTATCCTCTCAGGTACCTTATGGCACACCCTGTTGACTGGGATGGGATGCAATAGACTGTTGCAGGTGTCACCTAAGCTTTGCAAAATATGGCCCAAGCTGGCGCAAGGGCTGGTGCCGGCGTCTTACACCGCAACTTCTGGAGTCTAAATCCTCTAAGGCTTACTGGTTCTTCTAATCCAGATGAAGCTGAAAACTAGATAGATGAGATGAATCATATATTCAAGGTCATGCAATGTGTCGACCAAGAGAAGGTTCGTCTCGCTACGTTCCAACTCAACAAGGATGCACGTACCTGGTGGAAATTTCTTCCTACACCGCCACAAGATGCATCGCACACTTGGGAGGGATTCCTCACACTCTTCCAAGCAAAGTATTTCTCCAAACAAGTAAAGGAGAGGAAGGCAGTGGAGTTTACTTCTTTTCGTCAAGGCATGATGACGGTGGCAGAATATGAATTACAATTCTCTCGCCTAGTACCCTACGCTCAACATTTAGTGGGCACGGATCTCCTCCAAGCTAATCACTTCATGGACGGGCTACGACCCATCTTCATTCAACAACTTGGCTTGTAAAACATTCAGACCTATGCGGAGATGGTCCAGCAAGCCCACCTATGTGAAAGGACCTTGGAGAAGGTCGAGAAACTCAAAGGCATAGTAGAGGAGTCTAGCCGAAAGATGGATCGGCATGAGGAAAAGGAGAAGTTCAGCATCACGGAACCTTACAAATCCCATGATAGTAAGAAGAGATCCCGGAACGGGAGTGGTAGTGGCTACCACAAGAACAAAAAGGCAAGGGAGGAAGATAGGAAAGTCATGGCGACTTGCATATTCTACGAGAAATTTGGCCATGCGGCCGAGAAATGCTGGAAGCGTCTCGGCGCTTGCTTAAGATGTGGAAGTCGGGAGCACCGCATGCTGGATTGCCCCCTCATGAAGGATCAATCTGCCAGCGGTAGATGCAAGCGACAAGCTCGTCTTAACGCTGTTCTAGATGATGATGAAGTGCCCAAGGATGATGGGCTAATGGAAGGTAAAATTCAAATCTATTCCCATCCTGTATTCGTGTTATTTGATACTGGTGCTTCTCATTCCTTTGTATCTACTACTTTTGCAAAAACTTTGTCAGTTTTGTCAGTTCCTCTACCGTCGGACCTAGCTATCACTACACCCTTAGGCCCTGGAACTAAACTTACAACCTACTACCCTAATAGTGAGATAATTGTAGAGGGTCATAATCTTCCTGCAAACCTTGTATGCCTCAACATGGAAGGCTATGATGCTATCCTAGGTGTAGTTTGGCTTGTAGACCACGACGCCTATATAAATTATCGCAATAGGAGAATCTCTTTTCAGAAACCAGGTCTCCCACGATTTTCTTTCCATGGCATTAAGTATAGGAAACATCCTACCATTATTTCATCTCTTTATGCTTGCAAACTCATTTCATAAGGATGTGAAATTTTTCTTGCCTCTGTAATCATTACCGAGTCTAAGAAAATCATCTTAGAAGATATTCCCATTGTGAATGTGTTTCCCGATGTGTTCCCATCGGAATTACCTGGTTTACCACCCGAAAGGGAAGTAAACTTCTCTATTGAACTCGTTCCTAGAGCAGTACCTGTTTCAATAGCTCCCCACAGGATGTCCCCTACTGAACTCAAAGAATTGAAGAAACAGCTTCAGGAGTTATTAGACAAGGGCTTCATTCGACCTAGCACATCCCCTTGGGGTGCGCCAGTGTTATTTGTCAAAAAGAAGGATGGATCTCTCAGGCTGTGTATCGACTATCGGTGACTAAATCAACTCACTATCAAGAACAAATATCCGTTGCCGTGCATCAATGAGCTCTGTGATCAAATTTTGGAAGCTCTGAAATATTTCTCTAAGATAAAGCATCATCTTTATGAACAACATAAATAGAGGGACTAAAAAGAAAAAATAAAAAGAATAAGCAAATGATAATGGTGAGATGATTGGGGGAGGGAGCATGTGATGCTATTCTAGGAAGGTGATCGCCAGAGGGGTTACGTCAAAAAAAAAAAAAGAATGATCGCGCAAAGTACCTTGGAAAGTGGGACGTGGCGTGGGTTGCACTTCCTCCTTCTACCAGCCGGTCGACGAAGGGGGTTCTGATCTTGATTACACGTTAACAAACACAATAAGGCAAGCAAAAAGAGAAATGGATTAGAACCAAAGTGTAGTATCAATGCTCACAATAATGAGAATATGCAAATATGGGCATGGACACACCTTGTGTGTTTTGTCTTTAAACCCCTTTAGTGCAAAGGGTGGGTGTATATGAATGAGTGCAAGTACAAAATGCAAGTGAAAACGAGAGAGTCTCGCATAGGCATGCTAGATAGATGAACATAGATGGGTGTATGGGTGAGATGCAAACTTAAACAAATGAAACAATAGAGAACAATAGGGGGAGAGACGGAGGTTTAGCCTCCAACACTATAATAGCAACAGGAGCGAGAAGAGGGGGAACAGAAGAGAGGAGACCCCCCCCCCTTCTTAACACGCGACAGCAGCAACCGAGAGGAAGGCTCGCGTGAGCTTTCTCTCTACGAGAACACCATAGCAACAGGAAACTTTGTCGATGCTCCTGTGTTCAATTCTTGTTCCAACCTCCTATTAGCCCCCTGTTCGCTAGCTAGAGAGAAACGCCAGGCTCAAAAGAAGGGCTTTTATAGAGGAAGAAATCCCCGATCCACAGGGATTTAAAATAGAGAAACATTCCCACGTTACAGACCTCCCTTTCCTCAAAGAACAAAGCCTCAAATGGAGCAAGAAGCCATGCAGAGAAAGCCTCAGGTGAACAGGGAATGAACAGGAATTGACGACCATCGGTCAGGTCGTCAATTAAATGGGCGACCAGAAAGGAGCTCGCTCATTCCTGAATAAAGATATAGAAACGGACCACTTTTCGTAATAAAAAATAAGAAACGGCGCTAGCAAGAAAAGGCGTTCATTAATGAACGCCCTTTTTAGAAGGCGTCAATTCCTCAAAATAGAAATTTAAGGAAACTCAAAAAATTAGGAATAAGCACCCTCCATCTAGGTCGTCCATTCTTGAAAATGACACCCCTCAACAGAGGCATTGATTAATAAGCGGCCAAAAGAAAAGGCGCTAATTCTAAAAAATTTTAGAAAAATAGGAAAACTTCCTTAATGAGATAGGAATGAGGTCCACTTCAGGGCATTATATTGTGACATGAAATTTACTCAACTTAACATCAATTTTGGTATGTCTACATTACTTTGCAAAGAATTCACTAATGAAATTTACAATTCGAATGAAGCAACAATGTCCATAGCATTCACCTTAACACTATTTTTTGTTAATTAATTAAACATCCTCCTTGTTATCTCATACTCAGCTTCTTAGATGATAGTGATGGGTCTTTACCTTTCCAGCTATATGAAAGCACTTGTAACTCATCATTCAACAACTCTTCAAAGAAATTAGCAGGAAGTGTTTAACGGGTGTGCTAACACAAACTTTCACTATCTAATTATTAATATTGATGTAGAAACAAAATCCAAGGTTTTTGATTTCTCACGCAAGCATTTTATAGTCATCCAACAATGCTCTTGCAATTTTTAAATCTAAAGATTTCACCTGATTTAAGACTAAAAATTTACAGCATGTTATAGTAAACCAAACAAAACCTTATAGACTGGAGAAACTAATTTTCCTTGTAACTTTCTTCCCTTTTCTCCCCTTGTCAACAAAGTCCAGTACACGGCAACTGGTATTATTTTGGCACCAAAAATATGATATTTTACATAACTGAAAGACATCAACTCTGCAATCCAACACTTTGTTCCTTCAAGAAGGACAAAAAATGACACATCCATAAGGAAAAAGAATATATACTATAGCTATACATGTTATATGCCATCTTAGCAAATTTATGATGGTATCATTGGAATGTTTCTCCTAGTAACCAAGCTACTCCCTTATACCAGATCTATTTTCTTTAGTTACCAAATACAAGTTTAACTCCTTAATCAATATAAGTTGCCTTTTGCCTTCCATTTCTGCAAACTTGAGGCTAATTTCAAAGTACGTACCTTTCTTGCATTTCATTCACTCTATTCCCATCAATTCATTCCTCTCTCATAGCACTATAGTTAACTCAACATCTTAGCCATATTGCGATTATCACAGGGATATACACCCAAGGCCGCATTTTACTTCGAACCAAGTCCTTTTTTTTTGCTGTAGACAAATGTTGAACATGTATAAGGACGCCACAACATAATATCCATTTCTTTATTTCCATGCCATTTGAAATGCATGTGCATGATTTTTCCTAGTATTTTATCAGAATCTCTTCATTCTTCCCTTCATTGTGGTAACCATCTGCTTGAGGCTTCATAACCCTAGCTTCCTGCATCTCAAAAAGATACAGATCGATTTTCTATTTTAGAAATTAACAACCTAAGAATCATAGTAAATCCACTGATGTGTCTAAAGGAGCATCTTGTCGTATTCTGCACCATAAGTAATATCATTTTCATCCCCTTGTTACAATGTTTGCACACCACATTGGAGGGGGTGGTGACGATGGAGAATGGCTTGGACGTCTTCTTGTATTCAGCTACACACCTCAGTGGTCAGCCGACCAATCCTAGTCTTCTAGCTACTACACATCAGTAGTCATCCAGCCAGCTCCAGTTCCAATCTCCAGCTCCAGTATTCGGCTACAGACCTCAGCGAGACTGGAACTAGAGTTGGCCGACTGACTGCTGACGTGTAGTAGTTGAAAAGTTGGAATTGGTTGACTGACGCACCTCAGTGGTCAGCCAACTAGTCTCAGTCTTCCGGCTACTACACATCAGCAGTCAGTCAGCCAGCTCCAGTCTTTCGGCCACTGCACATCAGTAGTCAGTCCACCAGCTCTAGTTCCAGCTCCAGTCCTAGTCTTCGGTTACACACCTTAACGGTCAGCTGACTAATCCCAGCCTTTGAGTACAACACCATAGCAGTCAGCCAGCTAGCTCCAGCTCTAACTCCAACTCCAGTTCCAATTCCCAGGCTACAACACCCTTAGCGGTCAGCTGGACAGCTCCAATTCTGTTCTCTGGCTACAACATTGTAGTAGTTAGCCGGCCAGCTCCAGTCCCTGCTCCAATCCCAGTCTCCAGCTACAACTCCCCCAGTGGTCAGTTGGATAGCTCCAGCTCTAGCTCCACTTCTAGTTCCAATCCCCGTGCTACAACACCCCAGCGGTCAGTCAGTCAGCTTCAGATCCCTTGGCTACTACATCTTAATAGTCAGACAACCAGTTCCAATTTTTTGGTTACATACCTCAACAATCGGCCGACATTGACTATATTTCCAGCTAACAGCATCTCAGTGACTAGTTGGCCAGCAACCAATCTTTGCCTAACATACCCCAGGATCAACCAGCAACTCCAGCAACATAGGTCAACACACCCTCACGGGTTGGCCTCCAGCCTCCAGCAACATAGGCCAACACACCCTCATGGGTTGGCCTCCAGCTTCCAACAACATAGGCCAAAACAACCTCATGGGTTGGCCTCCAGCCTTCAGTCTCCAGTAACGTAAGCCAAAACAACCTCACGATTCAACCTCTAGGCTCTAGTTTCCAGTTCCCAGTCACATAGGCTAATGCACCCTTACGAGCTGGCCTCCAGCTTCTAATTTCCAGTCCCCTTGATCAACACACCCTTACAAGTTATCCTCCAGCTTCCAGTCTCCAGCCATTTAGGTCAACACGGCTCATTCAGGCAGCCCTCCAGTACCTAGCTTCTAATATCCAACTTCCAGTACCCAATTCTAGTATCCAGCTTCCAGTATCCAATTCCAATATCCAGCTTCAAGTATCTAGTTTCTAGTACCCATTTCTAGTACCCAACCTCCAACATCCAGTTCCTGTACCCAGTTTTCAGTATCCAAGTCTAGTACCCTACTTCCAACATCCAGTTCCAGTGTTCAGTTCTAGTATCCACATTTTAACATCCCATTCCTATATCTAGCATCCAGTATCTAGCCTCCAAGAGCCAGTTCCAATGTCCAATCCCTAGCATCCAGCTCCAGCTCTAGTTCCAGTACTCATTCCCCAAGATCCAGTTCTAATGCCTAGTCACTAGTATCTAGCTCCAGCTTTAATATCCAGTTCTAGTGTCCAGTCTTCACTATTAAGCTCTAGTTCCATACTTCAATAGCCAGTTCCATTATCCAATTCCTAGTATCCAACTCCAGCTCCAACCCCCAGTATCTAGTCACAGTATCCTATTCCAATTCCAGTCTCCAATCCCCAGCTCCAGTGTTCAGTTTCCAATATCCAGTCCCTAATCTCTAGCTTCCAGCTTCTAGTAACAGGCTAGAATGCCTCACCCAAGCAAGCCTCTAGCACTCAGCTCTCAGTCTCTAGTCCTAGTACCTAGCCTCCAATCTTTAGTCCCCAGTCCGAGTATCCAGTATCTAATCCCAGTCTCCAGTCTCGGTATCCAATTCCAACCTCCAGTTCCCAGCATCTGATATCCAATTTCCCATCTCCAACTCCAGTTTCCAGCAATAAGCTAGCACATATCATAATGGTAGGCCTCCAGTCCCAGCTTCCAATGTCTAAATCTCAGCTTCTAGTCCCAGCATTCAATTTACAGTCTCCACTTTCTAGTCTCCAATCCCAATATCTAAGTCCCAGTCCTTAGTCTCCAACTCTAGTATCTAGTTCCTGGTTCCCAGCCTCTAGTCCTAGTACCCAGTAGCCATATTCTAGTCTCTAGTCCTGGTATCCAGTCTTGATATCTAGTTCCCAGTTTTCAATTTCCAATCCTAGTACCCAGTCTCCCATCCCAACATCCAGTTTCCAATCCTCAGTTCCAGTTTCCAGTAATAGGCCAGTACACCTCATGTAGGTAGGCCTCCGGTTCTAGCTTCTAGTATTCAAATCCTAGTGTCCAGTCCCAGTATCCAGTTTCCAAAACCCCATTTCCAGTTCCAATACCTGGTCTCCAGTCCCATATATGGTATCCATATCCCAGTCTCTAGTCCCAGTATCTAGTGTCCAAATCCCAATCTCCATATCCAATATCCACTTTTCAGCCTCCAGCTCCTAATTTCCAACCCTAGTACCCAGTCTCCAGTCCCAGTATCTAGCATCCAAATCCCAGTCTTTAGCTCCAACATCAAATTTCTAGCATCTAGTTCTCAGTTTCCAATCCTAGTACCCAGTCTCCAGTCCCAATATTCAGTACCTAAGTCCTAGTCTCCAATCCCAGTATTCAATTTTCAGCTTCCAGTTTCCAGTCTCTAACTTCGAGCTTCAAACAATACGGTCCTCATCTAGCTGCCCCAAAACTCAGAGTTACAGGACAGTAGCTCGGTGAAAGCTCTCCTCTTTTCAAAAGAGGAAATGGCGGCTATCCTTGAATTGGTCAAAGGTAGAGGGGAAAGGAGGGTGGCGCCCTAGGGCTTCCACCTTCTTGGTTCTCGGAGTATTTTGCCCCTACCCTTCTAGCAATTATCGTGATTGTCGTGTGTTAGGTCCCTTGCGTGTAGCCGCATCTAGATGGGGGGTTGAATAGATCCTATCAAAAACCTTTGGTAGATTAAAAACTAAACCACTTCACATTTAATCTTCAGCCAGATATGCAAGAGATGTTCTATTCAGGATGGACAGCAGTTTCAACAGAAATAGTTCAAGGGAGTGGAACAAAACATCATACACAAGAAGCCAATAAATTGCTGAAGGAAGAGGCTAAGGTCGACGCAATAGTGTAGTGAGGTCGACGCAGCCTCACTATGAGTTTGGCTGTTGGATGGATTTGATGCTCATCAAACCCCTGGTGTCTATGTGTGAGCATACTATTAGAGTGCGCGATGGAAAAGACAATTGAAATTGTATACGATAAAGCTAGTACATGAATTTGTGAATGAGGATAGAAAACAAGGAGCAATCACACAAGTCACAACCCATAACACAGAGATTTTGAAGGTGGTTTAGTCTGTAAACCCGCAGACCTATGTCCATCCCTCACCAAACCCAGTGTGGCTTTGCCACACTCTACAAACACAGCACCACAAAGGGACGATGCTCCACATACACACACAAACAAGAGGAGGAACCTCCCCACGAGGATGAAGTCCTCAACACACACAGGGATGAACCCCACACGCACATAGACACAAACAAAGAAAACACACTACAAATGTAGTAAAAACTCAAGGACAGACCCCCAAGCACACACACGACTGAGCATAGCCAAAGACCCACTTCCAGTCTCTAAACAAAGCACTGGGCACACTATTGTAAGCATAGCAAGACACGCGCTTTATAGATGCGAGGTCATAATGAAGAATAAGAAACAAAAACAAGAGAAATAGACTGTGGCTTCAGAACGAGGTCTGGAAGCTCTATCAGCAGATCTGAACACTAGTATGATATGTACTCTTCCTTCTCAGATACTGACTGGCTGTAACGAGGACTGCTTTCATTTCTCTCCTTTCTCTCTTCCTTTTCTTCCTCTCTTTACAACACTGGTCTAGGTTGAACCAGGGCAGGGCTACTAATGCTATATGGCTGCTCACTCGTCTTCTCTTCTCCCTTTTTCTGCCTCACAGATTTTTCTCTAAATGCTCAGGCACACTCTACTCTCTTCTTCTTCTAGATGGCAGCTACACCAATAGTAGCAGCCGCAGCATAGGAAGCTTCATGTATATATAGAGAGCTGAGCAAGAAATTTTCCCTCTAGGTTCCTGCGACCTGATTGGCTGGAATACAAAAAATACTTCTTTGAAGCATGCCTCTTATCTGATTGGCCTAGTGACTATGAGAGAGTTTGTTTCTCTAGGCTTGTATTTCTCCCAAAGGAACTTCTTCCCTGGCACCCTTTGATTGGCCCAGCATATATGATGGCAGGGAGAAAAAGGTTATCTCCAGACTGCAAGCTGATTGATTCAACTTAAACTAATGTCCTTTGACCACTAACCTTTCACCTTGACTTGTCCATCAAAAGTAGAAATGCAGAGTCAATGCATTTTTTTCTTTTCCCTCCAAGATCTATATTTTGACTGGTCAGCAAGTAGCAGAGTAGGGGCACAGGTTCCTCAGATCTGATCTTCTGCCAGGTCCTGTGCCAGACTGCACCTTGATTGCCTGAGGCCAAAAAGTATAGTACCAAGAAAGCTGACCCTTCCTAATCTGGTATCTGCCAAAAAGGTTCTCCCAAAAAGTTGTGCTGCGGCCTCATGATGAAGAGGAGAGTTCATTGTCCTAGGAACCTTTTTCAGACCTCAAAAGGTATATTTTTGGAGGTTTACATCAAAAATTTTTATTCTTTGGATGATATGGCGTGTTTAGACATGAATAGGCTGAAAAGTGTCTGGAAAGCAGCCTGCGTTGACCTGCTGTTGGGGTGATGTCGACACCTCTATTTATGGTGCATTTATAATGGCTTCTAGGAAGCACCCTACATCGACATGCTGTTAAGGTGAGGTCAATGCATCTGTTGACAGATGCGTTGAAGACGTCTTCTGTGAAGCAGCATGAGGTCGACCTCCTGTTGACAGAAGTTAGGATGAGGTCGACGTAGCGTGGCTCGACAGAATACAAGTAGCAAAGGGTCGACACCTTCAATTTCCACGCTGGAGATGAGGTCATGAGGTCGATGCATTGAATCTCTGAGGTCGGCCTGTCCTTTAAACTTTGTTAAACTTCTTCACACTCTCCCTTCTGTGTGCAATGACGTCGACATAGCTTCATTCTAAGGTCGTTGCAGCCTTGTTCTTGCCATGACCTTGCAATTTTTAGCTGATTCTGCTACATTTGCTTGAGGTTCTAGGCATTTCTTAACATCTTCAATTGAACAAATTGCTGATCCTTGGCATCCTGAACTCATCTTGAGATGTATCTTGCCCTACTGGTTTGTTATTTTCCATAGCCCTGCTGAAATTGCTGCTAGCTACTTCTTCTGGCTTTCCAGGAGTTTGTTTACTCAAGTCACAGGGGATGAAGACTCATTTGGAATGTTATGAAAGTTGATTAAAAGACCTCTTTCACTACATCTTGGGGAACTTACTGTTATGTGGTCATGCTGTTTGGACTTAAGAACGTCGGAGCCACTTACCAAAGGGCCATGATGGCTATTTTTCATGATATGATCCACATTTATATTGAGGTGTATGTTGATGACCTGGTAGTAAAATCAAAGATGAGGATCGAGCATCCCGGGGTTCTAGCTTAGGTCTCGCAGAGAGCGTGAGAATATCAGTTGAAAATGAACCCCAAGAAATGTGTATTTGGTGTGTCATCAAGGAAGCTGTTAGGATTCATTGTCAGCAAGAGGGGTATCGAGATTGATCCTAATAAGGCGCAAGCAATAAGAGACATGCCTCCTCCCAGAAATTTAAAAGAAGTTCGAGGATTGATCGGGAGGTTACAGTTTATACATCAATTTATCTCTCAGCACTCACAAAGGTGTAGGCCGTTCTACGAGCTTACTAAGCAGGGAGTTAAGTTTAATTGGGATGACAAGTGTCAGGTGACTTTTGACGGACTGAAGGACTATCTATCTATTCCTCCTGTCTTGAGGTCGCCATTTCTAGGCAAACCACTCATTCTTTATATTTCTGTCCTGGATGACTCAGTAGGTGTTGTCCTCGCACAGATAGATGAAGAAGGTAAGGAGAGGGTAGCCTACTACTTGTCAAAACTCCTCAACCCTTGTGAGTAGAAATATACAGCTATAGAGAAGACCTACACAGCTTTCGTCTGGGTAGTTTAGAAATTAAAATACTATTTCTTAGCTCACGAAGTTCATCTTATTGCTCGCATGAATCCTATCAAATTTTTTCTTGAAAAATCTATCCTTACTGATCGACTGGCACGATGGCAAAGCTTTCTCTCTCAGGTTGACATCATCTACATTCAGTAAAAAGTGATTAAAGGCTATGCCATTGTAGCACATCTCGCTCATCACCCTCTTCCTCGATTCGACCTTGTTCGCTCAGAGCTTCCAGATGTGGAACTAATGTCCATTAATCAACCTTCAGATCCGATGTGGAGATTATATTTTGATGGAGCTTTGAATTCTCATGGTAGAGGGATCGGCATAGTTCTTTTAACACCTGAGGGTATCACCATTCCACTTGTCTCTCAACTTGCCTTCCCTGTTACGAATAATATAGCTGAGTATGAGGCTCTTCTGGCTGGACTTGAGGCCGCTCATCATTTTGGTGTCACTCAGTTGTGAATCGTCGGTGATAGTCAGCTTATTCTTTGCCAATTGCTCACCAAATGTCGTACACTCGATCCTAAGCTCAAACCATACCAAGAACTTGCTTCAGCTTATGCCAAGCTCTTTACTAAGCTGATCTTTGTCCATGTTCCTCGCAGTCAGAACATCTTAGCTGACGCTCTTGCTTCACTTGCTTCCTCCTTGATTTTTCTCCCCGAGTGAGACTTCCATTCTATTATAGTTCAGAAGCATCTCATTATTACTGTCAAGGATCCTGCATTCCTTGGTGTTAAGGAGGAGGTGCTCAAGAAGGTTAAGGATGGTGAAATCCTTGAGAACAAGGAAGTCATGCTATTAGATTAGAAGAAGAGATAGACAATGAGGAAAAACCATGGTATTATGAGATTGCCAAATATTGCCAAGATCAGTCGTATCCTAAAGAGACCACCCCCAAAGAAAAGAAGGCAATCAGGAGAGTCGCCCAAAGATGCACTCTGGTTGGAGGGGTGCTCTATAGAAGAGGTCTCACTGGTGTACTTCTCAGGTGCCTTGATGATGATGAATCATGGAAGGTCATAGAAGAGGCACATTCTAGAGTTTGTAGTGGCCATGTCAATAACCAGATGTTAGCTAAGAAAATCCTTAGGCTAGGCTTCTATTGGCCCACCCTAGAAGAGGACTGCTTGATCTATATTCGAAGGTGTGTTATGTGCCAACTGCACGCCGACAAAATCTATTCTCCTGCTTCTTCCCTTCATCCTATGTCCTCCCCATGGCCTTTTTCCATGTGGGCTTTCGATATCATCGGACCTCTTGGTGACCCAAACCTCCTCACAAAATCAAAATCATTTATACTCATAGCCATAGAGTATTTCACCAAGTGGGCGGAAGCGAAAACTTATGCAGAAATTAAAGCGTCAACAGTATGCAAATTCATAATAAAGAACATCATCACCAGATTTGGCATACAGAGTACCATCATCATTGACAATGGCCCACAATTCATCTCTCAAGAGCTTCAGGACCTCTACAATAGGTATAAAATTACACTACATCATTCGTCTCGTTACTATCCACAAGGTAATGGGCAAGCGGAGGCTACAAATAAAACTCTAATTAAAATCATGAAGAAAACATGTGAAGCTAACAAATTTGCGGACTGGCCAGAGAAGTTGGTTGAAGCGCTATGGGCCTACCGTACTTCCATTCGTACACCTACTGGGGAAACCCCATTCGCCCTTACTTTTGGTATGGAGGCGGCGGTTCCCTATGTGTAATGCCCCAGATTTTTTTCTGGATATTTATCAGATATTTACGTGTATCTTTTTCTGATGAGCCTTCGAAACTCTGTGCACAGTGAACTGTTACGTTCTCTGATTTTGGGATGGTACCAGTGCATTGTGCTCTTCTCGAAGAGCGCAGAGGTAAAGTTTTCATATTTTTTAAATTTTTAGAATTTTTGAGTTTTTCTATAAATACCCCCCACCCTCTCTCTTTCTCTCATTCTCACTCTCTCTCTTCGCACGTGAGGGATATGGCAGAACAAGCGGGCTTCTCATTTGAAGCTGGGGCAATCAAGGACATCAAAAGGGCATTCACCAAAATAAGTAAGAGGTGGTGTGCTACGATCTTGCAGAAGGAGAAAGTGCAGCATAGAAGAGAGAGGAGGCAGGTGAGGAGGAGGAGGAGGGATGTAACACTTTGTCTTTACGAGGATCGTCTCATGAAACGTGACGAGACTAGGGAGGAGAGAGAAGCAGAGGGCAATGAAAGAGCTGATCAAGAGATGTATGATCGACATTCTCTATATCCAAGAGACCAAGTGTGAAGGGGATGGTAGTCTCTCTTGAGAGAGTCAGGAGGGGCTAGACTTTCCAAGGGTGTTGTGTCCCCGGCAATTGACAGGTCTAGGGATATTATGATCCTTTAGAATTTTGAAGTCAATGAGGTGATGGTGGACAGACATGTGAGCAAATGGGCCATCTCACTTCACTTCACTAATGTGAGGGATGACTTCTCTTGGAACTTCACATGTTCGTACGGTCCACAAAGTAGGAAGGAGAAGTGACTCTCGTGGGATGAGTTGGTTGACCTTCACCTATCCTCAGATAGGCCTTGGTGTGTGGGTGGAGACTTTAATGCGGTGACGGCGCCTTGAGAGTATGGATGGTAGTTTCGGCCGAAACCGAAACATTTTGACCGAAACGCATCGATTTCGGACAGGAATGATCTCAAACCTACCGGCCAAAACCAGACAAACCGGACGCCCTACAATTGGCGGATAAATAATATTTTAATTAGTTTCGGGCTGAAACCAAAATCGAAATAGTTTCGATTTCGGACCCAGTCGAAACTGACACCGAAATCGAAACCGCATTCTTTGTTTGGGAGAGGTCGGGGGAGAGTGGTTATGTAGGGGACATGGAGGTCTTCTCAACTTTCATTGAGGCGGCGGCGTTGGTGGACATAGGGATGTCACATGGTCACTTCACTTGATCCAACATGCGAGCAAATGTCACTTGCTCGAGGTTGGATACGTTCTTGGTGTCAGTTGACTAGGAGGATCACTATCCTCATGTGTAGGTACTTCTATTGGCTAGAGTTGTGTCAGATCATAAACTCATCTTTTTGAAGACCAGTCGGTAGCATGACAGGAGATTCACTTTCAAATTTGAGAGGTTCTAGTTCAGGGAAGCCGAGTTCATGAACACTATCAGGAGAACTTGGCACGCACAGGTTGCAAGTGGATCAACTATGGCTACTTTCGTGCTAAGGTTGAGGCACACTACTCAGATTCTCAAAATCTGGGGGCTGACAAAACCCTCCCTGAAAGGGCAGCCAAGGACAGAATTTTGCAGTAAATTGAGGGACTGGATAGTTTGGAGGAGACAAGACTTCTGGATGTAGAGGATAAGAACCTCAAGGACTCTTTGAGGTGTCAATTTGATGAGATCCTCTCTAGGGGGAAAATCTATTGGAGGCAGAGATCTAGAGACAAATGGATTAAAGAGGGAGATAAGAACACATCCTACTTCCAGCGCATTGCTTCAGGAAGAAGCAGAGTTTACACCATTACCTGTATTAGGGTGGGTGAGCTCTCTATTTCTTCAGATGAACAAATCAGGGGACTGGCGAGGGACTACTTCTCCAAGTTACTCTCTGAGGAGGACCACTTCAGACTGAGGATAGCACAAGATCTACTCTCCCGCCTTTCTCGAGAGGAGAGGGAGGAGATCAGTCAAGTTTTTCAGAGGAGGAGGTTTGTCAGTCAGTATTCTCCCTTAAGGGACAGAGCACCAGGACTGGATGTGTTTCCATTAGCCTTCTTCCAACAACGTTGAGATGTCATCAGCTTCCGACCTTGTGGCAGCAGTTAGAGAGTTCCAGGAGGGGAGGGCCCATTTGAGAGGTATCAACAAAACCTTCCTTGTCCTCATCCCTAAGAAGCAAAGAGCCCAAAAGTTCAAGGATTTCAAGCCTTTTAATTTATTGAATGATACATATAAGATCATCACTAAACTACTGGCGGGGAGATTAGATAGAGTTATGGACAAGGTGGCCAGCTGCCACCAGGGAGCATTCATTAGAAGGAAACACATCTAGGATCACTTTTTGGTGACCCATGAGTGTCTCTTTGCCATGAAGACTCAGAGGAGAAGTGGTCTCATCTTGAAACTGGATTTTGATAAGACTTATAACAGAGTCAAACTGGCTTTGCTTATTTGATCTGTTGGAGAGGATGGGCTTTGGGGAGAATGGATCGGCTAGATCAGAGCTTGTATTTCATCTACCACTTTTGTTGTTCTTGTCAATAGGAAGCCGACTTCATTCTTCTTCAACGACAGAGGGCTCCAACAGGGGGATCCGATATCTCCCCTTCTCTTTGTACTTGTAGCTCAAGTCTTGAGCAAGATGTGACAGAGAGCTAAGGCTACAGATTTGATCAGGGGATTTCAAGTTGGGAGAGGAGATACTTCTGTTACTCACTTGCAGTATGAAGACGACACTTTTTTGTTCCTGGCAGAAGGTGAGCAACAATTATATGTGGCTAGACTTCTTCTAAAACTATTGGAGGAGACCACTGACTTGAAGGTTAACTTCAACAAGAGCTTGCTTGTTAGGGTTAACATGGAGGACTTACCTCTCCAGAGGGTGGGTGCACATTTTGGGTTGTCAGATTTGCGCCTTCCCTAAAAGCATCATACTTAGCATATTTTTCATGAAAACTTATTTTCTCCCATGTGGCTTCCTATTCTGAGCATTTGTTCCATTGAACCTTGACCATGGGAATTGTCTTACTCCTTAGTGTATGAACCTAGTGATCAAGGATCTTCAATGGTCTTTGTTCGTAAGTGAGATTATTTTGTATCACCAGGTTGCCATGATCTATGACATGTCATATATCATGAATATACTTCTTGAACATTGATATGTGGAACACATTGTGAATCTCGGACAGTTGAGGAGGCAGGGCGATGCGGTAGGCAACCTTGCCAACTCTTTCTAGTACCTCGAAGGGACCGACATACTTTGGTGTAAGTTTTCCCTTAACACCAAATCTCCTAATATCTCGTCCAGGGGATACCTTAAGAAAGACGTGATCTCCAACTTAGAATTTGAGATCTCTCCTAGTATTGGCATAAGTCTTTTGCCTAGACTGAGCCGTCTTGAGTCTCTCTCTTATGATTTGAATCTTCTCGGTGGTATCCCTTTCCATGTCTGGGCCTAATAGTTACTTTTCGCCAACTTCGTCCCAACATAAGGGAGATCGAAAACTCCTTCCGTATAAGGCTTCGAAAGGTGCCGTTTGAATACTCGCCTGGTAGCTGCTGTTATATGCAAACTCGACCAGGGGTACATGATCATGCCAGCTTCCTCCAAAATCGATAATACAAGCTCATAGCATATGCTCTACAACTTGATTTATTCTCTCAGTCTGACCATCTGTTTGAGGATAAAAAGCTGAACTAAAGTTGAGTCTCGTCCCCAAAGAATGTTGTAGACCCTTCTAGAATTGAGAAGTGAAGTGCGGGTCTCGGTCAGACATGATCGAAACAGGAACTCCATGCAGTCTGACGACTTCTCTGATGTACAAGACAGCTAGCACATCAGCTGACCATCAGCTCTTTATTGGAAAGAAGTGAGCTGACTTGGTCAATCGGTCTGTGATGACCCAGATTCCATCATGTCCTCCTCTAGATTTAGCCAGACCCATAATGAAGTCCATGTCGATATCCTCCCACTTTCACTTGAGAATATCTAGAGGATGTAGCTTACCGACTGACTTTTGGTTTTTCGCCTTGACTTGTTGGCAGGTGAGATAGTGATATACAAAGTCTGCTACCTCCCTTTTCATGTTGGGCCACCAAAAGGTTCGTTTCAAATCTTGGTACATTTTGGTAGACTTGGGATGAATTGTGTACCTTGATCTGTGGGCTTCTTCTAAAATTTTCTTCTTCAATTTCGGGCAATGCGGTACACAGGTCCTTTCCCTGAATAATAATCTTCCATCTGATGCTACCTTGAAGTCTGGTCGTTCTTCTAGCTTATCCTTGATCTCTACTAACATCGGGTCACTGTCTTGAAGTCCTTGAATTTTGGTGAGTAGATTCAGTTGTATCCTCATGTGTGATGGAGTAATACACCCTTTTTCCTACTCCGCGCTTATATCAAGTTGAGAAAATTGCTCCAACAACTTCCACTCTTGGATCATACAGTTGACTAATAAGGCTCTCGACTTTCGACTGAGGGCATCAGCTATAGGATTACCCTTGCCAGGATAGTACTGCATTGTAAAGTCAAAGTCCTTGAGATACTCTAGCCAATGTCTTTGTCTCATGTTTAATTCCTTCTGAGAGAAGAGATACTTGAGACTCTTGTGATCAGAGTACATGGTGAACTGTTCTCCATACAGATAGTGTCTCCAGATCTTCAAAGTAAATACCACCGCAGCCAACTCTAAGTCGTGCACTAGGTAGTTCTCTTCATGCTTCTTTAACTGTCGGGATGAGTAAGCAATAACTTTCCATTGTTGCATTAACACACATCAGAAGCCAATGCCAGACGCATCGGTATATACCTCGAATTTCTCCCCTTCCATTGGTAATGCCAATACCAGGGCGGTTGTTAGATGATCCTTCAAGGCTTGAAAGCACTTCTCACATTCTTCATCCCATTTATTAGGAATCTCCTTACGGGGCAGCCTAGTAAGAGGAATGGCGATCTTGGAGAAGTCCTTGATGAATCACCTGTAATAGTAGGCTAGACCTAAGAAACTTCGAATCTCGGGTTCATTGACTAGTCTTTCCTAGTTCTTCACAGCCTCGACTTTCGACGAGTGAACAGAAGTCCCATCCTTCGAGATCATATGTCCTAGAAAAGACACTTCCTCAAGCCAGATATTGCACTTGCTAAGTTTAGCATAGAGTTGATTATTCCTTAATATCTGTAATGTAATCATTACGTGTTCTTCATGCTCTTCCTTGGTCTTCGAATAAATCAATATGTCACCAATGAAGACTACTATAAATTGATCTAGATGAGACCTGAATATGCTATTCATGAACTGCATAAAAGCTACAGGGGTATTTTGTTAGTCCAAAAGACATAACAACAGATTCGTAATGTCCATACCCACTTTGGAATGTGGTTTTATGAATGTCCTCATCTTTGATTCTCAGTTGGTGATATCCTGACTTGACATCAATCCTTGAGAAATACTTTGTTCTCGATATTTGATCAAATAACTCATCGATCCTCGGTACTAGATACTTGTTTTTGATAATGAGGTGATTCAACTGCCGATAGTCGATGCATAGCCTCATCGATCCATCCTTCTTTTTTACAAATAGTACGGGTGCTCCCCACGGGGAACTGTTTGGTCTGATGAATCCTTTCTTGAAAGTTTCATCAATTGCTCCTTTAACTCCTTGAGCTCGGCAGGGGCCTTCACGTTGCTGTCGGCGATGAGAGCGGTCACGGCCGCACCCCTTCCACTAGAGGGTTACTGCTGAGGTCAGGAGACCTTGACGGAGGCCACGACGAGCGCCTCCGGGCGGACCACGCGGCCGCCGTAGACGTGCAGACCCTTGACCGCGTCACCGAAGCGCCGCTCCGGGCGGTAGGCCGTGGTGTTGAGGATCTGGTCGGCGAACGTGGTGGCGATCGTCGAACCCGCGTAGGCCAGCTGGCCACCACCCGACAGCTCGGTGTCGGTCTGGGTGCCGGCCGAGGCGCCCGCGGTGTCCATCGTGGCCACGGAGCCGTCGGCGTTCACCTCGGCGATCTTGCTGCCCTCGGTGATCCGGGTGCCGGCGACCGTGAGGCCGACGTCGCCCTGGTTGAACGTGCCCGCCGCGGCGGTCAGGGTCGCCGCCGTGGTGGCCACGGTGACGGTCGCCGAGATCTCGCGGTTGGCCTGGGCGGCGTTGTTGCTCTTGAGGATGCGGAAGCCGCCCGCCATGCCCACGACGCCGTTGTGCAGCGCGCCGTTGCCGGACTTGTCCGCCTCGATGAAGCGGGAGTCCAGCTGCAGCTTGCCGTAGGCCGCCGGGCTGATGATGAGCCAGCGCAGCTCCTCGGGCACGTTGGCCTCGTCGAGGGCGACACCGGCCGGGACCACGAGCTTGTCGTAGACGTTGGTCGAGGTCGTGCCGTCGATGACGCCGAGCGCGTTGCCCGCCGCGATGGCCTGCTTGCGGGCGATGAACTGGTCGACCTTGTCGCGCAGGCCGAAGGCGGCGCGGCGGCCGGCCTCGTTCATCAGGGCGCCGTCGTTGCGGACCTGCCGGGCGTCGACGTCGTCCACGTAGAAGTGGAACGACTTGGCCTGGTCGATGGTCAGCGTCTGCTGGTTGGTGGTGAGCAC
The DNA here is from genome assembly GCA_024336825.1 of Amorphophallus titanum. NCBI lineage: Eukaryota > Viridiplantae > Streptophyta > Magnoliopsida > Alismatales > Araceae > Amorphophallus > Amorphophallus titanum. The sequence continues at coordinate 29,705,544 of JANBPO010009603.1, forward strand.
CTCGGGCGCCGACAGGTCGGTGTTCGGGGTGTAGTCGCCGATGGTGACGTCGTCCACGTCGGTGATGTGCACCGTGTCGCCGAAGTCGCTGATGTCGCCCTCGTAGTTCCGGTTCGCGGTGGAACCGAAGACGAGGGACTTGTCCAGGATGGACAGGAGGCCGGCGTTCCAGACCTCCGGCTTGAAGTTGTCGACAGCCATCGCTGGCTACCTCACTTTCGCTTGGGGGAAGGGGTCACTTGATGCCGAGGTAGTCGTTGAGTCGGCCGGCCTTCTTGGCGGCCTCGATCTCGTCGTACTTCTTCTCGGCGTACAGCTTCTTCACGTCCGACTCGGAGAGCTGGTCGCCCTTGGTGACGACGTCTCCACCGCGGTCACCCCCGCCGAAGTCCGGCTTGGGCTGCGCGTCCACGGCGGCCTTGAGGCGCGCGGCGAGCTTCTCGGCTCGCTCGGCGATCTCCTCGGCGGTGCCGGTGCCCAGCAGGTCGAGGTCGTCCTTGCTGAGACCGTGGTCGATCGCGGCCTGCAGTCGCGCCCGCTCGGCCTCGGCCTTGGCGGCCCGCTCGGCCTCGGCGGCCGCCTTGCTGGTGGCCTTCTCGATCTCGGTCTTCTGGGACTCCTCGAGCTCGTCGAGCTTGGCGGCGCGCTCCTTGAGCGTGTCGTAGTCGGCGAACTTGGCGCGCTCGCGGTCGAGGCGCTCCTTGACGATGCGGTCCACGTCGGCCTGAGTGAGGCTGGTCGACTTCTGCTCCTGGCCGGCGGCAGGCGTCGGCTCGGTGCCCTCGGGGGCCTTGTCGTCGTTGCTGGGGGTGGTGTTGTCAGACATGATGCTCCGTACCTCGTCAGGTGTTGCACCGACCTTGAGCGCGGTCGTGGCGCTTTCCCCCGTCAGCCGGGGTGGGATCAGGAGACAGCCGCGGGGCCGTCGAAGTGCTGGCCGCGGATCGTCAGGACCGGGCCGAGCTCGCCGTGCTCCTGGACGAGGAGCAGCTTGGTGAAGTCCTTGTGCTCGTCGTCGAGCCCGACGTCGCGGCCGCTGCGGTCGGTGCCGCCGAGGTCGGCCTCGATGCGGTCGTGCGCGGCCTCGAGCAGCGCGGAGCCGTCGAAGTCGTCGGGCGCGACGTCGGTGCCGCAGTCACAGCCCGGGTGGATCGGCAGCAGGTCGTCGGTCGAGTAGGTCTGGGTGCTGGCGATCGTGCACAGCCCGCAGTTCTTGGAGCCGGTCAGCGTGCGGACGTACCGCTGCACGCCGGCCGAGCGGTACACCGTGCGGGAGGTGTGGGTCTTGGCCAGCTGCATGTCGGCCAGGGCGATGTCGGTCAGCCTGGCCGCGCCGGCCGCGACGGCGTCGGAGTAGTCCTTGCCCTCCGACAGCTTGGTGCGGACGGTCACGAACGGCCGGGCGTAGACCTCGTCGGCGGGCACGCCGCGCAGCGCGTCGGTGTCGATCGGGCCGAGCGGCCGGATGCCGAGCTTGCGGGAGAGGTAGGCGTCGGTCAGCGCGGAGACCTGCCGGCGGCCGGCGAGCACCACCGGCACCACCTGGGCCACGAACCGCTCGAGGTCGGCGTCCCGGTACTGCCCGGCACCGAAGCGGCCGAGGGCGAACGCCTCCACCCGGGCCCGGATGGCCTTGATCTGGGCGACGTACGCCCGATCAGCCGGGCTGCTCGCCACTGGTCTGCGGTGCGGCGGCCGGCGGCGGGGTCACGGGCGCGGAGAGGGCGGCGTGCAGCGCGTCGGCCGCGCGCTCGCTCTCGAGCTCGTCGATGACCTCGTCGCTGTAGCCCCAGATGTCGCGCATGCGCGTGCGCCACGGCAGGTCGGTGGCCTTGGTCGCGGCGTCGGCGCGCTCGCCGAGCGAACGGCGCTCCACCGGCAGCCAGGCGGTCTCCACGCCCTCGACGATGTCGGCCTCGCCGCGCTCGATGGCCAGGGCGGCGCCCAGCGCGCGGTTGACGGCGTCGTCGGCGCGGTTGAGCCGGTCGCCGGCCTTGAAGATCAGGCCCTCCTTGGCCGACGTCGCGCCCTCGGCCGACTGGTTGGCGCCATCGGGCAGCAGCATCGACATCGGGGTGCGCGTGACCGCGGCCAGGTCTCGGATGTCGTCCTTGGCCGCCATCAGCAGCTGCTGGATGTCGGTCGGCTGGGACTCCCAGAGCTCGACGCCCTCCGGGAGCTGCCACAGCGAGCCGGGGCCCGGCGCGAACAGCTCGTCATAGTCGATCTCGTTGCCGTCGTCGTCCTCGGCCGGCAGATCGCCCTGAGTGGCGCGCTGGCGGTACGCCTGAGCGGCGATGATGACCAGACGCTGCAGGATCACCCAATTGATCCGGTCGAGGATGTCGGTGTGGGTCTCGAACTCGCCGAGCCCGCCGCGGTTGAGCAGCGGGAAGATCGGCACGAAGTTGAGCTTGGTCGGCGTGATCGGCCCGGCGGCCTGCCAGCCGTCCTGGGCCCTGGTCGGGATGACCTTGTCGGTGAACTCGTCCCGCACGTCGCGCTTGAACAGCTGCACCGCGCCGGGGACGTGCACGAACGCGGCGTCGAACTTCTCGACCGGGTCGCGGTAGAGCTTGATGCCCGCGCGCACTAGGTCGGGCCGGGTCGGGCTCTGCTCGGTGATGACCTGCTCGGGGCGCTCGTAGGTGATGAGCGCGCGCTTGGGGCCGTCCTCGGAGACCATCAGGTAGCCGGCCGACAGGCCGATCATGTCCCGGACGGCGTCCGCGATTGCGAGGGGCACACGGTTGCGCTTGACGATCTCGCGCAGCGCGGCGTCGTCGGCCTCGCCCGGCAGGTCGAACCCGGCCGGGATGAGCCGCTCGGTGACAGCCTCGACCACGAGCTCGGCGAAGTTGGTGCGGGCCTTGCGCTGGAAGTCCTTGTAGGCGTCCCGGCAGTTCTCGGCACCCTCGGGCAGCGGGGCGTTGCCCTCCATGTAGCCGCGGAGCGTGCGGAGCCGCTCGGCGCGGTCGTCGATGGCCCGGGTGAGCCGCGCGAGCCACTGGTCAGGCGTCATGCCCTGGGCCTCCTCGGGGTGCGCGGGTCATCGGATGCGCCGGGGTGCCGACGGCTTGGGCTTGGAGAACGAGAGCCCGTAGTGCACGAGCGTGATGGCGCGGAGAGCGGCGGTCTCGGGGAGCTGGTCCTCGAGCTCCCACTCCCACAGGCCCGCCGCGCCGGCCGCTCCGGGTGCGGGCTTCTTCACGACCACGGCAAGGGCCGCGCGGACGGCCGGCTGGTCACAGTGGGCGATGCGCTTCTCCTCGACCGCGTCCAGGAGGCCGCCGCAGGCGCGGTGGGAGTCCGAGGCCGTGGTGGCGTTCACCTGGACGCCGCGGGTCTTGAGCTCGGAGATCAGGGACGCGGCGGGGTCGCGGGAGTCGATCATCACCGGCACCTTGCGGCCGGCGCGCTGCACGAGCCAGTCGACCAGCTTGCGGGTGTCGTCGACCCGGTCGAGCTCGGCGAGGTCGAGGTAGTCCCGCTCTCCCTTGATGCCGACCGCGATGGCGGCGACCCGGTCGGGGGACATGGTCAGCGCGTAGCGGTCGGGCTTCCCGGTCGGCACCTGGTCGTCGGGCACCGTGAGCGCGGTCCACGCCTCGACCGGGATGGGCCGGTCGGCCCCGAACTCGTCCCAGACCCCCATCGCCTCGCGGCGCCAGTCGTCCGGGTCGGTCAGGTTCTCCCGCATGCGGAGCATCGACTCGTGCGGTGTCCGGTGCGGGTAGGACGGGTTCGCCTTGGCCCACTGGTCCGGGTCGTCGTAGTCGGCGTCCCGGTCGGCCGAGACCTCGATGTAGACGCCGTTGGTCATCCGCCCGTCGTAAGCCTTGGCCCGCCTGGCGGCGAACTCGTCGCCGGCGTTGTCCGGCCGCGGCGGGGTGCCGATGAAGAACAGCAGCGCGCCGTGCGCGTGGCGGGCCTGGTTGGTGGTCGGGACGATGTCGGCCAGGGTGCGGCTCGAGAGCCGCTGGGCCTCGTCGCAGACCAGCACGTCGATGGCGTCGATGCCGACACCGAAGCCGTGCTCCCGGGCGCCGAACATGATGATCGAGCCGTTGGCGAACTTGATCTCCTGCTCGCCGTTGGCGGTGCGGATCCCGTTCTTGGCCAGGTGCGGGAAGACCTGCTTGCGGCGCACCATGCTCTGCATCGAGCGGAAGGTGTTGGTCGTGGTGCGCAGGTGGTGCGAGGTCCAGACCACGCGGAGCCCGGGGTACTCGAGGCACATTGCCACGAGCAGCGAGCCGATCGTGAACGTCTTGCCGACCTGGCGTGGGATGCTCATGGTCACGCCGCCGACCGTGGCGGTGTAGCGGCCATCCTCGCCGCGGCCGAGGATCAGCTGCGCTGCACCCTCCTGCCAGGCGTCGTACTCGATCGCCATGTCGGCTAGGCGGGGCTTGATCTTGGCGTAGCCCGAGGCAACGATGCCCTCGGGGAAGACCAGCTTGCGCGCGACCTCAGACAGTGGCCGGGTCGAACGCCTCGTCGGCGTCGTCACCACGCGGTGCCTCCTGCCCGGCCTCGTTCGCCGCGGCCAGGCGCTCCTGCTCGGCGGCGATCAGCTCGTGCAGCTTGTTGAGGGCCTGGTTGTATTGCGGCCGGGTGTTCTCGGCGGCCGTGATGAGGCTCACCGCCATGATCCGGCGCTGGGCCTCGAGCATGTCGAGCACGGACCCGGCCTCGACGGCAGCCATCAGGCCGGCGTCGTGGGGCAGGCCCTCGGGGAGGCTCTCGGCGGTCATCCTGGCCTCCTAGGACGGGGGAGGGGGGTCCGGAGAGAGAGGAAGGCGCGAATGAAAGTCACATCAAGATGAGAGTAAAGCCATAGGAGTCATAATTGTCTATATCGAGTCTATGTAATTTTTTGATTTATTGAGTCTAGCAAATCTATTAAAGGATGAATTAGTGATTGCAATTTGAATATTTTGGTTATCAATGAGTAGAAGTTGAATTTGAGTAAATACTTGTGCAATTACATCTTATGTGTGATTGTTCCGCGCTCTGGTTATTTGTTGCTTGCGAGAGGCTTACCATGCCGGCTGTTCGCGTTCTCCCCGAGCGAGTCCTCCGCTGTAGATAAAGGCTCGGGGCGTGACACGAGGTACCTCATCTTCTTCCTCCATCAATGCCCTATGGCGCTAAGGCCAGTGGCGGCGAGGAGGAGCCCGATAGTGAGGAGGCTGGGGCCGAGGAGCAGTCGCCGGAGCCAAGCACCAGCGGGCGAGGAGTCAAGGATGCCCCGTTGGGAGAGAAGCGTCAAGCCGACTTGACTAATGACTCACCCACCGTGGATGTCGCTGCTGCGCGTGAGTCTGAAGGCGACAGGTCACGTGACAACATTGTCGGGATGAGTGCCTGAGGAGATTTTTGCTGTTTCCCTTTCTTTTGTATATAGATTTTCCTTCTGGTTGTGTTGAGGCGGTTGCCTCTTTTTGTAACTCTTTCACCTTTTTTAATGGAAGACTTTCTTATTTTTCACAAACTCTAGGATCTCTGGGGATCTGCCACGTATTTTACTTTCTTTACTTGCATTCAGATCTCCTGGGGATACGGAGCAGCACCTCGAGGATTACCCTGAGAGGGCACGTCCTTCGGGAACTGTCGCTTCAGTTTCTAAGGGTGCGAAGAGGCGGTAAGGCTCCTCCTTCCTTCGGGGAACTTCGTCGTCCCTCTATAAATAGCGACCCTCGCTGGGCCACCAGGGCATCCCTAGTTCGCTAAGGCACTGAGAGGTCATTCCTGCGTGATGTCTTCAGAGCAGTCTGGTACTTCATCTGATGATGGGTCCTTGCAGATCCCGCGCCAGCACCACCATCTTCAGAGGGAGCCACTGCTGGCACCCTAGCCGGCATGGCTGGCACTAGGGGAGAGCGGTGGCGACACCCCCAAGCAATACAAGCTCGGGTACTTAGATGGCTGGCGGGAGGCCTTGGAAAAGGTCAACCGTCTATACTCTAGCAGGGAGATCCTGCTCCTTGAACCAGACAAGTTTCGTCCCTGAAGGGACGAGACATCTCTTTGTAATCTTCCCTTCTGCTTATGAATAAAGCTTCTTTTATTCCATCTTCTCCCTGTTCTTATGGTGTGTGACTATTTTCCCATCATCTTCTTTAGTTTGCAGGTGCGTGACAAGGCGCCTTCCCTATTCTGGAGGAGGCATCTTTTTCCCGTAGATGATGGCAGGCGAGACAGTTGGCCCTGCATGCCAGTTTGCAGGCATGGCCAGTGTAATGCATTGACCTCTGTAATGTGTTGGCCTCATTGTTCCTCTACCCCCCGACGCTAGATCTCTCTGGGGTCGTGGCCTTAAGCAGGGAGGATCCAGCCCCCTTTCCTGGTGCAGGCCTCTTTGCATTTCACTTCTCCATCTGGTCCCCTTCCACAGAATAGATGGTCCAAGAGATGGTTGCCTACAGAAGTTGCCTCCATGGTCGCTGGCAGGTGACCTGATAGAGGTGGCGCCAGACGGATGGGTGCTGGGGACTGGATCGATCATCATGCCACTGTGGCTTTGGCTGGTCTTGTTTTTTCGTATGCTTGTATGTTGGTTGCATGGAAATAGCTTTTGGATTTTGGCAGCTTGTACTTTGACTAAAGAAATAAAATTCTCTAGTTTGAATTCCATGTCAAGGTGTACCTATTGATGGGAGACCTCTGAGTGGTGTGCTTGTGAGAGCAGAGAACGCCCTTGTCTTCAACTTTATGTGCGCACACTTCTCTTATTAAGTCCACACTGGAATTATATCTTCCCTTGGGATTCTTGACTACTGCCATCATTTTCGAGGGGGTATGGGTGCCCGCCTCTTGAAGACCCTAAAGTCACCATAGTTTTCAAGGGGAGCCGTGCTCACCTCTAGGGAACTTGTAGGTTACCTTCTTATTTTCGAGGGGGCAGTACCCTCCTCTTGGGGGCGCATATGCCCCTAGGAAGTTAGTAAGCCACCTTCATTTTCGAAGGGAGCGGTGCTCGCCTCTAGGGAGCTCGTAAGCTACCTTCTTGTTTCCGAGAGGACAGTGCCCTCCTCTTGGGGGATCAAACACCCCTAGAAAGCTCGTAAGCCACCTTCATTTTCAAGGAGAGCGGTACTCGCCTCTAGGGAGCTCGTAAGCTACCTTCTCGTTTTCAAGCGGAGCGGTGCTCACCTCTAGGGAGCTCATATGCTACCTTCTCATTTTCGAGGGGAGCGGTGCCCGCCTCTAAGGAGCTCGTAAGCTACCTTCTCGTTTTCAAGGAGAGTGGTGCTCGCCTCTAGGGAGCCCATAGGCTACATTCTTATTTTCAAGGGGAGCAGTGCTCATCTCTAGGAAGCTCGTAAGCTACCTTGGTTGCATATAGCTGGTGACGCTTCATTGGACTTACTAAAAGCTTCATTGATAAAATTTTCAGAGATTTACAGAATTCCACGTCCTGGGTACCTCATGCCCCCCAGCGTTGTCAGCTTGTATGCCCCTTTGTCGAGTGCTTCAGCTACCTGTTATGGGCCTTCCCAGTTGGGTGCAAGTCCAAAGCCCAGGGTGTTTAGGAAGCCAAACACTGGTGTCCAAGGTGGCGTGACGGAAGGGGTCGTTACAAATGAGCAAGTGAGTGTGGTTGGCGGCCCCAATTAGTTGGTCAACCCCAGGCCTCCACAAACCCCACAACTCACTCTCCGACCGAACCAACAAGGTCAGTAACCCTATCATCCTCCTGTTGATGTCTAAAATATTACTGGGCTTTAATCATGTGCCCGAAGAAGTCAACTGAAGTCAAAGACAGGTCCACTCAGACTGCTGAAGCCTTAGGTCACCTCATAAGAAGTACCAAAGACTTCACATCTCATCATCTCAGAGTAAAACAGCTACCACAGCTCACTAAGGCCGTATGACGGGTAGAGCTAATGAACCAGCATCGAAGCAATCATGCTGAATACATTTTCATACTCATCCGATCAAGGATGAGAATGTACCATGTGATCCTCCACCTGATAAAGGACCCCTCCCGAGATGAAGAAATGCCCCTGGTTCCTCAAAATAGGGAGCCGAAGGCTAAATCAGCAGAAAATCCGGATGATCTGATCATGGTGCCTGGAATGCCAAAGTGGTTCATAAGTGATCGAAAAGACACCCAGCCAAGGTGGAAATGCTTCAGGGGATGACCTCCTCATGAAAACCCTCCATATGCCCTCAAAGTGGAGTTGGCGGCATAAATCGACGTGCCGAATGCTAAAACAGGGAAAACCTGGGTTACTCGATTCAGGTACACACGACACCAAAAAAGGAGTCATACATGACCTCAGAGACGCCCAGTGAAGGTGAAAGTGCTTCAAGGGATGGCCCACATGATGAAGAAGCCCCACGTGGCTCTAAAGTAAGCCTGGCAGCACAAATCAAAGTGCCGAAGGCCGAATCAGGGTAAAACTCGAGAAAATTGGTACGGGTTTGGCACGTGTTGTAAATCACCGAAAACCCAAAATCAGGGCTTCGAAGTACATTCTGAGGCCACTGGATGAACCCCGGTGCTACTCCGGGCCACGAGCTCTCGCCGGGTCAACTTCGAAGAAAAATGTCAAAACTACGAAAATGCCCCTCGGTGAGTAGGTGGCGCCTTGGCTATTGAATCGGTGGCTATTGAGTCAGCGGCATTGATTCGACAGCACTTCCCCCTTGGTAAGTCAGCGGCGCCCCTAGTAGGATGCGGGCCGGTGAGTCGGTGATGCCAAAACATGGGCCAGCGATTTGGTGGCATCGCCATCGACTCGCCCTACTCCCATGCTGGCTATAAAACTGGCTTCCTCTGCCCTCGATCAAAGGATATACAGAGACGAGGAGAATAGACACAGAGAGAAAAGGAAGGAGGGAGAATACAGAGGAAGAAGAACAGCAAGCGAGGAAGAGTAGTGTGAGGAGAAGAGAGACAAGAGAGAAGGGAAGAAAGAAAGCTCGAGGTGGGTCTATGTTTCGAAAGCCCCCGGGGAGGGGTCTAAAATCTTTTTATATCTCTCTTGTTATTTCACTTTTGTCAATGCTCCTCATGTATTCTCTGTAATCACGTAAGTGAAGCAATAGAATTGATTTCTCCTCCCATTTTTTTATATCTTATTTTCATGCATTTGTCTTCCAAATGTTGCATTAATTTTCGTATCTCGATTCACCGTTCCCTTTTGCCTCTGTCCCGATCGTGAGGAGGCCGCTTGGGGCTATGTCCATCTTAAGATCCTAGGATCGATCAGAGGTCACAGCTTCTGAGAATGGCCCATGGCCATGCCCCATGGGGCGACAGCAACTCCCTCCCCGACGTTCTATGATTCCCATCGACTGTGTCATTGATGAGTGTGATTGAACGCATCCTGGGTGTCCATGAGTGTGTGTCTCGGTTGTCATAGAACATAAGAATGTCATGTGAACAAGAAACTGCCAAATGCCCTTTCACTCTCTTCAGTGAGTTGTAGGGGCATCGGCCTGCTCCAACAACTATAATAATGGCAATTTATTTTGTTCTCTGAAGGTTACTGCGTACACTCCTTGTGTTCGACAATTTACCCTCAAGGGCCTCCGTTTCCCTCGAGCTCCTTGTTGCTACGACAGGCATGAGTCTATCTCATAGGCCAGGATTGCTTGTCTCCTGATCTCTCTTTTGACCGTGTTATGGGTGATGTGCCTCCGTCGCCATCCCCATGCTTTAAAGCAAAACGATGGTTTCCGTTTGATTATACCGGTGGTTTCTTGACTGAAGGTATGAACCCCCCCGGGGAAGGGTACAGTCGGTTTGCTTGATACTCCAATTCTATGAGTCTGTACTCGTCACGGGTTCCAGGGGGTCTATCGTTCGATGATATGTTCTCCTGGAAGCCCTCAGCACGGATGAGATATAAAACACCATCTAACTGGCTACATATCGACCCTTCAGTAACATCTTCCAAGTCAGCATGAATCCTTAGCAGGCTGGCACTTAGGATTCACAATGTGCTGTTCTCGGGTTCTGAGATAGTCCCATATAGGGCTTCTCGTTGATTTATGGTTTAACACTAGTTTCTCTGTGTATTGATCTACTTGATTGATGGAGCATGCCCTGTTATGGGGAGATGCTGCCCATTTGTTTTCCAAGAAATTCTGTGATTGATTAAGGTGCTTCCATGCTTCAGTGACCATTGGTTGATTTTGGCCAGGGCCCTCTGCGGCCTCAAATTGATGAGTTCAAAGAACTATTAACTGTGCTCGAGTGTGAACCTCACACAGGATTTTGACTCTATGATAAACTCAAGTAATTAAATTTATTTATGATAACCTTAGTTGTTTTTATCCACCCAAATAAGAGTTGTAACACAACATGAGTTTACACTAAGTGTTTTCTTTTTTTTTTCCCCGTTGTGAGGCGAAATGGAAACGCGAGTGATATGGTAACCAAGTAACTGAGTCATCGGCACCTCGACCAGGCACGAGCCATGTATCCGAAACCCTGTACAATTTCTAGGAGAGAAGTTTATTAAAAGAAAACAAACTGAGCTGCCTAATCTTAAACCTGTGCATAATTTTATTGGCATGTGGGAGAGTCCCACATCCGTTGGACAGATATGTGAGCACTCACAAGAAAAACCCACAAGAAACACTATACATAGGAATTAAAGGAGAAACAGTGTTGAATGGACAGATAACCTCACCACAGTGCGCATTGGTTTTCCTTTTGTACAAAGTATCTTGCCTGTGATGATATTTATAACATCAATTTGACATCACTGTCCCCCGCATACGAAAAACTGTGACCTCACACAAGTTAAAGAAGCTTTAGAAAGGTGTGTGATCTAAAGCTGACGAAACCATCCACCGGGAGATGCTAGTAAATGCCCCTCTTATGTGACACCTTCTTTTGAGGGAGCCGCGTTAAAGAAGAAGGGGGAGATGCATGAGGGGTCAAAGAGCAACATCCATGCTCAAGGACATGGCCCAGAAGCACGCCATACCGATCGTCGCGCTCACCCACCTCAAGAAGGCAGCGTTCCAGGACTATCAGGGCCGTACATTCAGAGATCGGCTCAATCAAGCCATGAACCGGCGCCCGACCTATCGCGATCTCGTCGGCAATATGGACAAGGACGCGGATCAAGTCCTGATCGTGTTCCAGGCAAAGCCCATCATTGCCGGCATGGAGCCGGGCGAGTTCACCGACGATCACAACGTCTGGGAAGAAGCTATCGAGAAGGTGACTGGCACCGCCGATATCATCTTGTCCCTGTCACGCGAGAGCGAGTTCCCCCGCCGCAAGGCAATCCAGTGGACCGGCTCCACCACCAGCTACGGGCCGGAATTCAAGAAGGCGATGAACGATAGGGGGTTGTTCTCATGACCTCACTCCGCATTCTTCCCCTCTCGAAAGAACCTCTCCCGTTCCGCCTTTATCCGCGTGACGGATTTCTCGACGGCTTCAAGAGCGCCCTTGTTCGCCTTGCGCCATGCCTGGGATTTGTTCGGGTTTCGCATCGCGGCCTTTCGAGGGTCTTCATGGGACCGGATATGGATGTCCGCTTCGCCAGCGGCTTTGATGAAAGCAGATCGGGCCTTGTCCGCCGTTGCCTTGCCCTCAAGCGCCGCCAGACAGGCCCGCTGAGCGGCCATGAAGGCTTTCCCGCTATCTCGGGGCCAAAGCTCAAGCAAACACCGTGCAGCGTCCTCTGTGGAGGAAACGGTTCTATACCCGCCGATGCCGTGAAGCTGAAGCTCAACGCCTTCGTTCCAACTCTGCATCACTCAACTCCTTACGCAACCGACGCGAGTCAATCGAATCGCTCGCGACTCGTTCCGCGTGCGGTGAAAGAATCTTGGAGGGCATCCAAATGTCATATTTAACACGCCGGCTTTTTGCTATCGCGGAACGGCGGCCGCCCGACGTTATAATCGGCGGGGTGGAAGACCCATACATGCGGCGCTGGTGGGTGATACCGCGCAATAGGTGGTTCAACATCTACCTGCACCACTTCATGCGCAGCGACGACGACAGAGCGTTGCACGATCATCCATGGTGGAACTTCTCCTATCTGCTCTCGGGTGCCTATACCGAGCACACAATTGCCGCTGGCGGGGTGCAATCGCGGACGGTGCGTGAGGCGGGAGACCACAAGTTCCGTTACGCGCGGGGCGCGCACCGCATCGAACTGCATGACGGGCCGTGCTGGACCTTGTTCATCACAGGGCCGCGCCTGCGCGAATGGGGATTTCACTGCACCAAGGGCTGGGTACATTGGCGCGTCTTCACCAATCCGTCTGATGGGGGAAACACTATCGGGCGCGGCTGTGCGGAGGCGGATCAATGAACGACCATCCCGTCGAAGTTCACGACATGGGCGGATACTTCACCGCTCACTACCGCGTCCTGTGGGATACGAAGACGTTGCACGCCGCCTGTGATGACAAGGGTGTTGTGCTCCGGTTCGGTGATCGCAGGGACGCGAAGATCGCGGCTTATCAGGCGCGCGACATAGCCGAGGCCAAGCGGTTCACGCACTGGAACGGCGTCGATCAGGTTTCAGTGACGCCGAAATTCTACGAGGCACGGAGCAGGGCGGGCAAGAAGCGCTTTGCCGAGCAGCAACTCAAGGAAGCGATGAAGGAGGAGATCATTCCTTCGCTGCCTGCCGACATCGACCCTCAGGAAGCTGCCGCTTATGCGGCTGCGGTATTCGAGCAGTCCGTGGCTTTCCACGATGCGGGCCAGCGCATCCAGCAAGGCGTCGCCGCTGGCGAACCCATCGACCCGGTATCCTTCCGCGCCCAACGCGAAGCTGACCGCGGCCAGCACGGCGGCGTCGTCGTCGATCACGGCGATGCGGGGGGAAAGCGATACCGGGCTCAAAGTCGAGATAGCCATGCTGAGAGTTTGTCCCAGCAGGACCCGGGGCGCCTTGCGCTAGGACAAATTCGGCGAGGCTTTGGCCACCCCGGCCTGCAAGGCGATACTGGTCATTCAATGGGAATTTATAGATTCATATTCATATTAAAGATATGCCCGAATCGAAAGAAAGACCAGGGTTTTGACTTACTAATACAAAATTACTGTATCGAGCCTTTTAAGACAGATAGCAGATGCGGCATTTATTTCTTCAAGAGCAACTTCTTCTGATTCACTGTCACAAGCCATTCTTGCAGCTTTCGGGCATTCTCGAACAGCCTAAGACAGGGTTTTGTTTTGAACTAAGACTGTGCCATCACCTTAATCCTTAATAGAAGTAACTAGACAAGCTCTGTGCGCATTCTATTCCGATCTGAAGCAAGCCCTTCTTTCAAAACAAAAGGCATTAACGCAAAGAGAACGGCGCATTCTCGGCATCTTAAACTATGTCACTTCCTTGTCCAATTCTCTATCTGCTTTCATGTGGGCAAATCGGCTTTTAATTCTGACCTATGATATTCCCAGCATTCGTCGCAGCCTATTGGTCCTTCATCAAATCTTATTGCTGCGGATTCGAGAACAGTAAGAGCAGATTCAATAGCAAAGGATTCTAAACCTTGTCCCATTCGATACCATCTTCTTTTACTATTCAACCTGCTGCTCGCTCGTGGCTTGTGCTAATGCGACTCGGGAATGAGGGCAGGCAACTACTTGCTCTTTGTCCCGAACTCGAATGAACGGGACGACAGAAGTTACAAAAGAAATATGACCAGAGACGACCATAGATATCAGCATGAGGTTTGATTTTCCTGAGTATACGCATATATAATAGTCAATACCAATGCTTGTGTGGAACGAGACCCGCTACAGACGAGTTCGAAAAAGAGTATAGCCCAGCTCGAGTATACGATAAAGTGGGCAGCATCCCAGATCCGCTAGGGCTTTAATCCAATGGGTTTGGATGTTGGTGAGGCACTTTTAAGTGTTCTGAAAAGCGAGTGAAGAAAGCTAGTGAAGTTGGAGATTGCCTGCTATTCCCATTCCTGACTTTGGTCCGACCCGACCGGTTGTTCCCCGACCAGTTTGCTTGCTCACTAGAAGAGTCAAGCGAGAGCAGCTAGTTTAGAAGGAAGAGGAAACCAGGGGCTATTCGGCCTCACTTGTCGGAGACTGAACTACCTAACCTTAGCTCGCTTACTTGCTGATCAAGGAAACAACCGGTCATTTCCACTTGCTCTCAGCATAGAAGGAAGAAGATTTTCAAACTCACATAACAAGTCGAAAGCCCTACTTATAGTTATAGGCTTTTTTTTTGATAAACGAGAACCAACCCCCATTGTGGGTGGTTAGTCCTGCTATTATTAATTAAGAAATAGAGTTACACCATACTCCGGGGCATACCCCTGCGGAACAAAGGACTCAAACAAGACGAATGGAAGGAAACTGAGATTTATCTAGGACAAAGACTCCACGTGCTCGCCCAGGTAACTCAGACTGGTGGAAGAAGAAGGCCGCAGCGTCCGCTTCACAAGCAAAGTTCGCTAAGCTGTCAGCTAGCTGGTTTCCCTCTCGGTAAGTATGTGCAATGATGGGCTTATAAAAGGACAGGTGATCTTGTAATTCCGACCATAGGTTCCAGAGTTTCCAAGGGATACTGGAACGTCCTTGAAGGAGGGAAGCTAAAGAAAGTGAGTCCACTTCAACAATGTCAACGATGAGCTCCAACTCTCGGCAGGTACGTAATCCATCTAGGACTGCGCGGAATTCAGCTTCGAATCCTGTACAAAAACCGTATGGGAAAGCATACGCAAGAAGCAGATTGCCTGTAGCATCTCTAAGTACGCCAGCCCCACCAGAAGTGCCCGGATTGCCCCGAGACGCACCATCGGCGTTCAGCTTAAACCGACCAGAGGGTGGGAGAAGCCAGGAGACTAGAGTAGGACGTCGTTCCTTTACTGGTGCAAGGCGGCTAAGCTGAAAGTTCTGCAAAATAGACAAATCAGAGGGTTTTTTGTATTCCTCCTCGAACTTTTTAATGGACAGAAGCTCTTTTATGGAACGGTTGATCTTCCATATTGCTGCATGGATGTTAAGGGGTTTGCCTTCAAATTTAGATGCATTTCTGCTTTTCCACAATTCACACACTACAAGTATAGGAATCAGCCGTCGAATGAAGTCCACTCTGCAAAGTGAATTACTTAAAATGGAAGAGACCAAGACAGATAGCAGGAAAGAACCGATGTTCTGTTAAGTTCCGATTGGAACTCAAAAATAGCTTCAAAATGACTCCATAGCGGAATTGCCCAATCACTCTGTAAAAAGAGATGCATGGAGCTCTCTTCTTGAGGCCGAATGCAGCACACGCAAGAGGATGCTAGGTGAATACCCAATGCTTTAATGTTTTTGTCAAGAGGCAATCTATCAAGGAACGCCCTGAGCATGAGGAAGGAGTTCTTCAGGGGAATGGGGTGTAAAAAAATTAAAGAATAAGCACGGCAAGGTGCGAATATGGATAGTGAGTTGCTGGAGTTGTGTACTGATATGTAAGCAGATCGCAGTGAGAATGAACCCGAGGATGATCATGTCCATGCTAACCGATCCACTCCTTGCAATGGGAGCTTTAGAAGAAGATCAGAGACGATCTGTAACACATGAGTTGGGAGAAGAGTACACAAGGCATCAGGTGATACCGCACCTTCTACGCAAACTTCTCGGATAGTCACTTCCTTGCATGAAAGCGCAGCCCAGGTTGTAGGGAAGGTGCTTGAGAGCACCAAAAAAAAATAAACCCAGGAAGTAACGCCTTGTCTTAAGGCGTGTTTTAAGAAAAGCCTCCAACTGAGGTCGTCAATTCACGAAGTAGCGACCTGGCCTAAGGCGTTTCTTGATTTCAGAGTCCTAAGTTTTCTGCCTTTCCTCGCCAGATTATTGCTCCATTTGGACTCTTGTTGATTTAATCCTTTCCAGAATTCACTCCTTTCCCTGGTGATTATTTCCCATTGGACTCTTCCATTGGATTTTAAGCCTTTGCCCGAGATAAACTACTGCCGTAGTTAATCTCCTTTCCAGAATTTGCACGTCTCTTTTCTTATAAAAGAGACTGCTCTCCTCCGTTAACAGGCTGGCACACATAGGTTTTCGAAGGGGCACGCAGGGTTCTGTTCGTCTGCTGTTGCTGTGGGCTTCATCTACTTCCTCTTCGTCGTTTTCTTCTTCGTCCTGTTCCTGCTGTTGTGCTCCTGTTCATGCTGCTGCGTTTCTCCCCTCGTGCTGTGCTGCCGTTATTCTTCTTCTGCATCCTGTTCCTACTGTCGTGCTGGTGTTCCTACGTTGCTGCCCTCCATCTTGCTGCATCCTTCCATCCTGTCGCTGTTCCTGCGTTTCTGCTGTTGCTGTCCCCACTGCGTTGCTTCTTCCTGCCGTCCTGCATGCGTGCTGCTTCTTCCCCTGCTGCTGTTCCTGCATGCTTTCTCCCCCTCCGTGCTACGTCCTGCTTCCACTGTGTTCTCCCTTCTACATCCGTTGCTGTGCTGCATCCGGTGTTCTCTGCCTGCTGCCCCTTCCTGTGATTTCATCGTCAAAGTGTGTGCCCTCTACTGTTCAGGAACAGCAGGGCTTTCTTACTGTTTGCTTTGATTTGCATCTTTGCATGTCATCATATTATTTGCATTAATCTTTTGCATACGTACATATTTCATCTCCTTCCATCCCTTTCATCATAGGGGTTTAAAACCAAAACAACAAGGTGCGCATGTTGGATTCTAATTGTTTTCATTATTCACCCTCTTTGAAATAGTTACTACACAGCACTAACCCTGGCCCGTTTTGTTGTTTGTTTGTTGTTTTGCAAGGTAATCAATTAAAAGAAAACCCTTCTTATCGGCCGGCCGATTCAAGAAGGAGGAAATACCCACACTCTCTTCCGCATCCCGCATCAAAAGGTAAGCGATCATCTCCCCAATTTTTGAGGCATTCGTGTCTCTGGCGATCACATCTCCTATTTAGCACCTCGTGCTTGTTTTGTTGTTGTTTTGGGCTTATTGCATTATTATTTGTTGTTTATATTCATCTCCGCAAAGTGGATTTTTCTACGATCTACAGGAGGCGGGTGAACCGAGGGTGTAAAAGCTTCATCTTTGCGATCAGCGGCATTTCAGTGGAGCTTTCGCTCCATTGAGATAGCTAATTCTTCACTAGAAACCATCAGCATCTCTACTGCATCGATCTGAAGCATATGCAGATTAATGTGCACTGACCTATCTAACTTGTGCTCAGACCTTGTTAGTTAGATCTTTGTTCCTCTGCCTCGACCTGTCTCTTAGGTGCACCGACCTCCTCACAGATGTAGCACTCAAGTGTCTTGATGCATCGACCTGTTAAGCGTACAAGCTTTAGCTGCATCGACCTAACTTCAAAAACTATTTCTTCTACATCGACCTTGTTGAGTAACATATTCTTCATGTGCATCGACCTTAGACCGCAATGAGCATTGACCTTATGTCACCAAGGTTTGTTCATGTTCGGTTATTCGACCAAGAGGGATAGTTTGGGCCAAAGGAGAAATTGTGAATTCCGGTGGGACATGGTGCATCGACATCCCGCTGATGGCTTTGGTGGAACGATTTTTTTAAAATAATGCATTAGGTATGCCAGTCACATATGTGACAAATTTATTATGCGTCCGATCTGACTTGGTCAGTCGATTGTGAAGTCCATGTCGGGACTCAAAACCCACCGTATCGTAAAGGCTACGACATTAATTACGTTCCCCTGAAAGAGGGACAACCCTTGATTAATCGCCAAAAGTAGAAAGACCATGGGCCCCGTAGAATGTATAAACGATGTAATTGCATGTAAGCACACAATATAGTAATATTTATTTATGAAATTAGCTCTCGGTACAAGGCGGAGAACTTATGTCCGAAGACCACCATCACGCATAGTGAAAGCCTCTGGCCGGGCATAACCTGACTTTTCGCTAATCACTATTTAATATACCGGAGACGCGGCTCATACAAGCATACAGGGTAGCAGTATCTAGTATTATTGCTTATTGTTTATTTGATCGTTTATTCATAATTTCAAAGGAGATTTTGGCAATGCCTCTCTTGTTTCGAGAGTTATCGGGGCCTTTTTATTTTGAGACTGCGCATGGCGTTACGGTGCACTCATATGGGCCAGTGAGGTGGGCCTGCCGTGATCGTGTTCGGGCAGACTCGCATGTTGCCGGGACGATGTATGCCGAGATATGACAAATTTGCTATTCAAGAACTAAGGGAATGCGGTTGAAACCCGATCGAAACGGATTGAAGCCAGCGGAGTATTATCCCGGAGTGAAGTTATGCCATGACCATAATGGGATGAATCCCGAGGTCTAGGCACAACTTGTCGGGCGTCATTAATATTTCCCATACTCAGATTTAGAGGAGGTGAGAGTTCCGGAGCGGGCACAACTATGTTTATTGTTTTCTATTTATTCTTGTTATCATTGCATATATGTCTAAGGCTCGAACTAAGTCCGTGGACATCCTTCATATGGGACTTAAAGTCCGAGCACCTCTTTTCCAAGTCCGTGCATGTTATTATACTTGCATGTTTAGTCTGCTACTAAGTCCATGCATTTGTTTTGCTCATTGCATATAATGTCAAAGCACTCTCTGGGACAGAAGTTCCAATTCTGAAAAGATAGATGGTATGGAAACTTCACATTGGAGGAAGCCTTCCCCGAGCTCTATGTGATCTCAATAGCACCTCTTGCCCAAGTCTCTCAAGTTTTTGACAAACATGGTCACCAACTTTCAGGAGAAATTTTAGGCCAAAAGAGATAGGGCAGTTGGAAGGACTTATTCTTTTCCTCCTAGACTACTTCCCACAAGTAGACGAAGTGGACCAATGGTGATGGAGGTGAGAAAAAGAGGGAATCTTCTCAGTCAGGTCAACTTACAATCTCATCTCCGACCGAGAGATTCGCCATCACCCGGCCTCGTAGATTTGGTCGCCCATAAGCCCTCTTAAAGTCAAGCTTCTGATATGGAGAATCTCGTACAGATGGATGCCGACGTGCGATAGGCTTGCCCCTTTTCCATAGGATGTCACTGCCACCTGTTGCTTATGTAGAGTGGAGGAGAACTTGGACCACCTTTTCATATGCTACTCCTTTTTAAAGGAAATTTAGAGTAAGATGGCCACAAGGATACGATGTACTGTCGACGCTCAAGGAAGTCTAGAGCAACTAATTTGGAAGTTGGACCCTTAAAGGAGATAGAAGGATCTGGTGACTTATTCTCCATACTACCCTACGGACACAATGGGAAGAAAAGAACAACAAAATCTTCGGGAGACAAGCAAGAGCCACAGATAGAATTGTTTCTTTCATTTGTGAGAAAGTAAGAGATGGGGTTGAACATCTTTGTAAAGTGGATTCACACAACTACACCGTTTCTATTTCATTGGAGGACTAGTGTGAGCCACACCGCCTCAATGTGAAGTGCATACGAATTTTTTGAGATCTGACTGATTACACTTGTACATCTCTTCTTTTACTTTGATACAATTGTGGTAATACTCACTTTCAAAAAAGAAAAACCACACAATCTACCAAATCTAATACAATCAAGTAAGTTAGGAATAGGAAGATTAAGACCAAGGGTTGCGGGGACCCATTCTGATTTGTGTTGGGATCAGATTGGCTGAATCCACTGATTAGTTTGAGTGGGGAAGGGGTTTGATAAAAGAAATTTTGGTAAAAATTAAAGTAGGAGTATTACAAACCTTAGTACAAAGTATAGATAATTACATATATAACAGTATTTCCCATCAGCATGGGCTGCTTTTAAGTTTTTTCAACCCCATTTTATCAACCATAAGGGGCCGTTTGGTATCAGCCACCCTCAAAGGCTAGGACCAGATATTAGGGGCCACCCCGAAATGGCCATGACCGTACCTTGCTTCGGGCCAATATCCCAGTTTCACCGATCTTGTTTCTTTTCCGAACCGGCTTTTACTCGAGCCATCATTAAAATTACCGTGCAGCCGGCAGATATTTGAGTGCGATACTCCGGTTTTCACCGTGTTTCTGTTACGGACTCTCGTCCGCATATGAAAGGGTCCGTGTGTGACCGACATGTATGGCTGTCCGTGCCCCGGCATGGACTTGTGTGTGGTTTATTTCTGCCCTTCTTTTCACAATCAGTATTACTTTCTTTGGCCACGGAGCCCCTAATTCTGGCAATTAATCAAAGGTGTTCCCTCGTATGGGGGATGTAAATGACGTCATGACCTTTATGGCATGGCGGGATTGGGTCCAGACTCGTACTACACAGTCATCTGACGAAGTCAGATCGAGCGCACCATGGGCTCCTCGGAGCCCGAATAAATTGTCACCTCGGTGACTGGCACACCCACGCACTTAATAAACCCGGGAAAACTCCACTCCCAACACAACACAAAAAATACATAAATAAATAAGAGATAAGAGTGCGTCCACAACGGCACGCCCCAGGCCCTTCAGCAGCACACCCCAGCGCAGGCACCAACGGTACGCCCATGCGGCCTTCACCGGTATGCTTCTAGCGCCACTTCGTCGGCACGCCCCCGTGCATCTTCACCGGCACGGTCGCAGTGGCCTTCATCAGCACGCCCTTGCTCCTGCTCAATGGCACGCCTTCGTGCCCTTCAGCAACACACCCTTAAACACTCCCGTGCCCGTTTCAGTGGCACACCCTTCCTGTCGCTCCCCGGCATACTCCTAGGCCTTCAATGGTACACTCCTTGGCGCCGTCTAACGGCACTCCCCTGTAGGCCCTCTAGCGGCACACACCCTCAACTCCCGCCAACGGCACACTTCCTCTAGAGCCTTTGACGGCACGCCGGACAGGCCCTTCCAGCGGTACGCCTTATGGGCCCTTCAACGGCACGCTTGCTAGCCCCTTCAGCGACACCCGTTGTCAGCCCCTCAGCGGCACACTTTGCCACCCGCTGTAACCGGCAAAACGGACGTGACATCCATCCCCTACGATCCAGTGGCGCGCAGTGAGCTGGCTGAGGTGTCGTTCCCTCGTGAAGGCACGCAGGCTACGTCCCCTGCCACCCAGGATGAGGGAGTCAACTCCCATTCAATGCCCGTCGAAGCCCTTCCCGCCATCGATGATCCTACCATTGGGGTATAAAAACCCCTCCCTTCACTGCGAACAAAAGGAGAGCATGGACGACATGTAACTTAACAAAAATTCTCACATACCTCTCAAATGGATACATCCATCGAAATTGTACTGGCCCTGCGACAATAGCCACGTATGGCAAATACACAACTAGGTGTTCCATCGAATCAAAGAATGCCAGAGGAAATATCTTCTCTAGCTTGCAAACAATTGTGACCACATTTTCTTCAATAGTTTGTACATCCCGAAGTCTGAGTTCTGATGCACATAAAATCTTGAAAAATAGACTCAGCTCGGTCAGTGCTCCCCATATAGGCTTTGGCAACAAATCACGAAACGCAATGGGCACTAGCCTCTCCATGAACACATGACAGTCATGACTTTTCAGACCATATATTTTTCCCTCATTAACATTCACACAACGGACTATGTTGGATGCATATCCATCTGGGAATCTCAACTGTTTCAACCACTGGCACACTTCCTTGATCTGTGCATCATTAAGCACGTAAGTTGCTTTAGGCTGCACAGTTTTTCCATTTATGTTCTGTAGTTCTAGTTTAAGACGTTTACAAAGCATCTTTATGTCCATACGCGCTTTGGCATTGTCCTTTGTTTTACCTTTAACATTCATGATCGTATTGAACACATTATCAAAAAAATTCTTCTCAGTATGCATGACATCCAAATTGTGTCGTACAAGAAGAGTTAACCAATAAGGTAATTCCCAAAAAATATTTTTTTTGTTCCAGTTGTGATCCTTTCTAAAGCCAGAGAGTTATCGTGTGCTACCAGACAATTGCACTACATCTGGTAAATTTTGTACCCATGTTGCCATATGTCGACCCGACACCCGTTGCAAGTCTGCTTCATCCATTTCAACAGTATTTTTTTTAAACGAGTCTTTTTGCCTTCGAAAAGGATGGTCACTTGGTAGCAACTACCGATGGTAATCAAACCAGCATGTTTTCCCACCATGTTTCAATACAAATGATTTGGTATCTTCCATACAGTAAGGACATGCTAACCTGTATACAATCCCATAAGTTGTGTCATGTCGAACAGAATTAGGATCAAACCAATGACACTTAAATATGTATACATGATTGTCTCGTCCCAAATACTAAAGTTCTAAGACTTCGTCAAGAATACCGTAGTAGTCCAATTCCACTTCATTGTATAAACTTCCCTTAATAGATACGCCGTTGTTCATTATAGACTTACTTCATCCATAATCCCTTGTATGAAATCTGTATCCATTCACAATATATCCTGGATAGGCACGTGCAACTTTCGAGGGGCCATAACTTATCTGTTGTACTCTTTGATCAGTAATGAGACCTTGTTCAACCTATATGTAAATTAGAGTAGTTAAAATAATAACAATTACCTCAACATACATAAATACAAACATATATATTCAACGATCGACACTAACTCGGTTTCTCAGCCATTTGGCAAAAAACTTCTCGCGTTCTTTTTCAATCTCCACGTCCTGGATATTTGGACATTTTTCAGCTAATTCTGAATCAAATTACCTGCAATATAAATACACTACTACTTTAAATGAACTGCAGAAGAAGGATGAACAACTTATGGACTTGCTGGAAATGTGAGTTAAGAACTTACTCAACATAAGGTTCAATCTCGAGGCAATTCAGAGGAATATATATCTCAGCAGCGTACAACTCTCTATCTTCAAGTGTGCGAGTCAAGCAACATCTGAACGCACGTCCAGGATGCTTAAATATAGAAGGCCGATTGGATGGTTCATCAACTCCCCCTTCATCATTACGTGGAGGTCGAGTACGATGAGTTAGAATCTCGGGCTCAAATACATGGAACTGAAGTTTAAAATTTCTTCAAGAATATATGCCTCAGCAATCGAACCCTTCACCTTCGCCTTGTTGCGAACTTTCATTTTTAATTCATGCATGCACCTACAACAACAAGTCAGATAGCAATAACATGTACTGGCCATGGACGACATGTAACTTAACAAAAATTCTCACATACCTCTCAAATGGATACATCCATCAAAATTGTAGTGGCCCTACGACAATAGCCTCGTATGGCAAATGCACGACCAGGTGCTCCATCGACTCAAAGAATGCCAGAGGAAATATCTTCTCTAGCTTGCAAATGGTTATGACCACATTTTCTACGATGGTTTATACATTCCGAAGTCTGAGTTCTGATGCACATAAAATCTTGAAAAACTGACTCAGCTCGGTCAGTGCTCCCCATATAGGCTTTAGCAACAAATCATGAAATGCAATCGGCACTAGCCTCTCCATGAACACATGACAATAGTGACTTTTCAGACCATATATTTTTCCCTCATTAACATTCACACAACGGGCTATGTTGGATGCATATCTATCTGGGAATCTCAACCATTTCAACCACTGTCACACTTCCTTGATCTGTGTATCATTAAGCACGTAAGTTGCTTTAGGCTGTATAGTTTTTCCATTTATGTTCTGTAGTTCTAGCTCTGGACGTTTACAAAGCATCTTTAAGTCCATACGCGCTTTGGCATTGTCTTTTATTTTGCCTTTAACATTCAAGATGGTAATGAAAAAAATTCTTCTCGGTATGTATGACATCAAGATTGTGTCATATAAGAAGAGTTGACCAATAAGGTAATTCCCAAAAAATATTTTTCTTGTTCTAGTTGTGATCCTTTCCAAAGCTAGAGAGTTATCATGTGCTACCAGGCAATTGTAATACATCTAGTAAATTTTGCACCCATCCTGATTCTGATGGGAAGTTTGTTGTTCCACACTTGTTTGTGCCATGGGACTCTCCGTCCTCCCTGCATCAAAATGATGGTAGCAGACCCAGCGGTGAATTTCCCTGAATTTTCCCATTTCCAAACCCTTGAGTCTCTGCATTCTGGGCCTAACTTCTGGTTGTCCAGCAGGTTGGAGAACTGCAAATATTCTTGCCACTCAGCTTCAAAGAAACTTCTTCTAGAACTGTATGTTCCATCCCGGGCTGTCCTGTCGCTCTGACCAGACCTCATATACCTTAACCCCCTGCCTACTAGCAAGAGCAACAAAGTTGGGGAATGCTTCTTTGAGAGGATTACTCAATATCCATGGATCTTCCCAAAACCTGGACTGACTTCTATCCCCTACACAAATAATAGAGGAACAGTTGTAAAAGTCCCTAAAGCTCACGATGTTCTTCCAAATGCTTGACATATGTTGACTGATAGGTCCATAAGAGGCCCATCCATCCCCACCTCCCAAGTACTTGTTCACAAATATACTTCTCCATAAGGATGGCTCATCCAAGTCCAGTCTCCACAGCCATTTCAAGAGCAAGACTTGATTGGTTGTTTCAATTGGTGTTAACCCAACTCCACATTCTTCTTTGGGTCTACAAACATACTTCCAAATAAGAGGGTGCAGTCCCTTCTCTCCTAGTCCTTTTCCTTTACGAAAGAATGATGCTCTTAGAGATTCCAATCTGTTGCATACAATTTTGGGAGCCTTGAAAATAGACATAATGTAAAACAGCAACATTGGGAAGCACATTTTTGCACAGGACCCATCTACCTCCAACCATGAGTAAATTTCCTTTCCATGCTGCAATGAGGTCACCCACTCTCTTAATAATAACATTCCAATCAGAAGACTTCAGGTTGCCACAAGTAAGAGGTAGGCCTAGGTATGTAATAGGGAAATTACCCCATTTGGCCCCTAAGATCTGAGCAATGAGGTGTTTTTCAGCTTCATTGATTTTGATCCTTACAATTTCACTTTTCTGAAAATTAATTTTGAGACCAATCACAGCCTAACAACCTCACCAGGATCCTAAGATTGATAAGCTTATCAATGTCAACTGAGGCAAAGAGTAATGCATCATCTGCGAATTGCAGGTGAGTAATGTCTTCCATAGCATTCCCTATAGAAGCCCCAGAAATTAATTCTGCAGCCCTTGCTTTCTTCCACATACAGCTCAATACTTGCCCTACAATGACAAAGAGCAAGGGAAGAGGGGTTCCCCTTGCCTCAGGCCCCAAAGAACCTTTAGGGGTCCCATTCACCAAAATAGAGAGCTTGGCAGTCTGAGGACAACACCGAATCCACTGTATCCACTGGTTTTTGAAACCCATCCAATGAAGACCATGAAGCAAGCAATCCCAACTGATTCTATCATAAGCCTTCTCAAAACCTAGCTTGAGCAACACACATTGCTTCCTTTTAATCTTCTCTTCAGGCAAGTACTCATAGGCCGCCATGAAATTGTCCAAGATATACCTGCCCGAGATGAATGCCGACTGGTTGGCGTCTACGAGGTTATTGATAACTGCTTTTAGCCTGTTGGCCAGTGCCTTGGTGATAATTTTGAAGGTTCCATTCAACAAACTGATTGGACGATAATCATGTATAGCTTCAACATTATCCTTCTTGGGAATAAGCACAACATGGGTGGAGTTGAAATATCCAATGGCTGTCGGGTTATTCTGAAATTGAATGATTGCATCCATAATATCTCCCTTCACCACTTCCCAGAAGTGTTGATAAAACCCCACAGAGAAACCATCAGGCCCGGGGGATTGGGGTCCATGCTGAAGATAGAACATCTAATCTCCTCCTCCGTGAAGGGTTGTATTAGGTTGACAGCTTCAGATTCTGAGAATTTGCTGAACCCCTCACTAGAGAGCCACGGTCTCCACCCTTCTTTGAAGAGTCTCAAAATGGCTAAGAATGGCCTGCTGAATTTCTGTTTCATTATGAACATAGTTATCCCCAATTTTCAGTCCATGGATGCTCAAATGCCTCCTCTTGGCAGAGACCATAGCAAGGAAGTATGTTTTGTCATTATCCCCTTCTTTAAAGCATTGTTCCTTGGCTCTTTGCTTCCACTTCAACTCCTCTCTAAAGGACCACTCCTCATAATCTTTTTTAACCTAAGCCCACTGCTCCCTTTCCTCTTCGGACAACCCCCCTTGGTCATTTTTGATATCATACTGCTCAATGTCCTGCAAAAGCCCTAGTCTAGTTGGGGCAGCTGCACCAAAGGTTTCTTTGCTCCACACCCTCATCCTCTGCTTGACACAATTCAGCTTGCTACTTAAATTGAGGCACGCACAGGGGGTGCGTGGGGCTTCAGCCCACCACAAAGTCACCAAATTCTTTAAGTCTTCATGCCTTTGCCATGCCGTTTCATCCCCTCAGCAGGTTTATTTACCCAGCCATGCAGTCTGGTCCCTCCCAGAGTCTTAATCAGCCAGCTGCCCACCCTCTCCAATTTGGTCTCTTGGAAGCACACAAGGGCAAGTTTGTGTCTATGCGTCAGAGACTTGACCTCCATAATCTTTCTCTCCACATTTAAACCTCTAACATTCCATGTTAAGATCTTCATTGGCCAACTACTTTCTTCCGCTTCTCCTCATTGCTCTTAGGTCTGAGACGATCAATCAGAGTGCTGTCTTGAAGGTAAGACACTTCCCTCTTACCAATCTTTTGACCACCTCTGGTCCCCTTCCTCTCAGCACTCATCTGCAACATGAGGTCCCTCCTAATTTTTTTCAATGCCTTCTTGACACAGCCCTCCCTGCCTTCAAAAGATATACGTGCCCAATCTCCTTGATGCATTGGTCAGACCAATCCGCCTCCATGTCTGGCCCCAAGCAAGGTAAGGGTTCTTCTAAGCGGCTGAAGTCATGGGTTAGCTGACCCGGACCCCTGTTGACCAAAGGAACACTAGCCAAAGACATGTCCACGGTCCACTTGCTCCGCCGAGCTGCATAGAACCTCCTGTGGCTCCACAGCTACAGAGCACGAAGGCCTCTGAGGAGTAGAGAGGCCAGCCCCCTTCCCAAAGGACTGTTGAGAGGGCCGCTCTGCGGAAGAGAGGGAATCAATCACATCCGGCAGCCGCAGCTTCACTGGACGGTAGATGGGTGGGGGAAGCTCACCATCTGCTTGTGCTTCGCCAACGAGAAGATCGGCCTCACTGAAAGGAGTGACAGAGAGGTCACCCATCAGAGAGAACCTCCCATGGCTTCACAGCAACTGAGCACGAAGGCATCTGAAACCCGGCTGACCATAGGGAGGGTCGCTTTGCGGAGGGAAGGGAATCTTTCACGTCCGACCGTCGCGGCTTCACGGGACAATCGAAGGGTGGGGGAGCATGTCGTCTAATTGTGCGTCGCCGGCAAGGGGGCCGACGTCACCGAGAGGAGACAGGGTGATGCTGCCCCCCAGAGAACGAGGCGAGAGGCCCTCTCCCAGATCCATCGGGTGAGGGAGACAACCACCTGTTAGGCCTTTAGGTAAACCCAACGACTTACCCGAAACCGAGTAGCCGTGGGTTGCCCAAAGAGGGGGATCCAACGGCCCAAATGACTTACCCACTCTGCCAATATCTTCATTGGATTGTGCTGGGTCCCAATATACCCGATCCTGCACATCTTCCCTGATCGATATGCCGCGCTTCCCGCCTGCCACGTTTTGTCCTCGAGCTTGAGGAAAAGTCGGCTGTTGCGCAGAGTCGCTACTCCCACCTGCCACCTTCAGCTTTGATGATAGTTGCTTCCCATGTAAGCGAAAAACTGTAGGTCTAGAATGAACCTCGAGAGACTGGGGAGTGAAGATACGGAGGTCCTCTCCGTTCGCACGCTCTCACTCGGCCGAGTTAGGACCGATCTCTCCCTTACAGATGGAGCTCCTCTCTTCACCTGACAGTGTTGCCTATACGTTGCCACCACCTCCGCCCAGGTCCAACCATCACTGTCGGCCTCCGGCTCTGATTCCACTGAAACAAAGAGTTCATATATGACCCCTCCAAGCTTGGCAATGATGTTTAGAGGGAAAACCTAATCCTCATCTATAGTAACCAAGATTCTAGCATGGGAAAGGACCTTTCCATCTAGAGTCCTTTTATCAATCCTCTTTAGGATGCCGAAAGAGGCTGCAATGCAATGCATAGTGTTTGGGTTCCAAACATGAAGAGGAATCCCAATCATTCTACACCACACAGACTTCCCTTCAGGCACTAAAGCAATAGCGGAGTCCTTCTTCCAAGGACCCCAAGAGAAAGACTAGCCAGCTCATTGGAAAGAGCCAAGAGGGAATAGGTGTCTTCTCTGCAACTCATCCGGAAGCCAAATAAGGAAAGACCCATCCATCAGCTCTCTAGTCCAGCAAGTATCTAAGGGCCAATACAGTTTCAGAAGCTCCTCTACTGCCTTCTTCGTAGGCCACCGACCCCCTCTCACCTTCACTACAACACATTTCTCCAATCTCCTCGTGTCCTCTGCAACCAAAAGAGACCAAGAGATGCCCACCACTGCCGCACTCCCATCATTCCGGAGCTTTGCATCTTCTGACCACCTCCCTCCTCATGAATGCTACAAGTCCTCCAATTCTCCCCCTAAACCTTCTCCAAGTCCTTCAAACATGCTTGTCTCCTGTGGCCCAGCCCGCCACAAGAAAGGCATTTGACAGCATTCCGACAATCCCTTGCTCAATGACCTCTCCCCAAGCATCTAAAGCAACGGTCAGCCGGAATGAGTTTCTTACCTCTGGGCTCTCCCCTACTTCCCATCTTCTCCGTGGGCGCAACACTCCTCTTGGATACCACTCTCCACCCCTTGCCCTCCGGATCCAAGCTCTCCATCTTCTTACTGCTGGTGGCTGCATGGAGGTTCGAAGATGCGTCCTCCGCCATCTCCTTAACTGTTTTGTCATATGCAGTTAAATGCAATGGTCCAGGGCACTCTTCTTCTACCTTTTATCTTTTCAATCTGAACACTAGATGAGGAGGGTAAAAACGGTATGGCCCATGAAAGGCCTGCTATGCTAGGTCCGCTTCAACCAGAGATCTACAATGCGCACAGCAGGCCCCCGACAGTCGCGACCCACAACGGATGGCCCAGGGAGGTCAGTCCTCAAATTCGCCAGCTCACAAAGGGCATCAACTCAGGCGCAACAGACGCCAGACGACTCTTCGGCGATGGACCGTTACCCCTTACGATGTCGGCCTCAACTCCACTAAAAACGAGCACGCCTTATAGGCGCCGTAAGGATCGCCTGAGAGTCGCCCGACTCTGGAGGAATGGACCCTCAATGGGAAACTCTCCACGATCACAGAGAGGCGTTACCCCACTACTCGCGCCCTTCTCTGTCAAGGAATGGGCCTCTACCGCCAGGACAACCCCTATAAAAGGGCCCCTTGCCAGACAGGAGAGGACACATGGGAACGAACCTACAAACACTGTGAGAGAGACTCCGACCCATGAAACCTTGAGTGTGAATTCCACGAAGGAGAGCTCCTGTCATCTTCTGAGCACCCTTACCGCCCAGCGAGTACTCCCCGAGCGCTCACTGGATACGGCGAGCACTCCTGCGGAAGTTCGACCACCCCTCCAGGCTTGCTCAATCGCCTTCTCTCTCTCTCTCTCTCTCTCTCTCTCTCTCTCTCTCTCTCTCTCTCTCTCTCTCTCTCTCTCTCTCTCTCTCTGTGGTGGCAGCTACAGGGATATCGCCTAGAGCAGGATATGTAAAAGCAAGGAGACAAGACATGTTGGGATAAAAAATATTAGAGACTTTATTTTGCCTTTTTTGTGCAAGTGGTTGTGGAAGCTTAGGGTAGGAGATTGTGGATTGTACAAGTTATCAAGCAGAGATACTATGGCAGAGCAAAGGTTTGGGATGAGTCCAGTATCACAACATAATATTTCATTTCCACCTATCTAAAGAGGGATCATGACAGACAGGGATTTCATGATTTCTAGTGTCCAAGTCCGGCTCGGTTCAGAGGGCTATTGTTTATTTTAGAGAGATAAATGGTGTTGGATTTTACTTTGATGGACTCTTTCCCAAGGCTCCTTGCTATTGCTGCAACTCCTATGGCCTCAGTTTCCCTATGCTTTGATTTTCAACTCTCAAGATGGACGTGGGCGTTGGCTTTCAAAAAGAGTCTAAGGCCAAAGGAGATGGATCCGCTCTCTTTTCTTCTTGACTTTATTCCAGAGATCTATAGAGAGGACCAGTGGTGCTGGAGGTGGGATAAGGAGGGTTACTTCTCTGTTAGCTCTACTTTTGCATATTGGATGGAGGGCTGTGCCATAGTCTTGCCTCACAGATTTAGACTCCTCGAAGTCCTCTGAAGGTGAAACTCCTAATTTGGAGGATTTCTCATGGCAGGCTGCCTACTTGTGACAGGATTACTCCGTTTATTCAGGGTCTTCCTACGGTGTGCCACTTGTGTGGAGAAGTGGATGAGACGTCGGATCATCTCTTTGCCGTTATTCTTTTTCACGGGAGGTGTGGACTAAAGTCACTAGGAGGATTCATTCTAGCATCGTCTTGCATGGGAGTGCTCTTCTGTTGATTGGCCTTTGGCACAAGAGATGGAATCTGCTAGGAGATAGAATCATTTGCTGGCTGATCCTTCATGCTACTTTGTGGGTGCTATGGGGTGAAAGGAACAGTAGATCTTTCAAGAGAAAAGCTCGAGATGCGGATAGAGTGGTTTCTTTTATTTATGACAGAAAGGAATGGACAAAGCTTCTTTGTAATGTGAACTCTCACAATTCGTCTTGTTTTGTTTGGCTAGGGGGTGAGTCGCTACCACTCCGTCTTGGTGTGGGGGGCCTTCTTGTATAGGGATTTTTGTGATCTAATTTGCTTACACTTGTATAACCCTTTTTCTTTTAGTACAATAGTGGTACTACCCACTTTGCAAAAAAAAAAAAACTGGAGTGATAAAGCTGAAGTTAACAAGGATTGTTGCTCTCCAATGATCCAAAGACTTGGAAGCATGGTTCTTGTCACCTTTGTTTTCCCAAGGTTTTCATTTTATACATATCTTAACTTAGTATTTGCTACTACAGCAGTTACGAATAGGCGTGCATTCTCGTATTTTTCATTCTAGGCCAAAGTAAGATTAATTTGGCCAGTCCCACTTGTGCATCTGATATTACATCATCACAGTCTCTCTTGGGCCAGTTAAATAGTGCTTACCGGGCAACTATTATTTTAACAAGAGAGTTAGCATCTTAAAAAGGCATCATCTCATGCTCAACAATTGATGTTTGCAGAGTATCTGGCATAACAAATAGGAGGTTTGAGTCAAACAGACAAGTGGCCAGAACTTAATTCCTCAGAACGATGAAACTAGGTTACGTTGATAATAGTAATAATGGTGGCTGTGGTGTTATTTATGAAAAAAAAGAGGTGAGGAAGGTTACTCTTGGCATCTAGCTTTTACACAACCGTCAATATGGAAATGTTGGTGTTATCAGGACTTTCCAAGCACATAGAATTCAATAGTGTAAAAGATGTCTGAATGATTAGTTGATCTACATCCTGAAAGTTCAATGCATCAAGCTTTCAAAAAGTTTTAGCACGGAATCCCCAAAATTTTGAAAAGAATGCAATGACCAAATGAAGTACAGGTTGTCTTTTACAATCTATGAATGAAATGCTAAAGGGAATTCTGAAATTTTATCACACCTACACCACGCCGCACAGTGGAATGATGCCAATCCAAGATTGAATTATTTTTAGCTGGAGCAAATACATCTGCTGGATACCTTCAAAAAGAGTTAAAAGGATATACACGAGTGAATATGTAACCTGATTGCTTATGCTATCCAAGAAATATTTAATACAGAAATTCCAGGTTTCATAATTAGTAGGTCTGTAGCCATATTAACTACAGAGTGAGCTTCCTCTTTTCTGCAACCAGAAAGGGATCATGTGCTGATAACTTTTATTCAAAAAGGGAAAATAGAGATATTTTCACATCCATTTTTCCTTCAGAATAACAGACTTTATGACTTTGCTTCAATGGCAATTACAATCACTTATTCCCCTGTCACTCTCAGACTTCTTATTCCTTTTCATTTTCTTCATTTCACATGAAGAACCTTGAAAAGAAGAACAATTGGGAACCATTAGCGATCCTATTCAGTAAATAGGCTGTAGTCTCTAAGGCATAGCCCCACAGAGACAAGGGTAGTCCCGACATAGACATCATGGATCGGATCATGTCTAACAAGGTCTTGTTTCTCCTTTCGGATACACCATTGTGTTATGATGTATACGGTGGTGTCCACTGAGAAACAACTCCATTGTCTTTAAGATAAGAAGTGAATTCATGGCTAAGGTATTCACCTCCTCGATCCGATCGAAGAGCCTTAATACTCTTGCCAGTCTGTTTCTCTACTGGAAGGCCGTTCCCGTAAGTGAGGTGGCGAAGTAGCGAAGGAGATAAGACTCATCCAACGCAAGCTCGCCCATGGCCATAATGTAGTAGGCCAGATGCTCGTGCGGAGACCCATGTCCGTCAAATTTTTGTACCTTTAGTGATTTGGCATACTTCGGGCGAAGCTTCTTGACCTGGTGGTGTAGTGGATAGGGGACACTATAGAGATCTACAATCGCGACCCCTTCTCCAAACTGGGTGAGCTTGGTCTCAACGATCCACTCGATCATCTGGCGCTGTGCCATAAGATCTTCTGGCACTGGCGTGTTGGATGGCCGTGGTTGAGTCTCAGCTAAAGGTATGCTGAACCCAATGATTGTGGGGGTTCGGGCAACTGTCGTGGAGGTGTTAGCACTGTTTTGCCCACCTGGCGGAGCTGGCGCTTCCATCGAGGGCCCAGCGGATGGCTAAGGATGAAGGTCACACTCCTGAAGCAAGTCTTGCAGAAGGGCCTTCAGGTGCTGGTTCTCCTTCATGAGAGTCTCAAGAGTCACCCCTTGGACTTCACCGGCTGGAGGGTCATTGTTGACCGGCTCCGCATTGACAGGGACGGCTTGCTCCTCAACGGGAACTTCTTCCACTCGTGTGGATGCCTGAGGTCCGGCAGAAGTGCCGATGTGGCCGATTGGAGCCGGCGGCAGAGGCGCGTGACGAGGCCTCCTGAGGTGAGATATAGGTAGGTTCAGATCGTCGGTCTGAATCTCAGGTTGGTGTCCGGGGATATAACACGTGAACACCCTGGCTGCGTCGTTGAGGAGCCAGACCATCCTCCTTTTCTGGGAGCGCCTCTTGGGGCGGCTAGGTGTCCCCAGCCTATCAAAGACTGAGGTACGCTATGAAGGAGTCTTCATCGTGGCGTCTGCCTGAGAAGACCTTGGGGCTTGATGTCAGTGGGGCCTAGAGCAAGCCCGTCTCTGTTTCCGCCTATCTGTGAGAGGGGCGATGAAGGGTTGGGCGCCGCCAGATGGCGCAGCTGCGGGGTCAGTCACACCTTGCTTGGCACGACACCTTAGTTCCCGAAAGGGGTTGCTAAGGCGTGCTCTCCGGACAGCTTGAGCTTCCTCCGAGGTGACCCAGATCCTTCTCAAGTCTGACTGCTGGTCTCCCTCGTCCTTGTTCCTCCCACAAGACTTGGGAGCTTGAGTGCCAAACCAGCGCTGGTACTTTTGGGCTGTTGCCGAAGCATCCGCTCCCTTAAGTTCTGCCTTGTCTTCTTGCGCTCGACGCAGGAGGCTAAAGTGGTTGGTGATGGGGACTGTTGGGATGATCCATTCTGGAGGAATAATGGGTTCGCCCCCATCTAGGCGAATTCATAAGTCTCTGACAAGAATGGTCTTGTCGGAGTTGCTGGTGGTAGCAATGGGTCGCTTGCCTTTACGGATACGATGGTGCTTCTTCTGTGGAGTGGAAGATGACTCCACCCCAAGGTGGTAGGCCGAGAAAACCCGGCCTGCAGGTGCTGGTGGCACAGGGCCATTCATCAGGAATACCAGGGTAGGCCCCCAAGATGCGAAGCCTGTAGTGAGGGCCGACGGCTTGGTGGCTCGAGTCTAGGCTTTCGCCTGAGCCGACAGTAGTGTTGCGGACGCTAACCGCGACGTGTCAGCTCCCGAAGTTGTCACTGCACGGGGTACCGGGATGTTGGTGACCCAAGGCCTTGAGCCTGAACTGGGAGCTGGCAGGACCAAAAGGCGTGACAGAGGGCACTTAGTCCGTACCGAGGTCACCACGTCCCACAAAGGCAGACCCATGCTGGGGATCGGCGTTGTCAGATTGTGGGAGGAATGCCCCTGAGGTAGAGCTGAGAGATCCGAAGCTTGATGCGGACCACTCGTAATAGAAATCATCCGTAGGAAACCCCAGAGCTGTACGTCCGGTATGGATGCTAGGACGCCTCATGCCATGGGTTGGGGACCCGGGTGAGGCGATCGTGCTTCTGTGGTTCAGGTCGGGAGGCCCGAATGGGGTGCTGGGGAGCCCCGCCCCCAGGCTAGGATGCCCATGTGGGGAGTTGGCTCGGTGGGAGCTCAGGATTGACGGCCCGAGTAGAGTGCTGAGTAGTCAAACACCGTAGGGTGGAGACCCAAACTGGGAGTCGACTTGGCTGGGGCTCCGGGCTTGAGGCCCGAGTGAACTGCAAGAGTGGAGACCAGAACCTGGGACGCAAGGCTTGCGTCGGAAGTCGGTCGAGACTGGGCCCGGGGACTAATAATTGCCCAGGCTGGGAATGGTCCGAAACCCTTACGGGCACCGGTGGCAGGAGAGCCGAGCCTGACGCTCAGCCTGGCTATCGGGACTAGTAGTTGGCATGGCGCCCTGGTGGCACAAGAGGAAAAAGGAGCTGGAGGTGGCAGTGGGGCCGCCACGGGGACCATACCCAAGAAGTAGGGTGATCTGATGACTGGGGCGAAGCTGCCAAAAGCGATCGGCACTACCAAGTAGCCCACCTGTGCATGGGTGGCGACGGCAATGGGAACGTAGGTGATAGCTGCCATAGTTGCTGGAGTCCTGGATGAGCAGAGGCGACGACCGAGCACGGTCGTCGAATGCGGTCTGGCAACTGGGAGATGAACTGGAAGCTGCTGGGAAGTACAAATAGGTGCTCTTCTGCTACCCCCTCCTGCAAGGATAGGAAAATGGCACCTAGACTTCAGGGTTGGCATGGACTTTCCACTCGCTGTTGAAGCAAAGACACGAGCACAGCACAAGCAGGAGAGAGTAGAGACCACAGAACAATCACACAAAGCTGAGGACGATTTAGGTGGTTCGGCGCAAGCCTACATCCACCCCACACTCAAATCGAGTGTGGCTTACTACTGATTCACAGCTTCTCACCACTGATCCATAGCTTCAGGGATTATATCCCTACAACTACTGAGCTTCACATCTTGCTACCAGAGGAATCCTCCTCTGTGCTGAGGTTTACAGCGTAACCTTTCCGCTGACTCATAGCTTGTAGAACACGAGTTCAGAAATCAAACGAAGGAAACAGAAAATCAAAGCATACAATGAAAATGTAGCTCTTAACAAAGAGCAAATCAGCTCTAGTTTTGAACCTAGAGACCGAAGACAGACTGACAAAATGCTCTTCTTACAAAACTCTCATAGCTTTCATATCTTCTCTCTTAGTTTTTCTCACGCTAGCTCTGCTGGATCGAACTTGCTCTCTGGCTAGAAGTCGTTTCTGCTCTAAGCTGTAATTACTCTCTTCTCTCTGCTAATATTCCTCTACTTATGGGTAGCAGAGAGATGGGCATGTGGAAACCACGTTTCCCGCCCAAACCTCAGTTTAGATCTCAGTTCCATTGGACACGTGGCAGCTTTTGAGCTTAATGACATTCCACGTGTCACGAGCAGCACTTAGCTTTTTGCCTTGGATCACGTGCCTTCCTTAAGATTCACGAACAATATTTCTCCTGGTTCTTTGGAGCTCTTTAAGTTCTTGTCAAAAGATCAAACACTTAGACGACATATGACAATCAGACGAATACAAGAATTGCACAGACTTGATAGGGCACTGGAACAAATGTGCACGGGCTCAAACTGTTCACAGAGCAAACTTGGTCAGATTATATCCTGCTATATGGCAAGTATGCTTAGACGTGAAACTATGCACAAGCTTAATATGTCTGTAAGGCTAAAAGATGCACAAACTTCATGTGTTCATGATACAAAAGAAGCTTAGATCCTATATGCCATAAGCCTAATGTGCACAGGCCTAGCATGTGCAAGAGATAAGACGTGCACGGACCTAACCACGCATAAGACAAAAAGTGCTTAGGCCCTCAGTGTGCACAAGGGAGATGAGCACGGACTTAGTTCAGGCACAAGATAAACTTTGCACGGACCTTAAGTGTGCTATGCAAAAGATGCACAGACTTGAACCTTTACTTCAAACTTAGCACGGACCTTATTCTATTAGAGACAGAAATTTCCACCGACTATGAAATGCACCAACCTCATATGCACAGACTTGAGAATGCAAGGAGCAACAACATGCACGGACGCAGAAGTGTACCGATTTAGTATAAGTGCAGCAATGGATTTTGCACTGACTTAGCTATCCATAAGGGCTAAATTATGCACAGACTTATGGGACACTTAACAGAAATATGCATGGACCCTCTGAGCATATGCAAGGACTTCGAATGTGCATGATACTGAATATGCACGGACTTCATATGCCATAGACCTATCGTGCATAGACTTAGCAAGGCACAAGACAAAGCTTGCACCGACTTTGAAATGTGTTGAGCAAGATATTCACAGACTATGTTTTACCACAAGACAACAAAGCACAGACTTGGTTCCCTTGAGATGCAACATATACACTGAGGGGCCCTTTGAATCCCGGTTAGGTTTGCTTGTTCGCTCCAACAGGGCGAACAAGCGCGGATAACCTCTCTGGGTGTGAGGGGGGGAGGCCAGCCCGCCCCACGATGAGCCGACAAGGGGCCGACAGTTCACTTATCAAAGGGGGTCTAAGTGTCCCACTGTGATTGCCAATTTGTGAACATATCATATAGACATTAAAAAGAGAGAAACTAACATCAACATGGATATTAACTTAAAAGAAAAATAATAGGCAATGGTGATGAAATGATGGGAGAGAGAGCAATGTGATGCTACTATGGAGTGTAATCGCCAGAAGGGTTACCTCAAAAAGAAGCAAAGATGATCGCAAATACCTTGTAAAGCGGGGTGTGATGTTGATCCAACTTCCTCCTTCTACCGGCCGACCGATGAAAGGGGTCTTTACTTTGATTACCCTTAAACAAAATCCATAAAGAGAAGTAAAATCAATTGGATTAGAACCCAAGAGTGTAGTATCAATGCTCAAAGATAAGAGAAATATGCAAAAGGGCATGAACACAGCTTGTGTGTTTGATTTTTAAATCCCTTAGAGTAAAGGTTGGGTGGATGTGAATGAATGCAAAATGTAGACAATATAAAAGAATCTAGCAAAGGTTGCTAGATAGATGCACGAACGCGACTATATGTGATGCAGCAACAATGTAAACTAAAGCAAATGAAGCAACAGAGAATCAATAGGGAGAGAGAGAATCAGAGGTTTGGCCTCCAACTGTCGCAGTAGTAGGGAAGAACCGGGAACATAGGATCTCCTTCCCTCTTAGCGCAACAACAGTAGCAACTGGGAGAGAAGTGAAGCTCACATGAGCTTTCTCTGTACAAAAGCACACCACAACAAAAAGATTGTGTTGATGTTCCTGTGTATTCGTTGTTGCTCCCAAAATTCAGTTAAAGAAGAAGAAGCCCGCGCCAGGCTCAAAGGGGAGGCATTTATAGGGCTAAAAATCCTCTTTTCAAAGGGTTTCAAAACAAAGAAAGGATTCATTGACGAAGATCTTCCTTCCCTTGAAGCGAACCGGAGGTAGGGTGACGATCCCTAGCTCATTGCCATTCCATTCCCGCGATTTGTAGGCCGAGGCGAGGCCGAGAGGGGTTCATTTCGCGCCGGGAAGGGTGAGCATGCCACGGGGAGCGTTCGCCCGATCTACCATTTTAAGCCGCAAAATCACGTTTTGGGGGCGTAGAATCATGCTAGGGGGCTTGGGGGTTCGTTCCTCTTCGTTTTCCCCCTCCGTGGGGCTTGTTTGGGGCCAGAACGGGTGACCTCGATGAGGTTCGCCGTTTTCGCGCCTGTGGCGTTGTGCGGTCGAACCAGAAACCGCACATCCCTTGTACGGTCCTGGCCTGGCCGCACATCAGCTCGGTGTGCTTCGAGTCAGGCTCGACGCACAGTGGAGTTGTGCGGTCTATCGCGAGACTGCACATCCCTTTGAGCGGCCCTATGCTGACCGCCCATCGTCTGGTTTTGACCATTGTTTTGACTATTATACAGTGTTTTGGGATGTGCGGCCAGGTTCTGGCCACATAACCCCTTGTGTGGCCGTGGGCTAGCCGCACGTCTCCGATGCCTTTTGGCTCGGCGCGCAGTGGGCTTGTGTGGCCTGTCAGTGACCGCACAACCCTTGAGCGGCCCAGGATAGACCGCTCATCCTGTGAGTTTCCAACCGTTACGGGTTACCGTTACACAGTGTTTTGGGGGTGTGCGGCTAGGGACTGACCGCACATACCCTTATGCGGCCTGTGTCTGGCCGTACATCTCTTGGAGTCGTGGCATGTCATGCGGCCAGGGATGGACCGCACCTGCCTTGTGCGGCTAGATTCCAACCGCACATGTTGTTCAGTGTCGGGATGGAGCGGACGAGATCTGACTGCGCATCCCTTGAGCGGCCACTGCTTGGCCGTATATCCTGGCAAGGGCGACCGTGATGGGACCGCCCATGCCTTTGTGTGGCGGGGTCGTAACCGCCCTTCTTCCATGTGGCCAATGACGGACCATTCGTCATCTGAGGCTTAACCTGTGATTTTTCATGCCAATGCGAGTTCCGGGAGAGCGGATCTCGATCCACGTGCTGACCCGTGGTCTGACTGATGCTGGGCATCGTGTGGGGACCAAGTGTGGGGTGCCGTGAGGGGTCCCGGGATGTGACGTCTTCGGCCTTCGTCACCGTGAGTCGGTGTTAGTACGAGGGGGGGCGGTCCCCTGTACTCCGTCTGGTTCTGACATTATTTTCCATGACTGGAGAGTCTACCTTCCAGTGACCCGTCCACTAGTCGTAGCTTCCTGCGCACGCGGGTGCGGACCCACCTGGGAGTGGTGGAGAGCGTGACCTGAGTTAGACGATTTTTAGGCTAGTCTCCATGGGCCCCTTGTCTTTGCCACCAGAGTCTGGTAGAGGGAAAAACCAGCTAGAGGACTCGACCTAGAGTAGATGGTCTGTGTGTGCATACGTAGTTGGGGGCTTAGGACACGCGCTGACAAGCGTGACTCCAGCTAGTCCTTATTGTGGTACTTGTGCGTGTTTGAGTCTCGCGCCCGGGACGTCGTAGCTAGACACTTGTGACGCGGTATAAGACGTCAGGGGACGCATCCAGTCATTCTTCTAGTGGGTAGAGCTCCTGTCTCCTGGTAGTTTCAGCCTCGAGGCTGCTAGACCGTGGTTCAGTAGTACGGTACTGTTAGATAGGCGGTTTTTCTATTTATTTATTCCAGCATGTCGGTTCTATCGTACTCCTATTAGGTAGCGTAGCTTTACTGCTTGTAGGGTTAGTTTTACTACTGTAGCATCGGGTTTTTCGTGCGAGGTAGGGTTCGAGGGATCCCTACTGAGCCTTCGTTTAGGAGGCTCATCCCCTGCGTGTTTTCACCGTGTTTCAGGTGAGGTCGGCACTTCAGGAGGTGCGACAGGTGTTCAGCGTGGTTCCAGTAGCCAAGGTTAGTGCCAGTTGTCAGAGCCGGGGTATGCCCCGTGTAGTTGTACTTTCCCTTTGTACTTGTACCTTCTTTCACTTGACTGTACTTTATTTTAGACATGAGGTGTACTGGACCTTGTAGCAGTTTATTTATTTATTTAATTTTTATATTATTATTTTGTTGTGTATCGTGCTATCTCTGCAGTTACTTCAGTTTCTTACACACCCTCACACCATCCTTTCTTCCCTTCCGAGTCTCCAGGCTCGTGGGAGGCGGGCCGAGATTCGAGTCGCGCCGGTCCCTTTCCGGTACTCGGATCCCGGGTCGCTACAGGGAAGGGGACCAGCATGTCCACCCCCCACCGGGCAAATGGGCGAGGCTCCATCAGGGTGTGTAGTTGCGTAGCCGGTTGGTGATGTAGGTGAGAGAATTTCTGGCACTGAGGGCGCCTCCAAACATAGTCTAGGTAGTCTTGCTGCAAGGTGGGCCACCAGTATCCTTGCCGGATTAGCATCCGCGCGAGTGCTCGCCCCCTTACGTGGCTTTCGCAGAGTCCTTCGTGGATCTCCTGGATGACCTGGTTGGCTTCCGTAGGGAACAAGCACTTTAACAGTGGAGCTAATAGGGAGCGGCGACATAATCTGCCGTCTACCACTGTGAAGTGGGCCGCTCTTGCTCGTGTGCGCCGAGCCTCGAGGCGGTCGTTCGGGAGCTATTGTCGAAGGAGGAAATCTAAGGGGGGGTCCATCCAAGAGGATTCGTAGTCGATGACATTTACCTAGGGGGTTGGCTCATTTATGCTCGGCGTCGAGTAGGGGTCACGCAGATCCCCACTGGAAAACACATAGTAACACGGAACAAGTAAAATGGCAGGTGTAGCAAAGCTGAAAAACTACACTACAAAGCTATAAAGCTATGCTAGAAGGCTGTAAAAGAAGAGGCGGGGAGCAGGAGTAGGGAGCAAGCTAAGGAAGAGGGGAAGAACCCGTACAAGACAAGCGGTTGCCGAACTAACCTCGGCACCCCAAAATACTCCAAGCAGCAACAGGAAGGTGACTCTGAGCTGACGAAGTCAGGAGTTGCTGATCTGTCGACACTGCAAGGGACCTGAAAAATAGACAAAGAAACCTAGGAAAAATCTAAACAGACGTAGACCCAGATGACATGACTAGAATGTCGTATGCACTGTCCCATACATGACTAGAACGTCATGCATACGACAGGACACTGACCTCGAGTGCAGCCACGAGAGGGCTAACCCAGAGGTCATGACGCATAAGAAACGCGAAGAGAACCGCGAAGAGCCACGTGCCACGTGACTAGAGTGCCTCTCACCAGAAGAATAGCCAGCTGCGTCCACTAACGTCTTATGCTGCACCTACTAGTATCTTGTCCGCATACCCTACCTCAAGGACTAGGCCAAGACCAAGACACTGTCAGAACCAGAACCAAAGTACCATCGCGAGTGACTAGTCAGGGTCACGCCTACCGACGTGAGTCCAAAGCCCCTGACCACATATGCACACACTGGCCCACTGCCTAAGCCAGGCCTCTAACTAGTATTCCCCCACCGAAGGATGCTACGGTTGGACCGAGGGCCCATGGAACTAGCTTAAGAACTGTAAACCGGGAAAGTTCCCCGCTACAAGAGCCGTCATGCCGTAACGTGACGTAAGTCTATGACTAGTGAAGGCTCACAAGACATAGAGACTCAAAACACGAGTGCGGAAGTACAGACAGGCAAGAGAGTACTATCACACGTACTTTGAAGCACCAATGGCAACACAGCCACTACCGACAACTCAGGACAAGGCAACTAGACCTACTCACGTAACGATCCTTGAGTCAGAAGACTCGGAGGCAAGATCATCATAGACAGTGAAACAAGCCGCCAATCGGTCTAATCCTAAGCCAGAGAAAATGATGCTAACGGAGGAAACGACACACGAAGACCTGAGGGAACACCGAGGACCCTCCACACACTTGGACACGTAGACCGAGGTAAGGCGATACCTCACCATAGCCAGAACCATGTCTTGAACTGGACAGAACCGTCGAGACACACACAAGGTTACATGTCAACTACTGGGTGACCCCGAGTTGATCGGAACCCAACAATGACAACACACAGACACACACACCAACAGACGGACTCCATACACAAGCACTCCTGGCCATCCCATCATGGTCACAACCCTCATAGGATGTCGACGGACATCCACGGGTCATGGGCAACCCACGAGATCAAGCCAAGACAAACAGAAACACCGGAGGATGACAATCTGGGCAAAGCGAACCATCACTCAACTGCTAGGTAGACCCGATAGTCAAGGAAAAGTCGCTACGCGACCAGAGACAAGGATGATGATAGTTTTAGATTGAGTCATTAGAGAACTATCGCAGTCAATGGAGAGACCGCACCCAGTCACCTAAACCGATCGATCCAGACACTACCGACACACAGACACTGCCCTATGACACAAACCTAAGATAGACCAACACACTAACGGACACCAAATAGCACAACGGCCATCACGGCCACAACAGGACTGTAACGCTCCTCTATAGGCGCGTTACACACTCTGACGCACCAGGACTGGGGCGTCAGGGCTAACAGACTCAAGACTCAGACAAAGGGCATGTAACGGTCCAATAGGGACGCGTTACAGCACCCTGGCGCATGGGGGTTGATGCGTTACAGCAACTGTAATACCCAGTCAAACATCGGTCAAACCAACTGTAACGGCCTACCATAGGCGCGTTACACACTCTGACGCATCCAGATTGGGCTGTCAGGGCGAACAGATAGACACGGAGATCGATGCACGCAAGGCTATGACGTGCCAGTATAGGGGCATCAGGGGACTGTGACGGTCCAATACTGGTCCGTCACATAGACCCAGCCTCGAAAAATCTAAAATGACTAACCATTGTGGCGGTCTATCGTAGGACCATCACACAGTGTGACGGTCTCTGGAACGACCGTTACACCGTCACGGTGGGAAGAACAGTGGAATGGCCAAATCGGCCCATTCCACGCCCCATTCACGCCAAAGCGCAGGGGAAACAGTTGCACACGACCACAAAAGACATCTGGAAGCTAAAAATAGCACATGCATGCATCCGATCGCGAAAACATGGCAATTCTGACGAATCGACCCAAGTCGGGTCACCAAGGTTCCTAGACTCCTACCGGCCCCGAATGATAACCGATCGACACGAAACTGGCGGGTACGGGATCCTGACATCCCGACGGTCATTTTGACAGTAATTATACTATAAACTATCACCATTTTTCAGTGAACCCTAAAAACTCCAAAAATAATGATTTTCCCTAAACTGGCCCGATCTCACTCGATAGGGCACCAAACTGCACACAGTGACAGGGGAAACGTGTAGAACAAAGTGGTGATCCGTCTCCCTACCTCCACCGAAGAAACTGAGCGCCGAGGCGACTAAACCGCGTCGAAAATCACAATGCGAACTCAACCGCCGGCTTTGAATCCACCGATCGGGATCGCGGGTTGTAATTTTCTTCTCATTTAGTCTTCATACTATTTGGAAGAAATTTGGTTATGAATAAATAAAGATTTGGGTTATTTCTATCTTGCGCACTCTGTCTGTATGTGTTGAATGCACTACGCTCTGATCGACATGATCGTTATAGACATCGTCACATCACATCCGGGTAATCTTCCACGCTCAGGGCGTGACAGATCACCTACTTCTCTGCTACGTTTCCTCGTGATTTGGAGCTGAACGGTGTGAGAATGAGCGGGTTCTGCTTCGGTCTGGGAAAATCATACTTCGGGGTTGTGCATCAGGTTCACCGAAAAACGGTGATGATTTTCAACTAAATTGATATCATTTGAACCCCTGGAATGTCTACATTCCATTCCCTCTAGTTTCATCGCGAATGGTCGTCATTTGGGACCGGTACGAGCCTGGGACCCCATGTGACTCAATTATGGTCGATTCAGTGGAATCGCCCGTTTCTCACTATTTGTGCGTCTGTTTGAGCCCTTCCGGAGTGTGGAAGGATGTTTTGGCATTAGGGTTTTTTCCCCATCGTTTAGACACGATTGGGGTGTGGAAAGGGTGAGATCCGGCCGATCCTGCGATTTTCCCACCGTATCACCTTCGCGGTCGTTTCAGAGACCGTTTCTTACCTCTCGCGGTCCATTAGTCGACCACTAAGCTTCGAGGTATGTCGGTTTAGAGCTAGGTCAGTTAGGGTCTTCGCGGTCTCACGATAGACCTCTTTATCAGATAGCAGCCCATAGTTGGACCGCTATGCCTTCTCCAGCAGCCCATTAGTTGACCTCTAGATAGCGTTTGTATGTCAATTTGGATGAGCGATCTTATGATAGACCATGACGCTTGCTTTGGCGGCCCTATGTTCGACCGCTAAGCATCATTGACTCTAGTCAACAATTCTAAGTTCGTTAAGGTAGCGGCCTAATCTTAGGCCATCTATAGTCTTTAGCGGCCCATCTCTAAACTGCTAATTTCTGTTTGACCGAAGTCAATAGTTTAAGTTGGTTAGGGTCGGTGGCTCTCGCGGCCCATATGTAAATCGCTAAATCCCCGTAGCGGGTCTATTATAGACCGTTTGGTGGTCTGACTGGGTATGTCGGTTCGAGGGTTGACTGGCTCTAGCGGCCTATTATGCGACTGCTACAGTCACCTCGCAGTCCAGTCTATGACCACTACAGTCTCCTCGCCGCCCTATCTATGACTGCCAGAGTCTGTGTCTCCGTGTGGAGGAGCAGCTCTTTTACTGACTACTTGGCTTACCTAGCGGTGAAGCGATCAACTGCTTATCCCCGGAGTATTGTTTTCCCGTTGTTTTGGCTTTCCAATCATCTTGGCTTGACCTTGTGGTTTACCCGATGTCACGTGGATTTCTTTTGATATCCTATGAGGTCTATGACCATGTTTAAGATAGCCAGGAGTGCCTTTCTATCGAGCGGTCTTCCGTACTGCTTTCATGTCGTTATTGGTGTTTGGTCAACCCAGTGAGATCCAGTGGTTGACATGTGACCTCGTGAGTGTCTCAGCTATTCTGGATTGAG
This sequence comes from Amorphophallus titanum, assembly GCA_024336825.1. Lineage (NCBI taxonomy): Eukaryota > Viridiplantae > Streptophyta > Magnoliopsida > Alismatales > Araceae > Amorphophallus > Amorphophallus titanum. The sequence continues at coordinate 29,750,166 of JANBPO010009603.1, forward strand.
CGAGACATGGTTGTAGACACCTTGAGGTGCTATTTTACCTCGGTCTACGTGTCTAGGTACTTTGAGAGTCTTAGTATTCCCTCGTATTCCATGATTTATGGTATACGGAGTCAAGAGTCCTTGGTGCAGCCTGAGGGACTGAGGACTTGCGTTTTCTCGTGTCTTTGGCTTAGGGATTAGGCTTGATTGGCAGATTGTTACCGCTTATGTGCGACGATCTTGACCCTGAGTCGTGAGACTCAAGGATCATTGTGTCAGCAGGTCTAGTTGTTGTCCGGAGCCTGGTGGCAGTTTGGTGTGCTGCCTTGTGTCTTATGGTTGGTGCTTCATAATACATGGGACAGTGTGTGCTAGCCTGTCTGTACTCCAGCACTCATGTTTCGGAGTCTTTGTGTCTAGTGAGCCTCCGCTAGTTGTAGCCTGATGACACTTTCCTGTGTGTCGGCACACCTGGGAGTGGTGGCGGGGCAGAGCTCCCGACTCAGATGGTTTGTAGGCTAGTTTCCGTCAGCTCCCTTGCTTGGCTGTAGCGTCCTATTGGGGGAGAAAACTAGCTAGAAGTCTAGCTCAAGGCAATGAGCTTCTATGTGCACATGTGGTTAGGGGCGTTTGGATGAGCGCCGACGGGCGTGACCCTGACTAGTCACTCGTTACTATTGTTCCTGGTACGTGGTTCAGTGAGTATCTTGGTTACCGCCGTTCTAGGGAGCGTGAGAGATACTTGAGGCACAGTGTAAGACATCAGTGGATGCATCTGGCTATTCTTCTAGTAAGGAGGTGCTTCTGTCACCTGACGCATGACTCTGGTGTTCCTCAGAGTTGTGTCCTTCCTGGGTTAGTCTTTTACTGGCTTTATCCGAGGTCAGCTTCGTATAGTGTGCACGACGCTCTAGCCGTGTATGTGCTAGTGTTTCTTTGTAGGGCTTTTGCCTGTCTTCGTAGGCCTTAGCTTTAGACCTGGTACTTTGTCGATGGATTGGTAACTCCTGAATTTGTGAGATCAGGGTGTGCCTTTTTGTTGATGCTTGGAGTAGCTTCGATAGCCATGCTTTGTTCGGTACGACTTTTTCCCTTTCTTTTAGCCATCTTTACTCCTTCTTTTACAGCTTTCCTTTACAGCTTTATTGTTGTAGTTTGGCACTACTGTTACTACTTTCCTTATATGGTCCAAACATCTATGACAACATACACATATGGCTCATAGACTTTGACATCATCAAAACACAGAATGCTAATAGCACCATGCGGGCCTGGTACATTGCAAGGTGTTTGTAGGCTTCGAGCCGCTTGCCTTCTAGACCAGCAAGTTCTTACGACCTTCTCTGGTATTCACTTTCATCAGGGCCGGCCAAGTCGGTGTGTACCACCACGCGATAGGATGCTAATTGGATTTCGATGGGGATGACAACTTTCACTCCGTAGACGAGGGAGAACAGTGAACATCCCGTGGGGGTTTTGTAGACCGTCCAGTAGGCCCATAATGCCTCAGAGACCTTTTCACACCAGTCACATTTTCGGTGGCTAACAATCTTAGCCAGGAGCTTGCAGAGAGTCTTGTTAAAGGCCTCAGCCAAACTGTTGACCTGTGGGTTGTAGACTGAAGAAGTTCTCCAGTCGATGTGAAATTTGGTTGCCAACTAGTATACGGCCTTGTTCTTGAATGGTGTCCCGTTGTCGGAGACTATGCGACTGGGAGTGCCGAATCAGTAGATGATGTTATGTAGGACAAACCTGGCAACCACCTTGCCGGTGACTTCCCATAGAGGGAGGGCTTCTGCCCAACGAGAGAAGTAGTTGGTGGTGGCCAGAATGTACTTGTGGCCTTTGGAGGATTGCGGGAAAGGCCCCACGATGTCCATACCCCACTCGGCGAATGGCCAGGTAGGGGCTGTAGGACGCAGTGGGTTAGGTGGCCTTCTGAGTACTGGGCCGAGGGCTTGGCATTGATGGCATGTGCGAGCGTACTGGACGCAGTCCGTGTACATGGTAGGCCAATAAAAGTCTTTAAGCTTGATGTTGTGCTTCATTCTGTCTTCGGCTTGATGTGTGTCGCATATCCCAGAATGAACCTCACACATAATGGCTTGAGCCTCTGCTGGGGAGACGCTTCTCAAGAGAATAGACTTGTCCTTCTCATGGACGAGCCGGTATAGGGAGTCACCAATCAACTCATATGATGTTGCTCGGCGAAGTAGTTGGACTCTTTGAGCCCAGTCCGGAGGGAGCCATCCCCTCTTGAATTTGATGATGGGCTCATGCCAATCTTCTTCTTCGGGAGGAGTGTCCCGGTCAAGCTCTTGGACCTCGTAAACTGTGAGACTGGAGTTGCCTTCAAGTGAGCTAGGCATCAGCCTCCCATGTTTGACTGTGATGTCGACTTCACCCTTAGGCGGTAGCTTGATGGCCGCGGCCAACTTTGCTAGGGCGTCTGCCTGGGCGTTACCACTTCTGGGAACGTGGTCTATTTCAAAGAAATAAAACTTCTGGATTCATCGAGTGATGACGGCATGGTACGGGACCAGCTCCGATTTTTACATGTCATAGATGCCAAGGACCTGTCGGACTATCAGTTGAGAATCTCCATAGGCTTTGAGGCATTTGATGCCCATGTCGAGAGCCATCTAGAGTCCGATGATCAGGGCTTTATACTCGGCTTCATTATTGGTCAGGGCCTTCATGAGGGCGCAGGAGTTGTACAAAACTCTGCCTTGAGGAGTCAGGAAGACAATTCTGGCACCTGTCGTAATGCCTGAGCTGAGGTTGCTCCGGGTAGTACCTCAAGAAGCACCATCAAAGTACAACTCCCAATAAGGTAGGCCGACTGTGAGGGCGTCTTGTTGCCAGTAATGCAAGACACCTCTGCTCTATTTAGCCAGTTGTTGTTGTTGAAGTGTAAGAGACTCCTCATCTGGAAGCTCCACGTTGAAGGGAGAATCATCTGGTACTAGATGAGCCGCCAAGAATTCAGCCATACCCTACCCCTTGATTGGTTTTCTAGGGACGTAGGTGATGTCGTACTACATGAGCAGGAGAGCCTATTTCCCTAGTCGGCCTGAGAGGACAGGCTATCTGAGAAGAAACTTCAGGGGGTCGTACTTGGATATGAGCTCAACCCGATGGGATAGGAGGTAATGCTGCAACTTCTTGACGGCAAACACCAATGCCAAACATACTTTCTTCATGGGGGAGTAGCGATACTCGGCACCGATCAATTTCTGGCTGAGGTAGTAGAGCGGCTGCTCTTTACCATGTTTATTGACCTTCACCAACAGAGCCCCCAACGAAGCATCCATGGTAGCAATGTAGAGTATGTGGGGTTTACCCTTGACAGGTGCCCCCAGGGTTGGAGGAGTGAGGAGGTACTCTTTGATCTACTCAAAAGTCATCTGGCATTCTGAGTCCCATATGAAGGGGGCGTCTTTCTTCATCAGCGTATTGAAAGGCGCTCATCGACCGGAGAGGTTGGAGATGAACCTCCGAATGTAGGTCAATCTGCCCTGAAGTGACCTGAGTTCGGTGAGGTTGTTGGGTGGCGGGAGCTCCCAGATCACTTTGATCTTGCTGGGATTCACCTCGATTCCTCGGTATCGAACAATAAAACTGAGAAACTTGCCACTGGATACGCCGAAGGTACATTTCATGGGGTTCATTTTGAGCCCATATTATCGAAGACACTCGAAGACTTGACATAGATCACGTAGGTGGTCTTCTCACCTTCTGGTCTTGACGATGAGGTCGTCGACGTAGCATTCGATGACGTTGTATAGCCGTTCGTCAAAAATTTTGGTCATGGCCCTCTGGTAGGTAGCACCGACATTCTTCAAACCGAAGGGCATGCGCTTGTAGTTGAAGATCCCTTTGGGAGATCTTTCCCTCATTTCTCACTCTCACCCTCTCTCTCTTCTCTCACACTCTCCTCTCACTCTCACCTCTCCAGCGGCCGACGAACCGGGGCGGGGGCGGGGCGGGGCGGCGTGGGCGACGAGGACAGTGAGGATGGTCGAGGATCGAGGCACGAGGGCGCGGTGAAGTCGGTTCGCGAGTGTGGGTCACTGGCAGGGTTTCGTGGGGCGTTTCTTCATGGAACGGCGTCCATGGCGCGTCGAATCTTCGATGGAGGTAGGGGGACAGAACCTTGACTCGTGCACTTCCTTTCCCACGAGTTTCATAGGACGTGGTGAGCCGAGCGGGCTTATTTGGGCATTTTGGAGAAAATCTATGTTTTAGGGCTTGTGTGCCGATCCGCCATTTCGTTGCGTTTCGGATCGATTCGAGGGCATAGAAGCATGCTAGGGGTGTCGGGGGAGCTTTCCCCTTGTTTTCCCTCTCATCCGTGGATGATTGGGGCGTGGAATGGGTTTTTGGGATTCTTCCCGTCGTCCCGTTCTCGGGTGGGTGTGGCGGCCCTTCCAGAGACTGCCACACTCACTGGCGGCCCAAAGTAGGTGCGCCAGATGCCTTGGCGGCCTACGGTGGGTGCGCCACCTATTACTATTTTGTCGGCATGGATTTTCGTCGACTGTCGGCCGCATGATAAACCGCCAACTGCTGTAACGACTGTAGCTTCAGCCGCTACTTCTGATTTTCACTGTTACGCCTCAGGGTGCGAGTTTCTGACCGTTGGGGTCACGTGCCTCTAGCGGTCGTTGGCACGGGCGCCAGAGGGCTTCTGGGGGGCCAAGGTTGGTCCGCTAGAGCGCTGTGGCGGCCTGAGATGGGAGCGCCAGAGCCAATTTGACCTGTCTTCTAGCGCGCCAAGGTTGGGCCGCTAGAGTCCTTGTGGCGGACCAGAGTTTGGCCGCTAGAGACTGTGGCGGCCAAAGGTTGGACCGCCAGGCGATTCTCCATGTTCTTGTGTTTGTTGTGCGTCGTGTTGGTCCTTGGTCGACCCGGTTGTGACCCAGTAGTTGACCTTCGACCTCGTGAATGTTTTAGACACCGTAAGAGCTACGTTTGTGTTTTGGGGGTGTCCGGAGGCGCCGCGTTGTCTCATTTAGCGCGCCTATGTGTTTAGAGGGTCTGAGTGACCCTGGGTGTGCTTTGGGTTCCGTAAGGTACTCGAGTGAGTCCTCGCGAGCCAGTGTGTGTGCGGAGGGTCCTTCCCGCATGTCGTGAGGTTTCCAGGTCGGTGGGCCACGTGTGTGGTCTCAAACTGTGAGTCCAGTTGACCAGTCCAGGACTGGAAGTTTCTCAAGTTCCCTTTTTGAGGGGAGAGTCTCGGTGGTTGTGAACTGTCTCGTGAGTCATCGCTGCGTGATTTTGGACCTAGGGATTAGGCCAGATTGACGGCTCAGTGCTGTCGCATGTGACGGTCTCGACCCGAGTCTCGTGACTCAAGGACCATTGAGTTTAATAGATCTAGTAGGCTGTCCAGAGTCAAGTGTCCGCGAGCCACTTCTTCCCTTGGGTTACTCGCGATGGGTGCGTGTGTGGTTTTCTGTGTTCACGTCTGTGAGCCCCCACTAGTCGTAGCTTCCACAGCACGCGTGTGCTGGCCCACCGACCTTGTGGTGCGACGTACTCGAGAGAGACGGTGAGTAGGCTAGTTACTGTAGGGCCCCCGCGCATAGCCGAGTCGGGGCTCGGGAGGAATTACCAACTAGAGGACAGACCTAGGGCGTATGGTCTGAGTGTGCACACGAGGCTGAGGGTGTCAGACCCGTGCTGACGAGCGTGACCTTAGCTAGTCCTTATTTTGTGGTAGTACTGGTTACTGAGTGTGTCTGAGTCTCGCGCCCGGGGCGTTGTAGCTAGACACTTGTGACGTGGTGTAAGGCGTCAGGGGACGCATCCGGTCGTTCTTCTATTGGGCGGTACTCCCGTCACGTGACGTGAGTTGTCGTGTCCCGGGTTTCCGTTTCTCGTCTGCGAGACGGGACTTCGTGTGTGGTTTCGGGAGCGTTCCTATAGTCAAGGTCTGGGGTTTCCGATGAGCATCACTGAGGACTTTCCCTAGACGTCGTTGAGTTCACAACGGCGAGGTCGTGACTGCGTTTCCAGACCGCGTGGTTTCAGTGTGGGCCCTTGTCCGTGAGGACAGGCCTCCACGACAGTGATGTCGTGTCGTTTCCCTGGTAACGTGACTAGGGCAGTCGTAGTCTGGTGGTTTGTGTCTGGTTGTTCCCCGACCGTGGGATCAGAGTGTTGCGTTCCATTCCAGTACAATAGGTGTAGCTGTAGAGCTGAGATTTTACCATCCACCGTGCTTACTGTTCCTACTGTTACTGTTGTTCTTGTCGTAGTTGCTGCTTTCCGTACTGCCGTTATTTTCGGCTGGGGTTTCGCGGGACCCCTACTGAGCCAGTGATACGCTCACCCCTGGTTTTCAGGTGCGGTGATTCTTCCTCGAGGTTCGAGGGCGTTGCGTGGAGGTTCCTAGTTGCCAGCTTGCCAGGCCGAGTGTTCACTTGGCATGAGGTATGTTTTACTGCTCTAGACTGTACTTTCTGTTGGACTGGACTCTGTTGTAGTTAGTTATTTATTTTTGTTATTATATCTGTTATCATGCTTTATTTCTTATTTCTATGTACACCACACCTATCCTTTATCCCTTCTGAGTCTCCGAGCTCGTCGGAGGCGGGTGACTGCTATGGTGCCAGATGGTTTGACCCAGACTGCTAAGGCCAGACAAATGGTCAAGATAGGACCGTTAGGGTTCTGAGGTTTTTTGTATGTTCTGACGCATGACTTATATGGATTAAATGGATGACTGATATTGAATGTTTAAATGTATGCAGGGAAAACATCGGGCGAGGATATCGTGGCTTCATGTCCAGGCAGTGTACATGGCACTGTCGAATTTCCAAAGAGAGAGGCTATCAGTGATTGGATTCATCGAGTTTCTTGGGATGGTGGTGATGAGGCTGGACACGGCCCTCCTCTACACACTCCATGACCGGTGGGATTCGGTGAGCAGGGAGTTTCTGTTCCCATGGGGTCATATGATCCCCAAGTTGGAGGACATGGAACGGATCACAGGATTGTGGGTCCATGGAGCGTCGGTGATGGGGATGACATATGCCGACTATGGAGAGTTGGCGCGGGAGTTGCTAGGGTTGAAGTGGACGAGGCCGGGACACCACTCATCGATGCTCGCACGAGCGAACCTTTTGGAGAGCTTGGGGCTACGAGGAGCGGCAATAGCAGTGGGAGAGTTTCCAGAGGAGCACCTAGGGTAGCTAACAAATCGACCCAGATAGAGAGTAGCTATGGGATTGGCTCCCGAGGCAGACATCATCCTACGTCGGTTCCTAATGTTACTATTCGGGAAGCTGATTTTCACGACGAGGGCTGACGGAGTGAGCTACAAGCTCCTCCCACTACTGGCAGATCTGGATGGAGTTGGGGATTATGCCTGGGGCGCAGATGCACTAACGTTCCTGTTCGACTCCCTTAGAACTGCCGCTCAGCAGACAATGTTGGGCAGGTTCTCCCTACTACTGTAGGTAACCCTTCTACCTTAGATACTTATGCAATTATGATTATGATTTGAGACTACTATATACTGACACTTGACAAATGCAGGTGTGGACCTATGTGTACCTCCCTGGCTTAGGGAGAGGGAAGGAGGTACATCCCGACTGAGTTCCCATCGCGAGGCAGTGGATGGCGGTGCGACATACCGGGTCGCTGTGATGCCTAGTGCGAGCGATCCAAGATGACATTGACACGCTACCTTATGCAATAGTAAGACTCCAAACTCTAGACCTCTAAATGCTACTAAATTCTTTGACACTGACACTTGACTTAACTGACTTCTCATTCAGGTGTGCTGGACACCGTACCGAGATGAGGGGCATGACGGGCAGCCGTGGGTGGAGGTAGCCCAAGCGTACGCAGGATGGGATGTGTGGCTACACTATATGAACATCATCGAGCCACTACACCACCCCCTGATCATGAGGACCAGGGGCATCCACCAGCCAGAGGTGGAGGTCCCGATGAGGGAGGAGGAGCATGTGGGGCATTCCAAAGGACTTGCCAATGAGATAGACTGGGTCACCCGGGGGGTGGACCAGGTTAGCGACTGGACGAGGAGAGGTCGTGTGGTACGAGCCTAAGCTATGAGTGTCGAGGCCTACTTGAAGGCCTATGCCAAGCGCTGTGGAGACCAGGTCTTTCACGGCTCTCGACGACTGGTACGACTCTCTCAACTCATGCTTCCTAGTGATTTTTGATCCACTGACAACCTATCTCCCTATATGCATCTAGACCCCCAGGGACAGATAGCAGAGCTCCAGGGTCTCCTCCACTTTACTATCCAGCAGCGGGACAAGTTTCAGCGCTCACTGGGGCTTCTAGTGAGTTTAACTTAACCTTAGACCTAATATGTAAATGCTATGGGACTGACTGACATGACTTCTAAACGCAGTGGGTCGAGGGAGAACAGCGACAGGGTCCGGATGCTCCGTCCTCTTCCTCCCAGCCACCAGTGGATCGGGCTGAGCGGGACACTGACTTCGCACGGGCGGTTGCTCGGGCCGAAGAGGCCGAGGCCATTCTCACAGAGAGAGTAAGCAAACTAACCAAACTCCCTTCGATTTGACTTAATGATTATGAAAAATGCAAGTGACTAATATGACTTGAATGCACATGCAGACGAGGGAGCTAGTAGCAGCAGTGAGCGAGGCAGAGCGGCTCCAAGCAGAGGTGGCCCTCCTTTGAGCGGAGGTGGAGTGCCTGAGAGCTAGGGAGGCAGAGGTGGACCACTACCGTGCAGAGGCGAAGGAGGCTCGATGATAGGCCTACGAGCTGAAGATCGAGCTACGGGCTGTGGAGCACATGGTCTGGATGATAGGCCGGGGGCCTGAGCGGAGTGTATCGCAGAGTGGTGCACAAAGCAGCCCGTACTGGGACTACCTTACCAGCTCCTCCGGCCATCGGAGGAACGAGGAGGCAGAGAGACAATGATGACACGAGGGGGGTAGCACCGTCATGGGTCCACCTGAGAAGAAGCATAAGGGTATTGGCGACAGTGAGGGTCTTGGAGAGGGACCGGCCTAAGAGCTATCTTACTCCCTTCCCCTATTTTCCTTTCTTTAGGGACACATGTATGTACTTGGCTTTTATCTTAGTGAAATCATGATCTTCTTTTTTATTTCATTTTTTTTGGATATTCTGGAAATGCAAATGTATGGATGCTAACACTGATTTGATGGGGACAACACTTACCCCGCCACATTTTTGAAGCCCGGATGGATCGTCATCATGTGCTCTCGTGATCTTACATTTCTATGAGTCATGTCATGTAACTTTTATATTTTATTTGAGTCATTTTGATGTATTATTTGAGTCAGACGACTTGCGGGGGGAACCAGGAGCTCCCCCCACTCCGACCATGGCCATAGTGGGGGGGAGGACGCGAGCAGAAGGGGGTGAGCTAAACAAAATTGTTTCCAGAATTTGCCCCGTGTGCTATTCAAGACTAGGGGCTAGCGCCGAGAATGCTGGAGTTCGCCAGTGCTGAGCCGGGCGTCACCTCCCAAAGACTTTATGACATTCGGGGCCAGATGATGACAGTCCCTCAAGATGTTGCAGGCACTATTCATTTTTTGACACTGGCCGCGCACTCAAGCCCCCTGGTGGATAATAGAAGGGAGCGCAGGGATGATCAAGTGGAGAAGTACATCCACCCGATCAGCCAAGAAAATGTAGTCTGTCCGCTGTTGGAGCCTGAGCTAAGGGACTGGGAGTTATCGATTCGTCCGAGCGTGCTGGTGTTCAGTAAGGGAGAGAAACTGCTGCTCGAGCCATATTACCCCTTTCACTTTGGCCAAAATTTTGGGTATGATCAGCATATCCCAGCATATAGTGCCCAGTTCAGCCCGGCGACACAGAACTTGCGAGGGGGCTTGACTGCCAAAACTGCCAGGGCTTGGTGGGACTTCTTCCACCGGTCAGATGTCACTATCTTCCAGATGCCAGCTCCTGGTCGCATTCCCCATGTAACTCTGGAGTACGTGAAGTGGTGGAATGCCAGGACAGCCTTCTATCGGCAATGCAAGATCGACTGTTGGGATGGGGCAGAAAAGAGGTTCCTGAGTCGGTAGCCCGTACCCCGCCCTTGACATCGATCCAGATCATCTCCTTCGACTGTGGCATGGCAAGAGCAAGGATGTGGCCAACTATATGATCGCCTGTAAGGCAGCTCGAGAGGCCAAGCCAGCTTCACAGGTCAAATTGCCCTCAGTGGCGAAGGACAGCTTCAGGAAGACCTTGCGAGACCACTACCGCATCGGGACCGACCGTCTGGAGTTGATTAACAACCCGTTCCCAGTAGAGGAAGAAGGCACTCCGGCGAAGAGCTAGCGCCTAGAGAGTGACCGAACCTTCCCGTATCACACCTTCATGAGGAGGGAGGAGCGGAGGCCCGAGAACTATAAGGACACCACCTGGCTATATGTCCTCCTCCGAGTGCATGGGCTAATGATTGAGGATCGACCGGTGGTCATCCTAGGCAAGCGTCTGCAAGTTGCCTATTATTATGCTGATGGGTGGGGGATGAACCACTTCAACCTCTTCTGCCATCTCGCCGCCAAGAAGCATGCGGATTTAGCCACTCTTGCCGATTGCTGCCAAACGATCAGAGATGCATGCTGGCTGGTCTGAGAGGCCGCTCGTCGTGACAAGGAGCCATCTCTCAGCTACTGGCCGATAACATTGCGACTTTACACCGGCCCCCACGGTATTTTGATGTTTCCTTTCTACTTGCGTTCTTCATCGTCGCCTCCTTTAGGATACTGGGAGCTAATCAATTCTTTGCTCTCCTTGTTCTCTTCTTCTCTCAGACCACCCGAATAGCACGCAAATGGCGACCTATCAGAACCTTCTCCGGCAGGTGGAGAAACTAGCACATTTTGAGGCGGCGCCATCGGCCCCAACCACCACTCCTCTACCTCCACGTGCGAAGAGGCCCAGGGCGAGGTCACCTGTGAAGAAGGCCCTGGACGAGGTGAAGGCTACTGGGCGGTGGGAGACTAAACGTCAGAAGATGGAGGCCGCCATGGCTGCGGAGACCATTCCCCTACCACCTCCGGTCCCATCAGTTGAGGAATTCGAGGTCGGTCGGGCTGAACCGAGCCAACCCATAGGTGGGATTCCACTATCATGAGTGTCTTCCAATGATTGATTTTCGTCCCAGAATGAAGGCTTCACATCTGAGCACCCTTCTTCATTCCTTTTTTAGTCGGGTCAAAAAAGCCAGTTCACACGTCGGTCCCCGGTGCAGGTGAACCGGTGGTCAAGATAGGATCGGCTCCCACTCCGACTCATCCTCCGAAGGCCAAGGCGAAATCCCAGGCAAAGTCACCCGTGAAGGAGAGGCTAGCCGCCGCCAAAGCTACTGGGAGACGGGAGGCCTAGAGGAGGAAGGTAGAGGCCGCTGTAGCTTTAACAGACATGTCCGCGGCACTACCCGTCCTGTCCTTTTAGAAATTCGAGGCTGCCTGGGTCGAGCTAGACCGACCTGCTAGTTGTACTCCTAACCCATCGACGCCCCCTGGGATTTGTTTCTGTCTCGAAACGAGTTGCTTACACCTGGGTGCTTTTTGTTCATCAGCTAGGGAGGAGCCAATGCCCTCGCCAACCCCCGATGCAAGTGAGGCCTGGGTCGGGTCGGAGCCACTGCCCACCCCAAGGCCACCGATGGATCTCAGACGGGGTCACTCGTGGAGAAGGCATTGGCTGCCGCCAAGGAAGCTGGGCGGAAGGAGGTCGAGAGAAGGAGGGTGGAGGCTCTTCGGATAGCTTCAGCTTCCCCTCTTCCTTCAGTTCCTTCTTTCACAGAATTCGCCATGGCCTAGACTGAACTAAGCCATCCCACAGGTAAGGTTCCCGGGGCGCCGGTGCTCTTTAATATTTGTTCATTTCCCAGGACCGGGCCCTTACATATGCTCTTCCTTTAGCTACTGCGGAGGAGCCAACACATGTGCCGATCCTCGACATGTGTGAGACTACAATGGCCGCAAAGGAGCCGCGTACGAGGTCGCGCGTGAAGCCAGTGGTGACTTTATCTTGACCATGATAATTTTGTGTATTTTGATGAATTTTCATATGTTAGAACATTACATAAATCATGTCTACACCTCATTACTGAAACAAGTCATCTTATCAAATAGTTTGTATACATGAGCCTTCACGTTCATTTTGATCATATGGTCGGTGCATGTTTGTGTCTATGGCATATAAAGTCAGTGCAAGTTTTGCATATAGTCGGTGCATATTGTCATCTACACAGACTCATGTTGGTGCACGTTCATGCAGTTCACATATAGAAGTCAGTGCAGACTTCTATCTCGTACACTTAAGGTCAGTGCAAGTTTTTGTGCCTAGCAAAGTCTGTGCAGATCATTTGTTGCAAGTTAGGTCGGTGCAAGTTCTTGTACCTTGCACATAAGGTCCGTGCACATTTACTTAATCTGAGTACTATAGTCGGTGCACACTTGTTTGATCTTCAAATTAAAAGTTGGTGCATGCATTGTCTCATGCATGACATGGTCTGTGCATGTTAGGCTTATGACTTATGCGGTCCGTGCATCTTTGGCATCATGCACATTCAAAGTTCGTGCATATCCCTATAGCAAGTTGGTGCATGTAGTGCTCAAGGTGTAATAAGGTCGGTGCAATCCCTGTTGCTTTAAGGGTTGGTGCAATCCTTGATTGATGTGCACATGCCTTAGGTCGGTGCACATTTTCTATTAGGCATATAACGGTCTGTGCACGATGAGGTTGTTGCATACAAAGTCTGTGCATGATTCATACAGAGTCTGTGCACATTGGGTCATGCACGTTTGTCAAGTCTGTGCACATTTGCCTTATGTTAAACAAGGTTAGTGTAGATCCTTCATTGTGCAATAATCAAGGTCTGTGCATAGTCGTTTTACGCATAACCAAGTTGGTGCATTCTTGCACATTCCTTGAGTAAGGTCAGTGCACATTTCTTTTGTTTACACACTGAAGGTTTGTGCATATCTTGTTGAACTCATTACAGGGTCGGTGCATATTTCCTTATGTGCACTGAGGGTCTGAGCACATTTTGCCTTAGGCGTGGTCAAGTTCGTGCACACCTCTGTAGCACTTTAATGAATGTAGTTGCACATCTTATTCCTTGCACATGCAAGGTCTGTGCACATCAGGCTTATGGCATATAGGGTCAGTGCATCTTTTGCATCATGCACACACGAAGTCAGTGCACCTCTCAGCCCTACTGTCATAAAAGGTCTGTGCATGTTTTCAAGTCTGAGCATACTATCCATATTCTTTACAGAGTCTGACCATGTTTGCTTTGTGGACAGGTTAAGTCCGTGCACATTTGTTCAAATGCTTTATCAAGTCTGTGCACTTCTCATACTTATCTGACTGTCAAGTGTTTGACATATTGACAGGGACTTTACTTAAAAGGCTCCAGAGAACCTAGAGAGATGATCGTGTATTTTAAGGAGGACACGTGATCCGAGGTGAAAAGTAAATTGATGCTCGTTACACATGAAAAGCCATCAAGCACAGATGCTGCCACGTGGCTAGTGCAGATCAGGTCTAGACAAAATATTGAGCGAGAAATGTGGTTTTCACGCACTCATCTTCTGCTGCCTATAAGTAGACGAAGACTCATAGAGAGTGAGGCTGATCGTGACAGAGATAGAACAAGAACAAGTTCCATGCAAAAAGATATACGATCCAGTAGAGTTAGCGCCAGCAATATCTGAGAGAGCAGAGAGAGCTTTGAGAGAAGAGCATTTGTGATTTGTTATTCCTGGTCTCTTGGTTCAGAACGAGAGCTGATCTACTCTTTGTAACATTTATGGACAGCAAGGTCGGTGCAAGTTCTTGTGGAACTGCACGCATAGTCTGTGCATACCTCGTTGTTTAACACACCATATTAGTGCATGTGTAGCATAGTCGGGGCATGTTCTCATTAGAATAGGTATGTAATCTTTGTTGATGTGGGCATGCCTAAGGTCGGTGCACATTTTCTATTAGGCATATAAGGGTCTGTGCACGAATGAGGTCGTTGCATACAAAGTCTGTGCATGGTTCATACAGAGACTGTACACATTGGGTCACGCACGTTTGTCAAGTCTGAGCACACTAGTACAATGTCAGTGCTAATTTGCATCTTGCACAGCCAAGGTCTATGCATGCTCATTTATTGCATATAGAGGTCTTTTCACATTTGCCCTATGTTAAACAAGGTCAATGCACATCCTTCACTGTGCAATAATCAAGGTCTGTGCATAGTCATTTCACGCATAACCAAGTCGATGCAGACTTACACATTCCTTGAGTAAGGTTAGTGCACATTTCTTTTGTGTGCACACTGAAGGTTTGTGCATTTCTTGCTGAACGCATTACACGGTCGGTGCACATCTTCTTTATGCGCACTGAGGGTCTGAACAGATTTTGCCTTATGCATGGTCACGTCTGTGCATTTCACTGTTGCACTATAATGAAGGTCTATGCATGTCTTATTCCTTGCACATGCAAGGTCTGTGCACTTTAGATTTATGGCATATAGGGTCGGTGCATCTTTTGCATCATGCACACACGAAGTCAGTGCACCACTCAGCCCTACAGCCATATAAGGTCTGTGCATGATTTCAAGTCTGAGCATACTAACCATATATTATTATAGAGTTCGACCATGTTTGTCTTGTGGACAGGTTAAGTCTGTGCACATTTGTTCTAATGCTTTATCAAGTCTGTGCACTTCTTATACAGTGCATGGTACTCCCGGGGTGGTGGATAAGGATGGACTTGGGTTGGAATAGGTAGGGGAAGTAGTGGGTAGAACTGATGATTAATCCCATCATTTGGTCTTGAAAGAGGTTAATCAATGTCATCCAAGGCTTAAGAAGGCTCCAGATTCAAGATAATAGGGTTAGAAAACCCAAACACAATTGATTCATTCGAACAATCTTGACTGCTCTTCATTTTTCACTGCCAAGAGCTATTTTTCACCATTATGGAGCTATTTGTCACAAATATCGACTATTTGTCACTGTTAATGAGTTATTTTTCACCCTTAGCTGCAAGTTAGCTATCGCCTTTGAAAGCATCCCTAGCTCAACATGGTTACGTCGACTCTACTAGCGTTTGGCGTCGACGCCGCTTCTTCAACTTCTGAAGCTTTTGCAGTAACATCCATTTTCACACTTAGAAGCCATTTTACACTGATACGGGTCTATTTTTTATCGATACAAGTCTATTTTTCACCGATACAAGTCCATTTTTCACTGATATGGGTCTATTTGACACCCTTAGCTGACCCATTGTCAGTGATATTATCGTGTGAAAGCTGCTTGATGGAGTCGACTCGAAGGACCTTTGGAGTCGACTCTATCATCCTGTTTTCTTCATACTTGGCCAATGTTCATCGAGTGGAGCTATTTATTTCCTTTATAAAGTTATTTGTCACCCTTAGCTAAGTATTTTTCACCCTTATCATTGCATTTCTTAGGGATAACATGTGTTGAACTCTGCTTGTGACCTTGACACATCTGGCCCTTTCTTTGAATAGAATCAAACCTATCTTCAACAATATCATTGATTTTCATGGAATAACACTGTCAATCAACCATTTACAACATCAAAAATGTAAACATATGAAGAATTCAAACTTGACATCATCAATAGCATATGAACCTCAAGAATGAAAGAAGTTGTGAAATTTACATAAACTCTACAGCAATGAAGGTCCACATGTTCGGCTACACACCTCAGGGGTCAGCCGACACATCTTCAATGATACTTCAGTGGTCAGTCGACATAACAACTTTTGGCCAATGCACCCTCAAGGGTCGACCAATGTCAGTCTCCGGCTATCACAACTTAACAGTCAATCGACGACAACTCAGATGGAGGCGCCTCTCCGAGACAGGCTTACAACAATTTCAGGCCAACAAGCCTCTACGAGGCAGGCCTATATCAACTTCGGATCAATATGCCCTAAGGGCTAGTCCACATCAACTCTAGGCCAACAAGTCTCTCAGAAGCAGGCCTACTGCAACTTCGGGCCAACAAGTCTCGCCGAGGCAGGTCTTCATCAACTACAGGCCAGCAAGCCTCTCCGAGG
Organism: Amorphophallus titanum; assembly: GCA_024336825.1. NCBI lineage: Eukaryota > Viridiplantae > Streptophyta > Magnoliopsida > Alismatales > Araceae > Amorphophallus > Amorphophallus titanum. The sequence continues at coordinate 29,766,235 of JANBPO010009603.1, forward strand.
TAGGCCTGCCTCAACATCGGATCAATATGCCCTAAGGGGCGGTCCGCATCAACTTTGGCTAATGTGCCCCCTAAGATTGGCTAGCATCCAATTTCAGGCCAATATGTCCTAGGGAGCGGTGTACATTAGCTTTGGCCAGCATACCCTACGGGTTGGTCGACATCAACTTCAGGTCAAAGTGCTCCGCCGAGGTAGCCTTACATTACTTCTAGATTGGTGGGTCTCACTGAGACAAGCCTGCATCAACTCTCAGCTTTCTGGAAAGCAACGAAGCAGTGAGGTGTAGTCCTACAATGATCCCCCATGTCACGAAGACTCAGGAGAAATAAAAATAACAGAGGGCACGGACCGTCCGCCTCTGACTTTGACGAACGTTCCGTGGGGGGCATTTGTTGGCAGTAAATTTTGCCTACAATAAAAAAGAAAAGAAGGCAAATTACCCTGGGATAATCCCCATAGGGGGTCACAATATGTGGGGGGTGATCACCCATCTCACCACTTCTCCAGGCAGATGACCTCTCCGGGGTGAAGCCTTCAGTAGCAACAGCGGATGAAGCAGGGACAACAGCCCACAGTAGGGACAGCAGCCCATGACCTCACCCCTCCAGCAGTAATAGCCCATGAAACCCTGCAACATGTGAAATAATGGCCCAGCAGGGGCGGGGAAGACCTGCCCGGGGTGAAGATCACCCAGTTGCAGGAGGGACCTCCCCGGGGTGGCACAGACCCGTCCGGGATGGAAGACTTGCCCGGGGTGGCACAGACCCGTCCAGGGTGAACCTGCAGCAGGGGCCATACGGATGAAGCAATCTCCCTGTTGTGAAACTAACAGCAACAGTAGTAGGGTAACCTCCCCAGGGTGGAGGAGCACCTGCCCGAGGTGAACCCTGCATCAACTTGCAACCTCCCCGGGGTGGAACAACAATGGGGTGTGGTCACCCCACTTTTCTCCCCCCCCCCTCCGGTCACCTTCCTGGTCAATGGTGGCTTTAAGGTAGCTCTCACCTCCTCTTTTATTCAATTGGAGTAGAAAACAAGCCATTAGGGAGAAAAAGACCCGTTCAGGGTCGGGCCAACCCGTACGGGGTCGTCCGACCCTGGACGGGTCCGCGCACAGGTGGGGCACCTGCCCGGGGTCGCGCGGCCCCCGAGGCAGACCTCCCCGGGATCAACTGACCCCGGGAGGGCCTGCCCGGGGTCAGCAGGCCCCAGCACGACCTGCCCGGGGTCATTTGACCCCGGACGGGTCCGGGGACCTCCCACCCCTGGCCGGTCCCATCTCCCGCGCACGGAAATCAAAAATGACCTCCCCGGGGTCATTTTCACCCTGTTTAACTTGTACGGGTCTAAACGACCCGGGAACCCCGGTGACTCGTTTAAGGTCGATTCGTTGGAATCGCCCCGATCTCGCATCTTAGTGGATGCATGTGGTGTTTTTAGCCTCTAGGGGTTATTTTTCATCGCGTGGCATTGTTTCCCCTACGCTTCAGCATGAATGGGGCGTGGAACGGGCCAATTCGGCCATTCCCCTATTTTACTCGTCGGATTTGTGTAACTGTCACTCCAGTGACCGTCACACTGTGTAACGGTCCCCCGATAGATCGCCACAACCGTGGTCGTTTTACGTTCTTCAAGGTTGGGGTCGTGTGATGGACCAGTACTGGGCCGTCACATGACTGTAACGCGCCTGTGGTGGTGCGTTACGCCCTTGGTGTGACGGACCAGTATAGGGCCATCACATTCCTGTAATGCGCTTGGCTTGGTGCATTACGTGCTATGGTTTTTGAGGCCTGCTGCTGTGTCAGACCCTCGACGACTATGCTTCCTCGAAGACCATGTCAGTTGGTTCACTATAACGGATCTCTCCCTGTGCGTTATAGTTAGGTAACGCATCTATGTGGGTCCGTTACATTGTGCTTGACTGACGTTTGTTTGGCAATGGTGGTTGGTGTGACGTGCCCACCCCCATACGCCATGTGGCTGTGGCGGACTCAGCCTGGTCCGTTGTATGCCTCTTATCCGTGTTAGTGTTTTGAGTCTGTTGGCTTTAACACCCCTGTTGTGGTGCGTTTAGCTTGTGTAACACGCCTATATAGGTCCGTTACATGCACTTTTATTTGAGTTATGGTCCGTTGGCCATAACGCCCCTATCCTGGTGCGTTATGCTGATGTGGCGCGCCTGTTCTGGTGCATTACATGGTTTGCATTGGATTTTAGGTCTACTTGCCCTAACGCCCCTATGCTGGTGCGTTATAGCAGTGTAACGCCCCTATAGAGGTGCATTACAGTCCTGTTGTGGCCGTGATGGCCATTGTTCGGTACTATGTCTGTTCTATGTATCCGTCTGTCTTAGGTTTGTATTTTAGGGCGGTGTCTGTGTGTCAGTGATTTCTGGATTAGTCAGTTTAGGTGACTGGGTGTGGTCTTTTCCTTGACTACGACAGTACCCTAACGACTCAATCTAGAACTGCCAGTGTCATTACCTCTGGTTGCGTAGCGGCTGCCTCTTGATTGTCGAGTTCACCTAGCGATTGAGTGATGGTTCACTTTGCCCAGAGTGTAGTCGTTGTCCACCGCTCCGATTTCTGCTTGTCTTTGCTTGATCTCGTGGTTTGCCCGTGACCCGTGGGTGTCTGTTGACATCCTATGAGGATAGTGACCATGATGGGATGGCCAGGAGTGCTTGTGCATGCTATGTGTGTCTCTGTGTGTTTGTGTTGTGTCAGGTTTCGGTCAACCTGGTGAGACTAGGGGTTGACAGGTGACCTTGCCTGTGTCCCGACGGTTCTATCCAGCTTGAGATAGTGTTCTGGATGCCTCGAGGTATCATCTTACCTCAGTTTACATGTCCAGATGTACTGAGAGTCCTTGGTGTTCCCTCAGGTCTTCGCGTGTCGTTTCCTTTGATAGCGTTGTTTCCTCTGGCTTAGGAGTAGACTGATTGGCGGCTAGTTCCGCTATCTATGACGATCTTGCCTCCGAGTCGTCTGACTCACGGATCATTATGTGAGTAGGTCTAGTTGCCTTGTCCTGAGTTGTCGACAGTAGCTATGCTGCCATTGGTGCTTCGGAGTACGTGTGATAGTGCTCTCTTGCCTGTCTGTACTTCTGCACCCGTGTTTTGAGTCTCCGTGTCTTGTGAGCCTCCACTAGTTGTAGCCTTATGGCACGCTTCGACGTGCTGACTCTTGTAGCGGGGCACTTTCCTAGTTTACGATTCTTAGTCTAGTTCTGTGGGCCCCACGTCAACCGTAGCATCCTCCGGAGGGGGAATACTAGCTAGAGGCCTGGCTTAGACGATAGCCAGTGTGTGCACACGTGGTTAAAGGCTTTGGACTTACGTCGTTAGACGTGACCCTGACTAGTCACTCATGTTATGGTACTGTTCTGATTCTAGCAGTGTCTTTATCTCAGCCTAGTCCTTGTGGTAGATGACGTGGACAAGACGCTAGTAGGTGTAGCATAAGACGTCAGTGGATGCAGTTGGCTGTTCTTCTGGTGGTGAGGCACTCTAGTCACGTGGCACGTGACTCTTCGCGGTTCTCTTCGTGTTTCTTGTGCGTCGTGACCTCCTGGGTTAGCCCTCTCGTGGCTGCACTGGAGGTCAGTGTCCTGTCGTGTGCATGACATTCTGGTCATGTGTGGGACAGTGTGCACGACGTTCTAGTCGTGTTGCCTGGGTCTGAGTCTGTCTAGGTTTTCCTAGGTTTTCTTGTTGTTCTTGTAGGTCTTCGCTTTAGGTCTGGCGTCTTGTCGGCGGATCGGCAACTCCTGACTTCGTCAGATCAGAGTCTGTCCTTCTGTAGTTGCTTGGAGTAGTTCAGTGAGCCGAGGTTAGTTCGGCAGTCGCGCCTGTTCGGTACGGCTCTTTCCCTTTCCTTTTTAGCTCCCCGAGCTCTTAGCTTGCTCCCTACTCCTACTTCCCTTTTCTTTACAGCTTTGTAGTTTAGTTTCTGCTTTACTACTGTTGTTACCTGTTGTTTACCTGCTGTTTTAGCGTGTTACTGCATGTTTTTCAGTGGGGATCCGCGTGACCCCTACTGAGCCAGTGACACGAGGCTCACCCCGTCTAGTGAGTCGCGTCATGTCGTCTAGGTCATAGGATCGTGTCCACATATCGAGTCTCATAGTCGTCCCGCATCAGTGATCCCTTACATCCCACGCCCTCGGCGTGCCAGCCGCCCTTGAAAATTGGGCATCCCCGGACCCTTAGATATTCAGCCTCAAGCTAGCCAAACCCCGGAACAATGAGGTCCCACTTCGGACCCTCATCCCCATCGCCGGTCCACCTACGGACCCGGGTGTGTGCTACGCGAGTGAATCCACTAGAGTGAGTCCGCCGTTCCGGTCGTTCATGCTTGCTTGCTAGGTCTAAGGAGTGGTGTCACATCAGAGACCGTCGCGACCGCCCAAAAAAAGAAAGGGGGAATTACCACAACTATACACCCCTAATGGCTCCTCCTGACCAAATCCTAATGGAGATCTGCGAGGAGCCATTCCTCAAATGGCCTCCCCGAATGAAGTCAGATCCGAGCTCGAGGAGCAAGAAGAAATACTGCCGCTTCCACCGCGGCCACGGCCACGACACTGCAAAATGTATCAACTTGAGGGACGCCATTGAGGACCTCGGCAGGCGAGGACTCCTTGACAAATACATCGACAAGGCCGCGGAGAAGCGACAGTAGACTCCCCCGCCCATCGACAACCGACCCAATGGCAAGGAGATCATGATGATGTCAGGGGGGCCGGCCTCGGGCGGGGACAGCGTGACCAGACGACGGCAGTACGCGTCAGCCATCAACACCGTGGAGCAAGGCGATAGCCCCCAACGAGAAGTTGCCGCCCGAGAATGCCTAAAAGATCCCATCGTCTTCTCAGTCGATGACCTAAAGGGTGTAACCACTCCCCATTCCGACGCGTTGGTAGTCTTGACCACCATCAACCAATGTACCGTACGCTGCATTTTAGTTCATAATGGAAGCTGACCCGACGTTATCTCGTACGACTGTCTAGTGCTTATGGGTGTGGATTTGTCCCTGATCACACTATTGCACACACCTCTGTATGGCTTCTCTGGTACCACGGTCTGCCCAGAGGGGCGCATCTCGCTGCCGATCATGTTTGGGACTACACCGAGGGATGTTACTTTCTTAGCAGACTCCACGGTAGTCCGTGCGATGACCGGGTACAATGCCATCATAGGGCAAGGGATTCTCGGCACCCTTAGGGGCATCCCCTCCTCGGATCACCAAAAGCTTAAGTTCCCCACACCTCAAGGGGTGGGTGAGGTGCGAGGAGAGCAAAGGGAGTCCAGAAGATGCTACCTCATTTCGATGCGCAATCGACAGCCCAAGGAAACGTCGCTCGAAAAGAAGGTCAAAACAGAAGACCCAGGTCCGAGCATGAACACCCCAGCCGAGGATCTGTACCTCATTCAGACTCTAAGGATCAGAGCCACCTTGTCCGAGGAAGATAAGGTAGCGTATATAAACTTCCTCACAGCCAACCAGGACGTATTCGCTTGGTCTGAGAATGAACTCTCCGGAATCCCACCGGAGATCATCACGCACCAACTAAGGTTGGACCTGAGCTGTCGTCCGGTCCAGCAACGCCGGAGATGCTGCAACCTTGAGCGACAGGCCATCACACGAGAACAAGTGAGCGAGAAGCTATGATCCAGGTTGCTTCGACCCACCCGCTATCCGGACTAGGTAGCGAATGTAGTCCTTGTCCCTAAGAGCAATGGGAAGTGGCAGATGTGCGTAGACTATACCGACCTTAACAAAGCTACGTCGAAAGACAGCTTCCCCACGCCACTAATCGACCAACTGGTCGACACTATGACTGCGCACGAAATGCTGAGCTTTTTAGATGCCTACTCTGGGTATCACCAGATCAGCATGCACGAGCCCGACCAAGATAAGACCACGTTCGGCACCGACCACGGCCTATATTGCTACATGCGCATGCCGTTCGGGTTAAAGAACATGGGAGCAACCTACCAACGTCTCGTCAACCACATGTTCGACGCACAAATCGATCACAACATGGAGGTCTACATCAACGACATGCTTGTCAAAAGCCTCCGCGCATCCGAACACTTGAAGGACCTGGCGGAGACATTCGTGACACTCAGGAGGTACAACATGAAGCTCAACCCCAACAAGTGCGTGTTCGGTGTAAAGTCAGGCAAGTTCCTCGGCTTCCTTGTTACACATAGAGGGATAGAGGCAAATCCTGATCAGATCCGAGCGGTATTGGAAATGAAACGGCCAGCGCGAGTAAGGGACATGCAGTGCCTCACTGGCCGCATCGTCGCCTTGACCCGTTTCCTATCCCGAGCAGTCGAGAGGTGTCTTCCCTTCTTCCGGGTCATCAAGCAAGCTAATAAAGTGCCGGAGAAGAGAGAACAGATCGAATGGGACCAAGAATGCAAGTAGGCGTTTGAAGAGCTGAAGCACTATCTGGTGACTCCCCCCATACTTTCCAAGCCGCAAAGGGAAGAATAGCTACTCCCGTACCTATCGGTGACGCCGAGCACGATGAGCGCTGTGCCATCTCGGGAGGAAGCGGGCATCATGAAGCCCGTCTACTATGTGAGTCAGGCACTGCAGGGTCTGGAGTTCCGGTACTCACGGGCTGAGAAGTTCACCTTGGCCCTAATCACTGCCACTCGCAAGCTACGACCGTACTTCCTGGCTCACCCAATCGCTGTCCTCACTAATCAGCCTTGGAGAGGGAGATTTCTGTAGACCAATTAAGAGCGGTCGAATGAGCGTCCATACGTCCCCACCAATCCAACAGCAACAACATTTTCAACCGAAGAGACCATGCAGAGCACGTCCCATCCGGACCCTCCAAACAGACGACATGCTGCCGTGGAGCCGTCTCTGGAATCACGATAGCAAAGAGAAATCAACCCTCGGGAAACTCACTACTCGTGGGCCTCGAAGAGAACCAGATGGATCGCCAATCTGGCCCGAAACGGGCCCAAAATCCACCCCTAGTCACACCATATGCCCCTTCAAAGGCGCGCCTTGCGTAGCCTTCAATGGCACGCCTAGCGTGGGCTTCACCGACACGCCCCCAGCGCACCTTCGCCATCACACCCTGCACCTTTAGCGGCACACCGTCAACCGCCTCTTCAACGGCACACCTGGTGCCTTCAACGGCACACACTCAAGTGCCCTCCAACGGCACGCCATCAAACACCTTGAACGGCACCCCCCCAAGTGCCTTCAACGGCACACTTTAAATGACTTCGACGGCACGCCCTGTGCCCCTCAACGGCACACTCATGTGCCCTTTAAAGAGAGCTTTGCATAGCCTTCGACGGCACGCTATCAAGGCCCTTCAGCGGCACAGTCAACTACCCCTTCAGCAGCATGCTTCAGCCACCCCTTCAGCGGCACAGCTTCAAACGCCATTCAACGGCACACCAGGCGCACCACAAAGGCCTTCAATGGTACAACCCAACAGCCGTTTCAGCGGCACAACTCGAAGCTCCAGCGGCATGGTCTAACCGGCGGCGTGTCCGACAGACCAAATTTCATGCCACGTCCTACGGGATCCTTGGCACATAGTGGCCCGTCCGAGGTGTCAAGTGGAGAGCATGGCACGCAGCCTACTCCCCCATGCCGCCAAGGATGCCCGGGTCAAGTCTCCATTAATGAACACGTTCCCGCCTCGTTGCTCGGCGATTCAAAGCGTCGTGGCACTGGGAATATAAGAAGGCCCCCTCCACCGGCAAACAAAAAAAGGGAGAGAGATATATAGAGGCAGACACAAAAAATGCAGAGAGCATAGGTACAAGCCCGAAGAGAAGAGAAGAAGAAAGAGAGGAGAGGAGGAGGAGGGTTTTCTGCCTTCCCCCACGGCTGCACCGCCATCACCGTCCAAGAGGGAGGAAGAGAGTAAGAGAGGGAGAGGGAGAGGGAGAGGTCATGTAGTTGGGTGTCGGAGGGAAGCAGGAAGTAGTAGCCCCTGCTCAACCTTCACCTTTCCCCCCATTCGTTTCTTTCTTTCCTTCTTTTCTCCTTCCTACCACTTGTATCCTCCTCTCCGATGTTTTGGAATGTATATGGCCGGTCATGGCCCTTGGCTTTCATGAATGAAAATTCCTTTCTTGAGGTTTTCTTCATCGTCTCCATTTGTTTGGGTTCCCCAAAGGGCTTGATGGCTTCCTTCACTCTTTCCTCGGTGATTTCCCTTCTTCTGTAGCCCAAACCTTCTCTGGCCATCCAAAAAAAAAAACACTCCACCAAATGCTGGCCCTCAGTCCGGCCCCTCCAGCCCTCGGCCGGTGCACCTTTGAACAACCCTTCCACCGGTACACCCTCAGCCCTTACCCCTTAGCGGCACACCCAGCCACCCCTTTAGCAATACGCCCCAGCCTTGCCCCTCAGCGGCACACACAACCCTACCCTCAGCGGTACACCCTGGGCCCTCCTCCCAGCGGCACAGCCTCAGCTCTTTGGCCCTCTTAGCCGGTATGTCCTTGGTCACCCTTCCCCGGTATACTCTTGAGCTCCTTGGCCGGTACACCTCCTCCTGCCCCTTCGCCCCAGCTACCCAAATCCCATCCGAGAGTTGCCTTTCTCTCCCATCATCCCCTCCGCGGTTCCCGAGGTTTCATTAAAGGTGTTGTAGTCTGCAGACATTCGCCTTCTATTATTGGGTTCCGCCCCTCCATATGGGCGTGTCCCCTGCATCTCCCTTATGCCTGGGTCAAGGGGAGATGCTGTCGAATTTTCGTCAAAAAAAATAATAATATGACAAGGACTAAGGGGAGCGACAAACAAATGGAACAATAATTAATAGAACACTTTAACTAAGGTAAGCGAACTATGGGCATCACGGAGAGGTTTGGACTGGATAACGGCTAAGCACTTTGAACGCCCACGATTGCAGGAGGAGGAATGGACGATTCGTATAAAACTGTACAAAAAAATTATTAAGAAAAGAAGAAAAGAAAGGCCTTAAGAGAACGAAGGAGGAGTGGGCCCTTCACCGGTGTAGACCACTCTGAAATCCCTTTACCAGTACGCTCCCAAAATCTCCCATAGCATGCCCATGACCGCCCCTTCGCCGGTACACTTGTTTGCCCCTTCGCCGGCACACTTGTTGCCCCTTCGCCGACCCACCCTCTGGGCGGTGCACCCCTTCCCCATCGACATTGCCAAGTCCTTCACCGGTGCCTCGGCCAGTTCATCCCTCGCCGATACACCCTCTTCGCCGGCACACTCCTTGAGCGGCATCCCCTTTTTCTCTCGCTGCGGTTAGACCCGTCACCGGTGCATCTATCGGCTCACCCTTCACCGGCACACTGGACCCCAGCCCCAAGCCCGATACGCTCTAGATGCAACAGATAACAATAATAATAATAATAAATTCATAAAAAAGGGGATAATAAAAGAGACGAATGAACAAACAAATAAATAAATAATAATAATAATAACGATAAAAGGGCAGTAATAAAATAGACGAAGATTAATGCTAATTCTAGGCCATAGGGTCCCTTTTCCTGGTAATTAATCAAAAGTTTTTCCCTCTCTAAGGGGATGTAATTAACATCACGATGTTTATGGCACGGTGGGTTCTAGTCTTGACTCGATACCCACTATTATCTAATTAGTCAAATGGTGCACACCATGGGCTCTGGACTACTCCAGTCTCAGAGCTTGAACATATTGTCACTAGGTTACTAGCACGCCCACACACTGATAAATTGATATAAAATATAAATGATATAAACAATATCAAAAGATGAGCACCAGTGACATCTGATTCATCACTATTTTAGCCCCCCTCCCCCAAATCGGCATGGTACCGACTGTGATCTGTAAAACATACCATCCAATTGCTCGCCGCTGTCCCGATCGACTGGAGGTTCATTTCCAGTAAGCCACCATCCTTTTTTCAGCAAGGCTTCATCCACTTTAGGCTTTCCCACCCTCTAGTTGTTGATCTCATCCTAGCAACTATGTCACTGTCAGCTTCCTCGTCACTAGCTCTAGTTCAACTTGGGACAGCAGCAGCGACCTTCTTGCTTATCACTCCCCTCCCCTCACCTGGCCTTCTTATTGCTCATCCATAGGTGGACGTCTCGTTGGTTGTAATCTTCACCCTCCCCTCCCCATGGCCAAACCTCCTACGTGAGGAGTTTAGTGATTGTAATCAGGTCTTGATGCAAGCTCCATTAAGGTTGCATGCGCGACATGCTAGCACGCTTCCCCACTTGCCCACCTTCTTTGGCCAGGCTGATTTCTTAAAACCAGCATGGTAAGTGCCTGGTCCACCATCTTCTGGTCATTTCTATTCAGTTAGTATTTTTAAAGCTCATGCAGACAGAGAGAGAGTGCCCACACTTGAGGATCCACCCTCGACGAGTGCACCACTATTGTAAGAAAAAGAGCCAGTATTCCTCGTGCCCGGAGGCACTAGTTCTGCCCAGCTAAAAGTGGGCATCCTAGGCTATGGGTGGGCTACCTAAGCCCCACTAATGCCAAGATTAGCGAGGGTCTACCATGGGACTCATCCCGTCCTACCTGCACCGAGTCACCATGGGAAAGGGTTTCACTGCGAGTGTCTACCCCTTAGCTGAATGGAGTCTCATATTCCATTCTTGTGCTTTCTACATAGGTTCGAGGGCATTTCCTGATCAGCCTCTCCCCTAGGTCCTGAGTCGTGTCACATCAATCTAGCTCTCTCATGGTAGGCCTCAATGTGGGAGATGACTCTCTAGTCTTGACCACTTCGACAGATTTTGTGGCTAGATTTTACAGAGTTGTTCAAGCAGTGTTTTAGCCCTACATATCTACAGATGAAACGGGTGTATCAGTTCTTGGATTTGACTCAGTGAGAGATGACACTGGTTCAATACAGGACCCAATTTGTGGAGTTGGCCTATTAGGTCCCATATGTGATGGTAGATGAGGTGACGAGGGCTCAGTAGTTTATTCTTGGATTGAGGGTAGAGCTTCGACAGGCACTGATTATAGCTCATGTTGTGGACCTAGACGTGACATATTAGACAGTCTATAATAGCATCCTGTATGTTGGTAGTGGAGGTGCCTATAGCAGTTCTATGCTCATCCCTTATCGTGGTAGGGTGTGTTGGTGCTGTTGAGAGAGAGTAGAGTTACCAATAGGGCTATATGTTTTGCAATGTGTGGCCAGTGTTGTGATTCTTGGTGTGCCTTAGGTGTAAGCCTATGGTGTATTAGGTGGATTTCTAGACCAAGAGAGTAGGTCTGTGCTCCAGATTTAAGGTGCTTGAGCTTTCCTCACCCCAATTTTTGGATTCTACCGAATGAGTTGGAGATTATTTGATGGCAGATGACAGAATTTTCTTGCTTCGGTTGTGTAGGCTGAGTAGAGTTGCGCAGCAAAAGCGTAAAGAGCCCATGACCCATAGGATCTAGGATCTGAGTGGTAGTAGAGAATGGAAATCATTTCTTTGATGAGAAGAATGTTGGAGGTTTCCTGGTCAGTTGTAGAGGGTGTCCCTCAACGCAAGATTGTGTTGGCTATGGAGGTCGTGTCAATTGCTAAGCCATTGTCTGAGGCATTGCTTGTATGGCACCAACGGAACTGAGGATTAAATAACACAACTATAGGAATTGTTGGATGATGTCTATGTTCGCATTAGTCATCTTTGTGAATTGTACAGTGTGGCTTATAGTGGAACTAGTTGGTAGTCGAAGCTGTATGCAGATTGTGGCCAATTGGATTAGCCGTGATGGGGAGCCGGCATTCATTGCCTAGAATTGATGAGCTGTTTGATTGGCTCTAGTCTAGGTTGGTGTTCTTGAGGTCGATTTATGCTTTAAGAGATGTGCATGTGTTGAGAAATGGTTCTTGAGCCCCAATAGGATTGCTGTGAGTTGTCGGTGGAGCTAGTTAGGTTAACTAGCACCCTGATAATCCTATGGATTTGTGCGTTGAGTGTTTGGCAGTAATGGGGTTTGGGGAACCTAGTTGGCCTCAACCAGCTAGCGAAAGGTTCTCCAATGACAAGTTTGCCCTCAAGAGGCAAGAACGGCTCAAGATGGGGGTCTAAAGATAAAACATCCCTCTCGGGAGGGGAAAAGGGGTCCTCCCTAATGAGGAGGGGTCCCTGTCGCTCCGTCGAGGGTCTCGGGCCGAGAGTGTCCGCCTTGACCTCCATATATTTAGGCACAACTCCATCCTGACTCTGGGTGGCCATGATTGTCGTGGAATTGACAGTGTTTCCGACGACTCCGACGCTTTGGGTCGGTCTTCATCGGCTCGGGACAGCAGAGTAGTCCCGAGTCCTTTATTTCTTGATAAATTTGATAGATAGGGGCGGACAGAGGAGTATAGCGCTCGAACTTGCGCGGGGGTTTCTTTCGGTCGCGGTCTCGATTCCTCCTCTTCCTCTGCCCAGAAGATTGGTCGAATGACCTCTTTCTTTCCCCCTCTCGCTCCGAGTTCGCGGGATCTCGGCAGGCGATGAGGACTTCCTCGCACTCCGCATGACGCAGAGACAAGGTCACCAGGTCAGCGAGGGAGGAAGGAGAGTGAAGCACCAATTCTCACTGGAGATTTTCGTTGCGTGTGCCTCTGGTCAGTGCGCTGATGGCAGAGGCCACATCTAGGCGGGGGATACGCAGAGCTTCCGCTTTGAAACGGTTAATGTAAGCCCGTAGTTTTTCCCCTTGTGCCTGCTTGAGGGCCAGCAATCTCGCTATTGACCTTGGGGGGCCACTGCCGGTGAAACTCTCCTTGAATAGTCGCCCGAATTGTCGGAAGCTAATGATGCTCCCGGCGTCGAGCGCTCGGAACCACACTTGTGCATCCTGGACCAGTGTAGTCACGAACGCTCGATATTTGACCGCATCAGACACCCCGTGCAAAGTCATCACGGCGTCGAAACTATCGTAGTGGTCGACCGGGTCGCCCTGGCCGTCATAAGACTTGAAGGCTAGCAGAGAGATTATGGGCGAAATCTCTGCCTCTAATATCTGATCGGAGAATGGGGATTGTTCCTCGTCCTCCTTGGTAGTGCTCTGCTGGAGGGCGAGAAGGGCACGCTCCTGCTCGGGGAAACGTCACTCAAAATCTCGCATCTGGAGGGACAGTTCCCCCTATTGCTAGGATGGAGCCGGGGGGATTCCAGTGTTTCCCTGGCGTTCCGGGTCTGGAACGTCCTCCTTTGTGCGTTGTTGATTGAGCTCGGACTTCCTCTTCCTTGGGCTGGAAGAGGCTTCTTGCTCTGGAGGTGGGAGCTGTGAAGGTCCGCCTTGCTCGCTCCGGACGATGCGTCCTCCTTGAAGGATGAATCGGCCCCCGGCCGTCATCTGGGAGGCCTCTGCGCGGGGGTGATTCGTCCGAGGAAGCCGCGGCCTCTCCTCTCCAGCTATCTGGGTCCTCATCAAGTTGACGGGGACGTCCATTTTAGCATTGAGTTTTGAGGGCGTCTGGGTTCCCAGGAGCGAATTGTTCCCCTATGGCCGGCGGGGGCCAGATGTTGGCTTGGTCGTCAGAGGGGGCGCCCGTCGAAGAGTGCGAGGGCGCGAGTTCCCTCTCTTCGATCGCCGGTGTCTTCCCTTTTTCGCTGGCGTTTCTCCTACTGGAACTTCTTCGCACCATGCTGGTTCTTTGGTCGTTTTCCACAGACGGCGCCAGATGAAGAGGGGTGATCTCGTGCGGGGTCCTGAGCCGTACGATCCAATCGTCGTCACCAAGAATGAGAGATCTGCAAAGGCAGGAAACGGATCAGAGGAGCCCGGGGTTGGAACCCTAGGGAAAACCCTCCGATGCTTGAGTCAGTGAGCTGGCAGAGCGTAGGTGGAATGAGAGTAGGAGAAGAACTGGGGGGCACGAGATTGCTCTCCACCAGTGTGGTGTTGAGCACTCAGGATCATCTTACCTTCCCGCAGGGCTTCCATGGGGCTTATATAGCTGCTAGCCCTCGTTGCTGGAGATAGGGTATTTGGAGGGACCAAGGAGCGTTATGTCCCAGAGGGGGACTCTTTCTTCTTCCTCGTCCTTTGGAATTTCCCTTCTCTGAGCAAGAGCGTGATCCTCGCCGGGAGATATGCCTTGTCCGCTGGGGATACGGACGACGGATGCTCCCAGGTGAGGCGCTTGGGTTTCTTCTGAGCATGGAGGGCAGCGCTGTGACAGTTATGCTCAGATGCCTGTTAAGCTTTCTCAAGCGACCGTTACTCGGACTTCCAGGCCGAATGGGCCGCCTAGGAAGACTTGTTTGGGCTTTGAAATAAGTGGGCCCATTTGTGGGGCTGCCACTTGGGGAGCTTGGCCTGGTTGGGTCGGAAGAGGTCTGATTGGGCCAGTCCGGACCTGGTTTGGCCGTCCCGATCCGCACGTACACTTGGGCTGCGGATTGACCCCTCTCTAGATATGCTCAACTTGCTTAGGGCAGAAGTAAACTAAACTTCGATCAAGGCTTTGTTGAAGAGATATGCAGTTTGATCTTGTAAAGCTTCTCTCATATAAGGTGCCGGTGAATTTCGATGTGCTTAGTCTGGTCATGTGGAATTTCGATGTGCTTCTCTAACATGTTCTCTCATATTAGTGTCTCATAGGCAACGCTACTTGTATTCCCTAATCACTCAAGAGAAGTTTCAAATAGAGTAACTCAACAAACCCATGTGCCATCGCCCTGTACTTTGCTTCAACATTAGATCTGCTGCATATGCTTTGCTTCTTGCTTCTCCAAGTGACAACGTTATCACCGAGGAAAGTACAATGTTTGATAGTTGATCTCCTATCATCTTTAAACTTGGTCCAGTCCGCATTAGCATATCCTTCAATTCATCGGTGACTTGTCTTCTTGAAAAGAATGCCTTTCCTTGACAAGACTTCAAATATTTCAAAATGCACTCCACGGCTTTCCATAGTTGTCAAGGCGGACGCCTAGGCCTAAACAGACAAATAAGCACACTAACAAATGAACTGAATATCCGAGTGAATTTTAGTGCGTCCACAAGTCTGACAAGTCCGGTGGGACCTATCCACCCTTCATCTCTTTGCCGAAATTAGGGACCCTACGGCCCCCTTCATGTAATGCTAATTGTTCCATTTTTGTAAATGCAGAGAAGATCACATTTCGACCTCGAGAATGGCAGTCTCCTTTGGCCCGCAAGTCGTGGAGAGCCACGTTCGAGAAGGCTACCTCGCTGTCCTACTCTACTTCGGGAGCTTCCCTCCGGTCGTGGGCTTCCCCAACTTCCTAGGTGTAGCCTTCGTCAACATCCTGGACGTGGAGGTGTCCGACGAGTCCAAGCCCGACGCTCCCATCCCGGGAGCCACTGAAGCTACTACCGGCCAAGTTGTGGCCAAGAACAGCAACAGCATCCTGGCAAGGATGTTGAGCTGCAACGTGCACCATGTGCACCAGGCCCCCGGTCCATCGCACCAGGGGTCGACATCCGATCGGAGGAGGCTCTAAAGGAACAATGCTGGCACTGTCACAGGGTGCCGAATCTCCAGCACCGGCAAGTCTATCACTGTCGGGACCATCCGAGTCCATTTGAATGGACAGAGGTCTGAAGTGGTCCCGGACCGCATTGTGCCTGCTATTCCAGTCCGCAACTCCTTCCAGGGGCTAGAAAAGATGAAGGAAAAGATGGCACCCACCATTCCGACCGTGGCACCGAAGGACACGTCGACTCACAAGCCGGCCAAACAGAAGCAAATTTGGGTTCCCAAGGAAGCCCAGCTTACTGCACCTGCCCAGGCGGGGCCCAGCTACACCCGCCACAGAAAGGGGCAAAGAGATGAAGGGGCCGAGGCGACGACCACAAGCCACCAACCGGCAGTCGCTGCACCAGCGTTGCCCGAAAATGCTCGCCACTAACGTCGCAGGCGTCGTTACCATGCTGCCCATCCGGCGTTCGCAACTTACACTCATCCTGCTGTTGCTACCGATACGCAACTATCGGCTGCTCTCCCTCACTAGGAGTGGGAAGGGATCGAGCAAGCCATGAGAAACTACCTCCGAGGCTGGGGTAGCACCCCTATGGGTCGTCAGAGACTGCTAGGGGCAGTGGCCTCCGCCTTTCGAGAAGAAGAAGAAATCCAACCTGTGCCTAGCACAGAATCAAGGAACCGGTCAGAGGAACGACGCCAGTCCCTTATGCGGGAGGAAGTACCGCCCCGATGGTTGGTTTTCGACAGACTAGTGTTCCCAAATAAGTCGTCAAGGAGGATGGTGAAAAGAAACAGGAATTGGAGAATTTTCACCTGCAACATGGCAGGAATCCCTAGTCGGTATGCGGCTTTGCCTACCGACCCCGAAGAAGTGGCCAGGCTCGCCGCCAGGCCCGGTCCCCTCATGAGGAGAGGAAGAGCGGCGAGTGAAGCGACGCAGGCGAGCATCGAAGAGACTCCCTCCGAAGAACCTTCAATGGCCCTGGCAGCCAATGTTGTCACCACTGGGGGCACGAGTGGCGGACCCTCCAATCATCTGAGGATGCCCCAGCCGAAGAGACAGGGGGCATGCCCACTCCCTCCAGAACTGACCCCGCTATGATATATATGATACAATAGTACCAGTGGGAGATTGAATCCCTGAAGAGACAACTGAACGAGAGGAATACACAGCCCTCGATGTCTGGGCAGACTGAGGTTCTACTGGAGGCACCCGGGGGCAACGGGTAATCTTCTGAAGCCACTTCCCAGGCTGTGACATTCTCGTCAACCCCCAGCTTCCCTGGGGGCATGCCCTTGCAACAAGCACAGTACCCAGCACTGGCCCCGCCGCAGATCTCACCTCCCCAGGGGTCTCCCATGGGCCCTCAGGTGACTGTGCTGACCACCCCGGCTGCACAGCCCACCCATTTCTATCCAAGCCCGGTCGACCCGGCAGCAGTCAGTCGGTTGATGCTAGAACAAATGATAGACATGAAGCTAGCAGAAAGGGGCGACGGGGATCAAACACCATTTGATGTCTACCGAGTTCCCTATCCGGCTCATTATGCCGCGAAGAAGCTGCAGGTTGGCATCACCAAGCCGCCGAAGTTTGAGAAGTTCAATGGGCAAGGGTCTCCTAGAGAGCACATTGCCTATTATGTAAATGTTATGGGGGACTTGGCTGCTGATGAGGCCTACCTCCTGAAGTTCTTCGGCTCGACACTCACTGGGCTTGCCTTCGAGTGGTATTCGAGCCTGCCGCCCGGGTCCATTGCCGATTGGCCTAATATGCAAAAGAAGTTCAAAGAGAGATTCTAGATTGCTGAATAGGAGGTCACCATGGCGGAGCTCTATGCCACGAGGCAGAGAAACGATGAGTTGGCACTCGACTTCATTAAAAGATGGAGGAACCTCAGTATGAGGTGTAGGTGCCCCCCGCATCAGGAGAACGTAGTGTAAATTTACAAGAAAAATTTGAAGAAGGAAATCCTTGAAAGGATGATTGGCGCAGAGGCCAAGACTTTCGACCGCCTGAACAACATGGTGGCTGAGATCGAGGCATTCCTTGCCCGGTACTCTTGCACCCCCGCCGCATCAAACCAGAGGGCGAGGCAAGTCGAGAAGAAGCCGATCCCACCAGAAGTCCACACATTGGACTTTCAAGCTTTCGAGAAGCAGAAGGAAAAGGCCAAAGGCACCGCAAACCCTCCACCGCCAAGGCGATTCATGTACCATTTTGACTCCAGTTGGAGTCCATGTGATTGTATGTGTGTCCATGGCTGTATCCCCTTTGTCTCAACACGAATGGGGCATAGGAAGGCCAAGATTGGGCCATCCCCATGGTTTGCTCGCCGTCACAATTGGACGGTCGAACCAGGTGTCGTTCATCTATATGAATAGCCAGCTTTAGACTGTTCATCCTCACTGGTTTAGGGGCTTGTGCGGCCACACAATAGACCGCACATGGTATGGGTGGCTAGATGTGGACCGCATATCCCCACTTGGGTGGCCAGCCTTCTGCCGCCTGTCTTTCCGGTGGGTTGAGCGGCCAGCATCTGACCACTCATCTGAGTTGACCCTTGGTCAACAGTTGAGTGTCGGTCGCGTTAGGCGGTCTGATCAAGAACATTATGATTGGCACTATAGTAAGTCGGTTTCGTTCAGCGGTCCGGTCAAGACCATTTTGACCAGGAACTAGACTGGGTCATCGGTTTGAGCGGCCAAAGCTTGACCGCTCATCCCCTAGGGCGGTCCTGCCCGGACCATCAATCCTCTTTAGCCTGTAGGGGTCTGTCCGTGTTGCGGTTGGTCCCCAACCATTCATCCCCCTTGAGTGGCCCCATATGGACCGTTCATCCTGGGTTGAGTGGTCAGTTCTAGACCGTTCATCCCCTTTGAGTGGTCCTGTCAGGACCATTCATCCCCTTGAGTGGCCACTATGTGATCGCCCATCTTGTTGAGTCCATCGTGTTATCCGGTTGTGTGTCGGTCTGTGTTATAGGGCGGTGTCTATATGTCGGTAGTCTCTGGATAGGTCAGTTTAGGTGACTGGGTGCGGTCTCTTCCCTGACTGTGATAGTTCCCTAACGACTCAATCTAGAACTACCAGCATCCTTGTCTCTGGTCGCGTAGTGACTAATCCTTGACTGCTGAGTCTTCCTAGCAGTTGAGTGACTATTCACCTTGCCCTGAGTGTCATCCTCTGGTGTTTTCATTTTTGTTTGTCTTAGCTTGTCCTTGTGGTCTGCCCATTTTCTCGTGGGTGTCTCCCAACATCCTATCAGGGCTAAGACTATGATATGAGACAGCCAGGAGTCTTCTTGCTTGTGGTAGGATTCTCTTTCCTACTGATGAGTCATCATTGTCTGGTTCCAGCAACACGGGGTCACCCAGTGGTTGACACGTAACCAGGTGTGTGTCTCGATGGTTCTGTCCAGTTTGAGACATGGTTCTGACTATAGTGAGGTATTGTTTTACCTCATTCTATGTGTCCAGGTGTGCTGAGGGTCCGCGATGTTCCCTCAGGTCTTCGCGTGTTATTTCTTTCGACAGCGCCGTTTTCTCTGGCTTAGGATTAGACTGAGTGGCGGCTTGTTCCACTATCTGTGACGATATTGCCTCCGAGTCGTCCAACACAAGGATCGTCACGTGAGTAGGTCTAGTTGCCTTGTCCTGAGTTTGTCGACAGTGGCTCTGCTGCCATTGGTGCTTTGTAGTATGAGTGACAGTGCATGATTAGCCTATTTGTACTTTAGCACTCGTGTTTTGGGTCTCTATGTCTGGTGAGCCTCCACTAGTCATTGCCTTATGGCACGCTTCGACGTGACGACTTTTACAACGGGGCACTTTTCAGTTTACGGTTGGTAAGCTAGTTTCTGTCGGCTCCCGCAGTTACTGTAGCGTCCTTCGGGGGGAGAAAACTAGCTAGAGACCTGACTTAGGCAAGAGCCAGTGTGTGCACACGTGGTCAGGGGCTTTGGACTTGTGTCGTCAGACATGACCTTGACTAGTCACTCGCGACTATTGTACTATTCTGGTTCTGACAGTGTCTTGGTCTCGGCCTAGACCTTGCAGTAGGTTACTCGGACAAGACACTAGTAGGCACAGCATAAGACGTTAGTGGATGCAGCTGGCTATTCTTCTAGTGAGGGGTGCTCTAGTCACATGGCACGTGACTCTTTGCGGTTCTCTTCTCGGCTCTTGTGCGTCATGACCTTCGAGATAGCCCTCTCGTGGCTACACTCAAGGTCAGTGTCCTGTCATATGCATGACGTTCTAGTCATGTGTGGGACAGCGCGCACGATGTTCTAGTCGTGGTCTCTGGGTCTATGTCTGTCTATGTTTTTCCTAGGTTTCTTTGTCTATTTTGTAGGTCCCTTGTAGTGTCGACAGATTGACAACTCCTGACTTTGTCAGCTTCGAGTTACCTTCCTGTTGCTGCTTGGAGTTGTTTGGGGTGCCGAGGTTAGTTCGGCAGTTGCTTGTTTGGTACGGGTTTTCTACCTCTTCCTAGACTATTCCCTACTCCTACTCCCTATCTTTTCTTTTACAGCTTTCTAGCCTAGCTTTATAGCTTTGTAGTGTAGTTTTTCCTGCTTTGCTACACCTGCTATTTTACTTGTTCCGTGTCACTGCGTGTTTCCAGTGGGGATCCGCGTGACCCCTATTGAGCCAGTGACACAAGACTCACCCCTACTTTTCAAGTGGGTTATTGTTCATTGTGCTTCCGTAGTTCCTGGTGTGCGAGTTCATAGCTGCTAGCTGGTACCTTCATCGGGCTTCCCCTGGCTTTCTTGGTATGTCTTTTCTTTTCTATCGACTGTACTATTAGACTTCTTGTCTTTTCTTTGGACTAGACACTGGTATAATTGTTAATTTAAATTGTTAATATAACAGTCTAAAAGCTCTAATGTAACTCCTGTAGGCATCTTACACGTCCATATGTCCCGTCCAGTCTAGCATCAACAACAAATTCAAATGAAGAAACCGCGGAGGAGATGGGCCATCCGGACTCTCCAAATATGCACATGCTGCTGTGAAGCCACCTCCGGAGTCACAACAGTGAAAAGAAATCAACTACCAGGAGGCTCACAGCCCATGGGCCCTGAAGAGAACTAAGTGGACTGTTAATCGGGCTCGAAACAGGCCCAAGTCTATCTCAACGGCACACTCCACTGGGGTAGCCCTTTAGTGGTACACCCAGCCCGTGCCCCTTCAGCGGCAAGCCTTGTCGCCCTCCAACAGCACGCCCCCGTGGTGCTCAGCGGCACACCTAGCGGGTCTTCCCCGGTACGCCTCCTGGGTGCCTTTGGCAGCATGCCCCCTTAATGGCACGGTCACAAGCCTTCGCCGACACACTCGCGGTGTGGCTTCCCCGGCACGCCCACGCCAAGGCCTTCACCGGCACACCTGGTTGGGTCTTTTCGCCGACACACGACCAGGTTAATACCATCCCCGGCTCACCCAGCTGGGTGTTTTCGCCGGCACACCCCTGCGTGTCCATTCAGCGGCACGCCCAGGGTGGCCTTCCATGGGTGCCATCCCTTCAGCGGCACGCTGGTTGTGGCGTCCCACAGCACACCCAAGCGTTCTCTTCGCCGGCACACCTGGGCTGGCCCTTCGATGGCAAGCCTGCAAGCTCTTCCAGTGGCACGCTTGGGCAGCTACTCAGCAGCACAGTGGCACAGCTCCTCAGTGGCACACCTTGGTTCCTCCTCTACCCGACACATCGGGCGGAACGACATGATGCCCATCCCCTAGGGATCTTTGGCGCATAGCGAACCCACTGAGCTATCGACCAGAGGAGAAGGCACGTAGGCTACTTCCCCCCTGCTGCCAAGGATGACGGGTCAAATCCCCATTCAATGCCTCCAGTTGTAGGCGCTTCCCGCCTTCGAATGATCCCGCCGTTGGGGTATAAAAACCCCTCCCTTCGCTGCAAACAAAAGGGGAGAGAGAACAGACAGATACACGACACACACAGGCAGAGAGGAAGAGAAGAAGAAGCGAGCTCCGCCGTGAGGTTCCTCTCCGATGACCACCCATAGAGAGAGTAAGAGAGAGAGAGAGGTGTAACAGGGGGAGTGGGGAAGAGCAAGGAGCCGTCACTCCTGCTCAACCCCCAACTCCTCCCTTTCCTTCTTCCCTTCCTTTTCTTCTCTTCCCCCTCTCTCTGCTGTAACTCCTACTCCACGGTCTTCGGATTGTGCACGGCCCTTCATGGCCCCTTTTCTTCATGAATGAAATTTTTGTTCTTTAGGTTTCTCCACTGTCCCCGTTCGCTTGGGTTTTGTATGTGCCTGGTTGCTTCACCCTCCCTTCTCCGGCAATCTCTACTCCCAGCCAGTGGCCCCCTTGATCATGGCTAGTGTCCCCTCTATTATCATTCCCCTCGTGGCCAGGGCGTTGCTCCTCCGGCCTCTCCGAACACCCAGGCTCACCTGCGGCTCATCTTCTTCTCCTTACCTGAAGCCTCCCTCTGTAAACCACTGGACTCCTCCCCCTCTCCAACTCCAACGCACCCAGCTAACCCACGGCCTTAACCCCCTTGAACTGGCCCCAACCGGATGCACCTACCAGTCCCCTTTGGCCGGCACACTCAGGCCCCTCAAAGCCTTCCCTAGCACAGCCCCTCAGCGGCACACCCTGGCCTCTCCTAGCCCGGCACGCCTTTGATCCCCCCTTTACTGGACACCAAATCCTGCCTTCCGCCTATGGCGCCTGTAGTCAGCCTTAAGCTCATCTCCCACTCGCCAATCCTCCAAGTTTTCTGATGTTTTATCGAAGGTGTTGCCGCTCTCGGTTGCCCACCTCCAATTGTCAGGTTCCGCCACTCCATATGGGCGCATTCCCTGTATCTCCCTTATGCTCGGGTCAAGGGGAGATACTGTCAAATTTTTGTTAGAAAATAACAATATGACAAAGACAAAAGGGAGCAACAAACTAATGGAATAAACAATGGTAAAAATGCTTCAATCAGAGCGAAGGGATTGCATTTAACATGAAAGGAACCAGATTGAACCTCAGCTACGCAACTTGAACATTCACTCTGTAAGGGGGGAAACTTATACAGACTGTGCAGAGTTAAGGAAAAGAAGAAAAGAAAGGCCTTAAAAAAATAGAAGAGGAGTGGGCTCTTCCCTATTGCCTCAGTTGGCACACTCTTCCCATGGCGCCCTCGCCGGTACATTCACCCCTCCAACATACTTTACCGGCACGCTTGGCTAGGGCCTCCCCCATCACGCTCCCCATCTCCTTACCCGGCACACTCAGATCAAAGCCTTCCCTAGCACACCCCAATTGTGCCTTGGCCTGCACACTCCTAACTCCCTCCCCGGTACACTACCCGACTCCCTTCGCTGGTACACCTCTCCTACGCCTTTCCCCGGTACACCCTTCAGAGCTTCCCCGGTGTGCCCCAGCATTCCTTTCCCAGTATGCCCTCCTCACCTTCGCCAGTATACCCTTTAACACGCCTGTCGCACCCTTCGCCGATACGCTCCCCATTCCAACAACCTTCACTTGCACACCCTTGAACTCCTTGGCCGGCACACAACCCTGCTCCTGAACCAACATAGACTTTGCCTATACCTATACAGACTTCGTCCCAGGCTTACACTACCTTGGCCCAGACCCTGCCCCCCATGTGCATGGACCACGCATGGACCTACTCCCAGTTGCATGGACTCCATCTCAGCCTTGCACGGACTTCGTCCCACTTCGCATGGGCTTAACCCCAAAACTTGCATGGACTTTGCCTGCACTGCATGGACCTTTGCCTACATACGCATGGGCTTTGCCTGCACATACGCACTGACTCCATCTCCACTTGCATGGACTTAACCCCATACATGCTGCATGGACTTTACCCCCTGCACGGACTTAACCCCATACATGCTGCATGGACTTCACGCCCCTGCAAGGACTTAACCCCATACATGTTGCACGGACTTAACCCCATACATGTTGCACAGACTACACGCCCTTGCACGAACTTAACCCCATACATGCTGTATGGACTTAACCCCATACATGCTACACGGACTTAACCCCATACAACCTGCATGGACTTCCCCCCACATGCACGGACCTTGCATGAATAACTTGCACGGACTTTGCCCCACACGCATGGACTTTGCATGAGCAACCTGCATGGACTTTGACCCCCAAACCTGCACGGACTTCATCCGAACATGCATATACTTCATCCCAACTGCACGGACTTGACCCCGAACATACACGAACTTCACCTCTTTGCATGAACAACATGCACAGACTT
The DNA here is from genome assembly GCA_024336825.1 of Amorphophallus titanum. NCBI lineage: Eukaryota > Viridiplantae > Streptophyta > Magnoliopsida > Alismatales > Araceae > Amorphophallus > Amorphophallus titanum. The sequence goes on from JANBPO010009603.1 coordinate 29,789,915, forward strand.
CGTCCCAACTGCACGGACTTCGTCCAAACATGCATGGACTTTGCCCAAAAGTTGCACGGAGCTCGTCCCACTTTGCATGGACTTAGACCGCGCATGCATGGACTTTGCTTGAACGTGCATGAACATGCATGAACTTCGCCCAAACCTGCATAGACTTCGCCCAGCATGCATGGACCTTAACCCCAACTTGTGCATAGACTTCACCCAGCTCGCATGGACCTTGTCCCATTTGCACTGACCCTGCTCGCATGTGCACTGACCTCGCTCGCATGTGCACTGACCTTGCCCTTTGCACCTTCCGCATGTGCACTGACCTCGCTCGCATGTGCACTGACCTTGCTCGCATGTGCACTGACCTTGCTCATATGTGCACTGACCTTGCATGTATGTGCACTGACCTCATTTTCATGTGCACTGACCTTGCCCTTTGCACCTTCCGCATGTGCACTGACCTCGCTCGCATGTGTACTGACCTTGCTCGCATGTGCACTGACCTTGCTCATGTGTGCATTGACCTTGCCTGTACGTGCACTGGCCTTGCTCGTATGTGCACTGACCTTGCCGTACGTGCACTGACCTTGCCCTTTGCACGTTCCGCATGTGCACTGACCTTGCCTGTACGTGCACTAACCTTGATCGTATGTGCACTGACCTTGCCTGTACGTGCAATGACCTTGCCCTTTGCACTTTTCGCATGTGCACTGACCTTGCTTGCATGTGCACTGACCTTGCTCGTATGTGCACTGACCTTGCCTGTCCGTGCACTGACCTTGCCCTTTGCACTTTTCGCATGTGCACTGACCTTGCTTGCATGAGCACTGACCTTGCTCATATGTGCACTGACCTTGCCTGTACGTGCACTGACCTTACCCTTTGCACTTTCCCCATGTGCACTGACCTTGCTCGCATGTGCATTGACCTTGCTCGTATGTGCACTGACCTTGCCGGTACATGCACTGGCCTTGCCCTTTGCACTTTTCGCATGTGCACTGACCGTGCTCGCGTGTGCACTGACCTTGCTCGTATGTGCACTGACCTTGTCTATACGTGCACTGACCTTGCCCTTTGCACTTTTCCCATGTGCACTGACCTTGCTCGCATGTGCACTGACCTTGCTCGTATGTGCACTGACCTTGCTTGTACGTGCACTGACCTTGCCCTTTGCACTTTCCCCATGTGCACTGACCTTGCTTGCATGTACACCGACCTTGCCCCAGGCATGCTTAGACCTTGGCCCAGCACCCGTTTAGACTTTGGCCAACCTGCTCAGGCCCCTGCCCAGCACGCACAGACCTCTCTTCAGCCCTCCAACGGCCCACTCCCCCATATGGAGAATATGTAAATAAAAAAATGTAATAACGATAATGATCAAAACAGAAGAAATAAGAATAAAAAATGTAATGATAATGAGATGATAATAACAATAATAAAAATTATAATAAACAAATAAATCTGAACACATGGCAAATAAACTTAAAAGAAAATGAAAAATGTGTGCAGTAAATGGAAAGAAAACAACAAACCCATCCCAAAAATGTACAAAAAGGGAAGTAAACAACAAAAGATATATAATTTAAACCCCAGATAAAAAATATAAAATAATAAAAATCCACATTGCAACCCCGTCTCTCCCCATGACCCGGTAAGAAAGGAACAATGATGTTGCCTTTGCAGGCCGGGCTCAAGTCTCAGGAATTATCCCAATTTGGCCATGACTCGACCGTGCCTCGGGCCGACATTCCGATTAAACGGGACCCGATTCTTAGGTCAGACCCTTTCCGACCTATCATTGAAATTTTCGTGCACTCAGTAGATATTTGAACGGATTTATCTCAGTTTTCACCGCATTTCCATCACGGACTTCCGTCTGAACATAAAATGATCTGCGAGCGACCGATATGGCCGATAACTCGTATCCCGATGCTGGCTCTTATGTGATTTATTCCTACCCCTCCCTCACGTAATTAGTATTAATTCTTTCGGCCGTAGGGCCCCTAATTTTGGTAATTAATCAAGGGTGTTCCCTCATACGAGGGATGTAAATGACGTCGTGACCTTTATGGCGCGACGGGATTCGGTCCCGACCCGAACTGCACAATCACCTGACAAATTCAGATCGAGCACACCATGAGCTTCCGTGAAGCCCGAATAAATTGTCACTTTGTAACTGGCACGCCCATGCACTTAACAAAACCTAATAAACCAAATCAACCAAACAACAACAAAGAGACCCGAACTCGATGAAAATAAGTGCGTCCACAAGTCTGGCGCGCCCGGTAGGACCAATCCACCCTTCATCTCTTTGCCAAAATTAGGGGCCCTACGGCCCCCTTCCTGTAATACTAATTGCATCATTTTTACAAATGTAGGAAAATCTCACTCGGCCCGGAAGTTCGTGTAACGGTCACTCGGAAGAAGCCTAATCGGCATTCGAGCATAACCGTCACAGCGCTGCCCTCCACGCTCGGGAGAAGCCCAAGGGCCTCACCAGGGAGTATCCTTCGCTCGGACCCCCAACGGACAGGGCATATCTCCCGGCGAGAGTCTCGCTATCGCTCAGAGAAGGGAAACTCGAAGGGACGGGGAAGAAGAAAAAGTCCTCCCCTAGCACATAACGCCCCCAGGTCCCTCCAGATGCCCTGTCTCCAGCCACGAGGGCTAGCAGCTATATAAACTCCAAGGAAGCCCTCCGGGAAGGTAAGGTGATCTTGAGCACTCAACACCACACTCGTTGGTGGAGAGCGATCTCGTGCCCCATTCTCTTTCTCCTACTTTCGTTCCACCTACCATCTGCCAGTTCGCTGACTTAAGCATCGGAGGGTTTTCCCCGGGGTTCTGACCCTGGGCTCCTCTGATCCGTTTCTTGCCTTCTAGATCTCTCATTCGTGATAACGACAACAAGATCGGACGGCTCAGGATCCAGCGCGAGATCACCCCTCTTCATCTGGCGTCGTCTGTGGGAAACGTACGAAGAGCCAGCATGGTGAGAAGAAGTTCCAGTAGGAGGAACGCCGGCGACAAAGGAAAGGCACAGGCAACCACGAAAGGGGAGCATACGCCCACCCACTCCTCCACGGGCCCCCTCTCCAACCGACAAGCTAACGCCTTACCTCCGCCGGCCGCAGAGGGACAACCCACCCTTGAGGCCCCCGGTACTCTCCAAACCCTCAATGCCAAACTGGATATCCTTGTCGATCTGATGAGGACCCAAGTGGCCAGGGATGAGAGGTCGCGGCAACCTCAGGTGAGTCCTGCCCGCACGGAAGCTTCTCGGCAAACAGCTGGAGGCCGCTTCACCCTCCAAGGCGAGCGACTTATTCGTAACGGGCCAGGCGGGCCCTCACAAGCTCCGCCTCCAGAGCAGGAAGCCTCCTCCAGTCTGAGAGGAAAGAAATCGAGGCTGCCTCAGCAACCCTCAAAAGCAGACGTTCCCGCTGAAGAGCGGCGGGGCAACTGCCGGGGACGAACTCACAGTCTCCCAACCACATGTCAACCGGAGTTGTCCCTCCGCCTGCAAGACTTTGAACGGCGTTTCGCCGAACAAGAGCGCGCCCTCAGTGCCCTGCAAAAAGGCTCCACTCCGGAGGATGAGGAGCAATCCCCATTCTCCGACCAAATCTTGAAGGCTGAAATCTCCCTGAGAGTCTCCCTCCCAGCCTTCAAGTCCTACGATGGCCAGGGCGACCCGGCCAACCATTTGGATAGCTTCGATGCTCTAATGACTTTGCATGGAGCGTCTGATGTTGTCAAGTGCCATGCGTTTGTGACCACCCTGATTCAGAGAGCCCAAGCATGGTTCCGAGCGCTTGCTCCTAGCAGCATCCACAACTTCTAACAGTTTGGGAGACTGTTCAAGGAGAGCTTCACCGGTAGTGGACCTCCAAGGTCGATAGCGGGGCAATTAGCATTGAAGCGGGCACAAGGGGAAAAACTGTGGGCTTATATTAACTGATTTAAGTCAGAAGCCCTGTGCATCGCCCGTGTGGACGTCGCCTCAGCCATCATCGCACTGACTGGAGGCACCCGAGATGAGAACCTCTGGCAAGAATTAGTGCTCCACCCTCCCTCCTCTCTCACCGATCTGGTGACCTTGGCCCTACATCATGCAGAGTGCAATGAGGTCCTCCATGTTTGCCGAGACTCTACAAGCTCAGGGTGAGAAGGAGACAAAAAGTAATTGTCTGAGCAAGCCTTGGGACATGGAAAAGAAGGAATCGAGATGGGGACGACAAAGAACCTCCATGAAAGTTCGAGTAGTATACTCCCCTATCCAATCTTGTCTAAGAGATTTACCAAGAAATCAAAGACTCGGGCCTCCTTCACCGACCCAAGCCTATGAAGGCTGACCCTCAACGTCGAAGCCGTCACAAATATTGCCAGTTCCATAACGACCATAGCCACCACACTGGGGATTGCCAACACCTCAAGGATGAGATTGAGAGTCTTATCCACCAAGGTCACATTTCCAATACGTGGCCGAGCGACAGGAAGATCGCGGAGTCCCTCCTAAAGAAATTGACAACCGCCCCCATAGGGTCCACATCAATGTCATCTCAGGAGGATCCACCTCAGGAGGGAACAACAATCGAGGAAGAAAGTGTCACATTGAACGAGCCTCTCGGGCTTCCGAGCCCCCCAAGACTCCATCGGTGAACAATCAGCAAGCCTTAGTCTTCACCGGCCAAGACCAGGAAGGGATAGCCACCCCGCATGATGACGCCCTTGTAATCTCGGCAACTATAAACCATTGTAACGTAGACATGATACTAGTGGACAACGAGAGCACCCTAGATGTTTTGGCGTATGAATGCTTCTTGAAAATGGGTGAAAATCCATCCCAACGTTGCCCGATTTGAACCCCCCTCTGCAGGTTCAATGGCCAGGCAACTTATCCCAAGGGAGCCCTGAGCCTGCCGATTACTCTTGGTACCACCCAAAATCGTCACATTCCTGGCGAACTTTGTGATGATAAAAGGGATGTCAGCCTACAATTCTATCTTTAGCCAAGGTATTATTGGCCAGATAAAGGTAGTACCCTCAACCTATCACCAAAAGATGAAGTTTCTCACTAAATACAGTATCGGGGAAGTAGTAATGCATTAAGGGACATAGGAAACGAAATACATTACCTGACTTACCTAATGGTAGGCCACCAGGTGAGTGGGTGATGATGCTGCAAGACAGTCTGTTAACTAAATTCACAGAGAACATCATCAAAATACCCAAATTTATCAAATAAGCATGGTGTGCATAAGAAAAACTCACAACTATGCATGCCAAAGATAGGCGGTCCACAAGGAGCTTCTTAAGAACAAGAGCGGTCAAGAATCAACCGCATTATAGCAAGAGGCGATATGATGATGTGCAGCCCATGATAGACCGCTCAAGTAGTGCGGTCTATCGTGAGACCGCACAATCTTGGGAATTTCAAACGGGAACGACCCTTCGTCTCCCCCCTCCTCCACCGTAACCAGTAGAGGGAGAGGGAGAGGAAGGGTCATGCCCAATGCCCCCGCCTTCCCCTCTCTCTTTCTCTCGCTCGCTCTCAATCTCCCCTTCTCTCTTTCTCTCACTCGCTCTCGACCATTTGATGCAGACCAAGACCCAAGCCCGCCGACCACTGCCGTCGACCGGGGAGGAGGAGCCACCGCCATCGCCTATGGAGGAAGGAATGCCGGCCACGCTGCCCACCGCCATGGAGGAAGATACGCCGGCCGCAGCGCCCGCCGTCGTGGAGGGGACCACCGCGACGGGGCTCGTCGCGGAGAGGGGGGCGAGGAGGTGCCTCTGCCGGAGGAGCTCGCCGCCGAGCCGGTGACATCGGGGAAGATCACGCGGGACCCTGAGGTAGGCCACGAAACCCCCCCCCCCCCCATTGTCAGTATTACCATGCATGCTTGGGGCGGGCTTAGTTGAATGCTAGGGACCGATTTGGGGGCCATTGAGAGCTCCCGTCGGTGGGGAAGACCATTACCGTCGTCGGGGAAGACAATGGTTGTGCGGTCTCAGATCACCCGTACAACCCTGAACCTGTGGCCTACATAAGGCCGCACAAACCTCTGTGGCCTTGGATTGCCGTTCTAACCCTGACACCCACCGTAGGAAGGGTGGGCCATAGATGGCCGCACAAACTTATGCGGACTGCATAAGGCCGCACAAAGCTCTTGCGGTCCAGGAGCGGCCGCACAAAGTGACGCGGGATGAACCCGGTCGAGACACGGGACCCTAAGCTAGCAATCAACAAGTGCAAGTCGTCTAGTGACAAGGCAAACACACACGTGAGTCGCGAGCTCCACAGGACTCGAAGGGATGGCTCGGCGAGCTGTGGCTCGCGAGGAAGCCGAATACGGTCTGAGCAGCAAGGAGAGTGGTAGCTAACCACCCCGGGGAACAAGTCACGGGCGTCGGATTCAACCGAGGAGACCGATACCCAGGGGATCAGTTCTGATGTGCGCTCACTCATCGGTAGCATGAACTCACGGATAATAGTGGAAATATGGATCAAACACTCCTCACATGGTGCTGCGATTGGAACGAATACTAGACAAGCAAAGAGGAGTGGCAGCTGCACATACCTAGCCCATCTGATGGACCGGCTTCGGTCGAAGACGAGGGTGCGCCGGGGAGCGTGCGCACCCGGTGAACACGCTACGTCGAGGAGGCTTGGCGAAGTCCTTGCTAATACATGTACTACGCTCCACGCAAGGAGGGGGGTTCACGGGGGTCGGGGCAATCAATTACACACACTACCCTCGCGCAGGAGGGGGGGACGAGGGGAGGGGAAGCCAAGCAGCAATCATACGCCGAGCTCGGACGTCCGATCGAGTTGCAGCCAACTCCTGGATGAAGCCCGAGGAATGCCGAAGGATGCCTGAAGGTTTGGCGTCATATTGATGTCGCTGCATGGAGACGGCGGCCGCAGCTGTGGGCCTGTGTAGTTCTACCGTGTAGGACTGGTTGGCGCGGTCGTGGTGCGTCGGTCGGTACGGGCGCTGTCGAACTCAAAACATGACAGGACCAAGTCGTGGATGTTGCTGACAGGGATATCTATGAACCCTCAGAAGCTGGTGGCCGTCTGATCACTTGGCTGGATGTGGCCATAGGAATGGCCGATGTCACATTCCTGGGCAAACAGCAGGATAGGACGCTGATGGTCACGGTGGAACTTCCAGTGCCGATGTTGGAATGATACAAAACCACTTGCATTAGTTTCATTTTGTCAAAGGCCAAAACTGTGATGAAGACAGAATGACGTGAAACAAAGAGGATGAGGGGGTGTCGGGGCTGACTTGGCCGTAATCTGTCCTGGGTGAACAGGGGGCTCTGGGTCTAGCGCGGCTGAGGGAGATTGGATGCCTTGGATGGAGGCATCGTCGAAACTAGGAAAGACCACCTCTGGTTCGTTGGCGCTTTGGAGAAGAAGAACTCTCATGAAGAGAGCTCTGACTGATTCGCATAGGGGTGGGTGGTGGAACTGCTACCAAATGGTACTCAGGTTTAGACCTGAATCTCACGCATTTGCACGAGAATGTACGACGCGAACGGAGCCAAGGTTGGATCGCAGCGGGACCACCTCCGGAGCGAAGCTGGCTCGATGAAGAACGACTCCACAGAAGGGGGCTCGGGCTGATTCATGCAGTAGGCAGAGGTATAGATGCTGCAAGCTCTGTCGATGGTTCTGCTACCAGTCTGGGTGCAGCAGAACGAGAACTTCAACACCGACACCGGGGGTGATGCCGAGGGAGGCCGGGACCGCCGTGGACGTTCCTGGAAGGGGATGGGGCACGGGTTGCAGAGAGGAGACCACCTTCCTGCCCCCATTCTCCCCCTCCCTCACCTTGGTTTGCCCCCTCCCAGACCCCCTAATAGCCAAGGGTTGCGTCCACACCCTTCCCCTCCCGTTTACCTCATTTTCCACCTCCCATCCTCAACCTACACTTCCTTGTTTGCATGAAGTAGAGCACCAGCAACTTGCAGAGCCAACCACAACTTCATCCCGGTGTTCCTAGGCACTCAATTAGGCACCATCGGAAGTGTCTCCCTGTCTTCTTCGTAACGGCGGTGGTCCCAACCCTGTCTGAGTTTGTGACTTCCAAGGAGAGCCATTCTTCGTTGACTGCGCAGGATAGATCTGGTCAGCAACCTGAAGCGACATCCTGAAGCTCCCACAGCCACAATCCAGTGATTCTTGAGGCGCCACTTGGTTGAGAGCTTTGGACACAAGTCCTCTTCCATTAACGAGAAGCGGCACCCGTTCGGCATTCGGAGTAGTGATTTCTCAATTTTCTCCCTCCGGTGCACTGTTCTATCCACTCTGGGACTGAACAGACACTCGATCACTGTTTAGACTGCTTTGCTCTGCTCTGACCTCCTATGGCATTCCTGCAGGTCTCGTTTCGAAGAGGACTCGACAACGGTTCCAACAAATCCAGCCACGCTTAATTCAGAGTTTAGGAGTGCTCATGGCAGCCTCGACTTCCTGCTGTTGTGGTACCATAGCAGACAGAACCAGAAAGTAGGGACCCTATTTGTGGCTCTTCCTCGACCGGCACTGCCGACCTGGGAGTTCCCCAAAAATTGGACGTCATACTAATCCAGTCTTGAAGAGTTTGCCACTGGTCTCGTCAAAAATCGAGTTTGGGAGTGGTCGCTGTGGCGCCAACAACGACCGCTTGTCTCCTGTTCTAGAGCGTAGACAGAACCGGCATCCTTCGCTTAGTTCTCTTCTATTTCATTTTTCCCTCCCCTCCTGGCCGGCTTGCCGCCCCTCCCTGCGGGAGGTAGTGTTTGAATGTAACTTTGTCTTCCCTTCCCCAAGTTCAACCCCCTTGTATGGGGCATAGTGATGTAAAACTTTGAACAGGTCGAAGCTACACTGACATGGCGTGTGGGGAACCCATGCTTCCCCGCTCGCCCTCGTCTTCGAACGGGACCGATTTCTTCAAACCGGTCAAGTAAGTTCTCTACCCTCACTCTCTTTTGGTTGCCATATTCCTTCAATATTAGTTCATAAACTCCGCTGGTCCGTGAGAGTGAGCGCCCAGTCCTCAAGCCACATTGCTTCAAGTGACCGCTGTGGGAGAGAGTGTGACTCGTGCCTATTGGCACCCAGTCGGCCCCTTTGAATTGGGCCTCCATACCCTTAGGAAGTCCCTTAGCCCTACTGGCCCTCTACAACAAGGGTTCAGCCCCACACAATCTCGACTTGGTATCGTCGAGTTACCCCTGGGTTTGGGTGAGTGCCGGGTGAGTAGGCCGCCGATATCGGTCCGTTCGACTTGTGAATTATGCTTGCTTATTTAGGTCCAAGGGTGTGTCACATCAATTTGGGACCCAGAATGCCAGACAACTTTCAAGTAGATCAAGGAGTACCTTCTCACTCCTCCAGTCTTGGGAGCGCCAGTCAAGGGTAAACCCCTCATACTCTATATTATCGCCATGGATGCTTCGTTAGGGGCTCTGTTGGCGCAAGTCTATGAAGAAGGTAAAGAGCAGCCACTCTATTACCTCTGCCAGAAACTAATCGGTGCTGAGTACCGCTACTCCCCCATGGAAAAAGTATGCTTGGCATTAGTGTTTGCCGTCAAAAAGTTGCAGCCTTACCTCCTATCCCATCGGGTTGAGCTTATATCCAAGCACGATCCCCTGAAGTTCCTCCTCAGGCAACCCGTTCTCTCAGGCCGACTAGGGAAATGGGCGCTCCTGCTCATGGAGTACGACATCACCTATGTCCCAAGAAAAGCAGCCAAGGGATAGGGCATGGCTGAATTCTTGGCAGCCCATCCAGTACCAGATGATTCTCCCTTCAACGCGGAACTTCCAGATGAAGAGTCTCTTGCTCTTCAACACCAACAACTGGCTAAACAGACTGGAGATGTCTTGCATTACTTGCAGCAAGACGCCCTCACAATCAGTCTACCTTGCTGGGAGTTGTACTTCGATGGTGCTTCTCGAGGTACTACTCGGAGCAACCTCAGTTCAGGCATTACGGCACGCGCCGGAATTGTCTTCCTGACCCCTCAGGGTGGAGTTCTGTATAACTCTTGCGCCCTCATAAAAGCTCTAACCAACAATGAGGCCAAGTACGAAGTCCTGATCATCAGACTCCAGATGGCTCTCGACATGGGCATCAAATGTCTCAAAGCCTATAGAGATTCTCAGCTGATAGTCCGACAGGTGCTTGGCATCTATGACGTGCGGAAATCAGAGTTGGTTCCGTACCACGCCGCCATCACCCGGCTAACCCAGAAGTTCTATTTCTTTGAAATAGACACGTTCCCAAAAGCAATAATGCCCAGACTGACGCTCTAGCGAAACTGGCTGTGACCATCAAACTACCGCCTGAGGGTGAAGTGGACATCACAGTCAAGCACAGAAGGCCAACGCCCAGCTCACTCGAAGGCAAATCTGGTCTCACAGTTTACGAGGTCTAAGGCTTCGACCAGGACACTTCTCCAGAAGAAGAAGATTGGCGCGAGCCCATCACCAAATTCAAGAAGGGATGGCTCCCCCCACGAAAGGTAGAAACCCCTTCCCCAAGGCGGTTACCTAGTTTCCACCAACACCGTCTCAATGAAAACACGCGAAGTGGCAAGTCATTCAAAACCTAGGAAGATGGACAAGCACCAACACCATGCCAGTTGCCTGACCAATCGACACGCGAGTAGAGAATATCACCGCCTTTTCAACAACTACAAGTACAGTAGCCAAATTGCGCCAAAGGTGGTAAGGAATAGTCAATTCAGCATTTACTACTGCCGCCATCACATACATAAGGAAAATTTTTACATGGATACATTAAAGAAAGGAGAGAGGGAGAGCAAAAAATATACATCAGGCCTCGGGCCCACCACGGAGCTCGGCAGACAAAAGATCCTCGGCACCGGGTGACCCATCCCCAGCGCCCTCGGTGACGGCAGGTCCGGACACTGACCCCACCTGTGTGGGAACTGTCTCGACCGCGTGCCCTCCCGAGGTTGTCAGAGTTGGCGATCACTCAGACGAAACCGAGGCACCCCGACTTCCACCTTCGCTTGACATCAGGAAGGAAGAATCTGTAACTTCCTCGTCTGAGTCATAGCATTACTCGGAAGGAAATTCGAGCTCCCCGTCTGCCTGCTCATAGGCCAGAGAGGTCACTCGGTGGAAGCCTTGGGAAAACCCCTTCCGTAGGCCTCGACAATAGCCCGGTTCATAATAAGAGAAGGCAGCCCTCTAGAGAGCCACCGGATAAGCCTCCGAGCACTTATATTGCTCAAGCACCTCCGCCCCAACTTGCTTCGCCTTCTCCGCAAGCTTGGCTGCCCTCCACTCTAACTCGGACTGTCTCTTCTCAGCTTCGGCTCGTGTACCCTCGGCCTCCACCCGCTGTCAATCGGCCTCCCAGATTCGGCCCTCGAGCTCCTCACGCTCGGCCCTCCACTGCTCATCGTGCTCGGCCTGCACCTTGTGCTCCATATCCAGAAGCTTATCCTTTGGCCCAACCATATAACGGGCCTGAGCCAGCTGCTCGGTCGATTCCTGAGCCTCTTTCTGGCTTGACTCTGCTTGCGCCTTGAGCGAGGCCACCTCTTGCTGAAGGTCCTTAAGGTCGAAAGTCAAGCGTTCGATCTTTCAGTCAGACACGCCACGGGCCCAGGATAGAGACTCCCTCTCCGAGTCCACCCGAGCAAACAAATCGATCATCTCGGCCCCCAATTGGGCCAGAATCAAGCTGCCCTCTATGACTCACTCTAGAAGCACGGAAGGGAGACTGCGCCCAAGACCTCCTCGAATCGCCTCCGACGTCACAGAGTGGCACCTACGGTACAAGGAGGCTCAGATGGTGAAGGCACCCGCTGCGGGAGGGATGGTCCTCTCTGAGACAGCCGAGATTGGGGCATCCCTCCCCCCAATACTCCCACTTTGGGGGGCCCACCACCTGACTCAGATCGAAAAGCCTCACCCCGCACCTCTGCAGCCTCGGTCGGCTAGGATGGGGTCACCCCACCTCGCGACCCCTCGACCTTGACCGGCTCGGACCAGGTTCCGCCAGCCTGCGCCCCCTCAGCCTCGGTAGGCACCCTAGCACCAACTGCCTTTGTCGAGGACCCATCTGCCTAGGCTGCGACTCCTCCGATGGTAATGACCCCCTCAGATTCAATGACCTGGAGAGTCAACTGCGCACCCTCCTCGACCGAACGGGTGGCCTCTACCCTCCTTGCCCGTTTCCTCTCAATAGCCACAGCCTTCATTGAGGATTGCAGTAGCTTTTCCACGGGATCTTTACGCTTAGCCCCGCGACGCTTGAAAGTACCATCCCGGGTGACCTGCTTGCCCTTGTCTTTGGCGCGGGAAGAACTCCCAGACGTTTGAGGTCCACCGAGAGCAGGCGTCTCCTCCAAATCGATGATCTCCTGCTCGGTCGGTGACGCTCCCTCATCAGCCATCCGCCTCAAATCTAAACAGAGAAAAGTAAATCATCAGAGGGAAGTCTACTAATCCGACCTAAAAATAATACAAGGCCCTGAAGCCCTTACCCAGAGGCACCACCCTCTGAGAAGGATACTCCTCAATTTTTGCTTCGGTCATCAAATCGACAGTTGACCGGGAATTCTTCTGAAGAAGGGCAGCCTTCTTCTCCACCTCCGGGGAAGCCACCGCTTGCTTCAGAGGAATGTTCGGATGGAAGTTGGGCGTAGTCGAGAAGGTCCAGGACTCATCGACCCTGGTCGGGCTTACCCAGAAGTACTAGGTCTTCCAGCCCTTGTGGGAAGAGTCCCTGGCAGAGAGGGTCGCGCAACTCCTTCCCCTCTTCGCCTAAAGATAGAAGAAGCCCTTACCCACATGGGTATGCTCCTTCATCTTGAAAAAGGCGTGGAAGAGGTCCAACGAAGTATCGACCTCACACGAGCGACAAAGAAAGATGAAGGAGAATATAAAGGTGTATGAATTGAAGACCAACTGGACTGGAACCAGTTGGTAGAACCGAAGCAACTCGGCAACAAAGAGATGGAGAGGCAGATGGAACCCGCACTTCCAGGCTAAGAGGAAAGAACAGAAGGAACCGAAGAGAGTGTCTAGACTAGACTCGTGAGGCTCCATCAGAGAGAAACGGTACCGCCACGGCAACCCGTACCAACCCTCCAACCGCCTCACCTCACCCTCAGTCAATTCGCTGCGAAGAGGCTCCGACGGCACCGTGAGGACCCTGGAGGCTCGCTCAACCTCTTGCCCCTCGGCCTTACTCTGACACAGGTCGATTACCCTAGGTAAGGCTCTGCCAACTATCAATAAGATGTGGACGATACGTGGCAGGAAGGCACTTCTCTCTCAGCTTGACCTTCATCCCATCCCAGGTCTCGATTTGAGGCTGATGTCGCTGCCTCAACAGGCTCTCTACATTCATCCAATAAGTCTGAGCCTTCCCTAGCAGCTTTATCTTCGCGAAATGAACTCTCCGGTGGTCCGTCATCTCAAACCACTCGAAATACTGGTCCATACCGACCTCCCAATCTATGTAATCCTTTGGGTTCAAAGACCCCTCAAAAGTGGGAGGGTCTACGTGCATGCTCCATAGAACACGATTGTCCTCCTCGAGATCACGATGCCATCATTGGCCATGACGACCACGACCAAAACCCCCATACTCATTATCAGACTCATAATCAAAATCTGGGACTCTAGGCCTCCTGACATCAATCCCTTGGGCTCTAGGAACTGCGGGTCGCTGGATAGCCTCAGGCTGGCCGAATGTCGGCGCAGGTTGCGCCCCTAAGGGGACTCGCTCTAGCGTGGCCATCCTCCCAATTAGACCTTGAATGGAGTGGTCCGATGCTTCGGCCCTATCTTCGAGAGCCTTCATCCTACCCTCTAAACACGTGCCTAGACTTTCCATTTGTTCCATGAGGGTCATGACCATTTCAGCCATTGAAGGCTCTCCGGGTGCCCGTGCTTGATGGTCTGCCATGGATGGTAGTGGTGAGTGGTAATGGGTACCCCGACGGGTGGGCATGCAAAGGGGATAAATGAGATGCCAACTACTAAAGCAACAACAAAGACCAAAGACAACCCTAGACTCAACTGGGCTCTGATACTAATTTGATGCGGGACGAAGTGCGAACCTGGGCCTCTAGGTGGTGACCGGACTAAGTGGACAATGCGACCAGCAATGAGCTAATTCGACTCGACACCAAGAGCCTCCAAGAAGGGTCTACGTCCATAACAACAACAACAAGCTCGCAGTCATCCCCAAGAGAAGAGAAGCGCACAGATCCACACGGTTGAGAAACTGACGGAGACTAGGGTGGCCTACTCACTCTCATACTCGGATCGAGACACGGGACAATCACTCTCTCTCTCTCGCTCACAGTAGTGAATAGAACTGAAACGGGCTAGGACACTACTGGTCACACACGAGTAGCGGCATCCAGAACATATACAAAACTAGCAAGTGCGACAAGAGGAGAAGTGGATGCGTACTTCCATGCTCAGGGCATGGGGAAGACTCCCGGCCAAGACACACGACTACCCGGTACAACAAAATTAGACAAGTATAGAACCAAACTCAAATGCCCAACCCTCATAGGGAGGTAAAAGACTACAAATGGATCCGGGAGAGTGTGTTTGGGTTGATTGGCAGCAATTCGATGGCGCGACGGTGACCCGGTATGCGGCTTGTCAATCGGGCTTGACGGAGTCGTCTGCACCACCAGCAGGATCTACAATAGGGACGGAGTGTTGCAGTCATCAGGATGGTGTGAGGGCCTTTGACGTGGTCCAGGAGTGGTTGACGATCGCCCCACAGGAGGACGGCAACCAGCGGGCTCAGGTTGGCGCTCCGGCATCGTAACAAGTCGGCGGGTAGAAGCAGGCCGGCCTGCACAGAGTCAAGCGACTAGCGGGAAATTTGGCGTGGACGTCGGTGGGGACATCCTCTGAGTGCCCAGTGAAGATGGAGTGCTCAAACCAAGTGGTGAAGTCGGGGCACCTGAATAGCAGGCCTCTTTCTAGTCTGGCCTGTCTCTAGACCGCTGGACAGATAGCAAGAGTTGGCCGTGGTAGGGGGGTGCTCGGGCGAAGTTTCTGGCTAGGATTTTGTGGAGAGGTGGTGAGGGAATGTGGGTAGAAGGGCGAGGGCTCTTGGGACTATGCATAGAAGAAGTTTTGGGCGTGGGGTGAAGGTGAAGTGGGGTGGCCAATCTGTAGACCTGTGTAGGCAGATTGCAGTCTATCTAAAGGAGGCGGTGGGAGGAGGGGCAAACGGGTCTTCTGGTGCAAGGGGCGACTGTGGACGGTAGGGGGAGTTAGAGGGACGTGCTCACCAAGTTTGGTGGCGATCCATGGTGATTTGAGGGGTGAGACCCATCGGTTTGTGGACCTCTATCCTATAGTTCTGGAAAGAGGCCGACTGCACACAGGGGGACAGAAGGGGGTGGAATGGGGGTCAAATGATGGCATGGGGTGATGAAATTTGGTCTGGGGAGAGGAGAGGATGTGGGGAAGACACAGTGACCAGGGGGAGGTGAACAGGTTAGGGGATGTGGCATAACCAACCTGCTATCACGTACCGGGGCTCTCTGGCGAAGCAGATCTATGTAGTGGCACGAGAACGGACGCCCTGGCTTGACCTGAAGGCGGATGAGAGCAAGCCTAGGATCGTTGCGAAGGGGACAGGAAGAGGTACGTCTCCACCAAAAATCAGGCTCCAAGTCACTGTGTGGTGGCGTGGAGAGACTTTGCAAGATGGTGGTCAGATCAGGCGATGCAGCAGCAGCGTCGATGAAGAGAGATCCTTGGCCGCACCACACTGGAAGAATGGGAAGAAGAGGGATACGGGCATCGCACCCAGCAGAGGGAGAAGGGAGGAGAAGGGGGCATCCCACCCCAGGAGGAAGGAGAGGAGAGGAGGAGGAGAGGGGCACAGCCCTTAGAGTTTTGGCAAAATTATCAAATGAAAAGATAATTATGATATTTTGGTTGTCATAATTATAGAGTTAACTCAATTGTTATCAAATCACACTAGAATAAAATTAGGTTAGCTCACTTCTTTATTTTTAAGTTAACTATCTTTCTAGCAAATCAAAATCAAGTTAATCTAAGATTAAGTTAAATAAATTTACTTAATTCTTAAAATAAATAACCCTTTTCTAAAGTGAGGTTAAAGCAAGGCACCAGGGCAGAATAAATCAGCCTTCTCGACCGAAGATGATGACAGCTCAACGCACAGAAATGAAGGTGGATTGATTCCCCATAAAGAAGCTGCTCCACAAATATTGTGTGTGCGTGTGCACGCGCGAGCGCGCGCACGTATGCGTGTGTGTGCGTGTGCGCGTGAGAGAGAGAGAGAGAGAACTCGTGCAGTAGTGATTGATATAAAGACATCTACCTAGTTAGAAATGAGCAGATTAATATTTTCTTCGCACAGTATTATAGGACGTAAAGCCTTGAATTAATAACTTTGTTATTGTTTGCCTTACCTCTTAATTAAGCCAAGATTGAATGTTAAGATTGGTGAGTGAATAGAAGAGTCTAAGTCAAGGTAAGTTCGGTTACGTCCCGTAATAAAGAGTGGTTGCGAACCAAATGTACTGGACAGTTCGGTTCCTCATCGTGGAAAGGATATCAAACTTTCTTAATTTGTCCTCTAGCTAGGACCTTATACGTACAGTTGACATCAATCTTTCGTGAGGGTAAAATTAACCCCATATTAGCACATATAATTAATGTCTAGAAAACACAAGTAATTATTTGATGCCCGAACCCTAATATAAGAAATTAAGCTGCCGACAGCACTGTCGACGTTTGGCACGACGTGCGTCAAGAAATTTCCCTTCCCAGGGGAGAAGAAGAAGTCAGGACGAGCGACTTAAAGGCCATTGATCGGAGCCTTCAATTCGACCTCTGGTGCAACTACAGGGCTTCCTTTCCCCATTGATTGGGCTCTTCAACTTTTTGTCTCCACCAACATGGTGGTAATAATCGGGTAAGAAAATTTTAGGAAGGCGCTGTAATGTTGGTGAGCTGTTGGTTGTTGTATGATTTATATGTTGGGCATCTTACGATCAAAAGAAAAAAGAGGGAAATTAAGATCGAAATACTCAGATAAGAAATCAAAGTTATTGGATTTCCGAAAATTTTGAACTAGACATGGACACCGGATTATTGGAGCATCACACAAACCAACATGATTTTACAAGTTGGAGATTAAAAAAGAGATAATGTGTGAGAGTTAAACGATGTTAGATTCGAACTCACCCCCCCCACCCCGGGTCGACCAGGACCGCACTCATGAGCCGACCAGCAGGCGCCCTTTTTGGTGCATCGAGTGGGCCCGGACCCCGGAGCTTAGCTGGCGGGGGCGTCGTTTTCTTCCCCCAGCCCCCGTATAAACCCCCATCCATGTACCTTGGCCCATGCTCCTTTGATCCTGGGTCTCTGTGTCAACGCCTTCTGATCGCACGGTCCGAAATGCCTCCAGATCTGTGACCGCTGGTCCCTCACATATACGTCGGAGCTGGTGAGGAGACCAGCTGCCCTTCCACCGCCACGGTCATGGCAGAGGCTTGGGAGAGGGAAAGAGTGAGAGAGATGGCGATGATGGGGTGGTGCTGCAGTGCCGACCTCCACCGGGCCCGTCCATGGCGGCTCCTCCTCCTGCTGCTGGTTCTCGCCTTCCTCTCGTTCAGCCTCCACCCGTGTTCGGCGAGGCCGGTCACATTCTCTCAGGACTTCCGCATCACCTGGGCGGGTTCCCACATCCAGCAGATGGATAATGGTACCACCGTCCAGCTCCGGCTCGACCAGTCCTCGGGTATCTCCATATATAGCCTCCCCGTCGATCTCATAGTACGTACTTGCCAGAAGTGATCCCATACGAGCCCTCGATCCAGATAGTTGATCTCACTGCGTGATCTTCTTGTGCAGGCTGTGGGTTCGCTTCCAAGAACAAGTTCATGTTCGGTAAGGTCAGCATGAGGATCAAGCTCATCCCCGGCGACTCAGCCGGCACCGTCACTGCGTTCTACGTACGTGAGCGCAATGCCATCCTCTTCTTCTCCTCCGTCCTCCGTCTTCTCATCTGCTTGCTGTTCTTTAATAATTAATTTGGGTACTCCTCTCGTCACGTACGTTTGGGAATGCAGCTGAACTCGGACACGAACGAGGTGAGGGACGAGCTGGACTTCGAGTTCCTGGGTAACAGGTCGGGGCAGCCCTGCACGGTGCAGACGAACGTGTACGCCCGCGGGAAGGGCGACAGGGAGCAGCGGGTGAACCTCTGGTTCGACCCCTCCGCCGCCTTCCACACCTACAGCATCCTCTGGAGCCGACGCCGCATTGTGTAAGTGGATGCCCCCCCGCCCCAACCCTCCATGGCCCTTCTCCCCCACCCCTTCTCTGGTGGTGATCCAGATCCCTGGTGGCAGAACGACGCGGAGGCACCTCAAAGACCCAGAAAAATATTATGAGTAAAACCAATGAGAAAATGAGACATCTACTGGTGTGAACCGGTGACTGTGGCTCGATCCAATCCGATCCGATTGTGGTGTTGATGTGAAGAAGAAAAGAAGAGGAGTACGGGGGGGCATTTTTCACATTTCTTTTCTGCACAGCTGGCCACAGCAGAAAGCCAAACAACATTATTGCAGTCCATGACCACAACCCAACACAGCATTTTTATATACTTGTGCCCAGGGGACACAACATTTCTCCCCCGCACAACATTGCAATCCTCCAAGGAATGACCCAGCATGCAGTGGTATAGGTAGTATGGGATTGTCAGTTTTCTAGGCTTCATCTGGCTTGCGGACTTCAGGCAATTCGACGAACCTCTGAGCCATGCAGAGGTCGAAGAGCATCTTCATATGTTCCTTCTTGAAGGAGAAGGGCATCTTCATATGCTCTGAGAAGGAGAGGGCAGCTGGCTTATCAGTTGGCCTTTTGTCAGAGTCTCTCGTTCCAACTCCCTTGTTGGCTTTAGTGGTGGGGGTGAATTCGATGATGTTTACCTCCTTGCCAGGCTAGCGTTCTGGCGTCTGCTTACCCTTTGTTGCAGCGTAGCTCGGGTTGTCGGTGAAGAACATTTCTATCTCAGCGACTACCGAGTTGAGCTGGTCGAAGCCCTTGACGTTGGTGTCGAGAAGTTTTTCGCTGACTTTGACCGTCAAGCCTCGACGGCAGATAGTGATGGCATCCTCCTGGACCGGTGGGTTGACACATCTCATGCTGAGGTCTCACCATTTCTTGATGAAGTCGAGGGCACTCTCGCCCTTCTTCTGTCGGAGGGAGTAAAGCTCAGCTAAGGAGACTTTTCGCTCGGCCATTTGGAAACGGTCGAGGAGCTTCTTCTAGAGATCTGCCCAGTCAATGACGGAATTGGGCTTGAGACGGGAATACCACTAGAAGGCCGTTCCCGTAAGTGAGGTGGCGAAGTGGCGAAGTAGCAAAGGAGATAAGACTCATCCAACGCAAGCTCGCCCATGGCCGTAATGTAGTAGGCTAGATGCTCGTGCGGAGACCCATGTCTGTCGAATTTTTGTAGCTTCGACGATTTGGGATACTCCGAGGGAAGCTTCTTGAGCTGGTGGTGTAGTGGATTGGGGACACTATAGAGATCTACAGTTGCGACCCCTTCTCCAAACTGGGCGAGCTTGGTCTCAATGATCCGCTCGATCATCTAGCGCTATGCCATAAGATTTTCTGGCACCGGCGTGTTGGATGGCCATGGTTGAGTCTCAGCCAAAGGTGTACCGACCCCAATGATTGTGGGGGTTCAGGCAACTATCGCGGAGGTGTTGGCACCGTTTTGCCCACCCAGTGGAGCGGGCGCTTCCATCGAAGGCCCAGCGGGTGGCTGAGGATGAAGGTCATGCTCCTGAAGCAAGTCTTGCAGGAGGGCCTTCAGGTGCTGATTCTCCTTCTTGAGAGTCTCAAGAGTCACCTCTTGGACTTCACCGGCCGGAGGGTCATTGTTGATCGGCTCCGCATTGATAGGGGCGGCTTGCTCCTCAACGGGAACTTCTTCCACTCGTGTGGACGCCTGAGGTTCGGCAGAAGTGCCGATGTGGCCGACTGGGACCGGTGGCGGAGGCGGGTGACGAGGCCTCCTGAAGTGAGATATAGGTAGGTTCAGATCGTCGGTCTGAATCTCAGGTTGGTGTCCAATGGTATAACACGTGAGCACCCTGACTGTGTCATTGAGGAGCCGGACCGTCCTCCTTTTCTGGGAGTGCCTCGTGGGGCGGACAGGTGTCCCCAGCCTATCAAAGATCGAGGTACACTGCGGAGGAGTCTCCATCGTGGCGTCTGCCTGAGGAGAGCTTGGGGCTAGATGTCGGTGGGGCCCAGAATGAGCCCGTCTCTGTTTCGGTCTATCTATGCGAGAGGCGATGAAGGATTGGGCGCCGCCAGATGACGAGACTGCGGGGTCCGCTGCACCTTGCTTGGCGCGATGCATTGGTGCCCGAAAGGGGTTGCTGAGGTGTGCTTTCCGGATAGTTTGCGCTTCCTCCGGGGTGACCCAGATCCTTCTCAGGTCCGATTACTAGTCTCCCTCGTCCTTGTTCCCCCAACAGGACTTGGCAGCTTGAGTGCCAAATTGGCGCTAGTGCTTTTGGGCCGTTGACGAAGCATCCGCCCACTTAAGTTCCGCCTTGTCTTCCCGCGTTCGATGCAGGAGGCTAAAGCGGTTGGTGATAGGGACCGTAGGGATGATCCATTTTGGAGGAATAATGGGTTCGCCCCCATCCAGGTGAATCCGTAAGTCTCCGATAAGAATGGTCTTGCTGGAGTTGCTGGTGGTAGCAATGGGTCGCTTGCCTTTACGACTACGACGGTGCTTCTTCTGGGGAGCGGAAGACAACTCCGCTCCAAGGTGGTAGGTTGAGAAAACCCAGCCTAGGGGTGCTGGTGGCACAGGGCCATTCATCGGGAATACCGAGGTAGGCCCCCAAGACACGAAGTCTGTAGTGAAGGTCGGTAGTTGGGTGGCTCGAGTGTAGGCTTTCGCCCGAGCCTACAGTAGTGTTGCGGACCCTCACCACGACGTATCTGGGCCCGAAGTTGTCACTGTAGGGGGTACCGGGATGTCAGTGACCCGAGGCCTTGAGCCTGAACTGGGAGCTGGTAGGGCCGGAAGGCACAACAGAGGGCGCTCAGTCCGTACCGAGGTCACCGCATCCCACAAAGGCAGACCCGTGCTGGGGATCGGCGTTGTTAGATTACGAGAGGAATGCCCCCGAGGTAGAGCCAAGGGATCTGGGACCTGATATGGACCACTCGTAACAGACATTGTCCGTGGGAAATCCCGGAGTTGTACGTTTGGTCTGGATGCTAGGACGTCTTGTGCCAGGGGTTGGGGACCCGGGCGAGGCGGTCAGTTTCTCAAAAGATAAGAAGAGGCCAAGATAGAACTGTTATGTCCCTGGTTTTGATGATGGCATACTATGACTCATGATGTGTGTATGAATGCTATATTATAGGAAAAATATCTTATGAACACTAATCTTCATTAATGTTGAACGGGTGTGACAGGTAGATCATAACGAAGAAGAAGCAATTCATCACGTCGACGCAGGACTTCTATGGCGTCGACACAGGAGATCAAATGCAGAACAATTTATCAGCTCTACCAAGCAATCGTGCGTCGAAGCAAAGAAGCATGAGGGTTGACGCAGCAAACAACAGTGATGCAACATGGCACTGTGAGGAGAGTCATGCGTCGACGCAGAATCATGATGGCGTTAATGCAGGCTTCATGCAACCGTAGCTTTCAAGCCAGTAGTAGTTGATCGCATTGGCGCAGCATCTTGATGGAGTCAATGCTCAAGGCTATCCAGAAGTGGTGCTGATCAATTTAATATATGTGTTGACGTAGCAGCTTATGTGCATCGACGCTCTTTGATGAGTTATCCTGATGGACCGGATCTGGGTCCCATCTTGGTTCAAGATCCGAGGTCCACTCATTTGGGACATGTGGGTACGAGGATTCCTCATCTAGAAGATCCCATTCTGGAGGGAAAATTATTCTATCCAACCACCAGAGGTTTCACAGGCCCCACATGGAGAGATTCCATCGGAGCTAACTAATTTCAGTGAAAAGAGAGGGAAAATAAATTGAAAAGGAGCTAGGGTGAAATATTGGAAGTGCAGAAGAGCTCGACAGATCTTGAACAACACTGTGAGAGAGAAAGAGGGTGTATTGAGAGAAGGGTCATTGTTCCCAAGTCTGCATGAGCATTCGAGCAAGTTCAGATTGAGAAGCCGTTGCGCATGGGTTAAACTTCTTCCGGAGCAGAGCAACGGGAGATTAGCCACGGTCTCATCTGATTGTCTTCTCCAAGGAAATCTTGTTGGAACCCTAGTTTTGATAATGTCACACTATGAATCATGTTGAGGCAGAACTACATAAAGTCATTCATGTTATATAGGTCATTTATTCTCTAAGTGTCAGAAATCAAGGTCGATGCACATATAGGCACTTAGTCATATAAAGTCAATGCACATTCTAGTTTGAAGCCGATCAGGTCGATGCAGCTAAGCATTTCGTTGAACATTAGGTCGATGCACATTTATGCTTGCAGCTCGACAGGTCGATGCACATACTCGCATGTAGTCTATCGGGTCGGTGCACTAGTGTACCTTGTGTTTAGCAAGGTCGGTGAACTAGAGGACCTTGTGCTCAGCAAGGTCGATGCACATTGGACCTTGTGCTCAGCAAGTTTGATGCACATTGGATCTTGTGTTGAGCAAGGTCGATGCACATTGGATCTTGCGTTCGGCAAGGTCGATGCATATACATGCATGTAGTCTACAAGGCCGATGCTCATGTAAGCATTATGTCCATCAGGTCGATGCACCTGTAGCAACACGTTCTATAAGGTCGATGCACATGTAGAGTCTAGGTCATAACGGGTCAGTGCACATTTGCCATTTACTAGACTCAAGTCTAAGCATTCACATTTGATTAAGCATTCACATTTGATTAAGGCATCTAGTCGATGCTTAAGCTCTAGCTGTACTAGCCATTTCCTTAACTGGTCTGTGCAACCACACTTGGTTTAGCTCGACATGTCTACCTGTGTTTCACATAGGTCGGTGCATCCTTATAAGCTTTGTCTTCATTTATTCTCTCTTGGCATATAAGGTCAACCTGTGGTTTACACAAGTCAGTGCAGTCGCAGTTAACTTACTGCATTCGTACTAAAGTATGCTCATACAGGTCAATGCACTAAGTGTTTGATGAAATGTTTCATATTTTGTTGACATGGAATTTGATATGAAAAGCCTTAAACCAATCATGTAACTTGATCAAATACTTGAAGAGCAGAAATCATTAGAGACGTAAGTGGTCACGTGGTTCGAGAGCCAATGCAACAAGCACGTGATCCAAGGTTGCTAGTCCTCTAGAATGATTGGCCACGTGGATTCACCGCATCTTCTGATCTGACACATGGACATCAAAAAACCTCTTCGCCTGAAAAGTCATTGGTGAAAATGTTCCCTCCACAAGTCGGGCTGGAATCTTGTGGGGACCACAAGATTCAGTTCACAGGTATAAAAAGGGATCTCTCGTTCGAAGCTAAAATAATCAGAGATTGAGAGAGGAGATAGAGAATGTTGGGACTCCTCTGGTTTGATAGGCAGTAGCCTTGTGCTGTGTAGTTTTGATGATTGGCAACGCAACAAACAATGGTTTCATGATTAGCAACTGCATTTTATTTCATGCATGATTAGGTATTGGTTTAACGCTCATTGAATGCATTTTCCCAATGTATGAAAAAGGGTCGACCCATGGGGTCGACACTTTACTATTGGAATCGAACACTTGAGCTAGCAAAAGTCCATGCATTGTCTGCATCCATGCATACATAAGCCCGTGCAGGTTTCTGGCCTTAGTAGAAAATCAAAGTCCATGCATTGTCTACATCCATGCACACATAAGTCCGTGCATGAATAGTACATGCATTGTAGCAAGGTCCACATGCATTCTTAAGTCCGTGCATGTGTCTGCTTGTTGAATGTTCAAGTCCGTGCACGTACTGTAGCAAGGTCCACCTGCATTTTTAAGTCCATGCATGTTTAGGTCTAATCCTCTCGACCGAGAAGGACTCGAAGGAGTCTGGCAGTGTCTTCTCTGGAAAAGGGTAGAGACTCTAATTCCTGCCAGGGTCGCCATTGCGCGGCTGAAGTGGCAGGGGCCGACTGACTGTCCTGTGGTGTTGAGAAATCAGGGGAGATCGAGGGAGCAGGAGAATGAATGACATTGGCTGAGAAGTTACTCAGCCCTTTCTCTTAGCTGGCATCTTGCTCCCTGCGTCTCCGCAGTCGCTCGAGAGCTTCCCGATTATCGGTCTGGAACTCGAGCCATTCTGGTGTCTACTGGTAGGGCAGCTCGTGTCCATTTTCCTGGGAGGATCAGGCTGCTCTAGCGTATTTCTAGCAGTGCTCAGAGTTTCTTCGATAGCTTGCCGCAGTCGAACAAGTTCCACAGAATTCTATTCGGCATCAATCTGCTCCCACCGGATCTGTTCCTGGATGAGGTACTGGACTTCCTCACAGGACTCGATCGTGTGGCAGATTCGTGCATGAAAGGGATAGTGCTGGGGATGATTGAAGTCCCACTGAGAGTAGTCTGTCGGTGGGTCGCGGGGCAAGATTTGCACCCGCTCGACGAGGACGTCGAAGAGTCTCTAGGTTCTTTCCCTGGGGAAGGATAGGGGTCTTCGATCCTTCCATGGCCGCCACCATGGGTACCAGATCGAACACTCTCTCCGATTTGTACTGGGCTCCTTCGATTCGTCGTCAGAGAGAGAGAATGCAGCCATCATGTGGATCACGTTAGCCAAATGGTGAACCACACGCACTACTTTGGCTGGTCTGGGCCATGTATGCGGCTGCAGAGGATCGACGAGATCGCTCTTCATTTGAATGAGGTCGTCTCGGATCAACTTCTGTGCCTAGGTCTTGAAGACGTAGCAATCTTCAAGAGGGTGACCGAACATGTGGTGGTATGAGCAGTAGTTGGGATCGTCAATTTCCTGAGCTTCTCTGGCTTGTGGACTTTAGGTAGTTTGATGATCCTCTGGGCCATACAGAGGTCGAAGAGCATCTTCGTGTGTTCCTTCTTGAAGGAGAAGGGAGTCTTCATACGCTCTGAGAAGAAGAGAGCAGCCGACTTATCAGCTGGCCTTTTGTTGGAATCACTCATCCTGGCTCCCTTGCTGGCTTCAGCGGCGGGGGTGAATTTGATGACGTTCACCTCCTTGCCAGACTGGCGTTCCCGCGTCTGCTTACCCTTTGCTGGAGTGTAGCTCGGGTTATCAGCGAAGAACATCTCTATCTCGGCGACTGTCGAATTGAGCTTGTCGAAGCCATGGACGTTGGTGCCAAGAAGCTTTTCGCTGACCTCGGCTACCAAGCCTCGATGACAGATGGTGATAGCATCCTCCTAGGCTGGTGGGTTGACACACCTCATGCTGAGGTCACGCCATTTCTTGATGAAGTCGAGGGTGCTCTCGCCCTTCTTCTGTCGGAGGGAGCACAGCTCGTCTAAAGAGACCTTTCGCTCAGCCATTTGAAAACGGTCGAGGAACTTCTTCGGGAGATCTGCCCAATCAATGACTGAGTTGGGCTTCAGGCAGGAATACCATTGGAAGGCCGTTCCCATAAGTGAAGTGGCGAAGTAGCAAAGGAGGTAAGACTCATCCAATGCGAGTTCGGCCATGGCCATGATGTAGTAGGCCAAGTGTTCATGCAGAGACCCTTGACCGTCGAACTTCTACAACTTTGACAGCTTGGCATACTCTAGGGGAAGTTTCTTGAGTTGATGGTAGAGTAGATAGGGGATGCTGTAGAGATCTACGGTAGCAACCCGCTCTCTAAACTAGGCGAGCTTGGTCTCGACGATCCGCTCGATCATCTGGCGCTGTGCCATGAGACTTTCCAGCACCAGCGTGTTGGATGGCCATGGTTGAGCCTCAGCCAAGGACATGCCGAACCCAGCAATGGTAGGGGTCTGAGCAGTTACTGCTGAGGCGTTAGCACCATTTTGCTCGCCTGGCAGGATCAGCACTTCCGTCGAAGGTCCAGTGGGCAGCTGAGGATGAAGGTCACATTCCTGGAGCAAGTCTTGCAGGAGGGCCTTCAAGTGCTGGTTCTCCTTCAAAAGAGTCTCAAGAGTTACCTCTTGGACTTCACCAGCCGAAGGGTCATTATTGACCAGCTCTGTGTTGGTGGGGGCGGCACATTCCTAAATGGAAACTTCTTCCGCTCGTGTCGATGTCTGAGGCCCGGCAGAAGTGCCGACATGGCCGACCCAAGCCGGCGGCTGAGTCGGGTGACGAAGTCTTCTGAAGTGAGATATGGGCTGGCTCAGATCGTCAGTCTAAACCTGAGGCTAGTGCCCGACGGTGTAGCACACGAACACCCTGACCGCGTCATTGAGGAGCCGGATCGTCTGCCTCTTCTGAGAATGCCTCTTGGGGCGGACGGGTGTCCCTAGCCTATCAAAGATCGAGGCACGCCGCGAAGGAGTCTCCACTGCGGCATCTACCTGAGGAGAACTCAGTGCTGGACATTGGTGGGGCCCGGAACGAGCCCGTCTTTGTTCCTACCTATCTGAGCCAGAGGCGATGAGGGGCTGGGCGTCGTCGGATGATGTGGCTATAGGGCTAGTCGCACCTTGCTTGGCGCAGCGTCCTAGCGCCCGTAAGGGGTTGTTGAGACGTGCCTCCCAGACAGCTTGAGCTTCCTCTGGGGTAACCCAGATCCTTCTCAAGTTGGACTACTGGTCCCCCTTGTCCCTATTTCTTCGACGGGACTTGGCAGCTGGGATGCCAAACCGACACTGGCGCCTCTGGGTCGTTGCCGAAGCGTTGACCCTTTTGAGTTCTGCGTTGTCTTCCCGCGTTCGACACAAGAGACTAAAGCGGTTGGTAGTAGGGACCGTAGAGACAATTCGTTCTGGAGGTATAATGGGTTTGCCCCCGTCCAGGCGAATCTTAAGTCCCCGACAAGAATGGTCTTGTCGGAGGTGCTGGTAGCAGCGGCGGGTCCCTTGCCCTTACGGTTGCAATGCTACTTCTTCTGGGGAGTCAAAGATGATTCCGCTCTAAGGTGGTAGACTGAGAAAACCCAGTCCGTGAATGTTGGTGGCACAAGGCCGCTCGTCGGGAATATTAGATTGGACCCCCAAGACGTATAGTCTATAGCGGAGGTTGGTGGCTGGGTGGCTTGAGTGTAGGCCTTCGCCTGAGCCAATAGTAGTGTTGCAGATGCTCGCAGCGATGTGCTTGCACTTGGAGCTGATGCTGCAGGGGGTACCGGGGTGTCGGTGACCCGAGGCCTTGACCCTAGACTAGGGGCTGGCGAGACCAGAAGGTGCGATAGGAGGCCCTCCGTCCATGCCGGGGTCGCCACGTCCCATAGAGGCAGACTAGTGCTGGGAATCAACACTGTCAGGTTGGGGGAGAAATTCCCCAGAGACAGAGCCGAGAGATCCGGAGCCAAATGCGGATCAATCGTGCTAGACGTTGACCGTCGGAAACCCTGGGATTGTACGCCCAGTCTGGGTGCTGAGACGCCTCTTACCAGGGGTTGAGAACCCGAGTGAGGCAGTTGTTCTTCAGAGGTTCAGGTCGAGACTCCCGAACGGGGTGCTGGGGAGCCGTGCCCCCGCGTCGGGGGACCCATGTGGGGAGTCGGCTCGGTAGAGGCTCGGGGTGGACGGCCAGAGCAGGGTGCTGAGGAGTCGAACACCTTGGGGTGGAGACCCATGTCAGATACTGACTTGGCCGAGGCCCGAGGCTAGAGGCCCGAGCGAACTACAAAAGTGGAGACCGAAACTTGGGAAGCGAGGCCTGCGTCGAGAGTTGGTCAAAACTGGGCCAGGGGGCTGGCACTTGCTCATGCTGGGGCTGGTCCTGAACCCCTACGGGGACCGATAATGGGAGACCCGAGCGTGACGCTCAGTCTGGCCATCGAGGCTGGTGACTGGTGTGGCGCGTTGATGGCGCCAGAAGAGACGGGAGCTGAGGGTAGTGGTGGAGCCGCCACGGGGACCACACCCAAGAAGTAGGGCGATCTAATGACCGGGGAGAAGCTGCCGAAAGCAATCGACACTGCCAAGTAGCCCACCCATGCGTGGGTGGCGACGACGATGGGACCGCAGGTAATGACCGCCATAGTTGTGGGTGCACCGGACGAGCAGGGGTGACGGCCACTGTCGGTCATCGAACGTGATCCGACAACTAGAAGGCAAACTAGAAGCTGCTGGGAAGTGCACAAAGGTGCTCTTCTTCTACCTCTCCTGCAAGGATAGGAAAAGGGCACTAGGGCTTCAGGGCTAGCACAGACTTTCTCTTCAGTAAAAAGAAGGAAGGTGGGAGACGTCCCACCGGGCATGCAATCCTTTTTGTTTCACGTGCGGGGATGTGGGGTTCGGTGCCCGCCGACGCGGTGAATGTGTGTGTAGTGACTGGAGTGAGGGGTAGGATATAGCTACGGGAGAGGTGCCAAAACAGGACATGTATTGGGCACTCCCTCTTATGACCGCATCTTTCTCAAAGCAGCACCGTGCACTCGCCTTTTCAGAGAGTCGAGGGGAGACTGAGTGACACAAGAGGTTTTCGGGCTGGAGGGGAAAAGTGGCTGGGATGTGGGCATGCCAGTTGATTTCTCGACAATCACCCGTGGAACTGAATATTTAACTGGGGATGCGCCGCCAGGGCGTGGCACATGGACTCAAGGGGTGAGGGACACGTGGAGGGAAGGATGGTTCCGTGGGTGCGAGTGCACAGGCGACTATGGGGAGTCATGCACAGTATGTCTTTCCCCACTGACCGCAAGCAGTCGGTGTTTATTTACATCGGATTGAATCCGAAGACCTTCATTCGATGCTGAAGAGGAGTCCGTATATTCCTGATGTCCTAGATGGAGAGCCAAAGGCACTTTGCAGCTGTAGGTTCGCCTTTTCACTGGGTGGTGTTGACTGGGGTCAGGGAGTGCTGGAGGTTCACACTAAGTGACGTAGAAGGAAAACTGAGGGCCTGAACGTGGATGCGTGGGCATTCATCTAATTGGCAGTGTTATACTGAGGTGTACATTTCTTTACAGGTAGGCCGTACTGGCCAAGGTACAACTGGTGCACGCCACGGGACAATTCTGACATGCCAGTCGGTCCCCGGGGAGATGTGTGATAGTTGAACACGTATGTATTTTACAGAGGACTCCTCCCGTGGCGTGGGCCAACGTCGTGATGCCGAACGGGGCTTGTGATTGGATGACTGGAGGGATGCGGCGATCCGATGTCCGAGCGAGGGCCGACCATGACTCGAGTCCAGCGGTCGAATGTGGCCTCGTGACTGAGAGAGCATGATGTCATGGCATGTGTGCGGTTGCGACCGGCGGACACGTGAGGGGAAATCCTGGCATGAGGGGACACTCACCCATGTCATAACGTCTCACATATGGTGGGTGTGGACTTTTATGTGATGGCTACATATGGAGTGAGGGGAGTGCAAACGACATACCCCCAGCGTATTAGGCTGACGAACAAGTCACACACGCACAATTCTCCTTAGCTCATTGCTTGGAGTCGCTCGAAGCCTTAGAGGAAAGCCGGTGATGCCAATGCTTGGCATTTGATGTTCTGGATGGTTGATGCTGGATGCCCCACCCCTTGAGCACCTAAGGGGTTTTTATAGGGGAAGTTGAAGGGTCACAACGGGTTTATGCGGACGGGCTAAGGGGGGTGAGCTGGTCCGCGTAAACCCAATTGAATAGTGCATGGGTTGCACGGGTTGAGAGAGGGGGAAGGAAAGGGGGGGAAATGAACCCCGTGCAGGTTTCAAGAAAGGTGTAGCCTATGCAACCCTTTTTGAAAGGAAGGGGGAAGAAGGGAAAGAAAAAGGGTGATAGATGTGTGCCGGGGAGGAGTGTATCATTGAAGGGCTGGGCATGTGCCGGTGAAAGAGCTCAGGGAGTGTACCGGTGACGACCATGAAGGGTGTACAGACGAAGGAGCTGTGTGTGTGGCGTAGAAGGTCACGAAGGGCATATTTCTCCTGGTTATTTAAGGCCTTACTTTTCTTTCTTTTTCAGCTTTGGTCTAGCTTTGCTCAGATTGTTCCTTCTTCCTTGGTTGTGGTCGTTCGGGGTGTCTAGTGGTTACCCGGTCCCAATTTCCTCGTGATACGCGTGGTTCACTTACCTTAGTTAAAGCGATTTGTTAATTATCGTCCCATTTATTTGTCAATCCCCTCGGTCCACGTCACGTTATTATTATTTCTCTTTTTTAGATAAAAATTTGACAGCATCTCCCCTTGACCCGGGCGTAAGGGAGATGCAGGGAATGCGCCCACCTGGAGTGGCGGACCCCGACAATTGGAGGTGGGCGTCCTAAGATGGCAACACCTTTAATAAAAATCAGAAAATCTGAGGAAACCAACAGAGGGAAGGCATCTCTAAGGCTAGTCAGGGGTGCACCGGGGAAGGCTTGGCTAGCGTTCCGGATAAGAGGGCACGAAGGGCTGAAGAGGCGTGGTGTGTACTGGGCTAGGGGAGGCCAAGGTATACCGCTGAGGGGCTATGGAGGGTTAGGTTGGCCAAGATTAGGAGGGAGGAACTTGGCAGGAAGGGAAGACGCCCTAGGGAGGTGATTGGTCAGGACCAGGATGCTAGCCCTGGGTGTTCAAGGAGGTGGGGAGAAAGGTGCTCCCTGGACAGTGGGTAGAAGCCGGAGTTCAGAAGCCCCGCAATGAGGCCATGGCGGGGAAGAATCCCATGGCATAGAAAGAATAGATCGCCTGGCAGAGGAGGAGGAAGGCGATCAAACACCCACACAAAGACATAAATCGAACGCATCGGAGAGAAACCCAAGAGGAGAAATTTCATTCATGAAAAGAAAAGGGGCCACAACCGGCCATATACATCCAAGGGTGCATTCAAGCCACACAAAAGATAGGGAAGAAGAAAAAATCATGGGGATGGGGAGGAAGGAAGGAATGGAGGGAGCGTTGGGGTTGAGCAGGGGTGACTACTTCCTGCTCTTCCCCACTCCCCCTGCTCTCTCTCTCTCTCTCTCTCTCTCTCTCTCTCTCACTCTCTCTTTGGGTGGTCGTCGGAGGGGAACCTCACGGCGGGGCTCTGTTCTTCTTCTCTTCTTCTTCTTCTTCTCTTCCTCTCTGTCTCTTCTTGTGGTGTCTCTCTGTCTCTGTGTGTGTGGTCGTCTCTTCTCTGTTCTTCTCGTCTCTCCTCTTATTCGCATGGAAAAGAGGGGTTTTTATACCCCAACAGTGGGAACGGTGATGGCGGGGTAGCATTGATGGGCATTGAATGGGAGTTGACTCCCTTGTCCTTGGTGGCAGGAGGAGTAGGCAGCGTGTCCCTCTC
This sequence comes from Amorphophallus titanum, assembly GCA_024336825.1. Taxonomy (NCBI): domain Eukaryota; kingdom Viridiplantae; phylum Streptophyta; class Magnoliopsida; order Alismatales; family Araceae; genus Amorphophallus; species Amorphophallus titanum. The sequence goes on from JANBPO010009603.1 coordinate 29,821,283, forward strand.
CCCAATCGACACCTCGGCAAAGCCATTGCGCGCCAAGAACCCATAGGGGATGGCGTGGGATTCCTTCTGCCAGAAGTGCCGATGAGGAAGACCCACGGTAGTGCTGTTGAAAGGCCAAGAGGGTGTGACGTTGGGGGCTTGGTTTGGCCATGCCATTGAAAAGGTGTGCCGCTGGGGAGCTTGCAGGGGCTGTGCCGTTGGGGCTTTATGGGGGCGTGCCACTGAGGGCACCCCAGGGGTGTGCCGTGGAAGGAGCGCCTCAGGCGTGCCGACAAGTGGGGACGCTGGGAGTACTGTTGGAGTGTCCCGACCGAGCGTGCCGGTGAAGGGCCCCTGTAGGTGTGCCGGTGAAGGGCTCTGAAGGCGTGCCGCTGAAGGGTGACCTAGGTGTACCGCTGGAGGGCATTTGAAAGGGGGTGTGCCGTTGGAGGCACTCAGGTGAGTGTGGCGCTGGAGGGCATGGCAGGCTTGCCATTGAGGGCCCGCGTGGGTGCGCAGGGGTTGTGTCGGTGGAGACACCCAAACTGGGTGTGCTGATGAAGCTTCCAGGGAAGTGTGCCGCTGAGAAGCATAGGGAGCATGTCGTCAAAGGCACCCCGTGGTGTGCCACTGAGGGAGCAGCCAAGTGTGCCAGACAAGGGCCCAGGAGGGTCGTGCCGACGAAGAGGACACGGGGCGTGCCGCTGACGGGGCTGCGGGGGCATGCCGGGGAAGCACGCCGCTGGTGTGCTGCTGGAGGCCCATGGGGGTGTGCCATTGGAGGCACAGGCAGGGCGTGCCGGTGAACGGGCCAGGCGATTGTGCCACTGAAAGGGGCACTAGAGCGTGTTGTTAAAGACTGAAAAGTGCACCGTTGAGGCACGTTCGAGCCTACGACAAACACGAGTCATGGTTTATTTGATTTTCTTCAGGGCCCATGCATTGTGAGCCTCCCGGGGGTTAGTTTCTCTTCGCCATTGTGACTCCGGGGATGGCTTCACGGCGGTGTATGTTTGTTCGACGAGTCCGGATGGCCCATCTTCTCCGCAGCTTCTCAAGTTGAGGTTGTTGTTGATACTGGACTGGTCGGGACATATGGGCGTGTGATTTTACACGTCTACAAATGCCCCCCACCCACAGGTGACGCGGGTGAAGGATTAATTTTTTCATATTTTTTTGATTTTTCAAAATTTTGGGCCAAAAATCAAATTATAAAAATATTCATAATATTTTTATTTTCTTTTTTTTTAAAACCCTCACCCTCACCCTCACCCCCTCTCTCATCTCACATCTCTCACTCTCTCCTCTCTTCCCCTCTGCTCCAGTGGCCGATGGAGGCGACATGGGATGAGACTGGGGACACGGTGGAGACGACGAGCTGCGTGATGGCGCGAGGATCGGGGCATGGCGTTGGCGCAATCCCATTCGTGGATTTGAAGTCGGCGAGGTTCGTATGATGTTTTTGGCATGGATTTGGCATTTTCGGCATGTAAGATCATCGGTGGAGGTAGGGGGATGGATTCTCTACCTTTGTCCTACATTCCCTCGCGATTTCGTGTCGATTAGTGTGAGTTTGAGAGGGTTTTCCTATTTTTGGGTAAAAAGCATGTTTTGAGGGTGTGAGATGAAATCACCATTCTGGGCGATGATTTTTGGTTCTAATGGTAGATCTCGAACCCCTGGAATGCTTGGATTCGATTCCCATTAATTTGCTTCCATTTGCTCGTGATTTGGGGCTGGTATGGGGCCGGATGTCCATGTGAGTCATTTTGGCTTGATTTGTAGAAATCACCCATTTTGAGGTTGTTTTGTGGTTTGTTTGGCCGCTTCCGACTTGTGGAAGGTTGGCGTCGAGTTTTTTGATGTTTTCCCCTTCACTTGGAAGTGTTTGGGGTGTGGAACAGAGGTTTTTGCATGGATTCGCAAAATCGGGCTCGGGTTGAGGTAGCGGTTACACCAGAGACTGCCACCTGCCTCCGGATGTAAAGGCGGCCCTCTGGAGACAACTGTTTATCTTTTTAGGTCAGTTCCTAGTCACGGTCTTGCGATTGACCACCTTTTGAAGGTAACAGTGAGGTGAGGACTGCAACCAGGATGAGTTCTTGTACAGTTTCGGGGCAGACTAGAGATAGCGGTCTGGCCATGACTGCCACCTCCATGAGGCGAGCCTGTGAGGACCACCATCTGTAAGAGGCAGCCCTGGGAAGACCGCCTCTTGCCTATTCATGCTCTATAAGTGGCAGCCCTGCTAAAGACTACCACCTACTGGCCAGTAACGTAGCAGCCATGGGATGACCACCACCTTCTCTGGGTGTTCTTTTCACGTTGGTTTGGCTTCTGGTTGATTTGGTTTCGATCCCTTGGTTAGCCCTTGGTCTCGTGGATATCTTGGATGTCGCGTAAGGGCTATGACAATGTTTTTGGGTGTCTGGAAGTGGTTTCTATGTGGGCCATGTGTAAAGCCTATGACTTATGAGTCTTATGACCCAGCCTAGGGTTGGAGGTTTTCTAGTTTTCCCTTGGGAAGGGAAATGGACACGAAGGTTTGAGAGTCTTCTTGAAGAGTTGTTGTGGTCTTTGGTCAACTTGGTTGTGATCCAATAGTTGACTTTTAACCCTGTGAGTGTCATGGTTGTCCCATGGGAATCGAGACTGTGTTTCAGATGCTCGGAGGTATCGTGTTATCTTGGTTTGCTTATCCATGTGGTGTGAGGGCTCGAGTGACCCCTCATGTTCTGTGTTCTCTCGTTATGCAGAATTATGAGTCCAAAGAGTGGCCAAAGGCGGCCGAGGACTTTCGAATGGATCTGGCTATTATGTGCCGCTTCCATAATGTTTTACCATGGTTTTTAACCCAGGGACTAGGCTAATTTGACGGCATGTTACTGCTTGGTACAACGGTCTTAACTTGAGTCGTGTGACTCAAGGATCATTGTTTAGTGGGTCTAGACTGTCTTGAGTCTGGTGGCTATATGCTACCTTGTGTTTCGTGTTGCGTATGATAGGAGTGTGCATAGCGTGTCCGTACCTCGATATTTTTCTTTGGAGAGTCTTTGTGTCTAGTGAGCCTCCATTAGTCGTAGCCTGACGACACTTCATGTCGGCCCACCTAGGAATAGTGGTGGGGCAGTCTTGGTAGAGACAATTTTTAGGCTGGTTACCGAGGGCCCCTTTGCCTTGCCATTAGAGACTGACGGGAGTGCAAAACTAGCTAGAGGCCTGGCTCAAGACATTGAGCCTGTGTTTGCACACGTGGTCAGGGATGTTGTACCTGCGCTGACAAGCGTGACCTTGACTAGTCCTTATTTCTTGGTTATTGTTATGGTGTCTTAGTTGCCACATTCGAGGCGAGTGGGAGACACCCGAGGCGTAGTATAAGATGGCAGTGGATGTGCCTGGCCTTGCTTCTAGTGAGAGGGTACTTCTGTCACATGACATATGACTCTAGCGACTCGTGTGGTTCTTGTGCAGTGTGAGCTTCTCAGCATAGTTCTTCGAGTAGTTCATGTTTTTTTGACACCGTAGCTTTACTCATAGTCAATGTAGAGTACACGATGGCGAGGTCGTGTATATGTTGGTGCTTTTAGATTGTGTGGTCTTGAGTTGGGCTTTGTCACTGAGGATGAACATGCACGACTGAGATGTCGTGGCGTGTCCTGGCAGTGTGGCCAGAGTTTCGTTATGTTGGTTCGGTGATTCCTGATGGTGAGATCTGGTTTACTTGTGTTTTTGCCAAAATGAGTAGGTTGCAGCTCAGTCATTGTAATATCCCAAGTTTTTTAGACATTTTTTGGATCTAGATCCGTGGGTTTCGGATCACTTTTGGGGGTTCCAGAGTGTATTTTGTGGTTTACGCGTATTTTTCTGATCAGAGTTTGGGCCGTTTTGGGTCCCGGTCGGTCCGGTTGAGACCCAATAACTGACCTATGGCCCCGTCTGTGTCCGGGACACCCTGTGGGGACCGTGACCGTATTTTTGGGTGTCCGGAGATACCGTGTTACCTCGATTAGCATGCTCGTGGGTTTTAAGGGTCCGGGTGACCCTCTTGTGTTCCAGACTTTCGTGTTATGCTAGACTGAGTCGCCGTGAGTCGGCATGAGTGAGGTGGAGCTTCCCCGCAAGACGTGGGTTTCTCTGGAATGTGGTTTCCGAGTGGGCCATGTGTGTGGCCTTGGACTGTGAGTCTATTTAACCAGCCAGGGACTGGAGATTTTTCGTGTGTCCCGTGGAAGAGAGATCCACTCGACGGCTTATGAGCTACCATGAGAATCGTGCCATCGTGGTTTCAGACCTAGGGATTAAGCCAAATTGACGGCGCTGTGCCGTCACATGCAGCGGTCTTGATGCGAGTCTCGTGGCTCAAGGATCGTTGGGTTATTAGGTCTAGTGAGCTGCCCAGAGTCTGCTGGCTGTGAGCCACCTGTCACTTTACGTTACTCGAGATAGGTGCACGCATGGTTTTCAGTGTTCATGTTTCGTGAGCCCCCACTAGTTGTTGTTGTCTTGCGCACGCGGGTGGGGACCCACTTGGGAGTGGTGGAGAGCGTGACCCGAGTGAGACGATTTTTAGGCTGGTTACCGTAGGGCCCCTTGGCTTTGCAGCCTGAGTCCAACTGGGGGAAAAACTAGCTAGAGGACCCGACCTAGAGCAGATAGTCTATGTGTGCATGCGTAGTTGGGGGCAGTGGACACACGTTGACGAGCGCGACCCCAACTATTTCTGTTCTGTGGTTACTAGTACGGTGTCTCAGTTCCCGCTGGGCTAGAGGGAGACGTCTGAGGCATGGATTAAGACGTCAGTGGACGCATCCGACCTTACTTTTGGTGGGTAGGTACTCCAGTCATGTGACGTGATTTTGTCGTGACTCGAGGTCCCGTTTCTCATCTGCGAGATGAGATTTTACGTGTTGTTTCAGTGCGGGCCTTCGTGTGTGAGCACAGGCCTCCGCGATAGAGGTGTTGTGGCATTTTTCTAGTAGCATGGCTAGGGCGGTTCGTGGTCTGCTGGTCCCCTGACTGGGAGATCAGGGCGTTGGTTTCCTTTAGTGTAGGAGTAGCTGTAGAGTTGAGATTTTACCGGCCACCGTGTTTACTGTTCTTGCTATAGTTGCTGCTTTCCATGCCGCAGTTGTTTTCGGTTGGGATTCTACGGGACCCCTACTACGCCAGTGATAGGAGGCTCACCCTGGTTTTCAGATGTGACGGTTCTTCCTCGAAGTTCAAGGGCGCTGCGTGGTGGTTCTTAGTTGCTAGCTAGTCGGGCCGAGTGTTCACTCGATATTGGGTATGTTCTCTACATTAGACTGTACTTTCTGTTAGACTGGACTCTGTTGTAATTAGCTTATTTATTTTTGTTAATTGTTGTATTGTCTTACTTTATTTCTGATTTCTATGTACACCACACCTATCCTTTTTAGCCCTTCAGAGCCCTCCGGCTCGTGGGCGACGGGCCAGGGTCTGAATGGTATCGGGTCATTCCCGATATCTGGATCTTGGGTAGTTACACAGAGCACCTCCCTCGCGACGTCGTGGATCTACAGATCCTCCTCGAGGTGGAGAGGAGGGAGAGTTCGAGAGAGAGAGAGGAGCAGGTGAGGGAGTGATAAGAATGAGAGCAGGAGGTGTTGGAGCTGAGGACTCGGCTTGGCGCCCTCAAGGAGTGCCTGCGAGCTATAGAGGAGTGCTAATGGAGAGGCCAGGAGTGAGCGCAGCATGAGGGGCAGCCCAACACCTATTCTAGCATCGACTACCTGGTTGGCTCCTCCACGCAGCAAAGGAATGAAGCAGACACACGAGTGCGAGGTGAGGGATCAGCCGCCACTCAGGGGTCAATGGGTCCCCCATGGGTTCCACCCAGGTGTAGACACGTCATTTTTTACATTACATTGAGTAAATCTCATATTACACCATGATACCCCAAAGTGGCTCGCACATTTGAGTTATTTGAGTGATTTTCTATTTTATAGCATTTTTTATATTTTTACAAATTTTTCTAGAAAAGTCTTAAACGCGGCAGCTGAGGGTGATGCCTTCGTTTAATGGTGTCAGCCACCCAAGTTGCCTTCTTGAGCCCTCGTGCAGCACGCGTACGCTAGCAACCCCGTCGTTCAGTTTGACGTTTCAAATAAATCTAAAACAAGAAAACATCTTGATGACCAAACGCGGCTTTAAAAAGTCAAGGTCAGGCGTTGAAACCACTCGCTTTCGACGCTTTCGGTGCCTTTCGGCACCATTTTTGTGAAAGAAGTTAAACTTGTCTTGGACTGATGCAGGACGTACACGGGGACCGACTCAAAGTGTAAAAGACCTCGGACTCTAAGGACGGACACGACCAGCAACATACGAGGAAGAGAGACACTAGGCCCAACACGAAGAGCTCCAATGGGCTATACGTCGCTAACAGAAATGCAAGGTCACTCGTCGTCCCAAGCGAGGGAAATGCAGATCGTGCGCGGTTGAGGAACCGACAGAGCAAAGGGTAGTCCGACTCAACTTCCGTGCTTGGGTCGAGTCACGGGACGGGTCACTCTCACACTCACAGTGGTGACATGGACTTACGGGCTAGTTTCCTACACTCTCGGAGGCTGACAACAGAGGGATGGTTGACTGTATGGGGGCTAACTGCATAGTGGCTGGCTGCATAGGGGCTGACTTTAAGGGGGTTAAGGTGGTTGCTAGCTCTTTGAGGTGTATGGGCTTCTCTATGGGAGAGAAGGGGTCATGGGGTGGAAAGTGGTGGAGCTCGTTGGGTAGAGGTAAGAACAGCACGAGCTCACTGGTGTATGGGCCCACGGTGTAGATAGAAGTAATAGAACCCAAGGATGGGTATATGAAGCTAATGCACCTGGGTCAGTCGGGCCTAAGAGCCAACATGTGGGTCAGCTCCATTTGCCAACCTTATCCCTTAAGCAGATCGTTCATGGTGTCCATGAGGTAAGAGGATTGGAAGGTGGTGCAAAAAGAGGTGGTGGACACTACCTGTAAGGCTGGCTCTACGGAAGGGTAGAAAGGAATTTTGACCTCTGAAAATAAGCCCTTCCTTAACCAACTCACTAGGGGTTCCTCGATGATTAGCTCCGACTGGGGATCTGGGGATGATGGTGACACCTGATTGGCAGGCAAAGTAGGGTCGGCCGGCTGAACATGGGTGACCGATGACACCAGGATGACTGACTGAGTGTCATCTATTGGTACGACAATCAAAATGTTGTGGAATGTGAACTTGCCAGGCAAATGTGGAGGATGTAAAATGCAGGTCCTCCACTCTGGGTCAAAGGTTGCACTTCTCTCTTCGAGCCATGGTCACCCAAATATAATGCATGGTTCTGCTAGCGTACAGATTTTGCACCATGCACCATCGAAGTAAAGATCGGAGCCAAACTTCTTTTGGAACTCGACAAAGGCTAAATCACCCTTGCGAGCAATCTCGCTAGTTTTGGAGAGGGACTCAACGATATCCATAGAAACCCAATTATCTAACTCCATATAAATGAAATCGAGTTCCGTTGTAGACCCATTGGGTAAAATGGCAGTAGAAATGATAGGGTGCGAGATCGAACCACTTGTTGACATGTGGGTTGGGTCAGCTAGAGGGGAATCTGTAGGGGCGTGGTCTAGGGAATCAGCCATGGGTACCGGCTTCACCAAAGGTGCAGGCGGGACACTAGCCTCTCTCCAGGTGGGCCTATACGGGCAACCCTTAAGATGGCCTTCCAGTTCACCCATGCAGTCTATAAAGGCCTAGAACACATCAGCCAGAGAGTGACACAATAGAAGTGTAACCCCAGCGTTCAGCCATAGGTGTAGGCTGAAGATTGGACCTCTCCAGGTGGTTACTCATGGTGATATGGAAATAGTGGCGGACTGACCTTGGACTGGACTAGGACCGATCATGATTAGAACTCGAATTGAACTTGAACTGACATGGACTGAACTGACCCTAAACAGTCGTGCAAATACAAAAAGCAGACTCAAATAGGACCCTAGACTCCAACCAATATCCAGTACATAACGGAGGTATTGGTCTGAAAACCCAACTCACACAAGGAGGCTACCTTCCAAATAGGCTTAACCTATCTTTCTAGTAATGTTTTTTGATATAATGGATACAGTAATGAAATGCAACACCTTGGACAAGACTTCCCTGGACTTAGACCATGCTATGATGACTACCCTAGACTCAACTAGCTCTGATACTAATTTGATGCGAGATGGGATGCGACTCGGTACCGAATGGATGCGAACCTGGGACTGTAGGTGATGACAAGACCAATTTGATAACGTGATCAGAAATGACATGACCTACTTGACACCAATAAAGTTCTGAAGAGGAGGAGATGTCATCAACAAGAGACACGAGCTCACGGACGTCCCTAAGTGAGGGAAACGTTTGGATCTGTGTGGTTGAGAAATCAGCGTAGAGTCAAGGGTGATTGGCTCTTTTCACGTGCTCGGATCGAGTCACGGGATGGGTCATGCTCGCTCTCTCACAGCGGTGATCAAATAATATATCAAGCTATGATCCTATCACACACTAGCAGTAGCATTCAAACATATACAAGATAAGCATCGCGACAAAGAGAGGAGTGAGAAACGTACCTCCACGCTCTAGGCGTGGGGAAGACAACCCATCTGAATGCGACAATCCCGATACATAACAAATAAATATTATTACAATTTTCAGAAATATGGCCCACTCCACATAGGAAGGTAAAGGGCTACAACAGTAAATTTCGGGCTGCTGGAACACGGGTTGATGGGCCACACTCGTAGGAGACGAGGAAGGCGAGTCGAGGCCGATCGGGTGAGCTGATTGGAAGCCGTGTGGTTCTGCCCTCATTGGTCATCAAGTGCAGTAAAGTTGTAGAGGTCGGTACGACTGGATCCGACGTCCGATCAGGGTGCCGTTTCTAGGAGCACATCAGTGACTGGATGAAGAACTCCTCAACCAAGTTGCGTAATCAGATCTGATCAGATCTGGGCATGACAGCGCCTGTACCAGGGCTCTGGTTCTGCTTGCACAGAACTACACAGGAAGACTAAAATTTATAGAATAAATAGCTCCAGTCTCTGAATTGATCCCCACTTGTTGGAGATCGTCGAAGACATCTGGAGGAAGGATCTGACCAAGGTGTTTGGTAAGATCTGGAAGGGGGAAATGAGGGCACCTTCTGTAAGTCACCTCTGGATCTGGATTAGATCTGCACAGATCTACTTGTGCAGTCTCACCAAAATTAATGCCACGATCAGCACGGATCTCAGAACGGCACGGGCTTAGCGGCAACGCGAAGAGACGTTTAATCAAAGATTTTCCCCTCTCTGAGGGGATGTAATTAATGTCGTGATCTTTACAACATGGCGGGTCTCTAGTCCCGACCCGATCCCGACAATCATCTAGTTAGTCAGACGAAGCACACCACAAGTTTTGGACCATTCCAGTCTCGAAGCCTGAACACATTGTCACCTCGGTGACTGGCACGCCCCCTCACTTGGTAAAATGATGAACTTGATAAACTGATGAACGATACCCCAATGTCATAATATCAACAGAATTTTGAGTGCATCCAACAAGTTGGCACGCCCGGTGGGACGGGACCACCTTTCATCTTCTCACCGAGATTTGGGGCCTTATGGCCTCTACTTAAAATTCTAACTTCCTTAATTTAGAATTATAGGTTGAACTCTGATAAGTGTGATGGCGGTTGCCCTTGGACCGCTGGTGGTGGTCAGCCATGCTGAGCATGGCTACCTTACTATGCCGGTCCAATTAGACAATTTTCCACCAATTGTTGGCTCCTCCAACTTCTTGGGGTGGCCTTTGTGGACTTCTTGGACACCCTGGAGGCAAAGTCTATCGCTGTGGCAAAGGCGATGCTAAAGGAAGATACAATGGTGGGTTGCTATGTCCGCCACGCTCAACACGCTGCCTCAAATAGTAGTGGGCACACATTGGCTACCAGGAGGGTGGCCAAGTAGAATACCAGCATGCTGCGGAGCTGACTCTCCACTTCGATCAAATCCATTCTCATTGGAGGTGTTCGAAGCACACACTACGGAAGAGAAAGATGAAGAAATATGCTTTACACTGGCAAGTGCGGATCAAGCTGAAGCCGCTATTTCTTGTCATGATAATTGGTCCCCAGAGTACTGGGGCATCTTCCACCGCCTAATGAAAAGGCATGTTGTCACGCCCTTCCTCCACCCAAAGGTGTAACGGTAGGAATTTCAAGTGCTGAGGGTTTAAATGCATCCGATAATGATGATAGGATGCCACCAGTCCCACCCAAAGTCAAGATGGGAAGCAATGTTCCCGGCTGTTACTGATCTAGTCCTGCTGTGCTGGCAGAACTATGTCAGAAGCTACAAGAAGTGGAAGTGCTAAAAAGAAGACTGATTGCAACGGGTTTATACCCAACTACACTCAGGCAGGCAGGACCCTCACCCAAGGCTCTACAGGGCAATATTGAGCCACTCGAAGCCTCACCGGCACCGGCAATGCCCCGAATGATGCATGACCAGGCAGGGGGCACTCCCCTTTAATAGCTACAGCGTGCGCCCTCGACGTAACCTTCTACTTCTCGAGCATGCCAGGAGGCAATTATTACACCTCAGGCAATCCCACCAATAAACCCACTCCTACAACTAGCCAGCTTCTGTCCGAGTCTGACATCTTCGACGATAATGAACAAGCTAAAGATAGAACAAATAGTTGAAGCAAAGATGGCCAAGGAAGAAATTACCGAGGTGTAATTGTAGATGGACTCGCTATACCAGTTGAAATGATACACGCTCTAAAGGGCATTTCAAGCCCCTCAAGCTATGGCAAGAAGCAAAAAAAAAATAGGGAAGAAGTACAAGATATAGATGGTGCCCCATTCTGGGGGCAGATGCAAAAAACCAAAAAAATGCTGAAGGCAAGAAGAAGAGTTGCTGCTCTGCTTTACAAGACGCTGCCAAGCTCCCCTCGAGCTGGCCAATTCAAATGAAGTTAGCTGATCCCACGGCTGACAGCTAGATGATGAAGCTGTAGAGAGGAATCTATGTTAAATGATCTCTCTGGATGAAAAGAGCCAGTGGGATGCAACTACTACTTTACACGCTCTGTCGCATGGTGAAGGGCGCTCGTAGCTCTCTTCTAAGAAGACGTGCTCTCGCCCGCCACAACCCCTCATGCTAGATGAGAAGGGGCGGTGCTGATTCAACATAATGATAAAAATGATGATGTATGCCCATCCAAGGCCCATTTCATTTATCTCAGATTTCTTCTCTCTCAGCTTAGCCATTTTGACCAAAGCCCACTTTCATATCTTTCAGCTATTCTATCCACCGGCTTAGCCACTCTGGCCGAAGCTCACTTTCATATATTCTAGATATCTTATCTCCTAGCTTAGCCATCTCAACCAAAGTCACTTTCTTGTACTTCAGGCGTACTATTTTTTTGTTTAGCCATCAAGGCTAAAACATGCTTTTATATCTCAGACTTCCTATCTTTTGGCTTAGCCATTTAGGTCAAAGCTTGCTTTCACATATTTTGGGTCACCTACCCCTCGCCCTAGCTATTTCAGCCAAAGTCTACTCTTGTATATCTCAGATTTCTTATCCTATGACTTAGTCATCTCGACCAAAGCTCGATTTTATATATTCTCGAGGTTTTATCTCTCGGCTTGGCCATCACTGCCAAGGCCCGCTATCGAGATCGAGCCATCCGTCCCACCATAGTAACCAATACAACTCGATGGCTTAGACACTCAATCGAAGCCTGCTCTCCAATCTTGACTTTCATGGCCCACTTCCAATATCTTATTGGGCTTTATAGCCTACTTTCCCAATGTCCCTTTTGGCTTTATAGCCTATTTTCAAATATCCTTTGACTTTTACGGCTTGTTTTCCAACATCATTGGCTTTTATAGCCTACTTTTCAATATCAATTTGTCTTTCACTGCCTACTCTCCTAATACTATTTGGCTTTCATAGCCTACTTCCAAGATCCTCTTGGGATTTATCCCACCAAATACGGCACCGGGAAAGTCCGAGGCAATCAGGCAATGGCTAGAAGGTGCTACGTGATCTCAGTGGAAGCCATAAGGCCAGAGGACCAGGGCAAAGAGCTCAGGATTACTGAAGACAAAGCGGCAAGCCAACCCAGGGGAGAACTCCTGTCTGTTTTCCTCAGAAATGATCTGGCCCTCGATGTGAAAATCAGGGTAGACTTATCACCCGAACTCCAAACTCAATACAGAGACTTTCTTTTAGAGTATGTACATGTTTTTGCATGGTCTGATGAGGATCTCCCTGGCATCCCCAAGGAGGCAATAATGCACCACCTCAACCTTGACCCAGCAGCAAAACTAGTACAGCAACGAAAGAGGAAACATGCCCCTGAGAAGCAGGCGATTATCAAAGAACAGGTCAACAAGGGGAAGAAAATCGGGCTGTTTCATCCAGTCCCTTACCCGACATGGCTCGCCAATGTCATCCTGGTGCCCAAAACTTCAGGCAAGTGGCAGATGTGCATCGACTTCACCGACCTCAACAGAGCCACCGCAAAGGACTGTTATCCGCTGCCAAGTATCGACTAGCTCGTCGATTCTACCATGGGTAACGAACTCCTCAGCTTCTTGGACACATACTCTGGCTACCACCAGATCCAACTGAACCCCAAAGACATAGAGAAGACCACCTTCATCACTGACTTTGACATTTACTGCTATACCCGGATGTCGTTCGGGTTAAAGAATGCCGGAGCTACTTATCAGAGGCTGGTCAATCATATCTTTGAGGAGTAGATGGGGAGGAACATTGAAGCCTATGTTGATGACATGCTCATGAAGTCACTGAAGGTTGAAGACCATTTCGCCGACCTAGTCGAGACTTTCAACACCCTTCAGAGGTACCAGATGAAACTCAATCCTGCCAAGTGTGCCTTTGGGGTTAAGTTCGGGAAGTTCCTGGGCTTCCTCGTGACTCACCGCGGGATTGAAGCCAACCCCGACAAGATCCAGGCCATCCTGGATATGCGGCTGCCTACCTGTGTCAAGGACATCCAGTGCCTGACTGGGAGAATCGCCACGCTCAACCGCTTCCTGTCCCCGGCGGCGGAATGGTGCCTACCCTTCTTCAAACTACTAAGAGGGCCAAAGCTGACATCTGCCACCTTCGCTTGGGACAGTGAGTGCCAACGAGCATTCGATGAGCTGAAAGAGTTCTTGGCATCACCCCCGGTACTGTCGAAGCCAGTTCCCGAAGAGTCGTTGTATCTATATCTCTTAGCAACCTCTTCTACCATAAGCTCGGTGTTAGTCTGAGATGACGGAGGCACCCAAAGGCCGGTGTACTACGTCAGCAAGGTGCTTCTAGAGGCTGAAAGAAGGTACCTCGCAACCAAGAACTCGTGCTAGTGTTGGTAACGTCGGCCAAGTGCCTCTGGCCTTACTTCCAAGGACACTTCAGTGTAGTGCTGACAAGCAAGTCCCTGAAGAGGATCCTAGCTCATCCCGAAGCTTCAGGCCGTCTCGTCAAGTGGGCCATACTCCTCGGGGCCTACGACAACTCCTACTGACCCCGCATTGCCATCAAGGGACAGGCCCTTGCGAACTTCATCGTAGAGAGCACTGCCCCCGTCGAAGAAGTACCTCTGCTGACGACGGGCCCCACCTGGGACATCCTCATCGACGTATCCTCCAACTCAGTCAGATGCGGAGCCGGTGTCCTCCTCCTATCACTTGAAGGAGTAGAACTACAATACGCCTTGAAATTCAACTTCTCGGCATCCAACAATGTCTCCAAGTATGAGGCTCTCATCTCCGGGGCCAGGATGGCGCGACGCCTGGGAGCTGAGCGAGTCTGAATTCATACCGACTCCCAATTGGTCGCCAACTAAGTAAACGGGGACTACGAAGCTCGGGAGACGCAGATGATCAAGTACCTGTGGCTAGTAAAGGAGATAGCCCAACTGTTCGAGAGTTTTTAGGTAATCCAGATAGCTTGGGAAGAAAATTCTCGAGCGGATGTCCTCTCTTGCCTGGCCTCCTCCATCAGCCTAGAAGGTACCCGGTCAATCCTTTTCGAGAAGTTAGAACGACCGAGCATCGAAATCAAGCTCGTGGTCATTGTACGAACATCTCCCGATGATTGGCGAGCCCCGTATATATCTTGGCTCTGAGATTCCCAAGAACCCCCCAACCCTCAGGAGGCTCAGAGACTGAAGTTCCAAGCTCAGTGTTTCGTACTCCTCGACGAAGCCCTATAGTAAAGATCCTTTGTCGGTCCCCTCCTCAAATGCCTTGACGCCCCGGAAGCCCACAAAGCAATTGAAGATGTTCACGAGGGCATCTGCGGTGCACACCAAGGGTGGAGATCTATCACAAGGATATTGCTACAAGTAGGCTACTGGTGGCCTACTCTCCAGCATGATTGCTCGGTGCACTTTCATAGATTTGATCGATGCCAATGATTTGACCACGTGATACACCAGCCAACCTCGGAACTCGTAGCCCTGACCGAGCCTTATCCATTCACTCGGTGGGGGATCGACATCCTAGGCCCCTTTCCCATGGCACAAGCTTAGAAGAAGTCCATCATCGTTTCCATCGACTATTTCTCCAAATGGATCGAGGCAGAAGCCACCGCCAGAATAATCGACACAATGGTTTGGAGTTTTGTTTGGAAGTTGATCATCTACCGCTTTGGTATCCCCCAAGTGATTGTGAGCGATAACAGTCGGTAATTTTTCTCCACTTATTTTAAGAATAAGTGCGCCGACCTCCATATCCGCAACCACTTCACTTCGGTAGCCCACCCTCAGGCTAACGGGCTGGTCGGGAATGCCAACAAAACTATCCTTAAAGACATCAAGACTAGGCTCGGGAAGGCCAAGGGTAATTGGCTCGAGGAACTGCCAAGCGTACTACAGTCATACCAAACTACTCCCAGAACCACCATTGGTGAATCTCCGTTTCAACTAGTGTATGGCACCAAGGTCATGATCCCTCTAGAGATCGGCAACTCGTCTTTACGAGTTACCAACTTCTCACCTGAGCTAAATGAGCAGAAGCTGTCAGAAAACCTAGACTTGACGAAAGAAATACGCGAGGTCACGAGGATCCGAGCTATGGAATACCAGTAGCACACAACTAACTATTACAACAACAAAGTCTGAGACAGAAGCTTCCAGTCGCAAGATTTTATCCTAAGGAAAGCAGAAGCATCTCGACCACTGGAAGCGATGGGGAAGTTGGCCACACTTGGGAAGGCCCCTACTGAGTGGTTGAGATGCTTGGAAAAGAAGCATACCGGCTATCTACCATGGAAGGAACACCCATTCCTCAGACATGGCATGCGACAACGTTACGAAAATTTTATTTTTGAGTTCCTTCCCATACATGTAAGAAAAAGTTTGTGACAATATCCCTCTTTTTTATTGCATTATACATTTTTGTACATCACTTAGGCCATGGCCAGTACAATATGCAAGAAAGAGAAAATTGGTGCAGCGCGGATCAATCACTCGACGCGGATGAGGTCGGCGGTCCCCAAGCCGAGCCACTGACTCCACCCCATGTGAAAACTAGCTCGGATAACGAGATGACTGATCTTGTCTACTCGGGGCATTCGGAAGAGCCTGTATCGAAAAAAAATGGGAGGGAAAGAAGGTCGGAGCCATCGAGGGAGCGATGGTGCTGGCAAGAAGAAGCAAGAGGATGGCACCCTCCAAAGAGTGAAAGAGGTTGGCCGAAGAACAAAAAAAAAGAAAAGAAAAAAGCAGAAGAGGGAGAAAGGAGGAGTGGGGGAGGTGAGGAAGGAGTAGAGCGAGGCCGTAGTGCCGAACGCCCCCCTCCTTCGCGTGCCCTCTCACTTCTACCTTCCTCCTAATATAGGGCGATGGTCCAGAAGTCAGGAAAGAGCGTGTCGCCACGTGCTAACCCTTCTCCTACGCTGCCCGCCCCTTGCTAACCATTCTTCTACGCCAGAGTAGTAGGAATGCCCCAACAACTGCCAGCGTCTTCATCCTTAGAGTCGCCTTCCATGCTTCACCAAAGATGACCGCAACCGCTTTATGAAAATAGAGAGAGGAAGCCAAAGAATGCAAGGGAAGCCTTAAGCGGCATGAAGAGGAGGAGGCACCGTACGGGACCTTTTATAGGCCGAAGGGGGAGACCCCTTCCTTAATTGAACCTCCCCTCAAAAAGATGCAAAGAGGCAAACGTACTTTCCCAAGAAGCAGTCACGCTACCTCCCCCCACAAACCCCTGTGAGAATATGCAAAAATGACAAGTCAGTTAAAGCATGGAAGAACGAAATGATGCCAGCCCTGTAGTCGATCACCACATAGGCCTACTTTTTCAGCCTCGAATCACGTGAAAGCTCCAACTCTCTGACAACTACCGATACGGTAAGATCCACTCAGTCAAAGGTGGCAACATGCAATCAATTTCACTCTTAATACTGCTACCATTATATAGAATAAAGCTATTACATTGCCAAGTTCAAAGAAGAAAAATAGGGCAAGTACAGATTTCCCTAATATCCAGAGATGGGGGAATCCTAAGAAGTTTGTGGCTCCACGGGAAGCTCGGCAGGTGGAGGACCCTTGGTGCTCGGAGGTTTGCACCCGGTATCCTCAGTGACGACTGGCCCGAGTGCTGACCCCATTTGTATGAGACCTGCCCCATTCACGTGCCCTCTCAAGCCACCCGGAGTGGGGATCCTTCCTCCACCGAGGTAGAGGCACATTCACTCCGCTCTTCACCGCTCGACGTCGACGAAGGAGAATCCGAGCCATCCTCACCGAAGTCGTAGCGTTGCCTAGGAGGAAGGAAGAGTTCGTCAAAAGCCTACTCCTGAGCCATTATGATTGCCAGCCTAGCCTTGGGCAAAACCCTTCCGCAGCCCTGGGCGATAGCCTGGCTCGTAGCATGCAAATGCAGTCTACTTCAAACCTTCCTGATACTCCTCCGAGCTCCGGTATCACTTGATCGCCTCCACCCCAGCTCTCACAGTCCTCTTCTCGAGCTCAGCCACTCTTACCTCACCCATGACCAGCTTCGTCTCAGCCTCGGCCTCACCCAGCCTTGCCTCGACTTGGGCCCGCATAGCCTCGACCTCCCCCCTGGTCCGCTCAGTCTCTCGGACCTGGCCTTCGAGCCCTTCGCACTCGGCTGCCCATTGATTTGAGTGCTCTATGTGAGCTCGGTGCTCCTCCTCCAAGAGCTTGCTCTTAAGCTCGGTCGTGTATCGAGTTTGGGACAATTGCTCGGCCTGCGCCTGAGCATCTTCCTGGCTTGCCCAATCCTGCGCCCGGCGTGAGGCCACCTCTAGCCGAAGCACCTCAAGCTCAGACATCAACAGACCGATCCTGCGGTCGGACTTGGCGCGAACCTTGGACTGGATCCTCTCCTTGCTCACCATCCATGCCACGAAGTCGGTAATCTTGACTCCCAGATGAGCCACGAAGATACCCCCCTCCATTACCTTTTCGAAGAGCATAGGAGGGGTGCACTGCCGGAACTCATCCCGAACTAACGGAGGCGCCAAGTCTCGGCACTGATTGTACAAGGCGGCTTGGACAGTGAACCGCCCTTGCCAAGGAGAAGGGGCCCCTTCCAGAAGCATCGGAGTTAGAGCGCTCCCCCTGATCATTTCCACCATCTGGTTCACGCAGAACGGATCAAAAATCGAAAGCACCTACTTTTCAAGATCCACAACTGGACTTGGAGGATCCACACTTACTCAACAACAGTCATAGGAGTAGCAACAACAACAAAAATGATGAGAGTAACAGCCGTAGCAAGAAAAGTAAAAAAGGTAGCCGATAGAACCACGACTCTTTAGGTTACTCCTAACAACAATGAAAGGCAAACCCCAAATTCACAGTCGAGGATCGCCGAACCAACGGGAAACCCTAGCTACACTATCAAAAGGGAAAATCACAACATCTCTGTCGTGAAGGCCCATCCTCGCAGACGGAGGCCCAACCCAAGACCACGCGGTTCAAGGGTATAGTCACGACCTCACCGTTGTGAACCCTACACTGTTTACAGGTGAAACCTCGATAATTATATTGGAACCCTAGACTTTTACATCGAGAAAGCACGCAGAATCTACCCGAAAAGTCACGTCTCGCAGACGGAAAATTAAGCCACGAGTCAAGAGAGTCACGTGTCGCGTGACGGAAGAACCTGTCCACTAGAAGCAATAATAGTGGGAGGCTCAGTAGGGGTCCCGCGGATCTCGACCACTAAAACGACGGCGGTAAACAACAGCAATAATAGAACTAACAATAACAACAGCCATAGGAGTAGCAATAGTAACAATAATGACGAAAGTAATAGCCGTAACACGAATAGTAAAAACGACACCTGGTGGAATCACGACTCTCTGCTACTCCTAATAACAACGAAAGACAAATCCCAAATTCATAGTCGGGGATCGTCGAACCAACGGGAAACCTTGGCTACACTATCAAAAGGGAAACCACAACATCTTTGTCGTGAATGCCCATCCTCGCAGACGAAGGTCCAACCCAAGATCACATAGTCCAAGGGTATAATCACGACCTCACCATCGTGAACCCTACACTATTTACGGATGAAATCTCGGTAACTCTACAAGAATCCTAGACCTCTACATCGGGAAAGCACACAGAATCTACCCTAAAAGTCACGTCTCGCAGACGGGAAACCAAACCATGAGTCAAGAGAGTCACGTGTCGCGTGACGACCTGCCCACTAGAAGTAAGGCCAGATGCGTCCACTGACGACTTAGTTCGCGCCTCAGGTGTCCACCTACTCGCCCCAGATAGAAACTGAGACAGCATACTAACACAAGGAAAAAGGTCTAGTCGGGGTCGTGCTTGTCAGCATGCGTCTGAAGTCTCCGACCACGTGTGCACACACTGACTGATTGCATTACGCCAGGCCCTCTAGCTAGTTTTTCTCCCGATCCGGACTCGAGCCGCCATAATGGGAGGCCCTACGACAACCAACCTAAAATCGTCTCTCTCGGGTCTAGCTCTCTGCTGCTCCCAAGCGAGTAGACACATGCGTGCCCAGACAAGTTACGACTAGTGGGGAGTCACTGAACGCAAGACTCTTAAAAGAAACCATCGGAGTACTGACAGGTTACACCCAGGCTTGTCGCGAGTAACTCGAAACACGGGATGACACAGTGCCACCAGACTTAAGACAACTAGGTAGACTCACTAATCCAACGGCCATAGAGTCACGCGACTCATCCCATGGCCGTTGTATCATACGGCACCATGCCGTCAACTATCCTAGTCCACGAGTCCGAAATCACAGTCAAAAGAATTCATAAGGCAGCTCACAACCACCGAGTTCATTCTCTTTCTATGGGAGACTAGAAAGCCCCAAGCCCCTGGCTGAGTCATGAGACTCACGATCGTTGGCCATACTCATGGCCCACATGGAAAACGCTTTCCAAAGTAACTAGCACAGTGTGGGGACAACCCTCCGGATGTACACGAGTACATGATGACTCGAACTAGTGAAACGAGGAAGCCGGGAACACCTGGAGTCACCTGGACCATCAAAACCACATGGGCACGTTAATCGAGGTATCATGATTTCTCTGGACACCCAAAAACATAATCTCGATCCCCATGGGGTGTCCGGGACATCCACAGGGCCAAAGGTCTACCAATGGGTCTCAACCGGGTCGACTGGAGGCCAAAACGGGCGAATAGAACTGTGTTTCGGTCGACCAGCCCACTAGGTCGGCCGATTAAAATATGGGCCAGTGGACCGGCCCATTGGGTTGGTCGACCGGACCACCACCAACCCATCTACTGGGCATGAGTCAGTCAATCGAACCCAGGCATCCTACCCTACTCGTGGCGAATGTGCCATCGGTCGATCGATTCATCAAATCGGTAGACCGATTTCGATGACGCACCTGTGGGAGCTCCACCGTGAGAGCTTAAATCATGCCCCACTGAACCCATTTGAGGGGAAAAATAAGGGGAAACTCTTCCCCAACCTCCTTATCATCGAGAGGTCCCATTTAAACTACAAAAATTTCGTCGAATCGGTAAAATCGTCTCTCACCCTGAAAGCATGCATTTTAACCTCGGTGTGGAAAGAAGACCACTCTCGGCCTCACCTCGGCCTATGAATCACAGGAAAAGGGAATACACAGGCTAAGGATCCATCCCCCTATCTCTACCGATGATTTCTCACCTCGAGGATGCCGACTGCACGTGAAAATGCCGCTGGAACCGCCGCTGGAGTCCCAAATCCGCAGACAAAGTGCGCCGCACCACTACCTCCATTCCTTGCTCCCGTCCTCGACCGCTCGTCACCTCCGCCTCATCTAAGCCATCCTCCGTCGACCGTCCGGAGAAGGGGTGGGGAGAGGGAGAGAACGAGAGGAGAGGGAGAGAATGAGAGAAATGGGTAGAGAGGGGCTGTTAAGGGGTTTTTATGAATGTAGACTCGACTACAAACCTAGACTCTAACTAATATCCGGTACGTGGCGGAGGTAAACCTCAAGCGAGGGGCTACCTTCCAAATAGGCGTAACGTATCTTTCCAGTAAAGTCTTTTGATATACCGAGTACTAGGATGAAATGCAAATGATGGACAAGACTCTTTTGAATTTATTTTATGCAAAGACTACCCTAGACTCAACCTTTGCTCTGATACCAATTTGATGCGGGACAGACAATGAACTTGGGACTCTAGCTCGCAGACATCCCTAGCAAGGGAAACGCAGATCTGTGCGGTTAAGAAACTGACAATGAGTTGACGGTATCGGCTCTCTCACGTGCTCGGATCTAGACACGGGACGGTCACGCTATCACTCTCATAGCAGTGATAAAAATGTATCGAGCTAAGTAACCTAACACTCTAGCAGCGGCATATAGAAATATATGAAATATGTAAAATACCGAGTGAGGGAGCGGACACGATACCTCCATGCTCTCGGCATGGGGAAGACTACCCCAGTCGAGCTTTGTACTCCTGGTACAATAATTAATTAAATTACAGCAATGAATATTACTGCCCACTCCACGTAGGGAGGTAAAGGGCTACACGTGGGACCCAGGAGTAGCGGGTTCAGGTTGACGGGCAGTAATTTGGGCAACTTTGGTGGTAGCGCGCGTCGACAGTCATGGGGTCCACATCCTACTCGGTGGGTCGCATGTGCGGGGAGTGATATCGCTGCGATGGAGACTCCTGGAGGGACGATCCCTAGGAGGGGGACGCACTGGCTCACCTTGTGGGAGGCGAGGCGGCCGGCCTGGGGGTTGTTGCTACTTGCTGTCCACGGACCTACTCTGCTGTTTTAGGGCTGTGCAACTCGACGAGAATAGCTGCTGCGATCAGACCCGATGTCGGATCGACGCGAGACTTGCGCCGTTACGAAGCTCCTTTGAAGATCTACGCACATATGTTGTTACAGGAATTTGTCTATCCCTGTATTTTTCTTGGTGGAATTTTTAACAGACAGACTTACAGACTAAGGACTAACTGGGCAGATTGAGATCTGCTTGAGAACTGACTTTGATCGAAGGGAAGATGGTGGATCTGGGTGCTAGGATTTTTATGGGTGAAAGTGGGGGAATAAGGAACATGAGAATAATTTTTGTGTATTTTTTTGAGGTGGTTAGACAAGGGGAATGAATTTTATGGCTGGGGTGGTCAGATCTGGACTGCAGAGGACAGAACAGAATCTTATATGAGAACTAATTTTTTTGACGGGTAAATGAACTATAAAAATCGTGAAAAAATTTATGGAATGGTAGATTGATGGACAGAACTCCCAGTCCAACTTTCAGAAGGATTTGAAATTGGTATGGGGACGAAAATCTATAAATGAATGGTTGCTGGAATGCAGGTCTACACAGAGACAGACTGTGTAGATCTGGGAAATTTAATGAAAAAGGAAGGCAAATGAAAGGAAAATGACTTGAATTATTTTGTGGAGGATGGGGGGAACGTGGGAAACCAAACATCCAATTTTTAGCATGATCTAATCTCCTGATTGGGAGCTAAAAATCATGCACTAAGCTCCTATCTAGAGGTGGACAAAACTCCGACGAAGTGGCAGCGGCGGTGCGATGGCAGCACGAACGGAGGCGGCGGCTGAGCTACACACCCAGAGGAGAGTGACAACTTGGAATCCACCAAGTTTTCTAGAGAATCCACCCTAAGAACACAGCAATCCAGCTGCAAGGGGAGGGGAGAGAGGAGGGGGCACCCAATGGCTTCTTGGAGCAAATGCTTCAATTTTTTCATTAATTCTTCCAAAATAGAAAATACAAGGATTATATATGAAATGGAAATGACCTAAACTATCCTCAGATCTAGGGTTAGGGAGGGGCAAATGGGGGATAGGAAAATTATTTCTCCCATGTGGTCAAATGACCAAACTAAAAAAATGCATAAAGGCATGTCGCGACATCCTGGCTTGTCCTGGGGGCCCATAGGCAGGTTGACCCTTCTTGGCAAACCTGCCACTATTCTTCGTATGTAGCGGAGTGCTCACCCTCCATCTTCTGGCTTGAGCAAGTGGCTCGTGAGGAGCCACAAATGGTGTCCCATTCTTATTTATTCTTTCATTGTCTCCCTTCTTGGGCTTATCAGTTCTAACAGACCACGACTGAGTTGCCACTGGGGCCCGTGCTGGCTTGGGCACCCAGACTTGCTTGGACTTGCATGGCCTTGGGCCCGACTCATTCTTCGGTCGATGGACCGTTTCAGTATTCTTCTTTTCTATTCTCCCTAGTGCTTGGAATGAGTTGCACACTGGGATATTTAGCACAATCTGCTCAAGGATCACTTTGTCTCTTCAGCCATTAAGGTGGATTCTGATGCCATCGATCAGCTCTGATTTGCTGGTATTAGATATCCGACCACTTCAGGTAGCAACAGCAACATTCCTCTGGGTCCTTCTCCGGCGGGACACCGCCTGCTTGTTGGTGAGGTTCATGTTGAGACAGATAAGGTGGACAAAGTAGCCCACGATCTTCACCGCCACGCGATCAGCAGTAGTCGCTGACGATCCATTAGCGGCAGGTTTGATAGCAGAGGTTCCCGTGATGGGAATGTGGACTTCGACGGGCTGGGCCCCTCGATCTCTAGCAGGTTGACGAAGGCTACTCCCAAGAAGTTGGGGAAGCCTACCACGGGGGCAACCACTCCCGAACTCAGAATCGAACGTGGCTGGATGCGTTGGAACCGTTGACGAGTCACCAATGAAAGGTGACCCACGGGGGTGCCAGCTGATGTCAGAGTAGGCCGAAGCAGTCTGGTAAGTGACAGGGTGTCTGCTCAGTCCCAGAGGGGACAGAACAGCACACTGTGAGGAGAAAATTAAGAAGTTGTTGCTCCGATCACCGAATGGAGTCCCGCTTCTTGGTGATGGAAGAAAACTCGTTGTAGAAGGCCCAGCCAAATCTTTCTTCCAGGTCTTCAAGTGGTTGGTCATGGCAGCTTCTGCAAACAGCCTCAGGTTGCTGGCTGGACCCCTTCTGCGCAGTCGGAGTAGATTGCTTGCCCCAGACAGCCACGAACTCAGAATGAGACGAGACGACCGCCGTTGTGAAGAAGACTCTAAGATGCTTCCAAAGGTATCTCTTGCACCTCCTGAGTCACCTAGATGATGTCGTAGCTTCCTCTGCAATCTTCTAGTTCTCTACTACCTCCAAATTGAGAATTGTAGATTGATGATGATGGGGGGAAATGGGGTTTATGGGAGGGGGCACGGCCCAAGCTTCGTGCTGTGGGGACGGATGCGAGAAGCAAGAGGCGGCAGCGTGGCTTGGCATGGTCGTGAGATTGGGGTTCGAGTTCGAGTAAAGGCATGATTTCTCGACGGTTCGACATCCAAATCACATGGTTTCTTCGCCAAAAGGTAGGGGGGTGAAATTCTCTCACTCTAATCATGATTTCCTATGATTTTGTGTGATTACTCGCATGCTAGAGGGATTAATCGCCAAAAATGTGTGGGTGTGACATGAGTTCTTTGTAACTTTTGATTTAGATATAGAAATGCATAGATTTTTCATGGTTTTTGGAGCCAAATGGGTGTATGTGCATGTATGAAAGCAAGAATCTGAGTTTTTGTAAGGTTTGCCCCTCGTTTGTATCGAGTGCTGTGGGTTTTAGGGGAATTCGCCCTTGTCTGAATCAGAAGCGAGAGTGCAGCCAATCTTTCGACTGCATCTAGCTTCGGGTTTTTTATCATAGTGTACCTAGAGACCGCGTCCATGTATAGTGGGGGCTAAGTCGATAAGTCTTAACAGGGTGGTCAGACCAATTGCGTTCAACGTTGACGTGATTAGATGACCGACTGCGTCCCTGTAGGTCGTGGTGCCCTTCCCGACCACATTCAGTAGGAGGTTGACCGACGTTGGGAGGCCTATCGATTGGGTTTCTGTTCAAAAATCCCTTGTGGAGTCCCGTCGACTGACCCCCTTGGACCATTCGACTGAAACCCCTAGACCCACTTTCAAAATTGGCCTTTTCAGCCCCGGGAACTTGGTTTTTCCCTTCAAAACTTGAACAAAGGTATTTTTGGATAAAATCACCTAGAATTTAGCCGTGTAACCCCGCACGGGTTGTCTCATCTCATGGTAAGATGCCCGATGACTTGGTTTAAAATATATGGGTGTGTCCCAGGGCAGGGAATGTGAATAGTTTATACTTTTCTGGGATAGTAGCCTCTGCAGCCTTGTGCCTTGCAACTTAGACTCATATTTCGTGCGACATGCTTGTGTCCGTGATTGGTTACACGTTGATGGTTTCACACCGGGTCCTTACTTAGAGTAACCTCTCTTCCACTAGTAGTAGCTTGCTTGAGTATGCTTGTGTCGACCCACTTGGGAGTAGTGAAGAGTTAGACCCGAGAGAGAAGGTTTGGGGCTGGTTTCTGTAGGGCCTCCCACTGTGGCGGCTCAAGTCCGGGCTAAGAGAAAAATCATCTATAGGGCTTGACGTAGCATAGTCAGTTAGTGTGTGCACACATGGTCAGGGACTTTAGACGCGTGCTGACGAGTACGACCCCGACTAGACCCTTGTCTTGTGTTCTGTGTATGGTGTCTCAGTTTTTGCCTAGGGCATTGTTGGACGCACCAAAATTATAATAGAATATCGTGGTATCTTTTATTGGTTTTGTCGTGTGACGGCGTGCCAGTCACGTATGTGACGATGTGTTCGGACTTCGAGAGTAGAGTGGTCTGAAGTCCAATGTGCGCACCATCTGACTAATCAGAGTAGAGTGGTCGAGACTAGAGACCCGATGTGTCATAAAGGTCATAATGTTAATTACATCCCCTCGGAGAGGAGAAAACTTTTGATTAGTCACTGAGAAATGGGGCCTCCTGGCCTGAGAAATTAGTTATGTGCAAGATGCGTTAGAAAGCGTAGAAATTCCCCATATGAGGAGTCAGAAGAATGTACAAAATTATATTGGTCTCATACCGACCGTTCAGAGTTCAGACGAATGCCCAATTTGGAAAAGCCACCATCATCGCAGGAAAATCGGAGCATATGTATACCAGGATACGACAAATTTATTGTTTAGAGAAAAGAAAATGTTCGGTTAAATCACGGTTAGAGTGGTCGGGAATCAGCGAGTTTATCGGTCCGGTGCGAAGTCAAGCCACGAACATAATGGGGGAGGTTCCCGTAATCGAGGCGTGGTTGGCATGAGCATCATTAATATATGTCCAGTGCCAAAGGGGCAACAGAGAGATATTTCGAGATTAAATCTCGAGGGAAATATATCTAAACATAGCAGACTATAGGCCCAAGACATGGGTCAGACAATAACCACGATGGGATGCACTCAAGATTCCATCGCGACCTGTGGAGGCCTTATCGATATTCCCATGCAAAGAATCTCCAGGCTTCTAACCTCATTAAAATCCCCAGCCAGATACAACGAAGTTGCGACTTGTCGTAGACCAACTGTAACTCCTTCCAAAGTTGCCACCGGGTCACATCAGAAGGCAGAGCATACACCTGGGTGAACAGCCACATCAGTTTGGATGCTAAGCAGGTGATTCCTACAGGAACTGAGAATTCTCCTATTTCGACCAGATGACCCTCCCACTTAGCAGTATTCCACAATGTAAGGATACCCCGCAGAGAGACCAGCAGCCCTACGGTAAACAAAATCCACAGTTAGGAAACCAGAAACAGCTTAGCACAAATGACATTTGACAGTCTTGAATCTTCGTCTCCTGCAAAGACACTATCTCAGCATGCTTTCTTCGAACCAAGTGTTTCACCAACTGCTGCTTCCTCTTGTCATTGAGACCACATACATTCCAAGACGGAATAATCATACTGGTAGTTCAGGGCTCCTCAGCACTTTGCTGTTCTGAGAAGTGACTGGGCGAACCACTAGCTGACCAGTACGCAGAAGACTAGACACCTCCCTGCTTCAACCCTGGCTGTGGACAAGGCAAGCAATTGTCGTTCCATAACTTTCGAAATTGTCCGGCGCTGGTGACCTGTAAACCTAATGCGGCTGTCCTCTCCAAAATTTTAGCGTTTCCCCAGTTTGCAACGTTGCTGACCTGTTGAGCTGTGGCTGCAAACTCCTCCACTGCTATCACAAGCTGGCCACAGGCCACTTCCTCAAAAACCTCAACCTCCAGACCCTTTTGGCCTTTCCTTTATTAGTCAGTGTGGAAGCACCTTTCCTTTATCAGTCAGTGTGGAAGCGCCTTTCCTTTAGCCATTGTTCCAGAAGAAGAAAGGGGTAGTGGAGGCAGAGATTGTGGGAGGAGAATATAGAGAGGGTTGCCGATCTGTGGAGGATAAGCTAGCAGGATTGCTGTGCTTTGTGGATCGCTGTCGATGCTATTTGTCATCGTCGGTCTCACCATCTTCGCCCGGAAGTAGAACTAAGGGAAGGTCGTCACCTTGCTGTGAATAGGTGTGTTTCTGGAAACCCTTCGCCATGTCCTCCAAAGGGCATCCAAAACCCCTTTCAAATTGATCTGTCTAGATGGTCCAGAAGGCCCTTCATCATAAAGTATGGCTGGCCCTTGTATAGGGAGGGTATTTTGGACAAAGTTGCATGTAGGATTAAAAGGAGTGATCCGGTTGCAAGGTCTTGCACGTGCTCGGATTTGGGCTGTAGGTTGGATACCCGAATAGCGTCAGCCTCTAGTTGGTGAGAGGATACAGCCGGGTCAGGCCAAGTGGATAGACTCGGACATGATTCGGACATCTTCTTCCTCTCGCTGGCCAAAGTCACATCCTTCTGCATCCGGTACATGCGATGGGCTGATGAAACCTCAGCATAGGTCCCCCTTTGCTCTCCCATCATATCCTCGACAGCCATGGAGACTCAAACCCTGTTCTGACCCCATAGGAATTTAATCCATGCCCGAATTGCTTTCACATCCTCCACCTCTACCTGAATGCAAGCGAACTCCAAATGCTGCCAGTTTGCCATATCAGGATCAACCTGTCTGAGAATACAAACCAAATGGAGGCACCATAGTATGAAATAACTGAACATACCATAACGGCAATGGGATGTCAATCAGTCGGTAGTTGGCACCAAACAAGCTTGTTCGTTGCTGCTCTGGTTGCATCGTTCTCTATCAACTACCACCAACAAATTAGACAACCTTTGGAGAAGACGAACTCTTTGATCCATTGCAATCGAGAAAAGATATTATCCACCAAATAAAAGATGAGAAACTCCTCGGAGGGTAGGCGGAACACCTTTCATTCCTAGACTTCTGGCCGGTGCACTTGCAGAGCCTACCTTCAGATTCAGAAGGGATCCCCTGAACACACCGGACAACAAGACGCTGAGAGAAGTCTATGTTCCATTGGTGGCTGAGGAACCCAGGGACATTGACACAAGGACCCAACCAGACCACAGCATCTGACACCAGCAGCGATAGTCAAACAGGCTGCTCTCCTCTGCATACTAAACTTCGATGACCTACCTTCTGAGCCAGCACACAGAGGCATTCCAGCAAGAGGATACCCTATGACCCTTCTCAAGACAACGAAAACAGCAATATACTCACACAAGAGAGATTCCCAAAAGCCCTGCATGACCCACTACCGTTGGTGAGAGGACGACGAGGAGGGTTGCCTGCAACCGAGCAGGCATTAAGGAGAGGGAGTTTCTCCCCTGTCACGCCTCTCGACCCAGAAGCCATCGAGGCGAGGGAGTATGAATTAAAGAATCAGTAACCATGTGTCAAAATGTTGATGAACAGAAGCTTTCTTTATCTATTGAATATATATTTAAGGCTATGATGATAAGGAGTTGTTCAAGATTTTCTTTGCTTAACATGAACATATTAATCATTTGTAGCAAAAATGAAGAATACTCAAAATGTATAAGTGGTAAACTTTCTAAGATGCATCAAAGGACTAGAAATCTGTGATGATACTGCATGTGGGAGACATCAAACAGACAAGAATGACAAATGACTGCTGTCTGAGATACATGCTATCCATAGTTTCACACGTTGAGAATTAAATCTAGAGTACCTTGTTTAGTTTAGCATGGTATTTGTGCAAGCATTCTAATAATGTCATCATAGAGAACATAAGTTCCGAACAGGGCTTGATTGGATGGGTTTTCACCCATCTTAAGAAAACACTCGTACGAGAGTACATCAGGAGCACTACCATTGTCAACTAGTATCCTATCTACGTTATAATGATTTACAAGAGTGTCATCGTGCGGGGTAATTATCCCTTACAGGTGTTGGTCAGAGAACACCAAGGCCTGCTGCTCGCTCGCCGATGGAGCTTTGGGGGGCTCGGAGGCCCTACTCACCCATTCAGCATGACACTTCCTTCCTCAGCTACTATCTCCTCATGATGTCATGGCGCCAAAAATGACATTGATGTGGACTCCACAAGGTTGATTGTCAATTTCTTCTAGAGGGATGCTGCGATCCTCCCTTTGCTCGGACACATATCGAGATAGGTGCCCCTGGCGGACGAGACGCTCGATCTCATCCTTGAGTTGATGACAATCTCCAGTATGGTGCCCATGATCATTGTGGAACTGGCAGTGCTTACGATGACTGCGGTGCTTTGTGTCACTCTTCATAGGCTCGGGTTGGCAAAGAAGACCCGAGCCCTTAATGTCTTCATATATCTCGTAGACGGGGGCAGATAGGGGCGTGTACCTCTCGAATTTTCGAGGGGGCTCCCTGCGGTCTCCATCTTGATTCCACCTTTTTGCTTGGCCCGAGCCTTGCTCGGATGATCGCTTCGTGTCCCCCTCTCGACCGGAGCCCATTAGGTCGTGGCAGGCGCTAAGGACTTCCTCGCACTCTACATGGCGCAAGGCTAGGGTCACCAGGTTGGCTAAAGAAGTGGGGGGATGGAAGGCCAGCTCTCACTGGAGGTTCTCATCATGGGTGCCTCTGGTCAGTGCGGTGATGGCTGAGGCAACATCTAGGCGATGGATATGTAGGGATTTCGATTTAAATCGATTGATAGGAGCACACAGCTTTTCCCCCTATGCCTATTTTAGTGCCAACAGCCCCACAACTGACCTGGGAGGGTCACTATCGGCAAAGCTCTCCATAAAAATCCACTCGAATTATCTAAAGTCGTGGATACTACTGGGGGCGAGTGCTCGAAACCAGGCTTGTGCACCTTGGACCAAGGTGGTCACGAACGCACGTCAGTTGATGGCATCGGAAGCCCTGTGTATAGTCATTAGAGTGTCAAAGCTGTCATAGTGGTCGGCCTGGTCTCCCTGGCCGTCATATGACTTGAAGGTCGGTAGTGAGACCCTGGGAAGATCTCGACCTTCAACATTTGGTCAGCGAACGGGGATTGCTACTCATCCTCCTTGATGAACGTCTTCTGCAAGGCGTGGAGGGCGCGCCCCTACTCTGCAAAACATCACTCGAAGTCTATCAATTGGAGGGACAATTCTGGTCATTGCTGAGCCGAGGGGCCATGATGGCACCCTGACAGGTTGCCTCATCGTCCCTCGGGGGTGTTGGTCTCTGGGGGCCACTAACGCACCTTGGACCTTTCTCTCCTCAGAGTGGAGGAGACTTCTTGTTCTGGAGGAGGGGCCTACGAAGATCCTCCTAACCTGTTGCGCACAAGCCGTCATCCCCAGAGGGTGAAGCGGCCTCTGGCAGTTTGTATGGAAGCTTCTCCACGGGGGGGACTTTCACGGGGAAGTCGGGACTTCTCCTCCCTAGCCGCCTGGGTCCTCATTAATTCCATGAGGATATCCAGTTTGGCATCGAGGGTTTGAAGAGTGTCAGAATTCCCATTGGGAGGTTGCGCCCATGTAGCTTGTAAAGGCAACTCATCGGCTTGGTGGTTGCCTTCAGAGGGGAGGCTCCCCGTGGGGTGGGGAGCCACAAGATCTCCTTCCCCTCCCCCTGCGGTGCTTCCCCCACCACCGACAGTCCTCCTACTGGAATTTCTTCGCGCCATTATGGCTCTTCGATCGCTTCCCATATACGGTGCCAAATCAAGAGGCTTGATCTCGCATCGATCCTAAGCCGTGTGATTTTGGGAGAATGCTTGATCACGATCACCACATTTGTATGAACTGCAAGGCAGGAAACAGATCAAGGGTGTCCAGGGATGAATCCCTGGGGAAAACCCTCCGATGCTAAAATCAGCGAATGAGGTAGAGCACGGGTGTAGGGGGAGATGGTAGGAGGAGAAAGGGGTGTGAGATCGTTCTCCACCAAGAAGTGTGGTGGTTCTCACTTAGGATTATTGCTTAGCTCTCCGGAGGGTCTTCCAGGGTTTATACAACAATGCGTTTAACGTAATAATCCAGGGAGTCTAGGGAGTAGAGGGGATTCAGGGGAGGTTACGTCCTTGTTATAGGCTCTTTATAGCACTAGGACTCTTGCTCTCCCTTATCCCTTGGAGTTTCCTACTCCTTAAAGCTGCATAACGGATGCTTGGGTAAGCTTCCGATGGTTGGTCTGAGCTTGAGATTCCGGCTGGGGGTCTTCCTGAGTTGCAGGTGCGTAGCTCGGACAGGGTGCTCTGGGTCCCCGCAGGGGCCTTCTTGACTGACCTGTCACTCGGACTTCCGGACCTAGGGGTCACCTAGGAAGTGCTGATCAGAGTTGATTTGGGGCTTGGAATATTTGGGGCCAGAATGGGGCTGTCAGTTTGGAAAGATGGGCCTGGTTCGGTTGAATTGGACCTAGTTTGGCCCTACTTTTCGGGCAGTTGATTTTCCCCTCTCCAACCAGAATTAAAATATGTAATGCTCTTTTTCTGAGTAGTAGAAAATTTCTTGACATGAGAGTTCCTACCATGCATTCTATCAACATCCATATCCTCGAACAGCGCGTACATCTTCGCGTAGACCTGCGGAGGGGCTTGGGTGGCCGCCTGGAGGAGTTGGAACTGGAGCTGGGCCAGCAGCATCAGCTTCTGGCGCTTCTCCTCCTCGTTCCCGGTCCCAAGGCCAACCTTCACGGATAGGTCCGTGCGCTCCCTCCACTCCTGCGGGTTCACCGGAACCCACTTTCCGCGCAGCTGCACCGTCCGCGGCTGGTCCTGATGCCGGACTAGGATGCCGTGACACTGCAACACCGCCTCTTTCACCCCGGACTCAGCGAGCATGCGGGTAATCATCTCGATCTTCTGAGATGCCCGGTTCAGGTGCTCTAGGAATGCTCCCTTGGTCGTCTCTTTCAGCACATCCGGGTCCATGTCGGAGCCGGGGCGAACTCCAGTCCTGATCTCCTTCGTCTTGTCCAAATAGTCGATGGCCGGGAGGATCTTGTCCAGCACAGACGGAACCATGATCGGCGCCCACGCCTCACTAACAGGGCCGTCTCCCTTGACTCGCTTGAGGCCTCCGGGCAGCGTGACCATGAAGTCCTTCAGGTTCGCGCGCTCGTTGACCACCTTCTCAACGTTGTTCGTCAGATACAAGTTGTCCAGCATCTGACGCTGCAGGACCGTCTTGATCTCTTGAAGGTCGCTCAGCTCGTCGTCCAGCGACTCCCCAATATGACGATGGGGAACCCGCTTCATGACAAAGCCAGTCATCGGAACCGCAGGAATCGGCTCGTTCCACTGATCGCCAGGAGGGATGCGGTTGGCGCAGGTCACCACCTTGCGCAGCTCCGCGATTCCATCCCCGTCGTGGTCTACCCGGATGTACGCTTCGCAATACTCGATTTCGTCCATCGAGCGATCGCCGTAAGACGGCCCGGTCTCGTCGGATTCGTCCGTTACCGTGTCGCGGGCATCCTCTTCTTCGTCGTTGTCGCTGCCGCTCAATGCTGGCAGATCATCCACAAAGGAGCGCGGCATGCCCAGCTCGATCAGGTCTGAGCGGGTCTTTCTAGTCACATGCTCCGTAAATGGAGATTCCTGCAATGATCCACGGCACTTCTTGGAGACACGAACCTCCTCTGGCGGAACGGCCATCCACACCAATTTCCCGCACTTGCGCTTGATCTGGAGCTTGATGTCGAAGAACTCGGTCGGAACACCGTCTACGTCATAGACCTTCGAGTCCTGCCCCTTGATCTCCACTTCTGCGCCCTGCCCTTTCAGGTCCGACATGAGCTTGGCGATCTGTTCCAGCGTGAGACCGGTGTAGTCCTCGTCCGTGACCTTCTCCGATTCCTCCCAGAAGTGCTTGACGTACCCGTTCTTCAGCAGCAGCGTGTCCTTTACCGCATCGTGCAGGATCAGGAAGCCCGGGTTGTCCTTCATCATCACCTGGTGAAGGTAGTCCGACTCCTGTTGCGCAAGTTGCTCGTCCTCCGGGCCGACAGGTGTGAACTCTCCAAGGTTACCGGACTGCAGGAAAGCTCTGATGATGGACGGAAGCGCCCAATCAACGGCCTCCATCAGATCCTTGGACACAACCTGAGAGCGTCCTTCTACCTCGGTCCCGTAGGGGCGACCATGGTAGTGATCCATGGCAGTGGCCCGCTCGGTTCCAAGATCGCTGTCATCACCGCCGAGGGAATTGGCCCTATGGGCTTTGATGATGGCGATCAGGTCGCGCTCGGTCATCTTCACGGCAGTTCCACCCCTTCCATGGACAGGCCCTGCGCCTTCAGAGCTTCGGCAATGCGGCCAAGGCGCTCATGACGGGAGAGGTCGCTGGATTGCTTGGACCAGATGCGGAGGGCGTAGGCTTGGGCTGCCATGTTCTTTAGGGGCGCGTCTGTGGCTGGCTCGATGCGCTCGATCACACCAATCCCAACAGAGCAGTCGTCATAGTGGCCCTCGCCTTCCTTGCGGCCACACTCCTTGCACTTCGGCTTCGGTCCAGGCTTCTTGCGTTCGGTCATACGATGTACTTGGTGTTCACGTTGAGGGGCTTGGCCCAATCACCGCTTTCGTTGGTCAGTTCGTCCGCACTCATCGCCATGTAGCGGAAAGCGTCGGCCCCGTGGCTGTATTCGTCGTGCATCGGCTTTCCAGGCTCGCCAGTGGCATTGCTCACGTGCCGTCTGTATCGCTTCAGGCACTCCACAAGGCGCTCCGTGCGCTCTTTGTTGAAATACACCCGGGGGAAGACCTCCCGAGCCCGCTTGATGCCCTGCTCCACGTCTTTCCCAACTCCGGGCACTCTCTGCACGTCCCAGCCCAAGCCCTTGAGCACCTGAGCGTCCGTCTTGCCCGTCTGATGCCTCGCTGCGAAGCCGTCATGCGGTAACCACGCCGAGCCCCAGTTGATCGGCTGGCCATCAAGCCTGAGCGCCTTCAATTCAGCCGAGTAGTCAGCCAGCGTCCTTTGCACGCCCTCGATGTAGCCGACGATGCGAATCTCGGATGAGAGCTTCTGCGCCAGGATGATCGCCATCGAGTCGTTGAAGCCAAGATCCCAGATGGCGTGCGTCTTCAGGCTCGCGTCGTGCGGGATGTTGCCGATGCGCTTTTCGGCTTGAGCCATCTGGTCCGCGTAGATCGCTCCTTCCACGGCCGGACGACACTTTCCCTCCCACACGTGCATGTACTCGGCTTCCGTCATGGTCGCCTTCGCATGCAATCTCTCTTGCTCCAGGATCGGTGATGAAGTTTGCACTTTGGCTGTTTCTTATGAATGTTTTTTTTTAATGAAGAAAGACATGCTCTTGTCTTTCTCTGTTAATCTGTGATGTGTCAGTTAAACATCAGTTCAATTCATGCCTTCATTAACCACAGAAATGTCATATATTACATCTGTGTCATTGAATGAGTGTTATGTGTGTCATGTCTGCATCTGACTTTGGTTAAATGAAAGCATTGGCTATTTTTGAAAATCTGTGGAGACCTATGGCTGAATGCCTCTTTCAGTAATCATGTGTAATTGTCTTTACCTTGTGCTAACTTACATGACTCATACTTGTCATTATCAAAAAAGGGGAGATTGTTGGAACCCTGATTTTGATAATGATAGTCTATGAATCATGTTAAGACTGAAGTACATAAGTACCTTCGTATTGAACAAATTTGTCTTTTTGTCTAAATGTCAATCTGAGGTCTATGCATATTCTGTAATTTTCAGCCAAGGTCAATACTCTTTTTCATTGTCTTATTCATCAGGTTGGTACATCACATTGCATAATGTTTCATGAAGGTCTACGCTAGTTAGCCAAGGGCAGCAACAAAGGTCGATGTTAGTGTGCTTATATACGCACTAAGGTCAATGCTAGTTTGCTTTCTAAGCAACTAAGGCCGATGCTAGTTTGCTTTCTAAGCAACTAAGGTCGATGCCAATTTGCCCACTAAGCAACTAAGGTCGATGCTAGTTTGCTTCCAAAGCAACTAAGGTCGATGCTAGTTGGCTTTCAAAACAACTAAGGTCGACGCTAGTCTTGCTAGTGTCAGTCAAAGTCAGTGCATTTTTTTTTGCTGGTACAGTAACTAAGGTCGATGTTTCTTTTGAAGAATACATACTAGGGTCTGTGCATGTTTCTGACACAGGTTGATGCACATTGCATTTTTGAACTTCAAGGTCAATGCACACTGCATTTTTGAACTTTAAGGTCGATGCATGTTTCGCTTTAGGCTAGCTGAGGTCGATGCATGTTTTACCTCAGGCTTACTAAGGTCAATACATGTTTTGCTTTATGCTAGCTGAGGTCGATGGATGTTTTGCTTTAGGCTAACTAAGGTAAATGCATGTTTTTACTTGATGCTAGCTGAGGTTGATGCTCATTTTAGTATTATGCATATAAGGTCGATGCACATTTTAGTTTAGTGCATAAAATGTCTGTGCATCTTTCTTGACAGGTCTATGTGTGCATCATTAAGCTCAATGCATCGTGTTTAAACATTATTGTCTGAACTTAAGAAGATCTGAAATTCCATCCTTCAAATAATTATCTTCATAAGCCCTATGTTGATCCCTCTACTAATAATCTCCAATGTTAATCTGACAGGTTAAACGAACTCATCAAGGATTAACTGGCATATGCTCAAACACCGAGGCTACATAGAGACTGACTGCACGTAGAACTTGAGTAAAATTGATAAGTGGCACATGAATCAGGGCGAGAGGATACCCTGGATAACCTGCCACGTGGATCATCTTAATGTCTGATCGTGACACGTGGACATCCCTGAAAAGGCGGGAACGAGTCCTCCACATGTCAGAGGCGTGAGCTTGTGGGACCCTTATCTAAAGCCCTATAAGAAGGCCTCTCCTGTGATCCAAAGAAGTGGTGAGAAGACCACGAAGAAGGAGGCAACCAGAAGAAAAGAGAGTAGAGGCAGAAAAGAGGAAGAGTCCAGAAGAGGAGTCATGGCTCGTGAGACAGGTCTGAGATAGAGTTTAAAGAGAGAGAGAGAGAGATTCTGCTGAAAGAGGAAGGAGAAGAAAAAAATAGAGTATCGAAATTTGGAGAAGACGGAGGAAGAAAAGAGAGAGAGGGCAAAGAAAGAGAAAGGGAGTAAGGAAGAGAGATAGAGAGGAAGTTGGGGTTAAGGCTATGAGTTATCTTCAGTTCTTGGCTCAAATCCAGAACTGATTTTTTGCTCCTGCGTGAGCTTTACGTTTTGTGTTTTCTTTTGCTCTTTGCCTTCTTCTATTTTCATACAAGCTATGTATCAGCGGAGCTAAGTTGTATTGCTCAGCGGGCGAGGAGGAATCCTCGGATAGCAAGCTGTGATTGCTCAGTGGATAGCCAAGCTGTAATGCTCAGCGGATAGTAAGTTGCGAGGTTCAGCGGTTGTAGGGCCAGATTTCTATCCCCAAAACTGTGGATCATCAGTCTTGAGCTGTGTAGCAGCAGGAAGCCTTACTCGGTTGAGTAAGGGGTGGACGTAGATCTCTGGGTTGGTATCGAACCACCTTAAAACCTATTGTCTCATGTGTGAATGATTTACTGTCTTCTCTCCGAGTAGATGAATGCATAGGCTCACATATAGCTTAGCTTGAATTGATTGATTAAATATTCATCTGCTATGATCATCCTTCTCCTTTCATATTGCTCATTCAACTAAGTCTTGTCTGCTAGTCGCTTATGTTACAGTCAACATCTGATTTCTATTCTATTCTCATTTGAGCAAACCACAAGTTCCTCTACTTCAAGTATATCAAAAGGTGTGGCAGGAAAGTTTGGTCACGCCATTCTGGAATGCTGATCCTTATGTCGAGAGGTCATAGATCATATCTCCGCCTGGTACTTGGTAGATGGTCTTATTTCTTCGCTCGATGGATAGTTGGTGAAATGATTTGTGTACTATCTGTGTGAAATTCTTCTTATTTGATTAACCCATCTAAGATTTAAATTTCGCATGAACTGTCCCTATTTCTTCATTTTTTTGTAGTGTTTCTTCATATCACTTTGGTACGTTCTTACCTTGTTTTACTATCACCATAAAAGCATTATTTGAACTTGATATTATTGGCCTACTTTATTATTATTTCTCGTGAGAGTAGCTTGATTTATAACTTGAAGATATAAGGGAGGGCATGAACGTTGTCCAAGGGCTCCAGTTTAGTCCTCTCGGCAAATGGCTAAAAATATATAATTAACCATGGGATATGATAATTACTGGCATCGCATTGTGTTGGGAGTATTTTTTTATACGGGTGAAATTCATGATGTAATCTCATGAAATTTAAATGCTTGATAAGTACATTCTTGTTACATGACTTTCTAGTGCATAGCCTTTTCAAGGTTATGAAAAGTACATTCTTATGATTGAAAGGCCAAAACTTATGCTTGCCTGATCATGATCATATATTTCTTGCTACTTCATGTCCTTACATTCATATCCCATTACTTGTTGTTGCTATGATTTTACCGCATGATTTATCACATTTCTTTTATCTTACCTTCTAGAGCTAAAATGTTAATTATGTCAACATTACTTTCATGTTGATATAAAGATACCTACTGGGTGAGTGCGCTCATTCCTTACTTTCCTTATCTTTTCAGGAAATTCTAGCGGATCAGAATCGGACTACTCAAGTGGCATGTCCGAGAGCAAGTAAAGATCGAGAGATGCCTAGATAGAGTCGAATTGAGTCTATTGTAATTTAGATTCCTTCACTGTAATAGGCGGTGAAGTTGATCATGTTATGTAATTTTCCTTTTTCTTGAGTCTAGTGAGCCGTATGGTCAAGAGTCACTATCTGATTGTAAACATGGTTATTTGATTAATAAAGTTGAGGTTTGGTTTATATATTGTGCATTCATTCCTCTGTGTGAATGTATTTAGCACTCTGATTATCTTGCTAGCTCGAGGCTTACTTTGTCAGATATTCTTATTTCTGAGTTGTTTTCGCTATATACTTATATCTCGGGGCGTGACAGTTAAGGTGGTATCAGAGCTTAGGCTTATTAAGTTCTAGAAAAATGTCAAGTCATGGGTTAAGTCTAAGGTTTAAGGATTTTCAACCCATAAACTTGGAGAAATTTTACTCAAACCTACACCCAACCCTACGAAGGTGCAAAAACTACAAGCCATGGTGCCCTAGAGTGGAAGAATCTTTCATCGTGTCTTTCCCCAGAATGGTCAAGTCCAAGAGAAATCTCAGTAGGAGAGGCCAACCGAAAAGCAGGCAGAGGAGTTTGCCCCTGGAACCCAACATGATCTACCAAAGCATCTCGACAAGTCATCGGCTAGGATCTCAATCCTTGAATTAATCAAGAGATCCAAGACACATCAAGAAGCATTGATGGAGTACCTTAAAAATGTCACGGTGAACAAAGATGTCCCGGTGGAGAAGATCTCGGCTGTGCTAACCCCGACAAGTATACACCCGACCATCATGTTCCACGATCATGAACTTGCCCCTAAGGAGGCTCAGAAGTACGCATTGTGTATTATAATGAAGATCAATGAAGTGTTTGTGGACTCATGTTTGGTAGATATGGGTGCATCCATAAATGTGATTTTCATGAGCACCCTCCAGTTGTGTAAGGCCAAAACAGAACAAATAGGACCTTCAATAATCACGATCGTGGCCTATGACAATAGCAAAAGGCCACCAAGGGGGATGATCACTCTGAACATAGAATTGGGTCCTGTTATAGTTCCTACAGAGTTTCACATCTTTGATATGGATCCAACATTCAAGGGCATATTGGGTCATCGATCCCTTCATTGAAGCAATGAACGCCGTGCCTTCTACTAACCATCAGTGCCTGAATTTTTTGTATAAAGGACGGATCGTCAAAGTGGTTAGCATGTCTATCCTTCCTACTATGGATGCTATTTCCACTTCATTACCTTTTGTTTGGCTGACCCACAAGCCCATTCTCTCATTACTGGACATATATGACCCTTGTCACACTCAATTGACACAAAAGAAGCCACTTTCTTCGCCAATGCCACATCTCCCTCCCCGTTCTAAAGGATGGGAGATTATGATGAATATGGGCTATCAACTGGGCAAAGGTTTGGGAGTGCAATCATAAGGGAGGC
The DNA here is from genome assembly GCA_024336825.1 of Amorphophallus titanum. Taxonomy (NCBI): domain Eukaryota; kingdom Viridiplantae; phylum Streptophyta; class Magnoliopsida; order Alismatales; family Araceae; genus Amorphophallus; species Amorphophallus titanum. The sequence goes on from JANBPO010009603.1 coordinate 29,860,107, forward strand.
TAAAACTAGTAAAGAGGACGAGGTTAATCCCTAGAGGCGGCCTAGGCTTTGAAGGGCCAAATGAAGTGGATGGGAGACCCCTTGAGTGTGTAGATGTTTAATCTACCCTCCCCGAACAATGAACATATAAGCATGTAAGCATGAAAGCATAAGAAGAAAGGGACGATGAAAATGAAGAACGTACTGTGATCGCTACCAAGGGTTAACAACGCACAAAGGACAAAGAAGAGAAAGATAAGGGCGCTGCGTACCTTTGAAAAAGGATGAAAGAACATGGTCGAAGAAGACCACTAAGACATGATCGCACGTGGAAGAGGCATGCGAGAAATGATGTGAGATAACACCTCATCGCCTTCTAGCCAACTAGAAGATAAGGGCCTCATATTGTATCCTTCCTTTCCTATAAAACAAAAGCTCAAACACAAGAGGAAAAATAGATTAGCATATGCATCTAGCATCCATCCCGTATGAATAAAATAGCATGAAACACTACAAGAAAAAGTGGTATTAGTGATGAAAATTTTAGACGAATTAATTTTCGTCACAAATCTGCCTGTAAATTCAGACAGATGTAAAAATCTTTGTGTTCATTGTGGATGCCTGTGCGATTGTCCATTTCTCCTACCTCCATTCACAGGTTTATTGGATAGATTTTTACTCACTGCACCTTTACACTTTGCTACCTCTGCAATTTGCTATCAGTATTTGTTCATTGTTTGTTTGTTGGATATCCGTGCTTAGTTGTAGTTAACTCGTTCTTTGCATTATGTACTCGTGTGAGATCAGACATGTTGAGAGATCATTTTAATCTCACTTGAGTTTTGGCTAATTAACATAGGTAATTTTAATTCCATTGTGTTTAGTTTAAATTATTTTTAAAATCTGCCATCTCGACTGGGGGATAATTCAACCCCCCTTCTTGTCCGCCATCTATTTTGGGCCAACACCAACCTTGAGAAATGTAGCTCATACTTGGCTACGGCCATCATCCCCTGCCCTAAAGAAGTAAATTCTGTAGGCTTCCTCTCCTTGACGTGCTCTAAGAAATATTTGGCATGAAAAAGTTCAAGGAATTCAGCCCAAGTGATTTGTCCATTTTGAAGATCGGCCAAAGTAGCCTTCCACCATATACATGCATCTTTATTCAATTGAAAGGTGGCCAGTAGGACTTTCTCTTTGTCCGAGCATTACATAACATTGAAGATCCCTTCCATCTCGTCTATCCAATTCCCCGCCATGTTAGGGTTAGCGGATCCATAGAACCACAGAGGGTTCATGCTCTGAAAGTTATGATTCAGATCACCAACGCCTGTCCTTGCACCGGCCTGAGCCATGGTCTGGAGGGCCTAAGTAAGACCCGCAATAGTTTGTTGCATAGCTTCCCAGTTTGCATGACTAGCAGCCATTGTGAATGTAGGGTGCCTGAGAAGATAAACAATTAGTTATTTTTTATGGAATTGGTGGGAGTTAACCTAGAGATAATTTCTAAATAACTATCCCATCACGGCTCTACCCAAATTTTACATAGGTTTGGGAGATTCCCTTCCTAGTTCATAGGTATGGGTCCTAAATCCCTAGAATTGACCTATGACATGACATTTTTCTAGGACTTACTTATGCCTAGGCTCTGATACCAACTTAGCTATCACGTCCCGAGATATGTAGCTGAATATTGACGGGAATGTGAACAGCTGGCTAGATAAGTCTCACCCTAGAATGATAATTAGAGTGCTAAATATTCACACACATAAAAGTAATCACAAGATACACAAGATCATATACTCAAAAATTCACTTTATTCCATAAAATTAATGAAAGTTTACAAGATACCTGACTCACTTGACCTCATAACCTACTAGACTTAAGAAAAAATAAAATTTCATCGACACAACTATCGACCCATGACAATCTAAGGCTTTGCTCTTTCATCATTCGCTCTCAAATCCACCACTTGCATAGTCTAAATCTGACCCGCTAGAATCTCCTGAAAAGATTGGAAAGTAGGAGTGAACACACTTTCCCAGTAGGTATCTTCGTATCAACATGAAGGCAATGTTTAAGTAATTAATATTTTTGTTCTAGGAAACAAGATAAAAGGAGTGCGGTAATTCATATGAATAAAACCAAAGTAACATTGATAAAAAGATATAGATCATAGAAATATGAAGGTTTAAGTAAAATAAGAGCAAGATCGAGAACGAGTACAACATGAACGTGACTTGGCCTTTCATGAGCAAGAATTTACTTTTCATAACCATAAAGTCTATGCACTAGAAAGTCATGTAACAAGAACGTACTAGCAAGTATGTAAATTTCACAAGATTGCCTCGTGATTTTCACCTGTTTATAAAAATTGTACTCTCAGCGCAATGCGACGCCAGTAAGTATCATATCCCATGGTTTATAGTACGTTTCAGCTATCTGATGAGGGGGCTAGTGTTGAGCCCTTGGACACTATTCGTGCCCGCTCTGGCATCTTCAAGTTATACATCAAGCTACTTTCACGAGAAGTATAAACAATGTAGGCCAATAATGTACAAGTTCAAACTATAATTTCATGATAACAATATCAAGGTAAGAACGTACAAAACTTGAATCATGAGGTCAAGGATGATTTAATGACAAGGTCATGCTAGGAAAGAAATCCGGCAGCATAACGGTACATTCTTTATCTTTCATAATTCATTAATTATCTATTTGAATAAGGTCTTGGGTTCCCTATGATCAAAAGACCATCTAGGAACTTAGGGAAGTCAATTCTTGGGTCAAACCCCTGGTTAAACAGGATCTGGAGAGAAGCAGTCGTTTCGGGACCGTTTCTGGACATACGCGGTCAAGACAGAACCGCTATCAGGAAGAGACGGTCAAGTCAGGACCGTTTCTACAGTCGACGCCAGAACAGGGAATATTTGGACAAAAGTGGTCGTTCCAGAATCGCTAATACACAGTAGCGGTCGCCTGAGAACCGCTATTAGTGACGCGGCGGCATCGTGGAAAAGATCGTTGGCACTCCGAAGTCACGAACAAGACGGGATAACCACTGCCTCGCGCAGCTCGGTCTCACACCAGACAGTCTCTCACCGGGCAATCACTCTCTTCTCACAAAGGAGTTGGGAGGGGAGGGGAAGCAAGAGGGGAAGAGCTCTCACGTGGGTTTCAAACTTTCTTTTTTTTCTATCATATAAAAACCTTACACACTAGCCCCCTTTATATAGGAAAGGCTATATTACACTTGGACAATCATGCCCTTAGTCTTTTTAACTAATGACATCTATGTCCTAGCAGAAGCAGTGGAAGCGCAATCAGATCAACTACGGTGCTGCCAAGTCCCTCGGCTACATCCTCGCCAGCATGGCGTTCGCTGTGCCGATCCATGTCGCTCGCACGCTCGTGCAGTCGGCTGGCATGAGTCAGGAAGACCGCGAGAAGTACCTCGACCAGCGGTTGTCGTGGATGGGCATGGCCCGTGCCACGATGAACTACAGCGCGGCCACCGGCATCCTGCCGGACATCATGGACGTGACCGCCAGCGGCCTTGGCTTGCCCGTCACGGGCGGACGCTGGGGCGCGGGCAGCAACTCCTTCCTCGGCACCGTCGTCCCCGCTGCGGGCACGCTGGACGAGTTCTGGAAGGCCGGCAAGGGTGTCGGTCGTGTGACTGGCCGCATCATTCAGGGCCAGCCGCCACAGTGGGGCTTGGAAGCCTCGCATGCCCTTCACCTACTCCCCGGCTCGCGCCTGCCTTACCTGCAGGGCGCGATCAACATGCTGGGCAACTAACTGATTGAACGGACAGGGATGTCCGTTTCGTCACCCTACATACACACCGAAAAGGAGTCCGCGCTATGGCGGTGACTGATCCGAACTACCGTTACGCCGAGCAGACTTTTGAAGCGGACGGCGTGCAGTTCCAGTACGAGATCGACTTCGATGGCGGCTACATCCACCAGTCGGACGTCATTGCGTACAGCTACATCCCCGACGAGAACAACCTCGTCCTCAACGACTACCGTGTCGAATCCCTCACCTTCATCAGTGAATCGGGCACTTCGGCGACGGTTCAGATTTCCCCTACGGTTGCGGCTGGTCGGCGCGTTGTCATTAAGCGCAATACCGACAAGACCGGGCCTCTTGTGTCTTACATCAACAACTCCATGTTGACTAAGGCCAACCTCGACCTCGCCAACAAGCAAGCCATCTTCGCAATCGCGGAGATTCTGGATAGCTTGATGGACGGTCAGATCAAGATCAATGGTGCTGTTCAGCAGATCATCGACACCACTGCGCTGACGCAGGAAGTCTACAACCAAGTTATCCAGTTGCTCAATGAGTCCGGCATCATCGGCGTTAAGCCGCTAGTGTGGGACTTCATCGGCGACGGGCAGACCACGGACTTCGAGACTCCCGGTGCTGACCTCGACGCATCCAGCTTCTACGATGTATACGTGGCCGGTCTAGGCCAAGAGCCGGAGAAGGATTTCACAATCATCGTACCTACCAGTCCGGTCGAACAGTACACCGTGCGCCTTGCTGTACCCGTTCCGCAGAATGCCAAGATGTTCGTCGTGCTGCGCGGCTCGGCCAAGCCCTACGACGGCGGCACTCCGCTCACCACAAACGATGTACGCATCAAGATGATCGAAGTTGCAGGTGCAACGTACTTCGTGGATCAGGAGAGCGAGTTCGTACTCCTCCGCTCCACTGGTGCGCAGAACTGTGCGATCACCGTCAAGGCGATCAGCAGCGTCAACACGATGAAAAGTGGCAGCTACTTCTCAGCTACTCAGCGTGGTACTGGTGTGGTCAGCATCGTTGCTGACGCTGGCGTGAACCTGATCCTTCCTGCTGGCTGTCTTGCACAGACACGCGCACTCAACTCCACGATCTCCCTCACTTGCGAAGACGCAGACACGAACTCGTGGATCGTCTCCGGTGACTTGGCTAAGGCAGACGCATGACAACTCATATTCAGCTCTTTGGTAAACCCATCGCGCTGGATGATGACCAAGGCTCCCGTCCGGCCATGACGATCACGGGAGTGCTTGATGGCTATACATCAGGCGAAGCATACGAAGGCGAGCTGCAGATCAACAACTCCGTTGGGTTCTGCAGCCTGCAACTTCTTGACGGCACCAACCTGCCGCTTGATGCTTCCGTGAGTATCGACAACACCACCAAGAAGATCATCTTCCAGTGGAAGGCACCTGTGGATGTTACCACGACCGACGTACCCGGAGGCGACTTCGAGACGGAGAGTGCGTGGGACTGGCAGAATGGTTGGCGCTGGATCACAGGCTACGATCATCAGTCCGGCCTACACAGTGCTGGCTTCGCAGATTTCAAGGGCAACTCATGGTTGCCTAACACGTCGATGATTCCAGTCATTGTCGGCAACACGATCAACGCAAAGGTAAGTGTGCAGCAGGGCGGCAGCTCTGCTGGTAATGTGCGCGCAGGCGTTGCTCTGCAGTGGATCGACTCCTCGCGTAATGTGCTCAGTGCATCCGTGGGCGAAATCATCACTAGCGGCAGCAATGGTGAGTGGCACGATTCGCACATCAGTGTGCAGGTTCCTGCCAACGCGCAGTGGGTTCGCCCCATCGTGTTTGCATCGCGCAAGCGGCAGAATGCTCTGCTTTACGTAGACGACTTCACTTGGGACTTGTCGTATCATCCCGGTGCGCAGTCGGATGACACGTACCCTATCCGGCTCAAGGTCACCGACAGCATCGGACAGGTTGCATATTGGTCAGGCGATCTCAGCGAGTACAGCATCAACCTAACCTCGCAGCTCTATCCTCTACCGTTCATCCGTGAAGGGATTCAGGCTGGGCTTGGTATGACCGATGTGCGCAACACTGGTGTGCCAATCCAGTCGGATGACATGCAGGTCGGCCTCGGCATGACTGCGATCTCCACGACAAAGGTATAACATGAATCTCGACCTCGAAGTACAGCTTGCGGGTGAGTACGAGCTGTCGATCTTCAACCCGGAGACCGGCAAGACTCGCACGCGCAAGTTCAAGAACCTCATCACGGACGTTGGCTTGGACAACTTCGTGAACGGCCTGCCTACATACGTCGGCTTGGGCAGTGGCTCGACCACTCCGGCAAATAGCGACACCGCGCTCGCTTCACAGTATGCGCGTGCAGGTACGATGGCCTACGGCGGCAACAACTTCACGGATGTGCGTATCGCGCTCACCGGATCGTACACCTTCGCACAAGGCGCTGCGGCGGGCAATCTATCCGAGATCGGCATGTTCTATGCTGCCTCGGGCGGTGCGATGTTCTCGCGCTCGCTGGTGAAAGATGGCAGTGGTAACCCCACCACCATCACGATCCTACCTATCGAGATCGTCACTGTGCAATACACGATCTCGCTGTACTGGCCGGCTGCAGACTTCGTGCAGACGATCACCATCGACGGTGTGAGTACGGTCTGCACTACTCGTCCGCGAGACACGACCAACCTCGGAAACTCGCACAATCCCTCGTGGTCTGCCACCTTCAACCCTTACGGTAATGGTGCGCAGGGGCCGGAGTTCTTCGCGTATCCGGCAACGCTGTCTGCACGCACTGCAACCAATGGCCCGACTGCCGGGTCGAGTTCTGGCCAGCTCAGTGCCGGCGGCGATCAGGCTTATGTGGCTGGTACGTATCGTCGTGCATGTGTCTACGGCCTGACGATCTCGCAGGCGAACCTCACAGGCGGCATTGGTGGCGTGAACTGGCAGACTGGCTTCGGTCGGTATCAGACCGTGTTCGATCATCCGGTACAGAAGGATAACACCAAGACAGCATCATTCCAGCTCTACATTTCGTGGGGCCGCTATGCTCCCTAATAACTCACTCTCCACCATCCCGATTCCGGCAGGCTTTCTCTACAAAGTTCGCCGCTGGTCGATTCCACTGGTGGATTGGGAGCAGGGCGGCACAGCATTGCAGGACGCCACGGCCGGACTCAATGTCCAGTTGTGGCAACTGCAATACGATGATGTGACTGGTGACTTCAACGTCATCAACGCCGATGGAGTGAGTACCACTGTGTACTCGCGTCTCGGTGCGGTGTTGGTTGGGCTGGCATTCGATCAGTCCATGACGCCAATCCTTTGCTGGTACAACGGCACCGATTCGATGGTGCGCTGGCTCAACCAGTCCACAGGACAGTTTGTTGTGACCACTGTCGCAGGAGCGACGAATCCGTGCATCACTCTCGATGAACGCGATCCAGACTTCCTCTCCGTGAGCGACGTTATCTTTGCATACACCCGCGCCGATGGTGCGCTCTGCTACCGGCAGCAGCGTGACAACTATGGCACCGAGTACGTGCTAAGTGCAAACCCCGGAGGCAAGCTGACGGCAATCGGCACCAACACAGGTCTGCGTGTGCAGTTCCGACTCAAACCCAATCCGACATAACAGGACAAGCATGAACATCACTCCCGCCTCGACCGACGTGGGTCGCACCTTGCCTCTCGCGGCGGGAGCGTTCTACCTGAACTTCATCAGCCAGTACGGCACAGCAATCGTGACGACGCTGGCAATCGTGTACGGTATCATGCAAATATTCATGCGCTGGCGTGAACACCGAAAGATCATGGCAGCGAAGACTGCACAGGAGGCAGAGGATCATGGCAGCATCTGAATCGACGCTCGGCCTACTGCACACCATCGTGGCGCAGTCCTTGATCGACAAGATCAAGAGCGGTGAAGCAACCGCGAGTGACGTGAGCAATGCACTCAAAATGCTCAAGGACAACAACATCACTTGCGCTCCGAGCGAGGACAACGCCATCGGCGAACTCGAACGCGAGCTGAGCAAGCACACGACGAAGGTCGCACCTGTCACCGGCGATGATCTCGCTGCTGCACTCGAAGCTGCGGACTTCTCCCTCGATCGAGCTAACTAATGCGGCGTGAATCAGAGAAGGCCGCAGAGGTGCGGCGCAAGAAGCTGGCTGTTCTGCAGAAGCACTACGCCAGCTTCAACACCTTCCTCGAACGTGTGATGAATCACATGGGCTTCTCGTGTACCGGCATGCAGCATGACATCGCGTCGTTCTTGCAGCATGGCCCACAGTACCTCATGATTCAGGCACAACGTGGCGAGGCCAAGAGCACCATTACTGCATGCTTCGCAGTGTGGTCGCTCATCCACAATCCGAAGTGCCGCGTGCTCATCGTGAGCGCGGGCGGGAAGACCGCCAATGAAATCGCTACGCTGGTTCAGCGAATCATTCTCACGCTGGATGAATTGGAGTGCATCCGACCGGACACTAATAACGGTGACCGTACCAGCGTCGAGGCATTCGACGTCCACTACACCCTCAAGGGAATCGACAAGTCTCCATCCGTCGCGTGTATTGGTGTCACGGGAAACCTTCCGGGTAAGCGAGCAGACCTCCTTATCGCGGACGACGTGGAGTCTCCGAAGAACGCAACGACCGCAGCGATGCGGGAAATCCTGCTGACGCAGACGTTGGAGTTCGGCGCGATCTGCTCCACTGGTCGCATCGTGTACCTCGGTACGCCGCAGACCGGCGAGTCCATCTACAACTCTCTGCCGGGCCGTGGCTACACTGTCCGCATCTGGCCGGGCCGCTATCCTTCACCGAAGGAGTTACCCAACTACGGCGAGTACCTTGCGCCGTACATCCTGACGCGACTGTCCGCTGATCCTTCGCTCGCCTTCGGTGGCGGCGTACTCGGCGACCGTGGCAAGGTCACTGACCCCGATCTGCTCTCCGAGGAGACGCATCAGGCGAAGCTACGTGACCGTGGTGAGTCGAGCTACCAGCTCAACTACATGCTCAACACGCGCCTCATGGATGCCGCACGCTTCCCGCTCAAGACGCAGGACATCATCGTCATGCGTGGGCGGCACGATAGCGAGTTCCCGCTCGTCGTCACCCGTGGCATCGGCCCGCAGTACGAATGCACATACCAGTCTTCTGGTAAGTCCTACATCTTCTCCAAGCCACTCATCGTCTCTACGCAGACATCCAAGATACATATACACATGTATATGTTTATGTATTTTATTTGTCCTTCTATCCTATTTTTAAAAATTCTTTTTTTGATCAGATTTTCTTCCAAGAATGTTTATTGGCATTCTTTATGTATTCTTTGAGAATGGAAGCACCAAATCCTTAGGTAAGGTTACAGATCTCCCTGAGGAAGTAGCAAAAAGAGTCTGAACGACCAAAGGGGGGATAAAGCATCCACTAAAGTTGAGAGAACTGCACCCATCATGTTATTATAGCAGTCATCTAACCCATTATTGATTACAATCCATTATTCTTTCCAAATTTTCTTCAACTATAGTCTGAGCCCAGATATGTGCATCTCAAAAGCTTCCAGGATGTATGTTCTATTGGTTCACAATAGGGCTTCCGGACAACCTAGCCTTCATGGGAGAGTCAGAAACCATTATTCTTGAACGCATGTTGGCTTTTTTCCCCCAATGGTAAGTAACTTTTTATTTTCATAATAGAATTCATTAGGTTGAAAGGTCCACCACACAGAAAGTTCCATTAGACGGCCTTCCTTCTGGTGTACTGGCACTAGTATATACATGACAAGTATGCATCATTGGGTGATACAAAAATTCTGAATTGGAGTCAGTATGAGGCTTACTTTTGTGAAAAGGATTTAACCAAAACATGGCCCATTTATTATGTTTATTGTAGACCTACACTCCAGTGTCTCTGCATGCTAATGATGGCCTTCACACACTCGGGAGCAGTTCTGGTTCAACTTCATTTCTCTATGCATCCCAAATAGAATAACTTCTTGATTCTTTTTCGTGCATTGTATCTTCCTCATGCTTCTAACCGGTGTTGTGACATACATGGTTGTGAAGAAGATAATAATATTGTACCCAAATTTATACATTTTTGGGATATTTCCATGTGTATATTCTACATCATCTTGTTTCCATTGTGGTACACCAGACATCTGTCAACTAATGGCTAGACCAATAGAGCACACTTGAATTGAGACCCACACTATAATGTGTTGCAAATTGTATATTCAGGAAAATTCCGTCCCTCTGTATGGTCCATGCAAAACCCGTCAAGAGGCAAAATGCTAATTAAATTGAACTGAATCCAGCAAACATCTGAATATTTTTTTTTCTTCTCTTGCTTATTTTAGAATCTTTTTTGAATGTTCAATTCATTCTTGTTTACCATATATCATGTTACCTGATGGACTTTCAACAGAAGCACCTTTTCACTGGTTTGCATATATTCATGTAGCTGATTTTGTGGCATTAGTCTGAATTTTGACATGACACATTATCTTCCAAGTGATTTTACTTAGATAATTATGACTCCATTGAGGTACTAATCGTCCTCTGCCTGTGATTGATGGATTTCAGGAACCTCTTGGTGGAGCACATACAGACCCAACTTGGACTTCCCAACAGATAAAGCTTGCTGTCATCAAAGCCATGGAGGTTTTCTTTTTTCCTTTTTTTGTCTGGATGACTATTCTCCTTTTCTGTGTCTCTTGATTAGAATAATACTTTTAGTCTGTTTCTCAATAAATGCATCACTCCATCAGGATATTTTTATTTGGAAAAGGAAAGTTTCTCACTTTTGGCACTGATAGTCTGATCATACATGCTCTCATAAACTTAAAGATAGGTGCTGCACTGCCAGCTGGCCCTGAGAGAATTGCTGAACCATTGGATGCCTTTTTTATGCATACAGATTTTGAGTACAGGAATGAGTGCATAAGAATGGTCATATATGTGTATCCAAGAAGGATGCACTAGGTAGGTTGAATGTACAGTGCAACACATAAATGGGAATTCCAAACCAGATGCAATAACCTAGTTTTTCTTACAGTCCACCTGAATTTTCGCTCTTGGGATATATGTAATAAGTATAGCCCTCCTAGCCAAAGAAAAAATGTTGGCAGATACATTATTACTCTGAGTACCCCTTTTCACCTAATGTTAGGCACGTACACAAACACAAAAATGGGTATGCACTAACATCTTTTGAATTTATCCATGAAATAGCAAGAAAGGGAAACCTCTGTGATACCTGACATTATTAGTCATTGACAATACCACACATAAATGGTAATTCCAATCTAGATGTAGTAACCTAAATTTTCTTGCAGATCAACTGAATTTTCACTCTTGAGATGTACGTAATAAGTATAGCTCTGCTTGCCAAAGAAAGAATGACCGTGCAAATATATTATCACCATGGAATATCCTTTTTCACCTAATGCTGAACACAGACAGACACACACACAAAGGATGCAAAATAAACAAAAAAAACAAGACCAGCACTTCAGCGAGAAGGCTGGTTAGTCATTAGGTTTTCTTTAGACAATGAAGTCGCTCATATTTCTGGATGTCTTGCAAGTTAACAAGGCGGTAACAGGAAAATTACCATGTTCTCACATGGTCACAGAATCAGCGCTGAACATGGCACGTTCATGGAGTTCCTCAACTCTACCCATTCAGGCTGTTGTTGCAGTGGCAAAAGTGTTCACAGAAATAAAAGCAACCCCATTACTCAACCCAGGATTGAACCTGGGTTGGTATGGATTAGTGTGGATCACACTGCCTAGGTGTGGAGTCTTGCCGGATCGAAGGCCAGAAATGGCAAATGAAATATTCCAGATGCCATGCGCTGTAACTAAAGCATCCTGGGAGTGCCGGCATTCGCATAAAGGGTCGCGACTTCGAAAAGAATCGGTTTCCCAGCCCAAAGCTAACAACATGGGATACTCAGCAAAAACTATACTTAACCAACACAAATCAAGATCAGATTTTATGGTAACTTCAGAACATCTAGAGAAATTTTATAGAGCAAACTACAGGCATACAATACCCAGGCCGAATCAGAAAGATAATGATGAGTGTTGCAGTCAAATATACATGAGTGTGGATGAAATTAGATGAGGATAGATGATCACTAGCTAGTGTATAGTTGATTCGGAGCAATTTCATTATACACACTCAGGGATAGATTAGTTATTTCAGGTCGAAGATGGAGGGCCGAGTAAAGTTGAAATAAGTAGAACTAGGGCATACGGGTGACCGAGATGGATTTGATGATGTTTGTCACCATTATATAGAGTCAGCCGAGAAGAGATTCAGCGAGATCACAACTAAGTCAGATCTGAATGCCTTAGTTTTATATGGGTGATCGAAGGATATTCTGATCAGCTTAATCACCTGGGGCCGCTTTGATAGGTCAGACTGGGGATGGCTTATTCGCCGGTTCCGATTTCACTGTTCGTCGATACATCTCGTAAATCAATCGATTTTGATAAAATTCCACCTAATTGGGCTCCGCTCTTGGTTCGCCCTTGTTTTCGTCGAATAAGATATTCGATTGTGAGAGGTTGATTCGACCGAGAGCGGCTTATTTGAAGGGGTGGGTTAGAATTCGACCGTGTCCTGCATGCCCCGTTATCGGAGAGTCCCCTATATATGGATCCGAATGGTTTGGATTACAACTGAGAGGAGAGAGAGAGAGAGAGAGACAAGGATAGAACAACTAGCTTAAGTAGAATGCATGGCACGTGCAGATGGATGTTGCTCAATCAGATAAATAATATTCAAATAAGCTCAGTTGCATTTGGATGCCAGTATATACCGAGGATATATATACTCAAGGAGAGCAACTGACATTTCAATCGCATGCTAGCTGTAGATGGGCAAAAACATGTGTTCAATAATAGTGCATATATATATATATATATATATATATATTGTCGGATATTTATTTACCAAAAGATTAGAGGCTCAGATAAAAAAAAACACCACAAGATACTCAAGAAGACTTAAAAAAGTGTTCTCCCTCATATGTAAGGCAAAGAAATAGATATATGGTTCTAGGCCTGATTCTGAGCAAGAAGGTTGAAGCAATCAGATTTGGTGAGGTACAAAAAGACTTTGACTATGCAAACTCAGTCGATTGCTTCGATTGCATTCATTCGGAAGGAATGTTTTGTCTATTGCCATTTTGCATGAAGAATTAGCAACTGCTTGCCAAATAGATGACTCGATTGGAACAATAAGCTTATCCACCGAATGATCTTTGGCCAAAGAATAAGTCTGACAATGTTTATATAAATTGCTCTGCTTACCGATTAAAAGATAATAACTAGGTATCCAGTTAGGAAGTGTAGCAAGTGATTAACAAAGTCAGCATTAAGGTACATTGGTTCAACAATCTTCTCTTTTTTGTTATCCTTCTTTTCGATAATGATAATTTTTTTACAAAAATAATTAATCTTAATTTCTTAATGCACTTTGTGCTGCTCAAACTAGCCTAATCATTGATGCTAAAACTATAAAGTTTCGATCAAAAATGCAGCAGAAGACATCGAAACCTCATATGTGAATCATTGCTGATTTTTTCAAAATCAAACAAGAACATAAAAACCCACAGAGTGAAGAACGATTCTTTACCTCTGCGAGGTGATCTCCCAAAAACACGGAGACGAATGAGAGGTGGATCCCGGAGTGGTGAGCCATCCAAGTGTTTTGTCTCTAGACGTATCCACACAAGCAGAGGAAGTAGACAGATTTCCTCTGTGATCTCCAGACGTCGACTAGACGTCAGCACCATTATCTAATGTGGAGAGAGGAGAGAGAAAGAGGGGACGCCCTAGGAGAGAGGGTGACAAGGGTTTCTCATGGAGCTTGGCCTAGGGTTTCTCCTTTCAGTCTATGTTTATAGACCTCTGACATTTTTCATAAAAATCTAACAACTGTCTATAAAGTCAACCCATCTCAATCTGTCCAATACTCTACTGTGTGTGCCCCTCTAGACCCAAATATATGTTTGGTTTCTCAGCCCATTAAGCTAAGAACCCTTCTTAACTTAATAAACTCAATCCATTAACTCTTAATGAAATTAACAAGTTTTCTGATCACGGCAGGTATTGAGCAACACCTCGCCATCCCAAATAACATTGGGGATAAGTAACCCACAATAAAACCTTTCCATCTAAAAATTCCACTTAGCTATAGATTTTCATTCATTTAATGCTCCCACTAGGACTAAAGTATAGTGCTACTATCAAACCCTATTATTGTCACACCCTGATGCAGAAACTCAGAGCGAGATAGTTACAATCAAGCAATAAGATTAATAATCAGAAATATCCACAACACAAGACACCATAAACGCAATTGTGTTAGGTCCTCTGTCTGCTTCCATTTCCAATTTAGAAGCAGAAATAGAAACAAAAATGGAGCTACCTGTTTCTATCTTTTATTCTCACACACATTCATCGTGGCAAGTCATAGAGTGCATCGTCACCTATCATGTAATTATATATGCAGTTTCTTGAGTAAAATTGATATTGAGTTTCACTTAGTGCACCGCAAGCAATGTATTTTTTTAATGATAGAGAACCTAACACAATGATACTCGGGTTTACAAGGAGTGAAGAATCTGTGCCCGTCCAGTTTGACGTCATTTCTTCAAATAATTTTATAAAAATAAACGCTGAAGGAATTAGCACCACAGCTATGGCCGCCAATTCCCACAGTCCCGTCTTCTTCCCCCCATCTCCCATTCACCGCGATTTTGTGTAAAAGAAAGAGCTGGGTTGATGGGGCCTACCTTCTTGGGCTCGGGGTCCATGAGTCCTCCTCACAGGGGCCGACGGGGAGGGGCCTCCTCGGTTTCTCTTCTTCTTCTTCTTCCTCTTCTTCTCCATCATCATCGTCTGCCCTGTCTTCATCATCATCTTCTTCTTCTTCACTTTCTTCTCCTTCATCTTCTTCTTCATCTTCTTCTTCACCAGGCTCCGCTGTGGGAGCATCCGCCGTCAGAGCATCCGTCGTCGCGGGAGCCTCTGCGTCGACAGCCTCCTCTTCCTCGTTGATGTGAACGACGATGGGTGCCATCACCCGTCGTCTCTTGTGGGCGCCGGTGCTGCTGGTAGATGCCATAGGGGAAGGATAGGAGATGAGAGCAAGAGTGTGAGAATGGGAATGAGGGGAATGCCACACCGCAGTGGTCGGAGTTACAACAACACGCAGAGAAGAAATAGAAGAAGAAGAACGAGAGAGAAAAGAAAGAAATTGTTTTAACGGAAGCGACAGAGGCGGTGCTTTCAAAAGAATTGATGACTGAATGTCTATCATCATTTGAGGAATGAGCGCCCTTTCAGACGGACATCCATTTGGAATTTCATATTTTTTAGAAAATATTAAGGATTCAACGTCCACTTATACGGGCGCTATTTTAGGAATGAACGACTTCGCACAAGGGCGCTATTTGTTGACATTTTTCGAAGTTGTGATTTGACAAAAAATGATTTTTTTTGGAATTCATGTTTGTTAGGAAAATAATATTGGAATGAGCGACTGTTTTGAAGGGCGTCCATTTTTTAAGCGGCTGTGTAAGAAGGCATCAATTGTGGAAAAGAAATAACAGAATTAAAATGACATGGTAGAATTAAATGCATAATAAAATGGATGAATTGGGGTAGGTTTGGTGCGTCCGTGGGGTGATAACGGTATCGTCTCCTCGAGCCTTTGATTTTACGGGTCGTCGGGAACGACCGCGTACACTCGACTGGATCGGAACCGCGTCTCTTGAACGTCTTTGGAAGAAGTTTAGATTTTAACCGGGAAAGAAATTAGACAGAATATTGAGGTGATGGAGAGAGATTACGCAAAATTTAATTGAAAAGTTAACAACACTAATGCGCAATTAAAATATGAATAAACATCAACAAAAGATTTTATAGAAATTCTAATAACAAAATTACAACAAAACTAACAAAAGAAAATAAAATAAAAACAACTAAATCCTAAGCTAAGAATGGAAGGGAGAGAGGGGAGAAAACTAGCTACTGGAATGCCTAAGGCTACTAGCCTCTGCTACGTTCTGCTCTAATGATCCCCCTTCCTTAAGCCAACCTCCCCCTATTTATAGGCTCCCAATCCTTCCCCGTAGATACTTTGCCCCCTTGATTAAGTAATCCTTTGCTTGATCGTGCAGTTCCCGTGATTTGCGTAAAAGATGCTTTGCCTCCATTTGCAAGGAGCCCAGTCTGTCATCCGTGGATCCCGGGTGTGTGGAGGAGCTTTGTTCGACTGAAGCCCTGCTGAAGCCATGCATGGCCCGCGCACATGGAGAAGTCTGCTGCTGTCGCCTTGAGTGGAGAATGGCCTGCATGGACCCCGTCTTGGCGTGGACTGGCCGCGTGCGTGTGCGTGGAGAAGAATGGAAGCCGTCCGCGTGCGTGGAGTGGCCTGGTCGAAGCCATGGCCCGCTTGACGTGGACGCTGGCCCTGCCGGTGCGCTTTGCATGGATGGAGAAGGAGCCAACACATGGCCCGCCTGCGTGCTTGCCTGAGAAGCCCATGCATCGTCGCCCGTGCCTTGTGCGTGCATGCGTGGAGGAGCCGCGGTGTGAAGCTGCCAAAGTGTTGAAGCTTTGGCCATCTTGCTGCCCACGCCAGCCATGAACTTTAAAAAGAACGTGAGCTCCCTGTGCACACGTTAAAGACCCGCGAAGAAGCCTCCGTGCCAGCGTAGAAGCCCACGCTGCCTTGCCTTCACGTGGAGCCCATCCGTTGCATGTAGCGTCGTCGCCATCTTGCGTTTGAATGCCCATGCTGCATGACTGGCCAGTGGCCACCCGAGCCCGCCGAAGACGCCGCTGCTTGGAGCTCTGCCGCGTGGACATCGCGTTGGCGTGGACGTGTGAACCCGTGTGAAGACCGGTGCTCGCCAAAGCTTCCAACAGTGACTGCTGCATCGTCGCCTTTGCTGCCAACGTGCCCACGCGTGAAAGCCTCCATGAGCAGCCGAAGCCGGTCCCGCCATCGCCTGCATGTGGAGCCCAGCTTGATGCCGACGTCGCCTTGGCCAGCTGGTGCATGTGTGGATGGTGGCCTTCGTTCGCAGGAAGCCGTGGCCCATGGCCCGCCTGCAGAGTGGCGTGGAAGGTTGCTGCCGGTGTGCGTGGAGAAGAATGCATGGCTCAGCCGGTCGCCGTTCGCCCGCGTGGAAGAGAAGCCGCCTGCATGCCTTGTTCGCCCGCGAAGCCCTCCTGCTTGCTTTGCTCCCGTGTTCTGCGGTTAACATGGTAAGTTGTTATAATATGTATATATATATATATATAATATACATATATAACCCACAAGGATTCACCCAAAAAGTGTTCGAGGTAAATGATTTGCCCGACCCGGGTCTATTTCCTCACAACTCTAGATGGTATATGATGGAACACCCTGGAACCCTAACGACCAACCGCGCGACGCTGACCCGGAATCAGATGCCGTCGCACCCATAGGTGACGCGCATGCATTGGTCTAAGCCCGAGGTTAGACTAAGAACACCTTAAGGTGGTAGATAGAGGCCTTGACCTGCCAGAAACACCGAGATTCCTTCGCAGCGACGACTTTTACTTTTCACAATGGGCAACCATATGTGTGTAATAAAATAAGGTCGCAGGCCTTAGTCGGTTTCACCCTTCGAAAACTCCATTGAGCTATCATCTTCGGGGGAGAAGGAAGAGTGTAGGAGGCAAACCTCCTGAGAGGACCGGCAAAACCCTTACCTCGGCGAGCCTAGTTAATTCTCCCCTTTCGGGTAACTTCGGACCAAGTCTCGAGCATTTACATCTCATGGCCCCCTTTTATGAATTTTGACTTTTGTTTTGAGGGCTTCATTTATTAAAATCAGGCACGGTTACGACCAGACTTTTCTTTTGACTTTTATTTATCTTTCTTTTTCTTTTTCTTGGATTGTAGTCACTTGACACTTTTGGAATTCCTCTCGTATGCCTGCGGGGACACTACCCTCTTCTCGTGCTCTGACCCAGGCTCGAAGAAGTGAATCCTACTCTTGCCTTAAGGGGATTATGTTTCTATTTCCTATGCTCAGCGTTTTAAGGGTGCCGACTGTCTCATTTGGTCAAGACTGCGACTTTCCTGGAGACCTTCTGGGTGAGAACCCACCATAGGCGATGCTACCGATTTTTAATAGCACACATGTATATGCTGCCTTCCTTTGAGTGGACATAAGCTGACATGGCCGGACAGGGATCTCCTTGGTTCTGGCAAACCAAGACCCGAGACCTACCAAGTCTTAATGGGCCTTATCCTAACATGAAGGTTGGATGCAATGACTTGACTCCATGGTGATCCCCAGGCATTGGCATTTTAAATTTTTTATTTTTTTTTGATCTTTTTTTCTTGTTATCTACATGTTTTTATTGTTTTATCATTTTTACTATTTTTTGTTATTTTTCTCTTTTTACTTTTTTTTCTTTTTATTTTTGACACTATGTACACCTATCTAAGGGTAGTACTTCTTAAGATAAAGCCCATTCCAAGGGTGGGATAACTCGATCCCTTCAGCATTAACTAACCTGTAGGCATTGCCAGGATGGACAGCCTGAATCACGTACGGTCCTTCCCAATTGGGTTGGAGTTTAGAACGTGGTCCACCAGGTTTTACAAAGATTCTTTTCACTACCATCTCACCAACTTTAAATTTTCTCTCAATAACCTTCTTTTGGTAAAAACGTGCGAGTCTATTTTGATATGCACGAGCATGCTCGGCAGCGGCCAGGCGCTTTTCATCTAAGAGTTCCAGCTGGGTAAGGATGGAATTACGACGTTCGTCGAGGGAAAGTTCCTTGTCCAACTGCACCCTGAGAGAAGGGACCAAGATCTCGTATGGAACTACCGCCTCCATCCCGTAAGTGAGGGCGAATGGAGTTTGCCCGGTAGGAGTACGGATTGAAGTGCGGTAGGCCCATAGAGCCTCAATGAGCTTTTCTGGCCAATCAGAAAACTTATTAGACTCACAAGTTTTCTTTATGATCTTAATCAATGTTTTATTCGTGGCCTCTGCTTGGCCATTACCTTGTGGATAGTATGGTGATGAATGATGCAATGCAATGTTATACCTTTTGCAGAGGTCCTGAAGGTCCTGGGAAATGAATTGTGGCCCATTGTCGGTGATGATCATGTTGGGAATACCGAACCTGGTAATGATGTTCTTCATGATGAACTTGCAAACTGTTGACGCCTTGATTTCTGCATAAGCTTCAGCTTCAGCCCATTTGGTGAAGTACTCAGTTGCAGTGAGGATGAAAGATTTTTGCTTGGTGAGAGAGTTGGGATCACCGAGGGGACCAATGATGTCGAATGCCCACATGGAAAAGGGCCATGGGGATGATATTGGGTGAAGAGGGGAAGCTGGAGAATGAATCTTATCGGCGTGAAGTTGACACTTAACACACCTACGGACATAGATCGCACAATCTTCCTCCATGGTGGGCCAGTAAAAGCCTTGTCGAATGATTTTCTTAGCAAGCATTTGGCTATTCACATGGCCACCGCACACACCTGAGTGTGCTTCCTCTACACACTTCCAGGACTCATCGTCATCAAGACATCTTAAAAGAACACCTGTGAGACTTCTCTTGTACAACAATCCTCCAACCAATGTGTATTTCTGGGCCACTCTTCTTATGGCCTTCTTCTCTTCTGCTGTGGCTTCTTTGGGGTAAGACTGATCTTTACAATATTTAACAATTTCATAAAACCATGGTTTCTCTTCATCATCCAATTCTTCTTCCAATTCCACTAACATGATTTCTCTCTTCTCAAGAATTTCTTCCTGTAGAACCTTCCTTGCTATCTTGTCCTTGACATCTACGTAGGAAGCGTCATCGACAGCAGGGGCGTGACGCTTGTAGATGGAGATAGAATCAGACCATCTACCTAGAGGGAACCTTAAAGATGATGCCAACGAAGCGAGGGCATCAGCCAAAATGTTCTGATGACGAGGGACATGGACAAAGATCAGTTTAGTGAATAGTTTGGCAAAGGCAGGACACAATGTTCTCTCGGGGAGAGAAATACAGTATGGATGATGTATGCAATGCGACTAATAAACTGAAAATAAAGCAGGACAAGAGAGATGATGAGGCTTATTGATAGGCCGTTGACGGGCTTTGGGTGAGCTTCCTCAGGACGATGGCGGCAGGCGGACGACGTGCCGGAACGACCCTCCTCGTGCGTGCTCGAGTGCTTGGGGACGTGGCAGGACCTCCGGGTATTGTCGCCGCACGCGAGAGGGGGGAGAGAGAGGGAGAGAGGTGAGGAGAGCTTCTAATGTTTAGTTTTCGTGACTTTTTTATATTTTTTTGGTATTTTTATCTTTTCTTTTTTTTTGAGAAAATGATCTTTTGAGGGAGATGTGATAAAGGGGTAATGTAAACCAATAGAAAAAGGAAAAGAAAAGGATAGGACGGAGGTTGGGGATTAATAACAATAATAGTGATATATATATGTAAAGGTGGAATTAGAAGGAAAAGGATATCAATAATATATGTATATACATATATATGGAGTATTAGTAATAATATGTAGATATATATACATATACATATGTGTAGAGAGAGAAAGGGAGAGGGGAGAGGTCACGGGTGAGAGAGAGAGAGAGTTGTTAGTAAATAAAAAAATATGTATATATATATAGATATATATTATGTAGAGATAGAGAGAGAGAGAGAGAGAGGACGTGATGAGAGAGAAAGGCTCGCGCAGGGGGGACTCCGGCGGTGCGACGGGGGGTCCGGCGGTCGACGGAGGTGGGGAGCGCTGGGGGGTGCCGGTTGCGAACGGGAGGCGGTGAGGAGGTGGCTGGCCGGTGGAGGTAGCAGGGGGGTGAGGTGGCCGGTCCGGCAGGAGGTGGGAGCCGTGGCGTGGCTGGCGTGGAGCGGAGGTCGGCTGGGGAGGGGGGTTAGCCGGAGATGGGGAGGACGCCGGTGGTCGTCGGTGGAGGTGGTCGACGGAGTGACGGTGGAGTCCGCGGGGGTGTTAGCAGAGGGAGGGTTGGCACGGCGGCGAGGGGCTCAGCGTGGGGGGTACGGGGGAGTCGCAGGTGACGGGAGGTGGAGGGTTGCCGGCGTGGGGTGGTGTCCGTGTGGGTGAAGGGATGGCCGGTGGAGGGTGGCGTCCGACGTGGAGGTTGGCAGAGGGAGGTGGTCGGCGACGAAGGGTTGGTGCCGGAGGGAGGTGGTTGCATGGGAAGGAGAGGAGGTGGAAGGGGTCCGGGGCGTTGCCGGAGGGTGCAGGAGGCGGAGTGGGGGCACCGGAGGGTGGCTGTGTGTGAGAGGGAGGGAGGCGGTGGCCGTCGGTGGCTGGTGGGAGAGGGTGAGGAGGAGACGGATGGGGGGTGCGTGCATGCAGGGGGATGAAGGCGGTGTGGACGTGGTGCAGGCGGGGACGGAGGGTGAAGGCGGTGTAACGGTGGGTGGGCCGGTGGCGTTGCCACGGTGCAGGTGGGAAGGTGACGGGGAGGCTGCGGTCGACGGGAGGGGGTGTGGCAGGCCGCGGAAGAGGTGGAGAGGGGGGGACGCCGGCGGCGATGGCGTGGAGAGAGAGAGGCGGCGATGGCGATGGTCTAGGTGGAGGCTGCCGCGGGAGGGCGCGGCCGGTGGTGAGACTGGCAGGCGTGGGAGGGTTCGCGGTGGTCTCGTCGGCGGGAGAGGATAGCAGAGGGAGGTGGAGCGGAGGTGGGGAGTTGCGTTGGGAGGAAAGGAGCACGGGGCCGGGTTCTACGTGCACAGGGGAGAGGGTGGGGACGGTGGTCGACGGCGGGGTGCCACGGTGGCCGGGGGGTGGACGCTGGCGACGGTCTGGGTTTGCAGGTGATCGCGGGGGAGATGGTAAGTGGGGTGTGGTGTGCGTGTTAGCAGTAAAGTGGGGGCACGGTGGTCGGCGGTGGTCGGATGGGAAGCTCGCCGGAGTGTGTTGCCGGAGGGATGGGGAGAGGGGAAAGGGCGAGGTCGACGGGGGGCGGTGCTGCCGGAGGGATGGAGAGAGGAGAAAAGGCAAGAGAGAGGAGACGTTGGTTTGTTCCCTGGGAAGAAAGAAAACGAGAGAGGGAGAGAGAGAAAGTGGTGAGAATCAAATGAGCCGCCTCCTCCCCCGTAAACAGTGAGAGAGTGGGTTAATATAGGTGGGGGGGTTCACATTCAATGAAATGGGGGACCAGATCCAAGAAACGTGGGAAGAGTTAATGGGGTATTAATAAGGTTATTATTATTATTGTAATATATATATACATATATATATATATACATATATATACATGGGTCAAGCCCATTAAGGTTATTTGAATAGGCCAAGCCCATTAAGGTTTATTTGGGTAGGCTAGTGTAGGAATGGGCCAAGCCCGTTAACATGCATCTTCATTTATTGACTTATTATATGAACAAGTAACGGGCCAAGCCCAATGACACACACACACACATTTTTTATATTTTTATGCGGGGAAGGGAACAGCCGGAAGCCCATTAGCAAAGCCCATCAACTTTATTCATTATAAGGAATTAACAATTCAATTTGCGCGAGGTGAGATTGTCAGATAAAAATTGGAGATCAATCAACTAACTTGATTATGCGGGCCGCTTCGGGGCGTCGTAATATAATACAGGATTTACTCACGGCAATGCCGAAATTTGCGTGTCTACAGCTGCCCCGCCTTGGCGTCCGCTTTGTAGGGGAGGGACATGTAGTGGAATGAAATGGAGTGCCAAAAATCCATACCTCCATAAAATCCTTTATAAAAAATAGCCTCAGTTCCCTTACTTCAAGCTCCACAAGTTTCATGAAGGGTGCAACACCCAGATCCGCCATCTACTCCACGGTCCACACCAGTTCTCAGGAAACTTCACTGTCAGCCCTATCAACCCCAGATCTGTGAACTAGCGCACTCTAAATTTAGCCACGGCCAGCACAGAAGATTCTAAATTCCTTTCTCCACTTGGGGTGGTAGTATTTTGAGATATCTCTCCAACGCCACTAACCCCGCAATGATACAACGTCGGTGTTGATCGCAGCAACACTTCTCGCCGGGTCGCGCGCAGCAGAACAGCGGTTCCGATTCATGGACGGCACCCGACTACCACCCCCGAGGCGGCCGCCTCGCCTTCCGCGAGGCTGACCAACACACCTCCGCCCCCGGGACCACCCAACCAGGAGTCACCTACACAGCAGCAGCCATCGGCATCCCCAATCCGTCAACCAAGACATGGGCCCTATGAGTACTAGCACGTGCCACCGTCAAAGCGGCCCCGAGTGCTGCCCGTCAACCCGAACGCGTTCCTCCCGGGTCCCGTGTGTAGCCTTTTACCTCCCTACGTAGAGTGGGCAGAAATAATCAGTTTTATAATTAATAACTATTGTACCAGGAGTGCGGGTTCGGCCAGGATCGTCTTCCCTACGCCCGGAGCGTGGAGGTAAACCCGTCACCCCCTTGTAGTCTAGTTGCTTGCTTTCTTAGTATATGTCTATTTGCCACTGCTAGAGCGAGCATGTTTTAGGATCCTCACTCCAATCAAAGTAGTCACCGCTATGAGAGAGAGAGTAAGACCCATCCCGTGACCTGACCCGGGCACGAGAGAGTGAGCAGACCACCCTTGACTCGCTGTCGATTTCTCAACCGTGTAGGTCCGAACGCTTCCCTCGTTAGGGACGTACGCGAGCTTGCTAGAGTCCTAGCTGTGCATTTCCAATTGGAGTCGAGCCCATCTCGTCCCGCATCAAATTGGTATCAGATCTAGTCGAGTCTAGGGTAGTCGTTGCATAAGTGTTTGCACGGTCTAAATTGAGTCTAGGAACATCATTGTGTTAAAACAAAAAAAAAGTGTTTTGGTCAGCACCCCAACACTCTGGTATATCAAAAGACTTTACTCGAAAGGTTTAGCTACACCGATCCAGAAGGTAACCCCTCGTGTCTAGTCAGACCTTCGGGTTAAAGTCTTCGCCACGTACTGGAGTTTGGGTTAAGTCGAAGGGTCTTGAGTTTAGAATGTCTAGGTGTTTGCATTAATTTCACAAAAAAAGGGTCAAAAAAAATGCCATTGCACGCCCATTCCTAGGGACCCCATCCCATCTTTTGCAACTATGGCCAACCCGTGCCAACCTGTCCAAGGCGACAAGTCCATAATTGAGTACATTAGGGCCTTCGATAGGTATCGATTTCAATATGGAGTTGGAGAGGAGCAAGTGCGGTATGAAGTTGGAGAGGAGAGCGTTGTACTCGCATGTGAGTTTCGGAGGGGTTTGCAGCCTCACTTCCAGATTGAATTACTTTGGCGCCGTGTGACCACTCTACCGTACTCCTATATTGTCGCTCTAGAGGTTGAGCCATATGAATCTATGTTTGATACTGCCCTACCGCGAGCAAATGCTGCCCTACGGTGAGCATCCACCGATGAACCCCCGAGGCAGGACGCTCTTACCCCTCGACCTCGCCCACCTCAGCAAGAGCTACCCGTACCTCTAACGGGCGAGCTTTACATAGATGAACCACTTATTAGCTGACTTAGGACAGGTTTGGCCCCTATGCCCCACCTTCCTGTCCACCTATGGACCCCATACTGCCCTTAGTATGCTTCAACTCTTACCACATCACCTTTCGGTCTAGTCACCATGTTGATATGTTGGAGGACATTATTATGGGACTAGACTCGCAAATGAGGTTGACGTGTTTGTTGGCCCAAAGTTTCGACACACCCACCAGTCGTAGCTTCACCCACCCCGCCTTAGGGTCCATAACCTCCGTGTGCACCGTGAGTCATGTCACCACGGAGGTCCTTCTATTCCTCCCCATGCCGACCGAGCCTAGCTTTAGGCCACATATCCCGAGGGGGGACCCATACCTCCTATATGAGATCACCGTCCCCTATACCCTAGTGCATGAAGTTGACCACCTACACCTTCAAGATTTTCAAATGTGGGACCATGACATATGGCAGCCCAGTTTGACGGGTTCCACTTTCTTTGATCCACTTGATCACTTCCTCGAGAGTAGGGAATCCATGTCGAGGGGTCACACATTCTTCGACCCATTCGATCCCTTTCTTAGTGGGTCTCTTGACCCACACCCTCCATTCCACCTCTTTAGGGAAGTCCCCCACCACATTCAAGAATCTTACACTTGGGGCCGTGTCATGAGGGACCCAAGTCCAAGGGGTTGTACCTTCTTTGACCCTTTCGACCCCTTCACTAGTGAAACCCCCGAGCTATCACTTATGCTCCACTTCTTCAGGGAAGGTCACTATCGCGCCTTTACCCCACAAGCCCATCCACATACACTCCGCAAAGAGCCCGTTCATTGGGGTACGGGAGAAGGTGAACTTGGCTCTCTTGGCCCACCCAAGTCACCCAAGTCATCCAAGCCTCCCAAACCTCCCAAACCCAAGAGGTCGTCAGTGCGTGAGTGTTGCATAGTGAGTTGTGGTTTCGGTGTCCGGACGGAACAGTCCCATTACTGCCCAGCCCGCTTTGTGTGCCCCGTGATCGACGGGGCGGCGGTTGATTGTCAGATGGTCAGACGCTCAAGCACGTCCTGCACGCGATCAATGCAGCGGTCGACTTCTTCGCAAATAGAATCCGCGTGAGCGATCATTTCCGATGCTGGGCATGGAACAACGTTGTCTTTCGCGCCACCTGGCTTCGGTCCTTGCGGCCGCATTGCGGGGCCGAGAACGCTTTCCAGTTCGCTCAGTATCCGGCTGAGTTTCCCAGTCTTCTGTTCCAGCAAGAGCATTGCCGCATGGTGAGGTGACTTGGGCGTCATCGCGCTTTCGCATACTTCAGTTGCATAAGCCATTACGTGTCTCCGTTGGTTGTTGGTTACATCTCGTTTGGATCGGGGATGAAAACGCCGACAGTCTCGGCGGCTCGCTGCTGAATGAAGGCGACATATTCGGAAAACTCGACGGTCGTCATCTTGGAACTTCGGCGAACCGGCACACGGCGAAGCGAACCAATGACATTGATCGTCTCCCAGCCGGCCCATTCGCCCAGAAAATAGGTGTGCAGGTCGTCCGCCGCATTACCCGTGGCATCGGTAAGGGTCTTGTAGACCACGCCCCACAGGTACGCGTTTTGTTCCTGGCTACGGCGCTTGCGAAACTCGCCGACCTCGACCCTCAGCCGCTTGCCCGGCAGCGCCGACATGACGAACGCCCGCAGGTTGTCGGCGATGCGTGCGCGGTCGGCGGTCTCGGGTGGCAGGACGAAGGTCTGGGTGGTCATGCTGCGGCCTTCATCTGCTGCAGTTCTGCAACCATCGCGATCACTTCAGCATCAGCCGCGGCGATTTCCTCGCGCAGCTCGGCGATGGCTGACTCGTCGCGCTCAACGCGCTTTATCGCCAGCTGCAGCCCATCGGGGAATCGCGGATCGAAGCTCACGACATCGACCCATGCGCGGCCCGTGACCATCAGCTGGTGTTGCAACTGCCAGCGATACTCCACGGCATGCGATCCATTGCGCAGGGCTTCTAGGTGCTTCTGCATCGACGCGGGGCACTTGATCTCCAGCAGGCCGTCATCGCCAAGCAGTCCGTCGGGGCTGCATCCGGTGCGCTCCATGTCCTTCGACGCGACGTATCCCGATTCCGCGACCGCCACGCCACGCTCGAAGCTGTAGGCGTCGCGCGCCTCGGCTTCCAGTTCGATCCCGCGTGCCATCGCGCCGTTCTGATACGTCTGGACGCATTCGCCAGTCAGACGCTCGACGGCCAGCAGCGCCAGCAGGTTGGCGCGGCTCGCGCTTGGGCCGGACTTCGTTCGCGCCATCAGGTCGGCGGATCGTGAGGCCGTGAAGTTGCCAGCTCTTGCGAGCATCCACGCCTCGGATTCCTGCAATTCGTTCGCCTTCACGCTGCGACCTCCTTGCTGCGCTTCGCCCAAGCTGCGCGGACGTTACGAAGTGCGGCGCCGGTCAGATTGGCTGACTTGAGTTCGCCAGCCAGCGTCTGCAGATCATCCATGCTTGCCGCACCTTCGATGGCGGCATACCAGTCCGCTGCCAAGTCAGCGCTGCCGCTAGCCGCATTGCCATCGTCATCCTCGCCAGTGGCAAGGTTGAAGATCATCAGCGTGAGGTAGCGCCGGCCATATGTGATCGCGGAGCCTCGCGCATGCGTCGGCGTCTTGTTGACCTTGCCGGCGATGCCCGCAGAATCCAGAGGCGTGTCGTAGTGGTATTCCTTCGTGCATCCGCCCTTGTGCAGCACACGGCAAACGACGCGGACGTGATCGGCCAGCGTCGAATCCTGCGTGTCGAACGACAGGCTGAACCCATGCGCGGTGTAGATCGGCGCGATCTGCTGATTGATCTTGTCCAGCGTCGAATACCAGCTATTCGTCTGCGTGTTGTGGCGATCCTTGCCGATGGTTGGCATGGCGCGCTGCGCCTGGGTCATTGCATCGGCGTAGTCCTGCTCCGCCTGCCGTGTTGCCATGCGTTCGTGCATCGCGAACAGTCGCTCCATTTTCTCGACGTCAACAGCCGGATCGGCAGCAGCGCGAGCTACGGCGCTCATCAGCGCAGCGCTATCACTGATCGGAACCAGCTGGCCTTGCGGCTCGGTTTTTTGGATTGCGTTGCTCATCTCAAATCCTCGCCGGATAGCGCCGGCTCGCTGTGGAATGGGTGCGCAGTCAGCCGCTGCGCTCGGGGTTACGCCTCGTCCGGGGTAGCACCGGATTCAGCAGGCACGCGATGAGGGATCGCGTGGGGTGGTTTGTCTGGCTTCGTGAGTCCGCGAATATTGCCGAGACGACCATTCGCTCGCTCAAGCTGTCGGCGCAAAGATTCAACGACCACCACGGCATTATTGAGTGCGCAGGCATGCGCCTCTTCCCACGTCTTGAAGTACTGGCATCCGCCGCTAACGATGGCGCAGCGTAAGTCGCGCTCTTTTCCTCGCCAATCCTTTTCGCGCACGGTAACAGTCTTGTCCGTGGACTTGATGACGCACACCTCATCAATGAGGTTGTCCGAGTATTTGCCGGTTCGATACCACGTTTCCATGTCAATTCCTCAGTGTTTGGGAATCGCGTTCACGCGACCTTCCAGTGCGATCAGCACGGGCCTGCCATCGACCAGGCGCACCTTCGGCGCTGCGGCTCCGGCGTTCTCTCGCTGGCGCATGTCCTGAGAGACCTCCCAAGAGTGGTAAAGCTCCGAAGGGAGGCCTCTCAGGATCCATGTGGTTTCGGGTTTACCCGAGCATGGATGCTAGGTCATCACAGGTGGCATCAGAGCTGTGTGTTGCGAAGGATGTGTAGTAGCACATGTGAATTCAAGATATTGTAGTGCTCAGAGTCCGTAAGGTTCAGTACGGTAGACAGGTGGCATAGGTTTTATGTTTTCTGTATAGCTTTGTGTCTCGTGTGAGCGCTTGTCTGTACTGTGTTGGCACTGTGCGAGATGGTTTTTCTCTCGTCAGGATGTGATAGAGAGTGTTCTTTTGTCATGATGTTGGTCTCGGTTGTGCTGCGCTAGGTGAAATTTGCCAACAGATGTGAATCTGCGATGTAGCATTTACTTTTTCCGTGGTGTGTTCAGGTGGCTGATAGGCTCTGCGATGGCTGTGCATGTTCTCCTGAGGAGATTATGTTGTTTTGGTCGTTCCACTTGAGGTTTGGTCAGCCCCTGAGGTGTTCAGGTTGTGCTTTGAGGTGGTTGTTTGGATACCTCATTGAGAGAGTGCTCGAGTGAACCTAGGATTTTCCTTCCTGGTGAGCTGCTATTAGACGAGCTTGATCTTTCTCATTCTGGTTGTGGCATCTTTTCGAGGTAAGCTATGGAAGTGCTATCTCAGTGAAGCCTTTGTCCTGTGTCTACTTATGTGTGGACTGTGTTAATTTTGAACCTAATCTGCTCTGGTTTCAACGGTGGCCGGACATTGGACCCGGTTTGTGTGTTGGAGGCCGTTGTGCACCACGTTTGGCGTGCCATGTTTGGCGACTATTGTGCTGTGAAGGTTCAGTAATTGTTTCAGGACTCGAGGATGAGCTGAGATTGGTATTCTTGGTGGCTTGTGCTATGACTCTTAGCACGATGATCGACTGTTAGCAGGATCACTACTCGAGGCATGGTACATTGTATTTCGTGAGTTGTGATGGCATCGAGAGGTGTGCTGAGATGCGGATGCCGAGTTGTTTGTTCAGCCTTTGTGTGTTCTATAGAGTGTGCATTGGAAGCATGGGGGCTTATTTCCCATTGGTCGAGGATCATTGGTTGGACGATTCTGGCCAGCCGAGAGGATTGTTGCCTCAGTGTTTCTTCATCTTGGCTGTATGTGCCTCGATGTTGTTGGTTGTAGTGCCGTTGCTTGTGGCTTTATGGTTGTTGGTACTGGTAGTTTCGAGAATTGGGGAAATCTGTTAGCAAATATGCTGATTGAGTACCCTTCCTTTGTCTGTATTTCTTGGAAGTCATGCTCTCGGGATGTGATTGTGGTCCTAGAGATGCATTGTTATGAGAGTTGTTGTGGGTCCTTGTTGGTAAGCTGTGTGTGGCTAGTTCCTTTTTAGCCGTGTGGTCAGCTGTAATTGTGCCTTGTTGTGACCCAGCTTGCAGTTGTGTCCCGTGGTTCTGTGTTGAGAACGGAGCATGGATTCTGCAGGTGTTGTTGAGGTTGTTTGTTGGTTTGTTGCTGTGTTTAGCTTGGGAGAAGTTCCCTATAAGTTTGAATGTAGCGTTGTGTGGACCGTGATCTTGTCGGTTGGTTGTGCTGTACTCTTCTGCCATGGTAGAGTTAGCATGCGACTCGAATCAGATGTAATGTCTGAGTGAGGACTGACTTGATTGTGTTTGTGGTCCAGTGCTGTCATTGGCGTTCTGCATGCCAGTTTCACTTGTCGTTATGGCACGAAATGTGATGGTTTGAGTAGTCAGTTGAGATGTTTGTTTCTCTCGTGAAGAGCTAATGCTTGTGTTGTTGGTGGTTATTTTTCGTGGCATGAGTCGTGTCTCCTTTCCTTGTGAGACATTAGCGATGCTACCCTATTTTGGAGGTGCAGGACTTATGTTCCTTGGTGTGTCGTACTCATTCTATGGATCGATTTGCCCTGAGATCTGGAGCATGGTGATCTTGTTTGTAATCATGGTCTGGTAGTGTTTCTCTAAATTGTATTTTTTGAGAATTGTGATTTCTTGTTTTCATGTTATTGTGGTTAGTGTTCGAGGGTTGGCCGATGCTTGGAGAGCGTAGCCAGTGTTTGGGTTGTTCTTCCATGTTCTTTTATTAGCTCCTTAAATTTCGAGGACAAAATTTCTTAAAGGAGGGGAGGATGTAATGTCTTGGATCCTTTGGATCAGAATTAGAGAGCTTTCAGATGCTTTTGTGGGTCCCGAATTGTGTTTTACGATCCACGCGTGTTTTTCCCCACCGATCTTGGAGAACCGACGGCATACTTCTCCAAGGCAGATATTGAAGCATCGATGCAATCTCTCAACTTTGCCATTATTGCAAAATGCTCATATGGTAGGCCAACAATCCCTGAGATCAAGAGCTACCTAATACAATGTCTATCCTTGTCGGCCAATTTTGTTATCAGTCGTTTAAATTAGCGACATCTTCTTCTAAGATTTGAGAGTGAAGCCAATTTCATCAAACTGCTTATTCAAAAGGCGTAAATATGTCTAAATAATTATAAATCAAACGCATGCAAGATTAAACTATGGAATTAAATTAATTCTATTAACCTCTTCTTACTTGAATTTTCTTCCTAGTTGCCGTTCATCTTTGGATTCCACGACTTAATGTCGTTAAACATGATGCCTTAAATCTGTTTTCTACTTCTTGCAATCACCATAACTCTTTGTCAAATCTGTACTTATTTACAATAAGCTTATCGCCCGTCAGTGCTGGTCCAATGCCCCTGACCATGTGTGCACACACAAGCCCCCCAGAGAAGGCTGGAAGAGCTCGCTGATTTGGAAGGTAAACGGCTCGAAGCCTACAAACACATGCAGATGTACCAGGCCCACATGGTGCGAGCCTACGACAAGCTCGTCAAGTAACGAGCCTTCAAGCAAGGCGACCTTGTCATGATCAAGGAAAGAGAAGTCATGACGGGGCATTCCAGTGGCAAGCTCCAGCCGAATTGGCGAGGCCCTTACATTATTTACGACACCTATGAGGGTGGGCCTACACAGTCATGGACCATAAGGACCACAAATCTTTCCCACCTCTCAACGGCAAGCACATAAAGCTGTACCACGCGCCAGAACACGAATTTGCACGCCATACCGACTAAGGCGTAGGCTCCCAGTCCCAGCCACTGAAACTGGCCTTCTCTCCCAGAAGACTGACCCAGTCACCCCTTTCTGTCCTTTTCTCCAGTCAAGCCCTGGGGCCAGTGAGCCCCTCCCAGAGTCGTCGTCAGACGTTCTCGAAAGCCAGTCTCCCGCCTTCATCCTTGCAACGACAAGAGCGGGGGCACCACTGCACCAACCACAGCCCAGCAGTCAGGCTCCCAAGCAAGCAAAAAAAAATAACAATAATAACATGGGGCTAAAAATAGAGATGCCCCAGTGGACCTAGTCGTCCCCCTCTGTGAGGAGGCAGCTGGGGGCAAGAAGGCCCACAACCTGGCTGAGGTGAAACCCCGAAAGGGACGCCTCATGTAAAATTGGAAAACCCCTCGACGTGAAAACCCGCAAGGGCATGTCGGAAAAAGATAAAGGGGGTCGGCTTCGATAAAAACCCGAAAGGGCACTGGAGTCGATAACGAAAAAACTTCTCTTCCCCCACCAGTCAAGGTGGTCTTCACCTACCTTCCAATCGGCCGCGGGACACTCTCGCGCCGATCACCGATCAATCCATGTCTTCAAACCAGTAGCCCAACACTTCCTAGTCATCCCTCATATTACCTCCGCTAGTTTCCAGCCGATTTCCATCTTCACGCGACATTCCAGTCGCTAGTCCAGTAAAACCCAGTCCCAGCTTACCTTAGACCTCCGCCTTTGCACACTCCCGTATTCCATAGCCCAGTACCCCTAGTCCCATTTGGCCGGGACAATGTACCGCTCAGTCTCACAGTCTCACAACCCCCAAAAAAACCCCGGATCGGGGTAAACCCATACCCCATCCCTTACCTTCCCCGGTTCTCAGACACGTCCTTTAACAGCACCATGCTACGGACAACGATCCCCAAAATAAAACAAAAAAAAGGTTAGTCAAAATGGGTTTAAAATAAGGATACCCCGGCATACCCAGTCATTTTCCTCCTCCACGGGAAGGTGACTGGGGGCAAAAATTACTATCAACTCAGCTGAGGTGAAAACCTGAAAGGGCATCTAAGGCAAAATCAGGTGACCCCTCAGTATGAAAACCGGCAAGGACGTACCGAAAAAAGCTAAAGGGAGCCAGCTCTGGCGAAAACCCATAAGGGCGGCAGAGCTGGTAAAGGAAAAAATAAAAAAACATCGTCCCCTTCTCTGCTCCTCACCGATGGGGGTCGTCGACCCCGACACTCTATCAACGGCGACCTCAGTATCACCCAACGACGATGGTGACCACTACACTCTCGAGAGGCCAGCTACGCAGTCCCAGTACCAGCTCTCAGTCCCAGCACTGTGGCTTCAATGCCTCTACAGGCCAGCCACCTAGTCCTAGTACCAGCTCTCAGTCCCAGCACTGTGGCTTCAATGCCTTTACAGGCCAGCCACCCAGTCCCAGTACCAGCTCTCAGTCCCAACACTGTGGCTTCAATGCCTCTACAGGCCAGCCACCCAGTCCTAGTACCAACTCTCAGTCCCAACACTGTGGCTTCAACGCCTCTACAGGCCAGCCACCTAGTCCCAATACCAGCTCTCAGTCCCAGCACCGTGGCTTCAACGCCTCTACAGGCCAGCCACCCAGTCCCAGTGCCAGCTCTTAGTCCCAGCACCGTGGCTTCAATGCCTCTACAGGCCAGCCACCCAGTCCCAGTCCCAATACCAGCTCTCAGTCCCAGCACCGTGGCTTCAACGCCTCTACAGGCCAGCCACCCAGTCCTAGTACCAGCTCTCAGTCCCAGCACCATGGCTTCAACGCCTCTACAGGCCAGCCACCCAGTCCCAGTACCAGCTCTCAGTCCCAACACCGTGGCTTCAACGCCTCTACAGGCCAGCCACCCAGTCCCAATACCAGCTCTCAGTCCCAGCACCATGGCTTCAACGTCTCTATAGGCCAGTCACCCAGTCCTAGTACCAGCTCTCAGTCCTTGCACCGTGACTTCAACACCTCTACAGGCCAGCCACCCCATCCCAGTACCAGCTCTCAGTCCCAACACCGTGGCTTCAATGCCTTTACAGGCCAGCCACCCAGTCCCAGTCCCAGCATCGTGGCTTCAACGCCTCTACAGGCTAGCCACCCCAGTCCTACTCCCAACATCGTGGCTTCAACGCCTCTACCGGCCAGCCACCCAGTCCCAATACCAGTCACCAGTTCTGGTATCGTGGCTTCAACGCCTTTACTAATGTGGGCATTCCTCGCCTCTCCATAATTTTTTCAAGGCTTGGATTACTCATCGGCTTGTGCCATTGTATTCGTCATATTTTTATGAGTCTAGTCATGTAATATCTTGAGGGGTTAAAATGTAATTTGAGTAATTTTTTAAAAAAAATAAAAAAATAAAAAAATCGTAATTTTTAACTCACGCACCCCTCTCTCTCTCCTCACTCTCGACACATCTCTCTCTCTCTTCCTCTCTCTCTCTCCCTCAAACGCTCTCTCCTCCTCTCCCAATCTCTCTCGATTTCGGTCGAAACGATGCCAGACCGGGTCATGGGAGGCGCCGTTGGAACGGGCTCAACGAGTAGGTCGAGGTGGTACCCTCTATTCCGCGGTTCGGGGAGCGTAGAGACGAGATGGGTCGAGAAGAGCCGTGACGTCCCGTCGTCCGATCCGCACCGTTTTGCGGGCTTCGTCGCGATCGAGGTAGGGGATTGTGTTCCTCGTCTTGCCAGGAGCATTTTGACGCCTCATGCGTCGCCGATGGCAGACGTTTTCCTCGTTTTTCGTGTAAAACTCTTTTTGATGAATTTTAGACCTAATTTAAGGTTTATCTTCTCCTCACTCGGTTTTGACCGAAACGGCCGCTGATCGAGGCACGGGAGGTGCCGTTGGAAAGGTCGTGTCGCGGGGATCGCGTGGACGTCCTTCTTCCCTCGATCCGCAGAGCGTGGAGGCGCGTGAAGCCGGGAGGTCGTCGTTGCCCTCGTCGTCCGTTCGGCATCGGATCGGCTTCCTCGTCGTGTCAAAGGTAGGGGGATGGATACACCTCCTCGCTAGGATCATTTCCATACCACTTGCACGTTCATCCACGGCTGTTTGGCCTAGTTAATATCTATTTTTTATTTTTCCCTAAAATATGGTAAAAATATGTTAATTAGTGTTAATTAGTGTTTTTAATTGTTTATGGGCATGTTAATCGCACTTTCCAACTTCTGTGGGCTTGTATGGATGCATGGCATAGCAGGTTTTTCTGTTTTTAACAAGTTTTGTAACGAACCCGTCGATTTCTATCGACCGGGACAAGGTTCGGTTTCAAACCGTACTCGTTCAGCGCCCAGATCGTATGGCGGTCACACCAGTGACCGTTATGTGTTTAACGCACCTTGCCTGGCGCGTTATGCCCACATGGCAGACCACCCCAGGTCCGTTATGCTCATGAACATGGTAGATAGGTGGTCAGTATAGCGCACCCTTCCCTAACCGTTATGGTCATGGGTTTTCTGTGGATTTTTCACGTTCGGGTGGCTTTAACGGACCCCCACTAGACCGCCATTTGACCTTTGACCGATGGTTTGACCGTTGACCAGTAAGGCGGTTAGCACGGCAGTATAGGGTAGATCCGTTATGGTAATATAACGCCCCTTACCTTATGCGTTATATTGTGCATTAATACTGTGGTTTTCTGTTGATTTTTGGTGTTCGGGTGACTTTAACGGACTCGGACCCATGCGTTATAGTCGCATAGCGCACCCACCCTGGTGCGTGATGTCCTGTGATCTCTGATTTCAACTCATGCGAGTATAACGGCCATGGGAGGCGCGTCATACTCAGCATAACGCCCCATGCCTGGTGCGTTATGCCCTACGTTTCTCGTTGCATCGCATTGGTCAGTTGAGTATAACGCACAGGGGTAGATGCGTTATACTGAACATAACGCCCCAGTGGTGGTGCGTTATGGTCTGCATGTCCGTGCGTCTGTGTTCACCTGAGTGTTCGGGTGAGTTTAACGGATGGAGGGAGGTGCGTTATGTGCCATACAATGCCCCTGCCCTAATCCGTTATGCCAGGTGACGGTTCCAGCTTGGTCTGTTATACCTGCTGGCTTTCTAAAAGGACATGTTTAGTTTCTAATGCATTTGGTAGTGCATATTCGCCATGTTTAAACTGTTTTATAAAACTATGGCATTATTTTCGACCCCGATAGAGTAGCTTTCTCTTTCCTTGTGATGGAGCCACTAGTCGTAGCCCTACGACCAGGGGTGTCATCCCACCTGGGAAAGGTGGAGGGGTGTTCCCATTGACTATTCTTAAGCTAGTTACCGTGGGCCCTTGCAATTACTGTTGCGTCCTACGGGGGGGAAAACTAGTTAGAGACCTGGCTCTAAGCAGGAGTCAGTGTGTGCACACGTGGTCGGAGGCAGTAGGACTGACACTGACTAGTGTCACTTTTACTGGTTCTTGTTTCGGTACTATTTATGCCTCTCGTTGGTTGGACCTGCGAGTTGCCTGAGACTCAGTGTAAGCCGTGTGGGACGCATCTGGTCTCTCACTTCTAGTGTGTCTTTTCTCTTTCCTATCACCGAGCTGGTAGAGCTTTCTTCTATTGGTCAGGTTAGTTTTTAACGTTATATCTATATTGTATCGACATATAGATTACTTGGCATATAAAATAATTGGCATATAGATTAGCTGTTTACACTATTTAGATAGGTTTACAGCTTTGCTATATCTGTGTTTAATTATGCCATCTGCCTGCATATTGATTAAATTCATGTCTTAATTGCTGTCACATTTGCTTGCCTGCGTGTTTAGTTGCGAGGTAAGGATCCGCGTGACCCCTACTGAGTCTGGCTGTGACTCACTCTTCCTACTTTCCGGTGGGTAGCCTCGGACTTTCGGATCCTGCGTCTCGAGCTTTTGGCGGTTGTGTCTAGCGTACCAGCAGTAGTCGGTCTGTCCTCTTCCTGTACATTTAATCGGGATATGCCCCGTGTAGTTGTACTTGTGGACTTTTCTTTCAGTTGTGGGACTTGTTCATTTGTAATTTCTGGACTCTGGAGGTTCTGGGGAAAGATAGAAAGGGGTGCGATGCCCTGGGGGGAAGTTCGGAGGTTCCGGAGGAATAAGACACCATGGGGCACGATGCCCCCAGAGGACAAGAGAGAAATCCAGAGGGTCCAAATGTAAGAGTTGGGAGTGGGCGCAATGCCCTGAGAGAAATCTGGAGAGGGCGCGATGCCCACTAAGCAGAGAGAAATCTGGAGGATCTGGATATAAGAGGTGAAAAGGGTGCGATGCCTTGAGAGAAGATTGGAGGGGGTGCAATGCTGGGGAAGCAAAGAAAAATCTGGAGGATCCAGAGGTCCCGAAAGGTGGGGAAGATACCCGGGAAAGAGGAAATGAAAATTCATGCGAATGCAATGCAATGGATGCGATGAATGGATGGAATGCATGAAATGCAAAGAATACGGGGGATGAGAGGATGAGAAATCCTTCCTCACCCAACGGGTGGCCCAATCAATGATAAAAAGAAATGTGGATGAAGTTGAATAAGAGATGGATGGGGTGACGAAAGTTCCCCTGGCATAAGAATGCCCGTCCCTCCATGATGGTGAGAGTGTACAGCCAAACGGCCTAAAGGATAGAGTTAAAGCCCGTGACGAAGTTTCAATAATAAATGACAATTCCCTTGAAGGATGAAGATCAATAATGTGAGGGAGTTGAATAGTTAAAATTGGAAGCGTCATGTCACCCAAGGATTATGGCGTATAAAGAGTGTTGAGCAAAATGGGCATTCGCCCCTTGTACGGAGGAATGTGTTTGACATTTGAGAGTAGGAACAAGGGGTGCCCTGCCCGGCCCTTGGGCATGCACAGCATCAAAGCTTGACATCTTCTTTTGATGAGTAGTGGCGGGGACTGGGCCTCTTCAACAACGCTTGGCACAAAAATGCGGATTGGCATTCGGCAAATAAATTCTTGAATCTCGAATAACATGGCCATGGCCAACTTCTTCTTGCCCAGCTCTCGATCATCTTCAACACATAAACTTGTAGAGACACACCCACTCCGAGTGGTAAAAGGAGGTGAAGCGAAGGCTAAAGGTTCCATGGAAGGTGGAGGTTCGATGGACGGTGTTGGTAAAATGATAAGCGGGGGTGGAGGTTCTAACACATCGAGCTTCTCCCCTTGCTCGGAAGTGGACGGGATTGTCTCGAGTGCAAAAAGGGGTGGACCCTGCTCAGGATTAGCCATGGGTTTGGGTAAGGGGATAGGTGGAGGGATAGACAAAGTGGGTTTTGGGGTTAAAGGGATAGTGGAGGGCCGAGGTGGCAGCAATGAGAGATTGATTGGAGGAGGTTTGGTGGTGGGTTTAGCAGAGACCGGTGGAGTGGAGGCTGGTGAAGGCGTAATTGGTGGAGGTTTAGAGGAAGGTTCGGCGGAGGCCGGTGTTGTGGAGGTTAATGGCATAGTGCTTAAAGGAGGTATAACGGGAGGTGTAAAAGAGGGAGGTTCATCGTGGGCTGATGTTGTGGAGGCTAATGGTATAGTTGGTAGAGGTGTAATTGGTGAAGGTTTGGTGCGAAGGAAACGCCGAATGGGGCATGTGGTGTTGGGGTAGGAGAAGACTCCTGATGCACCGACGCGGGTGATTGGAGTATCGACCCATCATTGTAACACCAATAAGTCTCAAAAATGGGGGTTGGATTAGGAACGTTGGCATCGTCCTGAGCAGGGGGTTCATCTGGTGTTAGTGGAGGAAGTGGAAAGCGGAGGAAACTCAGAATGTGTAGTTGTAGAGCTTCATAATGTGCCGTCTTGAATTCTTCAATTGCCGGCTCTTCACTATCATGCTCAAGTGGACGCCATTATGGAGGCGTAACAATGGATGGTGAACTGCGATGTGGAGGCTTTTGTGGTGGCAAATATGAAGGCGAAGGCCTATATTGATGAACGGGGTGAATGGGTGGAGGGCGGACGACGTCCACTTGATCATTGAAATCTGCCGGCTCTTGCTCACTTGCGTTGTTGATGCCGTAATCATCTCTCCTCTCCTTCCAATATTTCTCCATCTTTGTAATATTGTTCAGAACGACGTGAAGGGGATTGATTGGAGAAGGAGGAGGAGGAGCGGGCCATGGGCTTGTAACCCTCTTTAGTTTTTCCTCCAACGAAGCGACTTTATCAACAAGAATCTATTGGGGGTGTGTAACTTGAGGAGCAGAGGGTTGGCATGGGGGCCTTGAAGGAGGGGCCGTATAAAAAGGCTGTGGAGGGGGCGTAGCAGGCTGGCCTGAATAAGGACTCGACCAGGCCAGGTTGTAAGGAATAAATGGGCCTAGGAGACGTAGTGGAGGAGGAATAGAAGGAGGTAGGTGATGAGCCACTCGAGGAGGAGCATGAATAGGAGAGGGAGGCAGGTGATGGGCCACTCGAATAGGAGTAGAAGGAGGATGAGAAGAATGAGATGCACCCTCAACAACGGCCTTAAGGGCTTGAATTTGTTGAGGGGTGAAATGATCTATAGCATGCAAGATCTGGGAGACCTTCTCATCATCGGGAGGAGACGGTCCCGTGGGAATAGTGGCTCGCAACTGAGGCAAAGGTCCACGAGATTGGAAATTGCCCGTGGGTCCGGTAAAACCATAGGAATGAGAACATGGTCCCTTGAAAGAATTGTAAAATTGAGGATCATAGGATGTGCTAGGTTGATCATTCTCATGATTGTGAAAATTGTTAGTCATGTTATCCAAGCCAAACATTATCGACAAACCCCACTAACCCTTCGGGGGCCTCATCAGCCTCCTGGGTGGCGTCCCCAGTTCTTGGTAGTGGTAGTCCGATACTTGTATCAGGTTATCGGTATCCTGAGCTCTGGGTCGTTACATCCTCTCACCCATTTCCTCCCCCTCTATAGCCCCCACCACTAGCAGTCCTGGTTCAGGTTGCAGGCAGTAGAGAACCTTCAATTTGCAGAGCGTGCCATGGTGTCATCTTGAAGCTTCAGGAGGCACATCATACACCGTTGGAATCTTCGTCCAGTCAGCTTCGCAATGAGGGCATCCTCGCCTCCATCCGACCTCGGAGCTGCCCGGGAGAGTCGTTCTTCACCGACTGCACAGGATAGGTCTGGCCAGCAACCTAAAGCGACTTTCAGAAGCTACTTCGGCCACTCCCTTGCGAATCTGGGCATGAGACTTGGCTGAGGTGATCTTCCTCAAGCCCTCCATTAACCCCAAGAAGGAGGACCTCATTTGGACCCCAAAGCCCGACGTTGTAGCCATTCTCCCAGAGGTGTGCAGATCTATCCTACCAGGGCCTGATCAGACCCCCTCTCACTCTACTGGCTCTATCTCCCTGCTCTGACCTCCCCTGGTGGCGTATCTGTTCGCTGTTCGAAGAGGACCCTCCCACGGTCGTGTCGATATCAGCTACGCTATCAACGGAGCTCAGAGGTGCTTGGAGCGAGGATATCTTCCAGCATCTTCAGTTCTAGAACAGTCAGAGCAGCAACCGTCCACCCCGACTCTTGAAGCTGCCCCAGCTACTCACGATCTCTGATTGGCCCGCAGTTTTAACTGAGCTCTTCTGAGTCAGTCGGGAGAAATTTGGCTCCAGTCCAACCTGCAACAACGATCGAAGGAGCTCGCAGCAGCAATGTCTTTGCTCCACTATCCTGCTGTCCTAGTGCAAGCAGAACCAGTGTGACTTGGATAGCTGACCTTGCAGCGGTCCCTCCTCAGCTCAGTGACGGCACCGGACATCCCTCTTTACTGCTACCACATCCCTTGATGTTCGGCTATTGACCCTACTGCTTCCGGCATTCAGAGGTGCTCACATCAGCCCCAAGTTCAGCTTGTTGCCCCGTCAATCAGAATTATCGGCCAAAGTTATCATAGCTTAATTTCCCCACCCCGCCCAGCCGGCTTAAAGCCCCTCCCTGTGGGAGGTAGTGTTTGTGTGTAGCCCCATACTTCCCCACCCCTAGTCCAACCCTCCTGCATGAGGAGTAGTGAATGTAATCATTTAAACTGGTAGAAGCTCCGCCGGTGTAGTGTGTGGCGAACCCACACTACCCCGCTCGCCCACGTCTCCGACTCGGGATCGGTGTCTTCACGCCGATCAAGTATATGCTGAACCCTCCCTGGATATTTGTGTTCAATTAGTATCATTTCTAAGTTCAACCAGTAAGGAAGAGAGTGCCCAGTCCCGTGACTTCCGGATCACAAGTGGCTACCGCGGATTGAGTGAGGAGAGATCCTCGTGCCCTCAAGGCACGACGTCCGCCCCGCTGATGTGGGTGCTCCAATCCTAGGGAGGGAAACACATTAGGCTGGGCCATCACCCCCAACCAGCATGGTTTAGACCATCGAACCCACCCTACCATTAGTTAGTCACCTCGGGAAAGGGTTGTGCTGTGATATCGGTCTGCCAACATCGAGTCTGCCAATTTGTAAGTATGCTTGCAAGTCTAAGTCTGAGGCTCACCCGGTCGGTACCTTTGCATCCATAAGTCGTGTCACATCAAGTGGTATCAGAGCAAGTCATTGACTTGTTCTCACAAGTCAAGTCCTAGGACACGCTTGCATTGGAGTCATCATCGGTTCGACCCATGCATTATCCACCCACCATTGTCATCATTGAGTCTAGGGTCCAATGGCCCCTCTCCCAATCATATCCCATGCATACCTACCTAATGGAGAGCTCACGGAATTTGATTTCATTGACTTGGAGTCCAACAATTGGGTATCTCCCGATATAGTTGCCTCTCTTTCTAGGACCAGATAAATTGTGCACAATGGAGATCAAGTCCTTCTTGAATTTCATAAATGGTTCGGGAAGAATAAAATTTTTGATGAGGTTTGGTGTCAAGTAGGAACTTTGGCGGGACCTTGCATAATCCTAGATAGGCAATGTGACGCGGGACGAACCCGGTCGAGACGCGGGACCCTAAGCCAGCAATCAACAAGCACCAGTTGTCTAGCGACAAAGCTAACAATCACGCACGTTGTGAACTTCACTCAGGCTTGTAGTGAGGGATCGGTGAGCTGTGGCTCGCGAGGGGATCAGACATGGTCCGAGTAGTGGGGAGGGTGGGGATGAACCACCCAGGGGACAAGTCGTGGGTGCCAGTTTCAACCGGGTGGACCGATGCCGAGGGGATCTGTTCAGATGTGCACTCGCTCACCGACAGCAAGAACTCACATATAATGGTGGAATTGTGGACCGGGCACTCCTCACTCGGTGCGGCAGTTGGAACTAATACTAGGCAAGCAAAGAGGAGAGGCAACTACACGTACCTAGCCGTCCGAAGGACCGGCTCTGGTCGAAGACATGGGTCCGCTGGGGAGCGTGCGCATCCGGCGGACACGCTGCATCGAGGAAGCTTGGTGACGTCCCTACTAATACATGCACTACACTCCATGCAGGGAGGGGGGTTCACGGGGGTGGGGACGACCAATTACACACACTACCCCGATCCGGGCACGAGAGAGCCGACCACCCTAG
The DNA here is from genome assembly GCA_024336825.1 of Amorphophallus titanum. Taxonomy (NCBI): domain Eukaryota; kingdom Viridiplantae; phylum Streptophyta; class Magnoliopsida; order Alismatales; family Araceae; genus Amorphophallus; species Amorphophallus titanum. The sequence continues at coordinate 29,901,673 of JANBPO010009603.1, forward strand.
CTCATGCCGGTTTCTCAACCGCGCACATCCGCACGCTTCCCTCACTAAGGGACATTTGCAAGCTCGTCTAGAGTCCTAGGTCGAGTCCGTGGGTCCGTCCCGCATCACAACCCTAATGAGCCCGTAGACTCGTTCTATGCCCCCCAAACACACATGCATTCACATTCAAAAATTCAAAATCAGATTTTTAGGGCGGGTGACCTACCTCCGGCTCTTGGCCCCATTTCCTCTTTGCCGGCGGGATGAGCTCCCTTTCCACGACGGTGGCTTCTCTGGCATCTCCTCCAGCCTCCTCTACTTCCCTTGGCGCCATAGGGACCTCCTCCTCCGTAGGAAGGGTCGCCACCGCCGCCGCCATTTCCTCCTTCGTTGTCGGGCTCGCCGGCGGGGAGACCGTGCACTCCGCCCTTCCCTTGATCTTTCAAACTGCCTTCCATTTCTTCCCCATCTCATGGGTCATCCTCATGGCCGGAGGGAGCTTCACTAGAGTTGAGTTCACAGGAGGGAGCACGGAGGGGTCTTGGGGGGTTTTTTGGCTTCGTCAGTTTGAAATGGGCAAATGGGGAAATGAGGGGCCCATTTGTTTTTTAGTAACCCAGAGACTTTAATGGTCTATCGCAAGGCCTTTATATTCATATAACGCATGTCATCCAGTCTGCCATGTAACTGGGTTGTTGAATTATTAAAATTTGGGTTCAGTGGACTATAACGGGTTTATAAACATCCGTTATGTGTTATATATGGCGCACCTATTCAAATCCGTTAAATTGTTGGTTTACATGTTTTCATCTTTAAAGATCATGCCTTGATTGATAAGTTATTGCTATTATCTGTTGGCTAACCCCCTGTTGCAGGACATGAAAGCAATCATGAAAATCATCCATTCACCCGCACAGGTAAGGCAGATTGTATCTCGTTCCTTTATCCCTTAATGCATTACTATATGTTAAATACGTTATATAAAATCTAGAGAATCGGCTGGTCATTCATATGCCCCAGGATCTGATGTTCCCCTCAAACAAAAAAATGATGATGATCTAGGCACACATGTTTAATCGTTGGATAGGCCGTTAGGTTGGAAATGCTTGGAGACGATGGTTCTATCTTGCACGCCGTGGTTGTAGATGGTATCCTGACCCTAGTTTCTTCAAGCTAGCAATACTATTCTCTAGTATTTTGTTATTTTTCCTTTTCTTGGCATTCGTTTTAAAGATTTCTTTTTCTTTAGCCCAGCATGCATCATACGCATCTTTGAGCATTATCGTGCTTCATCTGTCCGAAATGTCTCGATGAAGAGTGAATAACTTTGTCCGTAATCTCGGGTAAGGAGAATCATTCCACTCTGAGTCTGAAGGTTTCTGTCGGTCTGTTCACTCGGTCTGGTTAGCTGAAGGTTCATGTCTGGAGTTTAGTTAATTATCTCTTTCCTTTTCCATTGCTCCGGCCGCTGGCCGTGTTTTCCTTTCCTTAGTTGTTAGTTACTCCAGACTGGCATCATTTGGTATGCCATTTCCTGAGTGATTAGACAGAAATTTCTGGAAGATTCCTATCACTTGTTGGTTGAGAATGGTTGTCGTTGCCTTAACGCCCGCTTTTCAGTCCACTCCGCGTCATCTCCGCTTCATCTCCATGTTCCATTTCGCTTTCGCTACACCTCCGCTCACTCCCCTGCAAAGAGGACGTTAAGGAGAGGCATCTGCTGACACCCATTTTAGGACCAATTAGTTGAGTCATCTCCTTACTCATTTTAATGATGCTCCGAGTTGTTCACTCTTGTCGAGTCTTCTTGGGCAGTTAGAGGTCTCTTTCATAGGTCGTCGCCTTCCTTGGTTGGGTCTTATCCTGGTTTTGTTGCTAGGCAGGCACTTCTGTATCATTTATCGCCCTTTTATATATAACACATCATGATTGGCACGTTATAGTCATATAACACCCCTCATAAGGTCCGTTATAGTCTTTCTCACCATCTCACTTACCGTCTCATCCAGCGTCTCATATTGCATCTCTGTCATTTAACGGGCCTATAACCATCCGTTATTTAGGTCATATAACACCCTCATAATGGTCCGTTACCTTCTCTCAGAGTTGGATCCACCGTCTCATCCACCGTCTCTCACCGTCTCTCCTTCCGTCTCATTTAGCATCTCTACTGCTTAACAGATCTATGTTCATCCGTCATACATATCACATAATGCACCTCACCTGGTCCATTATATACCCCCAAAGGTCGAGTCTGTAGCAACCCTGAAATTTCAAAAAAATAAAATTTTTAGTAAAAATATAAATAACGACTTAAAGCCAGTCGCCATTTTATAAAATGACCCCACTTTCCACAGGTGTCCCTTAAGCAACTCACGACCCTTAGTAGGGCGTCAATTAATGGGAAGAATCCTACTCGGAACAAGAAAGATAAGTAACGCCCTAATAAAAGGCGCCAATTAATAAAATTAAGACCTTGATACGGGTGCCAATTCATTAAATGACGCCCCAGACAAAGTCGCTAATTTAAACAGTGCCCCTAGAGAAGGCGCTATTTATCTGAGAATCGTAAAATGGAAATCTGCTGCCGTGTTCTGTTGGAACTAGGAATCGAGAATTAGAAACGGAAAGGATTAACAGGGGAAAGATTATACCTAATAGGACTCGTACTTGATATACTAATCCCAAACCAAATCTAATTGCATGAGACTAATTAAGATTTAAATCCTTGTAGGATTATGGCTGCTGAACGCACACAATGGCGTGAGATGCAACAAACCATCCAGAACTTTGCCCAAGCACTGCAACAGATGGTGCAAGGCGGAACACATCGTGGAGCAGGAGATCTCCACAGAAGTTTCAGAAACCTGAATCCCCCAAAGTTTACGGGTTCTTCCAACCCAGACGATGCTGAAAACTGGATTAAGGAGATTGAATGAATTTTTCACATTATGCAATGTGCGGACGACGAGAAGGTTCTGTTAGCTACGTTCCAATTAGAATGCGATGCTAGGTGCTGGTGGGAGTCAATTGAAGCAACATTGCTAGATGGTAATGTGACCTGGCCGACTTTGTTGGTCATTTTAACAATAAATACTTCTCTGACCGCGTCCAAGAGAAGAAGGCCGCGGAGTTTGCCACTCTGAAATAGAGAACCTTGACTGTGGCCGAGTATGAGGCCCAGTTCTCCCGACTGGCTTGGTACGCACCTCACCTGGTGGGTACAGAGAAGATGAAAGCTCGACGCTTCTTGAACGGGCTCAGGCCCCAGTTCATCACCCAATTGGCTCCAATGGATATCTAGTTGTATCCAGAGATTGTCCGTCGTGCTCAACTGCTGGAGGATGCCACAGAGTTGTCTGATAAAATCTGTGGTAAAGACAAGAAGGAGACCGTCACTAACAACTTCAAGCCCTCCTTTAACAAGAAGAGACCTTCTAATGAGGGCGAGTCTTCCAAAGATAAGAAGCCCAAGGGCAACAACAAGCCGTTCTCCATCATTAAAGAGAACTGTAAATATTGCGACAAGCCTAGCCACAAGGCCGATGAATGCTGGAGGAAGCTGGGATCATGCCTCTGATGTGGGAGTCGGGAACACAGAATTCTTGATTGTCCAATATTGAATGAGCAAACTGAAGTGACCAAGGATGAAAAGCGCCAAGCCAAGAAGCAAGGACTTCTCCAAGCTCTGTAGGAGACTGAACCAATTGAAGGCGGATTGGTGAAAGGTACTTTATCCATTTGTTCTAAGTCTGCTCAAGTTCTATTTGATATCGGCGCGACCCATTCCTTTGCTTCAAAGAAATTTACTGCATCATTCTCTATGGAACCACAATGGATGAACTTAGTAATTTCTACGCCGTTAGGGAATGAATCCGACGTCACATATCATTTCCCAAACTGTAAGGTCATGGTCAAAGGCCACAATCTACCTATCGATCTGATATGCTTAGATCTACAGGGGTATGATGTCATTCTAGGTGCCGATTGGTTATCCACCGATCAGGCAACTGTAAACTGTCGAAATGGAAAAGTGACCTTCGTAGACAACCCGGAGTTAACTTATATTACCCCTCGGAAGAGATCACCAATTATCTCGGCTCTTCGAGCTCATAAACTTATCAACAAAGGATGCAAGGCATTCTTGGCTTTTGTGACTGCCATGGAAGCTAAGGTGGCAAGATTAGAAGACATTCAAGTAGTTCGAGAGCTTCCCGGTGTTTTCCCAGAAGACTTACCTGGTTTACCACCAGAAAGGGAAGTTTCATTCACCATCGATCTTGTTCCGGGTGTCAGACCCGTATCCAAAGCACCCTACAGAATGTCCCCCACAGAATTGAAAGAATTGAAGGAGCAACTCATGGAGTTGTTGAAGAAAGGTTTCATCAGACCAAGTACATCTCCATGGGGAGCACCAGTGCTATTCGTTAAGAAGAAAGATGGATCGATGAGGCTATGTATTGATTATCGACAGTTGAACCACCTTACCATCAAAAACAAGTATCCACTACCGAGGATAGATGAACTCTTCGATTAAATTTCTGGAGCAAAGTACTTCTCAAATATTGATCTTTAATCGGGTTATCACCATTTGAGGATCAAGGATGAGGATATTCATAAAGCTACATTTTGAAGCAGGTACGGATATTATGAATTTACTGTTATACCTTTTGGACTAACAAATGCACCTACAGTGTTTATGCAGCTCATGAATAGCACTTTTAGACAACATCTGGATAAATTCATTGTGATTTTTATTAATGATATTCTGATATATTCAAAGTCTGAAGAGGAGCATGAAGTACATTTGAGGATGGCGTTGCAGATATTGAGGGACCATCGATTGTATGCCAAATTCAGCAAGTGCGAGTTTTAGCTAGAAGAAGTATCCTTTCTAGGCCATATAGTCTCGAATGATGGAATTTCTGTGGATCCTGCAAAAGTGGAAGCCGTAAGGAAATGAGAACGACCTACAAATGCAATAGAAATACGAAGTTTCTTGGGTCTAGCTGGTTATTACCGGCGTTTTATCAAGGACTTCTCGAAGATTGCAGTACCGCTCACCAGGCTGACTCGCAAGGAAGTACCATATAAATGGAACGAGGATTGTGAAAGAAGTTTTCAAACTTTAAAGGACCACTTGACTACTGCTCCGGTCTTGGCCCTACCTAGCGAAGGAGAAAAGTACGAGATATATACCGATGCTTCCGGTATTGGCCTCGGGTGTGTGCTGATGCAACAAGGAAGAGTTATTGCATACTCTTCTAGGCAACTGAAGAAACATGAAGAAAACTACCCAGTACATGACCTAGAACTAGCTGCGGTAGTTTTTGCTTTGAAGATTTAGAGACACTATCTCTACGGAGAGCCATTCATCGTGTACTCTGATCATAAAAGTCTCAAGTACCCTGAACTACTCCAAGCAATGACAGAAGGGCAGACTCTGATCTGACGAAGTCAGGAGTTGCCGATCCGCCGACAAGATGCCAGGCCTAGAGCGAAGACCTGCAAGAACAACAAGAAAACCTAGACAAATGTAGACCCAGACGACACGACTGGAACGTCATGCACACTATCCCACACATGATCAGAACATCATGCATACGATAGGACACTGACCTCAAGTGCAGCCACGAGAGGGCTAACCCGGGAGGTCACGACACACAGGAAACGCGAAGAGAACCGCGAAGAGCCACGTGCCACGTGACTGGAGTGCCTCACCACCAGAAGAACAGCCAGCTACGTCCACTGACGTCTTATACTGCGCCTACTAGCGTCTTGTCCATGTAACCTACCGCAAGGATTAGGCCGAGACAAAGACACTGTTAGAACTAGAACAGTACCATAATGCGAGTGACTTGTCAGGGTCACGTCTAACGACGCAAGTCCAAAGTCCCTGACCGCATGTGAACACACTGGCCCACTGCCTAAGCTAGGCCTCTAGCTAGTATTCCCCCTCCGAAGGACGCTACGGTTAGACCTGGGGCCCACAGAACTAGCTTAAGAACCATATATTGAGAAATTTCCCGCTATAAGAGCCGTCACGCTGAAGCATGCCGTAAGGCTACGACTAGTGGAGGCTCACGAAACACAGACTCCAAAGCACAAGTGTTGAAGTACAGACAGGCTAACCAAGCGCTGTCACCCGTACTCTAAAGCACCAATGGCAGCACAAGAAACTGTCGACAGACACAGGACAAGGCAGCTAGACCTACTCACGTAACGATCCTTGAGTCGGATGACTCGGAGGCAAGATCGTCATAGACAGCGGAACACACTGCCAATCAGTCTACTCCTAAGCCAGAGGAAACAACGCTCCATAGGAAATGACTCACGGAGACCCGAGGGGACACCTAGAGCCCTCAGCACACCTGGACATGCAACTGAGGTAGGACAGTACACCGAGACATCCAGAACACTGTCTCGAGCTAGACAAAATCATCGAGACACAAACAAGGTCACCTGTCAACCCCTAGTCTCACCAGGTTGACAGGAACCAGACATGACACACGCACTCAGACACACTCAGCAATACATACACAGAGAAGACGACACTCTGGGCAAAGCAAACCACCACTCAACCGCTAGGTGAACCCGGCAGTCAAGGGACAGTCGCTATGCGACCAGAGACAAGGATGCTGGCAGTTCTAGATTGAGTCGTTTGGGGACTATCGCAGTCAGGGAAGGGACCGCACCCGGCCACCTGAACCGACCGATCCAGAAATCACCAACTCACCGACACCGCCCTAGAACATAAACCTAAGACAGACCAACTCACGAACAGACACAGAATAGAACAACGAACATCGCGGCCAATAACAAGACTGTAACGCACCTATATAGGCACGTTACATGCTCTGACGCACCAAGGCAGAGGCATCAGGATGAACATGCCTAAAACCTACACTCGAACGATGTAACAGCCTACTATAGGCGCGTTACACAGCTCTAACGCACCAAGGCTGGGGCGTCAGGGTGGACAGGCCTAAAACTAAAACGCGGATGCTGTAACGCACCCAGCGAGGCGTGTTACACACCCTGGCACATGAAGGCTGCTCCGTTACGACCAACTGACATAGCCAGTCCAAACATCAGTCAAATACACTGTAACAGACTCAAGGAGGCACGTTACAGAACTCCGACGCACAAGGGGAGGTCCGTCATAGCCAACTGATCGACACAGTCTTCGAGAAAGGCACGATCTTTGAGGAATTGATAGGCACAATCCTCGGGAAAGACCAGACTATGACACTCCTCCATTGGCACGTTACAGTCATGTGACGGTCCTAGAATGGTCCGTCACACCACCCCACCCTCGAAGAACCCGAAACGACCTATCACGGGACCGTTACACGTGTGACGGTCACTAGCACGACCGTTACACCGAACCGACGAGCAAAACAGTAGAACGGTTGAATCGGCCCGTTCCATGCCCCATTCACGCCGAAGCATAGGGGAAATAAAGCTACATGACCACAGAAGACATCTGGAAGCTAAAAACGACACATGCACGGATCCGATAGTGAAAACGGGGCGATTCTAACAAATCTACCCAAATCGGGTCACCGAGATTCCCGGACTCCTACCGGCCCCAAATGACAATCGATCGACATGAAACTGGCAGGTACGGGATCCTGACATCCCGACGGTCATTTTGACAGTAATTATACTACAAATCGTCACCATTTTTCGACGAACCCTACAAACTCCAAAAATAACGATTTTCCCTAAACTGGCCTGATCTCACTCGATAGGGCACCAAACTGCGCACAGAGATTGGGGAAACATGCAGAACAAAGTGGCGATCCGTCTCCCTACCTTCACCGAAGAAACTGAGTGCCGAGCTGACTAAACCGTACCGAAAATCACAATGCGAGCTCAATCGCCGGCTTTGAATCCACCGTTCGGGATCGCGCCAATGCCACGCCCCGCTCGTTACACCAGCACGTGTCTCAGCAGCCTCCTGGCGTCGTCAACTCGCCCGCGGTCGCCTCCGTCTGTAACCGGAGCCGAAGGGGTGAGAGAATGAGAGAGAACGGGAGAGAGAGAGTGAGATGGCGAGAGTGAGAGGAGAGAGAGGGGTTAGCGGGGGTAGTAATGGAAAAGGGCTTGGTCTTTACTCTTCGCGAGGATCGTTTCGGCTATTTTTACGTATTTTTTGAATTAGTGTATTTTCAACTCGAATTACGAAATTTTAGAAATTAAAAAATTCCTAATTTCTTTCTAAAAAGTCAACTCCACTATCTCTCCTGCTCATTTTAAACCTCACGTTCTCTCACTCTGTTCTCTCCCATCTTACGACCGTTCGATGCGGGGCGCACGACTGTGGAGAGCTGGCCAAGGCGTGGATGTGCTGGGGTGATCAGTTCACGGGGTGAAGGAGCAGTTGGAGCGTGGCAGGCGCGATCCCTCAGCGGATTCCAAGAAAGGCGCTGTTCGTGTTCCTGGCGATTTTTGGCGTGGTTCAGTCACTTCGACGCGGTTTCTTCGGTGGAGGTGGGGATACGGATCACCACTTCCTCCTACACATTTCCCCTGCCATTGCATGTTGTTTGGTGGGAGAACGACTGAGTTTGGGCTCGTTTAGCCTAAACCGTGATTTTGTGGGTTTTGTAGGGTTCGCCTCGAAACTACAACCATTGTCTGTAAAATTAGTGTCAAAACGACCGCTGGGATGTCAGGATCCCATTCTCATAAGTTTTGTGTCGATCGATCGTCATTCGGGGCCGGTAGGAGTCCGGGAACCCCGGTGGCTCACTTAGGGTCAATTCGTCGGAATCACCCCGATCTCGCGTTGTAATGCATGCATGTGCTGTTTTTAGACCCCAGGAGTGTTGTATCATCGTGTGGCTTTGTTTCCCCTGCGCTTCAGCGTGAATGGGGCGTGGAACGGGCCGATTTGGCCATTCCCTTGTTTTGCTCGCCGATTTTGTGTAACGGTCATTCCAGTGACCGTCACACTGTGTGACAGTCCCACGATAGACCGCCACATCCATTGGTCATTTCACATTCTTCGAGGCAAGGTTAGTGTGACGGACTAGTATAGGACCGTCACATGTCTGTAATGCGCCTAGGATGGTGCGTTACGCTCTTGGTGTGATGGACTAGCAAAGGACCATCACATGCTGTGACGCGCCTATGATGGTGCGTTACGGGCTGTGGTTTCTGAGGACTGTGGTTGTCAGTCCCACGACGACCGTGTCTGCCTCGAAGATCGGGTAAGTCGATTAGCCCTGACGGACCTCCCTTTGTGCGCCACGTTGTGTAACGCCCCTAGCCTGGTGCGTTACATGGTCCGTTTTGTGGTTTTGGGTCTGTTGGCCATGGCGCACCTGTCCTGGTGCATTAGGCTGGTGTAACGCTCCTATATAGGTCCGTTACATGCCCTTTTATTCGTGTTGTGGTCTGGTTGTCCTGACGCCCCTACCCTGGTGCGTCAGAGCAGGTAACGTACCTATAGTGGTGCGTTACAGTCTTGTTATTGGCCGTGATGGCCGTTGTTCTGTTCTGTGTCTGTGTGTGTGTTGTGTCTGGTTCGGGTCAACCCGGTGTGATCTAGTGGTTGACAGGTGACCTTGTCTGTGTCTCGACAGTTCTGTCCAGTTCGAGACATGGTTCTGGATGTAGGGAGGTGTCATCTTACCTCGTTCTGCACATCCAGGTGTGCTGAGGGTCACGATGTTTCCCTCAGGTCTCCGTGAGTTGATTTCTATGGTGAGTCATTTTCTCTGGCATAGGATTAGACCGATTGGTGGTTGTTCTGCTATGAGCAACGATCTTGACCTAGAGTCTAGTGACTCGAGGATTGTTGTGCTAGCAGGTCTAGTTGCCTTGTCTTGGGTCTATCGACAGTTTCCAGTGCTATCATGGTGCTTGGTAGTACGGGTGATAGTGCATGATTAAGCCTGTCTATACTCCAGCACTTGCGTTTTAGAGTCTGTGCCTCGTGATTCTCCACTAGTCATAGCCCGACGACCTCGAGTGTCGGCCCACGTAGGAGTAGTGATGGGACAGTTCCTGACTCAGATGATTTTTAAGCTAGTTTCTGTGGGCCTCCTTGCCTGGCCATAGCGTCCTACTGTGGGGGGGAAACTAGCTAGAGGCCTGGTTCATGGCGATGAGTCAGTGTGTGCACACATGGTCAGGGGCATGGACTGACGTCGGTGGGTGCCACCATGTCTAGTTACTCGTGACTGTAGTTCTGTTCTGATTTTCTCGGTGTCTTAGTCTTTGTCGTGCCCTGGTAGGCGACAGCGTAGATGAGATACTTGTAGGCACAGTATAAGACATCAGGGGATGCGGCTGGTTGTTCTTCTAGTGATGGGAATACTTCAGACACGTGGCACCTAACTTCTACGTGACTCTTGTGTTTCTCGAGTATCATGACCTATCCGGGTTAGCCCTCTCGTGGCTCTGCCCGAGCTCAGTGTTGTGTCGTAGGCACGACGTTCTAGTCATGTTGGGTCTGTGTCTGTCTAGGTCATTTCCAGGCTTTCTTTCCTATTTTTACAGCTTCGACGGATCGGCAACTTCTGACTTTACCAGTTCAGAGTTCGCCTTTCTGTTGTTACTAGGAGTAGCTTCGGGCGCTAAGGTTATTTCAGCAGCCCTTTGTTTAGTATGGGTTATTCCCATTGTCCTTACCTACTCCCTACTTCTGCTTCCTTTTCTTTTACAGCTTTCTAGTGTAGTTTTCATGCTTTACTACCTGCTATTTTACTTGTTCCGTGTTACTGCGTGTTTTCCAGATGGGATCCGCGTGACCCCTACTGAGCCAGTGACACGAGGCTCACCCCTGCTTTTCAGGTGGGTGGCGTCGTTCTGCTTGTCTATGCAAGCTGGGAGCAAGGCCCGTGCATGGTGAGGGCTGGGCCGGTGCAAGCCTGTCCTAGGCTGAAGGGGAGGTCGGGGCAAGGGGCAAAAGGGAATGCACCAGGTAGAAGGGTGTTTGGACTGTGCCGGGCAGAGGCTGAGCTGGTGTGCCGGGGAGGCGCCAGGGGGGTGTACCGGATAGGGTCGTGCATAATGCATGCCGGGTGAGGCACCAGTGGGCCGTGCCGGGCTAGGGCAGGGCTGAGGGAGTGTACCGGATAAGGCTCTGGGGAAGGTGTGCCAGGCAAGGCTCAAGGGAAGTGTACCAGGCAAGGTTCACAGGAGATGCACCGGGCAAGGCTAAGGATGGGGTGTACCGGGTAGGGCCTGGCGAGGTTTTCTCTTCCTCTTCTTAGATCACTTCTTCTCTTTCCCTCTTTAGTCCTTTAGTCTTATGCAATGCATGTGAGCCTTCTCCCCCCCCTTCTCTCAATCTTTTCCCTTTCTTTCTTATCTGTATGACCCATGTTCAAGTTTACATGGTTAATGCCCAGTCCAGTTCTCTTCACATCACCAGTAGTCCATCTGTCGTAGCTGAAGCATCTTGTCACTGTTTATCTCATTTATTTGTTGCTCCCTTTTATCTTTTAACATGTTATCATTTCTGACAAAAATTCGGCAGCATCTCCCCTTGACCCGGATGGCAAGGGGGTAAAAGGGGAACCTACCCACAAGGAGTGACGGAACCTGACAATTCGAGGTGTGTGCCAACGGCAGTGACACCTTTGAAGAAATCTCAGAAAGCCCGAAGAAATCAATGAACGGGAGGCACAGAGCTGGGCCAAGCTGGGAGTGCACCAGCTAAGAGAAGATGGCAAGCGTGCCGAGCAAGAGGGCTCAAGGAGCGTGCCGGGCTGGAGAGGTTAGAGGGTGCACTGGCCAGATGACAAAAAGGCCATGCCGGGCTGGAGGGTGTACCGGGTGGGACTGGCTGGGGTGTACTGGCCTAGAGGGGTTTAGGGTGAGCCGGGCATGTGAGGTCAAGGTGGGCACCGGGCTAACGGGATCAAGGGTGCACCGGGCTGGGGGCCTGAATGGGGTACCGGTGGAGGTAGAGATGGACCAGGGACGTTGGGTTGGTCAGACCAAGGGGAATGTCAACAGGAGGGAAAGAGGACCCCAGGGGTGTTGAGGGAAGCTATTAGGGCTCTGGCATCCAGGAAGAAGGAAGGGTAGCTCCCTTTAGGCAAAAGGACGGGTTTGGGGCTGAGAACCCCATGGAGAAGCTGCAATAGAGGAGGGCCCTATATAGGGATCCTCTGGCATCAAACCACTCGAAGTGACATTAAACCAAGGCACTGCCCATTAAGCTAGACAGGCCGACATCGCGGAAGGAGATCAATGTAAAGAGTGAGAACGCCAGAGGAAGGGAAGAAACAAGTGGCGAAACACACCATAAGAGGAAACTAACGAGAATGACAGGAAACCCAGAAAATGGACATTTTTATTCATGGAAACAAGTGACCATGGCCGGCCACGGGTCATACACCACAGGGTAAGCCTGGAACAAGCAATGAAAGGGGGAGGAAGAGGAAGAAGAGAAAAATGGGGGAGGAAGAAGGGATGAGGAAAGAGTTGGGGTCGAGCAGGGGTGACGGCTCCCTGCTCTTCCCCCACTCCCTCTGCTACATGAGAGCCCTCTCTCTCCCTCTCTCTCTCATTCTCTTACTCTCTCTCATTTTGGTGGCCTCCGGGGGACCTTCAACGTCGGAGCAGCTTTCTTCTTCCTCTTCCCTCTTCTTTCTGCGTCCTCTTCTCTATGTATCTCTCTGTTGTCTGTGTGTGTATCCCCCCCTTCGCATGGAGAGGGGGAGTTTTTATACCCTTAGCGGCGGGAGCGTCAATGGCGGGAGTGTCCGAAGGCGATGCGCATTAAATGGGAGTTGACTCTCCCGTCCTCAGTTGTAGGGGGGGGTAGCCAGTGTGCCTTCACGAGGGAGTGACACCTCAGCTAGCCCTGAGCTATCCCCACTGCGCGTCAAGGGCCATATGGCATGGCGTTACATCTATTCTGCCGGTTGCACCGGGTGAAGAACAAACCAAGGTGTGACGCTGGATGGGCAGATAGGCATGCCGCTGAAGGCTCAGGATAGTGTGCCACTGAGGGCCAGTAGGGGCATGCCGTTGGAGGCTTCAGCCAATGTACCGCTTCAGTGGCATAGAAAGTGTGACGGCCAGGGGGCCAGTGGGTGTGCCGTTGATAGGGCCACCAGAGTGTGCCGTTGGAGGGCCTGGGGGTATGCTGCTGAGAGGCCCACCAGAGTGTGCCACTGGAGGGCCTAGGGGTGTGCCGCTGAGAGGGCAACTAGGGTGTGCCGCTGGAGGGCACCAGCGGGTGTGCCGTTGAAGGCACCCAATGGGGGTGTGCCGCTGGGGGCCCTTGGGGGTGTACCGAGTGGGGCACACTGAGGGTGTGCCGCTGGGGCAGATTTGAGCCCGTTGTAAGCACGAGTTGCAGTCCATTTGATTTTCTTCGGGGCCCATGGGTTGTGAGCTTCCTGGGGGTTGATTCTTCTTCACTGTCGTGCTTCCGGAGACGACTTCACGGCAGTGTGCTTATTCGGGGAGCCTGGGTGACCAGTCTCTCTGGGACTTCTTTGCTTGATGTTGCTGTTGATGTGAGACCGAGCATGGCATATGGACGTGTAATTTTACACGTCCACAATCAACACCCTACCATAAAGCATAAACAAGTACCAAAGGGGGAATGAAAAACCCCCACCTACCTCCAAAAGTAGCCTCTATCTCAGCCCCCTCGGCGGAAGATGCCTCAGACAAAGAAGTGCTCGAACTCTCCTCTGTCTCCATGATAAAGCCACCACTGCTACTCGGGGAGCCTGATAAAGTCTCTAAGGAGCCTCCGAAAGTGGTGGAGCTAGAAGCCCCTGTGATCAACAAAACAATAGGGTCAGCACACAGCCTGGCCTCATGCAAAGACAGTTATCTAGTTAATGGTTTTAGACAAGAAGCTCCCCAGTCGGGGCACTCCTCTCAGAGATCCCCTCTATGTCGACGATCTCTTAATCATCTCCAGCCAAGGTCACTACTATAGGCTCTACCTCTGCGGTTCCAGCCGTATCATGGAGAAGCTCACCCTTCTCCAAAGGGGAGGAAGTATCTGTGACCAACACACAAATAAGCTTAGCACTAACGAGCGATACATAAAGCCCACCATAAATGGATAAGTTCCCAATCACGTACCTGAGGGTCCCATAGTGGAGGACCCAACCAACCCCACAGTGCAAGCAGAGACAATGGCTGGCAAAGGATGGAGCAGCATCCCTGCCAACAGCTGTGGTAGCGATCCAGACGCATCGTCGGTAGCAGGCCCGATCAGGCTACCCGTCGCTCCTGGCTCTCCCTCAAAAGAGGGGAGAGCCACCGATGGGCCAGTGCTAACCAGCTCCTAGATCATCTCTAGGGTAGCAGTCGGGTCCTCACCTGGCAAACCAAATCATAAACATAGTCAACGACTCCAGCCTGTCAAACATCCGACAAATAGCGGGCAACTCTCTTTATAACAATTCAATACTTACCCGAGCTGTGTCAGGTCACTACCGACTCTTGCTCCTCAACCGGGAGTGGCACTCCACCTTGCACCTCAGGAAGGGCCATGGCCCCCAGTGTCCCTACCATCTCTACATGAAACATGTGGCTATGTCAGTCACTAAAAATGAGCACAACCACAATCAGAGCATACCCAGTCCCCGAAGACCTTATCAGGCTGAACATCCTCAGGGGCCTTCCATGGCTCAAAGTCAGGGAGTGTCTCGGCATTGGGGCCCATTTCATCTATCACATGAAGAAGCGTGTCGAAGTTGATCTTGTGCTCAACCTCATCATCGGGCAAAGGATCGACCTTTGCGGGTGGTGAGAAGGCCTCCTACGCCCCGGCCTCCAGTAGAGCTACAAAAAAAAAAAGTCAAGCAGTGCAAGGTTAGTCAATTATGAGGGCTAAAATAGAAAAAGATAAAAGGCGAGCATGGTGCTTACTCAAGGCCAGTTCCGCCTCAATATGCTTGTCAGTCCTGAGTCCTTGAGAGGACTCGCCAGCCCCCATCGCTCCATTGTCCACTCGAGGTCGCTTCCACCTAGGCTGAAGACCTCCGTCTCTGCTCTCAGAAGTTGCCTCTGTAGAGAGATAATCTTCCCCTACCAAGGAACTTGCTAAAGAAATATAACAACACACATCATCTTAGTCATATACATAAAAATATAATAAGACTGAGACAACATATTGAGGAAAAGGTCTCACCTGAGGCCACGAACAGAGTTAACGACAGAGGAACTAGTTGCTCCGGCTTTAATCCTAGCACTCGGGCAGCCCTCGCAACTGCCTCCCTGACGTCTCTCAATGTGTAGGCACACTCGATGTGAGAGACAAACTCTACCGACCCAGCCGGCCCGATCGCGTGGGTGATATGACATCTCCAGTCATCAACCGCAGAGTCAGCAAAGCTCCCCTCTGGGAGCACCCTGTCCAAGGAACCCTTCTTCCCAAAGTCGCAATTAGCTTGGAACTGGGTCCACCAAGCCTTCGACATCCTCAACCGTGATGCCCTAACACCAGCCCTTGTAGGCTCCACCTGCACCAGCGTCAGGGGATTGAGGCCCCACTGTGACCTCGACCTGCTGACGAAGAAGCCCGGCTACCTCGAGGCCACTGTTGTGCAAGCCGCTCCACTTCTCGACGGATCTGGGAGAAGCGAGTCCTCAGGTACTCCTCATCCAGCAAAATAGGAGGCAGATCCTCCCACAGAAGTTGGCTCTCCTCAGCCTTCCAGATCGCTGAAGCCTTCTGGCGATACAAGTGGTTGTGCTCAAACCACCACTTGGCGTAATGAATGTCAAATCTCAGGCGGCGGTCTAACCCCAGCGTCGATAATTACTCCGGCTCCCCATGGCAGTAGAAATCCCACCAGGTAGCTACTAACAGGTGGCTGTCCCGACCATTATACAGTCGGCTTGCCAAGGGGAACTCCTAGTTCTGCGGGATCCCATGACCATACCCTAAGTTCCGAGCGAACTGGTGAGGGTAGTAGGGCTCCAGAAAGCTCGTAGCAGACCATGTAGTGCTAACACTGCCGACCGAGTGCTGATCACCCACTCTGTGTACAATGCGGCATCTGGCTCTCACTAGTAAGGAAGGGCGCAGCCTGCCTCACCGCTCGAAGGCACCAGAATTAGACGGGAGTCCATCGAAACACTGTCAAAAGGAAGACCATCCTCGCCCCTGTCGAGAAAGTAATGTTGTGTATATGTTGTTTAGCCCTGAATCTAGCAACATATATTGTTCTATTTTGATGATAGCAACAAAGCACCTCTTGTCACCATGAGCCTGTCAACAAACTATGTCTGATTGGCATTTTATTCTAAGACGCTTTAAAAAAATGTTTTACCGAGGTATGTTTACGTTATATTTTGCCGAGGTGTATGTTATTCCGTCCCCATTGCCACCTTGTTCCTTCTTCGACAAAGCCTCTCCCACCCCACGGGAAGTGCAACGAGTCAACAGACCGGTTGCGTGGAGGCCAAGCCTTGACCGACGTGCCTTATAATCAGGCGCCCCCTCCTTCCCCACCCCCAAAAGCCACGCCTCACTCCCCACTCTCCACTGATCACTACTAGCTACTCTTTACTCTCTGCTCCGCTCCATCTCCCTCTCGCTATGTCGGCCCTCAAGCTCCAACCTCAGGACCGCTCCGCGTCGCCCTCGCCGCCGGGATTCCTTCGGAGGCAGCGCTCCGCCGACAACGCCACGGAGCAATCCCCTTGGCGCCACGGTTCCCCCTGGCGCCATGGCGGCAGCAGGGGCGCCAGGCCCTCCTCCCTCTCTCCTTTTGAGCGATCAGGAAGAACGACTGTTACGACGCATCGGGTGTACGGGGTGGTCGCCCCAGCGAAGGACGACCACGTGACGGAAGGCCGCGACGGTGGCGACGGCGACGACGACGACTACTGGATGTGCGACGACGACGCGTTCGATGACGAGGACGGCGGGGGACTGAGCCGGGAGGAGGCAAGGAGGAGCAGCTGGCTCCGGGGCTTCGTGGCGTGGATGGGGGAGATGTGTACGGAGGAGGTGGCCGGCCTGGCGGTGGCCGTGATGCTCTGCCCGGCGTGTAAGGGCGGCCCCGGTGGGTCGCAGCGGTACCGGGGGTTCCAGGCGCTGCTGGACCACGCCAGGAGAGTGATGGCGAAGCGGGTGAGGCTGCACCGGCGGTTCGCCGAGATATTGGAGGAGGACCTTCGGACTCGCCGGCCGGGAAGGCAGGGCGACGGCTCGGAGCAAACGACAGCCACGGACGAAAAATGCGAGGGGGTGGGCGGCGGAGCGGAAGGCGTGGCCGGTGACAGGAAAGTCCCCTGGCCGCCCATGGTGGTGGTCCTCAACACCCGCCTGGGCAAACAGGAGGGTTCCGACAAGGTACTGTATATATATGTATCATCCATCTTTCCCTTTGCTCCTCATCTCCAATTTAAAATCCTAATTTCTCAGCGAGCTCTTCCCTGTGCATGATGAACTGTGACAGTGGGTGGGGATGGGGAACCCACAGTTGCTGGATCGCTTCAGGGAATACGAGCCGGTCAAGGCCAGCAGTGCATACAGCAGCCTTGGCCATTCTGGAGCCAGCCTTCTCACGTTTGACGGTAGTACTGTGTTGGGTTACCTTCAAGCCCAACGGCTGCATGAGCAGTTCATCCAAGAAGGCCGAGGGAAGTACGAGTGGCACAAGCAGAAGCCATGGAAGCAAGCTGCAGAGAAGCGCTTGCTGTATGGTTACATGGTTACCAAGGAGGAGGAACTAAGTATCTTCAGCACTTACCCTGGAGGTCTGGTCTACCTAATTACCATTGATTACCCAATTTGTTCTCTCGTGCATCACCCTGCATGCTTTTCGATTGGTGTTCCGTGCTTCTTCCATTGCATTAATATTCTGTTTCTGACGTCTTCCTCTCCCTCCCTCTGTGTGTGTGTGTGTGTGTGTGTGTGGTTTAGATAAACGTAAGTTGAAGTACGAGATGAAGCCATATATGGAGGTGGTTGGCAACCCCTTAAAAGAAATGTACGGACGTAGTCAGAAGCAGGCATCGCTCGAAAGAGAGATTGCAAAAGAAATAGAGCAGAACCAGAACTTGGAGAAGACTTGTGAGCAGCGTGGCCTGGAGATCGAGGCCATGAGGCGAATGCTCAACGAGCAGTCTGATGAACATAATAAGGAGGTAATCTAAGTTTTGCTTGTTCTTATTAATCGCACCCGCGAAACCAAATTTTCACATATCACCTGCGGCCTACGTTAAGGATATGCCGCTTTAATTACCTGCGTGGTTACCATTCATGTGTCAAATTAATTGCGTTCCTCAGATAGAGAGTATGAACGAGTGTAACGAGAGACTAAATAGTAAGCTCAGGGAAAGTGAGTCGGAACGGAAGAGGATGCAGGAACAAATCACTTCTCTACGTTCAACTGGAGATGATCAAGGTGAAGCTACTTCGAATGAGCTCGCGAGCCACGTGAACCCTGCAGGAGATGGAGAACATGGCAAACCGGGCGATGAGTAAGCTCTCGACCGACCATGTGGCATTCTTTCCTTGTTTCTTATTCACTGGCATACATAGTAATGGTGCCAGAGAGACCCGACAAAGACTAACAAACTATTCTATCAACTCGATCCTCTCGTCTTATAATTTCATCTATTAATTTCCGTCCCTTGTTTGGCTGGCCTAGGATGGCGGAGGAAATAGCCGAGGAGCAACTGTACTTGGGGCCGTGTGATTCCGGAGCTAAAAAGAAGAGGCGGCCTCTGCAACAGGGAGTCCCTCGCACTTAATCTTCACACGCCTAGTTTGGAGCAGACACTGCTTAATTGCTAGAGATGTCTGCTCAGACTTGCTGCTGCTATATATCGGTCTTCCCGCGTACGGTTTGCATGATCAATAAACATATATATCCACGCTATCCGTCTCCGATAATTACGTAGTATAATTGCCCACGTTGCAATTGGCAAGCGATATATGGGGATGTGTTTGTAGTATTGGTTTTTCTTTTTTGAAGAGCCAAGGGCTGTCTGAATTAGTTAGCGTGCCGAGTGCTTGAATTGTACGTAGTTAAACTGCATGGCTTGCCGTCTGTCTGTTCCATTGCTTGTTGTAGCGTCCAGGTTTGCCTGGACCCATCACCCGTTTGTACGTATGTAGACATGTACTAATTAAGAACTTAACGTCTGGCCGGTTTATGCTGGATGATCGCACTGGATCCCAATTTCTTGTCAACCCCATCATCGATAAATAATCGGGCAGGACCACTTGTTTCTATTGTCGGAGTTCTTTTTTTTTTGATTTTTATTTCCTAAAATTACCTTGTATTTTCAAAACGACATGAGGAGCTAGATTGTTTGCGGTACAGGATTATGAGCACACGTTGTGACGGAGCCACCTGGGACTGGGATGGCCAAGGCGCAGCTGCATGCTCTCATGTGGATGGCTGGATTGTGGCCCACTGATGGGAAACAAGGGCCAGGCCCACTTACAGTGCTTGTTAAGGATTGGGCCGTAGGCCTGCAGAATGAGCGCAGCTCATCACGCCCCACTTGCTACACCACAGGTTGTGCAGCAAGCTGCTGGACCACCTCGCGGTGCATGCGAAGTAGAAAAAAAGAAGTATTTATTATTATTTTTTGGGCAGTTTGGGGAACAAGCTATCCATTGTAGATCAGACGGCTACAAAAAAATAAAAAAGATAAATGGGCATCTTTTTTCACACAAAAAAGGGTAACCAAAATTAGTTCACAGCACTTGTGGGCCGGATAAGCAATCTAAAGAAAACTATAAAGATATGTATTTCTTTTTGGCTGCACTGCGGTATGGTGCAGCAGCTAAAACTCATGGATTGGGAAGAAAATGGGCTACTGGACGCCCGTTCATTTTTTTTTTGTGTGACTATCTAATCGAAAAATTTTGCAGGGCAAGCAATCTAATTTTTTGTTTAAAATAGGCGGTGCAACAGAGGAAACTCTAATAAAAACACTGGGGGGGAATCAACTGTTCGAGGAAGTGCCTGACCAGGCTATCGTTGTTGAACCTACTTAATTTAATTTCCTGCCTTAATTTGATGTGGCTCTCCACATTAATGAGGTAGGCAAACCCGAACAGACGTACTCTGTCTAAGAAATCGCGATTAAGCTGCGTACCTCTTCCCCAACCTGTAGTACCCCAATACCCCAAGACACATGGGCAGTTGTTTCAAATATTATAGGAATTAAGTTTATGGATGCTTCTCTTTTATATCTGTACAATTAACCTTTTGATGGGAACAAGCCCGGCAACCCTTGTGTCTCCAGTACGCCACTTATAAACTAATCGTGGACGACAAAGCGTTCTCCAAATCGAACTCTGCAATCTTCGTACAACAATGTTATTGTGACCGGGAGCGCGCGCATTTAATCTCTGATACCCGTAGACAGATTTATTATTTGGGCCAGCTAGTGCTCAATTCGTGGAACCTCCATTTCCATTGGTATCCACTGTAAAAGAGAGGAGATCGAGCAAGGGAAGAAGAGAGCCTCAACACACACACACACACACACACAAGAGAGAGAGAGAGAGAAGGGAAGGCACTTGGAAAGAGAAGAGAAAGACCGGTGGTAATGAGCTAAGTGGATGGCCGTCATGGAGGGCCATGACGTAGAACTCAAAACACATTGCGTCTCGACCGGTGGTTCCTGGGTTGTCTTCTCCCGTATGGGTGGGCAAGGGCATGTGTGGAAGGTGGCCAGATGCCGGCGTACGTATTTTGACCGTGGCGGAGGCCGCCGGCTCACGTACGGTAGTGGCAGGGTACGTGGGGCTGAACTGCTTGAGGAGCACGATCGATCACCAGCGGGGAAATTAATTCGGGGGACGGAACGTCACAGCTAGCCATTCTGCTCTCCTACCTTTCTTCTCTGTTTAGACTTTGAACAGGTGTGGCAAGTTAGGTTTAGACTCGTCCGAGCAGACAGAACAGTGTTAATATTGCACGCAACCTCGATCCCAATTCAGAAACGCGAAGGCGTGCCCTAGATACATATCCGTCTGACGTCAAATTTTAAGATCAGTAGCCCTTCCCGTCGGAAAATATATACCAGATGCCATATGGTCACACATGATAGAATGCAGTTCTTAGCAGAGGAACTGCCCATCGATACGTAAGTGAGAGGTGATTATGCATGTCCATGGAAACCTCATTGATTCATCCATTGTTAATTGTTCTTGTTAAACTCCCAACATTTTTTTGAAGCAAATGGGGGAGGAGGGCATATCCGTGTGAAACTTGACTACGATGTGACATGCCACACACACACACACAGAGAGAGAGAGAGAGAGAGAGAGAGAGAGAGAGAGAGAGAGAGGAGTGTATAATCCCAGAAAATAGAAGTGATTTTTCCGTTTCATCTGTTGATCAAGTCATCAAACAACTGAAATTCCATGTTCACTTAATCTGTAAAAATGTAAAGTCCGAAAAATTACCGTAATATATATATGGAAAGGAAAACGGTTCGTTCCCATATACCTTTACAACTTAATTGCATATACGACTGATTGATCTGTGTTTCGCTGATGTTTAACAGCCATATTTCGGTGTGTCACGTTCTCAAAATTTTCTCCAGTGCATGTTCGACCAACCATCATATTTTTCCAGTTCTCCTTTCTGCATGCCTGGTCTCAGAAGAGTAAACATCTGAAATCATCTTCCGATGCAAACATTTCAACATCTGTCTTCTACCTTTTAAGTGTTAGAAAAAAGACTTCGTTCTTGAGAGTCTGTAGGAAAAAAAAGACTTATTACATAAGCACATGGGTCCTCATGATCAGCTCCAGATCGATCATATCAAGATAAAAGAGTCTTTATTTTTTAAAATTTTCAAACTCAAGTGTCATTTCGTTTGATGTCAAATGCTAGAAAATTAACATTCACAAAATGGTGTTATCTCTAATAATATTTCATATTTTTTCATGACATTTTTTGCCAGGCCAAATGATATATATATTTACTGATCAAAATCGTCGTATTTTGATCGTTCCAAAATTTTTATACCATTTGTTAGTTCCAACTCAGTAAAACAAGGTGGAGGATGATTTTATTCATTGAATGGGGGCACTGGGACATAATACAACCTCAAGTGTCTTCCATTAAGTGGCGGGAACTGAACCTCCCCGCGGTGGTTGACAATCACATAGTCTCCGCCCTCGTGGACTTTTTGGACTACGTAGGGTCTGAGCCAATTTTCATTTAGCTTGCCCTTGGTGTTGGCAGCCATGACGTCTCTTCTCTTGACCATAACGAAGTCACCTTTCTTGAATTCATGTTCCTTGACGACCTTGTCAAAGGCGCGCGCTATTCGGGCCTGATAGACCTGAATGTTCTGTTGGGCCTGAAGCTACTTTCCTTCCAGACTGGAGAGTTCTTCGAGTCTTCGCTCGACATTTGTCTGTCCCTCACGCACTAGCTCGTGCTGGATGGCGACCCTGAGGGAGGGTATCTCCAGCTCGATAGGGACAATTGCTTCCGAGCC
This sequence comes from Amorphophallus titanum, assembly GCA_024336825.1. Lineage (NCBI taxonomy): Eukaryota > Viridiplantae > Streptophyta > Magnoliopsida > Alismatales > Araceae > Amorphophallus > Amorphophallus titanum. The sequence goes on from JANBPO010009603.1 coordinate 29,924,080, forward strand.
GTACACTAGGGAGAAAGGTGAACAGTCCGTTGGGGTCTTGTATACTGTCCAGTACACCCATCGCGCCTCGTACATCTTCTCTTCCCAGTCCTTCTTATTGGAGCTGACAATCTTGGCTAGGAGAGTGCAAAGAGTTTTGTTGAAGGCCTCGGCCAGAAAGTTGGCCTATGGATTGTAGGGAGTTGACGTCCTCCAGTCAATCTTGTATTTTCCTACCAGCCGATAGACCTTCTAGTTGTGGAAGTGGCTACCATTGTCTGAGATAATTCGGTCGGGGGTGCCGAACCAGAATATGATGTTACGACGGACAAATCTGGCGACAATCTCCCCGGTGACCTCCCTTAAGGTGACAGCTTCTGTCCAGTAGGAGAAATAATCAGTTGCTGCCAAGATGTACTTGTAGCCTATGGATGAGGTGGGCAATGGACCCACAATGTCTGTTCCCCATTGGGCAAAAGGCCAGTTGGGCATCGTGGGATGCAGCGGCACGGGCGGCCTTCTGGGTATAGTGGCATGCTCCTAGCATCTTTGACATGACTTAGTATACTTGCAGCAGTCATCAAACATCGTCAGCCAATAATAGCCAAGCTTCTTTATTTCAATTTTCATTTTCGGCCTCGCCTGATGTGCACTGGCTGCTCCAGCATGAACCTCCTTCATAACTCTCCAAGCCTCTTCAATAGACAGGCATCAGAGGAGTAGCTTATGCTTGGCGTCAGCCACAATTCAAAATAGTATCCCATTTTAGAGCTCATAAGAGTCCTTTGTTCTGACCAGTCTAATCTTCTCTTCCCTCTCCTTAGCCAGTTGTTGGTATTTAAACCATCGCATAGGAGGGCCCCTCCAGTCGGGTAGACTAACAACTTCTGCTGTGGCCACCTCCCATTCCTCTTCTTCTTCTGGCCTTTCTTCTATCATACTGGGCACTTGGCGCTGGTTGATCACTCGCATGTCCAGTGACCCATCTGGCAGAACTGCTAGCAAACTTGCCAGCTTTGCGAGGGCGTCGGCTTGAGCATTCTCCCCTCTGGCAATGTGGCCTATCTCAAGGAGGTAAAACCGCTTCATGAGCCCCTTTGCCTTAGTGTGGTAAGGGAGTAGCTCCGACTTTCGGACATCAAACTGTCCCTGGACGTGCTTGACGATCAGTAATGAATCACCGAATACTTGCAGCATCTTAATCTCCATCTGCAGAGCAATCTGGAGGCTGATAAACAGAGCTTCATACTCTGCTTTATTATTTGTGCAAGGCTTGTTGATGCAGCAGGAAGTGTGCACCACTTCTCCATCTGGAGACTTAAGGATGATGCCGGCTCCGGCCCGTATCTTGGTACGCCCAGAGGACGTTGTTTCTGTCCTGGAAGCCCCGTCAAAATACAGCTGCCAGACGGCCTGTTGGACCTGGTTTGCCTCCAGTACTTCATCTTCGGGTAGTTCCGTAGCCAGTAGGGAGTCTTCGGGCATGGGGTGTGCCGTGAAGAAGTCTGCGACGGCTTGCCCTTTGATGACCTTTTGCGGCACGTAAGTGATGTCAAACTAAATCAACAGCAAGGCCCACTTGCCAAGGCGTCCCTTCGGGATGAGCTGGGAGAGAATATGCTTGACGGGGTCAGTCCTGGAAATCAATCTCACTTCATGGGACAGCATGTAGTGCCTCAGCTTCTTGACCACAAAGACCAAGGCGAGGCAGACCTTCTTGATAGGACTGTACTTAGCTTCTGTCCCTACCAGTCTTCGGCTGAGGTAGTAGAGAGCCTGCTCCTTCCCTTTGTCATTGTTCTGGGCCAGCATTGCCCCCAGTGAGTATTCGGTAGCCACTATGTAAAGGATGAGCGGCTTGCCTTTGACAGGTGCCCCAACATAGGCGGGGTTTTCAAGTAATCCTTCAGCCGGTCGAAGGCGTACTGGCATTCATCACCCTAGTTGAATGGTGCATTCTTCATCATCAGTTTGTAAAATGGCTGGCAGTGTCTCGATAGGTTAGAGATAAACCTGCGGATATAAGCTAGTCGGCCCTGCAGGGACCTTAGTCCTCCCAGGTTCTTTGGAGGTGGTAGCTCCTGGATGGTCTTTATTTTGAGGGGGTCGATTTTGACCCCTCTATGCCAGACAATGAAACCCAGGAATTTTTCGCTGGACACGCCAAAAGCGCACTTCATCGGGTTCATCTTCAGTTCATATTGTCGGAGCCTTTGGAAGATGACTCTGAGGTCACTCAGATGGTCGCCCCTCTTCTTCATCTTGACGACTAGATCAGGAGACAAGATGAGAACTCACCATCCTATTGGAAATACGAACACTCATCTCCGACCATATGAAGAGAAGTTGAAACTCCCTTAGAGGAGTTGTCAGGGAGAGCCTAACACTTTAAATTAGTTCTTATTTTTATTTCAGCATAAAGGCTTGATTATTCCTAGATTATCTTCTGTTGTAAGCACGTTGTGTATATCCTTTATGTTTTGTTAAACTCAGAATATCATTGTGTGTGGGCGGAGCTGTGTCTCCATGTGGTCTAAGTGTCTGGGGTGTGATTCCCAAATGCATGTGTGTGTGCTACAGTGGTAGCGTGTTGGGGCTTGTCCCCGTGTGTGGACATTGCTACGGAAGCAGCGTGTGTGGTTGGGGTTCGTCCCTGTGTTGCTACATTTTGTAGCGTGGAGTGAAGCCTCACCCGGTTGGGTGAGGGGTGGACGTAGGGAGCCCATCGTGATCCCGAACCACCTTAAAATCCTTGTGTCGTATGTGATTGGCTGTGCGATTGTCCTTGTCTTCTATCTCCATTCACAGGTTCACTATATAGGTTTTAATTCACTACACTATCAGACACTGCTACCTCCATTATCCGTGTTGAGCATCATTGCCTTGGTTAGTCGCATTGTTACTACGAGTGAGATCGAAAAGTTTGAGAGAACCTTTAGATCTCACGTCTGCTTAGGGTAATCAACGTTGCTAAGTTTAATTCCATTGTGTTAAGTAAGAAAGATTTTTAAACTCTATCGTCTCAGCAAGGGGGACAATTCAAACCCCCTTCTTGTCCGCCATCTCTCTGGGCCAATAGGGAAATACATCATGAAACTCTCGGACTGCATCCAAGTCATCCAAAACCTTGACAGAGCCTTCTTCAAGCACCACACTAGCCAAGAAATAGTCACATCCTCTACTGATCAGCTTGGAAGCCTGGATGGCTGATACCATCATTCTCCCAGATTTGTCCTTAGGGCATTGAAAGAAGAATGTCTCCTTCCCCGACTTCTGAAAAATCACTCTCTTCCGACGGCAGTCCAACAGAGCACAGTGTTTGTCTAACCAGTTCATTCCCAAAATGAGGTCAAAGTCGTTCATATCTAGGAGGTAGGCTTCCCCTAGCAATATCCTTCCATTGATTTTGACCTCAATAGTAGGGATCACAAGCTTGGTGTGGACTTATTTCCCGGTCGGTGTACTAACTAACATTTCCCTGAAAAATGTGGCCTGGGGTCTATTCTTCAGTTGATTAGCAAAGCTAGTGGATATGAACGTGTGTGTAGCCCCCGGGTCAAACAATACCTTTGCATAAACATTATCCACAAGGAGTGTACCTTCAGGCACGGTAGGGGTATTGTCTGCCTCTTCTTGCATCAGTGCATAGACTTGCCCTCTGTATTGAATCTTCTCCTGCTAGGGAAATGGCTTTTGCTGTGCCTTCTTGGGACAGTTCCTTGCAACATGTCTAGCCTCGCCGCATTCGTAGCACTTGCCCTTTGTCCTCCAGCACTCCAGCCCCGAATGGTTGCGCCCACAATGGACGTAGAACGGAGCCCCCGGCCTATTGTTAGGCATTGGCTCTTGGCGTGCCACCTTTCCCTTGTCCTGCCTCCCTCCAGCCTGCATAGGCCTTTTGCCCATCTTCTTTTGCTCCGCGGTGAACCTACACGAGTATTTCTTAGAGTATGTCTTAGAGTTTACTCTATACGCCTCTTATGGTTTATGGTTTCGATTATTACCTTGCATTCTCTTGCTCTGCTAGATGAGCAAGCCTCAATGCCACAGTGTAGGAGTCGGGGTCTTAGGTAGCCACATAGTGTCGGACGCTGCCATGCAACCCGTTGATGAATTTCTTCACCTTTCGACGTGCGTCATCGAATATGTGCAGAGCATACTGGCCTAGAGCGGAGAATCTGGCCTCATAGTTTGCTACTGACATGCTTCCTTGTTCGAGGTTCAAGAACTCTTGCTCCTTAGCATCTCGTACATGTTCGGGGAAATACTTTTCCCGAAAGATAGCTAGGAACTCTTCTCATAATATGTCACCGTCGTGGTAGTCTGCTATGGATGCACTTTAATTCGGTCTATTGTTTTATGTTCATTTGTTGGTTCTATTAAGTGCGTGGGCGTGCCAGTCACAAAGTGACCATTTATTCGAGCTTTGTAGAAGCCCTGGTGAATGCCGTCTGACTGATCAGACAATTGTGTAGTTCGTGTTAGGACAGAAACTCACCGTACCATAAAAGTCGCAACGTCATTTACATCCCCTTGGAGAGGGGAACACTATTGATTAATTGTCGAGAAAAGAGGGCCCTACGACCTAAATAGTTGTAAACTAATTGAGATTGAGAAAGCCTATGATTGCACTCAAAAGCTTCATGCTGTCGGCAAAAATAGTAAAAAAGTGTCGATCACTCACGGACCATTTTGTGTTCGGACGGACGTCTGCTTCGGGAAACGCGATGAAAGTGGGAACAAACCCGCACAGATGTCTACTGGAGACACGGCAAGTTTAATGTTAAATTAGAGAATGTGGTGCGGACACTCGAGCCCATGCGAGACACGAGCCGGCGAGCCACTGGTGATGGGGACATCACCTACCCTTTCACTCCGTGGGGTCCTGTCGCTCGCCATTGTGTCCGCTATGATTTGTGGAGTCTAGCTATATAATTTTTATATTTTTCTTGAGTCATAATCATGTAATTTTACCTTTTATTGAGTATGACTCTACAAGCTCTGATTCACCACACCTCAAAAAATACAACACCAGCCACGAATTCTCACGAACATTGCCCAACTAGAACTCATCCTTCCGGAGCAGTGCCAACACACCTTACACATCACAGGAATGGGCATCACTTCTCACAAATTGTGACACATGAGCCACAGCGGTTAGGCTAGCCGCTGCCACAGGCTCCTCTCCACACCTGCCTCTGACCTTGAAACCAATAACACGCCAAACGCTTACCAAGGAGTGAAGAACATCCACAAAAATTCCAGGCTCAAAGATCGCAACATCTCTTGCCATCGGACATCATTCTCTCGAATCTGTCTGTGTCAACACCAACCCATTCTCAAACTGCCACTGTGTAGATCACCACGCCAAGAGCCACAACACAAACCATACCCAACACCTGCCAATGCTCATGCTCAAGTATCGAACTCGCCATGGGACAACTCCGCCTAATCCTATGTTGAAATCTAGGAAAATATCTAGGATGGACATGTCATTTCTAACGCCACAGAGCATGACGATAAAAAATCAGACTCGATAATTAGTAGCTCACTAAGAAGATCCTCCACTCATCTGAGGACAATTCTTGACTAGAGTGCCCGCTCTGCTACCTTGAACCACGATCTTAACGCCATAGGGGATAGATAGATATCGAATAGGAGCGGCCAAAATGACAAGAACTCCCTCAGAGCAGACTCACTACAACTCAACCACAAGCAATCTACACCAGCCACCAGACCTCACTGCAGATTCCTTAAACGTAGCACTGCAGCAATGCACCTGTCGGTAACTCTGCCCAACGCAACACCATCGGGGCCACCAATGATAAGGGAGAAAGCTCTCTACCTTGATCCTCAGGCCCTATGTTGGCACTCCAATGGAAAATGACAACCGCCTTCATAATGCCAACTCAGCACACACACACTTTTACGTGAGAAACCAAGTGGAAAATAAGCATGGAACCGTATGCCAGCTACCGATTGTACTAGACCTTATGGACTCTGATCACTACAATATCTTAAATTTCCATGTACTTCCACAACCATAGCTCTAATACCAACTGTAACGACCCAAGATCTGGATATCGGGAATGACCTGATACCATTCGGACCATGCCCCATCGCCCACGAGCCAGAGGGGCTCAGAATGGCTAAAAAGGATAGGTGTGGTGTACATATAAATAAGAAATAAATTAGGACAATTCAACAATTAACAGAAATAAACAACTAACAACTACATAGTCTAGTGTAACAGAAAGTATAGTCAAAGGTAGGCAAACGTACCAAAAACCAAGTGAATACTCAACCCAGTGAACTGACAACTAAGAACCTCCACGCAGCACCCTCAAATCTCGAGGAAGAATAGCAACACTTGAAAACCAGTGGTGAGCCTCTTGTCACTGGCTTAGTAGGGGTCCTGCGTAACCCCAACCGAAAACAATGGTGGCATGGAACGCATCAACAACAAGAACACAACAACAACAGGAGTAGCTACAATAATGACGATGAAAAACACGGCCGTACATGAATCCCCAAAACACGGCATATGATAAACCCATAGCTCTACACCTACACCCATCGAAACGGAACCCAACACCTTGATCCCACGATCAGGGAACTACCAGGACACAAATCACCCTATTCACGCTACCAGGAAAATGCCACGACACCTCTATCATGGAGGCATGTGCTCACATATGAAGGCCCACTCTGAAACCATGCAGTCTGGAAACACGGGCGTGACCTCGCTTTCATGAACTCTACACCATCTAGAGGAAGCCCTTGGTGATGCTCACTAGAATCCCTCGATCTCTACCTTGGGAAAGCACCTAGTAACTACACATAAAATCACATCTCGCAGACGTGAAATGAAACCTCGCATCACGACAATCTCACGTCACGTGACGAGAGTACTTGCCCACCATAAGCAAGGCCAAAAGCGTCCACTGACGTCTTAATCCGCGCTTCAGGTGCCTCCCTCCAGCCCAACAGGAAATGTGACACCATACTAGTAACCACATTGTTGGCTTCGGTGCACCCCCTCTTTGTCTTTGATAATGATTTTGATGATTACAATATATTGTTTGTTTTACGTATTCTATCGAGTAACACATGCATGTTCATGTTATTGTGGCAAATGAGATCATTCGTTGATATCTTGCCTTACACAATGCTGAATTTCATGAGTCCTTTTTGAGCTTAGTTTCACTAGCTCTGTAGTATAATGATTGTGGCTCATGCATTTTGTTCATGAGGAAAATTTATGAATGACATTCGAGTTGATTGGTCTCATGGATAGTTCTCAAGAATTGAGTGTAAATTCTTCATATCTGTATTTTACTGTCCATGGAATATGTGAGCTTGGTTTTGCTCTGAATTGCATTAGCAATCTAATGATGGCCAATGGTTGCTTGAACTGTATTGAAACTGGATTCTCCTTGCCTTTGACTGAACTTGATTGTCTTTGGAGCTTTCAAGTGAAAACTGTGCTGCTCAGTGGAATGGTTGAGCTGTTTTGTTATTAACTAAATTTGGAATCCTTGAACTGATATGCTTACATACTCATGGTTGTTTTACCTTGATTTCCTATGCTTCTCACATGAATGAGCTTGAAGTAATTTTCCATGAACTGGGTTTCTCTTGTGACCTCATCATGCTTGCCTTGTGTCCTCCAAGCCAAGTCATTCATAGAGCTTCAACCACACTCAAAGATCACTTGATGACTTTTGGTTTGGAATGAGAATAAATGCTCATATTCTCTAGGGCTTTTACATAAATTGCCCACAAGACACAGACCACCCGATGGCTATGAACTTGGGTGGAAGCAAAAGGGGTTTTATACAAATTTTTCCCAAGACATAATAAGTGCCCGATGGCTTCCCCATCTCAACCGCCTCTTTCTCTCTCTTCCTTAAAAGGAGAACGTGGGCTATTGGGTGAAAGAGGAAAATAAATGGTTAAAGCTCTAGGGATTTTCTTGCAAAAAATCCTTGATCATTTATCACTCTCAAAACCAGCCTGATGGAAAAAAATAAAATGACAGTTAATAAGTATTTTTTTCTGCACTCATTTGAAAATAGCCCGATAGAGGGCCGTGCATGTAATTTTCCTAGGGCCCCTAGGGGTTCCCATTTGGGAACGTGAAAACTCCTGGCAAGATTGTTGCTCTCTCTCCCCTCACTCAGGTGAGATTTGTGGCCTAATTGGCTAAGTCCTACCCATGGTCCATGTGACTAAAATCACTTGATCATTAAGCCTAATTGGCTCAGACCATTAGATCCATCATGCCTAATTAGCTCATGATAGACACAATAAGGCCCAATTAGCCCAATTAGCCCAATTAGCTTAGACCATGGAGTTCACTATGCCTAATTGGCTCATCATAGGTCCAATTAGCCAATAGTCCGTTATATCCAATTAGCCCATCATAGGTCCCATTGACTAGACCATTAGGCCTATTAATCCCAATTGGCTAGACTTCTCAGTACGCTATACCTAATTGGGCCATCATAGACCTGATTGGTTGAACTACTAGGCTGATCATGATCGCATGCTGATCCAACGACTCGATTGTGATCATATGCCGATCCAATGGCTGATCTTGATCATGAGCCGATCCAATGGTTGATCGTGATCATATACTGATCCAATGGCTCGATCGTGATCAATATGTCGATCCAACGACCAATCTTGATCATAAGCCGATCTAACGACTGATCGTGATCTTATGTTGATCCAACGACCTGATCATGATCTTATGTTGATCCAACGGCTTAATCATGATTTTATGCCGATCCAACAATCGATCTTGACCGTAAGTTTATCCAACGATGAATTTTGATCATAAGCCGATCCAACGGCCTGATCATGATCATATTCTAATCCAACGGCTCGATCATGATCGTATGCTATCCAACGACAGATCTTGATCACAAGCTAATCCAATGACGGATTTTGATCTTAAGCTGATCCAACAGCCCAAGCATGACTATATGTTGATCTAACGACATGATCGTGATCATATGTCGTTTGTCAATCCAATTGCTCGATCGTGATCGTACCTCGATCTAGCTGCTCGATTTGGGCCATATGCCGATCCAACGGTTTGATTGTGATCATATGCTGATCCAACAGCGCAATCATGATCATATGTCGATCCAACAGCGCGATCGTGATCATATGCCGATGCAACGACCAATCTTGATCATAAGCTGATCCAACGACAGATCTTGATCATTAGCTGATCCAATGACCCATCATGATCATATGCCAATCCATTGGCCCGATCATGGTCATATGCCAATCCGACCGCCTGATTGGTCCATGATAGACCTAATTCGTTGAACCAGTAGGCTGATTGTGGATCCAACGACTCGATCGTGATCATAAGCCGATCCAACGGTAGTCCGTCATGATCATATATGCCGATCCAATAGCCCAATTATGGTCGTATGCCAATCTGATGACCCGATCATGATCATATGGTGATTCGACAGTCGATCGTGGTTATGCATCGATTCGATGGACTGAATGTGATCATATTGGCGATCCGACGGTCTGTCAAGATCATATCTTAATCCGACAGTCTGATCGTGATCATATGGTACTCCCATGATTGATCGGGGTTATACATTAATCCGATGGACCGTTCATGATCTTATGGCGATCCCATGGTCGATCGTGATCGTATCTCAAATCTAGTGGTTTGATCATGATCGAAAGCAAATTCAACGGTCCAATCGTGGGCAAAAGCAAATCTAATGGTCTAATCGAGACCACAAGTAAATTCAATGGTCCAATCGAGACCACAAGCAAATCTAATGGTCTGATTGAGGTCAGAAGCCAATCCAATAGTCTGATCAAGATCGTATACAAATTCAACAGTCCATCGTGATCGGAAGCAAAATCCAACCGTCTGAGCGAGACCAAATGCAAATCCAACATTCCGATCGTGACCAGAAGCAAATTCCACGACATGATCGAGACCAGAAGCAAATTCAATGGTTCGATCGAGACTAGATACAAATCCAACTGTTCGATCAAGACCGGAAGCAAATCCAACTGTCTCATTGAGACTGTATGCAAATCCAACGGTCCGATGTAGACCGGTGTTGGCATCACGAAATATTTTTCCTTATTGGTTTCATAAATTCCTTATGAAAATGCACATCGAGGGGGCTGTATAGATCGCCTGTGTGGGGTTTATTCCGTGGGTGTACATCGTATCAGACGATTTGGGTTCGAGTGCTGGACCTTTCTCCACTTACCACAGTTAATGTTGATTTACATGGGCATAATGTCCGAACACCCTTGTTTAATTGTCAAAGAGAGTCCTAAAGTCCCTTACATAGGTTCTGAGGCCAATGGCATATTAGCTTGCATGGCTCAAGGTTAAATGCTCACTTACCAAGAAGAAAAAAAATGAAGAGAATGATGATGAACAAAAATTAATGAATGCATGGAATCAGTGAAATGATAATGGAAGTGCTATTACTTTCTCATCCACCATCCGAGTCCCATGAAAATCTCGTGTACCATCGGCAAGTCAACCCCCATCACCATAGGCCTTTTGCTTATATGGTAACATACCTCTTGCTTGACGTTCAGCCTATGTCGATGAATAAACCCTACCTTCAGCTTTCGTCATCATCGGTAAAATCAACAAACAAACGATTGGCCCGGATCTCCCATCCGCGTTAATAAGTAAACCTATTCTTGACTTTCTTCTTTGTTCGCGAAAGTTAGCAAGACCACCCCTCACTCGGGTTCTCCAACCCTGTCAAGGAATGAATACCTTTTTTTTTTGGTCTCCCGACAGCTTCGTCACCATCGACGAAGTCTGCTGAAGGGTCTTTTGACCTTACCCTTTGGTCCGAGTGGTCATCACACCTTCGCCCTCAAACATTCAACCTATACTAGCCGAGATTTGGCCCTGAGAATAGTTACATTGTGGTGGAGTGAACCCCTCATCCCTTCGCTAAAGGCGTGAGTGCTCTCTTGCCCTAGTAACTCATGTATCTGGGCTAAGTTAATTGGCTAAAAAAAAAGGAGAGGAAGATGGAGTCATGATCCACCGACGAATGAAGACATTTCATTTCTGTGAAATGGCAAAATACATGGTACTCGAGGCATCCCCCGGATATGTAAAAGTTCACCAACAAAAAATAAGCCAAAAAAAGAGCTACTGCAGCGGGCATCGGAAGATGTCCTCGAGCTCCAAAATTCCTAAGGAGGGGTAACAGGTCAACTCCTACAATCGAGATTCAGCAGCCTCCAACTGCTTTAGCTTTTCTTCAAGAGAGGCGGTTTGTCCTTCAGCCAATTCTACCTCCTCTACGCTCTGGATTTCTTACTGCTCGGCTTCCTGTAGCTCAGTTTCAGCCCTGGAAAGTTCGGCGCGAAACTCAACTATCCTAGGGGTCAAGGAGGTCCGACACTCGAAGGACATGCTGGCCGCATTCCTCATTTGCTGTGCGGTCCCTTTCAGAGAAGCAAGAGCGGTCTGACATTCTGTCCACTCGAATCTTAGGGCCGTCAGCTGATCGATTACCTCTTGGCTAAGGAGTTCCCTCCTATTCACATACTTCAGCAATAAGATCACCCGCTGCATCCAATCGTCCATGGGGCAGCCGAAAGCTAGCAACGAGTAGGAAAGGTGTTCCACCATGCCCCTCAGTTGCGCATATGTTAAGTCCCGACGGGCTGTCAGAGTCTATTGCAAGGTTCCCAGGAACTGCCACACTAGGTCGTTCGACGACTACAAACCAAGTGGTGGCATCTCAGGAAGCTAAAACTCCACCCTACTGTCGACAGCAGCCCAGATATCGTCGCTTGGTTCAAAAGATGACGGCGGCATAACTTGTAAGACACCCGCACTGGAGCCGACTCTGGCAGCTAACATAATGGAAGAAGTCTTGATAATAGCAACCTCCCTCCCAACTTCCTGTGGCGAAGCTACGCTGAGGACCACAACAGTTTAGGATCCTTGCTCTTTGCACCCATCCTGACTGGCCTGCACAGAGGCCGATTCCGTAACAAGGGCTAAAGCCCTAGGAGCCCCAGCCTCTTCTTCAATGATCTCTCCTGCCTCTATTTCGGGGAGATTCCTTTCCCTCAGAAGCGGCTCTTTACCGGTGATAGGAGGCTGAGATTCTGTAGTGTCAGTCGGCCTAGCAGCTCCCACAATTGCCCCAGGTGCCTCCAAGCACGTTGCCACAACATAGTCCTTGGGGTATCGCAGGGCGATGGGCCGCAGGACTGGTGGGAATGTTGATTGACCCGCACCCAAAGCTGGGAGAGGTATCTGCACAGTTATGGTTGGCAGAGACACCTCAGCCTGCACAATGGATACAACATGCATCAGGCATCTGATATAGAAGATGATAAGAAAGGCTACGAAGTGAGAGCGGTGGAGGATCCCTTACCTCAACCGGCACCAAGCTCAGGCTTGCGATGGTGGCCTCTGTGGACCCGGCCCCCTCACCTACAAGCAGACCAGATGGCTCAATGTCGCTTCACGTCAGCTGGGGCAGACTGAAGGTTGTGTAATCACTTTCATAAGCTGAAGATGCTCCAGCATCTTCAGTCTCCGTCTCAACAGGTGGGAACTCCTCGTCACTGGAGTCACTGCCATAATCAACCTGCTCTGAGGAGGAAGGGCTTTCTGCCAATGCCTGACGTTCCCCTCCATTAGGAGCATCCCCCTCAGTGAAGACTTCCTTGGTCGATTCTGCAATGGAGGCGTCGGCCGGATGGATCTCGAGAGTAGGCTCACCTCCTGGAATAGTTCTCTCTCCAGTAAATGCTTCTTCAGCAGCCCCGGCCACAGGAAGCGAGGGCAGCTAGATCTCAACTGAAAATCAAACGAGGAACAGTTAGGCCGACTGAAGAAATAATGGGTCGCGAAAACCCTATGAGTAAAACACAAGTTACCTTCCATCTCACGGCTAGGTGTCGGAGAAGGCAAATCCCCCTCCACAGGGGCTTTGGGTGTTGCCCCCTCTCTCTCTCCAATCACTACACCAGCTGCTGCCTCTTGTCCAATTACCACAGTAGTAGTGCCGACAACTGCAAGGAAAGGATCAGCCGATGTAGCCAGAACAAGGAACGAAGCACAAATACATACAGACCGATTTTGCATACCGTGCACCGGTATGCAGCCTTACTCCCGCTTCTTTTGAATACATAACCTACATGTAGCAAACCGTAAGGATAATTCATTAACACTAACAAATAATGAGGGCAGTGCACTATTACCAGGAAACTGACATAGAGGCACAAAAAGTTGCCACAGAGATAAATGAACAAAACAATAACCATAACGTCAAGAAAGTTACAGTATGCAGCAGAAAACAGTGACCAACTATATTTCTCTAATTAGGAACTTTAATATCTACAAACATGTTGACTTCACCTTCCAAAAGGAACATGTTGACTTACTTTCAAAGATATGGTTTTTCTATGCAACACAAATCAACCATCAAAGGGTACATAATGCCAAGGAAATACCCCAGGTAAATGTGGATAGAGACCACTAATGCATCCTTCAGCTACCGCACCCAGGGCTAGGACAGCAGCTTCCCTGTCTTTCCATGCAGCCTCACCAGTGATTGCCAACTTTGCCTGAGATGAGAAATTGTTGGTATATGAACAAAACAATTTGCAATCTAGTAACCTCTAAAGTCCTAGTTCAGAGTGGCAAACACAAAATGTATGAACAACTAAGTTCAATGATGATAAAAAGTATTTTACTAGACAACAAATATTCTCAGCAACAACTTCATATGACTGTAAAAAGGCTATTTTCAAGACAAGCGGATATACACCAAATCACCCCTACCTTGCCAAAAAACAAAAGTCACAACATCAATGGCACCCTTCCCACAAGGATGGCCAAAATCATGAGCACACTTCTGTTTGCAACATTTAAAGTACACAGTTCCACTCCCACCTCTAGATGACACGTAGGCCATGGATACTGCCGTGGAAATTGACACACTTTCTGCAACATAGGCTTGCCTAAATGCTGAACTATGCAGCTAAAGTAGATAGGGTGAAGAAACAGAAACTATGGTGAATCTGAATACACCAACACAACACCACTTGGCTGCCACTTGTCTTATCCTCCAGTATTCTTAAATGTTTAACTCCACACCTGCATATATCAACCATTTAGGGCCTGTTTGGATGCAAGACATAAACGCGTTTAGGCTTATCTTCATCTTGTTTTTTGTTATAACCTTCATTTGGATGGTTAAAAATGAATTTACTATAAAGTCACTTGGGTTTATCATAAACTCAAAATCTCCTCATAACCACATTTTCCATAAACCTACCCTGAGTTGATTTATGCTGGAGACTCTTCCTCTAAACAGAGTTTGTCACAAATTCACTTATGTTTACGTGGACCAGCCAAACATGAAAATAGAAAATGAATTTATGATGATATGTTTACGATAAACCTAGTTTGGAGGCAAACTATCTCTCTATAGCTTTTCCTAGAGACAGAGACTCTGGGTATGGTAAGGGCGTCCAAGGCGAATCGCCACCCCTTGGGGGGTGGTGGACCTCAAAGCCAGAGATTCCATGGAGGACCTTGGCCTTTGGGGCTAGGAGGGGAGGCAGGCAGTGGAGGCAGCAGCTTGGGTTCATGGGGAACAACAGCTGACCCTATCTGCTATCGATGCCGGCAGAAGGGGCACCTGCAGAGGCAGTGCAGGGCTCCAGTGGGGAGTCAAATGCTGGGGGCAGGAGGGAGAAGGGAAGGCAAATCGTATGCGGAGGTTGTCAAGCAGAGGCTGGCGACGCACCCCAGCCAGAGAGAAAGGAACCTGTCGACATAGGCGGGTTCGCCCCTGAGAGTATGGTGGGCAGTTAGAGTGGCTTGACTGGTGTGTCTGGCTATCCCCCTCCAAGGTGGGATGGATGGGGAGCAGGCTAGGAAACTGTTGGATGACCGGTGGGGAGCAGGTGGACCCTGGGATGTCAGAAGAGTGCACAAGGAGGGCCTATTAGCTGTCGCGTCCTGTGCAGCAGGAGCTAAAGAGGTGGCGAAGGCCGGGTTTCTTGCAGCAAGGGGATCTTTCCTCCAAGTCCAGCGCTTGAACCTTAGAGAGAGGAACCTTCTCCACATGAGGGAGGGCCTCCTTCTCAGTCACATGTGCAGGGGTTCCGCTGTGCCTCTGCGATGATGCCGGCATCGGGCGGGAGAGTAGAGGCCGGCATAGTCACGGAGGGCAGAGTAACCATGGTGGAGGCCTTGAACCTTGCCCAGTGTCCCCTAGAAGTGCCATCGGTGATCCTGTTCTCCATCGGTGGGGTAGACTTCACCATCCGAGTTACTCCATCAGAGCGGCGGTGGCAGCCACAGCAACTCTTAGGGCAACAATAGCCCCGATCTGAGGTAGAAGACGCCAAAAGGGCAGGCAATTTGAATTCAGGGCCGGTAGCCGGGCTGACAGCAGCTAGACCAGGTACTCACAGATGTGGCCAGGCCAGGGGAAGATCGGAGGCAACAGCCCAGCCCACTTGGACGCGCCTTCAACAGACCTGGGCTCGCACCTGGGAGCCCGGAACTTACCCAATCCCGGCTGTGTGGGCGTACCTGGACAGAAGGACCCAATAAGGGTCATCTTCCCCACCTGATCGGGGAGCGTCTCCAAGGGGCTTTTTTTGTAAAAGTGATGCATGTTGCATTAAGTTTCACGAGAGAACTTCCCTCTCCTTTCCTAATTTCTCTTGGACACTTCTCACACAAACAACCCTTCCTCTGCATGAATGGCTGCACGGTTTTCTCATTATTATTTTGATACTGTTTATCATTTATTCTTAATATTGCTCATTTAGTATTGTCTTTTAGCTCCGTCGGACGGTGAGTGAGCGCTCGATCCAAATTTCTCGTCATTTAAGTGGCCACCGTGGAGTGAGGTGAGAGCAACCACTAAACCCACGCCCTTGGCGTGTTGGACGCCCGTGATTTGGGGCATCCCTGGCCCTTAGGGGTTCAATCCTAGGCTAGCCAACCTCCGGAGTAGCGAGGTGCTGTCCCGGACCCTCACTACCATCCCCGGATGCCCTACGGGTACAAGAGTGTGCTTAGCGGGTAAGTCCACTTGAGTGAAGTCACCGGTCCTTGCATTGCTTGCTTGCTAAGTCCAAGGGTCTTCGATCTTGTGGCTATCACCCCCAAGGTGGTGTCACATCACTCTCTCTCTCATCTCTCACGTTCTCTCACTCTCACTCCCGTTCTCTCTCATTCTCTCTCTCTCGGAGACGTCCGATAGTAGATGGACTGGCTCTTGGGTGAGGTGGCGACCGCCGGAGGTTGCTGAGATGCGTGGTGGAGTGAGGAATGGCGTGGATTTGGCGCAATCCAAAACGGTGGATTCAAAGCCGATGGTTCGATTCGAGTGGTGGTTTTCGACGCGGTTTAGTCGCCATGGCACTCGATTTCATCAGTGGAGGTAGGGAGATGCACCCCCTCCGCATTCTGCACATTTTCCCTGCAGTTTTGCGTAGTTTGGTGTCCGATCGGGGGAGATCAGACCAGTTTAACGTAAAACGTGATTTTTAGGGTTTGTAGGGTTCGCCAAAAATGGCAACCATTCGTGACATAGTTATTGTCAAAATGACTACTGGGATGTCAGGATCCCAACCCCACCAGTTTCGTGTTGATCGGATGTCATTTGGGGCCGGTAGGAGTTCAGGAATCCCGATGATGTATTTTGGGTCGAATCGTCAGAATCGCCTCGATCTCACATTTTTATGCGTTTCGATGGATGCATATGATGTTTTTGACCTCCTGAGGTCATTTCCTATCGTTTGGCGTTGTTTCCCCTACGGTACGGCGTGCATGGGGCGCGGAATGGGCCGATTCGACCGTTCTATCGTTTTACCCGCCGGATTGATTTAGCGGTCCTACTAGAGACCGTTCTAGGCTATAATGGTTGCCTGATAGACCATTATGTATCGTTCGTTGTTTTTAGCCTTCTGAGGTCTTGGAGCATAACGGACCAAGACTGGTCCATTATGTGAGCATAACACACCTGTCCAGGCGCATTATGGTCAGGTTATTTTCGAGGCCGATTACTGTTGTCAGCCCTCGACGATGTGTTCACCTTGAAGACCATGTCAGTTGGTTAGCATAACGGACTCCTCCCCCTGTGTTATGGTCAATATAATGCCTAGGTGCAGATCCGTTATGGTCTGTTGACCGATGGTTGTCTGGGTATGGCGGTTGATATAACGTGCCTCACCCTGTGCATTTTGTGCCTATGACGGATTGTTCTTGGTCCGTTATGGGCCCTTGGTCTGTGGTTAATGTTTTTTGTGTCTGTGGGGTATAACGCACCCATTTTTGTGCGTTATACTAGTATAACGTGCCTATTGTGGTCCGTTATATTTCATTTTATTAGTGTATTTGTCTGTTGAGCATAACGCACATGTTTTGGTGCGTTATGCCAACATAACGCCCTTAGCATGGTTCGTTATGCCGTTTGTATGTGGTTTCAGGTTTGGTTGCCATTACCCCCCTCCCTTGGTGCGTTATGTTGGTATAATGCCCCTATGCTGGTGCGTTATAGTCCTGTTTGCCGTGATGACCGTTGGTTGGTTTTGTGTTGTGTGTCCGTCTATCTTAGGTCCTTGTTCAGGGCGGTGTCTGTCTGTTGGTGGTTGTCTGGATTGGTCAGTTTAGGTGACTGAGTGTGGTCTTTTCCTTGACTACGATGATACCCTAATGACTCAATCTAGAACTGCCAGCGTCGTTGTCTCTAGTTGCGTAGTGGCTATCTCTTGACTACTGGGTTTTCCCTAGTAGTTGACTGACAGGTTGCTCTGCCCAGAGTGTTGTCGCCGCCCACCGCTCTTGTTCCTGTTGGTTCTATTTGTTTGTGTTGCTGTGGCGGTGGATATGTTAGTGTGTTGGTGTCATGTCTAGTTCCGGTCAACCCGGGGTTACCTAGTGGTTGACAGGTAGTCTTGTCATGTCTCAATGACTGTGTGTAATTTGAGACATTAGTTCTAGATGTCTCAAGGTACCGTTCTATCTCGATTTACTTGTCCATGTATGATGAGGGTTCTCGGTGCCCCCTCAGGTATCCGTGCGTTGTTTTCACAGGGTGTTATTTTCCCTGGATTAGGATTAGATCGATTGGCGGCTTCGTTCCACTGTGTACGACGATCCTAACTCAGAGTCGTAGGACTCAGAGACCGTTGTAGTTGTAGGTCTAGTTGCCTTGCCCTGAGGTTGTCGGTAGTCTCCTGTGCTGCCTTTGGTGCTTCGAAGTGCATGTTGCAGGGCATTTTGGCCTGTCTGTACTTTGGCACTTGTGTTTTGAAGTCCCTGAGTTTTGTGGCTCCTCTTTGGTTGGTGCCTTACGGCACCCTTTGGCATGACGGCTCTTGTAGCGGGGCACTCTTCCCGAGACATGGTTTTTAAGCTAGTTTCATGGGCTCCCGACCTTATCGTAGCGTCTGGAGGGGAGAATACGAGTTAGAGGCCTGGCGTAATGGTCTACAGCCCGTGTGTGCACACGGGGCCTTAGATATTATCATGAAAAATGTAGATAATCCCCTCAGCTTCCCGCCACTTCAAACGGCACCTCATTTGATTGAGAAACCGCAGAGATAATGGTGGGAGAAGTTGAGGGATTCAAATGGCTTAGAGAGAGAAAATCAGTATAAATTGTCAGGGATCGGGCTATAGGACGGTCTAGCGATAGACCTTTTATTGAATTCCGTGGTTTGTTGGAGACCGTCCAATTAGTCAGTGATAAATGGAAAAGATAGCATTATCCTCCTATATTCCTTCGAACTGCCCGTGATCTACTGCGCGGGAAACTGGTAGTAGAAACGGTTTTGGCCAATCCGTTCCATGAAATGGAATGGCCATTGTTGGACCATTCTCCTCCTGTCGGTGGGAAATCCAAAATGCCGAAAAAATTCAAATTTCGTAGACTTGAGTATGTACACGGTCTGACAAGGACCACTTTATTTCACGGAACGGTCATATTCCAGCCGCTCTATGGACTCAAACGGTCTAAACCAGACCGCGTACATACCAAACCTGCAACCTTCAAATTTTGGGGACGATTATTGCTCAAATCATAGCCAAGGAGGTTGGCATTCACAAAATAAGACCAAAATTGTGCTTGGGAGCAAACCAGCAAGTGATGGATGCCTCGAGACATCAGTAAATAGCGGTAAGAGAAATGACCCGACTCATTGGCAAAAAAATGGGTGTCAACACCCACTAGTTGTGGCTTTCCTGCACAAGCGAGTGTGCACCCACTCGGGTGTAGTGAAGAGCTTCCTAGGTGTAACGATTTTTAGGTTGGTTACCGTAGGGCCCCTCGCCTTTGCAGCCTGAGTTTGGGCTGGGGGAAAATCAGCTAGAGGACCCGACTTAGAGCACATAGTCTATGTGTTCACACGTGGTTGGGGGCTACAGACCCGTGCTGACAAGCACGACCCTAGCTAGTCCTTGTTCTATGGTTACTAGTACGGTGTCTCAATTCACTCTGGGCCGGAGGGAGACACCTGAGGCGCAGACTAAGACATTAGTGGATGCATCCGGCCTTACTCTAGTGGGTAGGTACTCCCATCACTTGACGTGAGTTTGTCGTGACTCTTGGTCCCATTTCTCATCTGCGATATGAGATTTTGTTTGTAGTTTTCGTGTGTTTCCCAGAGCTAAGGTCTGGGATTTTCGGTGAGCGTCGTCGGGAGTTTCCCCCTAGACGGCATAGAGTACATGACGGTGAGGTCGTGACCATGTTTCTAAACCATGTGGTTTCGGAGTGGGCCTTCGTGTGTGAGCACAGGCCTCCACGATAGAGGTGTCGTGGCATTTCCTAATAACGTGGCTAGGGCAGTTTGTAGTCTTGTGGTCCCTCGATTATGGGATCGGGGTGTTGGTTTCCCTTCCGATAGGAGTAGTTGTAGAGCCGTGATTTTATGGGATGTCATGTTTTAGGGATTCGTGTATGGCCACACTTTCTGTCATTGTTGTTGTAGCCACTCCTGCTGTTGATGTTCTTCTTGCTATTGTTGCTTTCCGTACCGTCGTTATTTTTAGTTGGGGTTCCGCGGGACCCCTATTAAGCCAGTGATAGGAGGCTCACCCCTAATTTTCAAGTGTTGCGGATCTTCCTTGAGGTTTGAGGGTGCTGCATGGATGTTCTTAGCTACCAGCTCGTTGGACTGAGTGTTCACTCAGCATTGGGTATGCGTCTCTACCTTAGACTATACTTCTATTAGACTAGACTCTGTTGTAGTTATATTATTTATTTCTGTTAATTGCTGTATTATCCTGCTTTATTTCTTATTTCTATGTACACCACACCTACTGTTTTAGCCCTTCTGAGCCCTCTGACTCATGGGCGGTGGGTCAGGATTCGAATGGTATCTACTCATTCCCGGTATCCAGATCTTGGGTCATTACACAGGCACTCGTAGACTTCATCATGGAGAATACTACCCAGCCCGATGAAGTTAACCCACCAATGGTTGGCCCTACCTGGGAGCTTTTTGTCGATGGGTCTTCATACTCGGCCAGCAGTGGCGTGAGAGTTATCCTAAGCTCACCGAAAGGGGTAGAATTTCAATATGCCTTGAAGTTCAAGTTCTTGGCATCCAAAAATGCTTATGAATACGAAGCTTTGATTTTGGGAGCTCAGATGGCCAACCGACTGTGGACGCACTTTTGGGACTCTTCTTTATTTCATTTGTTTATTTGTTTGTTCATTCGTTTATTTGGTTTATTAATGTGAGGGCGTGCCAGTCACCTAGGTGACGATTTATTCAGGCTTAAAGAAGCCCGTGGTGTGCTCGTTCTGACTGATCAAACGATTGCATGGTTTGTGTTGGGACTAATAGCTCACCATACCATAAAGGCTACGACGTTAATTACATCCCCTCAGAGAGGGAAAAACCATTGATTGATTACCAGGAAAAGGGGCCTGATGGCCTGAGATTCATAATATTGAAAGCAAGAGTAGAATCTCATATTGCATTTAAACAAACCCGCATTAGGGCGTAAACGTTCACAAATGTACATATGTCAGTCACTAGTGGACCATTTCTTGTTCAGACAGAAGTCCGTGTTAGTAGCATCAAAAACGATGATAAAAGCGTACAAATGTCCACCGTAGGTATGGCAAATTTAAAGTGGGGTTGCGGGATTGGATCCCGATAGATGTTGGTCACTAATAGACCATTCATTGTCCAGACGAAAGCCCAAATTAGTAGGTGGCTGCCCCCTTCCTTGACCTCCTCCTTGATTCAAGGAGGAGGAACCTTCTCCCCCTCCCCTCTTGGTCGACCATCCCCCTCCTCTCTCTTGGCTGCCCTCCCCTCCCCATGCCTTTCTATATATGGCCTTGTGTATTGTATTTTGGAGGCTAATGAAAAAATGAAGAATTATTGAGAGAAACTTGTTGAGAGAGTGATTCTCTTCTTCCTCCTTGAGTGTGAAGCTCAAGAACCCTAGATCCTATGATGGGATCTAGACGGGGTGTGACTCCCATTGCCGAAGGTGCGGCGTCGAGGCTCCCATTCCCGAGATCCACTCCGCACTGGCGTGCAGATCTAGATCTGTCTGTCCTGAGCTCATCCCTGGTTCCTGATTCGACGTCGGTGCCTTACTGATCGGATCTGGGCCTAGTGATTTTACAAGGTATGCTTCTACAAGTCACGAACAATCTAGCGCTTGTTTCACCTTGATCGGAGCTCTAGATCTCCGGCAACAATTCTCATCGTGAAGCCATGCGTCGTTGTCTGTCCCTACGAGACAAATCTCTTCTTCTTCCTTACCAAAAATCCTCCAGGTCTCCTCTCAATGCCTTTGGGCCTAAGACTTGTGTGGGTCGAGCAACTTTCTGTATTCTTCATGACTCCACCGATCCTACACCATTCTGACCCCCGTGCTGAGCGTGGTGACTAGTCTGATAGGTCTGCGCATGCTGACCTGTGCAGATCCGGCCCAGAACCTATTGCATCTTGGAGGAGATCCCACAACTTCCTCCCTCCAGATCTGACCAAGTCCTTTGGTCAAGATCTTCCTCCATGTGTCATTGGCGTTCCCCAGATAGCAATGCTCCGTTCACACACCGTAACCCCATTTTCCTATTTTTCTTGTTCTTATGTGTAGTTCTACATGAGCAAAACTAGAGCCGCCTTGCAGATGCCATCACGCCCAGACAGGAGCAGATCCGAACACACTCCTTTGACAAGTCATTCTTCATCCAGTCCTCTACCTGTTCCAGTAGACGGCACCCCATTCTGACTCCGGACCAAGCCGTACCACCTCCTGTAGGTTTACTGCACAGGCTAGCCAAAGTGGGCAGAACCGACCGATCGGGAACCAAGCCTCACCGCCACATCTCCTCGACTCCATCGAGTGCTGCCCATTAGCCCGTGTTCCTGCAACCCCAAATTTAGCATTTGTAGTCTGTTATCTCCCTACGAGGAGTGGGCATTATTGTTTGGGTTGTAATAACACTTTTGTTATCGTGTATCGGGGTTGTCAGACTCGGCCAAGGTTTCTTCCCCATGCGCTAGTCTTGGAGATACGTGCGACATTCCTTTTCTTAGTATTTGCTTATTTAGTATGCTTTCATTTATGTCGTGCTTGTGCGAATAGGGCCCCTAGCCAGTTGCGAGGCACCGCGGTTGAGAGTTGTGAGCACCCGTTCTCATAGCCCTAGTCGAGCGTCGAGCCCGAATTAGATCACCCTAGGCGATAGTGGTTCCTTAACCGCTGCGATCCTATGCTTCCCTCGCAGGGACGATTGTTGGGCTAGAGAGTTTCTTGTTGAGAGACGCCTCCACCCGAAGGAATGCCACAGAGGTCTGCCGCCCAGCTTACCTTTAGCGTGCAAGTGCTGGCCGCACTTCGAGTTGGTCATAGGTCCTAGCTCATTTGTGCCCTATCCCACATCACACCCCTCTTCATCTGGGGGGGGGGGTATTATAGGCCAGGCAGCCAAGGTGCCCTGCCTGGGCACTAGGCGGGCGCTTGGAAGCCTAGGCCGGTGCCTTGGGCACCTTTTTGGGCTCAGAAAAGGCGCTTCAGTGCCTTGGGCCTGGATCAGCGCCTGGTCGCCTAGTTGGCACCCAGGTGACTGCCTTGGCAACCATGATGCTACCTCATCATAAAAATGATTGCTCTCAGACTACATAATGGATTTGCTTGCATGCACACAATATTTTGTACTTAACAATGCTAGAGAAGCTGAAAATGGTTCTCGGAGTTGCTGTTTTGGCAGTTATTTTTTTTCATTTCCCCGGAACAGCTTTTTTGGAATTGCCTTCAGTTTCCCCCTCTTCTTGGGCTGACGAGTTTTGATGTTTACTTGTTTTATGGTTGCAATTTCAAAATGGCGCTTAAGATATGCACTATTTCCAGCAGGCAACCAAAATCAAATTTTAAATGCTTTGTGAAGATGATGGCAAGGTTTTTGTTCATACCAGGTGTTGTTCACTTGGTGTGTACAAAATACTGTTAGGCCTTGCTACAGTCATCCCCCTCCCTGTTTTATATCTTAGTGCTTTCATGTGTTCAAACTGTAATCATCACTTGCTGACTTGGTGCTATGATGTCGCAACAAGCCATTGTGGTAACATAATGTTCAGGATGACATCTCCTGATGCCTTCGGTTTCACTTGAATGGGAGTTTCACAATTTTTTTCCCGTGAGAGCTGGTGTACATTAAGTTATGCCGTGAGAATAGCCTCGTAAAGCACATGATAAAATGATCATCTAGATTTCAGTTATCGTCTTAGTTACTTTTAGCTTGTTATTGCAGATCATAGCTGAGTGGTCAGCGCAGATGAGGGCGAAAACAGGTAAATACACTCTTTTGTCCTTGGTGTAATTTCCTGAGAAAAAAAATTACTAGATTGGGATATCTTTTTTCCGGATTGTCTGCAGGAGAGGTTCATGATCATCAGTCTGAAGGAGGTGTGCCTCCCGGACTTGATGAAAGATAAAACTGACAGGGATGGCTACTATTCTCTTGGATACTCATATCGGTACCTGATGAAGGTGTATCGAGAGTTGTATCAGTCAACCCATAGTGAAAGACAGCCTCGCCGCAGGGATAGGAAGAGGGTCAGGATGACCCTGTGGCTGTAGTATTTTTATGATGGGTCGAAGCAGTATGAGGACTTCCCATACGTCAGCACCGTCGTCGCTCGTAAGAAGCACGCAAAGCCCAAGACGGACGTGAAGATCCCCTCTTGGGGATGGTAGAGCAGGCCCAACCCGATGGCGGTCGATCTGCTAACGCACTGTGCGATGTACTTGATATACTGGTTGTGTTTGTTTGCAATGCCGTACGGGGATGAAACAGTGATCTGGCCAGATGCAATCTACCCGACGTGCCAGATGGCGTGGGGGATTAAGCTGTCACTATGTCTAGCAACCCTCTGCCTAATATACAAGGCTCTGGGGGATATCAGCACCCATCAGTTCCCGCGACAGGCCCGGTACGTGTGCCCGCTATATTTCTTGAATGCGTGGGTTTGTTCTCTGTTCCTGGAGTTCACCTCGCGTGCCATTCAGGACTGGGGGCTTGTGCCGCGGATGCTTGAATTTGCCAGTGCTAAGCCGGGACCTACCTCCCTGCAGTTGTATGATATCCGAGGCCTATTGACCACAGTCTCGCAAGATGCTACCGGGACTATCTATTTTTGGGAACTGGCTGTGCACTCCAGCCCCCTTGTGAATAGCAAGAGAGAGTGCAAGGATGACCAGGTGGAGAAGTACGTCCACCCAATTAGCCAGGCAAATGTGGTTCGCCTGCTGCTAGAACCCGAGTTGAGGGACTGGGCATTGTCTATCTGTCCCAGTGTGCTGGCATTCAGGAAGGGGGAGACGTTACTGCTGGAGCCGTATTACCCCTTCCGCTTCGGCTGAAACTTCGGCTATGACCAACATATTCCTATACACATCACCCAGTTTGGCCTGGCGACGCGGACCCATCGGGGAGGCTTGGTCACAAAGAATGCCACAGTCTGGTGGGACTTCTTCCACCGGGTAGATGCCGCCACCTTTAGAGTACCAACCCCCAGTCGCGTCCCTCGGGTGACACCTGAATACGTAAAGTGGTGGAACGCCCGCACGGCCTTTTATCGGTCTCACAAGACTGACTGCTGGGATGGGGCGGAGAGAAGATTCTTGAGCCGGCAGCCCGTGCCCATCCTTGACGTCGACCCAGAGCACCTCCTACGCCTGTGGCGTGGCAAGAGCAAGGATGTGGTCGACTACATGATCGCTCGCAAGGCGGCCCGAGAGGGTAAGTTGGCGTCGTAGGCCAAGCTGCCTCCGGTGGCAAAGGATGATTTTAAGAAGACCCTGCGGGACCTCTGCCGCATCGGATCAGATCACCTGGAGCTGATTAATTATCTATAGTCGACAGAAGATGAAGGCACCCCACAACCCGCTGGCGGGCCGAGAAGGACCTGATTTGCCCCTACCGCACATTCGTGAGGACGGAAGAGCGGAAGCCACAGAACTATGTTGACACTACCTGGTTCTACGTTCTCCTGTGGGTGCATGGGCTGACAATTGAAGCTCGACCGGTGGCCATCCTGGGGCAGCGTCTGCACGTTGCCTTCCATTATGCCGAAGGATGGGGGATGGATCATTTCAACTTATATTGCCATCTGTCTGCCAAGAAACATGCAGACTTGGCCATCCTTGCTGACCACTGCCAGACGATCAGGGATGTGTGTTGGCTGGTCCGAGAGGCCGCCCGCCGTGACAAAGAGCCATCCCTCAGTTATTGGTCAATATCACTGCAGCTCTATACCGGCCCACACGGTATTTGACATTTCTCTTTGCATTCAAGGCTGCCTTTTTCAGGGTGTTGGATGTTAATTAATTCTTCACTTTTCTTGTCCTTCCTCTTCACAAATCATCCGGACAGCACACAGATGGTAACTTATCGCAACCTCCTCCGGCAGGCAGAGAAGCCAGTGCATTTCGAAACGGCGCCACCGACACCGACTACAACTCCCTTGCCTTCGCCCGCAAAGAGGTCCCAGGCAAAATCGCCCGTGAAGAAGTCTCTGGATGAGGAGAAGGCTGCAGGGCGGCGGGAGGCTAAGCGCCGGAAGACGGAGGCCGCCAAGGCTGCAAAAATCGTTCCCCCGCCACCTCCGGTTCCATCTTTTGAGGAATTCGAGGCTGGTCGAGTCGAACCGAGCCAACCTGCCGGTGAGATTCCTCTGTCAAAAGCGTCTTCCAGGTGAAGTTTATTTCTGTGTCGGAACTGGCTGCTTACACCTGGATGCTTTTGCTTTTTGTCCATCAGCTAGGGAGGAACCGATGCCCTCGCCAACCCCCGAGGTAGGTGAGGCCTGGGTCGGGTCGGAGCCACTGTCCACTCCAACTCCCTCACCCAAGGCCACCAAAGGACCTCAAAAGGGGTCGCCCGTAGAGAAGGGATTGGCGGCCGCCAAGATAGCCGAGAGGAAGGAGGTAGAGCGGGGGAGGGTGGAGGCTATTCGGACCGCTTCAGCCTCCCCTCCGCCTTCAGCCCCTTCTTTTACGCAATTTGCCGTGACTCAGATTGAACCAAGCCGTCCCGCAGGTAAGGTTCCTGGGGTACTGATATTCTTCAGGACTTAGTCACCTCCTAGGGTGAAATCTTCGTGCATGCATAACACATGCGTTTCTTCCTTTCAGCCGATGCAGAGGAGACGCGTTCGGAATTGCACGTGAAGCCTGTGAGGGTCTCCGGCGAGGTAGTCAGTCGGTAGGAGTTGGAGCAGAGGAAGGCCGAGGCTGAGAAGTTCGTGGCCGCGTTCGCAATCGCTCAGGCCGAGCCTAGCCAACCTACAGGTTAGACTTTTCGGTCGGCAGTGCCGCTTAACACTTTTTCGCCTTGTGGGATAAGACCTTTTATACGGGTTTCTTCTTTCAATCCCTGCGGAGGAGCCAGCACCTACTCCTACTCCGGGAGTGGGCGAGGCTGCTGCACCTGGGGTTGCACATTCTGTCGAGGGGACAATCCCCGGACCGCCTCTGGCCGAGGGGACCGAACGGGGTAATTCTTTTCACTGGCATGGCTAACATTTTCATTCGTTGGGAGCCCAATGACCTCGATCTAATCCAAATGCTCCTTCATTTGGCAGTTCCAATCGCGCCCCTCCCCGAGTGGGTGCAGGCCTACAAGATCCCCGAGTTGACGAGGGCTTACTCGAGGAAGAGGCTAAAATCTGGGAAGTCACCGTCGCCTAGTCCGTGCAGAGAGGAGGCAGTTAACTCCGAGACAAAGGCTCCCTCTCCGGCAAGGGAGGAGCCTACCCCGACCAAGTCTTCCTCGGGCGAGAAGGTAGACTATGACTACTCTTCTGATGAGGTGGCTTCGGGCGAGGATTTTGTAAGTGTGAGCCTGTTCACATGGGCTCCCCCTTTACGGCCAGCTTCTAGTCTTTGCCTCTTGTCATTCGGTTAACTTACAGGAGTAAATCCAGCTGGAGGCCGTGGAGGCACCTGTCCCGGACATACCAGTAGAGCGATTCGGGGGAGGCGATGCTGGCTTAGAGAAACTGGCAGCCTTGTTCGAGGTCTTGCAGCAAGAAGCAGCCGTGGAGACTGCGATACCAATGGGTGAGGCTCTGGAGGAGGGAGAAATAGCACCAGAAAGTAGCATAGTTCCGGTGACTGAGGTAAACGCGGGGCCTTCAAGACCTCTCTTGCATCTCTTCAATATTTGGGGTAGCTCGCCTCGATCGATGGAAGGCTAACCCCATTCTCTATGTTTCAGGAGGAGGAAAGGCTCCCCAAGGCCCGCGCCGCTAGAGCCCGTAAGGCTATCGCGAAGCGGAGGGAACTAGTGAGCCCCGCGGGGGTAGGTGAGCCGCAACTGCTCTCAGAATTGGAGGTGGAGCGCCTGGTGTCGTTCCTGCAGTCGGGGAATGGGCTGAAACTTATGGTTCCTCTTCCGCCTCCCTGACCGCTCGTGACACCCGAGGAGGACCAACTTGTAGGGAAGACGCTGACAAGCCTCACGGTTTCTCGGGAGGAGGGAGCACAAGCGAAAAGGGCTGCAGGCCCTTCAGTAGTAACATCTGATTTAGCTCCGCTCCATGCCCTTCCTCTAACCGAGAGCAGGGTGGAGTAGCCCCTCGCGACGATGAAGTCGGGTGGTTCAGTCGCAGCTCTGCCGGCTCCTCTGGCGATGGCCGGCCGGGAGTCATTTGTCGAGGTCGGGTGCTCGAGCGACCTGGCCTCCACTCTTCCGTCCTTCTCGGGCGTGGTGGACGCGAATTTATGGGAGGCTGTGGACAGCTTGGTCGAGTTTGACCCTCCGGCCGTGCCCTCCATTGGCCATGCCACCTCAGATGCGCCGGTCCAACAGATGCTGCTGGCCTTGCGGTCGATGATCTTCGCCGATCCTTCCCTTAAATATCACGGGGTACACACCGTGGTGGCGTAGCTGACTGGGGCACTACAGATGCTGGGGTGCCCTCTAGAGGAATGGTTGCGACGAGTCCTGCTGCTACTGAAATATGTCAACCACCGCGAGTTCCTTGAGGCGCGAGCTCCTAGTGAATTTGCTGCCATCAGTGCCCAGGAAGATGAGTACCTGCGTGCCCTAGACATGCGAAAAGGCAATGAAGAGCAGCATGAAAAGGCCTTGGATGAAAGCCACCATCGTGTCGGTGCCCTCACAAGCAGAATAGAAAAGCTGAGGGGCTATCTCGTCGCGGCCGAGGACGAGCTGGTTGAAGCCGAGGTGGTGGTGGTCAGAGAGACTGAGGAACTTGCCATTGCCAGGATCGAGACAACATCTGTGACATCTGAGCTAACACGCCTCGAAGAGTAGAGAAACCGACTGCGTGACATGGCAAAATTCTCTTGCGTCGGGATTCTTCCTCTCGAGGAGATCTTCTGAGGAGTAGATTGAGCATCCTCCCCTCCCTTTTTTATTGACATGTAAAGCAGGGGTATGCCCCGAAACACATGTACCCTTCCCTTTTTGAAATAGAATACCATTCGCACACATACTTTTGCATGCTGGCCCACGACTCTTTCCTTCTTTCTTCTTTTCTTCCTTTTTTTTTCTTTTGCTCCTCGGCGAGATGCGAGCTTGCGCCGGTGGTTTGGTCTAGGAACGCTTCGGTTGGGTTCGCAAAGGCCGATAGGAGAGTGCTCGCCTCCCCAAGGGAGAGATGAGGGGATCACTCCACCATGCGAGCCTCGTGGCCCCACCGATTGGTTTCATGCAGAAGATGGACCCGAATAGGTTGACCCGACCTTGGGGGATGCAGAGAAGGGTTTGTTGATCTGAATGACTTAGACAAAGGGGTCCAGGTCAAAGGGGTGCATTCGTCACCTGAGGGGACGGAGAGAAGAGTTTATTGGTTCAAATGACCCGGACAGGAGGTCCAAGTCAAGAGGAGGTACTCGTCACCCGAAGGGACGGGGAGAAGAGTTTATTGGTTCAAATGACCCGGACGGGAGGTCCAAGTCATGAGGAGGTATTTGTCACCCGAAGGGATGGGGGAAAGAGTTTATTGGTTCAAATGACCTGGACGGGAGGTCTAAGTCAAGAGGAGGTATTCGTCACTTCGGCCCAAGAGGGGTCTAGACAAGATGTTCATTCGTCAGTGTCACCGGGGTGGCGGAACCGACATGGTTTGTTTGTCTCTTGGGATATTCGTCAGCACTGGCAGAAATAAAATTATTTTTTAATTAACAGTTTAAATTTAACAATTATACAAGAGTCTAGTCCAAAGGAAAGACAACAAGTCTAACAGTACAGCTGATAGAAAGGAAAAGACGTACCCAGAAGTTGAGGGAAGCCCGACGCAGGTACCAGCTGGTAGCTACGAACTCGCACACCAGGAACCGCGAAAGCAGAATGAACAACAACCCACCTAAAAAGTAGGGGTGAGTCTCGTGTCACTAGCTCAATAGGGGTCACGCGGATCCCCACTAGAAGACACGCAGTAACACGGAACAAGTAAAACAACAGGTAATAAAGCAGGAAAACTAAACTACAAAGCTGTAACACTATACTAAAAGGCAGTAAAAGCAGAGACAGGGAGCAGGAGTAGGGATCAAGCTAAGGGGGAGGGGGAGGAAGCCGTACCAGACAAGCGGCTGCCAAACTAACCTCGGCACCCCAAACTACTCCAAACAACAACAGGAAGGCGACTCTAAGCTGACGAAGTCAGGAGTTGTCGATCCGTCGACACTACAAGGGACCTACAAAATAGACAAAGAAACCTAGAAAAAACCTAGACTGACGCAGACCCAGATGACACGACTAGAATGCCGTGCACACTGCCTCACACATGACTAGAACGCCATGCATACGATAGGACACTGACCTCGAGTATGGCCACGAGAGGGCTATCCTAGAAGGCCACAACGTATAAGAAACGTGAAGAGAACCGCGAAGAGCCACGTGCCACGTAACTAGAGTACCTCTCATTAGAAGAACAGCCAGCTGCGTCCACTGACATCTTATACTGCGCCTACTAGTGTCTTGTCCGCGTACCGTACCGCAAGGACTAGGCCAAGACAAAGACACTGTCAGAACTAGAATAGTAACCACAGTCGCGAGTGACTAGTCAGGGTCACGCTTGTCGACGTGAGTCCAATGCCCCTGGCCACGTGTGCACACACTGGCCCGCTGCTTAAGCCAGGCCTCTAACTAGTAT
Organism: Amorphophallus titanum; assembly: GCA_024336825.1. NCBI lineage: Eukaryota > Viridiplantae > Streptophyta > Magnoliopsida > Alismatales > Araceae > Amorphophallus > Amorphophallus titanum. The sequence goes on from JANBPO010009603.1 coordinate 29,954,737, forward strand.
TCCCCCTCCGAAGGACGCTACGATTGGACCGGGGGCCCACGAAACTAGCTTAAGAATCGTAAATCGGGAAAGTGCCCTGCTACCAGAGTCGTCATGCCGTAATGTGACGTAAGGCTACGACTAGTGAAGGCTCACAAGACACAGAGACTCAAAATACGAGTGCGAAAGTACAGATAGGCAAGAGAGTACTATCATACGTACTTCGAAGCACCAATGGTAGCACAGCCACTGCCGACAAATTCAGGACACGACAACTAGACCTAAAACTACAACAATCCTTGACTCTCATGACCCTAAGTCAAGATCATTACGCACAGCGGGACAAGCCGACAATTGGTCTAAACCTAAGCCAGAGAAAATGACGCTGTTGGAGGAAACGACAGGCAAAGACCTGAGGGAACACCCAGGACCCTTAGCACACCTGGACACGTAGACCGAGGTAAGGCGATACCTCACTATAGCTAGAACCATGTCTCGAACTAGACAAGACCGTCGAGACACACAAGGTTACCTGTCAACCATTGGGTGACCCTGGGTTGACCAGAACCAGACAATGACGACTCTACAGTAGGAAAGAGAATCCTACCACAAGCAAGAAGACTCCTGGCTATCTTATAACGTAGTCTTAGCCCTCATAGGATGTCAGGAGACATCCACGGAAAAACGGGTAGACTACAAGGACAAGCCAAGATAATCAGAAATCAAAATGATGAAAAGCAGGACTCTAGGGCTATAACACTCCACCTTTAGACCGCTACACCGAGGTGACGGTCTGAGGATGAGCTGTTACACTCTAGAGGAGACAGGACTGTGGTGGTCTAATAAAGGCGCACCACATGGATGTGACGGTCGAGGAATGAGCCGTCATAGACACCACCCTACAACAGAACCTAAGACAGACAAACATGTAACGGCCTAAGAGAGGTGCATTACACAACTCTGACGCACCCAGATTGGGCTGTTAGGGTGAACAGACCTAAAACGTATACTCGAATGAACAGCATGTAACGGTCCAATATGGACGCGCATGGGGGTTGGGCCGTTAGAGCCAACCGACATAGCCAGTCAAACACACTATGACGGTCCAAAGAGGATGCACCATAGTACTCTGGCGGTCTAAGGCAAGGTCGTCAGAGTGAACCGACTGACATGGACATCGAGGACGAGGGGGCTGTGACGCACCAACAAGGGGGCATCAGAGGACTATGACGCTCCAATACTGGACCGTCACACTTCCACAGTGACAACAGACCAACATGCTCAACGGCATGTGACGGTCTATCATGGGACCGTCAGAGCATGTGACGGTCTCTGGTACGACCGCCATACCAGTCCAGCAAGCAAAATAGTGAAAAAGTCGAATCGGCCCGTTCCACACCCCATTCACGCCAAAGCACAGGGGAAATAAAGCCACACGATGAAAAATAACTTCTGGAAGCTAAAAATGCCACATGCATGCGTCAAAACGCGAGATCGAGGCGATTCCGACGAATCGACCCAAAATGAGTCACCGAGGTTCCCAGACTCCTACTGGCCGCGAATGATGACCGATCGACACGAAACTTACGGGAATGGGATCCAGACATCCCAACGGTCATTTTGACACTAATTACACTAAGAATGGTTGTCATTTTCTGGCGAACCCTACAAACCCCAAAAATAACGATTTTGCCTAAACTGGCCCGATCTAGCCCGTTCGAGCACCAAACCACGCGGCCGGTAGGAGTCCGGGAACCCCGGTGACTCATTTAGGGTCGATTCGTCGGAATCGCCCCGATCTCACGTTTTAATGCGTGCATGCATAATTTTTCGACCTGGTTGTGTGCGTCTGTTTCCCCTACGCTTTGGCGTGAATGGGGCATGGAACGGGCCGATTCGATCATTCTGCTGTTTTACTCGCCGATTTTGTGTAACGGTCGTTCTAGTGGCCATCACACGTGTAACGGTCCCACAATAGACCATCACATTCCATTGGTCATTTCATGCTCTTCGAGGCTGGGTTGGTGTGACAGACCGGCATAAGACCGTCACATGGCTGTAACGCGCCTGGCTTAGTGCGTTACCTTCTGGGTGTGACGGACCAGCATTGGACCGTCACATGGCTATAATGCGCCTATGGTAGTGAGTTATATGCTGGTGGTTTCTGAGGACTGTGGCTATCAGTTCCCCGAAGACCTTGTCTGCCTCGAAGACCATGTCGATCGGTTAGCCCTGATGAACCTCCCCTTGTGCGTCAGGTTGTGTACCGCCCCTAGTCTGGTGCATTACATGGTTCGTGTTAGGCTTTTAGGCCCATTGGCCCTAACACCCTTGTCTTGGTGCGTTAGGTGGTGTAGTGCGCCTGGCTTGGTGCGTTACGTGGTCTGAGTTGTAACTTTAGGCCGGTCTGCCGTGATGCCCCTACCCTGGTGCGTTAGAGCAAGTAACACCCCTATAGAGGTGCGTTATAGTCCTCTTATTGGTTGTGATAGCCAGTGATGTTCGGTGTTCTATTCTATGTCTGTTCTGTGTGTCTGTCTGTCTTAGGCTTGTGTTTTAGGGTGATGTCTGTGTGTCGATGGTTTCTGGATCAGTCGGTTCAGGTGATTGGGTGTGTTCTTTTCCTTGACTGTGACAGTTCCCTAATGACTTGATCTAGACCTGCCAGTGTCCTTGACTCTGATCTTGGAGTGGCTTTCCTTGACTGCCGGGTTCGCCTAGCGGTTGAGTGATAGTTCACTCTGCCCATAGTGTAGTCATTGTCCACCGCTCCGATTTCTGCTAGTCTTTGCTTGATCTCGTGGTTTGCCCATGACCCGTGGGTGTCTGTTGACATCCTATGAGGGAAGTGACCATGATGGGATGGTCAGGAGTGCTTGTGCATGCTGTATGTGTGTCTATGGGTGCCTGTGTGTATGTGTCGTGTCTGGTTTCGGTCAACCCGATGAGACCAGGGGTTGACATGTGACCTTCTGTGTGTCTCGACGGCTTTGTCCAATTCGAGACCGTGTTTCTGGATGCCTTGAGACATCGTTCTACCTTGGTTTACGTATCCAGATGTGTTGAGGGTTCTCGGTGTTTCCTCTGGTCTCCGTGAGTCATTTCCTGTGGAGCGTTGTTTCCTTTGGCTTAGGTTTAGACTGATTCGGTGGCTTGTTCCGCTGTTGGTGACGTTCTTGCCTTCAAGTCGTCTGACTCAAGGATCGTTATGTGAGTAGGTCTAGCTGCCTTGTCCTGAGTTGTCGGCAGTGGTTGTGCTCCCATTGGTGCTTCGAAGTACGTACGATAGTGCTCTCTTACCTGTCTGTAACTCTGCACTCATGTTTTAAGTCTCTGCATCTTGTGAGCCCCCACTAGTCATACCCTTACGACACGCTTTGGCGTGACAGCTCTTAGCGGGGCACTTTCCCAGTTTATGATTCTTAAGCTACTTCCGTGGGCCCCCGGTCCAACCGTAGCATCCTTTGGAGGGGGAATACTAGCTAGAGGCCTGGCTTAGGCAGTGGGCCAGTGTGTGCACACGTGGTTAGGGGCTTCAGACTTGCATCGTTAGACGTGACCCTGACTAGTCATTTGCGTTATGGTATTGTTCTGGTTCTAGCAGTTTCTTTGTCTCGGCGTAGTCCTTGCGGTAGGTTACATGGATAAGATGCTAGTAGACGCAATATAAGACATCAGTGGACGCAACTGGCTGTTCTTCTGGTGGTGAGGCATTCTAGTCACGTGGCACGTGACTCCTGGCAGTTCTCTTCGCGTTTCTTGTGTGTTGTGACCTTTTCGGGTTAGCTGTCTCTCGGCTTTTCCCGAGGTCGGTGTCCTGTCACATGCACGACGTTCTGGTCCTGCGTGGGGCAGTGTTCTAGTCGTGGTGCGTCTATGTCTGTCTTGGTCTTTTCTAGACTTTTGGTCTAGTCTCGCAGGCCTTGTCCTTGGCCTCATGGTTGTCGACAGATCGGTGACTCCTGAGCTCCCGAGTTCAGGGTCGACCCTTCTACCATTGTTAGGAGTAGCCTCGGGTGCTGAGGTTAGTTCATTAGCCTTGCTAGTGTGGTACGGGTTCGTCCCCTCTTACTTACCTGCTCCCTACTCCTACTCCTTTTTCTTTACAGCTTTGTAGTTTAATTTTTCCTGCTTTACTACTGTTGTTACCTATTGCTTACCTATTGTTTACCTGCTATTTTAGCGTGTTACTGTGTGTTTTTCAGTGGGGATCCGTGTGACCCCTACTGAGCCAGTGACATGAGGCTCACCCCTATTTTTAGGTGGATCATGGTTCATGCTGCTTCGTGGTTCCGGCTGTGTGAGTTCGTAGCTGCCAGCTAGTACCTTCATCGGGCTTCCCCTGACTCTTTCGGTATGTCTTTTCTGTTCTGTCGACTATACTGTTAGACCTGTTGTCTTCCTTTGGACTGGACTCTGGTATATAATTGTTAATTTAAACTATTCTATAAAAGAGGCCTATAACTTTTTTTTAGTGGTTAGCTGCATTACTCTACCTTTTATCACTGTTAAACCTGATTTCACTCAAGACTGTATTTTGCTATTTCTTATACTTTAATGGTTGTATATAATCATGCTCATTCAGTGGACTCATGCATTACAGTGTTGGTTGGTGACCCCTTCATCTTAATATTTTCCTCCTTATCTTCTCTGACTGTTACTCCCTCCTCATGGGGGACGACTACTTCAGGGGGAGTTCTGCATGTACGGAGAGTGATATTCTGGGTATGTACATATTCATCTTCATTTCCTATTCATGTCAAAGGGGGAGTCATCATTATCTTGTTCAGGGAGAGTCCGCATGTTTTCTGTGTCCTTATACTCATGCTCATCATTGTCTTGTCCTTTTAATTATGTCAAAGGGGGAGAGCTTTGTTGGTGACTTACTATCACTTTGTTGCCATCATCAAAAAGAGGGAGAATGTTGTTCCCCCTTAGGCACAAGCATGTATATCTTTGTTTTGATGATAGCAACAAAGAGCAACAAAGTATTGAGAGCATGCATTGTTGTTCAGGGCACAATTTGTGTGCACGAGTGCATTTTTCATTGTCCTCTCATACCTCGTGCACATTGGTGTTTTGATGAAAGCAACAAAAGAGCAACATAGCACATTATGTGTGCACGAGTGCATTTTCCAGTGTGTTCTCATACCTTGTGCACTTTGGCTTCGCTATATCCTTGGTACGTGCATGTGTGTGTGTCTCAGGCTTCAAGCATCTTATGCATCCAAGCATAGCATATAGGTGCATGGTCCGTGCTCATTGAAGTACTTGTATTAGACTGAGCTCGTGCAGAAAAACTCATCTACATATCATAGTCCGTGCATTTCTCTAAGTGGTTTATATCTCGTGCAGACATGTCACTCAGCCACACTTGTTACCTCATGCACACTTCGCAGCTCGTGCATGTTCTGGTTTAATAGTTCAGACTTTGAGTTCATGCATATAAGTGTGTATTCGAGCAAGTCTACACTTGCATGTCATGCTTCAAGCATCGTTCAAGCACTAGCATAGCTCATGCACACACCTTTGTTGGTTGGTTGGTTCTGATTTTTTTACCTTGTGCAGGTTTGTCTAAAAGTTTTTTCTTGCATGGCCTGTCAGTAGAAAACCTGCACGTGAACAACTTTTGAAGTTCTTGTTGCGTTCTGCACGCGAGCTAACACATAGTTCGTGCATCCTTTACTGTGTGCTTGGTTTGGAAAATTATACCTCGTGTAGGTTTGCACACACGATGGTGATACTTTGTGATAGTCCGTGTTGTTGTTATATGTTCATGTTATTTTTATGTTATCATACTTCGTGTTGTTTTTATGTTTTCATACTTCGTGTTGTTTGTTCGTCTATCATACCCCGTGCAGTTTTTCCTTATACTTCGTGTCATTTTATCGTCTTCCATACCTCGTGTCGTTTCGTCTGTCATGCTTCGTGTTGTTTTTGTGTCTTCCATTTGTCATGTCATTTTTATGTTTTCCAGACTTCGTGTCATTTTTAAGTTTTCACACTTCGTGTCATTTTTTCGCCTTCCGTACTTCGTGTCATTTTTAAGTCTTGTACAATTTGTGTTTCTTCTTCTAGTATCACACCTCGTGTTATTGTTGCACGTATATACCTCGTGCACATCCATACTTCGTGCAAGCCTTGCTAAAAGTGTCTTCGAGTAGCGTTTTAGCCGGAACCTTACCTCGTGCAGATCACTGTAGTACCTCGTGTACATTCTGGCTAAACGACTTATATCTCGAGTACACTTTCTATATCTCATGCACATTACTGGGGTCAGCATGGGTCATGCACATTTATATATCGTGTGTCATCCTCCTCTGTGCCTACTCAGTGTTTTGCTTGGCATACCTCGTGTAAGCTTTTGCCGGTCATATGTTTAGTACATGGCATACCTCGTGCAGGCTTTGTCTGCACATTTGCCTCAAGTAGTCTTCCTCTTCTTCGTGCAAGAATATTTGGATGTAACCTGAACTAATAGTGTTATTCTATGATGTCAGGTTAAGTCTCGTGAACTCAAGATTGGCACATGTTCCTAGGATGGAACAGCCATCAATATCGTGACATGTGGACGAATCTTCTGGACAGGAAAGCGTGGGAAACACACGCCTAGGGCTGTTGCTGCTGCTACTCCTATATATACATAAAGAACTCCTTCGTAAGGAGTAGAAGAGCAGACAGAGAGTAGCAGACAGAAGACTTGAAGTAGAAGCAGGATTTGGGCACTCCCTGTTCGATCCAGAGAGAAAGAGAGAAAGAGAGAAAGAGAGAAAGAGAAACAGTGAAGAAGAAGAAGAGAAAGAGAAAGAGCTGAAAGGGAGAGTAACTGTCTGTTATGTGTTAGACAGAGGGCCCGTGTAAGTCTTGTCATCTCAGATCTCTGGTTCAATAACCAGATCTGACTACGCTCACCTGTTTGAGCAATATTCCCTGCAGGGATACAATTTGTCTTTTGTTTTGTTTGTTTTCGTTTACTTTTCAAAACTTTCCTTCAAGCTGTGTGTCAGCGTTAGCAGTGGAGGATTCCATTGGACGGGTAAGCTGTAATCCCCAGCATTGCAGAGAACGTGGTTCTCTAGACAGCAAGCTGTGAGGCTCAGCGGGCGAGGAGGATTCCTCGGACAGCAAGCTGTGAGGCTCAGCGGTTGTAGGCTATGCCTCTTTTCTCCCTCTTCTGTTCTTCGATTAACCTCTGTTCCTTTTTCTTTGAGTCCTTGGGGGATGTCTTTTACCATCTTCTTTTTCATCATATCCCGTAGTGGGTCCTTCCAAAGAGTTGGTAGAGGAGGTTTTCTCTGGCCATTCCTTCTTCTTCTTCCTCTCTTCCTTTGATACCTTTCCTCTGAATTTCCCGAGCAGATAGGGTCAGTCATCACATTATCCGAGCCAGTTTCTACACTGGGTAGAGTCATTGGCTCAGCCTGAGAGTGCTAGCCGAGTTCACGGTGAGTGATCAGCTTGTACCAGTGGAGGTTGTATTTGTACAATTTCTTTTTATCCATACTGTAATGACTATGGCCTATCCAATGTATCAAACAAGTATTACTAAGAAGAAGAGGAATTATTTTTTGCTCTATATTACTTACATGTGTGTTTTTGAGAGAGGCTAAAAAATAGAACTTGCGTAATGTTGTTGCATTCCACGTCCGAGGGATAGGTGTTCCTTCCATGGTGGATAGTCGGTAAGCCCCTTTCTTGAACTTCTCGACCACTTGGTAGGGGCCTTCCCAATTAGGGGCCAGCTTGCCCACCGCCTCCAGTGGTCGAGAGGCTTTGACTTTCCTTAGGACGAAGTCTCCTAGCTGGAAGTGCCTATCTCAGACTCTGGCGTTGTAGGATTGAGTGAGCCGCCGCTGGTATTCCATGGCTCAGATGCTGACGATCTCTCAGATCTTGCTCACCAAATCTAGGTTCTCCAGCAGTTTCTGTTCATTCACCTCGGATGAGAAGTTGGTGACTCGGAGAGTGGGGTTGCTGGTCTCCAGTGAAATTATGACTTCCGTGCCATACACCAACTGGAAAGGGGTTTCACCGGTGGCCGTTCTTGGAGTAGTTCGGTGTTACCATAGTATGCTTGGCAATTCTTCAAGCCAGCTTCCCTTGTCCTTGTCGAGCCTGGCTTTAATGCCTTTTAATATAGCTTTATTGGTATTTTCGACCAATCCGTTGGCCTGAGGGTGGGCTACCGAAGTGAAGTGGTTGTGAATATTTAGGTCGGCACATCTATCTCTAAAGTAGTGAGAATCAAATTGTCGACCATTGTCGCTCACAATCACTCGGGGGATACCATAACGACAAATGATCGACTTCCACACAAAGCTCCATACGACCGACTTGGTAATCCTAGCAGTGGCTTTGGCTTCAATCCATTTTGTGAAGTAGTCGATGGCGATGATGACGAACTTCTTTTGGGCCTGAGCTGTAGGGAATGGCCTCAGGATGTCGATTCCCCACCCAGCGAAGGGATACAGCTCGGTAATGGTGACGAGCTCTGAGGCAGGCTGGTGGACCAGGTGGTTAAAGTGTTGGCATCGATCACATTTTTGCACGTAGGCCGAGCAGTGGCACTGAAGAGTGGGCCACTAGTAACCCTGTCGAAGCAAGATCCTAGTGAGCGATCTTCCTCCTTGATGCACGTCGCAGATGCCTTCGTGAACTTCTTGGATTACTCGGCTGGCTTTGTCGACACCAAGACATTTGAGGAGGGGACCGGAGAAAGACCTATGGTACAGGACGTCATCTAGGATGACGAAGCGTCGGGCTTGGTACTTCAATCTTTGAGCTTCCCGAGGATCAGGGGGCTCTTGGGAGTCTAGGAGCTAGGATATATAGGGCATTCACCAGTCACTCGGTGGTGCCGGGGCAATGATCATGAGCTCGGATTCGATGCTCAGTCATTCTAGCTCCTTAAGGAATACCGACCGAGTACCTTCAAGGCCGAGAGAGGAGGCCAGACGAGAGAGGGTGTCTGCCCGGGAGTTTTCCTCCGGAGCTATTCGGACTACCTCAAAACTCTCAAATAGTTGGGCCAGCCCTCTGACCATTTGGAGGTAGTTGATCATTGCCGCTTCTCGAGCTTCGTAGTCACCGTTGACCTGGCTGACGACCAATTGGCAGTCAGTGTGGATCCTGACTCGCTCGGCCCCTAGCCGTCGTGCCATCCGGGCTCTCGAGATGAGGGCCTCATAGACATTATTGGACGCTGGGAAGTTGAACTTCAAAGCGTACTGTAGCTCTGCCCCTTCGGGAGATTTGAGGAGGACTTCGATGTCGCTTCCAGCCGAGTTGGATGACCTGTCGATGAACAAGTCCCAAGTGGGCCCGTGCGTGCACGGAAGGGTTTCCTCGGTCGAGACAGTGCTCTCTGTGATGAAGTCAGCGAGGGCTTGTCCCTTGATGGCTGAGCGGGGGCGGCAATAGATATCATAGGTCCCAAGAATGATGGCCCACTTGACGAGGAGCCCCAAGGCTTCTGGGTGAGAGAGAATCTTCTTTAGGGGTTTGCCGGTTAACATGATGATGGAGTGCCCTTGGAAATAAGGCTGGAGGTGCTTGGCCAAGGTTACCAATGCTAGCATGAGTTTCTCGGTTGTAGGGTACCTTCTTTCGGCCTCATTAAGCACCTTGCTGGTGTAGTAGACTAGCTTCTCGACTCCCGCGTCGTCTCAGACTAAGACTGAGCTTACTGTAGAAGGAGTCGCTAAGAGATAAAGGTGTAATGCTTCACCTGGGACAGGTTTTGATGATACCAGAGGCGAGGCCAGGAATCCCTTGAGTTCTGTAAATGCCCTCTGACATTCCTTGTCCCAAGCAAACGTGGGAGACGCCATTTTGGCCCCCCTCAATTATTTGAAGAAGGGTAGGCCAAAGAGGACCCCAATAGACTGACACAAGCCATACAATATTTACAAGACGCCCTTGGAGGATAGCCTACCAGTGCAGCTACACTGATGGCGACACACTCCCATTCATGGATGGGGTTAGGGTACACAACACTGAACCAATGGAGATAGAGATGGACAAGATGGTTGACTTCATGATCAAGACAACGTTATTCGCTTTCGCGATGTTCATTGTCGCTGGTCTGATGAAAGCCACGATCTTGCTTGTCTTCTAGTCTCTCAACAAACGGAGACTGAAGATGAAGATCATCGGTGCTATCCTCCTTGCACTCGCCACTTTGGTTGGGTGTAACGAGGCGGACATTGCATCCCGCAATCTGTCCACCGCTGCGGACAACTTCCAGATCAAGCGCCGCATCGTATTCTACAACGGGATCACGGGTACGTACATGCTCACGATCGAGGGGCTGTGCGCATTCGGCAACGGGGACAATAGGTACAAGCGCACGGTCACGTGCAAGGTTGGACCCGGTCAGTACAAGAAACATTTCTTGGGACTGTCCGACAACGTCACCTATTTCTCGGAGCAAATCGACGGTGTCAACGTCAGTGCCTACCACTACAAGGTGGTGTTCACACCGAAGGCTATCGTGCCTGACATCGAGATGCGCTAACACCACCTTGGTATGGTGGACTGTGGCACCATGACTGAAACAGCGTCAGCTGCGCTGACTACAACATGTGGTGGTAACCGCACCGTGTGTACCCAACACCCACGCTAGTGGCCACGTTGGATCACAACCACATGATCCGCAACGACAACACGATCAGTGGTACAGCCTATGCTATTGTGAAAGATAGATGTTAGGCACAGAATACACTGGTGCATTGAGTGTCAAGGTAGGGGACTACCAGTACGATCCAAGATACCTGTGAAGCAAGGGGAGATAACGAGCTGTCTCATTAGCAGCGGTCACTCTTCTTAGTGAAGTATGGGTGAGGACGACACGCTCATGTGTTGAACTCCATGCTTGAGCCCAAGCTCGGCTGTTCCGAGGCGGGTTAGTGGAGATCAAGCTCTCTCGTTAGCAGCTCCGGACTAGGGTGAGAGGGAGTGAAACGACAGCCCCGTGCATGGGTAAAGACACAGACAAAGTGTCGGCTGTGAACTACCGTACCTCACCGCCCAGATTAAACCCCTGACACATGTAGCCATGCTACGACGGGGTGAGGAAGCACCGCTCTGAGGCAAGGGAAGAGAGCGTAGCTCGACTGCGTTCTCGCATGAGAGTGAGAGGGATCGTACGTACACCTACAGTATGGTGTGGACTCTACTAGACAGGCTGTCTACCTGTGATAGCGAGCAACCCACAGTCATGCCGGTAACACAATTAGTACTACGATCAAGCGGACGTGTGCAGGTTATCAATCTGTTTGAATGGCGACAGCCACAGTAGCGTGAAACTCTGTGGTGTACATGAGCAGCAGCATGTCCAGATAAGACGTTCGTATGTGAGGGAGCGGGCCAAACTGCTACGCCTCGGGGTTCCAACTCCCGTGGTATAGCTGGTCCTCGCTCCCTCTTTGTTTGTGTGGAGTGGAGTGATGGAGAAAGATAGTAAACCTCAGCTCTATCTTGAGATAGGTAAGCTGCACATGCGGATCAAAGAACTGGAACTGGAGAACCACAGTCTCAAGGGACAGGTTAACCATCTGGTTGATCGGTATGTCAGGGCAAAGGTGGGCTGACATGGAACAACTGACACCTATCATGTCCAACATCACACTGTTCTTTAGTGGTGTGTCGTTGGCAGTGCTTGCGTTTCTTGCGTACGTTCAGTACAAAGGATGGTAACCATGACGACAATCGTCAAAGCTAAGGACCTGCGCGAGGGGGACAAGGTTGTCACCCCAGATGGTACGTATACTGTCGTTCGCAACCGGCAGGTCAAGGTCAAAATCCCCAGCCGACTCGTAAAGCAGCAGCGATTGCTGCTTGAGTACAGCTCCCGCAAGGGTGGTGTTACGAAGAAGCGTACCGATGTGGACACGGTGTGGGATACCACTGAGTTCGAGATCGCAGACCGGAAGGACCTGAAGTCCAGGGTCCACCGCTTCATGGACAAGCACAAGGGCTACATCAATGCCCTCGCTCTTGCCGTGGTCGGTGCCGTTCTGCCTGTCGCACTCAACATCGCACTGATCATTCCGTTCGAGCTGGCTGTCGCCATGCAGATCGGTGCTGGTGTGGTTGCGTCGGCTCTCGCTATCGATACGTACCGGAAGGCTCGCTAATACCATGGCGAACATCAAGTATGTACCGAGTGAGGAATGGGTAGCCGATGCTACCCTCAAGACTCAGCTCGATGCCTTGTTCAATGCATCAGGTAGCGCAGGCGTGTGGTCTGTGTTTACTGGTGGTGCATGGACACCGGTGCGTACTGGTGGGTGCTTCGGCACTATGCCTAGTACTCCTGGTATCACAGCGGCTGAGCGTATTCGTGTCATCCTTCACTTGGGTATGGGTGGTAACACCACCAATGCACAGAAGGAGTGGTGGCACACAATGCTTCTGGACAAGGACACCAGTCCTTGGAAGGATGCTATCCTCGAAGACCCGATCATCTACCACGGCACTGAGAAGTACAAGTACAAGAGTGTGCTTGAGATCAAGGTGCTATCGACACAGTCGTTCAGCAATGTGATGAATATGCTCATTGCTACTCGACAGTCGAGAGGATAGGGGCCCACCATCTGAAAGTAGCCCAACAAGGCATCACTCCATCATAGCATGCCTGGACCAATACAAGTGCTACATGCTGGAGGCGACTGAAATGGAGCTGTCATGGAGGATTAAGGGGAAGCTCGGGGACGGCGAAGAAAATCTGATAAGTCATCAATATTGGTGATTTGAATACCCAAGGCAGTATGTAATGAATCTATGGAGTTGACCATGGCTGTAAATTTCTGGAGATAAGTATCGTGGTGCAGCTTCAACTCAGAAACATCCTTAGTAAGACCGTCCACTGTCTCCTTGACATTATTGAGTTCACCTCCTAAGGCGTCAATCTTCGTGTGTAATGCTGTGGTATCCGAAGTAGCAGGTTGAGTGACTTGAGCCCTTCTAATAGGATCTGCTTGCTCATCATCTTCACTTTGATCAGATTCCACTACAGGGGCTTTTCCCTTTTGATATTTAAGTGTACGGACCAGACGTCCATTTTGAAGCTCATATCCCATGTTGTTACAGATTGAGGGAACTGTGTATATGTCTACATCTTGGATAGAGTGACTAACTTGCTTGTCCAGATTTATGTGTAAATATTGAAAGACAGGTGTTAAAGCAGCACCATATGGAAGATTCCTATTCTTCGACTTCCGACAGCTTGTGATGTATTCCATTATAACAGAAGGAAAATTTATTTGATTGCCACTCATAATATGGACAAATAAGAATTTCTGACGATCCATCACTTGTTCCCTTCCTCCTGATCTGGGCAGTAATATGGTGGTCATCATGTGATGCAAAATCCTTTGTAGAGGTGGAAAGTTGTTGGCATTTAATTTAGGTAAGCTGCCCTCTATCATTTGTTCACCGGACATGGCTTCATATGCTTCTTCTTCAATGAATGTGGCTTCATCATAAATGTAGCCAGAGTCATATGGCATATTCAATGCTTTGGCAATGAGTTGAATAGTGAGGGGTATGGGTTGGCCATTTATTTCAGTGATCAGTTCATCGTTCTTCACAACCATATTACCATAAAACTGATGTATAAGAGAATGATGAACTTTTCGATGTTCAGACATGAAAGAGATCAGATTTGGCTGTTTACTAAGCAGTCGAACTAGTTTCGGCAAGACAGTCTCAAGACTATGGAAATCAACAGCTCGGGGTCATAGTACCTTCCTCTCGACTAGCATGATATTTTCAGAGGCCGCCTTCTTCTTCTGAGCTTGGATCTGCTTGTCCTTGCATAGGAGCTCTTTCAGCATGTGGGCTTCTTCTCTTTCTTTCAGGGACTGCTTCTTTGGAGCCATTCGAACGCCCCTCAACCTTGTAGCTGATGGAGGATGAAACTCGACAGTCTATTGAACAGGTGGAGGCCTACCTCAGAGAAATTTGGTTTTCGCAGACAGCGCACTACTCCAGATGGTGGAGGCTAGAAGGAGGGCACCTTGGGTGCTTGGAGAAGAAAATGAGCTGCGGTTGCCGGAGGAGGACCGCGTTTGGGCGCTGGAGAGTTTGAGGGCTGCAAAGGAGTGTTTTAGGGTTGAAGAGGGTGGAATGGGTTTAGTAAAGGACTCACGGGGTGATGAGAAGTGGCTGGGGGTCGAATGGGTTCGAACAAGAATGAACCCCAGCGGTCCGGTTCGTGAACCCAATAGCGACCGAAAAGTGTCAACTCTTTGAGTCGACACAATTCCGCATCTCTTCTGTTCTGAGAAGCAGCTGATGACATAGGTGAAAGAGTCGACTCTGCCCTGTAACAAGAGATTTTCAATGTAAAACACATGGAATGAGGGCCAAGGTTAAAGGAATGAATCCCCATAGATTTGGATTAGGATTGATGAGAATGTGGGTTAATCAAATGGGGAATTGATCAATAACTTAAGGGATTTCAATCAACCGGAATAAGCTATCCAACTTAATCCAACAGGCAGACTTTCATTACAATGCTCCAGCTGAGCTCATTATTTAAGATGAGTTGATGCCATGGAAGCACAAGTGTGGGTTTATGTGACCAGCAGGGAGTACATGCACCATACATGAGGGTTCAATCAAACAAGTCCTTTTTATGCAATTCAAGCACTCAATCATGCATAATTAGATATAGAGGCAAGCATATAAGTCCCTTAGGGACAGGTTTAAGAAGAGTGCAATTGATTTGAGTATGATGTCCATGAACAATATTAAGAAGGTCGTGCTTACAAAAAGATAGTACTGCATAAATCATGAAAGTTGACTGATTCAAGAAGTACATTCACATAATCAAACCCGAAGTGAATATGTGAACGATGAGAAATGAATTTCAAGACGATATGGATTATCAGATATTCTAAAGAGCACTGGAAAGAACCTTTCCTCCCTACATTTTCATTCACAGTGCTCGACTTTTGGTAGCTTTGCATAGTCCCATAATTTTTTTAAATAAATACAATCAAGATGACTAATCTTTTGACACGAGTCATGTCCTTTGTTGCAGGGACATTTCTCGGTTACTCAGTTTCGTCAGTTATTGTGATGTAGATTGGATACTTTTCGATGCGAATTTTCTCCTTTATTTCAGGGGAGATTTCCGACTACTCGGTGTCAAATCACACTTATTCAGATTTTTGGTGGGACTGACAACTTTTTCCTCACGAGACACGCGACTTTGACGTAGGGATTCAAGTTTCCTCAAGAGTGTTAAGGGGAATCACTAAAATCCTTATCGAATAGAACAACTTGGCTTACAAAGCCTTATAATTGCACACATATATATGCAAGGATATAAATGCAAACCTAAAGGACACAAAAGTAAAATAAAAATATAAATATCTGGAGTCGATTCCCATCACGTGGGGTCACATGATCCCCACACTAGAGGATGTGGCACGCATCACTGGGCTACGGGTACATGGTGCGCCAGTGAGCGGGAGGACCTTGACGAACTATCGAGAGCTGGCTCGGAGACTATTGGGATTGGAGTTGCAGAGACCAGAGCGTCATTCCACTATCCTACCTAGAGTGAGGTTGCAGGAGAGCCTGGGCCTGTGAGGTGGTGGGATTGCCATCGGGGAGTTGCTGGAGTAGCACCTGGGGCGGCTGACGGACCGGGCACGGAAGCAAGTGGCAGTGGAGCCAGGTCCAGAGGTGGATGTGGTACTGTGGCGGTTCCTGATGCTATTTTTCGGGAAGCTACTATTCGCCACTCGGGTAGATGGGGAGAGTTGCAGACTTATGCCCCTACTTGAGGAGATACACCAAGTCGGCAAGTACGCGTGGGGTGCAATGATACTTGCTTTCCTCTTTGACACTTGAGCTCGACCAGTCGGTGCACGATGCTTGGTGGATTTTCCCCACTACTTCAGGTAAGCCTCGACTCCTAGAATGCTTGTGCAATTCATACATGATTTTTATGAAATGTTGTATGCTGACACTTTGATGCAATGGAGTGCAGGTGTGGGCCTACATGTACCTCCTCGGGCTGGGGAGAGGATAGGAGGTGCATCCCGATTGGGTGCCTATCGAGAGACGGTGGGCAGTGGTTCGGGAAGTGGGATCCCTGAGATGCCAGGTACGGGCGATCCAAGATGATATCGACACCTTGCCCTATGCCTTGGTAAAAACTAAACTTAACCTCTTTTTAAATGCAACTGTATGCATGGATGCTAATGCAATTGGCTGCCATTTTATAGGTCCGATGGACACCGTACCAGGGCGAGGGACAGAAGGGCCAGCCATGGGTGGTGGCAGCCCTAGCCTGCGCGGGTCAAGACATTTGGCTTCATTGCCTGAATGTCATCGAGCCACTCCAATACCAGTTGATTATGACGAAGGTGGGCATCCACCAGCCCGACGTGGAGTTCCCGACGAGAGAGCGACCGGAGGAGCACGTGGGACTCCACTCACGCAGACTCGCAATAGAGATTGACTGGATCAGTCAGGTCGCAGACCAGATCTGGGACTGGAATGGGTAGGGAAGAGCGGTGCGCAACCGAGGCACGAGTGACGAGGCCTACTTGACGGGCTACGCCCGACGCTACGGAGACCAGGTCTTCCGTGGCACACGACGACTTGTATGACCCTTAAACTCATGCTCTAATATGCTTGCAATTACAATGCACCCTAATGATTGACATTCTACATGCAGCTAGACCCTCAGGGATAGATTGCGGAGCTCCAAGGGTTGCTCCATTCCACGGTCCAGCAGTGGGAGCACCTCCAGCGCTCCCTAGACCTACTGGTAAGTTTTAGCCTTAAAATGCAAGTGTAATATTTATGCTTAAGTGAGACTGATATGATTCTAAATGCAGCCTGCTGAGGGAGCCCAGCGTCAGGTGCCAGATGCACCGTCTTCCTCTTCATAGCCACCAGCAGCTCGGTTACACCAGCGGTAGCATGAGCCGAGGAGGCCAAGGCCGCTCTCGCTGAGAGGGTGAGTAAACCGACCAAACTCCCTTCCAGATTATGACTTGTTGATGCAAATGACTAGTACTAGAATGCTCATGCAAACGAGAGAGCTGGAGGCAGCACTGCTGGAGACTACCCAGCTACGAGAGGAGATGGCTCGGTTGAGAGGAGATCTAGCAGAGGCGGCGGGTTCCTGACTGGAGGTGAGAGAGCTGAGAGCCGAGATCATAGCGCTGGAGAGAGCACTCCGACTGGTAGGGGGACGGTCCTCCCATGGCATCTCTCAGAGCAGTGCACAGAGTGGGCATAGAGATTACCTTACTAGTTCCTCCGGCCATCGGAGGAACAAGGAGGGCAAGCGACGCCGATGCCAGGGTGAGGAGGGGAGTACTACCGTAGGCCCGCCGACAAAGAGGCATGAGGGCACTGGCGACAGTGGGGGTCTAGGAGAGGGACTGGTCTGATGTACTGCATGAGACACATGCATATTATGGCATGGCTTGTTTCTGACTTACAAAAGATGAATTTTCGTATGCTGACATTGACTGACTTAACTTGACAGAGAATCCTATGACTAACACGGGAGAGCGAGAGAGAGAGACTCGAGTAGAACGACTTAAAGAATCATTGACTTACGACAGTAGAGAGAGAGACGGTCACATAATAGGCCGCTACCAGAACTTGACGGTCTCATGATAGATCGCTAAAGGCCAACCAGCCAAGAGCTCAAAGAAGGATAGAAATGGTCCTCATTTGACCACAAAACTTGAAAGGATGGTCTCTTATTGACAGTTTATATTGAGAGATGGCCTCAAAGAGACCGTTTAGGCCATCAGAGATGAACTGTGTAGAAGGGGGAGAGAAATGGCCCTGTGATGACTGCCATGAAGTTTTGCGGTCACCCGATAGTCCGCAACTTCAGAAACTCTATTAGCTTCAATCAGGACTCTTTTGAAGAGTCCCAATCTGAGGGCAAAGAGTACTAGTCCGTGCTAAAGCTCATCCTAACCCGATTTGGGGCTATCCTACCTCAATCGTTTCGCCGCTCGTTGGATGGGGTCGCCCTGGAGTGATTTTATGCCTTGCCCTTGGAGGACGCAGAGAGTTTTAAGGTCGTGAAAGAAAAATTCATTCAAAGATTTCAAGACCGGGTCGACCCGGAATATTCATTTACTGATCTGGTGGCCGAGAAGATGAAGGCCGATGAAGATTTTGCCACATATGCTGATAGGTGGAGGCAGATGGCCGCCCGTGTGCCTGGCCATATCTCAGAGGAAGAGAAGGTCAAGCTCCTAATTTCCAATGCCACCCCTACCTTCAGGAACATCTTGGCCATGAGCGACATTGCCAGCATGCACCAGCTGCACAGTAGGCCCAGGCTCATCCAGACCCAATTTAAGGATTCCCCTATTCATGCCCTCTTTGAACCCCAGAAGCCCAAGTACACTAAAAAGCCCCAGGGGCCAGTCACCGAGGGAGTCCAAACCAACAAGCAAGTGCAGGCTATCAATTTCCAATCCACCAACCAGTCTGCTCCACCCCGTTTCTAGCAACCTCTTCGCAACCCTCAGTTCCCCACTCCACAAAATGCCCAACCATCCTTCCACACTCCCCAGTAGCCACAACAGCCACCCCAGTACCATCACGTCCCTCCACCTAACGGCTATGCACCTGCGCGTCCGGGTCCTAAAAGAGCCCAGTTCCCTCCTTTGCCTGAAATCTTGCCAGACGTCTTTTCCGCCCTTATGTCCACTGGTGCTTTACAACTTCCTCTGGAACAGCCGAATTAGAACCCGACTGTGGATCAGTCAAGATATTACGTTTTCTACCGATAGCCCGGGCACACGATAGAATGCTATTTTTAGTTTTGGGATCTTGTTTATGATCTACATGAGGGACATCGGATTGATTGGGCAGAGATGCATAGGGTGATTGTAGAGATCAAAGAGAGAAGAAGACAAGTGCCGAGACAGCAGCAGTAGGCGCCGCGGCCGCAACAGCCAGCACCACAGCCAGTACAGCTACCGCAGTAGCAGCAGCCTGAGCAGGAATTGGGGATTCATCAAAATCCGATGCCCAACCATCCACCTGCTCCACAACCTTAGCCGTCGGCACCGGCTCAGGTCAATACTGTTCACCGCCCAGCCCCCAACGATGGGTGGTCTTATGATGATGATGCGTCAGCTTAACTCATGGCCCTCCACAATACTTACCGCCAGTTCCCTTCGCCATCTACCCCAGTTATCTTTCAACCCACCCTCGCAACCTCCGCTGCACCCAACATTTCTCCAAAACCCCTCATTCTACCCATAGCATCGCCCAACATTTCACCCATCTCTGTGCCAGCACCCATTACACCCTCCATCACCACCCCTCTGCCTAACCCTTCACTTGTCATTCTCCCAACGACGCCCGTTAAGCTAGCCTCTCCCATCATCGCCCCCATTTTGCCCGCAACCTCTACTTCTACTGCCCTCGTCCACTCTGTTGGGCCCATTCAATCACCCACCATGAGTCCACCCGACGTCGTGCCGGCACAAAAGCTTGCCCTCCGGAGCGGGCGCCTATTTCATCGAAACTACCCCACCACTGGTGCACCTACACCCAATCCCCAGTTTCCCTCGTGGGCTGTTGATCAAGAAGAAGTGGACCCATTACCCGACACACAATATGATTTGTTACATCACTTGGATCGAATGCCGGCTAAGATCTTAGTACTTGAGTTGATTAAGTGGTCCAAGTTACATCAAGATGCTTTACGGGATTTCTTACAGAAGGTCCTGGTGAACGAAGACATGGCAGTAGACAATCTACCATCAACTTTGGCCACGCTTACTAAGGGGCCGGCCATTTCTTTTTCTGAGTCTGAATTGGCACCTCCCGAGGCATGCCAGATGATGCTCTGCATTTCCATCACCTTGAATAAGGTGGCTATTGACGCGGCTTTGGTAGACACTGGAGCCTCCATTAATGTTTGTCCCCTTAGCACCTTGCGTGCATGTAACATCTCTGAAGATCTGTTGAGGCCTACTCTGACTACCATTGTAGCTTATGATAACTTGAGAAGGCCGTGCCATGGGGTGATAACTATTCAAGCTGAGCTTGGGCCACTGACAATGCCCGTCGAATTTTATGTGCTGGACATTGACCCAATGTTCAAAGCTTTTCTGGGTCATCCATGGATTGACAACCTCCATGCTGTGCCATCTACCACCCACCAATGCCTTAAATTCCCACTTCAAGGGTGGATGGTCAAAGTCAAGAGCATATCCATAGTTCAGACAGTTGAGGCCATTTCCAACAAAATATTACCGACACTCTGGCCTAGCAACAAGCCTATTATTTCTGTGATGGACCTCGATTTTCCATGGGCTTATGCGCCACGCAAGCTAGCAACCACGCCAATAAACATCAAGTTGAAGCCCAAGGTGAGACATCCTAAGGGCTGGAATATGATATTAAAACTGGGCTATCAGCCAGGTATGGGCCTCGGCGCTCAGCTGCAGGGGCAAACTAAGCCAATCTCTAGGGGCAGAAAAATGAACAGAAGGGGCCTCGAATACCGGGAGTCCTCATTATAAGTTCTGGGAGACTCAGGGCCATTGACCTGGGACTACCACCAATATTTTATAAAGGGGTCATTACAGCCTGGTACTTTGAAGACACCGCCATGTCCTGATGAGAAAGAAGATGCTACCTGTACAGTCTCTGGCCCGCCATTGCCACCAAAAGGGCCAGTTGATGATCTTGAGAATGTGGGCACGGTTAGACCGCAACCTGAAGGTTGCAGTCGCCTGAGGGCTGCGACTAGTCCAGAATGTAGATAACGTGGGTAACACATGTGCTTTCTAGACTATTGGGTTTTTAGAGTACAATCAGCTCGACGTCCTAGTGGGAATCCTAGGCTTGCGAAGACTTACGGAGGCCTTGAAACATGATCACTTAGTCTGGAAGAATGAATATCCGATGGAGAGGATCACAGGTCCAAGAGATGTTCCTATCAAATGCATGTGTAACTAATAGTACCGTATCGGAATGCATGTTATATGTGAACTTATAAAGTAGAAATAAGGTGAGGAAGGAATACATAAAGCATAAATCAAGTGCAACCAAATCATGTGAAATTCCTTTAATTACAAAACTATATGATTTGGGTAAGAAAATAATACACATGAAAATAACTTTAAACATGCTAACGTGAAACAAGATGTAGCAGAAACCATGAGTAACACGAAATAACTTCAAAGCATGAGAAGGAGCCAGAAATAATAACGTTAAGGCATAGGTTCTATCAATTATGCTATGAATACATATATAGTATAATCTGGTTGCAGGAAAAAAGTAGCGGTCAGTATGGGACCGCCACTACAATTAGCGGTCGTTCTGGGACCACCTTATGAAAGACGCGGTCTCTTGGGAACCGCCATTTATCTGTAACAGACAAAAGTTTAAATAATGCGCAGGGCCTATTCTAGGGCGAATAATGCATGAAACCCACAAAGAATGGAAGGTTAACAAATGGGAACATGTTCAGAATGAAGAAATCATGGAAATAGGTATGAATTCAAGCCAAAGTTATTAACTTTTAATTAGGGGTGTAGGGATAGTATGCAAAGAAAAATAGATTGCACAGTCATGGAAAATCATTAAATATGTCGTGTATAAAGCATGAAATCATGAGAAAATTGAGGAGTTTTACTCCTAACATGTTATTTAAGCCATCATGAGATAACCTACCTCTAGGGTTGACTCTAGACTTCGAATTTCTAACTGGAAGTATGCGCCTAATCCAGCGCATCCTGTGCGGAACCAGTTACTTCCCGACATTCTAACTCCTTAACCTCTTGTCCTTAATTCACAAAAATGGGAAGGTGATTAGAAGACATAAAGGGAAACAATTAACTCTAAAGGTTGGACTTGGAAATACCTTTGCTAAGGTCCCTAAACTTCGAATCTTTGTTGGACGGACACACTTGTTCTTGTGCATTCTGCAGAGAAATAACTACTCGCAGATCCTCTAACTCCTCAACGGCTTGATCTCCTAACACGAGATTTGGAGGGGAGTTAGACAATACTAAATGGAACAAAAAGTTCTAAAGGACTGATATGAAATACCATCATCTTATCACCGAACCATGCGAGCTAAAATGAGGGTTTGCGCAGGTAGATTTTAGACCCTATTTATAGAGTTTGGCCTAGGGTTGAGGGATTAAATCAAATTAGAGTCCTAATTTGTAGAAGGATCAATCCCCAAGAGTCCTAGACATATTTTCTTATTGGATAGCATCGATCTTTGGGGATTGGGATGAGAAAAATGTTGGGATTCCTATGGTCTGACAAGCAGCAACCTTGTGCTGATTGGTTTTGATGATTGGCAATAGTTGTTTTGGTGATAAGTAACAGCATGTATTTTGATGCATTGTAATTTGTCAGAAAATCATTCAAGGGTTGATTGCATGCCTTTACTTAGTTGTTGTAGAAGACTGAGTCGATGCATTACTTAGTCTAGTTTGCATTGAGTCGGTGCATCCATAGGTGCTGTAAGCAACTAAGTCCTTGGAGAATTCGTGCATACATAAGATTACCTCAGTGCAATAGTTGTCTAGTCTGCATTGCGTCAGTACATACCTTAGTTGCAGCATGCAACTAAGTCTGAGCAGAGTCTGTGCATTGGTTGTAGCAGAGTCTGTGCATGTGTTGCATCTCATGCGTGTAAGTTCCTGCATATACACTTGAGTCGATGCAACCTTAGTCGTTGCAATAACCGTAGTTGCATCTCATAAGATTGAGTCAGTGTAATGCACCTAGCGCATCAATTATGTCCGCTCAACACTTATCCTTGCACTTCACTGAGTTAGTGCATATGCTTCGAATGGTGTCTAAGCTAAGTCTGTGCATCACATTCATCCTTACACACACGTAGTCTTAGCAATAATTAATCAGGGTTCAATTAAGTCTGTGCATATGCTTGCGCGTGTTGATTGAGTCTGTGCATGTGTGCATAAACATCACATTGAGTCTGTGCACATCCAGTTGAACTATCTATTGATTCAGTGCAGTCCTTTCAAGTCTTCACTATATGCCTAACTGTCTCGAGCTGATACTTTTATCTGACATTTTGATAGATATCCTTTTCGTGGAAGATGAGAATGACACGTGATCCAAGATTGGAGAACATGCCAGGATTGTGACACGTGGAAAGCAGTGTGCCAGGATGCTACCATGTGGCCAAGGCATTAGGGCGGGGATCCGTGGAGAACACACGCCTTTCTTCTAATGCTCATATAAAAAGGAACCTTCTCCTTCTAGAGAAGTAAGATTGAAGCAGAAGAGCAAATAGCATTGCTGAGAGCAGATTGCAGAGAGATAGCGCCTGTATGATCCAGTGTGAAGAAGAATAGGATAGAAAGAGAGCAGAAGAAAAGGAGAGTTGAGTGAGAGGTGTTCGTGTGAATCGCCAAAGGCAGTAAGAAGTGGTCAATTCCGCATTTAATATTACCGTCATCATATATACAAGGAACATTTTACATGGCCACATTAAAGAAAAGAAAGAGAAAAGCCAATACATTAGGCCTCCGGCCCATCGCGAAGCTCGATAGACGAAGGATCCTCGGCACCAGGTGACCTGCCCCCAGCACCCTTGGTGACAGTCAGTCTGGGCACTGACCCCACTTGTGTGGGAACTGTCT
This sequence comes from Amorphophallus titanum, assembly GCA_024336825.1. Lineage (NCBI taxonomy): Eukaryota > Viridiplantae > Streptophyta > Magnoliopsida > Alismatales > Araceae > Amorphophallus > Amorphophallus titanum. The sequence goes on from JANBPO010009603.1 coordinate 29,978,364, forward strand.
CGATCGCGTACCCTCCTAAAGCTGCAGGAGGTGGCGATCGCTCAGACGAGACAGAGGCGTCCCTGCTTCCCCCTTTGCTCGACGTTAGGAATGAAGAATCGGTAGCGTCTAAGTCCGAGTCATAACGCTTCCCAGAAGGGAACATGAGGTCCTCGAGCACCTCATCTTGAGCCTCCAGGACAACTTGATGGAGGCCTTGAGAGAACCCCTTCCACAGACCCCGATGATAGCCCAGCTCATAGTAAGAGAAGGCAGCCTTTTAGAGAGCTGCTTGGTAACTCTCCAAGCATTTGTATTGCTCAAGCACCTCCACCCTAGCTAGCTCCACCTTTCTCTCAAGCTCGGCTGCCCTCTGCTCCATCTTGGACAGCCTCTTCTCAACTTCCACCCGTGTGACCTCGACTTTCGCCTACTGTCACTCGGCCTCTCAGACTCGGCCCTCGAGCCCCTCACGCTCAGCCTTCCACTACTCACCACGCTCGACCTGAACTTTGTGCTCCATCTCCAGGATCCTATCTTTCAGTTTAATCATATAACGAGCCTGGGCCAGCTACTCGGTCGATACCCGAGCCTTCTCTTGGCTCAACTGTACCTATGCCTATAGTGAGGTCACTTTCCGCTGAAGGTCTCATGATCAAGAGTCAACCGTTCGACCATCCGATCGAACGTGCCATGGGCCCAAGAAAGAGATTCCCTCTCTGATTCCACCCGTGCAAACAAGTCCACCATCTCAGCCCCCAATTGAACCAGGATCAGGCCGCCCTCCATAACCCGCTAGAGAAGCATGGAAGGAGGGCTACGCCCAAGGTCTCCACGAACAACCCCCGATGCCACAGAGCGGCACCTCCGGTATAGGGGAGCTTGGACAGTGAAGGTGCAACCTGTGGGAGGGAAGGCCCTCTCTGGAACAACTGGGATTGGGAAAGCCCCTCCGAGTGCCCCCGCCTCTGCGGTCCCACCGGTTGGCTCAGAATGGGTCACCCCACCCTGCACCTCCTAGGTCTCAGTCGACTGGGATTCGGTCGCCTCACCCTATGATCCCTCAGCCTCGACCGGCTCAAACCAGACCGCTTCACCCTGTGCCCCCTCTGCCTTGTTCGGTGCCCTAGCACCGACAGCCTCTGCCTGGGACCCAGCTACCTCAACCATGACTTCTTTGGCGACGATGGCCCCCTCTGACTCAGCAACTGGGAGAGCCAATTGTGCACCCCCCTCGACCAAACAGACAATGTCCGCCCTCTTCAATCGCTTCCTCTCCCCGGTCCCGGCCTTCATCGAAGACCACAGTAGCCATTCCACGGGATCCTTGCGCTTGGCCCCACGGCACCCGGAAGTGCCATCCCGTGTGATCTGCTTTCCCTTATCTCGGGCACGAGAAGAGCCCCCAGAAGTTTGAGGTCCGTCGGGAGCGAGCGTCTCTTCCAAGTCAATGATTTCCTACTCGACCGGCGGCCCCCCCTCATCAACCGTTCAACTCAAGTCTAGATCAGAAAAAGCAGGTCATGAGAAGGAAGCTCACTTATCCGACCCAAAGATGAAACAAGACACTGAAATCCTTACCTGGAAGCACCACGTGCAGAGAGGGATATTCCGTAATATTTGCCACGGTCATCAACTTGGCAGTCGACCGATGATTCTTCTGAAGAAGGGCGACCCTCTTCTCCACCTATGGGGAAACCACCACCTACCTTGGAGGAATGTTTGAATGGACATTAGCCACCATCTGGAAGGCCAGGGCTCACCCTCCATGGCCGAACCCACCCAAAAATACTGGGTGTTCCAGCCCTTGTGAGAAGAGTCCTTGGCAGAGAGGGTCACACAACTCCTTTCCCTCTTTGCTTGGAGATAGAAGAAGCCCTTGCCCAGATGGGTATGCTCCTTCATCTTGAAAAAGGCAAGGAAGAGGTCCAGCGAAGTGTCAACCCTGCACAAGTGACAAAGAAAGATGAAGGAGAAGATGAAGGTATAGGAGTTGGAGACCAACTAGACCGGAGCCAGTTGGTAGAACCAAAGCAGCTTGGCAATAAAGAAATGGAGAGGCAGGCAGAATCCGCACTTCCAGGCCAGGAGGAATGAGCAGAAGGAATCAGAGCGAGTGTCCAGACTGGACTCATGAGGCTCCAGTAGAGAGAAGTGGTACTGCCACGATAGCCCGTATCGATTCTCCAACTGTTTCACCTCGCCCTCGCTCAATTCGCTATGCAAAGGCTCCGACGGCACCACGAAAACCCTTGGGGCCTATTCAATCTCCTGCCCCTCAACCTCGGGATGTTGATCCACCATGGAATCACTAGATGAACTGGAGGAAGAGGAGGAAAACATTGAGTGGGATGAGTCAGGAGGAAGTAAAAGTTGATGGATCACCGCCGCCGTAATCTCTGTGAGCTCTGCGAAGGCTGCTGCAACTTTTCACTCCTCCGAATCACCCTCATGGTGCATAAGCCTCTCACAAATGCAAGAGTGATGGAGAGAAAAACACACACACACACACACACACACATTGTACCATGTATTATGAAGAAATATTAATGATTAAAATATAATAAAATTATAAAATGTTAACGTTACCACACCTCTCTTTCTCTGACTCAAGGCCAAGCATAAGATATATAGCCCTTTTGTAAACAAGGGTCACACAAGTCAGGATGGCCGAGTGGTCTAAGGCGCCAGACTCAAGTTCTGGTCCTCGAGAGAGGGCGTGGGTTCAAATCCCACTTCTGACATTTTTAATTTTCCATTATTCCCACCCTCACGGTACTTTTGCCCAACTTCTGCCATGGTGGTGGCTTGGACGGTGCCTTTTTGCTTGCTCCTGTTATGCATGAGGTGTGCGTTTGCCGATGGAGATGTTGTCTCACGTTACAGTATGGTACATGCGTTTGCACCTTGTAATTTATAAAGATGATACGATTTAAACATAAATAGCTCACTTATATTGATAGAGTAGGTAATTTAATCTTATAATGCTACGGATTCTGAGTGGACTCGTTGACTGTTTTAGTATTGGACGCCACGACGTGCAACAAAAATTCCGATCAAATGCATGTACAATTGGCCTAGTATATGAGTAATGACAACACTGATTAATTTTATGATCCATAAACAAATCTAAACTCACAGCTACTTCCATCGCCATCTCAATCAAAAGCTATTTACAAAAAAAGAGATGATGCTGGGCAGGAGCTTGAGAAAGCAAGTAGCATGTGCCCCTGATACAACAAAATGTGATGAAGACACTATATGCCAGCTCACGATAACTAGATTTGGCTTCTATTTTTTTTTTTATGGGCAACGTGCTCTACAGTTCAACTTCATTTGAAGAGCCTCCTGAGCTCCTCGATGCGGGCGGTGCGCACCTCCTCGTCGGTGAGCGCCCCCTCGATCATCCGCTGCTTCCTCGCCTGCACCTGCTGCAGCCGCTCCTCCACCGTCCCCTGCAACAAAAACCAAAAAGCCCCCACCACGTTAATCCATCTCCCCGTCGTTTCTTTGCTCGCCGCCCGGCGCAGAAGAGGAGGTGTTTTCTTCTTCTTCTTCTTCTTACATTCACGATGAACCGCCGGACGCGCACCTGCCGCCGCTGCCCGATGCGGTGGATCCGCATGATGGCCTGCTCCTCCACCGCGGGGTTCCACCACGGGTCCTACACCCACCATCCCCACTATCTCTCAGTTTTCTTGCTCGACTCAAACCACCGGTTGTGATCGGAATCGTGGGAAGGAAGCGGAGAAAACTGTGGACAAATTACCATGATGAAGACGTTGGACGCTGCAGTCAGGTTCAAGCCCACGCCTCCGGCCTTCAGCGACATCAGCATCACCTGGGTGACGAAACCCAGCAGCAGAAAAGTTTTCAGTCTTGTGAAGGTTCAGAGGCATCACGGTGCCCGCCATGGCGCCAACCGATGCTTACCGTGATATCGCTGCTCTCGTTTAACTTCTTGAGCACACACTCCCTCTGCTTCTGGTTGAGCTTGCCGTCGTACCTGAGGAAGCCGATACCCCTGGCCTTCAGCGGGATCTCCAGCAGGTCCAGGAATGAGGTCCACTGGCTGAAGACGATGCTCTTCTCCCCCAACCCCGACCGCCGGATCTCCTCCAGGCAGCCCAACAGCTTGGCCACCTTGGAGGACTCCTTCCAGTTGCCCTCCACGTCCGCCCAGAGTCTGCCTACCCCCGGCAGCACCCGGAGGTCCTTCTGGGTGAGCCCCCGCCGGCAGATGGGGCAGGGACCCCCGGAGGCGGCCCGCCAGCTCGAGAGCAGGCACTCCCGGCACATCCGGTGCATGCAGGGGGTGAGCACGGGGTCGTCGGAGGCGGACTCGAAGCAGATGGGGCACTCGCTGACCTCTCCCCGCCGGATCCCCTCCACTACCTCCTCGACGAACGCCGGCGTGGCCGCCGCGCAGGCCGCCAGGTCCAGCCCGATCCTGTCCAGGTCCGCCGACTGCTGGGCATCCGCCCGGCTGCGGCAAGCTCACATTAGAACCTTCTGATCGCAGAGAAGTAACACAAAGCTTGCAACAAAGATGGCTCCGTTTTCTCTTTGTTCTCTTTTCCTCCTCACCTCATAACAAGAACGGGGTGGTTGCAGCACTGCCTTAATCGCAGGAGCAACTCGAGGATGGAGGCATAGTTCTGGAGGACTTTGCCTTCTGCAACAAACTGATCAAACTTGACCTGTTTAATTGTTAAAAACAAGAAAAAAAACGTGAGTTTCTTGCATTTTGGAGAAGCTTTGGCATCGACCCTCGTTGTCTAATCAAACATACACAGTAACATGTGATGATTCCAACTCTGAGGACTTCAAGGGAAAAGGTGATATAATTCTCTCTCTCCATTGTTGGAGCTCAATGTTTACCTTTGACTTCTGGAAGAGGCAATCATAGAAGACGCGCTCAGCTTCGGATTGTTCACACTCAACCATTTGGATGTCGACAGGGGGGAGAACAAGGATAGGCCTGAAACAAAACTTGTATCAGCACAAAGGTTTCTCACGTTCACAACAACAATCTTGAGGCTAGAGATCAAACCCAAAAAAAAAAAAAGCTTATCAGCAGTTTTCTTCAGTGGAGAAGTGCAGAAATCGGATAAAATACCTTCCATCCTTGTCTCTGGTTTCTTTGGTCCTTCGGAGCATCAGTGGCCTCAGGATACCTTTGATTAGTTTTGGCCCTCGTTCATCACCCTCCTCGTAAGGCTTCTGAACCAATTTGTACCACCTGTGGAGGTGAAGATGAGGGCCCAAGAACAAAGCTAACCAGGGCATCACTGGTTTTCACAAGAATTTATCGACAAAATAAACTATGCTCCATCTTTTTATGCAATCAGATTCAATCTGGCCATTTCAGTAGAAATGTCATGCGTGGGAAGCTTTAAAAGGTTGCAAAAGGGGTTAGATTCCCTATAGCATAATTCCAAGTACCATGGATGGGCGGATGCTTAAACTGTCTACAGTCCTGTCCCGGAGGCATGAAACAAAAGAAACTTAACTGATCAAAGATCTTATCGCAAATTCTATTCCCAAAAATACAATTACCTGTGTAGTTTTTTTTTGAATAGTCATTCATTTTAGATCGATTATCTATTTTTAGATAAACATTCTGCAACATACCACTCCCAGTTGCACCATGGTTCAACGCGTAAGAAACGCAAGAGGCTGTAGAGATCTTCCAGACTATTCTGCATCCATTAGGGAACCAGGAATTCTATGTTAACTTCATGTTACAGAAACCCGGGTACTTTGTTAAAAAAAAAGGCATTATCCTAGTATTTACGCAGCACCAGATCACGAAGAAACCATGTTTATTCACAAATGGCCTTTCTTATGCTAAACATAGACACGAAACAATTCAAAGGAAAAATCTGTTGACCAACCTGAAGCGGAGTACCAGTGAGACACCAACGACAAGATGATGTTAGGGCAAATGCTGATTGAGCCACCTGGGATTTTGAGGATTTGATGGTATGTGCCTCATCCAATACTACTCTGTACCATTCTATCTGATGGAAGATACTTTGTGATTCCTGCACAAAGACAATTTTCTTTAACCCACAAAAAAGGGAAAGTCCAGCAGATGAATAATGTACTTTCATCTGTTAATGGTAAGGAGACATGGGCAAACAATGCCTGGTTCATCACATGTTTATAAGCTGAAGATAAAACACCATATGTTGTCAAAACCACGTCATGGCTTGCAATCGCCCTAGGGTTGCTGGTCCGGTCCCCTCCATAGTGTACAAAGATTGAGATAGCCCCTGGCTCTGAATGAGCTTCCAGTTCATCCTGAAGAGTTTTGCAAGAATACTGTTAGGGATGCTAAACTAAATCAGGAAAAATTGATGCAAATGTTGTTCTGATGTCAGCTTAGTTTGCTGAACACCTGCCTGTCATCTGTAACAGGAATGCCGCTGGATATGCAAAGAATTTAAGCTATTGTTCATGTACTTTCACTGAGTAAATATTGTGTACAATATAAAACACCAAGATTAACTACAACAGTAGCTAACATTATTTTACCTTCCATTGACTCAGTAGTGCCATAGGACACACTACAAGAGTTCCACCTTTAATTGTGGGCCCTGACTTGGCTTCAGAGGCTCTCTTTTGACTTCTATGATTTTTATAGCTATTATTCATATCATGATTATCTCTTCCCATCGCACTAAGAATTAGAGCAATTGTCATAACAGTCTTCCCAAGTCCCATGGCATCTGCTAGAATCTACATAAACAAGTGTCAGTTACATGGTTATAGATAAAGCATCAGAAGAAATTAACCAGAAAATGGCACCGTAAACTTTTTAATAGCTCAGAGGATACAGAATAGAAAAACAGAAACAGACAGATGACTCCTGTAGGTACAAAATATCAGCTAAAGACAGGAAATGCGCAAGGTATATGGCATCAACCTATATCTTTCTTTTTTCATTCCAGCATAAATGCAAATCTCAAGTAGGGTAAGCCAACAAACATGCAAATTCTTCATAGAAGAAACGTAAGCTGCTAGAATGCTGACAAGATGCCTGACACCTCCAGCCTTTTCCCTCTCATTAAGCATGAGTATCTCAATGTTGAGCAAGACTCGTGTAAGTATGTAGAACATTTCAGCTGCGTGAGAGCAACACAAATTGATGCAATGATACATCAGCACTTCTAAATGTTGGCTGTGAGAAAGTTATTCCACTGAAGTCACTTTTTATAGCATTAGAGTCATTAGAATTCCAGCATATGCCAAGGTGGTCTTTTGTATAATCATCTCTCTATATTGCAAGCTTCTGACATAGGGTCTGCTATTCACGTAACCCATGTAATGGAAGTACCTTCATGAAGACGCTTATTAATATATGCTACGATGTGGGAGATTGGAGAGCTTGATCTCTCCCAAGGCATATATGTGCAATATATATACAAATACAATACAAGACCCCCAAAGGAGGACAAGGCCAAAGGCCAATATTCTATTCCTAGTAGGTACAAAGTATTATAGCAATAGAGAAAGAAGGAGAGGGGAAAGAGGGAAAGTATATACAAGGAAAGAGCGGTCCTAATAGGATCCGGAGGATCCTTCTCTTAACAATATACATCAAAATTGCATGCATGAGATTATATAGGCACATTTGTGGCATGCATGCAGCATTTTCCCAAAGAGCATCATTTACTTCAAATATGTTTATTGCTTTGAAGGGGAGAATGTAGCTACGTGGTGGATGGTAGATGCCATGAAGGTTGCCTATGTCTGACGAAAGATAGCCATGTAAATTCTTGGTTATTCATGCATCATACTGTGCTAAGAAGCAAGCTGACAAACCCCAACATGCTACGATGCCTTTTTTCTTTATTTTGTTGATATTGAATAGATCATTTACTGGAAAAGACAAAAGAGAACATTCATTTTAACTTCAGGCCAGAATTATTTGTTGATTGCTTTCTGCATTGAGGAGGAATCAATTCAAAGCAGCAAATAAACTATAATCCAGTCATGAGTATGATTGAAGGCATGCATGTGTCAGAAAGTAGGTGTTCGATACACTTTGGTCCATCAGTCGTGCTCTTGGACCCACTAAGAATAAGAATACTTACTCCCCCTCCAGCTATCTGAGTGGCACTTGGGAACTGCGTTGTGGCTTCCCCCGTGAAAATATTCACATAAACAGCTGGAGCTCTCCTGATGAACAAAGTCATTTGAAATCAACAGCTACTCCATTGAGATAATGAATTTGTCATCATCAAAACCATAAGATAAAGAATTTGTTATCATCAAAACCAGGGACACAACAGCAGACCCACACATTCAACGGCACCCTAGGAGTCTGTGCCACTCTATCTCTCTCGACCAGGGCTAAATCCCTCCAGGTCTTCAGTAGATACAGATAACTGTGAGGAACTTGGTATCGCCCCTGCCCGTCTGTGTGGCTGCAGTGAAGGTCATCCAGCACAACCTCCTCATATCCCTCACCGTTGATCGACAGCCCAGAGATCCTGAACAGAGACCACAAGTCAAGTGAGGTCTCTCCCTCAGCCGTCGCTACTGTGTTCCATCGGCGGTTGAAGCGCTCTAGTAATGCCTACAACAGCCCCGTATAGCACGGGTACACGTACATCACTGCAGTCATGGCATACCTAATTCCGGCTCTGTCCAGCAGCACCTGGTAGTGGTGCACTATCCCCATCAGCCACTCAGTGGCTCCCTGATGGTATAGGTGCGAAGAGATCACTACCCAACGGTTGTACCAGCTGACAACAGTCTGTTGCATGATCCCATCTAAAAGACTATGGTCATCGTACCCCTCTCCAGTATACTGCAGTCCAGATGACTCTAGCACCAGCCCAATCGTGCCCTTTGTCTCTATCCAATGATGGTCGTGCAAGTCCCAGGAAGCGGGACCCATCGATCTGACCCAGACCCCAAACTGATCTGCTCTACTGAAGAAGCCCAGGCACTCAGCACTGGGAAACTAACACTACCTCCAGTAATCTCCAGAGAAGCTTTGAAAGCTGTAGAAAGTGACCCCATGCAAGCCAGTGACGCACTCCAGTGACCTGCAAATCTCCCTCCTCCATGCCGGGAGGGACATAGCTCCTGATGAACTGAAACAAGTGGTAGTCCAAGGGGAACTCTACTGGGTAGCCCCCACTGTGATCATAGGTGTATAATCCACCTGCTCCTAAAATCTAGGCCAACTCCATGGCCCCAACTCCGCTCGTCCTCTCGCCGACCAGGCCCTCGGCTACCATCGTGCGTCCCAAATCAAGCTGATCTGCACCCACAGCAATAACAACTGGCGGGCCCAAAGGATGCATGGGTCGCTCAGTCCTCCATACCTAGTGATCCTCCTCCTGAGCCACATGCCTCGAGACCCGCTCATCTCTGCCAAATCGGGCCATAGCTGCAAGATGAAGCACGAAATGGGTCAACACATCAGAAAGTTAATATATGTAATGCAATAAAATAAAGGCACATGAAGTGTCAAAATACAACTACAACAACCCAGAATGAGGGGCTCACGGGCCATATGCCCTCGTCTCCGCCTCTGACGCACTCCCCGTGGGAAGCATTTGTTGTACCTGGATAATTTCCCAGCGAAATGCTCAGGAATAAGGGTTCGGGAATTTTCTCGAACACTTTCAAGACATGGGCTACCCAGCCCTTCCTACAACCCAGTGGGCCTGACCTAGGGCCCTAACCAGTTAGCCATGACATGCGACTACACCAGCAACTATTTGGGACCACTCCCGACCGCTCAGTTGCGGGCTTTGCCCGCGCTCCACACGCCCACCAGGGCCAACCCGGAGGCGCCTAGACTATAAGCCATGGCACATGGCACCCAGCAACAAGGCCAGGGTCTACCCCAAGACACCTTCTTATAACCCCCCCAAGGTCAAAGGGAGACTTAATTAAGTCAACCACAGGCTTTGGAGGCCTACAGCGCACATGTATAGCTCACACTTGTGTGTCGGGCATTTTCCCGAACACCTTGTGGGCACATATATTCCGGCCTCTCTACAGTAAATCGTGGGCCGACTCATGACTCCAGCATACCAACCGGGTTCTATGACGAACCCCCCAGCAAGTCCGGGCCAACCCCAACCTTCAGACATGCGACGACGAGCCACTTATCCTTAGCGCTCGGGCCAACCCGAGGCTACCTTGCCAACTAGTCGTGTAACGGGGCACACTCCTCGAGGCCAGGCCCACGTGCCTGAAGTGCCTCTTCTCGACTCCCACGAGCTCATAGCCTAATCCCAAGGCCCATTCTGAGGCCCCTCAGCCAGTTATCTAGGCCGTTCGATAATCCGGGGTGTGTCGGGCATTTACCCAAACACCTTGCGAGTGGCAACTATGACTCGACAACAACAGCCCCAACGGGCCAATCCCAACATCCCAGAGCCATGTGTCCCTTAAAGGACACCCCTAGACAATGAAAGAAGATCCCTGAGGGCCATCCCTCAGGGCTGCGGCTCACTCGGGGGCAGTTCGCCCCATGGCGCGGCCGCGCCCCCAGGGAGGGCGAACTCCATGGGGGCCGCACCCTCCTCCCAGCCCAGAGGCCCCACCGGCCCTCCCCAGTCCCAGTGTCATGCAAAGTTCTAGCCTCATGCAAGGTTCGTACAAGGATTCCTTTTCACCGTACCCGTACGTGGAGGGAGTCATGAAGAACGCTCACGAGGAAGCACGCAGGTCAACCCTCAGTCCACACGCACAAGCATCCACATATCCTCCCAGTATCCTTGTCATATCCTCCTAGTATCGTTGTCCTTTTCTTCTTGGTCAAAGTAGGAAGAAAATACAAAAAATATAGATTTTATAGAGGTGGGGACCACCCACTCTCTCTCTCCCTCTAGTCTGCCTAAACCCCTTGGGGGGGTTAGGCGGACCAGCCCCCGCCCCCCAGGTTGGTCTGCCTAAACTCAGGAATGAACAAAAATATAGTGGAGAGGGGGGACGAAGCATTGGCTCCCCTCCCCCCCAAGCCTCGCCTCTCTTCTCTCTTCTCCCTCACTCTTCTCTCTTTTTTTTCTCGTATCTGGTCTCTTCTTCTTCAACTCTCTGTGTATGTCCCATAGGAGCAAAACTCATCCCCCTTAGGAGCAGCCCAGCCGAAGAAGAAGAAGCCCTTTCTCTTCTGCCAGAGGCCCTTTTATATCGATGAACACAATGTGACGCCACTTCTATCAAGGGCCCAAGCCTAAATACGGTGTGTATTCTCTCCTGGACAACACGGCGTGCCGCTGTCTCAAAGACGGGGTGACGGTCAACCGCAGAAATTAGCTGGATTTGGGATGATTCTCTCGCCTTGTGTCTTGGCTACAACCCGAAAATAATATGTAGCAGCTACCATTTTGGGGGACTTAGGCCCCATAGTGTGCAGCGTATAGCCTTCTGCAGATCCTACAGTTGCCACCATCTAAGATACCCAGAGCGCAACCATTTATGCAGAGCAGCCACCGTTTAACAAAGCAGCTACCGGATATGGCTTGCAGGGATGTCACTGTTTATGAAGATAGCGGGGCCACCGGACAAATGAGCAAAGGAGCCACCGATGCCATAGTTTATGAGCGTGAGAAACCACCGTTTATGGCATGATATAGCCACCGGTTGAGGCATGTGAAGGTGCCACCGTTTAACACCTTGGACTCGCCACCGTTTATGCGCTGAAGAAGGCCACCGTTTATGGCCGCCTAGAACGCCACCGTTTATGCATGTTAAGCATCCACCGTTTAAGGCGTTGCGCCCTCCCACCATTTGACACGTGCGAGGGGCCACCGTCATTGCCACCGGATATTACACCTGGAGCATCACCGTTTAAAGGGCCAGATCACCCCTCTTGCTGTTGCCACTATTTTTAGAGGAGGAGAGGAAAATGGGTATTGTGAAGGAGTTAAACAGTGGGATGAGAATAGGCTTCAAATGGTGGGAGGGGTTTGATACGTTAAACCGTGGGTGAGGAGAGGAGGATAACCGATGGGTAGTGCCACCGGTTATGGAGGGGCCATCGTTTATGGAGGGAAAGAAGGCCACTGTTTATGGCTCCCGTTGGGGTCGGTCGATCGACTGCTCAGTTCGATTGGCCGAATCGGCAGACTTCTTCTTCTTTCTCTTTCTTCCCTTTTCCTTATTCTTCTCTTTCCTGCAAAGGTATAGAGTGAAAATTTTGGTGTCCACAAATGGCCCCCACCTGCAGGTGGTACGGGCGATGGACGAGAGAGCGGGGCCTGCGGGTGCAGCCCATTTGAAAGATTGGTTGCCGTGATCAGGAGAGCGGGCTCGTAGATCGAAATCATGAGAGCGAGCTGAGCAAGCCGAATGATGTCGGAGGGAAGGTTTTACAAAACTGAAATCGAAAAAGCTGACCGCGAGAGCCAAGATTGGGAGAGTAGACCTTAAGAGCCACCATCGAGAGAGCGGGCGTCGAGAGCCCAAAGGATAATAGGTCGGGTGGGCCAAAGGATGTTATGAAAGCGGGCCTTAAAAGTCAAAGGATATTGCGAGAGCAAGCTTTAAGAGTCAAAGCTAAGATAACAGGCTATAAAAGTCAATGTTGAGAATAGGCTATACGGGCCGAAATTGAAAGAGCGAGCAATAAAAGTCAAAGTTGGGAACAGACTTTAGGAGCCGACGTAGAGAGAGCAGGCTAAAAAGCCAAAATTTGGTGGATCAGGCTGTGGGAGCCGAGGGATATCAAGAAAGTAGGCTGTGAAAGCCGAGGTTGGGAGCAGGCTATGGGAGCCAAAATCGAAAGAGCAGGTGGTGAGAGCCAAAATCAAGAGAGCGGGCTTTAAGGGCCGAAATTGAGAGAGCGGGCCGGGAGAGCCAAGATTGGGGAGCGGGCTTTGAGAGCCAAAATTGAGAGTGGGGCCATAAGGGCCAAAATCGGGGAAGCAAGCTACGGGAGCCAAAATTAGGAGAGCGAGATTTAAGAGTCTTCATTGAGAGAGCAGACTACTAGAGCCAAACTTTAGAGAAGGCTTTGGAAGCCAAACAAGGTGGGAGAGTAGGTTGTGGGAGCCGAAATTGGGAGAGTTTATCCACTCATTATCGTTTTTCATTTACTTTCTTTTGTTATTATCTTTTATTCAAGCATGCATGCATTCATCATAAGCATACAACATAGATACATAACATAGCTCCTCTCTTTTGAGGATAGGATAATAACAAAATCCATGACTCACAGGTAGAGTACGACCCATGAAGCATGGCTAAAGGGGTGGTGCGTTCGCCAAGAGGATATCACATAGCCTGTATGTATAGTTTAAGTCACAACCTTCACTCGAGATAGTTTCTCTAAGGTGTGGGTGGTGCATATATGAGCACGAGCCCTAAACATAGGGATGTGCGGATGTTCTAAGTAACACTCGAGGATTACTGTAGTGCCCACACATGCATTTTAGGCTTTCAATTTTTGGTAGCTTCATAAAGCCGCCCTTTTATTTAGTTTAGTAGCGGATTTCACTATTCGGCGTGAGTCTCCTCATGTGTCTCAAAGGAGATTCCTGACTACTAGGATTCATCCTTATCGGGACTTCCTTCACCATTTCGCGCGAGTCTCCTCATTTGTTTCAGTAGGGATTCCCGGCTACTAGGATTCGAGTTCCACTTACTCATTATTCATTTTTATTTTTACTCCCAAGTGCGGGACTAGCCTCCTGGCATGGCTATTTTCCACTGGACATTTTGACGAATTCCAGAAAGGAAGGGACTGTCTTGCCCCTACTTTCACCGTAAAGGCCTGACGGAGGGGGGATCTGAACTCCCTTGACCTCCGGGGGAGGTGTCTTTTAGGGCTGCTCTCCCCTGAATATAATATTGTGGTTGGGCGGCGACTGGCACCCCCATTTCCGACCTGAGCGGGTCGCATGTGCAGTAGTTGCAGCTTCGGCCTTGCCTCCCTTTGTAGGGGGTGTGAAGCAGATTTCTTCTTCATCCTCTTCATCGGGCAGGTTGAAGAGTGTTGATAGGGTATTGCAGGAGACAACCTATGCCTCATCGGCCTTAGCGGCCCTTCTTTTCTTCTTCTTTTGTTTCTTTTTCTTCTTTGCTTCAGTAGGTGCCTGCCCCCAAAACAGGCTGCCTTCTTTATCAAATGCCGTATCGGCTTGTTCTTCTTGTTCGAGTGACAACTGCACTAATTTCTGCCATGGGATATGATCTCACACTAGCAAGGGCTTCAATTTGGGCTGCACATAGTCGTCCAACCCATCTATGAAATTTTGCAACTTCTGAGTTCCGGGGCTGATTTCCTTCACCGTAGGCAGCGGAGTTTGTCTGCTCCGATTGTGAGTAGGTATCCTGATGATGACTGGTAGATTGGTCCACACTGGTGCTGGCACTGGTGGAGCAGGTCGTGGTGTGATGCCATGCACATGTGCCCCAGATTTTGGGTGAGATGCCCTTTTCTTCTTGCTCTTTGTAGGGACATGCTGCCATCCCTGTTGCAATTTCACAGGCTCCAAGAAGTGAGATTCATAGGTGCGCCGCGTGCTTGTTTCAGAGATCTCCTCGGATAATGCATGATATAAGGAGATCATGTTGACTTCTGCCCTCCTCGGAGGGACTTCATGCGGTTGCAGAGGGTCCACCCTATACTCTCCCAACTCTATTTCATTTTTCTTCACCATCCCTTCGATGATGTCCTTAAAAACATAGCAGTCCTCGATCGGATGCCCCAGCATCTGGTGATAGCGGTAGAATCTTGGACTGTCTTTTCTCTTTCGGTCCTCTGGCCTCTTCGGCTCTGGCAGAGTGACCACGACATACTCCGTTACCCAATCGAACAGAATTCTGGTCTTGTCCTTGCGAAAGGAATAGGCCTTCTTCATTTAATCCCGCAACGAGGGACCCTCTTTGCCATCTGTGGCTTTTGCAGGCTGTAGGGCAACCGCCTTCTTATCTCTATCTTTCTTCTGTTGTTCAAATGCCTTGATATCAAGAGCGTTCGCTTCTTTAGGCGCCTAGTGTCGCTCCATCGCCTTGCCCTTCTGGGTTGTGCTGGCAGTCGATGTAGGGGCAGGTTTGGCCTGGAAGGCTTCTACCTCAGCCACAATATTATTTAGTCGATCGAACGACCGTATTTTCATTCCAATCATCCTTTCCAGAACCTCTCTCTTGAGGTTCTGTTTGCATATTTGTACAGCGTCCTCCTGATGCGGGGGCCGCTTGCATCTCATCCCAAGGTTCCTCCACCTCTTAATATAATTGAGGGCTGTCTCATCTGCCCTCTTCTTTGTTGAGTAGAGTTCGGCCACTGTGACCTCCCTCTCTGTAACATGGAATCTTTCTCTGAACATCCTCTGCATTTTCGACTAGTTGCTGATCGACCCGACCGGGAGGCTGGAGTACCATTCAAATGCGAGCCTCGTCAGCGAGGACCCGAAAAACTTCTACAGATATGACTCCTCGGTGGCCAGATCACCCATGACGGTCATATAATATGCGACATGCTCCTTCGAGGATCCCTTCCCGTTAAACTTGTCGAACTTCGGCGGCTTGCTGATCCCAGGAGGAAGTCACTTGGCAGCATGGTGCGGCGGGTATGGTACCCAATAGGCATCAAACGTGACATAGATGACTTCACTTCTTTTTGCGAGCTTCAACTCTATCATTCTCTCCACCATCATCTGGTTCATGACCTTGGGATCGACTAGCTCCTAGTAGAAGTGCACCGGCTGTAGGTAAGGGGTGGCCAAGGTGGTCGCCTATGGAGGATGCAGCAGCGGAGGTGTCTGGTGCACCTGAGGGAGCATCGGCGTCATCAGCGGCTGTGGTGGCCGCTATTGATTTGTCGTCAAGCTTGGCTCTGACGG
This sequence comes from Amorphophallus titanum, assembly GCA_024336825.1. NCBI lineage: Eukaryota > Viridiplantae > Streptophyta > Magnoliopsida > Alismatales > Araceae > Amorphophallus > Amorphophallus titanum. Next base: position 29,994,167 of record JANBPO010009603.1, read on the forward strand.
CTGAGGCAGAGTATAGAGTGGTGGAGGGTCAGCTTGATAGATGATTCCCCAAGATGATTCACCCTAAACTTCGGGAGGCTTAGAAGCTGATGATTGTTCAGTTTTCTCCATCAGCTACTTCTACAGCAAGTCTATCTCTTGCCGGTACCTTTGGAGTAGCATTAGGATCGACGGGTCCATGGTTGCAGTGCTAGGGATGGCCTCTATTGCTTCCCCGGGCGTACCTTCGGGCAGGATGTCGAGGAGAACATCGTCATCCTCTTCCGCCGTCACCACATTGGTAGATAGAAGGGTAGCTTCATCATCTTGCTGGTGGTAGGTCAAGGGTTGCTTGCCCTTAGCTACCGCCAGCAGACCTCTTGCAACCTCGGTTCTCCGAGTGTTCGGCCCCGGCCTTGCGGCCAATCGAGCAAACTCATGAGGGTCTTCAGGCAGCCCTCCATATTGGCTGAGCGTGCCGACCATATTGCAGGTGAAAACCTACATCCTTCTTCTCTGCCGATGGACCTTCCTCCTAGCTTGATCTGGAGCAGTCCAGATCCGACCTCCCTTGCCATAAAATCATTTCCACCCTACAAACCACTTCCAAAAATTATAAAAAAAATCGTGTGCGACCCTCACTTCCCCCTCTCTCACCCATAAAAGTCCCAAGTCCCAGATCCACCATTTGCTCCTCGGTCAAACCCCATTATCAGGCAGATCCCAATCTTCCCACTCTGTCCCGAGTCAGTGAGTCTGCTAGTTCTAAATTCCACCTCAGAAAATATAGAAATAGGAAAATTCTTGTAACACCAAGAGTTTGTATATCTGTAAAAGATCTTCGCAACAGCACTGATTTCGTGTCGATCTGACATAGGATTTGATTGTAGCAATTATTTCCACCGAGTGGCGCAGCTCTGAATCTATAGAATCGGTTCGGGACAGCAAGCAACAACGTCCAACATTTGGACCGCCTCACCATCCACAAGGTGATCCAGCGCGATCCCCTCTAAGGGATTGTCCCTCCAGGAGTTCTCTTCGCAACGGTACCACTCCAAGCCCGATCGGCCCTCTGACCGGAGCGTGATCCTACCGATCGTCAGCATGCGCCGTCTGGCCAGCACTGAGTAGCAACGCGTCGACATCGTCGAAGCTGCCCAAAACGTTACCCGTCAACCCAAGTTCGATACTCCCGGGCCCCACGAGTTACCTATTACCTCTCTGCATGGAGTGGGTATATTTTCTGTAAATTACTGATAATTGTTATACTGGGAGTACGGGTCTTGGCCGGGAATGTCTTCCCTATGCCCGGAGTGTAGAGGTATCTCTCTCTCTCTCTCTCGGCAGTTGCTTACTTAGTATGTGTTTGTATGCCACTACTAGTGAGTGATAGGATATAGCTCATTCCAATTTCATCACCGCTGCGAGTGAGTGAGTGAGACCCATCCTGTGACTTGATCCGAGCACAGAAGTGAGTTTGACCACCCTTGACTCTGTCGATTTCTCAACTGCGCAGATCCACGCATTCCTTCGCTTGGGATGACTCATGAGATTACTTTTTCTGTTGAAGGCATACACCCTGTAGGAGCTCTTAGTGTCGAGTCGAGGTATCTCTATTGTTTGCATAGTCGCTGGTCTCGTCGTCCATTTTGTCACGTCGTCACCTAGAGTCCTAGGTTCGCACTATTTGGCATCGAGTCTCTCATTCGTCCCGCATCAACATGTCTAATAATTTTTACAATCATGAGGATGATCAACTAAGCACATCTTATAATCCTCAATTCCATAATGTTCACCACAACACCTCTAAGGGATTTCACTCCAATTCTTGTGGTTTTGCCTGCCCCATGGGCAATTCTCATTTTTATAATCCCTCACATCAACCGCGAGTCACTACCCCCGGGGGACTATCTCCTCCACGTAATAAAGAAGTCTCCCAAGATTTGCATCTCATCCCTCAACAAGCCCAAGCCCTTAAGGCTATTGTTGAGGGTCTAGTTTCATCATCACATCCACCTTCTTGTCCTTCTAGGGTGGCCTATCACCTGTCTCCCTCTTCTATTCATCCTCCCTCTCGGGTGGCCCATCACCCACCTCCTTCTTCCACTCATCCTCTTCCTTGGGTCATCCATCACCTGCCTTCTTCCACTCATCCTCCTCCTCAAGTGGCCCATCACCCGCCTCCTTCTATTCACCCTCCTTAATGCACCAAGGCCCACATATCCCTTGTACCCCGTCCCGTCTAGGTCCTTTCATGGGTCAACCCCTCCAAGCTCCACTGCCATCATATGCGGCCCCTTCATCTCAAGGCCGACCCTCCTCTGTTCAAGCCATGCCCCTCCAACAACCTCTCCTTGATAAAATCACTAAAATGGAGGAGCAACTAAAGAGGGTCTCAAGCCCGCGGCCTCCTCCTCCTCAAGCCAATTTCCTTCATGCGTTCATGGACAAAATCACCAAGATGGAGAAAGATTGGAAGGAGAGGAAAGATGATGATAGCTTCAACAACATGAAAGAGCAAGATAATTATACAAGCTTTAATGATCAAGTGGACGCCGTCCGCCATCCGCCATCCGCCGTCCACCCATTTGTCCCACTCATTCATATGGCCCTTGACCTCCACATCCACCTCCATGTCATTATACACCTCCTCCACCCATTCATCCTACTCCTTCATGTGGCCCTCCTCCTTCACATTCGCCTCCACAAAATCCTCCACCTTAGCATATTCCTTCACCCATCATTATGCATCCACTACGGCATCCACTTGAATCCAATGACAAAGAATTGAAAGTAACACACGATGAAATTTTTGATCAAGAATTGGAGACGGCACATGATGATGAAGTTTTTTGAAGGGCACCAACTCCGAGTTTTCTCTATTTCCCTCTCCCTTCATTACCCAAAGAACCTCCTGCTCAGGACGATGCCACCATCCCCAATCCTATCTATGAAACTAATTAGTGTTACGATGATGGGTCGATACTCCAATCACCCACACCGGCGCATCATGAGCCTGCCCTTACCCATAACACCTCTTGCCCCACTAAGATCCGACGCTTCCTATGCACCAAACCCCCTCCTTTTATACCTTCAATCACCACACCATTATCTTCGACCAAGCCATCTAGGCCCTCCATTGATTCCCCTCCAACCATTATGCCTTCATCAACAACCTTGTTGAGTAAACTGTGTTTTGATGATGTCTCACTATAAGTCATTGGCCAATTAATTTTGAAACACATGAAACACTTTCTGAACGATTTGTGCCACCAACTTCATTTCATAGGTATGTTGAGTATCTTCATCGGGAGGACTATCCCCCGAAGCATTCTCGCCCTGATAGGAGAACTTATCGGCCACTTACGGATCGTTCTGACATTTCACGTATGCTGACCAGATTACCCAAGTTTTTCATTGATATCACCTTCAACACTATAAATTATGCCCTCAGGCTTGCTTCACGCCCATAGGAAGCGACTTCATCGAGTGGGCAACCACTCCAGGTGTTTTCATCCCTATACGGTAGCTCTTCGGCCACTTACGGACCACTTCGATATCCCTCGTGTCTTGAACAGATCACTTGGGTTCTCCATTGATTAAGCCTTCGACACCTTATTCTGAGGAACCATGGACATTCCTTCACCTCGGGATGGTTTCTTATCAGGTTGGGAAACACCCAGTACATTTTTGTCCTGATCGGATGGAGTATGGAGATTCATTCGGCATGAGCAAGTCGATGCCAGTTCATTGTATTTGTTGATTTTGACTGACGCACGGCCTTGATGACTTGTTGTAGACTTCTTTCATTATCCCGAGATGATGGGTTGCGAGTCCCTAATACTCTTCTCTGGTAACCTGAGACTTTAGTGGTCTGAGCGAACCAATCTTTAAATTTCATTTAGCTTCTTCTTGCTGGGTTAGCAATTCCCAGAAACATGATTACCATACGGTAATATTTTAGACGTCAACAAATGCCCCCAACCGCGGGCGTCACGAGCGAGGGACAAGTAGAGCGGGGTCCACGGATGTGCTTGTTTGATTAGGGCTTTTGAAAGTGGGGCCCACCTCATCTTGAGACTCATCCCATAGGGGCGAGTCGGTAATTGACTTTGACTTTCTTCACCCAGTTGAGCCAGCACCAAGCTTTGACTCAATTGAGTAGGTGGCAGGCGGAGCACAAGTTGGTGACGTGCTTTGACTACTTGAGTCGTTGGGGCATGTGATGATTTCATGCCACACGCGGAGGTGATTCGGTGGTGACTTGTTCCAAGCGAAGCGGCGAGTCGGTGCCACCCTGGAGTGGTGATTCGGTGGGGGAATCACCAATTCACCCCCTTTTCCCTTCTTCTTTTTAAACCCTTTCACAAGGTTTTTCAAAACCCTATCTTCTCAATCGTTCTTCTCCACCAGCCCCTCTATGTCGAGCTCCGTTTTCTTCTCCGACTATGAGCAGATCGGCAGTGGAGCATCCCTCCTTCGAGCACGGTGAAGGTGGCAATCCTCCTTCTTTCGGCGGCGGGGCCTCTCCTTGTTGAGCATGGGGGGAGTCGGCGGGTATCGCCCCCCTTTCCTTCATCTTCGCAGATAGTGAAGGTGTGAGTAGCGGTGAGCTGCTCTTTTGGCCTGTGAGCCTGAGCGTGGAAGGTCGACGGTGGTGATGTGATCAAGAAGTGGTGAGGTGATGGAGGCCCCTGCTCACACGGGTTTTAAGGGGGTTCGTCCCCTTCTCACTCCATGGCTTCAGAAAGGTTCCTAGTAGGCTAGCCCTCGGAACCAGTATTCCCTGTTGTCCATTCAGCCTAGGTGCATCACCTAGGACTCTATCTTTACGGACCGTCTAACCTTAGTCTGTGGATGTGTTCCCGTGTCATACTTGGCACGCTCACTGTTAAGGGGAGACTCAGCCAAAATTTCTTCAGAAAATTTTTTATGTCTATGGACACATTTTCTCTAATTTCATTATCTTATTGAAGATACAACAATGGCTTCAACAGCTCTGTCTGCAACTGTTCAATGGATCGGTACTTCCACTGGAGTGTGCCCAGTCGTGACTTGGCAGAAAATTAATTAACTTGACAAAGGAGGAGATCGTCTTGCAACGATTGTCGATTCTTCTGATTCTGAGATCGACACAATGGACGTCGGGCGACTAACTCTTTCAAACAATGATCGTTTCGAGTTTGACCATAGTTGGGGCTACAGAGTTGATTTTTCAAAGGATAAGCACCTTATGACTTTCCTTCATGCTTTCAATCTCCTAGGTGAGAGGGACACCCATGTAGTAAGGGTAGCTAAACAGAGCATTCTCCTCGGCCGAGACAGCATGGTAGACTCAGTAGTGAGGGGTGATCCCCTATATTTTCTTGGGGAGCCTCGAAAGTGGGATGCTGTTACCGGAGTGTTAGAGTTGACCCCGTTAGAAGGCTTGTTCACATGAGCCCCTAATTTTACCCTTGCCAAGTGGGATTTGTTGGCAGGTAATGTGCATCGGGAGAGACCCTCATTCGACATGTTCTTGGCCCCACTGAAATGGGGATTCTGAGAAGAGCCATTTTTGCTGGATTGTTTGATGATATGTTTTAAGCCCCAGATCGCCGTTGGGTGGTTTGCTGACCTCTAAGCCATTGACTATCTTGGGTTTTGGGCCTGAGCCATCGAGTTCATAGATTACGTGCTCCAGAATTATGAGTCGATTCTGACAAAGGCTAGGGTATACCAGAGCATTTATGCTTCCCATTTCTGCTATCACATTTCAAAGGGCCTTTGTTGCATCATGATGGAGGTATTTTGCCTTGAGTATAACACTTTCTATATTGTGAAAGGGGAAACTTCATTGGACTTGTGGAGTCTATCCCAGTTGAGTGGCCTCCTGATTGACGGTGAACCTTATGAAGAAGTTTGTTGGTCGGATTGGCTGAAGGACCACATAGACGGGGAAGGCCATTATTTTATTGGGTTTGCTTACCACACTACTTATCACCCCCACCGCTATCACCACTACCCTTCCATCTAACCCTCCTCCCACACCAACACCCATCATCACCTCCACACCTACCACTAGTCCCTCACCCATTATCCATCCACCACAACTCGTTACCCCCGCTATCACCCCTTCTAGGCCCATTATTTCCCCCACACCCTTTATTGCACCACTTATCCACCCCATTCAACCTATCCTACCATCATCAGAGGCCGCGTCGGCACAAAATCTAGCCTTGCAGAGTGGGTAATTGTTCCAAAGAAATTATGCTTCTACTTCCAATCCTCAGTCTGCCCAGCTGGCCACAGATCAACAGGAAGAAACTGAGCCATTGTCGGGTACTCAATACGACTTGCTACATCATCTGGATAGAGTTTCCGCCAAGATATCTGTACTAGAGCTGATTAAAAGGTCCACCCTTCACTAGGATGCATTAAGAACTTTTCTTCAGAAGGTGATGGTTAATGAGGATATGGAAGTTGATAGCCTTCCCACAGCACTGGCTGTGATTTCAAAAGGATCAGCAATTACATTTGCCAAAACTGAGGTAGCACCTCCGGAAGCTCGACAGATGTCGCTTTGCATCTCCATTATTTTGAACAAGGTTAGCGTGGACGCGGCCTTGGTTGATACAGGGCGTCAGTTAATGTGTGCCCACTCAGCACCCTCAGGGCCTGTAATCTCTCGGAAGAACTTCTACGGCCCACCCCTACAACCATTGCAGCATATGATAATTCACAGAGGGCGTGCCACGGGGTCGTCACCCTTCATGCTGAACTTGGACCTCTCACCATGGCAATTGAATTCTATGTGATGGACATTGACCCTATGTTCAAGGCTATCTAGGGTCGCCTGTGGCTTGATACTCTTAGTGCCGTGCCGTCCACCGCGCACCAATGTCTCAAATTCGCATTCTAGGGAAGGGTGGTTAAAGTTAAAAGCTCATCCTCGGTCCAGTCTATGAAAGCTATCTCAGAGAAAATTTTGCCCACTCTATGGCCCAACAGTCGACCTGTTATTTCCATGCTGGATCTGGACTTCCCATGGGCTTATGCACCCCGCAAGCCCATCACTACACCTATTGATGTTAAGGAGAGACCCAAGATCCAAAATTCTAAGGGCTGGTCCATTATCCTCAAGCTAGGCTATCAACCAAGGAGAGACCTCGAAGCACAACTCCAAGGGCAGACTAAGCCGGTGCCCAAGGAAAGAAAGATGAATAGACGGGGTCTCTACTACCGAGAATTCACACTATCAATGATGGGTTATTTAGGCCCACTCACATGGGATTACCGTCAGCGCTTTGTTAAAGGCCCTCTCCAGCCAGGCACACTACAATCACAGTCAGCTCGGTCAGAGGAGAAACATACGACACATGTAGTTGCCAGTCTACCCCAGGTACTGAAAGGTCCAGTTGATGATGTGATCAATCTTAGCCGGGCATTTTCCAGATTATTTAAAGAGCATGTGGTTGGCCCGAAAAAGAGTCAGGAGATTCGGCTCGTGCAATGGAGACCGAAGAAGCCGATTTGCCATCCTCAGGGACGGGTGAGCTCCCCTGATCTTTCTATTCTATCTCCTTCTTGCATAACCATCCTCCTCCAATAGCTTAATTTTATTCCCCGATTGCCACCTCTTTTGGTAGATCCTTCCATATTCCAGCCTTCTCTTCTCCATAAATAGCCCAGTGAATTCTTGATCATTGATTGTCCGTGCGGGCGTTGCCCGCCGGTCGATCTCACTTCTAGTTGGTCCCCTGATGACCCCGTCGATCTGTCTGGTATGTGGTTTTGATCCACTGACCCATTCTTCAATGCCATCTTCTACTCTCTCTACCTTAAGGCGCTTCCTCCTCCTCCTTCCTCTCCTCTGTCTTGCTGTATGATCTCTACCAAGCTCCAAAAAAAATGCCAATTTTAAAATGGAGATCTTGGTGGAAGATTATGCTATCTTCGATCCATCAACTCCCCAGGGGCACGAGACCCCTGCTTCTCCCCTCCCAATAGGTTTACTTTCTTCTAGGTTATATGTAGGTTCTGTCGAGTCTAGGGAAGTAGGGTCTAGGTCTAGAGAAGTAGGTTCTTGTTCCAGGTCGTCCACCCCATCCAAGCCAGAGTCGCGCTTACTTGCGCCTCATTCAAGATCTGTTCTTGATAGGTTCTTGCAAGACCTAGCTCAACGATGTCATGCTCTTTTGAGATGTCCCGAATTTATCGCCACAGTGATCGCGATTGAAGAGGATGAAGAGGATTTAGATAGGGTGTGGAGCGATGACGGATTAGGTGTCTATGAAGTCATGGATGAAAAGGACCCAGTCGATTTTGAGGATAGCGATGTAGATGACACGGCCGACTTATATGCACAAGGTCTAAAGAGGTTTGACGAGCCACCATCGGCGATGGATGAACCTACAAAGGAAATTAACTTAGGAACCGAAGAAGATCCCAGGCCTATCATTATTGCCGCTAATCTCTCTTTAAGAGTAGAAGCCGACCTAATCAAAGTCTTAAGAGAGTATAGCGATTCTTTCGCCTGGTCTTATGAGGACATGTCGGGTCTTGGCCCCTCCTTGGATGAACATCGTCCAGTACTTAAACCAGGGGCAACACCCGTCAAACAAAAGTCAAGAAGGTTTCACCCCCACATGGCCTTAAAAATCAAGGAAGAGGTCGACAAATTGTACAAGGCCAGGTTCGTAACATTTCATCTACTTCTGAATGATTATCTTGTATGAGTGTTCGGAGAGAGGGCTCTCCGAGTGTTTGTGTTGACGCGTGTATGTTATTTTGTGCGGAACATATCTGCATGTGTGCTTGGGAATAACTTGGGGTGTGTTCCCAGTGTGTGGTTGGGAGTTTACCCCCGTGTGGTTGCGTAGGCATCGCCCTACGTGTGTGTTGGAGCTTGGCTCCGTGTGTGTGTGGGGGGGGATTTATCCCTGGGCTATTTTTACAATAGTGAAGCCTCACCGGTTTGGTGAGGGGTGGACGTAGGGAGCCCGTCGTGGTCCCGAACCACCTTAAAAATCTTTGTGCCCCGTGGTTTACTTGTGGTATGCTTGTGATTTGCATTCACCTATTTTAGTTATTCACCATTTGAGGCATCGGCACATCGTTGCATACACACATACATTCACAACAATACTAATCACACGCGAGTGAGCCTTAAGAGCGTAATCTAATTTGCTACATCTTGTTCTTTCCTTGTCAAGTCATTTTAGAATCAATCGCTTATCTATCTATCGAGCTTGAAAAGTGGTCTAATTTGTTTGGAATTAATTTTTAGAGGGCCAATCAATTCACCCCCCTCTTGATTGCCGTTGCCCTGGACCCAACAGAAACATCGACCTCTAATTTAACACAGGTAGACCTTAATGAAGGTGCATCGACCTGTCTTTATAGTGAATGCACAAGGTGCATCATCCTTAAGAGTGATGACTTCTATTGCACTAACTTTATGCTGCATCAGATTACTAACTAGCATCGACCTTTCCAAAACATGCATCGACCTTAAGCTACAGTCGCTAGTCACTAGCATCGACCTTTCTCCAACCGCTAGGTTGCTAGCATCAACCTGTGTACAAGGTGCGCTGACGTTATAGCACAAGTTGTAAATAAAGTGCATGAGATGCATCGACCTGATAGTGTGTGCTATGTTCAATGTGCACCGACCTGTCTGTGCATACTGTGGACAGGGTGTGTTGTGTCCCTGTGGTTTTGATGATTTCAAATACTATAAGTCAGCTTGAGTCTTCATCAAACACTATAAGTTAGCGTGTGTCATCATAAGAATGGTTTGACATTACACTTTGATTCATTGCTTCTGATGATATGAATTCTTAGTTTTACTTGTTCTATCATGATCATTTTATCTGTCAAAGTCTATGATTGAATGATGAAAAGAATAGGTTTACAAGGGGCTAATGAACGCTGAAGAGTTGATGCAGCTAGGCACTACCTTGGTGCAGCCATGCTGGAAATATAACTAAGGTCAGTGCAGCTTCCTTAGAAAGGTCGATGCAGCTTAGTGATTTCAGAAACAAGGTCGATACAACCACAGTTATCACAGAAGAAAGGTCGATGCACATCAAGTGGGAATAGTAACTATGGTCGATGCACCTCATGCCAGTATTGAACAAAGGTCAATGCACATCGAGTGAGAACAGTAACTAAGGTTGATGCACCTCATGCCAGTGCCGAACAAAGGTTGATGCACATCGAGTGGGAATAGTAACTAAGGTCGATGCACCTCATGCTAGCATTGAACAAAGGTCGATGCACATCGAGTGGGAATAGAAACTAAGGTCGATGCACCTCATGCCAGCGCTAACAATGGTCGATGCACTTCGAGTGGGAACAGTAACTAAGGTCGATGCATATTGAGTGAGCACAGTACAAAGGTCGATGCACATGAAGACTTAAAGCACTTAAGGTCGATGCACATGAAGACTTAAAGCACCTTTAGGTCGGTGCAGCTAAGAAGTAAAGTCGATGCAGCTGCCACAGGTAAAGAAGCAATCTCCAAGTGTATGCCTCGATGGAACTGAGCACTGTCTCAATGCAGCACTAGCCAAAGATGAAATCTTCAAGTGAATGCCTTGACGCAGCAAGCAGATGCCTTGATGCAAGGACACTCTCAAAAGTAAAATCAAAGTAACTGCCTTAATGTAGTAAGGCTATGGGAAATCAAGTCAAGTCAAGGCAATTGACCAAACAAGCCAGAAGAGTCTGAGCACTCAAGGGACCGGTCGATGCATATTGCTCTTACACAAAGCACTCAGTCGAAGCAACAGAAGAAATTAATGGAATCCAGTGAAATAAGCAGTAGCAGCAACAAGCTCATATGGTCATTCAACTTTAGTAGAAGTTCAGAAGACCTCAGGCCATTTAAATAAAATTGAAGTCAACTGAAACTCAAAGTAACAATGTTCCATGGAAAGATAAACAGTAGCAATAGAGGTACAAGATGAAAAAGGCCAACAGACCTTAAACAGCTAAGATTGACCAATGGTCGAACAGTGGTTGGGCAGAAGCATGAGAACTCATGGCAAATCACATGAGCTTGAACAAGAGAAGAGGCACGTGTTCCCAAGTCAACTTATGATGGGCACGTGATCCCAAAAATGGTGAGAATGGTGGCACGTGGACCCAGAAAGCTTATGATTGGGCACATGTTCCACGACTCAATGATTAGAGGAACCTTCTCATCCCTGGCATGTGGGCCAATGAAATAAAAGGAAGCAAAATCTCTTTATCCAAGAGAACATTTTCAGAGGCCCAATTTTTGGGTATAAATAAGAGGTATCTTCCTCCGAAGCAAAAAGGAGAGCGCGAGAAGAGGCGAACATAAAAAAGCTGAGAAGAGAAAAGAGAGAGTGCGCTTAAAAGAGAGAAAAAGGAGAGCCAGCCTCTAACTGAGAATCCAGAAATTTGCGCTCTGCAATAGCCTAGCATTCTCGACAGAAATTTCTATAAAATCCCGTTCGCGCGTTCCACCATTTGATATATTCTGGGGTGATGCGAGGGAAACGAGCAAGGGCCGAGGCCCTGAACGAAGCCTCCTCCCACCGGTGAAAGAAGTCCCACCATGCCCACGCCTCATCATTAGCCACCTAGCCGGCTCTATGCCTATTTGGTAGTGCGAATTGCGTGAAAGAGGGAGGAATGTGCTGATCGTAGCCAAAATTCTGACTAAATAGAAAGGGATAGTACGGCTCCAGCCATAAGATGCCACTCTTTCAGAAGACTAGGATGCTCGGCCTAATCGCCAACGCCCAATCAACCAACTCTGGCTCAAGGATCGGCCTTGTACATCTAGCTCCGAAAATGGGATGAGTATATTCTTCTATTTCGAAGAAACTGCATCTTCACATCTTGTTCACAAGCAGACTGGAGTGGGCCTCCAAGCTCCAAAAGTGCAGGACCCCAGGTGCGTCCAGCGGAACTTTGGCCAACTTGCCCCTGATGGCGAAAAGCTACTCTGCTGGCTGTGACGGCTCAGCACTAGCAAATTCTATCATCCTCGGGATGATCCGTGACGACTGCAGTCCTCTGGGAGCGGCTTTCGGGAACAGTGTACATACCCAGGCATTGAAGAAATGTAGTGGACCGACCATCCACAAATTCCTGGGAAGACGAGATCGGTGTAGGTCTCCCAGCATCTTGTAGATAAGGCATAAAGCCACTGGACAGAGGGAGAGCTTTGTACCCCAAGCCATCTGGCAAGCAGAATAAATGGCTTCAGCTCTGATCACGCTGTCATCGCCTTGCGGGAGAGCGAAGGAACAAATCCAATAAGTATGTAGCACAGTGCGTGACTGCATCAACTCCAGTAGGGTTCAGACCTCCTTGCTATCCTCCCTTCAGAGCGGGCGGGAAAGCAGCTTGTCGTCGGACTCTCTTCTTCCGCTTCAAGGCAGTTGGCGCTACTGTAGAGAAGTCCTTGTACTTTTGCTCCCCACTGAATAAGTATTGGAGCGAAGTACCCATCCGTACGTGCATCTTTTCCCCAGGCTTGCGTGCTTCCATGGTATCATACGATGAGTGGCAGAGCATACGATACGCCTTCATCAAGTAACGATAAGCAAAGCTTGCCAAGTACCGGCCCTCTCCGTCGGTCTGATCTTTCAGTCAATCTGGCCAACATACTTCTTCATACGGCTCACCGTCAATCAGCAAGCCACTAAGCTGGGAAAGGCTCCAGAGGTCTAAAGAAGTCTCCCCCTCGAAATGTAGAAAGTGTTGTACTCAGGACAGAAGACTTCGATCATACCACAGCATAGACCCCTGGAGATAGGGTAGCGATACCTCGAGGCATACACGCTCTGATATAAGCCAGCCTTGACCAAAATGGGAGCATAATGTTGAAGGACGTAGTCCGTGGACTCCACCACTCTGGGTCTAAATGCGTGGACATCGGTGGCCTTCAGCTCAGCAAACCACCCCACAGAGATCTGATGCTTGAAATGGACCGCCAAGCACTCCATCAAGAAGGATTCTTCTCTATATCCCCATTTCAACGGGGCAAGAAATAGACCAAACATGGGCTTCTCTCGGTCGACATGACCCGAAGTTTTATTCCAGCGAGCGGGCACAAACTCGGGTGCTCTGGTCAGTAGCCTATCCTCTGGAGCCAATCCCTAGAGTCCCAGCATAGCGCTCCACTTTTGGGGTTCAATAGGAAAATAGATAGGCCTTCCCTGCACTACAAAGTCTGTCAGGCTGTCCCTCTCGACAAGCAACGCCTTCTCGACCTTCCGGACCAGAAATAAATCCCTCTTCCCTTGAAGGTTGAATCGTCTAAGGAAGGACATCAAGTGCTTATCCTTGGGGTGGTCCCGCCTAATGTCGGCCCCACGACCATACTTGAAAGAATCACCCCCGATAATGAGAAGGCAGGCGGTATCCACTGTGTCGATCTCCGAGTCCGAGGATTCTACGACCACAACGAGCTGTTCGTGACAACGATCTAGGGAATTGACGTTCTCCCACGTCACTACGGCATGGGATGCGGAAGAAGAAGACCCAGATGCCATTTTATCTGCAAAAAGGCACACAAAAGAAGAATAAACAAAGTCAAAAGATGGTTGATGAGAACACCAAGTTTCTGACAAAATTTTGACAGAGTCTCCCCAGCCCGGGGGTTTGCTAGAAAGAAGCAGGAACACATCCACCAAGGGATGGTCCCTAAAAATAGGCCGTCGGTATCGCACCGAGGCCAAAACAGAACACCCAGAGGAATAGCTCCGAGGGCAAGCCCTACTAGGAGCCTCTCGCGGTCTGGAAAGAGGGATTGGAATCCCAGGAATTAAACCAAAGGAGCCTCTCCCTCACCTTACTCGCTCGGCGCCGCGGGAGGAGTGGAAAGGAGGAGAGAGAAAGGCTTCGGTGCAAATGACGAATGATGAAGAAAAAACAAAGAAAAAAGGATATAGGGGGGGCCCTCTTGGGTTAATCCGGCGTGCTAAAGAGCGCACCATTTTAACCCCCCCTCGTCCAAAAGGTGCGCCGGGAAAGGTCGCGCCGAATTAGCATAGTTTTTGACCGCGTCGGTTTAGCCACCGCGCCGGTTTAAGACCACTATGGGTCTCTGCCAGCCAGATGAAGAATCCGCCCAATGGGTCATCCCTTCTACCCTTCATCAATGCATTAAATATGCCAAAGGTGGAGAGCAACATACGGTCTTTGCTGATCGGGCTCCTTCCCGTCCGAATGAATGCAATCTGACCGATGCCCAGCTATATTTCGGGGAGCCCACCATTAATCGCCGCCCCGAAATTAAGAACAAAGAAAAGCAGAAGGCAGTGCTAGAAGAAGACGACGATGAAGAAGAGCTCTTCACAGTCAATGAGGATCTCACCAAATTACACCGACTACACATGCAAGTTGATGCTCCGAATGCCAAGCCGGCTCGGCCAGAAAGGCGGGAGCTCAACTTTGAAGCCAATCTCATTAGTCGAGCCATCGACAAAAGCATCTCCTTGCCATCAACATGCATACAACTTCCCTTCTTGACAAAGGAGCACAAAGTCGAACAACTAAAGACATTCATTGTTACCTATCAAAGGAAAGGGAAGAGAAAAAACTCAGAGGCCACGAGGCCAATCATCTTCTACAAAGGAGACCTAATACCCTGCGGCCCCTCCGAAGATGACTTTGGTTGGGGGCCCGCGCCCCAATAAACCCTCAAAACCATCCAAGAAATGGTCGATATGCCCAGTCACATCAAAGAAATGTGTCGAAAGCATAATATTCCCCAAGTCCAAGAAGCCTCTCGGCACGACTATTTCCGACAGCTGTGGTATCCTTCACAAGTTAGAGGGCAACCCCCCTTTTCCAAAAGGGATAGGAGAGGATTGGATTATGACCCCCAGGCTGACTTTAAGGTGTATTACGCTGTCAACACCATAGGGCTCACGTCTCCTCCCAGTGACACCAACTTCGGCCTCAAGGGTGATGCCTGTGTGGTTGAACACCAAAGTGATCCCCTTTGCTCATTTGATATTTGATAAAAAGGACCCTAGCTCTACTGGTCCCAACAACTGGGAAGAGCCTGTCATACTGTCGCCCATTCCGCCAGAACTGAGAAATGGCCAACAAGTGGCTTTATGCCAATTGGTGGGGCTCGACTTGGAAGAGTCCGAGCAAAACACTGCAAGCGCTCCTTCGTACAGCCAGCAGGAGCTGTTGACGACTAGTTTAGTAGGATTGGAACAAGAAAATCAAGTCTTGAAATCTCTCGTGCAAGAATTGTTCCAAGAGCGAGACGTCCTGCTAAGGCAGCTCACCTCTTCATCCAGATGTCAAATCAACTATGAGGCCCAAATCGAGCCCGATCCTCCAAGGGCCTCGCCAGAACCATCAGCTGGCCAAGGCAAGTTTATTAAGGCTCGCCATCCGGCCGAAAACGGGGCAACTAATACCCCACTCTTCCTAGCGGAAACCTGCTTCTCAGGAAAGGTTGGTGTAGGCCGACCTCATGACAGTGTTCGGGGAAAGGCTCTTGTCATAACTCTGGCACAGCGAATGGAGACACCATATTCCTTTATCAAGGCGCACACCGTTCCACTGTTTGAATTTTGTATGACACAGAGCCTCATAACGCTGCCAGAGTCTCGAAGATCAGCCAAGGCGGCTAAAGCCAAAGAGCTCGGTTTCTGTCGATATCACCAAATGACAGGACATCTCACGGACGATTGCTACGTCCTCAAAGACAAGATCGAGAACCTGATACAGTTTGGGGTCATCCAAATTAAGAACCACTTAGTGAATCCCTCACAACCCCATCATTGGGATCGGTCGGGCATCTCCGCTAAACAAATTTTCGCTCTAGTTGCCCCCACATTACCAAAGTTTGTGGCAAGCGAACAACTCCCACAACAACTTCCTCTCGCCAGAAAGGATGCACGAGGCCTTGCCCACAATCGAGAAGTAGACGTTAAGGTCCCCAACTCTGTTAACACTATAAGGTTATCACCCTCTCCCAGTAGCTCAAACTCTGGCAAGGGGCCTAGCGACACTACAAGAGAGCAACCGAAAGAAGTGGCCCTCGAAGACCAGGATGAGCAGCTTCAGTCGGTCGTCATTGACAACTTGGACTATTGTGACTTTCACGTGGCCGAGATTGACGGCGGCGAGGACTTCAGTGATCTGCAGCCTCCTCCGCGAGAACTCGAAGATGGCGGGCAAGCAACTGTAGATGAACTAGTCGAGCTCAACCTTGGAGATGCAGAGAGATGCAGATGATCCCCGACTAATTTTCATCAGTGCCCTCCTTAGTGAGGAAGAAATGCAGGCATACAGACAACTTCTATTGGAGTTCAAAGATTGCTTTGCCTGGACTTACATGGAAATCCCCGGGCTGGACCCATCTGTGGCAAAACACGAATTGGCGATACTTTCCACTGTCAAGCCTGTCAAACAAGCTCCGAGACGTATGCGCCATGAGCTTGAACTCAAGGTAAATGCTGAAGTGGACAAACTCTTGGAGGTGGACTTCATAGAGCTTTGTATGTATCCAATCTGTCTCGCCAATATAGTCCTCGTTAAAAAGAAAAATAGCCAAGTTCGAGTCTGCATTTATTACAGGGACTTAAACAAAGCCTGCCCGAAGGATGATTTTCCTGTCCCGATCACTGAAACTATGGTGGACATGACCACTGGGCATGAAGCTTTATCCTTCATGGATGGATCATCAAGCTACAATCAGATCCGCATGGCCGTCAAGGACAAGGACAACACGGCCTTTCGATCCCCCAAAGGGATCTTCAATTATAGAAGGATGCCTTTCGACCTGAAGAACGTCGGTGCCACATACCAAAGGGCGATGTGATCCTCTTCTCTAATTGGTTCAGTGTAGATAGACAAGCCTTTTCCAGATCTGAATTTCTGCCAGGTTCTTGCACAGACAGCAATTTGATTGGTTGTGATCAAAAAGTAGAGTACCATGGAAGGCTGACCTTTCCCACAAATGATACTTGACAGATCTGGCTTCTTAAAAGGTGTTCTGCAGCCTCATGATGGAGAAGGACATTGGTCAGTCCTAGGAATCTCCTCCAGATTAGAACGGTACAGTGAATGATAGGGAAAGTATCAACGGGGTGAAGGAACTAGGGCTGGCTATGTTGGCTGCTACATAAATCACCATTAGTCTTCAAGAACCATTTGGTTTTGGCAGCCTCTGATTGGCCAAGGAGGCAACAGAAAAGTTTCTATCATTTGTTGCTTTGGTTGACCAGAAAATATGTGAAAGGAGCTTCCCAAGAAGGATCTATGGCATCTTCTTCTTTAGCTGGCAGGACTTGTGAAGGACGTCCTTTTTGTCCTGTGGGATCTCAGTGACAGAGCATCTGACTTGGTGGAGGCAAAAAGTGGGTACCAGGAAAGCTGACTACTCCCAGAAATGATAACCTACTTTTCAATGGACCAAAATGATTGATATAGCAAACCCATGATGACAAGGATGGTTGACTGACCAAGGAGACCTTTTCAGACCTCAAAATATGTGAATTTTGGCATTTGCGATTCCTATTTATGGTCTTTGGATCCAATTCTGAAGAACCTGCAGATTTGCTACAAATGGCCTTGGGAGCCGCTCATTGGGGCATTTCATCAAACAAGTGCTTCTTCTTCATGAGGTCGGTGCAGCTGGCTTGGCATGACTTATGAGGTCGACCTATCTTCTGCATGGTCGGTGCAGCTGCTGAGGTTCCCTTGAAGATGGTCTTCAAGGTCGATGCACATAAAATGCTTGGCCTTGGGCAGGGTCGGTGCACATCAGGTGCTTGGCCTTTGGCAGGATCAGTGCACATTAAGAGCTTCTTTAGTAGAGGTCAATGCACATTTGGAACTCCTTCATTGAGGTCGGTGTACATTAGGAACTTAGCATACCCAAGTCTGTGCACATTTGCATATAGCATGACCAAGTCTGTGCACATTTGCAAACCAAGTCGGTGTACATTTATTTACCAAGTCTGTGCACATAAAGAAGGTTGGTGCGCATTTCATATTTCAACACATGCAAGTCGATGCACATTTCAAGGTCGATGCTCATCAAGGTCAGTGCACGTTTCAAGGTTGATGCACATCTCTAAGTCGATACTTGCCAAGGTCGGTGCACATTTCTGTCTGAAGCATATGAAGGTCGGTGCACATTCCTATTGGAGCATATAAAGGTCGATGCACATTTTCTTTTTACATGAGAAGGTCAATGCACATCACTATTTGAGGCATACAAGTCGGTGTACATCTGGAGTTGAGGTCGATGCACATATGGTCCTCTCTTCAGTAAGGTCGATGCAGCTTTCCTTTTTGCATGAGAAGGTCGATGCACATGTGGTCCTCTCTTCAGTAAGGTCGATGCACTTTTCCTTTTTGCATGAGAAGGTCGATGCACAAGAACTCGTTGGAGGATATCTTCACACCTGGACACATCAAAAGATGGCATGAATTTCTGAGCCAATTGGTTAGTGACTCATGGTGACATCATCAAAATAACATGTACTCAACATTCTCTCCCTTTTTGATGATGGCAACAATGAGTCATGTGCTTACCCAAAAAATATGCAGCAGGGATATGCTGTGAGTAAAATATGCAATGAAAGCATATTTTTTGATCAAGTGCTTTCCCACTAGTGCTTTTCCAATCAAGTTTGCACCCAGCATAATCAGCATCAGTATATGAAATTAAATCAAAACAGCATGATGCAGGATACCATAGTCGTAAGTCATGTGTGTTAGCAATGTATCTTAAGATTCTCTTAACAGTAATCAGGTCAGATTCTTTTAGATTGGCTTGAAATCGAGCACACATGCACACACTGAATTGTATATCAGGCCGTGACATAGTGAGATATAAAAGGGATCTGATCATACCTCGGTACGTTTTAAGATCTATAGATTTTCCATTCTCATCTACATCCAGAGATGCATTTGTTCCCATGGGTATGGATATGGCCTTGGTATCCTTCATCCTGAATCTCTTCAGGATTTTCAGCGTGTACTTGGATTGGTTTATGAAGAGACCTTCCTTTGACTGTGAGACCTACAATCCAAGAAAAAATCAAAGTTCTCCCATAAGGTTCTTCTGTCATGAGTTTAGCAAATTGGTTGCACAAGGTAATATTTGTTGATCCAAAAATTATGTCATCTACATAAACTTGTACAACAATGATGTGGCCATCCATTACCTTTGTGAAGAGGGTTTGATCAATCTTACCTCTGATGTATCCTTTGTCAGTTAAATGAGCACTGAGTCTATCATACCAGACTCATGGAGCCTACTTTAAGCCGTAGAGAGCCTTGTTCAGCTTGTAGACATGATCAGGCAGATCAACAAGTTCAAATCTAGGAGGTTGTTCTACAAACACTTTTTCCTTTATCAGTCCATTCACAAAAGTACTTTTGACATCCATTTGATATAATTTAATGCCTAAAGAACATGTAAAGACTAGCAAGATTCTGATGGCTTCTAATCTAGCGACGGGTGCAAAAGATTCTTCAAAGTCAATGCCAATTTCCTGATTATAGTCCTTGGCCACTGGCCTGGCCTTATTTCTAATGATGGCCCCCTCCTCATTGAGCATGTTCTTAAAAACCCATCTAGTCCCAATGACATACTGGTCGGTGGGTCTAGGAACTAGATACCAAAAGTGGCTTCTTTTAAATTGGTTAAGTTCATCATGCATGGCGTTAACCCAATTTTCATCTTGCAAGGCCTCCTCAATGCACTTAGGTTCAAATTGAGAAACTAGGGCAGTGAGGTCTTCATTATGCACAACTTTATGGAAGGACCGGGTCCTTGGTGGATCATGAAGGCTACCTATGATGTTCTGAGCAGGATGGTCCTTTAGAGTACGGAGATTAGTAGAGGACTCACCTAGCACAGTTGGTTGTGCAGGGATTTCGATTGACCGATCGGTCTATTGCTCTGCAGATTGTGGCTAATTATTTACCACCGGTTCTTCCTTGTGTTCCAGAAAGCTTCCGTCAACATCCTCTCTTTCCCTGATCTCAACATTATCATGTTTATCCATTAATGTTTCAACAAACACCACATGTGGAGTTTCCTCCATGGTTTGATTCTTAACATTAAACACCCTATATGCTCTTGATGTTTCTACATAACCCAAGAAAATACCAATGTCACTCTTGGCCTCAAATTTATCTAAATCTGATTTGTCGTTATTATGCGCATAGCATCTTGCACCAAACGCTCTGAAATAGGCCAAGTTGGGTTTTTCACCTTTCAACATCTCATAAGGGATTTTCTTACACTTTGGCCTTACCATGGCCCTATTGATAATGTAGCATGCAGTGTTTGCCACTTCAGCCCAGAACTTCCTTGGGAGTTGGCTTTCGATCAGCATGGTTCGGGCAATCTCCACAATCGTGTAATTTCTCATTTCCACAATGCCATTTTGTTCTGGGGTCTTGGGGGAATAAAATCTATGTGTTAGTCCTTCTTGATCACATAATTCAGAAAAAGATGAATTTTCGAATTCTCCTCCATTGTCAGACTGGATGGTGGAGATCTTGAATTTACCTTCTTGCTTCACTTTCCTAAAGAATTTCTAAAATACAGTACATACATTATTCTTGTTAGTGAGGGAGAAAATCCATGTGAAGTAAGTGTGATCATCAACAATCACATATCCATACCTTTTCCTATTAAGGCTAGCTATTCTTGATGGACCAAACAAATCCATATGCAGGAATTCAAATGGAGTAGATGATAGGGGCTCACTTCTTAACTTGAAAGTTTTTCTAGTTTGCTTACCTTGGGAGCAAGTTTCACAAATCTGATCAACTTTTGTGTAAGCCAATTTAGGAAATCCTTTCACCATTTGATGTTTGGACAGTTTGTGCAACGTGGCATAGCTGACATGTCCCAGCCAACGCTGCCACAAGCCTACGTTACTAAGTTGACTGGCCGTCAGGCACATTCCTTCAAAGGTAGGGGCATCAAGGTCTATCATATAAACATTATTGACTCTGTGATCTGTAAAAAGGACAGATTCAAAATTTTTCTCAAGGATTCTACATTCATTGGCATCAAATATCACCTTGTGACCCTTGTCATACAGCTGGCTTATACTAAGTAGATTGTGCTCATGACCTTCAACGAGCATCACATTTTCAATTGATTTAGAAGGATTCTTACCCACGATGCCTGTGCCAATTACCTTGCATTTATCCTTACCACCAAACTTGACTTGGCCTCCTTCCTTCTTGATTAAATGGCTAAACTTCTTTCTATCTCCCATCATATGCCGTGAGCAGCCACTATTCAAGTACCAACGATTGTGATGGGCTGCTAGGCAATCTTGCATAAAAGAGATTAGGCAGAGGTTTTTGGAACCCAAACACATCTGGGTTCAGAGTTAGTTTGGAATCTAAACTTGCCTGCAAACTTTCACTTTTGGATCAAACCAGCACTGGTTATTAATGTTACCCGGTTGGTGGCATGCATGACAAGGTGAATTCATAAAATTCATGGAGTGTAGGTTAGGTTGAGACTGGTTTTTAGCCTATTCAAAACAGCCATGTTTCTTATGGAGGATACCCATGCTGGGCTGACCATTGAATCTTCTTTTGTCATTACGGTGATTTTTCTTTTTTGAGTGGTAGGCTGGTGTACATCAAGGCATATCCCAAGTGCTTCGACCTGAAGGACGCTAGGGCGTACTGGATCCTTGACCCATTTGTCCAGACCATCAACCTCGCCTCTTGGTAGACTTGTGCTGAATTTGTGGCTTAGCACCATTGGGTCTGGTCTGATGATTGGTGCCATGATCTGATTGTGTAGTATGATGAGTACAGTTCTCTTCCATGAATTCTTCAACAATCAATTTTTCTTTCCCTTTCTCAGGATAGAAGGAAACAGTTTTAAACTCAAAAGGCCTCTTATTGGTAGGATTGAAACCAATCCCTTCCTTTCTAAAATTGACCCAGGTGCCTAAAATAGCATCTAGATTAGATTTTCCCAGAGTCATTTTTTCAAGGGTAGATTGTTTACCTTTCAACTCTTCTTGAACTCTTTCCAAGTTCTTTTGCATCACAATATTAACAGTGTTAACAGCCTCATACTTCTCAAGATTAAGTCTACACTCCTTTTCCCACTCCTCGCATCTCTGTTTAGTCTGACTTAACTGTTCTTTAAGGGCAAGACTCTCTTCTTTTAAGACCAGCAAATCTGAGCAGGTGGTTTCAGCTTGTTTTTTCAGTTCTTCATTCTCAACTTTTATGATTTTCAGGTCCTTGTTAACAGGATCATTTTGAGCAAGAGAATTTTGTTTCTTCTTCAATTGTCTTTTCTCCTTTGTATATATTTCAAATTTCTCAAGTAGGTTTGCATATGCATCTTCCCAATCTTCTATTGAAAAGGTCTCAAAAGGATTTCTTACCCTATCTTCACTCTCGTCAGCCATGAAACAGAGATAGTCTTCATCTTCGTCCGAAGAGAGACTTTCATCCTTCTCTTCTTCATCGCTCCAAGTGGAGACCATGGCCTTGGGCTTCTTTCCCTTGGCCTTGGTCAGCTGCTTCATCAACTGAAATTAATATATGTTGTATCCCTTTGAGTCTACTTTCCAATGGTGCCAATTTCAGTCCGATCCGTCTCCGGATCTGGTCGCAACAATTACTTTCATCGGGTCGCGCAGATCTGCCCAATAACAGGGCTACGAGACAGGTCTGGAATATAATTTCCTAGTCGGTCCTTCGGCCCCGATTCAGCCACCGCCGACTTCAGGGATCGAAGAGGAAACTCCCACTGACGTCCCACCCGACCGTCGTGGCCAGAAGGTGGCCAGAAGCCATCGTCCCACAAGCCGAGTTTGCTTGCTGTCCAGCGAGTTTAAACAGTGTCGAGTCGGAGCAGCAGCCTGCCTCCGCCCCGTAAGCTCTTCCGACTTGCTGCCCGTCAACCCGAGATCGGTGCTCCCGGGTCGTTGTTGTAGCCCTTTACCTCCCTGCATGGAGTGGGCCATAAAATTTATTACTGTAATTATTGATAATTATTTGTACCGGGAGCACGAGTCTTGGTCGGGATCATCTTCCCCATGCCTGGAGCGTGGAGATACATTTGTGCTCCTCTATTAGTCGCATTGCTCATTTCGTCTATGTGTTTATTTGCCACTGCTTAAGTGAGAGGATAACTAGCTAGTTCAATTTTATTACCACTGCGAGAGTGAGTGAGAGTGTGAACAGTCCCGTGACTCAATCCGAGCACGTGAAAGAGTCTAATACCTTTGACTCACTACCAGTTTCTCAACCGCGTAGATCTGCATGCTTCTCTTGCAAGGGACGAGTAGCGAGCTTGTGTTGAGTTAGTCGCGTCTTTGCTGGTCGTGTCGTCCAAATAGTCGTGTCGTCGTCTAGAGTCCCATTTTCTCATCAAATTGGTCTCGAGTCACATCCCGTCCCGCATCAACCACCTTTTGAGCCGACTTCTCCAGCACCAAACAATGGCAAGCACAGTAAAGTCAAAGAAATCAGGCTGGCCAATGTCAGAGCTGGCATCAGGATAATGAAGCAACTGAAGAGAAACCCGGCAAGATTCAGTGGCTGGGAGATACTCTTCCTAGATGAAGAAACCAGATAGACTATCATTGTAGCCTTACAAACCCTAGAACGCTTTGAGAGTTGTTTTTCCGAGATGCGTTCGGGGACAGCTATCACTTTTGCCGAAGAAGATATGCTCCTGCCCTCTGCTAGCCATAACATACCCTTATATATGAAGGGGCAGTTAAATGACTAGCCTATAAATAGGATTCTAATTGACCCAGGGGTGACAGTGAATATACTTCCCTATTGGGTCTACCAGAACCACTACTTTAATGTACACCTGGTCAAGGTCAGGGATATGAGGATTGTTGGGTTCAAGGTCAGGGCATCACTTCCCTCCTCATTTTCTTCCTCTGAAACCTCCGGATGATTCTTCTTCCCATCATGATTCTCCTCCTTTGCCTCCGAACCCTCCGGATCCATCACTTTCAATCTACCAATTTTTTCTCTTCATTCCTTCCAATCCCGGGTCCGACCCGACTTCTTCCACATCCACTGCTTTGGGCATCTGCCTATTCTCACACTATTTTCGAGGCTTCAGTCCTCGCTCCTCCTCTTGATTCCCCTTTCTTTCTGTAGACCATTCATGTGATCAGGGTCTACGCACCTTAGTGAGGGAGTTCTAGCCCTCACCTCTTTTCCTTTTCTCCTTATTCGTCTAAGTCTGATCTCGACACCGCTCCTTCATTGTTAAGCCACGTCAAATCGTTGCTTCCTTTCATATCTGCCATCGAGGACCAATCCCATGTTGATCAACATCACCTCCGACAACTGCTTCTACAGAAGGTCGCAAGGTAACATATTTGTGTAAGTATGCATTTTTTTTCAATATCTCATTCATGCTACGCACGAATTTTCAAAATGAAGTGCTTCTTAACATAATCAAGAGAGGTAGTCTGAACCTTTATCCTAGCTTTTCAATCAATGTCAAAGTCAAAAGAGGTTGGCATGGTACGCAGGCCAAGAGGCTCGAAAAATTAAAATTCCTGATTCATTCTTTACAATTTAACCTTGGGTCAATACCCGCACACACAACATGTTTAACTCTTAAGCTCAAATGGCACCCAATCTATTGGAAGTCAAAGCCAAACTAAGAGTGAAAGGTATCACCCCTTCTCTTCTCTTCGGTTCATGAGGGAGGAGAGAGGTCTCGGTCAGACCACCAAGCCTACCCGCCGCCCTAGTAGGAGGAAGTCACGGCCAAAAAGGGAACAAATCTGTCAAAAGCCTAAGTAAAGTCAATTCCAATCAAAAGAGCATGTCAAGATGGCAAAGTCCCCGCAGAGAAAACCCTGGTCGTAAGCATGCGCTCAAATACTTCCAACCAAAAAAAAAGAGCATGTCAAGAGGACAAAGTCCCCATAGGAAAAACTCTGGTCGTAAGCATGCAATCGATAAGACAAGGACACCAAAAATTTTCCTAAGCTAAAGACCGAACCCCAAACGGATAGGGTAGAGGAGGGAAGTCTCCTAGCCCCTCGAACCTCCTCGTGAACTTTCCCAACATCTTCTTCTCTTCTCCCCCTGCGGTATGTCATGAGCTTGAGGGATGGCCGAGATGGACTAAGGAAGATGTGTCATTGCGATTTTGAGCAAAAGCACAAAGTTCAAGCATGTTGACCCATTATTAAGTTGTTTAAGAATGATGAATGAATTTAAGATGATGAATGAGTAAGGTTTCATGACCGAGTGTCGTGAATAAAGAAGAAAGTTGAGGGTAGGTTTGTTCATTGACATGGGTTAAATGTCGAAGAAAGAGGTTTGTTTATCGGTGGGTATGGAAGGTCCGAGCTGATGGTTTTGTTCATCAGCATGGATGGGTGCCGAAGTAAGAAATTGGTTTATCGATGGGGACGGAAGGTCTGAGCAGATGGTTTATGTTGATCGATTTCGTCGATGATGACGAGAATTGATGGTTGGATCTATTCATCGGCATAGGTTAAATGCTGAAGCAAAAGGTTTGTTTATCAATGGGGACGAAAGATCTGAGCCGATGGTTTATTGATCGATTTCGTCGATGATGAAGAAAATCGGTGGTAGGATTTGTTCATTGGCATAGGTTAAATGTCGGAGCAAGAAGGTTTGTAATAGTATAGGCGTAAGGCTTATGCCAGTGGGACATGGCTTTCCGATCGCACATAGGAATTTTCGTGGGACCTGAATGGTGAATGAGATAATAATATCACTTCCATCATCATTTCATTCATTCATTTTTTATTCATCAATTTTTTATCACATTACTGACCTAAGTGTCCTTTCAGATTTTTGTCAAAGATGGCCCCCTCTTGCTTTTGCCCACGTGCCCTTTCGGGTTTTCACATGACGGGGTACCCAATTTTGCCTGCGACTCCCTTTCGAGTATTCGCCATAATCGGGTTGTAGCCATTTTTGCCCTTACTCAGCGTGGCTGGGTAAGGCCGGCGAGGTACCTCTATTTTAAGCCTCATTTTTTTTGACTCGATTTACAGAACTGATGCCAGAACAGGAAGGGATTTGTTCGTCGGCATCGACTGAGTGCCGAAGCAAAGGTATGTTTATTCGTTAACAGGGACGAAAGGTCCAAGTTAAGAGAATGTTGATCGGTCTTGCCGATGATGACAAGGGTCAAAACTGGTTTGTTCATTGACATTGGTTAAATGTCGAAGCAAAGATAGGTTGTATTCATTAACGAGTACTAAAGGTCCAAGTTAAGGAAATGCTGACCGATCTTGCCGATGATGACAAGGATCGAATTGGTTTGTTCATCGACATTGGTCAAATGCCAAAGCAAGGATATGTTTATTCATTAACAAGGATGAAAGGCCCAGGTTAAGGGAATGCCGACCGATCTTGCCGATGATGACAAAGGTCGAACTGGTTGGTTCATTGAAATTGGTTAAATGTCGAAGTAAGGATATGTTTGTTCATTAATGAGGACGAAAGGTCCAGGTTAAGGGGATGCTGACCGATCTTGCCGATGATGACAAGGGTCAGAACTGGTTTGTTCATCGACATTGATCAAATGTCGAAGCAAGGATATATTTAGTCATTAAGAAGGATGAAAGGTCCAGGTTAAGGGAATGCTGACCGATCTTGTCGATGATGATAAGGGTCAGAACTCGTTTGTTGATCGACATTGGTTAAATGTCGAAGTAAAGATAGGTTTATTTATTAACGAGGATGAAAGGTCCAGGTTAAGGGGATGCTGACCGATCTTACTGATGATGACATGGGTCGAACTGGTTTGTTCATCGACATTGGTCAAATGTCGAAGCAAGGATATGTTTATTCATTAACGAGGATGAAAGGCACAGGTTAAAGGGATGCTGATCTTGTCGATGATGACAAGGGTTAGAACTGGTTTGTTCATCGACATTAGTTAAATGTTGAAGCAAAGATAGGTTGTATTTATTAACGAGGATGAAAGGTCCAAGTTAAGAAAATACTGACCAATCTTGCTAATAATGACAAGGGTCAAACTGGTTTGTTCATCGACATTGGTCAAATGCCAAAGTAAGAATATGTTTATTCATTAACGAGAATGAAAGGTCCAGGTTAAGAGAATGTCGACTGATCTTATTGATGATGACAAGGGTCGAACTGGTTTGTTCATCGACATTGGTCAAATGCCGAAGCAAGGATATGTTTATTCATTAATGAGGACGAAAGGTCCAGGTTAAGCGAATGCCGATCGATCTTGCCGATGATGACAAGGGTCGAACTGGTTTGTTCATCAACATTGGTTAAATGTCGAAGCAAGGATATATTTGTTCATTAACGAGGACGAAAGGTCCAGGTTAAGGGGATGTTGATCGATCTTGCCGATGATGACAAGGGTCAGAACTGGTTTGTTCATCGACATTGGTTAAATGTCAAAGCAAAGATAGGTTGTATTCATTAACGAGGATGAAAGGCCCAAGTTAAGGAAATGCTGACCAATCTTGCCGATGATGACAAGGGTCGAACTGGTTTGTTCATCGACATTGCTCAAATGCCGACGCAAGGATATGTTTATTCATTAACAAGGACGAAAGGCCGAGGTTAAGGGGATGCTGACCGATCTTGTCGATGATGACAAGGGTCAGAACTGGTTTGTTCATCAACATTGGTTAAATGTCGAAGCAAAGGTAGGTTGTATTCATTAACGAGGATGAAAGGTCCAAGTTAAGAAAATACTGACCAATCTTGCCGATGATGACAAAGATCGAACTAGTTTGTTCATCGACATTGGTCAAATACCGAAGTAAGGATATGTTTATTCATTAACGAGGATGAAAGGTCCAAGTTAAGGGAATGTCGACCGATCTTGATGATGATGACAAGGGTCGAACTGGTTTGTTCATCGACATTGGTCAAATGTCGAAGCGAGGATATGTTTATTTATTAATGAGGATGAAAGGTCCAGGTTAGGAAAATACCGACCGATCTATAGTGCCTCCCAATCTTTAGAGCAAACACAACAGCTGCTAACTCCAGGTCATAAATAGGATAGTTTTCTTCATGCTTCCTCAGCTGCCTGGAGGAATAAGCTATTACTCTCCCTTGCTGCATCAATACATAGCCTAAGCCGATTCCTGAAGCATCAGTATAAACTTCAAATCCTCCTTCTCCATAAGGCAAAGCTAAAACTAGGGCAGTGGTCAAGTGCTCCTTCAAAGTTTGAAAACTTTTCTCACAATCTTCTGACCACTCGAATCGATTCTCCTTACGAGTTAGCCTCGTCAAGGGCACTACAATCTTGGAGAAATCCTTAATGAACCTTCGATAATAACCTACTAGGCCTAAGAAACTCTTGATCTCAGTTACATTTACAGGCCTTTCCCAATTACGCACAACCTCTACTTTAGAAGGATCTACTGAAATTTCATCTTTAGAGATAATGTGCCCTAGAAAAGATATCTCCTGTAACCAGAACTCACATTTACTGAACTTGGCGTATAACTAATGATCCTTTAGTATCTGTAACGCCATCCTCAAGTGCTCCTCATGCTCCTCCTTGCTCTTTGAATATATCAAAATATCATCAATGAATACCACGACCCACTGATCTAAGTAGGGTCAGAACACACTATTCATCAGCTGCATGAAAGCTGTAGGAGCATTCGTTAGTCCAAACGGCATCACGACAAATTCAAAATGCCCATACCTGCTACGGAATGCCATCTTAAAGATGTCCTCATCCTTTATCCTCAATTGATCGTACCCTGATCTGAGATCGATCTTTGAGAAATACTGGGCTCCAGATATCTGTCAAATAGCTCATCGATCCTTGGTAATGGATACTTGTTTTTCACGGTGAGCTGATTCAACTGATGATAATCAATATACAGCCTTAATGAACCATCCTTCTTCCTTACAAAAAGTACCGGAGCACCCCACAGGGAAGTACTCGGATGAATAAACCATTTCTCCGACAAGTCTAGCAACTGCTCTTTCAATTCTCTTAACTCAGCAGGGGACATATGATAGGGGGCCTTGGAAACAGGTGAAGCGCTAGGAATCAAGTCAATGGAGAAAACCACCTCCCTCTCAGGGGGAAGACCTGGCAACTCATCAGGGAACACTTCTGGAAAGTCTTGAACAACTTATATGTCCTTTAACACCACTTCCTTCTTATCAGTTAAAGAAATCAAGGCTCAGAATGCCTGACACCCTTTTCTTAACAACTTATCCGCCTGAAGTGCCGAAATAAGTGGCACAGACTTGGATT
This sequence comes from Amorphophallus titanum, assembly GCA_024336825.1. Lineage (NCBI taxonomy): Eukaryota > Viridiplantae > Streptophyta > Magnoliopsida > Alismatales > Araceae > Amorphophallus > Amorphophallus titanum. Next base: position 30,023,382 of record JANBPO010009603.1, read on the forward strand.
GCCTAGAGCTAGAAAAAGAAAGCTCTGGGCATCCAGGGAAATATACAACTCCTGATTTACAATGAACACTAGCACCATGCTTAGATAACCAATCAGCCCCTAAGATTACATCATAATCTTTCATCTTCATGCGCACCAAATCAACAGATAAATTACAATCATTAATCAAAATCTCACTAGAAGGGTAATAATATTTAATCTCAGACCCCGAACCAATAGGGTAGACATCATAAGATGAGAATCCAGTAATACCAGTTTCACAGATAAAGTCTTAGCAAATTCCAGAGATATAAAAGAATGAGTGGCTCCAGTGTCGAAAAGTACAAATGTTGGCTTGGAAAGAATAGTAAGAGTACCTTCGACAATACCTCCTTCCTCAGTAGCTTCAGTCTCTATTTCTGCATCCTGGAGGGTTTGGAGCTTGCCCTGGCACTTGTGACTCCCTTGCGGCTTGTCAGATGCTGTTGGTTCATTAATAAGGGGACACTCAGGGATTCGGTGGTCTTTGCTACCACATCTCAAACATGCGCCTAACTTGTGCAAGCACTCTTCCATCTTGTGACCCGAGCGGTCACAATACTTGTAAACGGCTTCAGACGGAGCAGCCGATCTCGTCTTCCTCTCACCTTCCTTTGGTTTCTTATTCTTCGAAAAACTTGGCCCACCATTAGGCCTCTTCTGGCCATTGTCAGGTTTAAAGTTTTTGAAAATGGTAGTCTACTCCTTCTTCTTATCTTGACCTCTTATTCGGTCAGTCATTTCCATCGTATCTTCCAGAACTTGTGTTTTCCTTACAATCTCAACATAAACATGAATTTCCAAGGGTGCTAGTTGATTAATATATTGAAGCTTTAGTCTATTTAGGAACCGTTTAGCCTTCATCTTATCAACGAACACCAAATGTGGTGCGTACTTAGACAACCTAGCAAACTGCACTTCGTATTCCGCCACCTATAAATTTTGTTACTTTAAAGCAGCAAACTCAGCCACCTTCTTTTCCTGCACTCCATCTGACAAGTATTTGCTACTGAAGAACGCCATAAATTCATCCCATGTGGCACGCCTATTCCCAAGTGTGGCTTCCACGGCTTCCCACCAATCCCGTGCATCGCATTCCAACTGAAACGTTACTAATAGGATGTGATCCTGATATCCACATTACATAACTCGGAAGATGCGCGCCATCTCCTTCAGCCAGTTCTCGGCCTCGTCTGGGTCTAAAGATCCACTAAAACGGGGGGATTCAAGCCTTGGAAATTTCGATGTAGATTTCCTGCTCCATGCTGTGTGCCACCTTGGGCTACTTGCTGTAAGGCCTGGGTCAGGCCCTGCACCGTGAGTTGCATGTCTCGCCACTGTGCGTGTTCTGCTGCCATTGCGAGAAGTTCCTATAATACAAAAGAATTGGTTGAGAACATTATAGGGAGTATACTTAAGTCAGAGAGTGGTATGAATAAGGTGTGAAAAAGAGGCAGAAGAGGTGAAGGGCACGAGATGACTCTCCACCAGTTGAAGTGGCTAAAAGTCGGTTTACCTTTCTGGAGGGGTTTCTTAGGTTTATATAGCTGTCGACTCCCTTCCCTGGATAAAAAAAACGTGAGGACTTGGGAGACGTTACGTCGACAGGGGAGATTTTTACCGTTCAAAGACCCTCGCCCTTCTTTTATCCTCTTGAACTTCTCACTCCCAAGTAACGGGATAACATCTGCTTGGATAAGTGCCCCGTCGCGAGAAATTTGCCCTGGCTTATCGTGGAGTCTTGACGACGAGTTGATCCATAAAAGATAAGGGGTATCCCCTGCCTACGTCGGGGGGCCAAGGTTTTGGGCACCCCTAAGGGAGCATTCCTTCGCCTTATGATAGCTCGGTACGATCGCCTGTAGGCTTTTCCCGAGCGTTGGGGAGGCCTGTCGATCGAGCGACAGAGCCAAGGCTCGATGGGCTGTGTTAGCCCTGAGCGAATGAGGTCCCATAGTAAGTGGGCCCTGCAGAGACTGTCACTTGTTGGGCCTAGCGGTTCTCAATGAGCGAGTTTATCTGTCTCCCCTTACTTTCGCGAGTTCTTGGGGAGATATATGTTCCAAGAGGAGAACTGGAGAGAGCGAGAGATTGCCAGAGCTTTCGCAGAGCTTGCAGAGACCACTGTGGAGACGATTCATCAGCTTCCTCCCCCCGCGAGTTCCTCGTATTCAAGCATTTCTCCGTCGTCTCTCGCATCCTCTATGGCGGAGCGCAGCGAGGACGTCGGGGGTAGGGAGGTTGAGCAAGGAACGGGAAGTTCCGTCCCAGCATCATGCCGCCAACTCCGCGGCGAGCTCACGGAGGTGGAGGTGAAGGAGCTTGAAGTCCACTATCAACTGTCTTGGCGGTACTCCTTCTCTCCCTCCAAATCACACGAGTCAAAATTAAGCACTGGCTCAGGCACTTTCTGTAGCTACCTTCTGGTGTGGAAGCGTGGCTTTTGTCTCCCCCTCCACCCTTTTGTCATCAAGTTGCTAGGCTTCTACCAATGGCTCCCGTCCAGTTGGTCTCCAATTCGTACACCTTCATCTTCTCTTTCATCGTCCTTTGTCGCAAATGTCGCATCTCCTAATCCCTTGACCTCTGTCATGTTTTCTACAAGTTGAAAGAGCACACACAGGCTGAGAAGGGCTTCTTCTTTCTTCAGGTCAAGAGAGTGATGAGTTGTGTTACTTTCTCCCCACGGGATTACTCACACAAGGGGTGGAAAATCTAGTATTTCTGGGTAGAGTACTCCAAGAGTTCCCCTTGGGGTTTCCCGGTCATGTTGAACTTCCAGCTGGTGCTTCCCTCAAGGCCTTCAGCAGCTTCCCAAGAGGTCGAGGACGACATTAAGATTCTTCAAAGTCGTAAGCATTCAACCGTGGAGCCTTTGCTCGAGGCCAATCTACAGTGCTATGCTCGCGCCCCCTTGAATCTCGGAGGTAAGAACTTAAGAAGCTCTGCCCTGCTCACTGATCTCATCGGCCTTCCTCTAAAGATTTCTTTTCAGTTTGCAAAGGCTCCTCGAGGCGTTGGGGAAGATCGACAGACCGAAGTCACTTCTGGGGAGGGAGCCGAGGAGGAGGCAATTGCCGTCACTTGGGATACCCCTCCGGAGGCTCATGAGATCGAGGGTCCCTCCACTGCCCGAGACAAGGGCAATCGGATCCTTATCGGGGAGAAGTTAGAGCCACGAGAGTCCAAACGAAAAGATCCCCAGCAAAGACTGATGCGGGCCTCCATGAAGGCCATGGCCACCGAGCAAAGTGTGCAGAAAAAGGCAAAGGTTCCTCGCTCGACGAGGGCCCCTCCACCCAAAGCACCAACACTGAGTGCTTCGATCCTACATGCCCCTGTCGAGGACCCGGCCACCGAATCTTCGGCAGACCAGGCCCTGGTCAAGGGGGCCATCATCTAGCCACACAGAGGGGATGTTGATGCGGCTCCTCCAACCGAATCAGGCGCCACTACCCTGGCTCGAGGAGTCCTTGAGGGGTCCCTTCATCGTAACTACAGACAAAGGGTGGTTCTGACCCCCAGCAAGGGTGGTTCACCCTTTGGGCGTCGATCTATGATTGCTGCTGGTCGTTGGTGACTCCCCTTGTACGGGGAGAGTTTCAGCGCTGCTCCTCTTAGGCACTCCTTGAGCGAGTCATGGCCGGGGGCCTCTTCTTGGCCCAGTCGGGGGCTGAGGTCGTGGACCGCCTAGTGCGGGTGGAGAAAGGCGAGGCGACACAGGCCAAGGCCCGTGCCGAGCTAGATCAGAAGCTCGACCTGCTTACTTCTGAGCATGAAGCTCTCCGCCTAGAGACGACGTCACTCCGCTCTCGAGCCTGAGCAGAGCAAGAGGAAGTGCAGTCCCTGACAGAGCAGCTATCCCAGGCCTGGTACTCGATCGAGCTCAAGAGTGGTCTCTTGGAGAAGGAGCGCCAAACTCATGAGGCGAGCTCAAGGCAATACGAGACTGAGTGGGAAGAACTTAGGGGCCGCCTCCTAATAGTAGAGCGGGAGAGAGGGGAGGCCGAGGTGAAACTGGCAGAAATCATTTCACATAATTGTATAGCGAATCTCGCTCATAGTTCACATTCTACTTTCACAAAATATACAATACGTCTTGTACAATGCGAAGCCGAATATATCATAATGCCTCAAGCGATGGCACAACAATTGACATGGCCTACACAACCAAAAATAATCACACACCGAGGAAACCACCATCTCTATTGGTCAAAATCCTCCGATACTCTGCCAAATCTCTAGAATGTTTCCATTTCCTATCATCACTACGATCCTAGACCTATGAGTTATGGGCCCACCACACTTCCGCTACGCACTCTGCACAACACGCACAATCATCACAGACAAATCGGGCTTCCGCCATCCAAACATTTCCCAATTCGGCTGGCTAACTCCAAAAAATAGGGTGAGGAAAGCTTAAATATCTCAAACCCAGAGCACAGACTCTCTCTCTTGATCTGGAGATCCTCCAGCAACTCCGCAGGTTTTGATCCACAACACATCAAAAGACACAACACCAGCCATGAGTTCTCACATACATAGCCCCACTGGCACTCGTTCTCCCTTAACAATGCCAACACACCCTTACAGCATCAAGGAAGGGGCATAAATTCTCACAGGTAGTTACACTGCCAAAGCACTAGGTGATTCTCATACAAACTCCTCGGCATACTTAAGGAGGCCAGCCAATCAAACACACAATCACTATCAGCAGAATTAAACCAAAACACAATTCTCTCCAGCAAGGGAGACATCAATATACCTTCCACGAGGTGGGAGACCTCCATACCTGACCAGGCCTTGAATTTTCCACATGTCAAAAACCTCACCTTTCAATGCTAGAAAAACCATCGTCCTCAATAGGTCAGCTCCTCTGACAACACTTACAAAGTGCACCCCCGGACTACACTTGTAGCATTTCCCGGCACACCATCATGACTTGCCAAGTTGTAACTCACCATGCCTTGAGCACTAACTCTACTGATCGCCAGCCACACTCTGCCAGAACGGTTGAGCTGGACGCTGCTAGACACTCCCTTCCTATGCCTATCTCTGATCCTGGAATCACTAACCTGTCAAAAAGCTTACCGAAGAGTGAAGAAATCACTAAAGATGCCAGGCTTGAAGGCTGCTACACTTCTAACCACTGGACATTATTCTATCAGATTTGTTCTTGCTGACACCATCCCACTCTTAGCTTCTGGGTCCTCAAAATATCCACCTCCTGCACTACTGCTACGTGGACCATCACATCGAGAACCACAACACGAACCCTAATTGGCACCTGCCACAGCTTTATTCTCATGCCCCAAATCTGCAGCTAAACCTCCGTGCTTCATCTGCCACCTTGAGTGGTGCATCTGGTGCGGTGCATAATGGCCCCAATTTCCACAATTTGGACCCAGAATTAAATCATCACCATGCTTTCCCAAATCAGATCCAAGACTAACACAACCTTCTCATGCATAGGCATGTAGGATTTAAAACTCACTTGGACTTCTTTACACATTCCTGCCTCGAAATCTACTGAAATGGTTAGGACTGGCACGTCATTTTCGACACCACAATGCAAAATGAGAATGTCGGGCTTGACGATCATTAACTCCCCAAATGGATTCTCTACTCATCCGAGCACTCTCTCAATCGAGACATCGATTCCATGACTTTGTTACCTCAAGGCTGCCTAAACCTTAAATATGGGTGGCCAAAATAACACGGACTCCTTCGAAGCACGGACACGGCCATCTTGCAATTAACAATCCTCGCCAGCCACCTTGCTTTGTCGCTAGTACCTCTAATGCTACACCAAAAACTAACAAAAGTCAGTGAAAACTCTGCCTAACTTTTTTCATTTAAGGCCACCACCACCAGGGGATGTAACTCTCTATCTTATTCCTCAGGCCCTCTGCATGTACTCGGGTGCACGGTGAATCGAACTAGCATAATGATGAAGCTCGGAGCACACAGGGTCACCCAAACCCTCAAGATCATGTAGGCATGCTATTCGAGATAACATGACTCTCACAGACACCCAAAAATATGAACTCGATCTCCACGGGGTGTCTGGGACATCCACGGGACAAAAGGTTGACCATTCAATCTTAACCAGGTCGACCGGTGGCCAAAAAGGGCAAAAGGGCCCCAAATTGGTCGACCTGCCCCTTGGGTCAGAAGACCTATTTAATCGGGATGGTCGGCTGGTCCATGGATCGGTCAACTATTGTACTAGGTCGGTCGACCTATTCTCTGGGCATGTGGAATGATCCAGGGCAGATTGCCCTTTCGTGGCGAACTGCCTATCGGTCAATCTATTCACCCCATTAGTCGGCTGATTTTGATGACGCTCGAACGCGACCCCCTCCAAGGGGTCCTAAACCTCCCCTAATCACTCCGGGTGATGAGGAAAGTATGGGGAAACTCTTCCCTAACCTTTGAACTACCGGGAGGCATTATTCATTCCATAAAAACCCGATCGCATTGGTGAATCCATCGCTCACCCTAAAAACATGATATTTCATTCTAGCATGGAAGAAAACCCTCTATCAGCCTTGGCTCAGCCTACAAATCAAGGAAAAATAGCATGCAAGGGCCAAAGATCCATCCTCCTACCTCTTATGACTATTTCTCGCACTGAGAATGTTGATTCCATGCGAAAACATCACTTGAACTGTTGTCGGGTTTTTGAATCTGTGAACAAGCTCGCCGTGCCACCGCCTCCATGCCTTGCTCCCATCCTCGATGCTCGCTGCCCGCGTCACCCGCCGCCTCATCCACCACGTCCTCTGTCAGCCGCCCGGAGAATGGGTGGGGAGAGGGCGAGAAACGAGGGTAGAGGCTATGCTTTCTCTAAGGCAAAGAAATTAAATTGGTAAGGTACTAAAAATTGCAGTTCAAGAGAGGATGCCCCAGACGGATCTGATTATATCTAGAGAAGTCATTCATGAAAGAGAGGGTTTCATACCCTACCGTATGGTCAATTAGAACATCAATGTGAGGGAGGGGGAAATCATCTTTAGGACACGCGCGGTTGAGATCCCAAAAATCTATGCAAATCCTTACCTTTCCATCCTTTTTCATAATTGGGACGATATTTACCACCCAATTGGGATAGAGGATGACTCTGATGAACCTAGCCTTATGGAGCTTATCAACCTCCCCTTTCATTTTTAATGCCATGTGTGGGTGAAAACGTCTCAACCACTGCTTAACCAGGACGGACCCTGGCTTTAGTGTTAAGCGATGTTCGACAAGCGCAGGGTCTAGACCCGGCATATCTTTGTAACTCCATGCAAACGTATCCTTGTATTCTTGAAGAACTTAAATAAGTGCCTCTTCTTCAGAAGGCGGTAAGTTTCTACTTATGAGGATAATCCTAGGGTTTTCCTCAGTACCCAGGTTAATTTCTTTGGTAGGTTCTTCTACTGAGATTGATGGCTCGTCAAATCTTCTTATGCCACTAGCAAAAGCGTCAGTCTCATCCTCATAGTCTTCGTATTCCTCATCCCCCTCCTCAATAGAGTCTTCATCATTCATAATTTCATAAACACCAAACCCTTCATTGAATACACCTATATCCTCATATTCTGAATCCGATAGAACAATTGGATCCTCTATTAATTGGGGAATGGCCAAACATGCCTGGCATCTCCTGGCTAGCTCTCTCAAAAACTTACGGGGAATCTGCTTACCCTTGGCCTTCTTAGTAGCCACTATCCCTGAATTCTTGACATCAGAAGAAAAAGAATAACTAGCATGATTGGTAGACCCTAAAGAAAAGGAAGGGGGAAGGGGAGAAGCGGGTACAGGATGTGATACAGAGGAGGAGGACTCCTCGTCGGAGGGGTAGAGGAGGCCCACTAATGAACCTTGAATGAGCGGCCCTTGGGTCGGGGCACACTCAGGAAAAAGATAGGAGGTCTCTTCAACAGAGATGAGAGATGCAGATTGGGGAGTTTGAAAATTGGCATTTTTTTATTTTCAATAATTGTGAAATAGTGAGAGGGAGGAGTAGAAGATGATGGTGTTGAAATGAAAAGATTCGAGAATTCTTGGATGAAAAATTGGTGATCACCCGCGAGGGGGCATGATGAAAAGCTGAGAAAATTGCTCAATGAGTAGAGGAGGAATTGTCGGGGTTTGTAGAAAATCAGGAGATAGGGAGATCATGACTGAGGGTGGTCTAGGAATGCTGACTGGAAAAAATCTGGAGCACATGAAAGTAATCAATGATGGATGGACAAATTTAAGAAGAAAGAGGCCGACCCATAGCCTGTCTATAGTGAAGCCTTCCTCAAATGGTACATCTGGCTCCCCGGTGTCAGTGTAGTTACTCAGTAGCTATCTTTTATCAGTGATGACTGTCAGCTTTTCTATCATATCATGGATGAGTGGCGGCCATTCCGGATCAGTCGGCATAAACAGATGACTTAGAGCAATAGTAATGTCATTCATATCAAACCATCTGTACCAATCACACATCGGGTCATCCATTTTCCTTCTTTTATTCGGCCTCAAAGACTCCAAGGCTTTATAAGTGACCATCAGGGCTATGTGGCGAGCAAACTGGCATGCATGCACATCTTGATTGTCCAAAACTGAAGTAACTATAGTAGTCTGCTCCCCAATCTTTTTAGTGGGCCCCTTGACAAAATGTGTGTAAAGAGACCATGTAAGTGGCTGTCTGTCCATCTTGAGGGTGGACGTCATGGTGGCCCATAATTCTTGTCCATTTTCAATTAATTCTTCTTTACTTGGTCCTTTATACGCCAAATCGCCTTAGGGAGTAAGCTTGTGGTTCCTGACTAGTTTTACTCTCCCTTGGAGGTTTGCTCCTAGGCCCTTGCCAGACCTGTACCTCATTCTCATCATGATGTTCCAGCCTGGGGCATTCATCATGTGCTTCTTCTTCTTCCCCTTTTGAGGTAGGGGTGACACTAATGTTGTTGTAGAGACTACAACTTGTGGCTTCAGTATATCATGCTATGGGTCAGCAAGGTCTAGCACAGATAACAGAGGCATATTAGATGGCCAAATGGAGGGCACTGATGTCGCTGAATGGATATCAACTGTTGATAGAATGGGCACACTAGTTACCTTGATAACGTGCCCCTTATGTGAAAATTTTATGCACTAATGGTTCGTGGAAGGGACGGCGTCAAGTGCCTGAATGTATGGATGCCCCAGGATAGCATTAAAAGTGGGGTCCATATCTAAAACATGGAAGTAAATTGTGACAGATGAGGGACCCAGTCCCACTTTCAAGGTAAACACCCCCATAGGCGGCTTCTTTGCATTATCATAAGCTATCACTGTGATGGGTGAGGGCCAAATCTCACTCTCTGGAATGCCGCACTTCTTTAAGGTGCTTGGCGGTAGAACATTAATGGATGCGCCAATGTCCACCAAACACTTGCTGACGGTTACTTTATTGATATCCATGGTAATGCATAAAGCGAATTTCCTTGCTGGCTTTGGAGCTAACTCATGTTCATAAAACACAATGGCGGGCTGATCCCCTGCCGGTGTCAGGACTGATGTAACAATCCATCCACATATTTATTCGACAAATTCAGATAAAATTTTGGTAGCACCTCCCCTGTCCCGAGGCATACATATCAGGGAGGATATAGGAGACTCATCCACGAAATGTTGAGACGGTCCCATAACAGATGGTCATGCCTAAGTGGCAATCCTGTGCCTCATGATGGGTGGAGGAGCTTGTGGGCTAGACCTCTAGGTGATCCCAATCACCTCAGAGGCCGTCGATTAGTGCTTGCCATTTTGTTGTTGAATCGCATTTGTTATTGCAACACATGAACATAGGTTCATCAAAACCAGCATGATTGCGCTCCGGTAGGTTCGCATGTAACTAGGACAATATATGCCGAGGAGTGGCATTTATTCACTTATTTATTCTTTCTATGGGGAAACTTGCTCTCATGTTTTGACATGGGTAGCCGTGAGGCCGTTATCCCCGCAAGAGGTGAAAATCGAGTGAAAATCTGAGGGAAGCTCAAGTGCAGGGTAAGGGATGAAACTCCGGTTTCTAAAAATAATTCGACAGCATCCCCCCTACCCTAGAATATGCTGAGAGATGTATAGGAAAACCCGTCCACGGAGAGCCGAGATGGGGTTCGTAACAAATGGGCATATAGAAGCCCGAGGGCCGAGAGGGCTGGGGAATGATGAAACATTGTTCGCCGTAAGGTGGTATTTTTGATGTGTCCCTAATGAAATCATCAGAGATCAGTCTCTGGCCCGTAGCAGATTCCAGAGACTCAATGGGGTGGTTGAAGAAATTCGGAGTGCTAGAAAACAATCTTACGGAATAATTCCAGCAGCATCTCCCCTTGCCTTGACATATGCCAAGAGATGTATAGGAAATCTGTCCATGGAGAGTCGAGATGGGGTCCACAACAAATGGACATACCGAAGCCTGAGGGTCGAGGAAGCTAGAGACTAATAAAATGCTATTTACTGTAAGGCATTGTTTTTTATGTTCCCCTAATGGAATCGCCGAAGATCACACTTTAGCCGATAGCGGATCCCGGAGACTCGGTGGGGCATTCAGAAAACTCAAAAATTAAAATGTAATATAGGGGTAAAAACCGCATTAATGTAGCTCCTCCGCATCTCATGGGGCTAGTATGAATCAGCAGTCAATGGAACAATGAGGAGGGTGACGGGCAGGATAGAGAAAAAAAGTTTAATTCCCAGCTGAAAAGGGGAGTAAGAAGTGTTCTATGTGGGCAGAGGCATGAACCGGTGACCAATGAAGTTGGGTGATCCAATGGCTGGATTGAGGTGTGGGTTTTATGCATAAGTTTATTTAATTTATGTGTTATGTGCGTGCATGCTGATTTACATGTATGTATATAGTGAGTGGGCTGGCATATTCAGGTGGTACAGTTGCTAGGTTGGTTTGGGAATTTTATTGGCTTATTTGTGCATGCACATACATGGTATTGCATGGGTAGGTAGCTAATGCACCTATATGTGTTTATTATATTATATGATGAGATGGGGTGGGCACCAAGGTGATAGGGTGGATGTTACGATCTTGGGTAATTATTGGCAATAAGAAAAGAAGAGATACAGTGTCCCTTTAGGGAGACGCCAATTCTTCGACGGGTGTCCTTCAAAAGTGATGCCAATTCCTGATTTCTGGATTTCTCAATGTTTAGTTTATATTTAATCCAATGAATTGGCGCCCTCTCAAGAAGACACGAATTCTTTAATGGATGCCTTCTAAAAATGATGCCAATTCTTGATATTATCAAATTATCAAATTTCAAGCCTGAGGAATTGGCGTCCAATCCTTTGGACGTCATTTTCGTGGCCGAAGAATTCGTGGCCTTCCCTCTCGACGCCAATTTTGCAATTTTTCTACTTTAGCATCCATGGCTCCCCTATTTTCTCGCAATGGCCAACGACGCTCCCATGCCGTCGAGTGTCTGCCCTCATGCATGGCTGGCGGAGAGGGTGCCACCTAGGGGCCTCCCCTACCACACCCACTCCCCTACCACTGTAGCTGTGGCGACGTCAATGTCCATGACATCGACAGGCGACAACGTGACGACATGATAGTAGTGGCAGTGTCAGTAGCATATGGAGCAACGACATGCAATTAGAAATAAAGGAGGAAAAGAAAAAAAAGCACAGGGGGTCTCTCCTCTGAAGAAAGATGCTTATACCCTATAAAAGGCCCCCCTGTGGAGCCAGAAAGTTTCTTCGGCCCTCTTGGAAGCCAGATAGCAGAAACCCTCTCTTCGACAACTTTGGAGAGAAGAAAGCCTACGAAGCCTCTTTCGTGCTCCTATGGTTGAAGCCCATTCCCGACGACCTGAAGCCAGAAGAGAAGCAGAGTAAGAGGGAGCAGGATAGGGAGAGAGTGAGGGGCGGTTCCCCCCCATTTGTTCTTTCTCCCCTATTGTATATGGTTTTCTCCTTCTTTCTCTGCGATCCGTAGGGCTCTAAGCGGCCTAGATGTAAACCTTCGTTTGAAAAAAGTAATGAAAGCAGGGTTTAAACCTCGTTCTTTTCTCGTGAATCCGTGCATAACCTCGAACCCTTTTCTTTCTTCTTATGAATTCATGCACCCCTATTAACCCACATGCATATGATATATTGATTTTGCTGTCTTTCTCCCCCTTCCGTGAGTTCATATGTTCTCGTGGGATATATATATTCTGTGGATAGATTTGTACATGTACACATATAGATAGATATTGTAGTAACCCTGGTAAATGTTACTCATCCTCCTCAGGCCATTTCTCAGCAGAAGCCCCAGCCACCATGGATAAGGCTTCAAACTGCACACATGTCTTCAGACACCAGCACCAATACATCAGCTCAACAAGGGAATCCTCTCTCGCCACCGTAGCTAAGGCATCAAACCGCGCACACATCTTCGGACACCAGTACGAGTCAACCCGTTCCTAGTAAACTCTCACAGCCACCATGGTTAAGGCATCATGCCACATCCACATCTTCAGACGCCAGTCCTAGCACCCCTGCTTACCAGGAACTACCACTCGAAGTCATCGAACAGGCAATCAATGCTACCTTCCAACTACAACAATCAGAAGGTGCCTGGATCGAGATCCGGGCAAAGAGGTGTCATCGACCTTACCCTACAAACCCATCGACTCGACAGCATCTTCGTGCGGACCCGTCAGCTCCAGTTCCAGTGCCTTCTCCTCCTACTCCCCTGGAGACGGCCATCGCCAAGAAACAGGAGAGGAATAGAAGAAAGAATCTCATGAGGCGGCTCAAGAAACAAGCCGAACAAGCGGCTGCCTTGCAATCCCTAGTAGGGCTAATGCCTCTCTAGAGGCTACAACGGCTCATCGACAACTTGGAGGAATACAGTCCTCTCCGCCCTACCGGGCCTATCCCACTCGACAGTTACATCCCGTGGGAAGACATGCAGAAGCATGCTCGCCTCAGAGACTAGGTCCAAGAAATGATCCAAAAAGTCAAAGAGAGCGAAACACTTCGCATTCCAGAAGAACTCCCCTTGTTCTATAAGGATAAGGAGATCACGGTGGAACAGCTGGAACAGATGTTTCGCGGCAGCACTTGCAACATGGTGGCTATCCCACCTCCAGATAACATCAACACCTCCGGGCGAGGCGAGCCAGTGGCATCCAGAACTAGAAAAAGGGCTGTGACTCCACTCAAACTACAACCAGCTCCAGAGCACACTGGCTGTGGCCGAGGTCACGATCGTGGACGTGGTAGAGGCCATGGAAGAGTCCTTAAGTCACCTCTTTGCCCGTCTGCCTTCGATCCAAAATGGGTTATCCTCTTTCGAGGAGAACAACCTGCCCCGATCGCACTAGTGGAGATCCGGGGGCAACCCAGCATCTTCGATCCCGTTGGCCCCAAGGAGATTCCCGCCAGCACCCCAGTTCCAGCGCCAGTTCTCACCTGTCTTGTGGAGCAAGCAGGGCCGTCCGATAAGGATGGGCCAGCCCTTTAGCCTCCCTCGGAAGAGCCATCATTAGCCTCCCTCTTCCAAGAGTGTATGGTTGGCAATAGTCAGCCTGATCCCAGTAACAAAGGCAAGGCGGTGCAACTCCCCGACGAGGAGCGACGCAGCAGCCCACAGCAGATCCAACCTGACATACTGCCGTCACTGGGGGACGCTCAAGCTCGAGCTGACCGGAAGGTCCTCCACCAGATGAAGCACTTCCCTGTCAGCATCACGATCTGGGAAGCCATAGCTTGGAGTAAAGACTTGAGGAAAACCCTCATCAAAATACTTCAAGAGCTAGAAGTCTATGAAGCACACGCGGTGGAAATGAAAGCCGCCACGTATGAGGCTTTCATGGCCACTGTCACCTTCACGGAGAAAGACTTTCTGCTCTCTCCTCCATGTCATAATCGACCCCTCTACATGAAGGGCAAAATCAATGGGCATGAAGTAAACCGGATCCTGGTGGATGCCGGTGCGGCTGTCAATATCATGCCCCTCAAAACCTTCAAGACTTTATATCTGACACCCTACCTCCAGAAGGTTCAGGCAGTCAAGATATCCGATTTCAATCAGAATATCGAGGAGGTCCTCAGCCGGGTGGATGTTGACTTGGTACTTGATGATTTCGCCTCTAAGGTGACCTTCTACATCATCAACTCCAGCACTTCTTACAAAGTGTTGCTGGGTAGGCCCTGGGTCCACAAAAACTGGATTGTCCCCTCAACCCTCCATCAGTGCATCAATTACATCAAGGATGGGGAGCAACGTGCAATTTTCGTAGACCTGTCTCCATGCACTCCAACAGCATGCAACCTGGCCGATGCAGCTCTCTACTTCAAGGGAATCAGCCCTTTTCCCATGATTAAGAGCAAGAGCAATAGCTGGCTCTTAGAAGAGGAGGAGGATGACCTCTTCTCCATTGACGAGGAGAAGGCTAAGCTTTACCGGCTGCGCCTTAGTGCCAAGTCAACCACAGACCACCCTGAGAGGCGCAAAGTCGATTTCGAGGCTAACCTCATTAGCCGAGCAATCGACAAAAGCATACGCCTGCCACCAAACTGCATCCAGCTCGTGTGTGCCTCAAACGAGCACAGGGTCGAGCAGCTCACGACGTTCATCGTCACTTACAGACTACAACACCAGTCCAGGAAAAGGGCTAGAAGGGACGAGTCCATCATTTTCCACAAAGGATACATGGTCCCTCCAGCCCCACCAAAAGATGATTTTGGCTGGTCCAGGCGAGCAGACAATGTCCCTGAAGTCATCCAAATCTTGGACGCCCTGTCACCTTGCATCCGGGAAATGTGCCTCAAGCAGCATATTCCCCAGTGGCAGGGCTCTGCGCAGTGGAGATATTTCCATGATCTCTGGACACCCTCACAGGTCCGGGGGTAACCCCCGTTCTCCCAAAAGGACACGAGAGGTCTTGGCTATGACCAAGACCCAGACTTCTTTGTCTACCATGCTGTTCACGTCGTGGGACCGATGCAGCCAGTCGTCGACCTGGTTGTCACCAACACCAAGTTCGACAGCTCGGGAGATGAGGGGGAGGAGATTTTAATCCCACTCCCCGCCAGAGCTAGTACCCCAGTTCCAGCACCTGATGAGGCTTCCTCGTCCGTCCACGAGCATGTTGAGACGGAGGAGACCCCCGCGGCCTCCCAGCCAATGGAAGAACCTAGCTCACCACACTTTCCCCATGAGGAAGGTCCCCAGAACAAAGATCGTGAGGCGTCGCCGGTATTGGCAGACAACCTTAGCCAAGCCTCCGGGATGCCTGCCGACGGCTGTCAGTCCGACATGGATGGCCGGGGACAACCCCGAGCCGGGTCTAGCAGCGACCATCTTCTAGCCCCATCAGCTTCAACCGTTGGCTCCGAGGACCCACGGGTGTACGAAGCTGACACCGAGGATGAAGGTTTTCTTGACTTCCAGCCAGCACCTCCCGAGCTGGAGGACGGTGGCCAGGCAACCGTCGACGAACTTGTCGAAATTAATCTGGGCGAAGATGAAGCCCCTCAGCCGACATTCCTCAGTGCTCTTCTCACCGAGGCAGAGAGGCAGGACTACAAGCAACTCCTGCTCGAATACAAAGACTGCTTTGCCTGGACATACAAAGAGATGCCAGGGTTAAGTCCCTCCGTAGTGGAGCATGACCTGGCCATATCTCCCTCAGCCACGCCAGTCAAACAACCCCAGCGGCGCATGCGCCACGAGCTGGAACTCCTAGTTGCAACCGAGGTCAATAAGATGGCGGAGGTCGACTTCATTGAGCCATGCGTCTACCCGGTTTGGCTCGCCAACATTGTCCCAGTCAAGAAGAAGAATGGGCAAGTCCGCATTTGCGTCGACTTCCGAGACCTCAACAAAGCTTGTCTGAAAGACGACTTCCCAGTCCCAATCACAGAAACAATGGTCGACATGACCACCGGACACGAAGCTCTGTCTTTCATGGATGGATCATCTGGTTACAATCAGATCCGGATGTCCTTGAAGGACAAGAATTACACCGCCTTCAGATCTCTCAAAGGGATCTTCAACTACAAGCGCATGCCCTTCGATTTGAAGAACGTCGGTGCTACCTACCAGAGTGTCATGACCAAAATCTTCGACGAGATGCTACACAACATCGTCGAATGCTACGTCGACGATCTCGTTGTCCAGATTAGAAGGCGAGAAGACCACCTACGCGATCTGTGTCAAGTCTTCGAGCGTCTCTGGCAATATGGGCTTAAAATGAACCCCATGAAATGCGCCTTCGGCGTATCCAGCGGTAAGTTTCTCAGCTTTATCATTCGATACCGAGGAATCGAGGTGGATCCCAGCAAGATCAAAGCGATCCGGGAGCTACCACCACCCAACAACCTCATCGAACTCAGGTCGCTCCAGGGTAGGCTGACTTACATTCGGAGGTTCATCTCCAACCTCTTCCGTCGATGCGCGCCTTTCAGTAAACTGATGAAGAAAGATGCGCCCTTCATATGGGACTCAGAATGCCAGGTAACTTTCGAGCAGATCAAGGAGTACCTCCTCACTCCTCCAGTCCTAGGGGCACCTATCATGGGTAAACCCCTCATACTCTACATTGCCGCCATGGATGCCTCGCTTGAAGCTCTGTTGGCGCAAGTCAATGAAGAAGGTAAAGAGCAGCCGCTCTATTACCTCAGCCGGAAATTGATCGGTGCCGAGCATTGTTACTCCCCCATGGAGAAAGTATGCTTGGCATTGGTGTTTGCCATCAAGAAATTGCGGCACTACCTCCTGTCTCATCGGGTTGAGCTCATATCTAAGCATGACCCCCTGAAGTTCCTTCTCAAACAACCCGTTCTCTCAGGACGACTGGGAAAATGGGCTCTCCTGCTCATGGAGTACGACATCACCTACGTCCCTAGAAGAGTAATCAAGGGACAGGGCATAACTGAATTTTTGGCAGGCCATCTAGTGCCGGAGGATTCTCCCTTCAATGCGGAGTTCCCAGATGAGGAGTCTCTTACACTCCAACAGCTACAACTGGCTAAACAAAGTGGAGATGCCTTGCATTATTGGCAGCAAGACACCCTCACAGCCAGCCTACCTTGTTGGGAGTTATACTTTGATGGTGCTTCTCGAGGTACTACCCAGAGCAACCTTAGCTCAGGCATTATGGCAGGTGCCGATATTGTCTTCCTGACCCCTCAGGGCGGAGTTTTGTACAACTCTTGCACCTTCATGAAGGCTCTCACTAATAATGAAGCTGAATAACGAAGCCCTAATCATTAGACTCCATATGGATCTTGACATGGGCATCAAATGCCTCAAAGCCTATGTACATTCTCAACTAATAGTCCGACAGGTCCTTGGCATCTACGATGTGCTGAAATCAGAGCTCGTCCCGTACCACTCCACCATCACCCGGCTAACCCAGATGTTCTATTTCTTTGAAATAGACCACGTTCCCAAAAGTGGTAATGCCCAGGCGGACGCCCTGGCAAAGTTGGCTGCAGCCATCAAGCTACCATCTGAGGGTGAAGTCGACATCATAGTCAAACACAGAAGGCTGATGCCTAACTCACTCGAAAATAACTCCGATCTCACAGTTTACGAGGTCCAAGGCTTTGACCAGGACACTCTCCCAGAAGAAGAAGATTGGTGTGAGCCCATCATCAAATTCAAGAGGGGATGGCTCCCCCCTGACCTGGCTCAAAGGGTCCGACTACTCTGCCAGGCAACATCCTATGAGTTGATTGGCGACTCCATGTACCGTCTTGTCTACGAGAAGGACAAGTCCATTCTCTTGAGATGTGTCTCCCCAGTAGAGGCTCGAGCCATCATGCGCAAGGTTCATTCTGGGCTGTGCGGTGCACATCAGGTCAGAGACAGAATGGAGCACAATATCAAACTTAAAGGCTTCTATTGGCCTACCATGTACGCGGATTGCATCCAGTATGCTCGTACATGCCATCAATGCCAAGCCTTTGGCCCAGTACCTAGAAGGCCTCCTAACCCACTGCGAAAACCCTTTCACCCCCCCCTCTCCCTCATTCTCTCATTCTCCCCCTCTCTCCTTTTGGTTCTCTCTTTCTCTCCCTCTCTCTCTGGTGGTAGATAGAGCTTGAGTGGGGCGAGGCGGCGAGGCTCGTGGGGTGAGGAGCGGCAAGGATGCAGCAAGGAACGATGTTGTGGCACGATGGAGCTCGCTCGTGAGTTCATGATGCCAGTGTGGGTTTGAGGCATGTTTTCGTGTGGAATCGGCATCCTAGACCCGAGAAATCATCGGTGGCGGTAGTGGGATGGATCCCTAGCCTATGTGTTTCATTTTTCATGATTTGTAGGCCAAGGGAAAGCTGAGAGTGGGTTTTCGTTCATGTCGGGGTGATTTTTCCATGTTTAGGGCGAGTGGCAGTTTTCTTCAGATTGAGCAACATTTCACCATTTACTTTCATGAATTTTGTAGTTTGGGACACGAGGTATGGTCTCCAATGTTTTCCCCCTTGATCGGGATCGAGTGGGCATGGAATCAGACCCCTAGGTCTGGTTCGGATTGAAATTCTGTCATTTTCAGTCGATCAATCGGTCAGGACCAGTCGACCAACTGGCTCGGCAAGAACGGCACGAACTGAGGGTCAGTCGACCGACCCCCTGTTGGAAGGTCAACTGACTCCAGGGGTTGGTTGACCTACCCCAGCCCATTTGGCCCGTTTTGGCCTCTAATCAACCATGTTGTGACCCTTTGGTTGACCTTTGACCCCGTGAATATCTCAGACACCCCGTGGGGACCGAGACCATACTTTTGGGTGTCCAAAGAAATCATTGTACCTCAATTTATGTTCCTATATGGTTTAGAGTCCGGGTGACCTCGTGTATTCTGGGATTCCTTGCTTCACTAGATCGAGTCACCGTGTACTTGTGTAAGTGCAGAGGGCTGTCCCCGTACGACGTTAGCTTCTTCAGAAACTGATTTTCGTATGGGCCATGAATATGGCCTATGACTGTGAGTCCTGTGCCCCGGCCTGGGGCTGGGGGTTTCTTGGTTTCCCTTGGAAAGGGAATGAACTCAACAGTTATGAGGCGCCTTAAGGATTATTTTGACCATTGTTTCTGACTCTAGGAGAAGGGCAGAATGACGACATGGAGCCGTATTGTATAACGGTCTTAACCTGAGTCACGTGACTCAAGGACCGTTGGATTAGTAGGTCTAGCTAGCTATCCAGAGTTTGGAGGCACCAAGCCACCCGGTACGTCGCGTTACTTAAGATGGGTATGTGTGTGACCTTCGGTACTTCGGTGTTTCCTCTCTATGAAGAGTGTCCACGTTCAGTGACCCCTCACTACTTGTAGCTTGCCTGGGCATGCATGTGTCAACCTACCAGGGAATGGGTGGAGAGCTACACCTGGGAGAGACAATTTTGGGCTGGTTGCCATACGGTCTCCCACTATGCCGGCTTGAGTCTAAGCCGGGAGAAAAACCAGCTATAGGGCCTGACGTAGTGCAGTCAGTGAGTGTGTGCACACATTGTCGGGGGCATTGGACATGTGCTGATGAGCATGACTCTGACTAGACCCTTGTCTTTTATTCTTTTGTTACTCTATGGTGCCTCAGGTTCTGCTTGGGACGAGTAGGGAGACACCCCAGACGTGGACTAAGACGTTAGTGGACGCATCCGGCCTTACTTCTAGTGGGTAGGTACTCCAGTCATGCGACACGTGACTCTCATTACTCGAGATTTGAGTTCCTGTCAATGATGACGTGGTTCTTCGGGTGGTTTCTATGTACGTTTCCTGATGTTGAGGTCTAGGGTTTCCAGTAGAGTTACTGAGGTTCCACCTATAGATAGTGTAGGATTCATGATGGTGAGGTTGTGACCGTGCCCCCGAACAGTGTGGTCTCGGGTTGGGCCTTCATCTGCGAGGATGTGCCTTTATGATAGAGCTGTCGTGGTTTTCCCTTCCTAGTAGTGCAGCCAGGGTTTTTCGTTAGTTTGGTGGTCTCCCGACTAAGAGATCGGGGTTTGCTTTTCATGCCGTTAGAAGTAGCTTATAGAGTCATGGTTCGGCCACCATGATTACTGTTATTGTTACGGCTGTTCCTTTCGTCGTTATTTATTGTTGCTACTATTATTGTTGTCGTTATTATTGTTGTTATCACTGCTATTTACTGCCATTATTTTGAGGTGAGGATCCATGGGACCTCTACTGAGCCAATGAGATGAGACTCACCCCTATGTTTTCATATGTTGTGATTCCTCCTGGAGGTTTAGAGGTGTAGTGCAGAGGTTCGTAGTGCCAACTTGCCTGGCTAGGGGCATATCCGACGTTAGAGTACGTTTCTTTTCCCTGTAGACTCTACTTTGTTGGACTGGACTCTAAAGTTAGATTGTTAATTGAAAATGTAAAAATGAATAATTGAAAAGAGGGTTACCTCAATCCTTGCCTCGTCTGTTTTTCAAAGCTTTTTAATTTTTCAACTCAAATAAATTTCTTGGCAAACTCCCACAAAACGATTCCCGCGCAAACCGAAACATTCAAACTGTGCTTGGTACCAAATTGCGGAATTTCAATGATATAATCAGATGCATCAATGACTGATTGGTCTACTCCGTCAACTTCATTCCCGAATACCAGGGCAAACTTCCGATCTTCCAACGCAGTAATTTCATGCAAAAGAACCGTTTTTTCGGCTTGTTCGATGCTGCATACCGCTATTCCTTCCTGCTTCAATTCATCTTCCACGGAGGGACAGACAAAATGAGGATTATCTCTCCTAAATTAGTTTGTTTTTAAATTTAATCTCATTTACTTGGATATATAATGAGAATTACATCTCCTAAATTAGGTTGTTTTGAAATTTAATCTCATTTACTTTGATATACAATGGATTGTACATAATGATCTCGTCTTGTCCTCTATGCCTCTCTCAGATTGAGGGATAAATTAACAAAATGAGAGTTATCTTCCCTACGTTAATTTGTTCTACAATTTAATCTCATTTATTATGATAAATAATAGATTTTTTTTTACAAATGAGATTTATATGTCCCCTACCTTCTGGGGGAGGAATAGTTTGTACAATTAAATGGGAGTCATCTTTCAATCTAATATGACTAATTTTTTTAACTTACCAAACTAAAAAAATAAATTGAAAGTTATCCCCATGACAAATGGAGGATAACCTCCGAACAAAGTGAGACGCTAGATTTAGGCTCAACCTATTTATATAATCATGAATGATATTTCTTTTGTGTACAAGAGAGGGACCTGCTATCCATCCTATTCCTAAGAGACCTAATTAATATAAATAAGATATGGACTTTGTTAACCAGGTGGGGTTAACGTATTAGGAGGGGTGGGACCCACATTGCTCTCCCTCCTCGTTTAACTTATCCCCTCAATCTTAACCTAACACCAAACTGGGTCTAATTAAGAGCATAATCCTATCCAGGGTTTGCTATCTCGATCGACTCGTCCGTCCCGATCACGACCTGCGACAGATCAGGTCGGTCCTGTCTTGGTATGTCTCGATTCATATTTAAATAATATGCAGCGAGACACGCGTTGTCCTTGTCCCGCTCGCGGGCATGCCCCGCCGGAGCCTCCTTGCTCCTAACGCGTCATCCAGTACTGTGGGCTTCCCATGATTACCCGCAGCAAGGCTACTCGAGCTCTCTCTGCCACAAAGTATTCGCTGCCGGCGACAGTTTTCTCTTAGGTGGATGACGTTTCCAAGCGAACCTCTTTTTCGCAGGGCATCGGTTATCAAGCATGGCGAGCAGATATGGCCTCCGAGTTTGACGCGCTTCTTCGCAACGGCACCTGGTCTCTTGTACCCTGCTCTTCATCCATGAACGTCGGTGAAAGCGAGTCTTCAAACTCAATTGCAACCCCGACGGCTCTATCAACCGTCACAAGACAGGTCTTGTGGTCAAAGACTTTCACCAACAGTTTGGTGTGGACTTTACCACGGTGTTCTGCCCGATCGTGAAGATAACTAGGATCTGATTGATCATTGCTCTCGCTCTCTCTTCTGACTAGCCGATCCAACAACTCAATTTGTCGTACGTATGTAGACAGATTGGACGTGGCTTATCAGCTTATCCTCTCCAGTTGACTAATTGTAGAGAGATTTTGTTGTATGTCACACTCACTAGGCCTGATCTGACTTTTGATGTCAATAGAGCATGTTAGTTTATGCAAGAGCCCACAGACAGTGATTGGTCCTCTGTTAAGCACATTTTGTGATATCTCAAAGCGACGGTTGATCATGGGCACAATCGTATAAATTTCGTGGAGTGCAAAGAAACAAACCATAGTTACACGCTCTAGCACCGAGGCTTAGTACAAGATTGTGGCCGATGCTACTATGGAGGTTCTTTGGTTAGTTTATCTTCTTTAGGAGATTGACATGTTATTTACGTACTTCAGTTCCACATCTTTGATTTGATAATATTGGTGTTACTTATTTGACAGGTAATCTTGTATCTCATGTTCAAACAAAACACGTCAAAATTAATTATCACTTTGATCGAGAGCGTGTGGCGGCGAGAGACATGAAAATCTTGTGTTTCCGCTCGTGATCAACTCGCTGAAATCTTCACCAAGCCGCCATCCATGCACGTTGCGATTTGCTCTCCTGAGATCCAAGCTCAATGTTGACGTCGTCCCCATGAGCTTGCGGCGAGTGTTAGCAACATGCAGTACTCTTCGCTTAAATCACACATGGTCACGCATGGTGGCTAGCGGAGTGGCACGTGTAGATGGCGTCCAGTTCATCACCGTCTCCGATGGTAGGGTCGAGAAGGATAAAGGCTAGACCTAATTTGGTTTAGAACTCTTCTGGAGTCACTTTGTGTCATCAGGATTTACCCTGATCACAACTTCGCAACATTGAGGAGAATTAGAAGTATGAGAAGTAGGGAGTCCTCCCCTTATCCTTCCAACTTCCTGTTCCTCTGTTGTATTCCATGTCATGTACGTGCTCTGTAACAAAACCGCAGTTTGAATATATGGCCGCCGACTCCCAACACAAGGAAAGATTCAAGGCCTGCAATTGCAATCTTCTCCTGTCCATGGTTGTGTTGTTCACCTTTGCCAGTTTTCAACAACCTGAAAAGGTACAGAGAAGAATATCACGTATATAAAGTTCGTACCAGAAGAGTCATGGGTTCAAACAGAACTATGAAACCCCATGTAGGAATGTTGATGACAGAAACCATACAAAAGAGGCCAACCCGATCATAGTTACCAAAGGGTTATACACAGAAGCCCATAGCTCCCCTTCCCTGCGACCACTAAGGAGAATTAGGGCTATGAGAATTAGGGGGTCCTCCCCCCTTATCCTTCCTCTTTATGTTCCTTTGTTGTATTAGGACTCTAAGATCCAGTTTGAATCAGAGATAAATTTTGAGGAGAATAAGTATAATATATTACGAGTTCATCATCTCGTGTCTGTCAGCGCTTTCATTGGGTAGAGCTATCATCTGAGATATTTTAATTTGTTTATTATCCACATTATTTTTATTTGGTGGCAACCAATTCACCCCCCTCTTGCTTGCCAATCCATCGGGATAATAATTGTTATCAGAGGCAAGGCTCTAATTTCTGAGAAGCCCACAGTTCGTAGAGTGATCCTTTGGAATGGCAAACAAAGGGATGATGCCCGAAGGACATTCGATCCATCGACCACCATTCTTTGACGGGACGAACTACAGTTACTAGAATAATCAGATGACTATATTTCTTCGCGCTCACAGTCATGAGATATGGACCGTTGTGAACAAAGGTTCATATGATCAGCCTCAAGATAAGGAAAGATGGACTGATGAAGATATTAAGAGATCTAAAATGAATTTTAATACTTTAAATATTATTCAATGTGCTATTCACCCTAACGAGTATGCTCCTATTTCCATGTGTTCCAGTGCGAAGGAAATGTGGGATACGCTAAAGCTCATATATGAAGGAACATCAGAGGTCAAGGAAACCAAGACGAATCTCCTCATAAGAGATTATGAATTATTTCAGATGAAGCCAGAAGAGAGTATGTCTGAGATGTTTGCAAGACTCATGAAAATCACGAATGGACTGAAGGCGCTAGGAAAGGAGCACACAAATTCGGAGTTGGTTCGAAAAGTCCTCAGGTCCTTATCACCGGCTTGGCACACCGAAGCCACGGTAATTGAAGATTCGAAGGATTTGTCAGTTTTGTCAATAGATGAGCTCATAGGGTCACTCATGACCTATGAGATCAATATCAAGAGAAATGAAGAAGAAGGCAGAAAGAAGAAGTCGATGGCCTTGAAGGTGAACCCAATATAATCAAATTCAATCAATGAGGATTCCATTGAAGACAGTGAAGAGGAGGACATTGCTATACTAACAAGGAAGGTCAGAAAATTCTTGAGAGCTAGGAAGAGATTTCTGGGGAAGTTCAAGAAACAAATCAAGAAGTAGTCCAAGCACAAGCCAGAAGTTACTAAGCTCAATGAGGTTATTTGTTATGAGTGCAAAAAACCTAGCTACTGTTGTGTGCTTAGATGCCAAAAATTGGTGCAGGATGGGATCTAGAGGGGAGGTGAATAGATCCCCTATAAAAATTAAGCTCAGTTAAAAGTCACATCCTATTTAGAACAACTCTCGAACACTTGGCGTATAGAGATGGTTGCAATACTGAACGAATAATCCTCACAACAGGACTCAACACTAAGCACTCAATAAGATCACAATGCAAACATTGCTCACACGTCTACCCGTGAAGGGAGATAGAGGAAATGGATCAAGCACATAGGCAAACCGCATGATGCACACCATTTTTAGGTGGTTCAGTCTGCTACCCACAGATCTACGTCCACCCCTCACTCAACCCGAGTGAGGCTTCCCTTGCAAGAGCAAGAACATGGTGAACACTCCACTACAACTGCATATGTCATCTGCATTATTTTCATAAGTCTCTCTATGCACAAGTTGGTCTGCTCATGCATACATTTTTACATCTGCATATATAATTTGCACTGTCATGCTTAAATTTTAAAAATCTGGAATGCATATAAGACCGCATTGCATTTGTTATGCATTCTCATGCATGACCCCAATGGTATATCAAATGGTGTTGGGAGAAGGGCAGATTATGTCTGTCTGGAAACCGACACTATTCGTGAGGTGGTCTTAAGGCCTAAATTCTCCGCCTAGTATCATAGATCAAAAATTACATATAGACCAATTTAGACATTCAGGAGCAAAGTTCAACAACTCCCTGCATAGTCTTCGTGTTGAGATTGATCCTTCAGTGTATTTAGATAGGGGGAGTCAATGCATATGCATACATTTGGTTGTTTGCATACCATTTGTGTCAAAAATTCCAAAAAGAGTATTTGAATGCATGCACATTCTTAAGGGGAGTTAGCCTGCCTCATTAATGTGAACTTTTCAGAAATCTTGATGTCTGCTCTATGCCTATGAATCCCATTGAAAATTGTGTCATGTTTGCCGCATTACTGGCTACTTCTGCCATACCTTGTGCCAATATTCTTACATTTGTTGTCGCATCAAAATTGTGACCATTTCTTGAAATCATTTTTCTGCCTGCTACATGCTTAGATTTTATTGCCACATCTTTGAGTCAGTCGCCCTGGAAATCTTTCATCTCAATTGGTATCAATGAAATCATTTCTGAAAGCATCTCTACCCACTGATGTTTGAACACTCTTATCATTTCCATGAGCTACACTTATTGATGTCTGCCCACTTGTATGTTTATTCTTGAAGTCACCTTTATGCTTGCTACATTGTTGCTAGTTGCCTCTCTCATGAATCAACTGAAATTTAGGAAGATTTCAATGTGTACCATGATCATAAATTTGAAAATAATTTAAATAAAGAATCTTCTATTATACAGGATTATGAATGTCCAAAACAATCAGTTGATTTAAGTTTAATATATTCTTTGAGTTTAGATATAAATGTCTTGAAAGTATCGGTATCAATTTTAATAAACCTTAACTAGCTTCTTCATGTTGTGTCTTGATTAATCTTTTAAATTCTAAAATCATGACTAACTTTGGTTGAGATACTCAAACTGAGTAGTCTTTAAACATCTAAATGATCTGATAATTCCTAAGGGTAAAAATAGTCAGAGTAATGACATTGATCGGGATTGGGTCCCGACTCGAACCACATAGTCATCTGACGAAGTCAGATCGAGCGCACAATGGACTCTGCGGAGCCCGAATAAATCGTCACCTCGGTGACTGGCACGCCCACGCACTTGATAAAAAAAACCCAATTTAATCCCATCGGAAAGTGCGTCCACACCGTCCAACGACCATCAATGTTATAGTTGTGGCCGTACGGAGACTGTTTCCTATTCTACACCTAAGTACTCTCCCCCGTGTGAGTTTGCCTTCGCTCGGCTACTTTTCCAAGGTACGTAACTTGGTCTTCCTGTGTTACTAGCCTCGGTGGTGATCACAACTTCATCTTTGCTATATCACATCCTGATAGTTCTTATTATTGCTCTTTATATATTGCTTCGTGCCCACAACACGTGTTTCTTTTTCTTCCATTTAGTTATTGCATGTTCCACACCTTGGCGTGTGTTTAGCTTAATTGCTTCATCCTCAGTTCTTCTGATCTGATTTTCTGGAGGTGATATGGTCTTAAAGATATTTCTATGGATCATTGTTCATACATAGTACCACACTCATATTAAATATCTACAGTGACATGCAACACGCACAATTTGAATTAATGCAGCGTGTGTCTATCAAAGTGTGCATGGTCTAAGAATCATTCGGGGAGCGGCTCTATAATCTATATGCAAACAAGCATGCAATGGTTCAATTGTATATTCATGTAGAATGATATCTAATACGAGGTGGAGTATCGTCTCACATATAGTGAAAGTCTCCTATCGGGCTTGATCTGGCCTTCAACGAATCACCATTTTTAAATACCAAGAAATCATGGCAAACAAGCACACGTGGGTTGAAGTATGTATGAAATATTTTGGAGGAATGCTGTGCAAGACCCAACATAAGCAAAAGATGCAGATGATGCTCAAAAATGCTGATGGCTCCCCTTTTTTATGTAATTTTTAGTATGGACAAAGTTTTGATTTTATTCTATTTGTTACTTCTTATCATCCCATTCTTTGTGGTTGGGATTAGTCCATTGTTTATTTATTTTTTAGTTGAGCCTTTGATGAGATTTCGACAGCATCTCCCCTAAACCCAGAGTACTGGGGGTGAGAAATGGGTACTCGTCCACGGAGAATCCGAGACGATCCCTCAATAAGACAGATGCATACAAAAGTGGCAATATCCACGGCATCGCTCCAAATCTTGATACAACAAATAATTTAAAACACAACATGGATCATCCAAAACTCAGAGCGATCGGAATGACGCGTAGGTTCAGCCAGTCCAAGGGGCATGGAGTGTTGTACCCATCTATGAAGGGCTACCGGGTCGCCCACAGAGAGGGGGACGCTGGATCGATGGTGAAGGTGCCATGGTATCGAGTTTGGGGAGGCTGCTATATGTGCTAACTAGCAGCTATCAGGCTACCTGATAGGGCAGGGAATGGAGAGAGGGGTCACATCCTTCACCTTAGGGCCCTGCTCACTACTTAGAGCAAGCACTAAGTGAAAAGATTAGTAAAAGGGGAAGTGGATCAGCCCGATGATGGAACTACTGGATCAAAGTAGGAGCAGGCTACCGTATCAACCAGATGGTGTAGATGTCGGTTCGGCCATTCAATGTCGGATCACTTCCATTAAACTATACCATATTAAATTTTGAGAAGACAGGACATTAGAGAGAGGGGAATTGAACTCACAGGCTAGGGCGATGAAATCCCATTCATTTACTGAAATAGAGAGGAAGACGCAAGTTGGGCGGGGCTTCCACATTGGCGAGGGGTTTCAGACACTTATACCCTAGAGCCCTGCTCATTACTCTGAGCAGACCCTAGGAACAGGCGCCTATAGAGGGAGATCATCGTAAAGACATGGACAAACTGTAAATCAGTATCGGGGATGGTACTCAATGTAACTGCAAACATTGCCCCACTCCCCTTTTCATCCGCCCAGAGCCATATCCACGATAGAGGATAGACTCTGAGCCTAAATTCCCATAGGGTAGCGAGTATATTTCTAAAGCAACTGACTCCTGTCTGCTTCCATAGAAAGAGTGATTATGGTAGCATAAACGGCGGTGAGGGGGGAGATAATAGAAATTAAATAGAAAGCAACAGCAGGACTAGGGAATAGCCATCGACGCTAAAAAAAATGCCCACAAGGGGAGCATCCATTCATCCTCTTTCAGTGATTACATCTCAAAAAAAAGGAAATAGGAAAGAACTAAATCCAAGCGAATACAATTAAGAGAATATGATGAAAAGAAAATTACAATCAGGGGGGAGAAGGTGCATTAACTCCGTCTCTCCCCCTTGCCCTCATTACTCTTCTCACTCTCTTTTTCTACTCTCTGCAAATTCAGGCTCACAGAACCCCTTCGAAACTCACCTGGGCTCTTTCTTCTAGTTCAGACTCTTTTCACCGTAGCTCCTATTCTCTCTTCTTCGCGCAGCCTCGCTCACCTCTGTTCGCACTTGTTCACCCCCCTGTTTGCCCTTGTTCGCACCCCCGGCATCTTCTTTGCCACCCCTCCCTTTATATAGAGATGAGGGAGGTGGTGGATGTGAGGGCCTCACTGTGCTTCTAGATGAGGTCCCAAACATTGGCGTCTGAAGTTTTGATGTGCTGCAACATGTGCTCCCCCGGTGCTGCCTAAATCCGATTCAACATATAGCTGCTGGATGGATATGGTGTGACGACCCAGAACCTGGATACCTGGTAAACAAGTGCGTTCAATCTCACTCATCGTCATCCTCCATAATTTCTGACATGGCCCAAGGCATCGGATCAAGGCTGACAACCTGATCCGAATAGCCGGGCCAATAGTTAGTTTCCAGGCAGTCTTTCCAGATAGAAACCGCACGGCGCCATTTACTGCGGCCAAGCGCCCGCATAGCCCCTGAGTTTCTAACTGGCAGCACGGCGTAGGGCGGATTAGTCTCCACGAAAACAAATTTGAAATCAGTACGTCCGGCAATTTCGGGATTAAAAATCGTCATCGCATCCGTATAAGCCGCCTCCTGGATGTCATAGCCGTAATCAACCATCTTGCGGCGCAGTTTTTCGGGATGCGCAGACCTGCCGTCAGTTTTGAGGTCGATTGCTTCACCAGTGACGAAGTTGACTAAGTCAAACATTGACCGGCATTCGACACCGTCCACAGTATAAGTGATGGCCTGTTCGCGCAGCCAACTATCTGAGGTGATATCAATGTCAAAATCCTTGAGATTTTTCAGAACCGAAAAAGCCGCATTCTGGCAGTCGTCAAAGTCCGATTCTGTAATAGGGACTTTGCCCGCATCAATGGCTGCCTCTCTCGCCTGACGCGCTTCTTTGGTAGTAAAATTGTCATAGGGAAGGATGATGTATTCAGCGCCCTTACCCAATAACAGGCGGTGAACGACATGGCCCTTATTGAAGCTTTTCCTATCGGTTTCACGCGGTACATTACCCAACTTCGGATGCGCCGCCCAAGCGTGAAGCGGAGACTTTGAAATGATGGTATGTGCCGCGCTGGCGGACAGGCGAATCCCGTCAGGGTCCGTGTGATACTCGGTTGGCGTCCAAGGTTGTAATTTAGCGGTCACGATAACGCACCCTTAGCCAGCCGGCGCGATTCCGTTTTATTGGTACGCAATTTATCCCGGTACTTGCGCTCCCACTGCTCATCCGTCAGGGGCGGATTGTCTGCAAAATGGCGCTGCCAGGGGGTGCGCATATCCTGGTGATAGAAACCTGTCACTAAAATTGACACTCGGCGGTTCATGTTGACTTCCCTGTGGTTAAAGTGGCTATAGCCCGATTGGCATTTTTCAACTGGGCAATCTCTCCCAGCAAATAAGCCTCTTTCGCGGTCACAGTTAATGCCCTAAGAATATCGCCAGATGTTGGGTGAATGGGCATTGCAAGAGCGGCATCAGTGGCAAGTTTGATAACCTCCTCTGGAACTGGGCTAGATAGCGGGACAATTGCCTCCACATAGCCAACTACCGGCCTATCCTCCTCCCGCTTAACCGGTTTCCTATTCCGCGCTTCAAACTCCTGCGCAGCTTTTAAGTTCCTAGCCAGCGGAATCTCACCTCCTCCAGGACACTTTACTGGCGGATGCGGCTGGCGATGACTGGCGAGCGTACCGGCAACCAGATCAACCATCTTGCCGCAGCGGTGGCAGCGGACTTGTTTCGGTGGACTCATTTTCCTTTCTCCTTCCTCGCATCCCGTCTGCCCGCTCGATATCCGGATAGCCAACCGTTTGTGTATAAACTCAGCAGTTTAGGCGGCGTATTCTTGGGCGAATGTTTAGACGCGCTCCTTACTGCGCGCATGATTAGCACAATTAGCTTGCTGCGGGCTGATTGTTTCATTCCCCGCACTCCACAAACTCGCCACCCTCCAACTTGTACCATGTATCGGCCTTGATGCCGTTCTCGCCGATCTTACTGGCGCGGATATTGACTAGGCGCCCCTCATTATCCCGCTCGACCAGCACGATTGCGCAGCTTTCCTGAGCCTTCGCGCGGCTCTGATAGCCGGTTGAGATGGCCACTGCGTGCAAGAGCTTCCCTTTTGCATCTGGCTTGATTTCGCTCTTTCCATTCCAGCTAGTGGAAAGAGAGACCGACCTGTACCCGGTCGCGCTGGAGGCCGAACCGGGACCGGTCGCGCTGGAGGCCGAACTGTCCCCGGTCGCGCTGGAGGCCGACCTGTACCCGGTCGCGCTGGAGGCCGAACTGGGACCGGTTACATGACTCGATCCATCCGCAGTGCAGTGATCCGTTACCCACTTGATGGCGCGGCCAATATAATCAGGCAGCGTGATCTTGGTGACGATCCGGATGCGCGCGGAGGCGACTTTTGAGTCATCATCATGTCTGGAAATCTGACCGCTGGCTTCCACTTCGGCGAAGAGATTCCCTTCACCAGGAGGGTAATAGCGAAAGACATCCAGCGGATTTTCGCAGGAGTGGAAACCTGATTCACAAGCTTTCACCGCACCTGAATGCTCGTAAGTCTCACCTTCCTTAAACTGGAAGCCTCGGCACTGCATATTGAGGTCGAAGCCTTTGTAGGCGGTGAGTGCGGCCGGAGCCGAAGCAGCAGCGGCGTCGCTTGCCGGAGCAGCAGCCTGGTCGCTCGACTTGCTGCAAGCAGCCAGAGCCAGTGCAGCCATCAGGGAAGCGAGGAGGAGGGATTTCTTCATGATCACGTCCTTTTATGGATAAAGGTAAGCAACAGCGCGAATGTTACCGGTAATGTTTATGTGCTAACACCGACCTTGGCCGTTGGCATTGGCGCACATCGAATGTGCCCCACTTACCCACGGCTTGGCCCGAAATTATATGCACTTTCGTACAGAGAGTCGATAAATCTTGCCTCCCGTACAAACCTTTCACCACGGCCTTTTTCTGGCTTTAAGAATATCTGCAAGATCCATATTGTTAAAATCTGACAATAAGAAATTAAAACACTTGAATTCAACCATGTCTGAAAAATCGCTTACTTTTGAAGAGGGAAAATGTATGTCTGCTGATGAATTTGAGAAAGTGAATGTTCTGTTGCAAGAAATTAAAAGTCATAAAACCATCAATGTCACATTAAATGAAAAAAATATTTCTTGTAAAAACAAGATTGCTTCATATGAATTGCATGTTGCATCACTTGAAAAGGAGATTAATGATTTGAATGTTTCATTATCCAAGTTTGTGAAAGGAAGAGAAAATTTAGATAGGATGTTGGGAACCAAAATAAATTTTCAAAGAGAAGGCCTTGGCTACTCTCCGATCAACAAAAAATCTTTTGAGAACAAAATATACACATCCTTTGTGTGTGATTCAGGTGAACTTAGTGTAGATGCCTAATTTTGGACATCTTGCGGACCTTGTCTAACCATCATAGAAGTGACACTTTTTCTTGGTTGATTAGGTGTGTGGAGTTTCATCCTTATTTAGGTAGAATCCAACCTGTCCTTTCGCAGATTTTTGAGGACTTAATATGCATTTTTCCCTGATCTTTGGGCAGCCAAGGTGCTGGCCGCTCAATACCCATGGCGGCCAGAGACTTGGACGCCCATACCTCAAGGCGGCCAGACACCTGGCTGCCCTGCCATTCCAAAGTAGCCAAAGACCTGGCCGCCTACATCCTAAGAAGGCCACATGTATGGCCGCCCTCAGTCACCTGGAAGGCCATTGACCTGGCCACCCAGACCCTTAGAAGGCCACATGTCTGACCGCCCAGCTCCTTCAAGAATGCCACCGACTTGGCCGCCTCTTGATAACTATCCATCAACTCCATGATCCGCCCACTCCGGGCATGTCCTCCGCAACCGATCCCACTCGAGAGGTCGAGGTGCACGAAGTCTCACGTAATCTCACCTTCGAATGGGTCAAAGCTGACACGTAATCCATCTTCAAAGATTTTTTGGGAGGGAAATGCCCCACATACAAAAGCCACTTCCGAACATTCTCCTGGGGGGGTGGGACACTTTGGGAGGAGGAGAGGCTGGCAGTTCAGAGCCTAGGGAGAGCTGTGAGCACGAGAGTGCCTTCCCCGACCTTCCCCTAGCAGCAGACTCTGCCATTGAAGAGCTCCGCTGTGGAGAGTCCTGGTCCAAGGGGGGGCCATCGACATGGCCACCCACCATCTCTAAGCGGCCACACTCCTGGCCACCTCCTGTTAGTTGACGGGCAAATCCCGTCCTTCTTTCCCTTATTCCCCATATTGCTACATTTTCTTTCTGTTTTAATGCATTCCTTGCATACTAGCTTTTCCTAGATCCTACTTCTAAAGACGTTTCCCAATCCAAAACATAGGGAAGGTGGATGGTTGAAAGTCTCGGCCATCCCCCTTTCCACCCCCTTCCTGGTACGAGCACCCCCATTTCTATGTTTTCTTTTGGTTTGAGCATATACTACACTATCACAGTCTAATGGGTCTATTCTCTCTATTTTCTGGTTAATTTGCAGGGACTTCATCATCGACTCGCAGAGCTCCCCGTTCTTGGCCGGTCGAGAGCGAGGACAGGAACCCACATCTCCCGTTCCTAAGGCATTCATGATCATCACTCTTGTGAGGCTCAGGTATAAGCCTCTGGCGATCACACCTATTTCTATTTTCCTAACTTGTGCACTGTTGGTCACAGTAGCAGCATAGTTCGGAAGGAGGCCGCACATGCCTATGCATCACAGTCGCTACGCTTTTCGGCACCCAACCTTCTGGCGATCACGGTGGGACGCTGATTGCTCACTGTGAGTCTTCAGGTTGAAGTTTACTGCATTCATTTTCCAGCAAATATAGCCTTTTCCCATTTTTATTTTACATTTTTTAGTTGCTCATTGCACCTTTTCTGCACTTGGGTCACCTACGGGGCCAAAACAGGTGGCGGCTAGGTTTCTTGCCACCCTGGTTTAGGGCCGCTAGAGACCTGGCCGCCCACCATTCCTAGAAAGCCAAAGAGTTGGCTGCCTAGACCCCAAGGAGGCCAGGTACTTGGACGCCCAAGCCCTCTAAGCGGCCATCATGTTAGCCAACTTCGGTTCCTGTTTCTGCTTCTGTTTTAGTCCTTTCTGCGTAGTTTAGCTTTTGTCTTGCATAGTTTAGCTTCTATTTTGTATATTCTTGGTTCTCTATGTTCTAACATTGCAGGTTGAGTCTGGGGTGAGCTCAACACACATATTAGGAACACCCTCCCTTTGATTTGGACTCTTCACCCGGAGATTCCCACTCAGGTGTAACTAGTCCTTCTCAATTGGGAACCTTCGTGAGTTCCCGCGAACCGTGAATTCTCACACGGTCACCGGGCAGGTTATACCTTGGAGTCCTATTCTCTAAAGGGGTTTGAGTGAGATTTTTCTTAGGATTATCTCTGAGTTTGGCTTTTTATTTCCCTAGAAAATTCCATTCTCATCTAAGAGGGAATAAATTCGAATTGGACTAATCTCCGAATTAACCTAAGCTAAAAATTATGGTGCATATTGTTTGAATACAAGCTTCTTGTTAGAGACAATTAATTCAATCCTAATTGGCCTTAAAAATTCCACTTCAATTTCTAAACATCAATTAGGTTGAGTTACAATGGACCAATGTTATTCTATCATGCACGTTGTCGATGAGGATGATCTTGAATTTTATGACACACTAACCCGGCTTGATGCCTAGGAAGATATGCCCAATGCTTTCATTTGGATGTGTCAAAATTCACAAATTCATAAGAACCAAAGCACAACTAGTGAATAATCATCCTCCCAAAGTGAAGAGTTCATCAATGTCAAAATCCTATCAATCTCCCCAAAAGAAGATCAAGAGCTAGCTAGAGTGTTACCTCGATATTCCCCTAACTATTTGGTTGCTCTAGCTTCTCAAAGAAGATCACATGTCAATGCTCAACCCATCCCTAGGAGATCTCCAATTCCAATGTCAAACTCATTCAACAAGACTCCCTCCCCTGTTCCTAATCAACCTCTCCATCCTCTTCACCCTCAAGGGGTCGCGTCCTCTCTAATCTCCCATGCTATGCCTAATGTCAACGCACCCCTTAGGCAATCCAATCTCATATCCCGACAAGAGGTGGAAAGGTATGTTCGGCAAGTGGTTGCCGAAAGTCTCCCCAAAACTCAACCTCATTCCTTCACTAATTATTGTAAACTTTCGAATGCTCATTTTTCCTAGGGTTTCAAAGCCCCCAGATATCGTAAGTATGATGGTTCCACAGATCCACATGAACATCTTTCTTGCTTTCTTATGGATTCTCATCAATGGCTTTACGATCGGGTCCTCCTAGTTCATCTCTTTCAAAAATCTCTTGAAGGAGAGGGCCTTAGGTGGTTCTCTTCACTCCCAGCCATTGATCTTGTCAATTTTGACATTGTGTCCAAGTGTTTCATTGCTCATTTCGGCC
The DNA here is from genome assembly GCA_024336825.1 of Amorphophallus titanum. Lineage (NCBI taxonomy): Eukaryota > Viridiplantae > Streptophyta > Magnoliopsida > Alismatales > Araceae > Amorphophallus > Amorphophallus titanum. The sequence continues at coordinate 30,058,383 of JANBPO010009603.1, forward strand.
ACATGGCTAATGTAGCTCTCACTCTCATGGACCTTATCATGGGAAAGATGAAGCCCAATGAGGACTTCATTCAATTTGCTAACAGGTGGAGAGCTATGGCTTCTAGGTCTGGGATCACCATCCCAGAATATCAAGCCATCATCGTTCTAGTCAACAATGCAACTCCTCAGCTCCATGCTATCTTGATGCTTAGTCAAGTTCACACATTCGCTCAGCTTTACAAAAGAGCTCATGTTATCCAAGCTCAACTCAAGAATTCTTCATTTCCATTCTATCTAGATGATGATAATGTCCCGACCTCAGAAGGGGCAAGTTCCTATGATCATATCAATCCCTTTGTTCAGCCTTCTAATCTCACCAACCATGAGGTTGCTGTTGCAAGCCGTGGGGCGCCCATGAGAGGGATGGAGAACATCCCCAATTCCTTTCCTTTCTACCAATCACCTCATGTTCCATCCTACACCTAGGGAAGGTTAGCCATGGTTAGGGATCATTAAGAGTCTAGGCTAATGAAAAGAGGACAACATTGACAATATGATGAGGAAGAAGTGGCGAATGATCAACCCATAGTGCGCTCGGACACAAGAAACTTGATTGGCCATGGACAAGGGGCAAGACCTTTGGTCTTGATCTGACCCAAGAGTGAATCACCCCAACAAAGTCAGGACATCCCTCCTTCCACTCCAACTCCACCTAAACGGGCAAGGCCCTTAGTTCTCATCTTACCAAAGGGCTCATCTACTTGACAGTCAAATCAAGGTGTCTCTTCTCCGCTCATGACGGAGGATCGCTCAACTTCATCCACTTTTCACCAAGACACCCTGCGGGAAGAGCTGCTATCATCTCTTGATTTAATCAAACTAGCTCCTACCCCAACCTTGCTGCCAACTCAGTTTGAACCAAACCATATTGTTGATGAGTCATTTGCGACCTTCACCACGATAGATCTAGCTCCAATTCAGCTTCCTCAATATGAATCCACTCCCTTTGATGAATCAGATGCTGGATTTACTCTCCCAAATCAAGATGTCATGCCAAATACCCAATCACGTTCCCCACATATCCCTAACCCCTAGGTTCCTCCTACTTTAGAAATTCTGGCCAACATCTCCACAGTGTTGAACCTGGCCACTTTATGTCATCAAAGGACAAGGAGCCCATCATCTCCGCCCTAGATGCCCACCAATCTACTCCATCCTCCGAATCCTTAGAGTCACCCGTACTTAAGGAGAAATCTCAAGATGTAGCATGGCATATAATGTCTAAGATGGGTTATTCAGTTGGTGCAGGGTTAGAAAAAGAAGAACAAGGAATCAAAGAGCCGATTGAGGAAAATGGAACAATCGAGAGATTTGGATTAGGGTGTCAACCAACTAAGGTTAGTAAGGATGAATCAACAAGGTGGAATTTACATGATCATTTTGTAAAGGAATCATGTCCAGTGGAAGAGAGAATTGCAAATGTGGAAGTATGCCATGAAGATGAACATGTGGATCCAAAAGAAAGGCTAGATGATGTAGACATAGAGAATTTGGGTTTATCGAAACTATTCTTTTAAGAACCATTGTCCCACCCAATAACCCAAGAAGGAATTCAGGATGCAAAAGGGGAGTTGACTTTGTTAGTCCTCCTCTCTTTTCTATTCCTCTTGTTCACATCATTCAAAAGTGGTTCCATCTTCAAAGCTGATCAATCCCAAAAAGAAAAGCCAGAAGCTATCATTGGGAAGCCTACTCTAGGGGCAGAACTTCCAAACCATAATTTCCTAGCTCAGGAATTTTCATCCACCATCCTTAATCACCCAGCTCCAATCAACAGCCATGCCAGGGGCATTTGCCTTGTACATAATAGGTCAGGTTTAGAAGAGTCCAAATCTTTGGCTACACCACACAAGAAGGTTAGAGGCACCCAAATTCCCTACCACCTTTGGTTAGGTCTAGTCAAAAGTTATAATTTGTTAACGTAAATCTTAATGTTTAACTTAATGAAACTGTTACAAGATGAGGAACAATCTAATCCATCTCCTGTGGTCGAACATATTCAAGTCAAAGAGCCCATTAATCCTAGTAGGTATAGGGCCGTGTCCATGGCCGTGTACTTGCTTCTCATCCTCTTGAACCTTATTTTCAGCCTACTAAGGAGGTGGATTGCTCCTCTTCCTCCATCCAGCAGTCCACATAGTGCCCAGACGACGCCGTCTGCTTTGTAGGAACCCTTGTACATAGCTAATAATTCAAAATCCAAAAAAAAGAAAATTTAAAATTTCTAGGGTCAACAAGCAAGTCAACTCTAGTTGCCATCCTAGGCCTTTGATAAGATCATCCAAAGTCTCTACCTCAAAGTAGGATTGAAATGTGGTGTGGAAAGAGTTAAGGGGCACTATTTGGGAGTGGTGCTTCGGAAGCGGGCAAAGTGGGCTTGGGCTTCCTAAGTCTGGACATTTCCTTAACCAATCAAGTAGGGACCCCTCTAGGATAACAACTTCCACGAAGGGGTGGGTAGGGATCCTAGTTTGATTATCTTGGAAGGCTTGAAGGAGGAGGCACCTAGATAAGTCCATAGGAGTTTCAATGGGGGGAATAGGTTTCTCTTGACCCGACTCTTCGTATTGTGCCTCATATTCTTCTTCCCAATCAAGGGGAGCTTCATGGGCCTCAATCACATTCTCAACCCTTTGGGGTGGAGAGGTTTCACTCACTATGGTGGGTTGCTTCTTAGTGGGATTTTGACTTGCGATGTGTCCCATTTTGTGGCTAGCGTCATCCGAGGTGACTCCACTCATGTCCACCCCTATGGGACTCTTTCCTTTCCAAGAAAGGGTAAGGCTAGAGATGGTAGTTGCTGGTGTGTAAGGGGGTGGGGTGTGGGCCCTACTTGGTCTAGGTGAGAAACCATTCATGGGTGGGGATAGGTTGGCTTGCGGGGCCAAGAATTTTAGATCGGATGGCCGAGGGGAAGTAAGTCTAGAAATCCTCTCAAGATCTCGGGCTTTTTGGTATACATGGGGGGAAGGTTGGGGTGCAAAGACTGTTCTAAGCTCGGTCTTCATGCCTTCCCATGTGCGAATGGGATCTTGCCTCCTAACTCTCCTTCGACCCTCAAGGTTTCTCCATTCTGTCTTGCCGAGGGGGCCGAGGGTCTCCTTGGTGACGCGCACCTTCCTTTCCTCAGACATGTAGTAGTGGTGGAAGTATCTATCCATGGAGGTCTCCCATTTCCTATATGGGTGAGGGTTGCAAGACCCATTGAAATAGGGTAACTCTGGTCCACAAAATTTGAGGTAGTCATCGGGGAGCCCGGTGAGGTACATGATTTGGATGCACAGATGACCTTAATGCACTGCGCCCTAGGACAAGACCTGGTAGAGACAAGTCTAGAACTCGCTCTGATACCAATTTGATGTGACACAACCTCTTGGACCTAGCAAGCAATCACGAACCGAATGACGGACTCACTCAAGCGGGTTCACCCGCGTCACGCACACCTGGGTCCGTAGGTGGACCAGCGATGGTGGTGAGGGTCCTAGGTTAGACCTTGGGGTTCCAGGTGTATGGCCGGCTCGGAGAGGACCCCAATGGGCCAAGGATGCCCAATTTGCGGGCGGTCGGCATGCCGAGGGCATGAGGACAAAAGGTCACTCTCACAGCTCACCCGTAGTGGTCACTCACGTGATCAGCACTTTGGTTTGGGCACTCACTCACTACCAACGGAGCAACCAGAAATAATACTAAACTAAGTAAGTAAATGCCAGAAGCGAGGAGTGTTCTGAAGCTCACCTGATCGGCGTGAAGATGCCAACCCTGGCCGGAGATGAGGGCGAGCGGGGAGGCGTGGGTACGCACCCGCACACCGTGTCAGTGTCACTTTGTCCTGAAAATTAAGAGTGAATACACCACTACGCCTCACGCAGGAGGGTGATCGTGGGGTGGGGAACTTAATTTTACACTCAAATACTTCCTCCACACAGGGAGGGGCTGTAAGCCGGTCAAGCGAGGAGGGGAAATGAGGTGCTCAAGCCGCTTGACCAGGTCACCAAATTCTGTCGATTCTAATCAGCTGCAGGCCTAAGGGCGCTTGGGTGACGTCGTACTCCCAGCTGGGAAGTCGGATCGATGCAGGACCACCTCTGTCTGAGAGAGTATCCTTCCTCATGTTTCATGGTCAAAGATCTCCATCTGATTTGTCTCGGTCGCTCGGTGGCAGCCTCTGGATGCGGACTGGGTCATGCTAGGCACTTGGGCAGAGAATCTATCTTGATTTGCAGATGATGTACCAGTAGGACCTGAGGTCGGATTGTGGCGGGGTTGGTGTCGTCGCAAAGAGGGACAGCCCTGGGAGCTCCCAGAACTGGTTTGACCCAATTCTGAGGTTGGAGGCGCTGGCAGCACCGGATCTTGTGAAGTTGCGTAGTTGCAGGAGCCAGCCAGATAGAGGGGAGGTCCAGAGGGAGGTCCACCCAGCAGGATGCTCAGAACAAGGTGAGACCAGGCCCGTTTGGAAGCTTACTTACCTCTTAATGCCGTCCCCAAAGGGCTGGAGCAGAAACTAACTGCAATGGCCGTGATGTCTTCTGAGGCTTGCTGCTCATCCTGGACGCCGGCAGGTCAGACTGCGAACCAAGATCGACTTGACAGGGGCATAACTCTCACACCAGAGCTCTAAATGGTCGCTATCCTAGCCTGATCTGCACAGTCGGAGAAGAACAGACCTCCTGGGCAGCACAGTGCTTGGTTGTCGACGAAACCACCTCGTCTGGAAAGCTCTCTGGACGACCTTTCCAGAGGTTTATGACTTTCCACCAGAAAACTCACGGAAGGACCAGAGACAATGCTACTTCCAGGACCCTTGCTTGCTGCCTGCGAATTGAGACTGCAGGTTGAAGATGATAGGTGTGGTGGTGGGGATGGGCGACCAAATGGTAGGGGGATGGGGGCTGAAGCTTGTGGGATGTTGCTGAAGGAGTCTAGGGGTGATAAAAGACAATTGATTAAGCATTCTTACCATGGGCTTTACCATTTGAGAAAAATGATCCAATATAGAACCTGAATTTTCCAGTCTTGATCATTCAACAATTTTGAACCAATAGTGTTCAATCAATCATTCGCCTTCAAGATTTTAAGGTCACCTTCAAATCAATCCTGCACATTATAGATGAGCATTAATCTAGGCTTTTCAAATCGAACTTTCTCATACAACTCATTTAATGCAACCTCTTGATCTCAACCAAATCAAGTAACTCAATCAAGGCATTCATTCAGTTCAATTGACAGTTTTGGTCCAAACAAAATTCATCCAAAGTTCAACATGCCATTCATTTAAAAACTGAAATACACATATCATCCATTCAACACTCAATTTGACCAAGCAATCAGAATTTTGACTTATCTAATCAAGTTTTCATATCAAGTTCACATTGAGCAAATGTCTATCAATGCAAATCACAAAAATCATTTTCAAGACATTATCAATCAAGATCTTCGTCAAAACAGGCCGGGGCCCAACATGTTCCCCTACGTAGGTGCCCTGTGGTTTGCAATGGAAACCTTGCGATTGGTGGGATTGAGTGGCTAATTAAAAGCATTGATGTGTCCATTGGAAACTGCCTCTTTTGAGGTCGGGACATCACAATCATCAAGGAAAAATAAAAATAAGGAGTCTTTAAGTTGGGCTTGGACAATGCGAGCTCTATTGTAAAGCTGAGCAAAATTGTGAAATTTGCTAAGCATAAGGATAGCACGGAGCTGAGGAGTTGTGTTATTGACTAGCACAGTGACGGCTTGAGATTCTGATAAGATGATCTTAGACCTGAATGCCATATCTCTCCATCTGTTTGCAAACTGAATTAAGTCCTCATCAGACTTCATCATCTCCATTACAAGGTCCAAAAGTGTGGGAGCTACACTAACTATGTGGTTGAATTGAGCGATAAAACACTCAAACACAACATCAAAATTAATAAGATTAATGGCCGGGAGTGAAGAGAACCATCTAAGGGCCTCTTCTTCAAGGAATTTTTGGAAGAGATGCGCAAGGAGGACCTGATCATAAAGCCATTGGTGAGAGTCTATTAGGAAGCAAGAGAGGTGTTGTTGTGGATCAGTGGAGCCATCGTACTTTTGGTATTTGGGGACTTTGAAATCTGGGGTAAAGTAAGCATTCAAGAGTTTGCAATAATTAGCTAAGGAGTGAGGCCAAGATGTGGGGGGACTCTTGGCAACCATTTTCTGGACATATTGTTCCACTTATTGTTTGGATATGAAATCGATTTGCCTAAGGGGTGTATTGGCATTAGAAGTAGCATGAGTTTTTGGAGAGCAAGCAACCCCTTGATGGTAAATAGGATTGTTAAGCTGACTAGCAACATAGAAGGGAGTCCTATTGAATGATATGGGCATTGAGATCGGAGATCTCCTTGGAATGGGTTGAGGATTGAGAATTGACTTTCCTTTGGAAGCTAGAGCAATCAAGTGATTAGGGGAATATCGAGACAGCACATTGACTAGCTCTTGGTCTTCCTTTGGAGAGATTGATAGGGGTTTGACATTGATTGGTTTTGACTTTGCGAGTATGATTCTTCACTACTTGTGTTTACATTCTCATTAGATTGTGAATTTTGGCACATTCTAATGAAGGCATTAGGTGTATCTTCTTCCATATCAAGCATGGTTTGAGTATCATAAAACTCAAAATCATCATCCTCATCAAAATGTGTATTAGCATAACATTGATCCATCACAATTCAACCTAATCAATTTTAAGGATTCAAGTGTAATTTTAAGAGCCAATTAAGATTGAATGAATGGCATCAAACAACAAGCAAGTTCGCACACAAAGAGCCGATAATTTTTAGTTTAGATTAATCCCATGATTAATCCGATTTCAGCTTGTTGCCACTAGATGAGAGTGAAATTTTCTAAAGGAGACTGAGGCTAAACTCCGAGATGATCCTATGATGAATCTCACTCGAACCCTTGGAAAATCTATAAGACTTCGGTGGTACAACTTACTCGGCGACTATGTGGGAATCCACGATTCGTAGGGACTTATGGAAGTTCCCAGGCTTCACAGAACACAGGAAATCCACAGATAACCTAGACTATAACGCACCAGGGAAGGGGCGCTATAGGACCATAACACACTGGCACAAGGGCGTTAAAGTCAACACGCATGCAACGCACAAAACAGGGGATATAATGGACCAGGAGTGGGGCATTATAGTGAACATAACGCGCCTCTCGTGAGCCGTTATACCTTCCAGAATGACTAAACTTCACAGGAAAACATGAGATATAATGCACCTAAGAAGGGACGTCATACTCAATTTAACGCATGGGTATAGGGGCGTTAAAGGCAACCGACCTTTAACTCAATACAAAGGACTATAACGCACTACCTGAGGTGCGTTAAAGCCACCCGAACATCAAAATCCACAGGAAACTTAGAACACAGACCACATAACGCATCTATAGGGGTGTGTTAAATGACCATAACGTACCGGGGCAAGTGCGTTATGTCACCTGGGTTTTGTGACTCCGGAATTCAGAATCGAAAACCCCTCCTGGTCGATTGGAATCAATGAGGGACGCGGCAGATTACAAAACCTATTGAACCTACCAACCCACACCAATCACACAAGCCTAAGCATGCCACTAGGAATGAAATACTATGCCCATGGAATTGATTCTACATGCTGGAATAAACATGCACGGACACTACGTATGCACGGACTTGAGCATGTGCATGAACTTTAATAGTACGTGTTGTTCAAGGGCAAAAGGAATATGCACAGAGTACCACTGTGCATGCACGGGGTTGCAAGACCCAAAACATGCACGGGATATCACTGTATATGCACGGACTTTAGATGCAACACCTGCAAGGACTTTAGTAGAAATGTGCAAGGACTAATGTGCTGGACAAACGTCTACACAAACTTCAGACATGCATGGAACATGCACGGACCTTAGTTCATGCCTTAGACAGATGTGCATGGACTCTAAGTCAAAAGGAAATGCAAGATGTGCATTGTTCATGCACGGACCACATGTGCAGCATAACATACTCGGTCTACAAATGGCTAATGTCAGAAGTACACTGACCTTACAATAGTGTATGCTCTGACTTAGACTGAGCCTAAGACTCTACATGCAGGGACTGCTATAGTAGTTGCTCAGACCATGCACCGACTTAACCTAGAAGACATGCAACATGCTCGGACTTACATCGAGCATATACAATGACTCTAAGTGTATGCTAAGACATGCATGGACTTGTCAGGCGACACACATAGACCCAAACGTGCACGGACTTGGACAATACAGACCTCATATAAATAATGACTATGCACAGACTTGCAGCAACAAATGCACCAGGTAAACAATGACTATGCATAGACTTGCAGCAACAAATACAATAGGTAGGATAGTAAACGAAGCATACCAAGCATTACAACAACAAATGCAATAGGCAGGACAATGAACGAAGCATACCAAGCTTACCAAGCACAGCACTAATCATGCATAACAGTTTCCTAATGATCACTCAATCAAGCACTAATTTAGGAACAGATGTGGTGACTCAAGAAGTTGCTATCATCAAAACAACATTAGAACAACACTCCATCATCAAAGCCCAGGGGGCACCATCAGAACAATACTCCATCATCAAAGCCCAAGGGGCACCATCAGAACAACACTCCATCATCAAAGCCCAGGGGGCACTACAATCTCCCCCTTTTTGATGATGGCAACACACAAGGTGTCACACTGACTCATCAAACAATTCTCCCCCTTTGACATGATCAAAAAGGAGATTGTTGGTGAGAAATATAAAACAGTGCATAAGGCAGTTGTCCCCCTTTGATTGCTCCCCTATTGAATTAAAATCCTCCCCCTGTGACATAAGCTAGTGATCTCATAGAACCCAGAACTTCCCCTATGAGCATGAGTAAAAATAACAATGCAAGTGCAAGATGTATCTAGAAGGATGAGCTCTGGTTATCCAATGAATCAAATCTGGAATCTGTGAACACATGAATTCTTAAGCAATATTGGTTGTGGCACCTCACATTTGAATGGTCAAAACAGTGCAGGTGGAATGCCCACAGAACTAAAGGAAGATGGTAGATTCCAACAGGGTGGAAAGTAAAGTAATTGATTATAGGGAAGTAAATGTGGTCCAGAATAGGGGTAAACAGTAGCAAACAAGACACAGGTCTTTCAATGAATACTCAATCAACAGATGAGCAGAGTTTGACAAGTAGGGTTCCAGGTGATCAAGTTGTCAGAAGAGAAACTGATCATAAGAGATTTTAAACCAATCACCACTGCAATCAGTCCATATAAGGATAGACTCTCCTATCATAGAGGGTTATGAATTACCAATCATGACCAACCTGATTTAATTATGATGTATACCAAATTTATCTATTAAACTCAATACTCATATCTGAATTCAAGTTTTAATAAAGGTTAACCAAATAGTCAGATAACATTCAAGGTCAGTCATCTGTCATCTTACACACCTGATCTTAATGGCTCTTCTATAAGTTACATAGAATAGTATTGAGATTAAACACCTTTTCATGCTCCTATGCCCTATCCTGGTTAGGGTACCCTATTCATGCAGTATCATCTCACGTTGCTCATGCCGGTCACTCAAAACTGAAGTGGATCCCTTAGGGTTAGGTTTGCTCACAAGGTGTGGATTAGGCTTAATTCCCTCACTGGGCACCATCGTGGGGCCCGTATAGGGCATGGGGTCTACCACGTTGCCAACAGGGGAAACTTCTTGATCCCTAGGAAGATCCGACTCGTGGTTGTCATTATGCCTCAATACCTTGAAGGGTTTGTTTCCTCAGACTCTTATGGCTGAGGACACCTCCGAGAAGGGCCTCTTAATCCTCACCATCCCATATTCATCTTCGTGGAACTCTTGGGGGCGCTCAAAGGAACTGACCTACCTTTTCGAGTTTCAATTGACCTCACCAAAGTGCTTGCAGCTTGTGGAATGCAAGGGTGAAATGAGACGCATGGTTTCTATGGGTGGGCCGGGGCAGCCAAACTTGGACCTATCGTGCATTGACTCTTCATTGACTTTGGCTGACATAGGAGGGCCAGGACATCCACATGTGAGCCTATCATGCAAGAGTTTGATTAGTGTCGGGGGAGCTGGACACCCATATATGAACCTCTTATGCATGTGGTCCCTATTAACTTTGTTAGACCTAGGTGGACCTGGACACCCAAATGTTGACCTACCATGTGTATGCGACCATATCCATATGATCCACTTCTTTCTAATCAATGTCCTTTGTGGGGGGCAAGCAAGGATGGGTTTTGATTGGCCCTTGGGTAGTTGACCTGGGGAGGGGTAAAGTGGTGGAATTCTTTGCTTGGAGATCACTTGTTTTGCTTTCTTGTATTTTGCACCATTTTACACCTAGTGAGAGGCATTTCTTCCAATTCAAGAATATGTGTGATTGTGAAGAGTACGTACTTATGTGTACAGTCATAGAGACATGTATTTAGAGGGGAAAATGGTAAAAATGTGACGATATGATAATAAAATATTTATAATTCTAGTAGTTATTTTAGGCCCAAGAATTGTTACTAATGAATGGTAAATTGAGCATTTACAAAACCTAGATCCTCCCATGTCTCATTAGATTCTTTCTTCACACATAACTTTTTCTTCACACACACATCTAGATATATGAACGTAATTTTTCGCTCGGATACACTATCTTGTAGAAATATTGTGATTGGATGCAACAAAGAGTGGAGAAGTTAAAGGAGGAAGTGAAGACAATGTTAGCAAACGCTTGTGGTCATCTAGAAGAAGAGATGGATTTGGTGGACACGATCCAAAGGCTCGGGTTGGCATACCATTTTGAGGAGGAGATCAGGCAGACATTGGTCCGCATCAACGACACACGAGTGGATAGCGAAGACTTACATGTGATCTCACTTCGCTTTCGAGTACTGAGGCAAGATGGCTATTACATTTCCCCTGGTACATAACTACCTATGTTCCATTGCTACTTACATAACATATACATAAGTTTGAAGCACATGCTATCTAACACACTTATCAGTTGTATACTATGTGATTATGTTTTCTTGTGCCAAAACAGATGAGTTTAACAAGTTCAAAGATGTTGACGGGCATTTTCGAAGAAACCTAGGATATGATGTCAAAGGCTTGCTAAGCCTCTATGAGGCAGCCTATCTTGGTACTCAAGCTGACATAATATTTGAGGAAGCCATCACTTTTTGTAGGAGTAAATTGGAACCCATGCTAGCCCACTTGCAACAGCCTATTTCATTGGAGGTTGCTCGTGCCCTGGAGACACCTCTGATTAGAAGAATGAAGAGGCTAGAGGCAAGGCAATTTATATCCTTCTATGAAGCAAACCAAAGATGTAATGATTCGATGTTAGAGCTTGCCAAGATTGATTTCAACCTGCTACAATTACTGCATCAAGAAGAGATAAGAAATCTCTCTTTGTAAGTCTTATAAGCATAATAACTTCTTCATATCCTTTATTTACTAATTAAAGACATGAAATCTATGAGATGTGAGTTGTACTAATATCCTTTTTGTGACTCAAGCACATTCAACACATGAAAGTAAGGTCAATTGGAAAGATGGGTAAGAGATGGACTATTTCTTTGTTAGTCACTTGTGAAGGATGTTGATTTATGGACATAGTCACAAAGAAACTAGGATACCACAGTTAAATTTTAGATGTATGGCCTTGTTGCAATAGAAGACAGAATGATTAGTTTGAAATTTATGTAAGTTCAAATATTTGTAAATAATATTTAGAAACTATTTGGTTTTTGCAAGAGTGGGCTTCCATACATTTATGTTTAAGCATCACCAATGATTTTTAATAAATAGTAAATTATGGTTCAAGGCATGCAAGTGATGCTATACCTATCTATCTCGGTGGAAAGACTTCAATGATTTAAAAAACTATTTGATTAGGTGAGTCTCTTTCTTGTGAACCAGAGCTAAACAATCTTTTGTTGTGTAACAAAGTGAAACATTTCAATCAATTAATCTAAGCCAAGACACTCTTAGGGGCCACCTGTCCACACTACCATGTTCCATTTAGCTAGATTAATCTTCCCCCTTCTTGTATGTTGCAAACCACATTTTAACCTTAAAAGTTACCTTAGAATTCCTTTCTCTACCACATGCATAATACATTGAAGATGGGAACAAGTGAGCATTTTACTTTTGTTCATATTCTTGGATCATAAGCAAGACTTACACATATGTATCTAATTTCATTTGTACAATCAATACTTTTTCAATAAAAGTTTATTTTAATTTTAGTCATTAAATTTTCTTTTAATATTTATTTTTTACATGCTTAGATGGTGGAACGAGTTGGGAATGATAAGAAAGCTAAACTTTGCTCGTGATAGGATAGTGGAAGCTTACTTTTGGACTGTAGGAGTATACTATGAGCCCTCTTTAAGCCGTGCAAGAATAATGATGGCTAAGATGATTGCTTTACTAACGATCTTGGATGATATGTATGATTCTTTTGGGACATTAGAGGAACTGAATTTCTTTACAAGCATAATTCAAAGGTATGAATTTTATGTTGTTCAAATTTCATGTTATACAAATGATGCAATATGCAGAATATCACATTTCCTTTTAGCACAAAATGCATGCAAAGCATATATATGTTCCACAAGTATATATAATTACTTTGAGCTTGCATATCTTCTTCGAGGCATTTTTCACTATAAATTATCTTCTTCTCTATCCATTTTTGTACACTTTCTATGATTGTTAATGTATGTAGGTGGGACATCAGTGCATTAGGAGAACTACCCGAATATATGAAGATATATTTTATAGCATTGATGGACAGTATTAAGGAGTTTGAAGATGAGCTTACAAACAAGCAAAGATCTTATCGTGTGGAGTATCTCAAAGAACTAGTATGTGATTCCTTATTACTTGAATACTAGTATCTTCTTAATCAAATTATGAAATAATTTGTTATCAATCTCATATCCTTTTGTATCCACTAGCTAATTAGCTCTAATATTACTTTTGTACTTTCCCAAGCTATATACACCTATCCTTTTATCCCTTCCGAGTCTCCGGGCTCGTGGGAGGCGGGCCGAGGTTCGAGTCGCGCCGGTTCCTTTTCGGTACTCGGATCCCGGGTCGTCACAGGTGGTATCAGAGCTATGGTTGTGGAAGTACATGGAAATTCGGGGTATTGCAGTGATCAGAGTCCGTAAGGTCCAGTACAGTCGACAGCTGGCATAGGATTTTGTGTTTGATTTTTGTTTGGTTTCTCGCGTGAGAGTGTGAGTGCGCGGCGTTGGCGCTATGAAGGTGGTTGCTGTTCTTGTCAGAGTGCCGACGTGGGGTCTAAGGATCAAGGTCGAGAGCTTTCTCCCTCTTCGATGGTGGCCCCGATTGTGCTGCATTGGGCAGAGGTTACCGACAGGTGCATTGTTGCGGTGCTGCGTTCAAGGAATTACAGTGAGGTCAGGTGGCTGGCAAGGATTGCTCGTGGATTGAGTGGTCGTAAGTGTACTATGAACGAGTTATTATTGTTTTGGCCATTTCTGTTTGAGGTTTGTCCAGCCCCTGAGACATTGAGATCGCGGTTCGAGGTGGCAGAGCGAGCGCTCTGGTCGAGATGTGCTCGGATGAGTAGAGAATCTTCTTAGAATGGGCTGTGGCTGCCCTGGAGTTGGTTCGAGATTATGTGGTGTGGCAGGTTCGGGGCTCGAGGATGAGCGTTGGCAGGTGCCGGTTATAGCTCGTGTTATGGCTCTTGGCGTGATGGTCCGCGCGGTGGTAGCTTGAGGATGGGTTGGGGTTAGCACAGACAGATTCGATAGAATGATGCCCGATAGTCAGAGATGTTACAGTCTTCGAGCCTGGCATTTTGGTGAATTTTCTTTACTCCTTGGTAAGCATATTGGCGTGTTATTGGTTTCGAGGTCGGAGGAAGGCATAAGAGAGGAGCGTGTGGCAACAGCTAGCTTAACCACTGTGGTAGAGTGTGGCTGCCTGTGAGAAGCACTGCCCATTCCCCGATGTGTAAGGGTGTGCTGGCGCTACTCCGGAAAGATGTGTGCTAGTTGGGCGGTGTTTGCGAGAATTCGTGGCTAGTGTTGTGTTTTTCGTGGTGTTGTGAATCTGAGCTTGTGGAGTTGCAGAGGATGTATTGAGCATCGGAGGATTGGTTTCTCGGTATGAGATTGTCTTGGGTTGTGTGAGATGTATTATTGCCGTGTCGTTGTTTGAGGTATTGTGGTTTGTGGCATTGGTGGATTGAGAGTTGGGGAAAGTGTTAGCGAGGTCGCCACATGAGTACCCCATCCTCGTGTTGGAAGTTGTGCTCTCGGATGAGGTCGTGTCTTGGAGAAGTGGTCTCTGAGAGATTATGGGTCCCAGTTGGTGGCCGTAAGTAGTTGGTGAGGTGACCGAGTGGTTGACCATGGTAAGAAGTGTATTGTCTGGGGACCCGTGTGCATTGGTCTTGGCGTCGTCGGCCAGGATGATGTGATAGCAGGAGACACTTATCGGTTCTGGAGAAGCGTGATGTGGATTGTGAGGGGTTGTGTCTCGAGGCTCTGTGGTAAGAGTGGAACCGAGATTGGCAGGCGTCCGCTTGGAATGGTTGAGATAAGTTGTGATTGGATAGCAATCGAACGGTGCCTGTGTGCGAAGGTCTCTGAAGATACGTTGGCATTGGATATGGTGATCCTTGGTCTGTGACTAGCAAGGGAGGATTTCCCTGTAAGCCTGAGTCGAGTGACATGAGGATCGAGGATTGTGGAATCCCATCATGTGGTTTTGCCATGCTCCGATGAGAGGGTAGAGTTGGCATGAGAACCAGATCGGATGCGGTGTTTGGGCGAGATTGGGCTCGAGGTGTGATAATGGTCTATGGATGGTTAGCGGATGGCCTGTCGCGGTTCGGATCGTGCCTACTGGGCCGGTGAAGGTTTTTTGTTGGCGTGTATCTGGTGACCAGTGGATGGTCTTTCACAGACAGAAGATGCTAGTTGTAGGGGCTCGAGAATGGTGAGACCCGTGTGCCAGCGAGGCCTTGGGCGGCTGATCATGAGGTGTGCCTTCCCAGATTGGATCTGGGATTTTGCTAGAAGTTTTCTTCTGGCAGAGTTGGCTGTGTTACTAAGACTGTTCGGCTTGCCGGGTGTGAGCTAGTGGAAGCTCGGTGTTGGTTGTCCCTAGTGTAGGGTGTGAGATCGGTCAGCTGGTTGTGAAGCTGGCATTCGGATGGTCCACCGAGCATAAGCATTGACCAGTGTTGGTTCTTGTGATGAGGGTTGTGTTTTCTCAGTAAGCGAGATGGTGGCTAAGATGTCGTGGTTGATTTTCGTGTTGGATAAGGTGACGCCAGACTGTACTCCTTTGCATGTGCCTACTCTGAAAATCGATGTGTCTTGGGTGGCGAGTGAGGCATTGACCGTGATCATTGTCTGGATGCGTCCCTTGGGATCATGGTTTTCTTGAGTATTGAGGTTTGGTTGGGGCTCTGACAGCGACCTCAATTGATTGTGGCGTTCTCCCGTTGTGGCATGGTGATTGTCCTGAATTTCGAGGATGAAATTCTTATAAGGAGGGAGCACTGTAATGCCCTAGGTGTTTTAGATATTGTTTTAGATATTTACGTGTATTCTTTTTTCTGATGAGCCTTTGAAACATTGTACAGGGTAAACCATTGTGTTCTCCAACTCTGGGATGTTACCAGTGTGTTGTGCTCTTTCCGAGGATCGTAGAGGTAATTTTTTCCCTCAAAACAACGCCCCCCACAGGGGCGTCACTTCCCTAAGTAGCGACCCAGGGTGGGTCGTTAATTAGATTTTTTCATTTATCATTAACTTAGCACCCCAAAAATACTTCCTAAAACAGCGCCCTCCCTAAGGGCGTCAATTGAATGAATAACGACCACTAGCAGGTCGTCAGTTTATTTATCAGGACCCTTTTACCGTAGATGAAATATTCATCTCAAAACATTTTCCTTCTTGGTTTGGCAGGGGTTAATGAGAACCAGAATTTCGTGGGTGCAAGTCATTGCTGCTTACTATGGGTTGCCTGATTTTCAGAGAGCTAGGGTAGAGGCTATGGGCTTTGGCCCATTTCTGAGCATGGAGCCCATCCGACCCGACCTTCCTTTGATCCAGGTGCTTAGGGAGAGATGGGATAGGGTCAGTCGGGCATTTCTAATGCCTTGGGGTCACATGGTACCGAGCCTGGAGGACGTTGCTTGTATTACTGGGTTGAGGGTAGACGGGGAGGCTGTGAGTGGAGTGACCTTTCCAGATTATCAAGAGCCAGCCCGTAGGTTGCTAGGGTTGGAGTCCATGGTTGAGACCATGAGGGCATGCAGGACCATTTTTAGGACTGACGTGACTATTGCCATGGGATTGGGAGATTCCAGGTAGAGACCCGGTGAGACCATAGAGCAGTTGGTCCATAGGTTGATTGGGAAGGTCCAGGCTGCCTACTGTCAGGACCCGGCACAGAGGGAGAGGGCAGATCGAGACCTGCGGAGATTTCTATTCCTGATGCTTGGGAGATTGATGCTGGGGACGAAAGGTGACATTATAAACTGCAGATTCTTAGGGATCCTTGAGGATCTGGAGAGCGTTGGACGGTACGCCTGGGGAGCCGCCCTACTGGCACACTTAATAGCCGGCCTGTCCACCGGGACAGGTCGAGAGACGACTGTCAGCGGCTTCTCACCCTTCCTTCAGGTATGCATGACTTTTCTAAATGATTATTACTTGAAATGATGTATGTGACTAATGCAAAACTGACAAATGCAGGTTTGGAGCCATTTGTACATGCCGATGGGACGAGTCGATCCCCGACCGGGGAACGAGGCTGCGTTCCCTTTGGCACGACGGTGGCTACCATTCGTGAGTGGAGCACCGCACTCGTACGAGCTAGGTGTACTCCGGCGGGAGTTCCGAGACTATCCCGCCTCACTGGTATGCAATCTTATTTTATGATTTATGTGAATGATTATGCATGTGTTTATGATGTGGTAACTGACTGATGACTATTAATGTTATGAATGCAGGTAGTGTGGAGACCCTACCAGGGTATGACTGAGGAGGGTCAACCCTAGGTGACTGCTGGCCGACCTCGTTTTGGGCGTGAGCTTTGGGTTCACTGCCTAAACGAGATCGAGCCCTTACGCCTACGCTTAGCGATGAGGACCCTCGGCCTCCACCAGGAGTGGGTCAAGGTTGCCGAGCCACACGGGATCGGGCGAAAGACCCACGGGAGAACGAAGGCGATAGATTGGAGAATCCAGTTCACAGATCAGTATGTGGACTGGTAGCACGGTGGGACTAGAGTCACCTCCCAGGTGGCAGACAACTCTGAGTACCTTCGGCGCTATTGGGAGGTCTACACCGGCCGACCCCAGATGAGGGTCACAGGGGTGAGTAAATGAAATGCATTTCTTTTCCTACATGATGTTATGCTTATTATGCAACTAATCGTGTGATGAATGCAGGATGCACGGGACTTGGTAGCGATGGACATGCAAGTCTATCTCCACAGCCTAGAGGCCCAATTAGCAGCCACTCGGGCTGACCTGGAGACCATGGTGAGTGTTTATTATGCATATGCAAATGATTCCTTGAATTATTGATGATTAGCCACTGATGATCGTTTCTTTTGAATGCAGCGTGCCCAGCAGGGAGCAGTGGGGAGAGGGACCGACGGTGCTTCCAGCTCGAGGGGGCCGAGCACCGGGACTGATGTTTTGGAGGAGCAGCTTGCAGGGGCAGTTGCTCGAGCAGAGGAGGTGGAGCGTGAGCTCACCACTCGGGTAAGCTTTTAAACTTGAATTCAATTATGCCATTACGTGTTCATGAAATCTTATGACTTTCTTTTCTTTTTGCCCTGTACAGACTGAGGAGCTACAAGCGTCGTTCACCTGCGTTGCGAGGGAGCGCCGTGACCGCAACGCACTGGTGAGTTTTATTTTGTGAATAATATTCATGTATTCTTCACTTTTTTCAAAAATTAATGATGATATGATATGATGCAGGCACTGGAGCTGACCGAGACAAAGAAGTAGCTATCATCGGCGCGTGCTGAGGTTACCTCCCGCGGTGAGTGGGTTGTCGAGCTTGAGCAGGCGTAGGGTCAGCAGGAGGAGCTGCCCAAGGAGGTGTCCGAGCTGAGGGTGCTCCATGCGATGGAGCGGAGGGAGCGCACTCGAGAGAGGGAGGAGCGGCTAGTACACGAGCGCGAGCTTGCGGACCTTAGGATGCAGCTGGGCATCGTGTAGGAGTGACTGCGGATCACAGAGGAGTGGCTCCAGCGAGGCAGGGAGTGTGCATGAGCGACCGGGCACTCGAGCGCCTTTGCCAGCACTTCTTACATGACTGGTTCCTCGATTCGCCCGAGGGATGATGTAGAGTAGCGGTCCCGAGCCCCGTCAGCTTCCCAGGGGTCCATGCCCCCTCCACAGATGCGCCCTAAGCCAATCGTAGCATATTTCGTTAAGCTAGTTGTATTCCGCTGTAATTTATTTTAACTAGCTATAAAGAGGGCTGTATTGCGAAAAGAGGGGCAGATCTATTCACCCCTCCCCTCTAGATCCGCCATCCACCACTCAACAGGTCCCTCTTTGTCTATTACAGATCTGGTTGCCGAAAAGATGAAGCCCAAGGAGGACTTTGTGCAATTTGCTGACCGATGGAGGGCCATGGCCTAAAAGTTAAGAGATACCCTTTCGGAACCGGAGCAAGTAAAGATGATAGTATCAAATGCTACTCCTCAGTTCCGTCATATATTGGCCATGAATAAACTCAACACAATGCAGGAACTTTATGAACGGGCACGATACATTCAAACTCAGATGAAAGATCACCCATCATGGACATGTTTGAACAAAAGTCGAGGATGGTGAGGAAGAGCAATAATGTGAACAATAATGGTGGGACTACCGATGGCACGGTTACTAATGAGCAGGTGGGCGTGGTTGGCAATCCCGCACCTTTCCGTCACCTTTCCAACCTGAGACCCCCACAACAACCCTCATTTCTTAACCAAGTTCCCCACCAGGCAAATAATCCTCCACAACCCTTCCATCCCCTCCACAAAATCAAGTCATCTCGCAAAATCCACAAGTTCCCCAACAATACCGTCAAGTGCCACCTCCCGTCAATTATGGCCCCCAACAGTCGAGAAGACCCATGGGCCCTAAAAGAGCCTAATATCCTCCACTACCCGAGAGCCTTCCAGATATCTTCAATGCACTAATGGTCGCTAACGTGCTCACATTGCCAAAGGAAAGGCCGGCTTGGCCATAAAACATGGATACCTCTCGGTATTGTGTCTACCACTGACAGCCTAGGCATAATATTGATCATTGCTTCCACTTTAAAGATTACATATATGACATGAATGATCACGGAGGTATCGACTAGGATGAAATGAGAAGGTTTATTGCTACATTAAAGGCACGAAGGTCTCCTCGGCAGCAGGCACCACAACAGACTCAGCAACCCGTTCAGCAAGTTCAGTAACCCCTACAACAACAACAACAACTTCAAGCGTCGTAGTCGGACATGGGGATTGCCCAAAATCCATTGCCGGAGCACCCCGCGCCCAATCAGTAGTTAAACCCTATCACCTCCTTCCATGAAGTGGAGAAGGGCAGGGGTGGCATGAAGAGAGCACCTCCATTGTCGCTTTAAACCAAAATCCAAGCCAACCGCCCCGTTTATTAAGAACACCCCAACCTTCTCCTTTCCCCCAACCTTCACACCCTTTTATATGCCTGTTATACCCGAACTATTTCCTAACAAAATCACAAGAAATAAGGGTTCGGGCATTTCACCGAGCACCTTCCATGCATGGGCTATCCAGCACTTTCTACGAACCCATGGGTCCCTACAAGAGCCCTGGCCAGCCTGCCGTAACTTATGGTGACACAAGCAATCCCTCGGGATCAACTCCGGCCACTCACGTACGGGCCTTGCCCGTATCCCGCACCATCGCCCAGAGCCACCCGGGGGCGCCCCGACGTCAGGCCACGCCACGTGGCACTCAGCCAAAGGGGCCAAGCACCCACCCAGAAACACATCTTTCAACCCTCCAAGGTCAAAGGGAGGCCTAACTAGGTCAACCACAGGCTTTGGGGGCTTGTCGCGCGGATGTACGGCTCACACGGGCATGCTCGGCATTTCGTCGAACACCTTGTGGGTGCGTATGTTCCAGCCCTTCTACACCCAACCATGGGCCGACCTGTGGTTCCAGCACCTCAATTGGGTTCTACAACAACCCCCCGACAAGTCAAGGTCAACCTCGACACTCAGACACGTGGCGATGAGCCATCTAATCTTAGCATTCGGGCCAACCCAAGGCTACCATAACAAATCACCGTACAACGTGGCACACAGCCCGAGGCACATCTCACAGCCACAAAGTGCCTCCCCTTAGCTCCCACGAGCTCCCACCATCAACCCAAGGCCCGCCGTGTGGCCCCTCAGCCACCTACCCAATCCGTTCGGCAATCCGGGGTTTGTCGGGCATTTACCCGAACACCTTCCAAGCCGCTACAGCAACTCAAAGAATGGCAGCCCCCATGGGCCCATCCCAACTTCCTAGGGTCCAAAGTTCGTCAAAGGACAACCCCAAATGACGCAAGAAGACCCCCGGGGGCCATCCCTAGGGGTTACGACCTCCCCCGGGGCCAATTCGCCCCAGGGGTGGTCACGCGCCCCAAGGAGGGTGAACCCCATGGGGGCCACGCCACTCCCTCCAGCCCGGTGGTCCCATGGCCCCACTCCGTCCCAGTTCATTTGATTTATGATCTTACAGTACAGTTCTAGTGTCGTGCTAGTCCGAGAAGTCGACGCGTGAGCACGAGAGCACAAGATGGTAGCATGGGGGAATTCCTCAAATCCGCCACGCTCACAAGCTTCCACGTATCCTCCCAGTCAATTAGTTCTTTTCTTCTTAGTTAATTTAGGAAGAAAATTAGCTAAAAAGTCAATTTTATAGAGTGGGGACCGCTCCCCCTCTCTCTCCATGCGCCCAGCCCGCCTAAACCCCCCTGGGGGGTTTTGGCACACTAGCCTGGACCCCCAGGCTGGTCTGCCTAAACCCCCTGGGGGGGGTTACGTGGACCAGCCCAGCCCCCTAGGCAGGTCCGCGTAAACCCCTTCCGAAGTCGCCCCGGGAACGCCAGACTCACTCACACAGATTTACTCGAGAAGCGAACACTCGGGTCCATAGGTGGACCGACGATAGGGATGGCCAGCTGCAGACGGAGGCGACCGTGGGCGAGCTGACGATGCCGGGAGGCTGCTGAGATGCGTGCGGGTGTGACGAGCAGGGCGTGGCGTTGGCGCGATCCCGAAAGGTGGATTCAAAGCCGACTTGGGCGGTTCGCGTTGTGGTTTTTGACGTGGTTTAGTCACCTCGGCGCTCGATTTCTTCGGTGGAGGTAGGGAGACAGATCGTCACTTCGTTCTACACGTTTCCCCTGTCTCTGTGCGCAGTTTGGTACCCTATCGAGTGAGATCGGATCAGTTTAAGGAAAACTGTTATTTTTGGGGTTTGTAGGGTTCGCCAAAAAATGGTGACGGTTTGCAGTATAATTACTGTCAAAATGACCGTTGGGATGTCAGGATCCCGTACCCGCCAGTTTCGTGTCGATCGGTTGTCATTTGCGGCCGGTAGGAGTCCGGGAACCCCGGTGACCTGATTTGGGTAGATTCGTCAGAATCGCCCCGTTTTCGTGATCGGATGTATGCATGTGCCGTTTTTAGCTTCCAAATATTTTCTGTGGTCATGTGCGACTATTTCCCCTACGTTTCGGCGTGAATGGGGCATGGAACGGGCCGATTCGATCATTCTACTGTTTTACTCGCCGGTTCAGTGTAACGATCGTGCCAGTGACTGTTACACGTGTAACGGTCTCGCGAAAGACCATTACGTCCGTTGGTCATTTTGGGTTCTTCCAGGCTGGGGTGGTATGACGGACCAGTATAGGCCGTCACACGACTGTAACGCACCAATAGAGGTGCGTCACAGTCTGGTCTTTTCCGAGGACTGTGCTTGTCAATTCCTCGAAGACCGTGTCTTCCTCGAAGACCGTGTCGGTCAGTTGGCTCTAACGGACCTCCCCTTGGGCGTCAGAGTTCTGTAACGCGCTTTATTAAGCCCGTTACAGTGTATTTGACCGATGTTTCAACTGGCTATGTCCGTTGGTCGTAACGGACCAGCCTTCATGCGCCAGGGTGTCTAACGCGCCTGGCTGGGTGTGTTACAGCACCTGGGTTTTAGTTTTAGGCCTGTTCTCCCTAACGCCCCTGCCTTGGTGCGTCAGAGCTGTGTAACGCGCCTATAGTAGGCCGTTACATCATTCGAGTGTAGGTTTTAGGCCTGTTCGTCCTAACGCCCCTCTCCTGGTGCGTCAGAGCATGTAACGCGCCTATAGAGGTGCGTTACAGTCTTGTTGTTGGCCGTGATGGCCGTTGTTCTGTTCTGTGTCTGTTCGTGAGTTGGTCTATCTTAGGTTTGTGTTCTAGGGCGGTGTCTTTGTGTCGATGGTTTCTGGATCGGTCAGTTCAGGTGACTGCGTGCGGTCTCTTCCCTGACTGTGATAGTCCCCTAACGACTCAATCTAGAACTGCCAGCGTCCTTGTCTCTGGTCGCATAGTGGCTATCCCTTGACTGCTGGGTTCACCTAGCGATTGAGTGGTGGTTCACTTTGCCCTGAGTGTCATCTTCTCCACTTGTGTATTGCTGTGTGTGTGTGTGTGTGTGTGTGTCGTGTCTGGTTCCAGTCAACCCGGTGAGACCAGGGGTTGACAGGCGACCTTCTCTGTGTCTCGGCAGTTCTGTCCAACTCAAGATAGTGTTCTAGATGCCTAGGGGTACTGTCCTACCTCGGTTGCATGTCCAGGTGTGCTGAGGGTTCTTGGTGTCCCCTCAGGTCTCCGTGAGTCATTTCCTGCGGAGCGTTGTTTCCTCTGGCTTAGGAGTAGACTGATTGGCAGCTTGTTCTGCTGTCTGTGATGATCTTACCTCCGAGTCGTAAGACTCAAGGATCGTTACGTGAGTAGGTCTAGTTGCCTTGTCCTGAGTTGTCGGCAGTGGCTATGCTACCATTAGTGCTTCAAAGTATGTGCTATAGTGCTCCCTTGCCTGTCTGTACTTCTACACTTGTGTTATGAGTCTCCGTGTCTTGTGAGCCTTCACTAGTCGTAGCCTTACATCATGTTACGGCGTGACGGCTCTTGTAGCGGGGCACTTTCCTGATATGCAGTTCTTAAGCTAGTTCCATGGGCCCCCGGTCCAACCGTAGCGTCCTTCAGAGGGGGAATACTAGCTAGAGGCCTGGCTTAGGCATTGGGCCAGTGTCTGCACACATGGTCAGGGGCTTTGGACTCACGTCGACAAGCGTGACCCTGACTAGTCACTCGCGACAGTACTTTGGTTCTGGTTCTGATAGTGTCTTGGTCTCGGCCTAGTCCTTGCGGTAGGGTACGCAGACAAGACACTAGTAGGTGCGGCATAAGACGTCAGTGGACGCAGCTGGTTGTTCTTCTAGTGAGAGGTACTCTAGTCACGTGACACGTGGCTCTTCGCTGTTCTCTTCACGTTTCTTGTGCGTCTTGACCTTTCTGGGCTAGCCTCCTCTTGGCTTTTCCTGAGGTCAGTATTTGTCACCTGCACGACGTTCCAGTTGTGTGTGGGGCAGTGTGCACGACATGCTAGTCATGTTGTCTATCGTCTATTTAGGTTTTCCTTGGTTTTCTTATTGTTCTTGTAGGTCTTCGCTCTAGGCCTGGCATCTTGCCGACGGATCGGCAACTCCTGACTTCGTCAGATCAGAGTCTGCCCTTCTGTCATTGCTTGGAGTAGTTCAGGGAGCCGAGGAACAATTATACCAGAGTCTTGTCCAAAGGAAAGACCAACAGTACAGTCAACAGAAAAGGAAAGACGTACACTGAGGTCGGGGGAAGCCTGACGCAGGTACCGTTGGCAGCTACGGACACGCCACTCCAGAAATCACGAAAGCAGAACGACGCCACCCACCTGAAAAGCAGGGGTGAGCCTCGTGTCACTAGCTCAGTAGGGGTCACGTGGATCCCTACTGAAAAACACGCAGTAACACGAAACAACAGCTAAAACAACAGGTGTAGTAAAGTAGGAAAAACTACAATAGAAAGTTGCAAAGAAGGGGGAAACAGGAGTAGGGAACATGCTAAGGAGAGGGAAGCTAAAAGAAAAGGGAAAAGTCATACCGAACGAGCACGGCTACCGAACTAACCTCGGCTCCCTGAACTACTCCGGGCAGCAATAGGAAGGTAAATTCTGATCTGACAAACGTAGGAGTTGTCGATTTGTCGGGCCTACAAGGACAGGCAAAAAGTCTAGAAAAGACCTAAACAGACATAGGCGCCCTAAAGCACACACGACTCAATTACCGTGCATGCTCTTCTAGACACAACCACACACACATGACTAGGACATCGTGCACATGACACAACACTGACCTCGGGCAAAGCCGAGTGAAGGCTAACCCAAAAAGGTCACGACGCATGAGAAACGCGAGAGTCATGTGTCACATGACAAAAGTACCCCCTCACTAGAAGAATGGCCAGTTGCGTCCACTGACGCCTTATGCTGCACCACAAGTACCTCTCTATGGACGCCCGGAATGACGAAGATCGAGGTACACGCTGAACCAGAATAAGAACTACAGTCGCGAGTGACTAGACAGGGTAACGCCCATCAGCGTCAGTCCAAGCTGCTGACCACGTATGCACACACTGGCTCACTGCCTAACCCATGCCTCTAGCTAGTATTCCCCCTCTGCAAGATGCTACAGTTGAACTGGGGGACCACGGAACTAGCTTAAAAACCATACAACTGGAACTGCCCTGCCACAAGGGCCGACACACCTTAATGTGTCATAAGGCTATGACTAGTGGAGGATCACTAGACACAAAGACTTAAAATACGAGTGCTAGAGTACAGACAGGCAAGGAAGCACTGTCGCACGTACTACGAAGCACCAATGGTAGCACAGGAAATTGCCGATAGACTCAGGACAGGGCAACTAGACCTGAAGCTACAATGATCCTTGAGTCTCACGACTCGGAGTTAAGAACGTCGTACAAAATGAAACAAGCCACCAATCGGTCTAATCCTAAGCTAGAGAAATCGACTCATCGCAAGAAATGACTCACAGAGACCTAAGGGGACACTGAGGACCCTCAACACATTTGGATATGTAGAACGAGGTAAGACAACATCTCACGGCATCCAGAATCATGTCTCAAACTGGACAGAACCGCCGAGACACACACAAGGTCACCTGTCAACCACTGGGTCACACCGAGTTGACTGGAACCAGACAATGACGACTCTACAGTAGGAAAGAGAATCCTACCACAAGCAAGAAGACTCCTGGCTACCTCATAACGTAGGCTTATCCCTCATAGGACATTAGAAGATGTCCACGGGAACGGCAAATCACGAGGTCAAGCCAAGATTTCGGAAAACCAAAACACCGGCAAACCACCCTCTGGAGGATAAGCGATCTATCACTCGACCACCTAATGACATAAGCAGTCAGGGAAGGAATCACTACACCCACGGAGTTAAGGACTCTGGCGGTCAAGAGTTGGGCTGCCAGGGCATTGTGGCGGTCAAGGAATAGGCCGCTAGACACAGTTGACCCCGAACAGACTCACCCTATCGAACCACCGTAGCGGTCTAATATAGACACGCTACACGGACCTGGCGGTCAAAGAATGAACTGCCACACTAACCGCCCTAAGACATAGACCTAAGACAACCGGACATGTAACGGCCTAATAGAGGCGCGCTACACCGATCTGAAGCACGAAGGTTGGGCCGCTAGGACCAACCGACTTAAACTATTGACCCGGTTAAACACACTGTGACGGCCTAAGTAAGGCGCGCTACTGCAAGGTGACGCATGAAGGTTGGGCCGCTAGAGCCAACCGACTTAACCTGTTGACTCGGTCAAACGACATGTAGCGGCCAAAGGAAGGCGCGCTACAGAGCTCTGGCGGTCAGAGCTAGAATTGCCAGAACGAACCGACAGACTCTAAATTCGAGGAACCACGGAGCTGTGAAGCACCAACAGAGGGGCGCTAGAGTCAACTGGCGGTCTAAGATTGGGCCGCCACCCAAAACAAGCCTCGAAACTACTGACACACTGATGGATGTGGCGGTCTATCGTGGGGCCGCTAGAGACTGTGATGGTCTCTGGAATGGCCGCTAAATCGACACGGCGAAAAAAACAGAGGAAAGACCGAATCGGCCCGTTCCACGCCCCATTCACGTCGAAACGCAGGGGAATCGGTACAGGACGTCGAGAAATGCCTTCCACAAGTCGGAAGGACCACATGCAACCATCGAATCGGGAGATCGGGGCAATTTCGACGAATCGACCCAAATTGGGTCACGGGGGTTCCCAGACTCCTACCGGCCCCAAATGACGACCAATTGCGATAAAACTTGCGGGAATGGGATCCAGACATCCCGAGGGATCCATTGATATTAATTGTATCCAAAATCGTCGCCATGTTTCGGCGAACCCTACGAACTCCCATCCCCCATCGCCGATTTGCCTACGGGCACGAGTGTGCGCTATGCGAGTGAGCCCGCTCGAGTGAAGTCACCGGTCCACTCATTATTTGCTTGCTAGGTCCGAGGGTCATTCGGTCTTGTGACTACTACCCCCAAGGTGGTTTCACATCATAAAGAGTTAGAGGTGCCCAAAGTTACTGGTTTCACAACAACGACCCAGGGGACTATGCAATGGTGTGTTGAAGATCAAGGGATTAAGGAACCAAAATGAGGTATTTAGAACCTGGTCCTTTAGAACTTTCTGTTCCTCTTATTATCCACTCCTTACCCTCCATATTTCACGTTATTAGGTCCAGGGAATCGAGAGATATCAGGGCGTGAAGTTACTGATTGTCACAAGAAGGGCAGAACTAGGGCTCACTTTCAGCCTCAAATCCAAAGTTTAGAAGCATTCTCAAAGGTAGGTCATCTCATGAATAGTAAGAACATCGTTTTAAGATTAAAATCCCTCTAATTTCACTTGTTTTCATGGATTATACACAGAGAATTTCTTGTTTTAAATTGATCTATGCATTAGTATATCATTCGTGCATATCTCTTAGCCCTAAAGAAAAAAAAAATTCATGTCTTAATTTATGATCCCTATGCATATTGATAGCCCACTCCTCGTTCTATCATGATAGGAGAAGTTATATCCATGTTGATTTCCAGACATGCTGTGAGTTAGGCATAAATTTTTTCTTATTTTAATTTTCTATCAGATTTAGCGACTTAATGTTTGACCACCAACACACTGTAGCGGCCTTACGATAAATCGCCAGACACTATAATTTGATTTATGTAAAATGTCTATTAGCAGTCACTCTGATGGCCTCACGATGAACCATCAATTTTTTGTAGCGGCTCTATAGTAAACTGCTATACTATTGTGATGCACCTATTATAGACTGCCACTGTTCTATTTTCTGTCAACCCGAGACGAAATTAAGAACAGTCCATTTAACTTATAAATAAGCCTAGTTAATTATGTTATAACCTATTTTAAAAGTTATTTACTCCTCTGAGTTTAATTACTGTTCATAACAACTGATTGCATGTTCTTTACCATACTTGGGATTATTTTGAAGTTTAAGTTATTTTCATGCCAAAGTTGTATACTTTTGTATTAAATACATTTTTTCAAGGGTGATAATGAACGTGGTTCACTGATTGGTTTATCACTGTTACAAACTCTCTTCTCATCTCAGAGTTAATTTCTATAAGTACATGGCATATACCCCGGTATGTGACCATTAGTTACACTCTTTGCACTTTAGGCACGTAAATCTTGGACTTGATAACCTCTCTATTGGATATTCCTTCCAATGGACTAGGAAATCTTGTTTCAAGACCTCCATAAGTCTCTACGAGCCTGTGATTCCCACTAGGACGCCGAGCTGGTTGTACCATTAAAGCCCAATTGTTTAGAAGGCACTATCGACGTTTTTTCGAAATTCTGTCCATTTGACGGTTCTATATTCGATCGCTAAAGCCCATTAACGCGTCACGACGGTGCGGCTCAATGATCTTCCGTCCAACCCGACGCTGGCGACGGGTGCTCTTGAAACTTTAAAAAACACCGGCGGCGGGAGGTCTCTATGAGTTCGGCGACCTCTTCTTCGGTGGGTCTCGGAAGGTCGTGTACGCCGATCATTTTCGCAGCGAGTTCCTGGCACGCGATGAGGCGCGCTTCGAGCATGTTGAATCGTTTTTCGAAGTATTCGAACTGCTCGCGTTGCCGGCGGAGAAGGAGGTCGAGTTTTTCGTCGGGGGTCATGGCGGCTGCTTGCTATCCGCAATCACACCCTGGCTTCAACGCGGAAAGGAGCGCCGTCTGATGAGCCGGCCGGACACGCGCTCAATCGCGCGGGCAACCTGTGTCATTCTCGCCGCCCTGCGCGCGGCGAAGTTCCTGCGTGTGCGCCAAGCGTTGTCGCGTGGCTTCGAGCGCGAGCTTCGTCAGTGGTTCTTCGTCGAGATTTCCGCCGCAGGCGGCGCACGTGTAGTCGTGGGTGTACGCCCACGCCAGATCGTGCTCGACGCTCTGGCCACACTGAAGGCAGCGGGTTCGCACGAGTTGCCCGGCGTTTTCGGCAAGTTGCTGCGCGAGATGTTCAATGATGTCGGTGCGTCGGCGGCGGGAGGTGCGCGATGAGCACCTGTCTTTTTCGCGACCGGATCGTCCGCGTCCCGACGCGTTCGGGAATGACCCGCCTTGGCGGTCTGCGCGCCGGTTTCGCCGATTTGTGCCGCCGCGAGGAGCGGCGGAACGACCGCCGTCATCGTGAGGCGCGGCGTGTATCCGCCGCGTCAGGACACAGGACGCGTCCGATGAATTTTCACCCCCAAACCAAACCTACCATGACCACACCTGCCGTACCCGCCGTTAACGCCGATTCCCACTTCGAGTGGCTCGACAAACATCACGCCTGCACCGCAGGCCTTGAGGCCGTCAAGAAGGCCGGCAATCTCGTCGATTTTTGGCGCACCACCGATCGCGCCGATTGGATGTTCTGGTTGAACTGGAAGTTCGACATCCTCACTCCCGATGAACGGAAGGCGCTCGCGTACAAGTTCGCCGGATGGGCTCTCGACGCGGTTGAACCGCTGCGTCCCAAGCTGAAGGACGAACGGTCCGTCAAGGCGCTCGATGTGGCGCGAGCCTTTCTTTCCGGCGCCGCATCACGGTCGTTTTCAAGGGGAGCGGTGCTCGCCTCTAGGGAACCCGTAGGTTACCTTAGTTGAATATGGCTGGTAACACTTTACTGGAAATATTTCTTGAGGTTTATGGAGTTCCACGTCCTGGGTACCTCTGGCCCCCCAGCGTTGCCAGCCGGTATGCTCCTTTACCGAGCACTTCAGTCACCCTATAAGGGCCTTCCCTGTTGGGCGCGAGTTTTCCAACGGCTCCTATGGGAAACTGCTACGCTTGCTTGACATAATACCAAATCTCCTGGGAAGAAGTATCGTTCCTTGACTCGATGTTGTAGTACTGGGCCAACTTCTATTGGTAAGCCGCCGATTTTATTTGAGCGTTCACTCTGTCTTCTTCAAGCAGGTCTAAGTTTTTTCGCATTGCTTGGTTGTTTCTGGATTTGTCGAAGTGTCCCACTTGCAACGAGGGGTTGGAAATCTCCACTGGTACTACTACTTCTGCGTCGTAAGCGAGATGAAAAGGTGTCTCCCCTGTGGCGGCCCTGGCAGTAGTTCGGTGGGCCCATAGAATGCTCGGGATCGAGTCTATCCATGAGTCACCTGCTTGATCCAGCCGGGTCTTGATGCAGTGGAGGAGCATTCTGTTGGCATTCTCCACCAGGCCGTTAGCCTGGGGATGCCCCACCAACGTGTAGTGGTTCCAAATCCCCAGCTCCTGGCATTTTTCCTGGAAGGCGGTGCTCGCGAACTGCCTGCCGTTGTCAGTTGTGAGAACTCTCGGGATCCCGAACTGGCAGATGATGCTTCGTAGCATAAATTTCCATGTTGCTTCACTTGTAATCTTCCCCACTGGCTCAGCCTCGTCCCACTTGGTGAAATAGTCGATGGCGACTATGAGAAATTTCTTCCTCCCTTGTGCTTCGAAAAAAGGGCCTAGTATGTCCACCCCCCACCAGGTGAACGGGCGAGGCACCATCA
Source organism: Amorphophallus titanum (assembly GCA_024336825.1). Lineage (NCBI taxonomy): Eukaryota > Viridiplantae > Streptophyta > Magnoliopsida > Alismatales > Araceae > Amorphophallus > Amorphophallus titanum. The sequence continues at coordinate 30,088,680 of JANBPO010009603.1, forward strand.
GGGTGTGAAGCTGCGTAGCCAGCCGGCGGTGTAGGTGGGAGAACTTCTGGCACTGGGGGGCACCTCTGAACATACTTGAGGTAGTCTTACTGCAAGGTGGGCCACCAGTATCCCTGTCGGATTAATGTCTGTGCAAGTGCTCGCGCCCCCACATGGCTCCCGCACCTGATGGCCTGGCTGGCCTCCGTGGGGAATAGACATTTTAACAATGCGACCGAGAGGGGTCAGCGGTACAATTGACCATTCACCACCGTGAAGTGGGCTGTGTGGGCCCACGTGCGGCGGGCACTGGCGCGGTCGCTTGGAAGTTGTTGCCGTAGGAGGAAATCCCATAAGGGATCCATCCAGGAGGGCTTGTAGTCGATGGCATTTACCTGGGGTACTAGTTCTTCTATGCTCGGTGCCGACAATTCTTCCACCAGGATTAATCTTGAGTTGGAGACCGTGGTGGCAGACGCCAGGCGAGATAGTGCGTCTGTTCAGACATTCTCCTCTCGTGGGATGCGTACCACCTCGAAGTGGGTGAATTCGCTTGTCGTAACCTTCGCCTTCTCTAGGCACTTGATCATGGAGGGGTCGTGGGCCTCGAACTCTCCTCTGACCTGGTTGGCGATGAGCATTGAGTCATTGTATGCTCGAACGCTGGTCGCCCCCAAGTGCTTCGCCATGCGTAGCCTCGAGAGGAGGGCTTCGTATTCGATGACATTCTTCGTGGTCAGAAAGTTGAACTATAAGGCGTACTGGAGTTCTTACCCTTCTGGTGAGAGTAAGACTAACCCTGCTTCACTACCCGAGGCACAGGTCGATCCATCGACGTATAGTTCCCAGGTGGGCCCTAAAGACTGCTCGGGCGGATCCTCGGCAGGTATGGTACATTCGGCCACGAAGTCGGTAAGGGCTTGAGCCTTGATCGTGGTCCTTGGGTAGAACTTGACGTCGAATTCTCCCAACTTGATAGCCCATTTGATCAGCCTTCCTGAGGCGTCAGGGTTCTGGAGGACTTGTCGCAGCGGCTGGTCGATGAGGACGGCGATTGGATGCGACAAGAAGTATGGTCACAGCTTGCGAGCGGCCGTAATGAGTGCTAAGGCAAACTTTTTAGTCCTTGAGTACCGAAATTTTGGTCCTTGCAGTGCCTGACTGACGTAGTAGATGGGCTTCATGACTCCTACCTCTTCTCGCGTGAGCATAGCGCTCATTGTGCTCAGTGTCACGGATAGGTACAAAAGTAGCTGTTCTCCCTTTTGTGGTTTGGCGAGGACAGGAGGAGCCGTCAGATAGCTCTTCAATTCTTCAAACGCCTGCTCGCACTCCTGATCCCAGTCAATCTACCCTTTCTTATCTGGCCCCTTATTGGCTTGCTTGATGAGTCGAAAGAAAAGGAGGCATCTCTCAGTTGCCCGGGATAGGAAGCGGGCGAAGGCGGCGACACGTGTGGTGAGGCACTAGACATCCCTTACTTGCTCTGGTCACCGCATTCCCAACACTGCTCGGATTTGATCGGGGTTGGCTTCGATTCCTCAATGGGTGACGAGAAAGTCGAGGAACTTTCCCAATTTGACCCCGAACGCACATTTGGCTGGGTTGAGTTTCATGTTGTACCTTCTAAGTGTGACGAAGGTCTCCGCCAGGTCTCCCAAATGTTCGGCGGCTTGAAGACTTTTCACGAGCATGTCGTCGATGTAGACCTCCATGTTGCGGCCGATCTGTGAGTTGAACATATGTTTGACGAGATGCTGGTATGTTGCTCCCGCGTTCTTCAATCCGATCATTACCAATCATCAAAAAAAAATAAGAAATTAAATTTAGAGAATTAAGTCAAAGGAGACATGACATGAGATACATTATCCCACATAAGCTCCCCACGATACACTGTTGAGTTGATGACTTCGACCAACATTGAAGATTACCCTCGCCAGGCATTGCCCCCCGCAGTGGTAAGGACCTTAGGCTTCTGCTTTTGCACTTTCTCATTTTGGTTTGTCGAGCCCTTCACTGATGACTCATTTTTCATTGAGTAGAAGCAAGACGCGGTGATGGTGAGGGGTGACCAGTAGAACAGGAGGCCATCGAGCTGGAGGAGACGACTACTCCGAGCGTGCCTCAAGCTTCTGTGGGTCCTTGATTCACCTAGGATAAGGGCAAGAAAATTGCTCGGGATGATGTCCCTGAGTGTCGAGGGTCCAAGCGGAAGGATGCTGGGGAGCGACTGTTGCCGTCTTCAATGAAGGCTCTGACCGTCGAGAAGTGGTGGTTGAAGAAGGCGAAGAACTCCCACCCGATCGAGGACCTCACAGCTGAGGGTATCCGTCACCCGAGCCTCCCACCGACCAAGCCAGAGGTGACCATAGCGGTTGAGGGGATTTCCTCTGAGCCGACAGGAGCGCAGGGGGAGGAGGTCGGCTCTGAGATCCCAGTCGTGGTCGTCGAGGCACACGGCGAGGATGATGATGTTGAGGTGCGGATGTAGGCAGAGCCAAGCATCGTCGTCCCGAGATTAGGGACGATCGAGGAGGATGCTCCGACCCCGACTCTTCAAGAGGGGGCTCCTCCTCTTCAGTAGGGACGGTTCACCGTCCAGGCCTCCTTGTACAATCGTTGCTGAGATTTGGCACCTTCATATGTTTGGGAGATGTACTGGTGTTGCTCCCCTCCCATGCTCCTCGAAAGGGTCATGGAGGGAGGTATTTCATGGCTCAGCTGGGGGCTGAGGTCACTGACTTTGTGGTACGGTTGGTGAATGAGGGTAAGGCTCAGTCCCAGGTTCATGCTGAGTCCGACTGTAGGATCGGTTGGTTGACGTCTGAGCTCGGGGTGCTTCGTCAGGAGGTGGCTTCTCTCCGGGTGCATGATTGGGCACTCCAAGAGGATGCTCAGTGACAAGCCAAGAAATTGTCCCAAGCTCGGTACATGGCTAAGCTCAAGAGCAAGCTCTTGGAGGAAGAGGCGAGAGGGGCTCGAGGGCAGGGTCCGAGAGGCCAAGTGGGCCAAGGGGGAGGCTGAGGTGGCGCGGGCCAAAGTCGAGGCAAAGCTGACCGAGGCCCAGGGAGGGTTGGCCGAGGTCGAAGTGAGGCTGGCTGAGGCCGACGCGAGGGTGGCCAAGCTCGAGGAGAAGGCAGTAGGAGCCAGGGTGGAGGTGGTCGAGTGGTATCGTAGCTCAGAGGAGTACCATGAAGCCCTAAAGCAGGCCGCCTTCGCATGTTATGAGCCGGGATACCGGTGAGGGCTGCGGAAGGGTTTCACCCAAGGCTTCAGGCATACAACCATGCTAGCTGAGGAACAGGTCCTCAACGAACTCCTCTTCACCCCCAGACAACGGTACGACTCTGATGAGGATGGGTTGGACTCTCCTTCATCAACGTCAAGTGATGAATGGCGGAGCGAGAATGCCCCTTCCTTGGTGGAGGAGAGATCGCCAACTCCAGCTGCCTCAGCAGGGCGTGCGGATGGGGCAGTTCCCATACCAATGGGGTCAGTGCCCGGGCTGACCGTCACCGAGGGGATCAGGGGAAAATCTCCAAGCGCCGAGGGTCCTCTGCCTGCCGAGCTTCAAGAGGGTCCCCAGACTTCCCAGTGTTCCCCTATTTCCATAGACTAGGAAAATTTGTACTTGCCTTGCTAGTTGATTTCATCTTTTTCTTTTACAATTTCTATCTGGACTTAGCTGTGTAATGATTTTCCTTCCATATAATGGTGGTAGTGTTCAAAACGCAATTGACTGCATGTTACCACCTTTGACTGAGTAGGATTTACCGTATCCACAGTTGCCAGTGAATCAGAGATCTCATACGATTTGCAACTGAAAAATTAGGCTTGCATGTCAATCGGGTGCTGAACTGGCATCTTTTCATCCTTCTACGCTTTAAATGACATGCCGTTTCGCATATTCCCATGGGGGTCTTTGAGGGAGGTAGCATAATGGCTCCTGGGGAAGGATGTCTGCCTCATGCGTCTTTTCGAGGGGAGATTCAATTAAGGTAAAAGTCTCCCCATTCGACCTATAAAACATCCCGAAGGGTGCCTCCTCCTCTTCGTGCTGCTTAATCCTTCCCTTGCAATCTCTTACTTTCTCCTCCCTTTCTTGCAAAGTTGCCGTCTTCTTCCTTTGTGATTGTCTTCAGGCAAAGCATGGAGGACAACTCTGAAGATGAATACTTTGGCAGTTGCTGGGGCATTCATGTTGCTTCGACGTAGAAGAGTGGACAACGATGGGGCGGTCGGTGTATAATAAAGGAGGGCGCATGGCGATAGGCTCCCTCCCGTCTTCTGGACCGCCGCCATAGTTGGAGGATGGCTAGTCTCTGCTACACGGAGACACAGTGCGGAAGGTACTATTCGACGGAATCCATACTCACCGGTTCAGATGGTGTCAGGCATCGGGAAGTCGACATCAGCACTTCGTTCTCCTTCGAGTATCTCCCCACTATAACGCCCAAGAATTTTCTAAGAATTTCATGAGATTAAAATACAATTAAACCATTCATGTCTGATTTTAGAAATAAAATTGTACTTGCTCTACACGCTCGTTTACGACTCGTCGCGCTCCCGATTTTCCGCGTCGGGGCGTGACATCCTCCGCCCAAAAGTTGGCCCGGCGATAGCCTTGGGCGAACCCCTTTCGGATGCCTCGACGGAAGCCCGACTGGTAATAAGGGAAGGCAGCATTTTGGAGATCGGTCTGGTAGTCCTCCGAGCTTTTGTACCGCTCGAGCGCCTCCACCCTGGCCGACTCTGCCCTACTAGCAAGCTCGGCTGACATCTTCTTTGCCTCGGCCAGTGCAGCCTCAACCTTCGCCTAAAGTCACTCGGCCCCCTCGACTCGATCCTCAAGCTCCACACGCTCGGCCTCCTATTGCCCATCACGCTCGATCTGAGTCACGCGTTACTGCTCTAAGAGTCTACTCTTCAACTCGAGCGAACTATGGGCCTGAGCTAGCTGCTCAACCGATGCCCGAGCCTCCGCCTAGCTCGACTTCACCCGTTCTCGAAGCAAGGTGATCTCCCGCCGAAGCTCCTCGAGATCGACAGTGAGCCGAGCGACCTTCCGATCAGATGTGCTGATGGCCCAAGTAAGATTCGATCACTCCGTCTCCGCCTGAGTGTAGGCGTCGGCTATGTCAGCCCCCATCTGAGCCAGAAACAAACAGCCCTCCATGATCATCTCGAGGACCACGGACGGAGGATTCTACCTATCTCCTCCTAGCACCACCCCCAAGGCTATGCTATGGCATCTCTGGTATAGGGAACCCCGGATGCCGGGAGGTGGGCCAGTCCTCTCCGGAGTAGTCAGAATGAGGGTTCCCCCTCCGAGCGATACTCCCTTGGGAGCCCCACCGGTTGGCTCGAACTGGGCTGCCCCATCCCGTCTCTCTCCTACCTCTGTCGGCTGGGATTGAGTTACGTCTCCTCGCGACCCTTCGGCCTCGACTGGCTTGGCCCCAACACCTCCACCCTGTGCTCTTCCAGCTTCGCCCGACGCTCCAGTATCGGCCACCAATGCCCGAGAGTCACCCGCCCCTGCTACGACCTCCAAAACCTCATCGGCCCCCTCTCACTTGACGGAAGGGAGAATCGGCCGAATAGGCTCGGCCCCTTCTAGCTCGGCGGAGGGGAGAGCCGAGCGAGCACCATCTTTGACTGAGTGGGCGGCCCCAGCCCTCTTTGCCCACTTCTTCTCTGCCGACTGAGCCTTCATAGAATCCCGTAGCACCTTCTCCATGGGATCCTTGAGCTTAGCCCCCCGTCGCTCGGAGGCCCCTTCCCGGGCTACCTGCTTGCCTTTGTCTCGGGCTTGGGAAGAACCCTCGGGAGCCCACGACTCAACAGCGGCCATCGTATCGCCCAAATCGATCACCTCCAACTCGGTCGATGGCGCCTCCTCCTCAACCGGCCGCCTCACATCTGAACAAAAGAGGACAGGGTCTTGAAAATAAGAGCATTTTCTCAAATAGAGGGAGAAGCTGATTTCTGAGGCCCTTACCCGTCGTCAGCAGCAGCTCAGAAAGGCATTGTTCAATATTAGCTGGAATTACTAGCTCACCCGTCGGTCGACGATTTTCCAAGAGAACCTCAGCCCTCTGCTCCACCTCTGGGGATACCTAGGCTGGCTTCGAAGGAATGTTCGGATGGAAGTTGGGCACGGTTGGAAAATTCCAAGACGCATCCACTGAAGATGTACCCACCCAGAAGTACTGAGTCTTCCACCCCTTGTGGGATGAGTCCTTCTGGGACAAAGACACGTAGCTCCTATTTCATCTTACCTAGATAAAATAGAACCCCTTGCCCACCAGCGGGTGCTCCTTCAACTCGAAGAAGTAATGAAAAAGATCCAGCGAGGGAATGATCCCGCACTGGCGGTAAAGGAAGCAGAAAGAATAAACGAAGAGATAAGAGTTGGCAACCAGCTAGATAGGAGCCAACTGGATAGGAGCCAGCTAGAAGAAGCAAAGGAGTTCAACGACTAAGGGATGAAGGGGGAGGCAAAACCCACTCTTCCAGGACAGAAGAAAGGAATAGAAGTACCCGGAGTGAGAGTCCAGGCTCATCTCATGAGGGGTAAGAGCCGAAAAATGGTACCTCCAAGGGAGATCGTATCGGTACTCCAGCCGCTTCACCTCCGCCTCATCCAACACATTGTGATTCGAAGCTGGCGGCACCAACAAGGTCCTCGAGGCCCACCCACTCCCCTACTCCTCAACATCCAAATGCTTGTCCACCATGGAGTGAGTAGGAGAGCTAGAGGAAGATGATTCTGTCGACTCTGGAGGAAGAGGAAGCTGCCGAATCACCACCGTAGTAATCTCTGCCTACTCCGCGAAGGCTGTCGCAATTCTCTCCTCTTCCGAGTAACCCTCACGGCGCATGAGAAAACCCCAAAGGTAGAAGCGATGGAGAGCAAAATCCTAAGCCACGGAAGTATAGAATGCAAACAGCGTGCAACGCTTATAACCCCCAGCGGGAGGCGGCACGACGTTCCGATCTCTGAGAAAAGGGGCCTCCTCACCTTAATCTGTCAGGATTATCATCATTACGGGCACACTTCTAGGATAGCCGCTTCACGTGGCCCCTATCAAAGTTGGATCTCCACCCACCTGAGTCACAAAAGTTCAGCCCAAACAGCTACTCGACCGAGCCTAATTTGGCTCGAGAGTAGGAGGGGGACAAGTGGAGAGGGGGATTTCCACAGCACTTTCCGCATGTGCACTGACCTTGCTAGTATGTGCACTGACCTTGCCCTTTGCACTTTCCGCATGTGCACTGACATTGCTTGTACGTATACTGACCTTGCCCTTCGCACTTTCCGCATGTGCACTGACCAGGGCAGTATGTGTACTGACCTTGCCCTTCTCACTTTCCGCATGTGCACTGACCTTGCCCTTCGCACTTTCCGCATGAGCACTGACCTCGCCTGTACGTGCCCTTCGCACGTTCCGAATGCGCACTGACCTTGCCCTTCGCACTTTCCGCATGCGTACTGACCTTGCCCATCGCACTTTCTGCATGTGCACTGACCTTGCCCTTCGCACTTTCCGCATGTGCACTGACCTTACTTGTACGTGTACCAACCTTGCGCTTCGCACTTTCCGCATCTGCACTGACCTTTGCCTATACGGACACTGACCTTGCCCTTCGCACTTTCCGCATGTGCACTAACCTTGCCCTTCGCACTTTCCGCATGTGCACTGACCTTGCTAGTATGTGCACTGACCTTGCCCTTTGCACTTTCCGCATGTACACTGACATTGCTTGTACGTGTACTGACCTTGCCCTTCGCACTTTCCGCATGTGCACTGACCAGGGCAGTATGTGCACTGACCTTGTCCTTCTCACTTTCCGCATGTGCACTGACCTTTGCCTGTACGTACACTGACCTTGCCCTTCGCACTTTCCGCATGTGCACTGACATTACGCTGACCTTACTAGTATGTGCACTGACCTTGCCCTTCGCACTTTCCCCATGTGCACTGACCTTAACATTCGCACTTTCTGCATGTGCTCTGACCTTGTTAGTATGTGCACTGATCTTGCCTATACGTGCACTGACCTTGCCCTTCGCACTTTCCGCATGTGCACTGACCTTGACTGTACGTGCACTGACCTTGCCCATCGCACTTTCCGCACTGACCTTACCCTTCGCACTTTCCGCAAGTGCACTGACCTTGCCCTCCGCACTTTCCGCATGTGCACTGACCTTGCTAGTATGTGCACTGACCTTACCCTTCCCACTTTCCGCATGTGCACTGACCTTGCCCTTCGCACTTTCCGCATGTGCACTGACCTTGCTAGTATGTACACTGACCTTGCCCTTCGCACGTTCCCCATGTGCACTGACCTTGCCCTTCGAACTTTCGGCATGTGACCTGGCCCTTTGCACTGACCTTGCTAGTATGTGCACTGACCTTGCCCTTCGCACTTTCCGCATCTGCACTGACATTGCCTGTACGTGCACTGACCTTGCCCTTCGCACTTTTCGCATGTGCACTGACCTTGCCCTTCGCAATTTCCATATGTGCACTGACCTTGGTTGTATGTGCATTGACCTTGCTAGTATGTGCACTGACCTTGCCTGTACGTGACCTTGCCCTTCGCACTTTCCGCATGTGCACTGACCTTGCCCTTCGCACTTTCTGCAAGTGCACTGACCTGGCTAGCATGTGCACTGACCGTGCCCTTCGCACTTTTCGCATGTGCACTGACAGCTTGCCCTTCGCACTTTCCGCATGTGCACTGACCTGGCTAGTATGTGCACTGACCTGGCTGGTATGTGCACTGACCTTATCCTTCGCACTTTCCGCATGTGCACTTTCTGCATGTTAGTATGTGCACTTTCTGCATGTGCACTTTCTGCATGTGCATGCTAGTATGTGCACTGACCTTGCCCTTTGCACTTTTCGCATGTGCACTGAACTTGCTAGTACGTGCACTGACCTTGCCTGTACGTGCACTGACCTTGCCCTTCGCACTTTTCGCATGTGCACTGACCTTGCCCTTCGCACTTTCCACATGTGCTCTGACCTTGCATGCACTGACCTTGCTAGTATGTGCACTGACCTTACCCTTCGCACTTTTCGCATGTGCACTGACATTGCCCTTCGCACTTTCCACATGTGCACTGACCTTGCTAGTATGTGCACTTACCTTGCCCTTCGCACTTTCCGCATGTGCACTGACCTTGCCTTACTAATATGTGAACTGACCTTGCCTTTTGCACTTTCCGCATGTGCACTAACCTTGTTGCCTTGCTTGTACGTGCACTGACCTTGCCTTGCTAGTATGTGCACTAACCTTGCCTTGCTTGTACGTGCACTGACCTTGCCTTGCCTGTATGTGAACTGACCTTACCCTTTGCACTTTTCGCATGTGCACTGACCTTGCCCTTTGCACTTTCTGCATATGCACTGACCTTGCCTGTACATGCACTGACCTTGCATTGACCTTGCCCTTTGCACTTTTCGTGTGCACTGACCTTGCCTTTCGCACTTTCCGCATGTGCACTGACCTTGCTAGTATGTGCACGGACCTTGCCTGTACGTGCACTGACCTTGCCCTTTGCACTTTCCGCATGTGCACTGACCTTGCCCTTTGCACTTTCCGCATGTGCACTGACCTTGCTAGTATGTGCACTAACCTTGCTAGTACGTGCACTGACCTTGCCTGTACGTGCACTGGCCTTGCCCTTTGCACTTTCCGCATGTGCATTGACCTTGCCCTTGGCAATTTCCGCATGTGCACTGACATTGCTAGTACGTGCACTGACCTTGCTAGTTTGTGCACTGACATTGCCGGTACATGCACTAACCTTGCCTTGCTAGTATGTGCATTGACCTTGCCCTTTGCACTTTCCGCGTGCACTGACCTTGCCTTTCGCACTTTCCGCATGTGCACTGACCTTGCTAAGATTCTGTCTACATTACAATGGTTTATTGTGGCTGATACAACTAGGGCGTCATCGTGCGGGGTTGTTAACCCTTTCAAGTCCTGGTCGGAGAATACCAAGGCCTGCTATTCGCTTGCCGGCGGGGCCTTAGGGGGCTCAGAGGCTCGGCTTGCCCCCTCGGCATGACGCTTCCTTCCTCGACTACTATCTCCTCTTTATGCAGCTCCTCCAGCAATGACGTTGATGTGGACCCCGTGGGGAATGTTGTTGATCTCCTCGGGGATGTCTCGGTCCTCCTTCTGCCCAGACACGTACTGAGATAAGTGCCCCTGATGGATGAGACGCTCGATCTCATCTTGGAGCTGGTGGTAGTCGCCGGTGTGGTGCCCGTGGTCGCTGTGGAAGAGGCAGTGCTTGTGACGGTTGCGATGCTTCGCCTTCATAGGCTCGGGTTGGCGGAGGAGGCCTGAGCCTTTGATGTCTTCGTAAATCTCATACACTGGAGCGGTCAGGGGTGTGTACCGCTCATATCTCCGGGATGGCTCTTTATGCTCTCCGTCTCAGTTTCGCCTTTTTCCTTGGCCCGAGCTTGGGTCGGACACTCACTTCTTGTCCCCCTCCCGACCCAAGCCGGTTGTGCCGTGGCAGGCACTGAGGACTTCCTCGCACTCAGCATGCTGCAATGCCAGGGTCACTAGCTCAGCAATGGAGGTGGGAGGATGTAGGACTAGCTCACGCCAAAGGTTTTCATCGCAGGTGCCTCCAGTCAACGCGGTTATGTCCGAGGCTACATCCAGGCGGGGTATGCGTAGGGCCTCTGATTTAAATCGGTTGATGTAGGCCCGTAGCTTCTCCCCCTCTTCCTGTTTGAGCGCCAACAGCCCCACTACCGACCTAGGAGGACCGCTGCTAGTGAAGCTTTCCTTAAACACTCGCCCGAACTGCCTAAAGTCTTAGATGGAACTGGGGGCGAGGGCCCGGAACCATACTTGAGTGCCCTGGACCAGTGTGGTCACGAACGCTCGGCACTTAATGGCATCAGACGTCCCATGAAGAGTAATCAGGGCGTCGAAGTTGTCGAAGTGGTCGGCCGGGTCACCCTGGCCATCATACAACTTGAAGGTCAGGAGGGAGATCCTGGGAGAGATCTCTACCTTCAAGACGTGATCGGAGAATGAGGATTTCTCCTCATCCTCCATGGGAGACGTCTTCTGCAAGGCGCGGAGGGCGCGCTCTTGCTCGGTGAAACGCCTCTCAAAGTCTCACAGTCGGAGGGACAACTCCGGTTGCCACTGGGTCGTGAGGCTACGAGGGCGCTCCTAGATGCTGCCTCGACGCCCCTCGAGAGTTTCTATCTCCGGAGGCGGCCGTCGTGCTCTGGACTTCTCTCTCATTGGAGTAGAGGAGACTTCTTGTTCCGGGGGAGGGGCTTGCGATGGTCCACCTGACCAATTGTGGATTATCTGCCATCCCTGGAGGATGAAGTGGCCCTCTATAGTTTGCAAGGAAGCATCCCCACGATGGGCGCTCTCTCGGGGATGTCGCGAACACTCCTCCCTGGCTGCCTGGGTCCTCATTAGATCAATGAGGCTATCCAGCTTTGTGTTGAGGGTTTGGAGGGGGTCTACACTCCCGACAGGGGGTTGCCCCTCCACCGTGGGCGGGGGTAGGTTGTCGGTTGGGTCGCTGGCATGAGAGGGGGTGTTCCCCGTAGGGTGGGAAGGGGCACCCTTCTCCATTGCCAGAGCTTTCCCCTTGTCGCCGGTGACCCTCCTGCTGGAACTCCTTCACACCATGTCGGCTATTTGCTCGTTTCCCACAGACGGCGCCAGATGAAGAGGCCTGATCTCACGCTTGTCCTGAGCTGAAGATGCTGACCATGAAGTTATGAACTGCGAGAAAGGGAAACGGGTCAGAGGTGCCCAGGGATGAATGCCCAGAGTAAACCCTCCGATGCCTAAGTCAGTAGAGCCTTGGTGCGAGGGGTAGAAGGAAGGAGGTGAGAGCATGAGATTACTCTCCACCAAGTGGTGAAGTGGTTCTTGCTCAGGGAGTTTAGGCTTACTCTGACCTTACCTTTCACCAGAGGATGCACCAGCTGCAGGAGTCCTGTGAGCGGAGGAGTTTTAGGAGGGGGTTACATCCTCAACGTGGGCTCTTTATAGCCTGTGGACTCTTGGTCTCCCTTATCCTTATAAACTCCTGGCTATTGTAGAACTCTCAACAGCTATAAGCGTCCGTCGGTCGGCTCGAGCATGGGGCACTAACTCTTACCCGAGTGATGGGGGTGCAGATCGGGTGAAGGGGTATGAGACAGTGGCGGGTGACCTTCCTCGTTCGGACCGACGCTCGGGCTTCTGAGCCTAAAGGACGCCTAGGAAGTGCTTGATTCTGAGTGACTGTATTGGGCTTATCTCATGGCAAGTGGGCCCGGCAGGGCTATCACTTGAGGTAGCTGGGCCTCGTTCGATCTGGCGGGACCTTGTTGGGCCGCTCGTACATGGGCTGTCAAAATCTCCCTCTCCAGAACTAGGTTTATGTAAATTTCAACATGATGTTTGATTGTTTAATTTCATTCTTGTTTAAAATAAATGCATTCCTTATGATGTTTCATATACACATGATTCACAGACTGTCACAAGGTACTAGTCTGACAGTAGTGTCATTGCATACCTTGCATTCTGTCCATCTTGATCTCAGAGGTATATCAAATGGTACGTTGGGAGCAGTAATTTTGGTTGAAGGGAGCTCCAATGGAGGAGTAACCAGAGCATCCTTATCAGATGAGTTGGTATTAGCAATCAAAGAATTGTCATGACTAATTCTGAGAGTCTTCGAAGAGGGCCACTCCACCGTTGGACCACCAGTCCCCAATGAAGGAGGGGATTGATTCCGAGCAGAGACAGACCCTTTAGAAGTAGCACTAGGTTGGCTCACTCTAGTGTCTCCCACCTCTAAATCTCCCATCGGAATACAAAACTTCTGCTTGTCCCGATTACCCAAAGCAGACTCAGTTGGATTGGTCGGTTCCAATCGAACAGGAGCATCCATTGTTGAACAATGCCCGAAGCTGATTTGCAGAGGATCCGCAGAGTGATTGGCACTAACAATAACGTCTGTTTTAGATGCAGCTGGTTGCCAGATGGCTTTGGGCTTAGAAGGAATACGACTAGAGGTAGGATCCTATAGTTTGGGCGATGGAGGCACAATCCTTTTCCCTTTACACTCTTCCTTAGTGTGACCAAGATGGGAACAAGCTGAACAAAATGCCGGGAGCTCTGGGTAGGTTACATCTTGCCATGCACCACCTCCTGGAAAACCAATCTAGAGCCTAGAAGAAGGAGGCTTCGAAACATCCAGCTCCACATAGACACGAGCAACCATGGTATTGGATAGATTTAGATTGAAGGATACATTTTCAGCACACGTCCAATATTGCCAGCAATGGAGCGGAGCAAAGGCTCAATGAAAAAATTTACTGGAAGCCCAGGAAAAGCAATCCAAATCGGCAGGATGGGTGAATCCTCTATAGGGGAGAACTGCATTGTCCATTTGAAAATTTTGAATAGCCGGCCATGCACGAACAGAGAATCCCGTAGAAGCAGTTATAAGTAATCTTCATAGTTTCAGAAACGGAGCAAGAGATGGCACGTATCAAGAGCACTGATCATGAAGTCCTCCTTAAACCCGCATCTATTTGTAAGGTGTCCTCTGATTTCAGGGAAGGCCGGTCTGCCACGAGGGGTACGCACCACTAACAAGAAAGCAAAGGGCTATAGAGACTTCTGAATCTCCTCAGCACTGAACAAAACAGCAAGTTCTCCGATATCCATCATTGCAGGCACATGCACAATGCCCTGGATCGTCGGCGGCTTCATAGATGAAGAAAGGACCTCAGCAAGCATTCTGCCAAGTCCCGGGGCTTTCTCTTTTGGACTAACAATCGAAGGAGGAACAGACTGCAAAGGAGCTGAGGGGGGCAACATTAGCCCCCACGGGGCAGCCATAATCGGGCGCTAGGGTAACCCTACACGACGGTCATCATCGTCGACGGTAGGGTTTAGATGAATAAAGCTAGGATAACCCTACACGACGGCCATCTCGTAATCATCTCCCCCCTTTGGTTTGTCGGGCGTTGCATTGGATCACCTTCTTTGGTATTCATCTTCTTATGGACTAGCAAGGACGGTGTGAACCACCACACGATAAGATGCTAACTAGACCTTGATGGGGATGAAGGCTTCTGCCCTATAGACAAGGGAGAATGGTGAGCACCACGTAGGGGTCTTGTAAATGATCTGGTAGGCCTATAGTGGCTCGAACACCTTTTCACCCCAATCACACTTGTGATGGCTAACTATCGTAGCCAAGAGCTTGCAGAGAGTTTTGTTAAAGGCCTCAACTAAGCCATTAGCTTGAGGGTTGTAGATTGAAAAGGCTCTCCAGTCGATATGGAATTTGGCCGCCAGTTGATATACGGTCCTATTCTTGAATGGTGTGACATTGTCTGAAACTATGCGGCTAGACATACCAAATTGGTAGATAATGTTGTGCAAGACAAACCAAGCCACCACTTCTCCATTGACCTCCCGCAGGGGAATGGCCTCGGACCATCAGGAGAAGTAATCAGTAGCTGCTAGAATGTATTTATGACCTCTAGAAGACGGCGAGAAGGGTCCTGCGATGTCCACTCCCCATTCTGCGAATGGCCATGTAGGGGCCGTTGGATGCAACGGATTGGGAGGTCTCCTGGGCACTGAGCCAAAGGCTTGGCATTAATGACACGTACGGGAATACTGAGTGCAATCTGCATACATGGTCGGCCAATAGAAGCCTTTAAGCTTGATGTTGTTCTTAATTCTATCTCTGACCTGGTGAGCACCACATAATCATGAATGGACCTCGTGCATGATGGCTCGAGCCTCGATTGGGGAGATACATCTCAAGAGAGCTGACTTGTCTTTCTCGTGAGTAAGTCTATTTAGGGAGTCACCGATCAACTCGTATGATGTTGCCCAATGGAGTAGCTGGACCCTTTGAGCTCGGTCAGGAGGGAGCCAACCTCTCTTGAACTTGATGATTGGCTCACGCCAATCTTCTTCTTATAGAGGAGTGTTCTAGTCGAGGTTATAGCCCTCATAGATGGTGAGGCTGGACTTATCCTCAAGTGTGCTCAGCATTAGTCTTTTGTGCTTGACAGTTATATCGACTTCACCCTCGGGGGGAAGTTTAATGGCCATAGCCAATTTGGCCAGGGCATCTGCCTGAGAATTGCTACTTCTGGGGACGTGATCTATTTCAAAGAAATGGAACTTCTAAATGAGTCTGGAGACGACGGCATGGTATGGAACTAACTCCTATTTCTGCACGTCATAGATGCAAAGGACTTGCCAGACTATTAACTGAGACTCCCCATAGGCTTTGAGGCACTCGATGCCCATGTCGAGAGCCCTTTGAAGTCTGATGACTAGAGCTTCGTACTCAGCTTCATTGTTGGTCAGGGATTTCATGAGAGAGCATGAGTTGTTCAAAACTCCACCCTAAGGGGTTAGAAAAACGGTGTCGGCACCTGCTATGATGGCCAGACTTTGATTATTTCGAGTGGCCCTTCGGGAAGCGCCATCAAAGTAGAGCTCCCAACAATGTACATTGGCTTTAAGGGCATCTTGCTACTAGTAATGAAAGACATCTCCAGTCAGTTCAACTAGCATTGGAGACTGAGAGGCAAGGGACTCCTCGTCAGGGAGTTTCGTTTTGAGAGGTGAGTCATCTGGTACCGGATGGGCTGCTAAGAATTCAGCCATACCCTGTCCTATGATCGCTTTCTTGAGAACATAGGTGATATCATACTCCGTCAACATGAGAGCCCATTTTCCCAATCGACTTGAAAGGATGGGTTGCTTGAGAAGATATTTGAGTGGGTCGTGCTTAGATATAAGCTCCACTCGATGGGATAGGAGGTAGTGTCACAACTTCTTGATGGCAAATACCAGCGCTAAGGAAACTTTCTCCAGAGTAGCGGTACTCAACACCGATCAGTTTTTGACTGAGGTAGTAGAGCGACTGCTCCTTGACCTCTTCATTGATTTGCACCAACAAAACTCCTAACGAAGCATCCATGGCGGTGATGTAGAGTATAAGGGGTTTGCCCTTGACTGGTGTTCTCGGGACTGGGGGAGTGAGGAGGTACTCCTTAATTTGCTCAAAAGTAGTCTAGCATTATGAATCCCATACAAATGGGGTGCCTTTCTTCAAAAGCTTACCAAAGGGCACGCATCGACCAGAGAGATTGGAGATAAACCTTCGAATGTAGGCCAATCTTCATTGGAAGGACCTAAGCTCAGTGAGATTTTTGGGTGGTGGAAGCTCTCGGATTGCTTTAATCTTGTTGGGGTCCACCTCAATTCCTCGGTATCTGATGATGAAGCTAAGAAACTTGCCGCTGGATACACCGAAGGCACATTTCGTAGGGTTCATCTTGAGCCCATATTGTCAGAGTTGGTCAAAGACTTGGCACAGATCATGTAAATGGTCTTCCCGCCTCTTTATCTTGACAATGAGGTCATCGACATAGCATTCGATGATGTTGTGCAGCATCCCGTCGCATATTTTGGTCAAGGCTCTCTAGTAATTAGCACCGGCATTCTTCAAACTAAAGGGCATGCACTTGTAGTTGAAAATCCCTTTGGGGGACCGAAAGGCTGTGTGGTTCTTGTCTTTGAGGGACATTCGGGTCTAGTTGTAACCAAATGATCCATCCATGAAAGACAAGACTTCATGGCCGGTGGTCATATCGACCATGATTTCTATGATTGGTACTTAGAAGTCGTCCTTGGGACATGCCTTGTTGAGGTCCCAGATGTAGCACCCCGTATAAAATACACATATGTGAATATTAAATAATAATAGACTATAAATAGGTCAAAATAATAAAAAACCCAAACCATAAAGCTTTTATAAAAGCTAAATAAGCTTACCTTAAACCTTTGAAGGGCCAAGTGGGCCTTACGGGCTATGTATCTAGATAAATACAGAGAAAACACTTTGATAAACCCACGTATAGACTAACACCACCTTAATTGGGCCTTACGGATAGGCCTTAGGATATATACATATATTAGAATGGTTATTTCAACAAAGCCCACCAACGAAGAAGCTTCCTACATTTGACATGCATGGGATTTTAGGGTTTTTAATCTAATTAGGAGGGCGGCCGTTATTTTAGAAGGAGATTGGATAGTGTAACACTCTCAAATATAGCTAAATTGTACCCTATATCACCGAGGTGCCTTTTGAAGTATCGGCTCAGTTCTTATTAAGAACTCTGAAGTTAAGCGTGCTTAATGGGGAGTAGTACTGGGATGGGTGACCTGCCCGAGAAGTCCTCCATTCTGGAGCTGATCACTGTCAGAAAGGGATAAAACCGTGAGGTCGGTAGGCCAAAGTAGACAATACCTCGACGGTATAGAGTACGGGGCATGACAACACAGTAGCACAACACCTGGCCTCAACACGATCCTCAGTATCTGTTAGACCACGAGTCAACACGCGGACCGAGGTCCACGCACCCAGGACTCGAATTGGCCAAGATCAAAACATCGGTCAAGCTAGTACCCTTGAACAGTCCACTCTGGGCCGCTCAGGGACATGCAGTCGAACAGGAGCCGCACCAAGGGATATACGGCCATCCACAGACCGTCCATCTCCTGGCCCAGATGGAACATGAGCGGCCTGATCCTAACAGCACCACTGAAGGACGGCTGACTCTCAGCCGCACAAGGGGGATGTACGGTCTAACACGACCGTACTTCCTCCAACGGTGAAACACATGTGCAGCTAGCCCCTAGCCGCACAGGGGACGAGCGGCTAGGACCCCACCGCATAAGGCATGTGTGGTCCAACTTTGGCCGCACCACTGCCAACGGCACTAGGTGACGTGCGGCCTACCCCTGGCCACACGAAGGGTCATGCGGCCAGACCCTGGCCGCACACCCCAGTGCACTATGCAATGGTCACAAGCAATGGTCCAAACTCACGAGAAGGGCGGTTGTCTTGGGGCCGCTCATAGGATGCACAGTCCCACGACTGGCCGTACATACCCAATGCGCGCCAAGCCATTGGGCGGAAAGACCATGGCAGCACAAGGGGGTGCCCACTGTGCGCCAAGCAAAATGGTGGTCTTGTATGGGCTGCTCAAGTGATAAACAGGCCCTGGTTCGACTGTTTATCACCCACCAACATGAAAATGGCAAACCCGTCGAAAAATCCCATTTTTGGCCCCATACAAGCCCCACTGAGGGGGAAACGCATGAAAATCGACCCCCAAGCCCCCTAGCATGCTTCTACGCCCTTGAAACGTGAAATCGGGGCGTAAAACGGTGGATCGGGCGAACTCTCCCCGTGGCATGGACGACCCTTCCCGGCGTGAAATCAACCCCTCTCGGCCTCGCTCATTCTGGAAGACTGGGACAGAGATGGCTGGATGGAATGTAGGCGTTCCAGTCGATTTCTCGACGATCACCAGTGGAACCAAGTGTTTGACCGGGGATGTGCCGCCAGGGCACGGCACGTGGGCACGGAGTGTTTTGCGCCACGTGGAGAGAAGGAGATTCCGCTAGTACGAGTGTAGGCGATTGTGGGAGCTCGTGTACTGGACTTCTTCCCCGTCGACTGCAAGCAATCGGTGTTTATTTTACATCGGGCGGAGCCCGAACACCTTTGTTTCTACTGCGGAAGAGAGAGTTAGGGACCCTGGGAGCCCCGATGTCGGGAGGGCTTGGTCCGTGCAACA
Source organism: Amorphophallus titanum (assembly GCA_024336825.1). Classification (NCBI taxonomy): domain Eukaryota; kingdom Viridiplantae; phylum Streptophyta; class Magnoliopsida; order Alismatales; family Araceae; genus Amorphophallus; species Amorphophallus titanum. The sequence continues at coordinate 30,107,348 of JANBPO010009603.1, forward strand.
GCGACAGGGCAACAACAACATAACAGGAATAACTGGGGGCGGAGAGACTGGTTCCGGTGAGGAGAGGGATCTGCTCCCTGACTAGGTTACATGACTTATATGCCATGAAAGGCATTTATATGGAGGCATGAGAGCCCGATTACAAGTGCTTGCAAGCTGCGGGACAATTCCCTCATTTGTGACGGTCCCCGAGTCATTGCATTATTGTGTGGGTAGTTCCGTATCCATACATAGTGTCCGTCAGAGGACCTGTGACTCAACAGGATGCCGCCCGAGAGGCGTCACAATGTATTCCCGACATGAGACAGTGCCGAGGTCGGGACGGTAGGGGTGCCGTGGGCACCATTGGGTTGGAGCGGTTGGGGCGTCACCAAGGCCAAGGCGATCGAATGGTGCAGACAACACTTGTGACTGGAGCGGCCGGGCACTGTTGAGACAGAGGCGGCCGGGCGCTGTTGAGACTAGAGCGATTGGACGGCGTGGGCATCGCCACGACTGGAACGACTAAGAGCTATTGAGCTCGGGATTGTCGGGTGCCGAGGGCACCGGTGAGACTGGAGTTGTTGGCCGTCGTCGGGGCTAGAGTAGTCCGACGCTGTTTGGACCAGACATTCGGGTGTCGGGGGCACCGTCGTGAGTTGAGTGGTTGAGCGGTCGGGTGCCGGGGGCACCGTTGTAACTGTAGTTGTTGAGCGATCGGGCGCCGCGGACCCCGTTGTGACTGGAGTAACTGGCAGTCGGGTGCCGGGGGCACCATTGTGACTGAAGTTGTTGAGCAATCGGGTGCCGAGGGCCCTGATGTGGAGGTCGGGTGCCGGGGGCACCGCTTTGACTGAGACGGCTGAGTAGTCGGGCGCCGCGGACCCCGATGTGATTGGAGTGGCTGGCAGTCGGGTGCCGGGGGCACCGTTGTGACTGGAGTTGTTGAGCGATCTGGTGTCGTGGGTCCCGATGTGGCTGGAGTAACTGGCAGTCGGGTGCCGGGGGCACCGTTGTGATTGAGGTTGTTGAGTGGTCGGGTGCCGGGGCCCCCGATGTGACTAGAGTAGTTGGAGGTCGGGTGCCGGGGGCACCACAGTGACAGAGGCGGCTGAGCAGTCGGGTGCCGCGGACCCTGATGTGATTGGAGTGGCTGGCAATCGGGTGCCGAGGGCACTGTTGCGACTGGAGTTGTTGAGCGATTGGGCGCCGCGGGCCCCGATGTGACTGGAGTAGCTGGTAGTCGGGTGCCGAGGGCACCGCTGTGATTGAGGTGGCTGAGCAATCGGGCGCTGCGGGCCACGATGTGGTTGGAGGAGATGGGCGCCGGGAGACCTCGATAGTCGTGCTCGGGGCCCGAAATGACCGGTAACCTGGTGCCGGGGGCACCGTTGTGACCGAAGGAGATGGACGTCGGGAGACCTCGATAGTCGTGCTCGAGGCCCGATGTGACTGACAGAGGCCCGACACTTCATCTTGTGTCGAGACTCGTGAAGTATGCCCATTGTTCGGGCAACGACACTGAGGGCACGCTTATCGAGGTGACACCAAAGTGACGCACGATCATCAAGGCGGGGAACCGGACTGGGCTCTTCGATTGAGCAACGTCTGATGGTGCACGATCTTTGAAGCAGAGACTGGGCAGGGTGCTCTCATCAAGCAATGTCCTTGTCGTGCACGTATGCTGAGGCGGAGATCGGGCAGGGTGCCTTGGTCGAGCGACATCTGACGATGCATGATTATTAAGGTAGGGATTGGGCAGGACGCTTTCTTGGAGCGGCATCAAAGGTCATGTGCGAATGTCGAGGTAGGGCCGAGCAGGGTGCTCCCGTTGAGCAACGTCTGGGGGCCGTGCACGATTATCGAGGCAGCTATCAGGCAATGTGCTTCCATCAAACAACATCTGGGGCCGTGCATGACTATCGAGACAGGGTCAAACAGGGTGCTTCCATCAAGCAACATTTGACGGTGCACGATTATCGATGCAAGAGCTCGGGCAAAGTGCTTTCATATAGCAGTATGAGGGTTATATGCGATCATCACGACGATACCCAGATATGGCATGTTCGTCATTATCGGGGCCGCACTTAAGGGGGTTTGTGTCTTGGTTAAAGGCCAGAGGGGGCATAGTCATGCGGCATGCTCTCGGCGTGAGCCTAGCGAACACAAAACCAGCCAACCAAACCCTTCATGCGCCATTCGTAGTCCGGGGGATGAGCTCCAAGCATCTTATGGCCTTTGGGCACCCATGGGGGTGTTTCATAGGGGTCGGAGGTAGGTTTAAGCGGACCAACTCGAAGGGTATGAGTTGGTCCGGGTAAAGGGGGGTTTAGGCGGAGTTGACCGGCCCTCTTTTTTTTTTTGACTGGGGTTTTGAGAACGCGGTCGCTTGCCCTTGCCTTTGGACTTTCCTTCTCCCTTATCTCCATTCGTCGGGGAGAAGTCCACAGCATTCACCTCCTTGCCACTAGCCAGACGGTCTTTGGAGGATTTGCCTTCGCCAGATGTTTGTGCAAGGTGATTGGTGAAGAATATTTCAATATCCGCCACCACCGTATTCAGCTGGTCAAAGCTTCTGATATTGGAACGCAGAAGCTTTTCACTGACTTCCGCCAATAAAACCTCGCAGTAGATGGTGATTGCATCTTCGGGCGTCGGAGGATTGTCGCAGCGCATGCTGACGTCCCTCCATCGCTTGAGGAAGTCCAACGCAGTTTCACCCTTCTTCTGCCGGAGGGAACAGAGCTCCGCCAGGGAGACTTTACGTTCGACCATCGGAAAACAGTCGATGAATTTCTTCTGTATATTAGACCAATCAGATACTGAGTTGGGTTTAAGTCTTGAATACCATTGGAAGGCGGCGCCAGTCAAGGACGTGGCGAAATACCGCAGCAGATATGCCTCTTCCAGCGTCAATTCACCCATGGCCGTCATGTAATAGGCCTAGTGTTCATGTGGGGAGCCCTGCTCGTTGAACTTCTGAAGTTTCGGGGCTTTTGGGCAATCAGGTGGAAGCTTCTTGAACTGATGATGGAGGGGGTAAGGCACGCTGTACAAATCAACAGTGGCCACACCCTCCTCATGTTGAGCAAACTTCGCCTCCACGATGCGCTCAATCATCTTCTTCTACGCCATGAGGCTTTCTGCAGAAGTAGCAGATGACCGCGCATTGGCTTCATGCTACGGGACTTCGATGTCCACTGCCAATGGCAGTTTCGCAGCGGTGACGGAGGCATTGGCCGCGGCTGGGATGGGAGAAGGCTTTTGTTCCACTCCAGTGGGTGCCGCCTGAGGTGGGACAGGAATCTCCTTTTCACACAGTAGCGCCTATAAGAGATTCTTGAGTTTTTGATTCTCGCGTCGGAGCTCTTCCAACGCGGGAGTCTGTGTTTCCTCCCCCAGATCTTCCTCATGCCGAGGGTGGCTACCCCCATCGACGATGTGGACGTCTTCTTGGTGCTCTTCCTGCCGCGCCAACTCAAGCTGAGATGTACCAGCAGCTTGTGCCTGCTGTGCTTGCGCCAAGATTCGGGACACGAGTTTTGACCTCCTCAAATACTGGAGAGGCTGGTTGAGCTCCCCCGAGGTGTCCTCCGGTTGCTTGTCACCGGAGGTGGCATAATAGGTGAACACTTTGACAGAATCATTCGTCACCTGGACCACCCACCTCTTCCTGGGTGGTTGGCGATTCGGCATGGGCGGCATCCCCAGTCTATCGAAAATAGAAACTCGGGATGTGGAAGCTTGAGGGGAGTGATCCTCCTCTGTGTGTGTGGAACTGGCCCACGGGGAGGTCGGTCGCACCTTCTTGCCGATTCCTCGGCGCTTCTGCCCCCGCAGGGGCTGAGTTGTAAACCTCGAAGATGTCGAGACCTCAGTGCTCGTCGGACTCTGCATTCGTTGAAGCTCTGACTTGCGGAAGGGCTCCTCCGCCCTGGTGCGTCTTATAGTTCGGGCCTCCTCCTTGGTGACCCAAATTTTCTTCAGGTGGAGTTGGCGCTGCTCCATCGAGTTGCCCCCTGTCCTTGGGCGGGGGGCTCGTGGCTTGGGCCACTGCAGCGGACCCTGAGTTGCCGCCGGTACTGCGGGTTTCTTCTTCTTCGCTCCGTCCTCCCGAACTTGTCGGAGGAGCTCGAAGCGGTTGAAGGTAGGGATGGTTGGGACATGATGGTCCCGTGGCAAGAGCGGCTCACCTCCATCGAGCCGGATGCGAATATCTCCGACAATTACAGTCTTGCCGGATCGGGATACTGTCGACTCAGGCTTTGTGCCCTTGTGGCGGCGGCGTTGGCCCCGTTGAGTAGGAGCGGCAATGGTGGCGCCTGCCATAGGCACGGCGTCGTCAGGGCGGCGGCGGCGTCAGAGCGGCGGCGTCGTTGCCCCCGTTGAGCAGGAGCAGCGCCTCTGAGGGTGGCTGCAGTAGAGTTTGAGCCGTTGCGGCGGCGGCGTTGCCCCCGTTGAGCAGGAGCAGTACCCACATTAATCTGGTTGACCGAGAAAACTCGGCCACTTGATGGGACAAAGGGCCTGACACCCCTAGTCCGTGGAAAACTGATCGGGTGGACCCGGTCGGTTGCTGCAATAGAGGTCCTAACACCCCCAAGAGTTGGCTTGTTGGTTGAGCGGACTCGACCAATTGCTGAAGCTGAGGGCCTGACACCCCCGACAGTTGTCTTGTCGGTCGAACTGACTCGACCAATTGTTGAATCCGAGGGCCTGACACCCCGACAGTTGTCTTCTTGACCGGGCGAACCCGGCCTGTTGATGAAACTGAGAGCCTGACACCCTCAGTGGTTGTTGCTGCAGGCGTGGCTGAGCTAGTCTCTACCACGGGCACCACACCTAGGAAGAAGGGCGAGCCGACGACCGCAGGGAAGTCGCCGAAGACGATCGAGGTCGCCAGGTATCCGAACCTGGCGTGGTTGACGACGACTTGAGAGCCGTAGGTGACGGCTACCATCGCTGCTGGTGTTGTTGGTGGTGGTGGTGGTGGTGGTGCGTAGCACGAGTGGAGCAGTGCACCGGAGCACAAAGAGCTCTCAAGTGAGCAGCGAGATGCGTACCCTCCTCTTCCCGTCCTGTAAAAGGAAGAGGAGGGGAGAGAGAATGTCCAACGGATCTGTACTCAGAAAATTTCTGGCTAGAGTATGGGAGTTCATTATGAAGAAAGAGTTTTTTTAATGAACCAGTTTGAAGTAAAAGGTTTAATTGAGTCAGAAAATAATAAGGTTTGACAGTTGGACCATACTCTAGTCCTGGTGGGACATTGGATGAATGAGGATCTACAACTGTATGGAATCTATAGATAGAAAGGTTCTAGTGTGGGTTGCTTATCCCCAATGTCATTTGGGATCACGAGGTGTTACTTGGTGCCTTTCATGATCGAAAAGTCCATTGATTCCATTAAGGGTTAATGGACTAAGTTCATTAAGTTAAGAATGGTGCTTAACTTAATGGGCTGGAAAATCAAACAGACTATTGGGCCTAGAGGGTCACACACAATAGAGTATTGGATAGACCGAGATGGGTGGACTTTATAGACACTCACTGGTTTTTATGAAAAATGCCAAGAGGTCTATAAATATATGTTGAATAGAGAAACCCTGGCCCAATGTCCAAGAAAACCCTAGTCGCCCTCTCTCCTCTCTCTCACCTAGGGGCGCCCCCCTCCTTCTCTCTCCTTCCTCCCCGATGGATGGTGGTGTTAAGATCGGGTTGGCACGTGGAGATGGTGGAGGAGATCCCATCTACTTCCACTACTCATGTGGATACGTCTAGAGGCTGGACGCTTGGACGGCTCACAGCTCCAGGATCCTCCTCTCATTCATCTTCTAGATTTTGGGAGATTCTCGACCCTGCAAAGGTAAAAAATCATTCTTCACACCACGAGATTTATCGATCTAGTTCTATTTTGAAAAATTGACAATAATATGTAATCTAGGGTTTCGATGATTTCCACTGCGCTTTTGGTCGAAACCTTACTTTTGTATATAGCTACCATCAAGTGAGTGTCACCCCCATCCTTTGGCTCTTCTGCCATTTCTTCCATGTCCAACGCTGCCCCGACTCCAATGCCCTAGCCTATTACTTCCAGGCTTAGAGCAAACAAACTTTCCTACACTTCTCCCCCACCGTCTCTAACATCAATCATTAGCAGGAGTGCTTCATCATCCTGGTGAAGGCTGGCCGCATTGGGCGAGCCAATGACTGGGGCTTCACTAGCCTTAGCCAAGTCTGCCTGACTGACATGCTACCACCACCGACCAAGGAGGAGGCAGTCACCATTAAGGTGATGCTTCACAATCTCATCTCAGACTTCGACCTGAAGTTGACCCCCACCCTCCTTAGGTCTTTGGAGTTGAACCCCCCCACTACCTCATGGTAGGACTCTGTGTTGTCAATGTAGCTTGCTTGGAACTGGCATCTAACTATTGTTGCTACCATATGCAAGTGCTTTTGAGCCTCCTCCGAGTGCTCAGAGAGTGGTACCAAACTTGGCATTTGAGATGCTCGTGCCACGGTCGTCTATTCCTCACCCACACAACAATGTCCCTTCATTCGCAGCCACTCAAGTAGAGGCCGCCACTCTTAAGACTATCTCACCAGCTACCGCGCTTAACCTGAAGCACCTCGTGTACCACCCCTATAGACGGAGGTAGGGGAGGGGGAACCTCACTATCGAACGTCGTCACTGTCACTTATGACACCCACCGCCATCCTTAGCCATAGGATGGAGAGGTCAGAGGTAACTCTGAGCATAGGCGTCAAACCCCTGAGTGCCTCCCATAGCCTCGAGTGAATCTTCTATGATGGCGGGGGATAAGCACAAGGCGATGGACCTAGAGACTATAGTGGCGGTGGACCTAGAGACCATGGTATCGGGAGAAGAGAAAGAAGAAGGCTGTAGTGCTCACCCTGACATGATCGTCGGGGCCTCTTGTGTCGTCGTCGCGACCACCTCTGACCTTTGCCCCGTCCACCTCCGTCTCTCCTACCACTCCATCCATGTCCACTCTGGGTCCGACCCATGAAGACAATATGTCACTGGTCTCGGCCTTCACCAGCTCACTATCACTAGAGGCTAGGGGGAGCTTGGACCCCTTTGTCATGTTCCACGACATGATGAAGAAGGGTCTAGAGCCAAAGGACCTGCCCATGAGCCTCTCCCCCAATATTGAAGTCAACCTCACACAACTATCCGTGAAGAATCTGGCGTCCATGAGTCAAGTCCTCGATTTGTGGGGTGCCCACTTCTGGGTGGCTGGGTAGTAGCTAAACGCCAGCTGGAAGGAGCAAGAGGACCTAGCCAAGAGGGTCCATATGCTAAAGGACTAGTGTGTGGGCTTCCACTCAATCCTAGAGTTCTAGAGTCACACCCTGGAGGTGGCCGAGCGGGAGCGGGATGCCTCCTTGGAACAGCTACAGACATCGAAGGTGTCATGGCTATAGACGAAGGTGCAGGTGGAGGAGGTAGAGGCGAAGGTGGTGATGCTGGAGGCCGCTATCGAGGCAGCAGAGGAGAAGGGGTCGTCAGCAACGAAGGAGGCACTCGAGCACTTTTGGGCATCCATGCATTCCAAGGACGTAGCCATGGTGATGTGACACCACCTTGGGGGTGATAGTCACAAGACCGAAGACCCCTCAAACCTAGCAAACAAGTAATGCACGGACCGGTGATATCACTCGAGCGGACTCACACACTTGGCGCACACTAGGGCCCGTGGGCAAACCGATGATGGTGGTGAGGGTCCGGGATGGGACCTTGCTACTCCAGGGGTTGGTTAGCGTAAGCTTGAACCCCTAAGGGCACACCTTCCAACACCTAGAAAACCATCTCTTCCGTCAGGTCAACTCCGCCGACAACACTCGCCAAGTGTCTCGTCGGACCACACTCACAACATCTCCCGGCCCACCATCATTGCAATTCCCTGAACTGCGACTTTTCACGCCTCGAGCACTGGCTCAGCTGATCGCCAGCCGCACTCTACCACAGCGGTTGAGCTAGCCGCTGCCACATAGTCCTCACTTATACCTACCTCTGATTCCGGAACCATTAACATGCCAAAACACTTACCGAGGAGCGAAGAAAAAATCACTTGAGAGACGCCAGGCTCGAAGGCTGACACACCTCTAGCCACTGGACATCATTCTCTCGAATTTGTCCTTGCTAACACCAATCCCATCTCGATTCTTGGATCCTCAAAATGTCCATCTCCGGAGCTACTACCGCGCGGACCACCACACCAAGAGCCATAGCACGAACCATGATCGGCACCCACCAACGCTCATCCTTGAGTCCTGAATCTACCGAGGAACCTTCACATCGCACTTGCCGCCTCGCACGGCGCATCCAAGGGAGTGCGCAATGGCCCCAAATTTCACAATCTGGGCCACAAACCAAGCCACCGCCACACAATCTCGAACCAAATCTAGAGCTAACACAGCTAATTCACACGCAGAAGCGTAGGACTTAGAGCTCACTGGGACATCTCTGTCCAATCCTACCTCGAAATCTGTCAAAATAATCGAGACCGACATGTCATTTCTGACGCCACAAGGCACGATGAAAATATCAGGCTAGACAATTAGCAGCTCATCAGGAAAATCCTTCGCTCGCCCGACCACATCTCTCGATCAGAGCACCCGCTCTACCTCCTCAAACCACAACCTTAGCACCTCAGGGGCTGGCTAAACCTCAGGCTGGGGGTGGCCAGAACAACATTAACTCCCTCAGAGCACACTCGCGGCCACTTAACCACAAGTAATCCTCGCCATGCGCCTGACCTCGCCGCAGATTCCTCGAACGCAGCACCGCAAACTCGCACCTGTCGGCAAACTCTGCCAAACGCAGCACAACTGGAGCCACCACCAATCGGGAAGAAAGCTCTCAATCTCATTCCTCAGGCCCCACGCCAACACTCCGACGAAACAGCAATTGCCTTCACAGTGCCAACTCAACACACACTAGCTCTCACGCGAGAAACAAAGCAGAAACCAAACCCAAAACTCTATGCCAGCTGCCGACTGTACTAGACCTTATGAACTCTAATCACTGTAATGTCTCAAATTCCTATGTACATCCACACCACTCGCTCTGATACCATCTGTAACAACCCAAGATCTAGATACCAGGAATAACCCGATACCATTCGAATCCTGACCCGCCGCCCACGAGCGGGAGGACTCAGAAGGGCTAAAAGGTGTGTGGAGGTACATAGAAATATAAAATAAAGCAGGAACTGTTGAGTTCTGTGCCCCTCCTTGTCCTTGACAATGGTTTTGATGATTCCAATATATTGTGTGTTATGTATGCTCTAAACGTCTTCATGATAAACAAACTAACATGATGATATCTTGTTGTGTAGGTTGGAATTCAATGGTCCTTCCTGAATACATTTCTGAAATTGACTCACGCGTGCTGTGCATGAGACTTTGGAGCTTTCATGTGAAATCTATGACTCCTGGTAAATGTTGCTATTACAGTTTCAGTATTGCTGACATGATCTAATTGATGTATGCCTTGATAGCTACATGGAAAATGTGTTCTGTGTGTAATTGAGTTGAATCTATGCTTGCCTTGGCTCAACTTTGATTGATCTATATCGTTGTGAATTGGTCGAACTTTGCACCGACCCTGTTGGGTTGTATGCATTGAAATGTGTAAGCTTGTGAAGCTTGTTACTGTTTTCTTTGATCTGGACTGTATTTTGATTTGCTGAACTGAACTTGAATTAGCATTGGACTGAATCTCCTATTCCTGAACTAAACATGCAATTCATGTATGCTTTGTTTGGTTTCTCTTGTAGTTCATGTGTGACTAGATATCCAAGTGGTCAAGTTGTGCTTGAACTATATTGGAATTGAGTTTTCAATGCTGAATCAATTTTGATATGTTGGGTAAGACTGTGATGTTTTGGCTAAAGATTCAATTTGATATATGAGCCTGAGAAAATTTTGGATTTGTGGTTCACTCATATTGGTTATTATATGGGGAGTTCAACTTGTGTTGGAACTGCTTCTGACTGAACATGGATATGTTTGGATTTGTTGTTTGGGCCACATGAATGGCCATCTTTGAGCTGAAGTTAAACTGTTACTCTCTTGAGGTTTTGAGTTCCACTGACAAAGAACCATCTGATCTCAGTTTGCTTTGGACTGTAGGTGGAACTTATGTAAGGTGTGATTGAATTGCTTTAGAAATGCCCTTTCCATGCATGATTAATTGTTTGATATATAGAGCTTGTGATGAAATTGGTTGAAAGTGTGCGAATCACTTTTATATCTGATTACAATTCAAGAGGTTAAGATGCAGGTTGAAGGAATCTTTATAAAGGGTTTGTGGATCCCATTTGCCTTGATTCACTGACTTGAATGAATTTTCATATAGAAAATGTAGGTTCAAAATTTCCCCTAATCCTTTGAATCCATGGTAAGTCTTTATGTTTGAATATAGTCCCATGTGCCTTGATTGGATTCGTCTCATGTTCTTTGGCCTTGGGGTTTATTTGGTTGCTTAGATCTATCGACAACCACGAGGCCAAGGACAAGGCCTACGAGACCAGACCAAAAGTCTAGAAAAGACCTAGACAGACATAGACGCGCCATGACTAGAATGTTGCACACACTGTGCCACGCATGACTAGAATGTCGTGCATGCTATAGGACACTGACCTCGGGAAAAGTCGAGAGAAGGCTAACCCGAAAAGGTCACGACGTGCGAGGAATGTGAAGAGAACCACGAAGAGTCACGTGCCACATGACTAGAGTGCCTCACCACTAGAAGAACAGCCAGCTATGTCCACTGACGTCTTATGTTGCGCTTACTATCATCTTGTCCACGTAACCGACCGCAAGGACTAGGCCGAGACAAAGACACTGCTAGAAACAGAACAGTACCATAACGCAAGTGACTAGTCAGGGCCATGTCTAACGACGCAAGTTCAAAGCCATTGACCATGTGTGCACACACTGGCCCACTACCTATGCCAGGCCTCTAGCTAGTATTCCCCCTCCGAAGGACACTACGATTGGACCGGGGGCCCACGGAACTAGCTTAAGAACTGTAAATCGGGAAAGTGCCCAAATACAAGAGCCGTCACGCCGAAGCGTGCCGTAAGGCTATGACTAGTGGAGGCTCACAAGACACTGAGACTCAAAACACGAGTGCTGAAGTACAAACAGGCTAATCATGCACTATCACCCGTACTCCAAAGCACCAATGGTAGGACAAGAAACCACCGACAAACTGAGGACAAGGTAGCTAGACCTACTCATGTAATGATCCTTGAGTCTCATGACTCGAAGGCAAGATCGTCATAGACAGCGGAACAAGCCGCCAATCAGTCTACTCCTAAGCCATAAGAAACAAGGTTTCGCAGGAAATGACTCACGGTGACCCGAGGGGACACAAAGATCGCTCAACACATCTACATACGTAAACCGAGGTAGAATGATACCTCGAGGCATCCAGAAACATAGTCTCGAATTGGACAAAGCCGCCGAGACACACACAAGGCCACGTGTCAACCCCTGCTCTCACCAGGTTGACCGAAACCCGACACGACACATACACACAAACACCCACAGACACACATACAGCATGCACAAGCACTCCTGGCTGTCCCATCATGGTCACTGCCCTCATAGGATGTCAACAAACACCAATGGGTCACGAGCAAATCACGAGATCAAGCCAAGACAAGTAGAAACTAGAGCAGTGGACAACGACTACACTCAGGGCAGAGCGAACTATCACTCAACTGCTAGGCGAACCTGGCAGTCAAGGAAAGTCACTGCAAGACTAGAGACAAAGACACTGGTAGTTCTAAATTGAGCCGTTAGGGAACTATCGCAGTCAGGGAAAAGACCACACCCAGTCACCTGAACAGACCGATCCAGAAATCGCTGACACACAGACACCGCCCTAGAACACAAACCTAAGATAGACCAACACAGGAACAGACACAGAATAGAACAACGAACAGCGCAGGCTATCACAGCCAACAAGAGGACTACAACGCACCTCTATAGGGGTGTTACACTGCTCTGATGCACCAGGGTAGGGGCGTCAGGGCAGACAGGCCTACAACTACAACTCGAATGACGTAACGCACCAACTAAGGCGCGTTACACCTCCTGACGCGCCAGGACAGGGGTGTCAGTGCCAACGGGCCTAAAAGCATAACACGAACCATGTAACCCACCAGCATAGGGGCGTTACACAACGTGACACACAAGGGGAGGTCCGTCAGGGCTAACCGACTGACCCGATCTCCGAGGCAGACACAATCATGGAGGAGCTGATAGCCACAGTCCTCGGAAACCATAGCACGTAATGCACCAAGCCAGGTGCATTACAACCGTGTGACGGTCCTACTCTGGTCCGTCATACCCAGAACGTAACGCACCACCATAGGGGCATTACAGCCATGTGACGGTCCTATACTGGTCTGTCACACCAACCCAGCCTTGAAGAGTGCAAAATGACCAACGGTTGTGGAGGTCTATCGTGGGACTGTTACACTGAACCGGTGAGCAAAACAGGGGAACGGTCGAATTGGCCCATACCATGCACCATTCACGTCGAAGCGCAGGGGAAACAAAGCCATACGATGATACAACACTCTTGGGGGCTAAAAACACTGCATGCATGCATTAAAACGCGAGATTGGGGCGATTCCGACGAATCGACCTTAAATGAGTCACCGAAGTTCCCAGACTCCTACCGGCCCCAAATGACAACCGATCGACACGAAACATACAGGAATGGGATCCTAACATCCCAGCAGTCATTTTGACACTAATTAAGCTAAGAATGGTTGTCATTTTTTAGTGAACCTTACAAACCCCAAAAACTACGACTTTTGCTAAACCTGCCCGATCTCCCCCGATCGAGCACCAAACCACTCACAGGAGTAGGGAAAATGTGCAGAATAAAGTAGTGATCCGTCTCCCAACCTCCACCGAAGAAACCGAGCACCAAGGCGACTAAATCGCGCTAAAAACCTCCACGCAAATTGAACCGTCGGCTTTGAATCCATCGTTCGGGATCACGCCAAAACCACACCGATTCTCACTCCACCACACGTCTCATAAACTTCCCGACGTCGTCACCTCACCCACGATCATCTTCATCTGCAGTCGGAGCTGAGAGGGTGAGAGAACGAGAGAGAACGGGAGAGAGAGAGTGAGAGAACGTGAGTGAGAGGAGAGAGAGGGTGGGGGGTTTTTGGAGTGTTGCAGATGGAATGGAGTAGAATAAAATAAAAATATTATATTTTTGGTTTTTATGTTTGTTGTGGGGGATATTCTTATTGTGAACGCCTTTTTATTATGATTATTTTTTAGTGATGAATGCTGAACAGGGCACAAAAGCACCCACATGGAAAGACAGAAGGGTGAAGGTTGCCGTGGCCGCTTCCCACTCAGGTAGGCGGCCAACACCGTAGTCGCCTCCCTTCACGGGGGCATAAAGGAAGGGGCTTTTCAAATGGAACGGCCACCCTAAATGTCATTCTCTCCACACCCACAGGTGCTTAGAGCTTCGGAGAGCTCTTCCCTTGCGACCTCCTCTGGTTCGATCCTACAGCCAACCTCCCGTAAGCGAGCTTGGATGCCATGGGGCCACAGTGAGCTCCCTTGGGCCGAGGGAACGAGGAATCTTCTTCAAGCAAGGACGTGCCAATGAATGAATCTTCACCTAGCCCATCCACTTCTCCTTCATCCCAATCAACCGACGGAGAGGATAGGAGTCCAATCGCGGTGTCGAAAGGTGGGCGATCTAGCCCTGGGGAAGAAGACCATGGGGACTCCGATGGAGAGGAAGATGCACCACCGACGGGGCTGAGGAAGATGGGGACGACGCACCACGTCCATGGGTAAGTTTTGTGATTTTTTAGCATTTTTATTTGATTTTATTTGATGAGGATTGAAGCTGGGACGGTTTAGGGGTAGAGACCATAGGCGGCCAGGGTTCTGGCCATCTATGGAGCAAGGGGGCTAAGGTCCTAGCTGCTCAGCAGGGCAAGGTGGCCAACGACCTGGTCGCCCAGGAAGCTAGATGGCCAGACTCTAAGCTGCCCACGCTTCAGGGTTGGGGGTTTAAGAAGCTTAATAATGACTAATGATTGGTGTCGTTTGCAGGGCCGACGGCGGATCCGTGCCCGTATTTTGTAGGATTTGGTGTGGGTGTGGTACCATTCCCTCCCCCATGGGTAGAGATGGCTGGTGGACCAACTGGCGTTCACCCCTTTATTCCACATCTCACCTCTTCCAATGGATGCCACCTTCTTGACAGCACTCTACGAGAGGTGGGTGGACATTTGCCACTCATTCGTGATGCCGTAGGGTCATATGGTCCCCACACTCGAGGACATGGCCTACCTGATGGGCCTACCCATGGCTGGGGCCCCAGCATTGGGCCAAGAGCTGAGGGATTACCAGCGAGAGGTAGACTGACTGCTAGGTGCAAGGCTGACCCACACCAAGAGGCTGGTGACCGCCCTTCCGCTCGGCAGGATCAGCTCCCTGGTGGGATTGGTAGGTGTGGTCCGAGGACCACTGGAGGATTTAAGTGCATATTTGCAGTGAGTATGACAGAGGATCAGGTTGAGAGAGAGGGTCGAGGATCAGGAAATCTGGCTCTTCCTCCATTACTTCTTTGGCCGATTGCTATTCACAACATCTTCCAACAAAGTCAACGTAAAGTACCTCCTGTTGGTACGCGAACTCATGCGGGGCCCTCAGGTTGCGTGGGGAAGAGGGATGCATGTGCATATCTTCGCCCACATGGACCCTTTCAGGCCAAGTTCGGAGAACCTGGGCAGCTTCACCCCTTTCCTGCAGGTATGAGTCTACCCTAAAACCAAATCTACTCATATTAATTATCTATTTGGTATACTTATGATTTCCTTTTTTCTTTTATGTTGTCAGATTTGGGGTATACCAGATTTCCATTAGGCTGCGGCACCATTAATCCCCGTGACAAGACCCGGGTTGTCCCACTTATGGCCCGGTGGGGGGTGTCACGGGATCGCCGCCTAGTGGCCACCCGACTCTCTGACCTACAGATGGTACTGGATGAGTTTCCACACCATCGAGTGAGTGTCCTGCTTGAGTTAACTCTTGCATTATATTCATTAGTTTTGTGCGTTTGTTTTAATAGGGTTTTTAACTTGTGTTTTGTAGGTGGTGTGGACACCATATGCCGGCAGGGATGACATCGCCCAGTCCTGGGTGACGGATGAGCGAGCTTGGTTCCACAGAGACACGGTGTTGTTCTGCGTGAACCTAAGAGAGCCTCTCTACCTGAGGCTAGCCCAACGGACCATGGGGTGGCAGCAGCCTCCCCTGGCTATCCCGGCGGAGCACGGGTCAGATTGAGGATGTCGGAGGACCTCGGGGAGAGACCAAGACTGGGCATTGCTTTATCGGGCTGAGGCAGAGGCACTGCAGGAGGGTCCTTCCCTAGAGCGCGATCCAGAGCTAAGGGACAACGAGATATACTTGGCCGACTATAGAGGCCGATATGCCGGACGGCTTTGCCATGACGCACGAGTGGTAAGTCTCCATAACTTTTGCAGAGTGTTATCATAATGTGTTGTGGCATTTAACTTTCGGTGGGAGTCAATACAAATGCTGGAGACCGAGGCCATTCACATCCTACAGGACCGGATTGCCACTCTAGATTAGACGGTCGTGGATTTGAAGCATCAAATCCGTGAGCTGGTGAGTCAACATGAGTAAATGAGAACTCTAGTTCAACACTTTGGTTGACTACTTGCTCCTTCTTTTACAGTGAGGTGAGTTGGCCTTCGTCCGTGTCAGGGCCGGTGTAGCCATGAAGGTCGGGCCTGTTGTGAGGAGGTTGAGTGGGGTAATGTGTGTTTCTTGATTGTCTCACTCTCTGTACTTAATATATTACTTAGTTTTGATGATCTGATTAGTAATCTGGTAGACTTCGTGTTTCGAGTAAAATTTTTTAAAAGGGGGATTCATTCACCCCCCCTCTGAATCCTGGACTTCTATCCCAATAGTCGGATGTTGAGGGGGCCCAGAACGAGCCCATCTCTGTTTTCGCCTATTTGAATGAGAGGCGAGGAGTGGCTGGGCGCCGTCAGGCGATGCGGCTGTAGAATCATTCGCACCTTGCTTGGCGTGGCATCCTAGTGCCCGAAAAGGGTTGCTAAGACGCACCTTCCGGACGGCTTGAGCTTCCTCTGGGGTAACCCAGATTCTTCTCAAGTTAGACTGTTGGTCTCCCTTGTCATTGCCTCTTCGATGGGACTTGGGTGTTCAGACACCAAACTGGCACTGGTGTCTCTGGGCCACTGCGGGAGCGTCTGCCCTTCTAAGTTCCGCCTTGTCTTCTCGCGTTCGATGCAGAATGCTAAAACTGTTTGTAGTAGGGATCATGGAGACGATCCACTCTGGGGGTGTGATGGGTTTGCTCCCATCCATGCAAATTCGTAGATTGCTGACAAGGATGGTCTTCCCGGAGTTACTGGTGGCAGCTGCAGGTCGCTTACCTTTACGGCCGCGATGATGCTTCTTCTGGGGCGCTAAAGATGACTCCACTCAAAGGTGGTAGACTGATAAAACTCGGCCCATGACTGTCGGTGGCACAAGGCCATCGACCGACAATATTAGAATCGGTCCCCAAGACCCAAAGTCTATAGTGGAGGCCGGCGACTAGGTGGCTCGAGTGTAAGCCCTCACCCGAGCCGACAACAGTGTCGCGGCTGCCTGCGATGACGTGCTTGTACTCGAAGTTGGCACTGCAGGGGGTGCCGGGGTGTCGACGACCCGAGGCCTTGAGCCTGAATCGGGGACTGGCGGGACCGGAAGGTGGGGCACATGGCCTTCGGTCTACACTGGGGCTGCCACGTCACATAGAGGTAGACCTGTACTAGGAGTCAGCGTCGTCAGGTTGTAGGGAACATGCCCCCACGATAGAGTTGAGGGATGCGAAACCTGACGCGGATCACTCACAGCAGGCATCGCTTGCGAGAGACTCCGGGGTTGCATGCCCGGTCTGGATGTTGAGAAGCCTCGAACCCGGGGATTGATGGCCCGGGTGAGGCGGTTGCACATCAGAAATTCGGGTCGGAAGTCCCGAATGAGATACTGGGGAGCCCTGCCCCTGGGTCAAGAGACCCGTGCGAGGAGTTGGCTCGACTGAGGCTCGGGGCTGACGGCTCGAGTGAGGTGCCAAGGAGTCGGGCACCTTAGAGTGGAGACCCACACTAGATGCCTACTCAACTGAGGCACGAGGCTGGAAGCCTAAGTGAACTGTAGTGGTAGGGACCGAGACTCGGGGTGCGGAGCTTACGTCCAGAGTCGGTCGGAACTGGGCCTGGGGGCTGGCGTTTGCCAGGGCAGGAGCTGGTTTCGAGCCCCTATGGGGGCCGGCAATGGGAGACCTGAGTCTGACACTCGGTCTGGCCATTGAGACTGGCGGCGGGCATGGCGCGTTGACAGCACCAAAAGAGATGGGAGCTGGGCGTGGCAGTGGAGCCGCCACGGGGACCACACCCAAGAAGTAGGGTGATCCGACGACCGGGGTGAAACTGCAGAAAGCAATCGGCACCACCAAGTAGCCCAACCGCGCATGGGTGGCGATGACGATGGGACCATAGGTGACGGCCGCCATAGTTGTTGACGCGTCAGACGAGCATGATCCGACAACTGGAGGGTGAATTGGAAGGTGCTGGGAAGTGCGAGCGGGTGCTCTTCCTCTACCTCTCCTGTATGGATAGGAAAAGGGCACCAGGACTTCAGGGCTGGCATAGGCTTTCTCTTCAGCAGAAAGAAGGAAGGCAGGAGACATCCCACCGGGCTTGCCATCCTTTTGTTTACGCGTCGAGCGGCGTGGGTGTTTCCTCACCGGCGACGGTGTGTGCGGTGACTAGAGTGAGGGGTCAGATATAACTACGGGAAAGATGCCGAAATATAGTGTGCTTCGGGCACCCCCTCTCGTGGCCATATCTTCCACAAAGTGGCACCGTGCACTTGCCTTTTATAGAGAGTTGAGAGGAGATCGAACGTCACGGGAGGTTTCTAGGTTTTAGGGGAAACGTGGCCAGGATACGGGCGTGCCGTTGATTTATTGACAATCACCCATGGAACCGAAAGCTGACCGGGGATGCGCCACAAGGGCGTGGCACGTGGACTCGGGAGGTGAGGGACACATGGAGGGAAGGTCAGTTCCGTAGGTGCAAGTGCGCAGGCGACTGTGGGGAGTCATGTACAGGACATCTTTCCCCACCGATCGCAAGCAGTCGGGGTTTATTTACATCAGATTGAATCCAAACACCTTCGTTCTACTGCTGAAGAGGAGTCTGTGTAGGCCTGGAGTCCTAGGCAAAGAGTAGGGAGCACTTCGCAGCTGTAGGTTCACACTAGATTGGACAAGGTTGACTGAGGTCAGAGGTGCTGAGGGGTTCACGCTAGGTGACACAACAACAGAGGGCTGAGGGCCCAAACGTGGATGCGAGTGCATACGTTCCAATGACTGTACAATTTTTGAGAGCTATATGGCTTTACAAGTGGGCCATAGTGGCCGAGGTACAATAGGTGCAAGCCGCGGGACAATTTCAACACGGTGGTCGGTCCTCGGGTCAATGCATGACAAAGCAGGTATCTGGTCACATAAAAATTATCCCCCTTTTCCTTGCTTCCCTCTCTACAACTTTCATGAAGATCTAATCACCTAGATCCATCAACAACCCCTCGGTCAAACCGTGTTCTCAGGAAACTCCATTTTCTACCTAGTTAGATCTAGATCTGGGAACCAGCACCTCTTAAATTCTGCCACGGCCAGGACAGAAGATTTTAAATTCCTAGCCCAACCCAAGGTTGAATATCTTCGAGAGACCTTTCCAACGTCGCCAGTCTCGTGTCGATCTGACATTAGGGTTGGTCTCAGCGGCCATTCTCGCTAGACTGTGTAGGCCAAATCTGGAATTCATATAAGTCGAAGATCTTCGAGTTCTCTTCGCAACGGCACTAGTCTCATTCTGATCTGACTCTGGATCTGAGCACAGTGATCGTTGTAACCAGGTCACGCAGATCTGTCCAGAGATAGGACTGTGGGATAGATCTGGGCTTCAGATCTCACATCTGCACCTCGACTATGATCCAGCGATAGCCGATCTCAGGGATCTCTGAGGGACATCCCACCAATGTCCCAGCCAACCGTCACCACCAGAATGTGATCGGAAGCTACCGTCCCATGTGTTGCTCTTGCTTGCTATCCAGCAGATCTGAACCCTACCAATCCGGACCTGCAGCCCGCCTCTGCCCGAAGAGCCCCTTCAGCTTGTGGCCCATCAACCCAATCTTGACGCTCCCGGATCGCTGTTGTAGCCTTTTACCTCCCTACATGGAGTGAGTAGTAAAATTGAGATATGTAATTATTTGTTATTACTGTACCGTGAGTCACGTGTCTTGGCTGGGAGACTTTCCCATGCCCCGAGCGTGGAGGTATGTTCTCGCTCCTCTTCGCATTTGCTTGTTTATTCTGTATGTGTTTGAAAGCCGCTGCTAGCGTGAGATAGGAAATCTAGCCTGCTCAATTTCAATCACCACTATGAGAGAGAGTGCGTGACCCGTTCCGTGACTCAATCCGAGCACGATGGAGTGTTGACCACCCTTGACTCTGAGCCGATTTCTCAACCACGCGGATCCACATGTTTCCACTTGCTGGGATGAACTGTGAGCTTGTACTTCTTGTTGAGGACTTTTCACCTCTCCTAGAGCTCATTAGTGTCGAGCCGAGGTGCTCCATAGTGCGCATCATTGCTGGAAGTGTCAGTCGAAAGTGAGTCGAGTTGGCATCTAGAGTCCAAGGTTATATTGTTTGGTCTAGTCCCAATTTTGTCCTGCATCAAATTAGTATCAGAGCAAAGGTTGAGTCTAGGGTAGTCTTGTCCAAGGTGTTACATTTCATTCCTATATCTGGTATATCAAAAGGTGTTATTGGAAAGATAGGTTAAGCCTATTGGGAAGGTAGCACACTTGCGTGAGTTGGATCTTCAGATTAATACCTCCACCACGTACTGGATATTGGCTAGAGTCTAGAGTTGTTTCACATTCATTTAGCTCCATCACATGTCCACCATGTAGCGTTCCCACAGTTTCCAATGGACTCTAAGTTGCCTAGGCAATATCACTGGTTGCATAACACCCATGGGCTCGACAACCATCCCATCCTCTTTAATAGGCCCGAAGCAATGACATTCAATGGCTCCAAAGTCCCGAGTGACTACCTACATTGGGAAGCCGTCATGGACAAATATTTCGATTGTTACTCCATGTCTGTTGTCACGAGCATCATTTTTGCCAAGGAGAGACTTTCGAATAAATCCACCGAAAAGTGGGACTACATTGAACGCCTGAGTGAAATTAGGAGACAACGGCCTATCAAGTCATGGCATGAGATGAAGGATGAGCTTAGAAGGATCTACCTGCCCCACCCAGTCACCTCCAACTAAGGTCATAGTCAGAGACAAAGGGTCAAGCTTGTAGATGTGTCTAGGTTCAAGACTAGGCCTAGTGACTATGGGCGAATTCACTATGAAGCCCCCACCCCAAGTCCCACCTTTGTCGAACTCTTGTAAATCTTTTCAGATCGGTTGGATAAAGGGTGTGCTTATATTAAGTCACTAATTTTTCCTTGCCCACCTCCAAGACAGGATGAAACCAAACCTGAGCCTTAGGAGGTAGTGGCCGATAGTCTCAACCTGGTGTCATCCCAAAGTCCTCTCCCCCTCACAAAGGGCATCCCTTCCCCATCTAAGGGATATGCTTTGCCACCCTCCGATCATTAGTAGGAACCATACGTCCTTCCCAAGGGTGAACTTGTCATTGGAGATCCTTTAGTTAGCTAGTTAAGGAATGGCCTAATTCTAGATGCTCCGATCCCTTGCTACCCTTCCATAGAGCCAGCATTACAAGTAGTGTCCACCACCTCTTTCAGCACCACCTTCCAATCCTCTTACTTCATGGACACCATGGATGATCTACTTAAGGGATTAGGTTGGCAAATGGAGCTGACCAGTATGTTGGCTCTTAGGCCAAACCCACCCAAGTGCATTAGCTTCATTTACCCATCCTTGGGTTCTATTACTTCCGTCTGCACAGTGGGTCCATGCACCAGTGACCTCATTTTGCTCTTACCTCTACCTGATGAGCTCCACCACTTTCCACTCCATGACCCCTTCTCTACCATAGAGAAGTCCACACATCTTAAAGAGCCAGCAACTTCCTTGGTTCCCTCAGTTAATGAAGAGCTGACCTATATTGGGGACGTATACCCGGGGCTGAAAGGGAGCTACATCACTGGATCCCTAACGTATTTTTTTTTAGGGACTATTTTTCTCTTAAAAAATATGTTACATTAATTTTTAATTTAATTTTTAAAATTGATAAAAATTAGCTCCGACTGTTTGGTAAAAATGTTACATATTTTAATTTTTAGATAGATTTGTTTGGTGGATGCGGACGGTACTGGGGACGCGCATGGAAGGCTTTCCTCCGATGGTTCTCCGATGGTTCTCCGTAGTTTTCGTCACAGATCGGGCGACGTGGCTGCGGAGCCCGGGGCTTTGGGAGACGACGGCGCACTGGACGGCGAACTCCACCTGCTCGGCGGTCAGCGGCCACGTCGTCCACGTTGCGCTCCCCGCGTCTGACCTGAGTGCGCCTTCGGCAATGCCGAGGACGCCCATGGCCAGCATCACGTGCAGAGGCATCCCGCACTGCTTCGCCCTGGGCAGGAGGTGGTCGGCGTCGTAGATCTCAACCACCCTGATGAGGTCCATCGTCCGAGGGGTTGAGCGGCGGTAGGGCTGGCCGAGGAGGTATAGGCCCTCGTCGACGTCGTCACTGACGAAGAGGCCAGGGGCTGCTGTCCCCACCCTATAAAATCCATTTTTAAGCCTATTCTCCATAAATTAACTAACAAGAAAAGGACGTTTTGACTGGGCAGATACGTGGGAGCTTGTGGAGACTTGTGCGTGTTGACTCGAGGACGAACCCCTCGTGCTGTCGCTCCATGCTCTCGTGTGTTGACTCCTCGAACTGGTACAGCACACAAACTGCGTCGTAGGACCGTAGACTGGACGAACTGGGGCTGAGTGAGGTCGTGGGACCACCGGACTGGAGGGAGGGTGCGGTCCCCAGGGGGTTCGCCCTCCCTGGGGCACGCGGCCGCCTCTGGGCCGAACTGGCCCCGAGCTTGCCGTAACCCTGAGGGATGGCCCCCGGGGGTCTTTTTTGGCCTTCTAGGGGTGTCCTTTGATGGACACCAAGTTTCGAGAGACTGGGACGGGCCCGTGGGGGCCGTTGTTCCTTGAGTCGTTGTATTCGCTCGCAAGGTGTTCGGGTAAATGCCCGACGCACCTCGGGTTGCCGAACGACTAGGGTAGATGACTGAGGGGCCACACGGCGGGCCTTGGGTTAAAGATAGGAGCTCGTGGGAGCTAAGAGGAGGCATTCTTGGGGACGTGAGTCATGCCCCGAGCTCCATGCTGCATTGCACGGCAGGTTGGCAGGGTAGCCTCGGGCTGGCCCGAGAGCTAGAGTTAAGTGGCTTGTTGCCACGTGTCTGAGTGTCGAGGTTGGCCCTGACTTGTTGGGGGGTCATTGTGGGACCCAATTGAGGGGCTGGAACCGTGGGGTAGCCCATGGATTGGTGTAGATGGGCTAGAATACATGTGCCCACAAGGTGTTTGACAGAATGCCGAACACACCCGTGCGAGCTGTATACGCATGTGATAGGCCTCCAAAGCCTATAGTTGACTATGTCAGGTCTCCCTTTGACCTTGGAGGGTTGAGAGAAGTGTTTCGGGGTGGGCCCTTGGCCCTTTCACTGGGTGTCACGTGACGTGGCTTAACGTCAAGGCGCCCTCGGGTTGGTTCGGGCGGCGATGCAGGATACGGGCAAAGCCCGTATACGAGTGATCGGGGTGGAGCCCGGACAGTTGCTTGTGTCACCGCGTGTCACGGCAAGCTGGTCAGGGCCCTTATAGGGACCCACAGGGTTGTAGAAAGGGCTAGGTCGCCCATGCCTAAAAGGTGTTTGGGGAAATGTCTGAGCCCTTATTTCTTGTCCTTTTGCTGGGAAATAGTCCGGGTACAACAAATGCCCCCCACGGCGCGTGCGTCGGAGGCAGAGACGAGGGCGTACGGCCTGTGAGACCCCTGTTCCAAGCTATTGTAGTTATTTTTTGACACTTCATGTGCCTTTACTTTGATGTGTTATACATGTTGATTTGTTGGTGTTCTGACCCTTTTTGTGCGCCCTATCTTGCAACTATGGCACGCTTTGGTAGAAATGGGCAAGTCCTGAGGTGCGTGGCTCAGGAGGAGGATCGCTAGGTGCGGCGGACTGATCGACAGATGCCCCCTCTGGGCATGCCAGTGATCACTGTGGCTGGTGTAGGGTAGCTGGACCGGGGTGATACGGCAGTGGCTGAGGGTCCGATTGTTGAGAGGGCAGTCGGAGTTGGGACCGTGGAGGTGACGAGGATTCTGGAGGCAGACAGTTTGTACAGCTATGACCAGAGCGGAGGCTACCCGTTGGAGTTCCCCCTGGATCGTCACTTGTTTGAGTTTATCAGGAGCTATGTCCCTCCTTGCATGGAGGTGGGTGACTCAGAGATTCCAGGGGTCCGTCGCAGGCTTGAGCGGGATATCTTGATTGGCAGGGACAGCCTGCACGGTGTAGCCATTTACAGCTATCCGAGCTTCTCAGAAGACTACTGGAGGCAACAACAGTTTCCCAGTATTGAGTGCCTAGGTTCTTTGGCCTGGCAGAGCGGTCTGGAGTCAGGGTTAGGCCACTAGGCCCTGCTTCCTGGGACTTGCACGGTCACCACCGCGCAGAGACAGAGGGGACCGCTGGGTTGGTGCTGGAGCCCGCTGGCTTGCAGTATGCTAGAGAGGGCTACGATGACCACAGCATCCTAGATGGAGTTATGCGGCAGGCCGTCATTAGCTGGTACGGTCGCTGGGCAGTGATCCCATCACACTACTACCACCAGGGTGCTACTGAGTGGCTGCAAGGCTCCGCACAGCGGAGCTATTTCCACAATTTGTGGACACCTTAACAAGTCCGGGGGCAACCCCCGTTCTCCTATAAAGACACCAGGGGGCTCGGCTACGACCAAGACCCAGACTTTCACGTCTACCATGCGGTCCACGTCGTAGGCTTGATGCAGTCAGCCATCGACTCGGCGGCTGTCAACACCAAGTTCGATAGCTCAGGAGATAAGGGAGAGGACATTTTAATCCCACTTCCCGCCACAACTAGTACCCCAGTCCCAACATTCGATGAGGTTTCCTCGCCCGTCCATGGAAATGGTGAGACGGAAGAGACCCCTGGAGCCTCCCAGCCAATCGGCGATCCCAGTTTGCCAGGCTTT
The DNA here is from genome assembly GCA_024336825.1 of Amorphophallus titanum. Classification (NCBI taxonomy): domain Eukaryota; kingdom Viridiplantae; phylum Streptophyta; class Magnoliopsida; order Alismatales; family Araceae; genus Amorphophallus; species Amorphophallus titanum. The sequence goes on from JANBPO010009603.1 coordinate 30,131,752, forward strand.
CGCCATGAGGAAGGCCCTCATGACAAGGACTGCAAAGCATCACCGGCGTTGGTAGGCAACTCTAACCAAGCCTCTGGGATGCCAGGCGACAGTTATTAGCCCGATAGGGACAGGCTAGGACAACCTCAGTCTGGGCCTAGCAACGACAGTCCTCCAATCCCCTCAACCTTAACTGTTGGCTCCTAGGACCCCCGGGTGTACGAAGCTGACACTGACGATGAAGACTTTATCGACTTCCAGCCAGCATCTCCCGAGCTAGAGGATGGTGATCAGGCAACCGTCGATGAGCTCATCGAAATTAATCTGGGGAAGATGAAGCCCCTCGACCAACATTCCTCAGCACTCTCCTCACCGAGGCAGAAAGGCAGGACTACAAGAAACTCCTGCTCGAATACAAAGACTGCTTCGCCTCGACATACAAAGAGATGCTAGGGTTAAATCCCTCCTTAGTAGAGCATGACCTGGCCATATCTCCCTCAGCCACTCCAGTCAAACAGCCCCAGTGGCGCATGCGCCACGAGCTGGAACTCCAGGTTGCGGCCGAGGTCAACAAAATGGCGGTGGTCGACTTCATCGAGCCATCCATCTACCTGATCGGGCTCGCCAACATTGTCTCAGTCAAAAAGAAAAATGGTCAAGTCCGCATCTGCATCGACTTCTGAGACCTCAATAAAGCTTGTCTGAAGGACGACTTTCCCATTCCAATCATAGAAACAATGGTCGATATGACCACTCCATATGAAGCTCTATCTTTTATGGACGGATCATCCAGTTACAATCAAATCCAAATGTCCCTGAAAGATAATAATCACACTACCTTCAGATCTCTTAAATGGATCTTCAACTACAAGCGCACGCCCTTTGGTTTGAAGAATGCCGGTGCTACCTACCAGAGGGCCACGACCAAAATCTTCAACGAGATGCTACACAACATCGTCGAATGCTACGTCGATGACCTCATCGTCAAGACTAGAAGGCGAGAAGACCACCTACGCGATCTGTGTCAAGTCTTCGAGCATCTCCGACAATATGGGCTCAAGATGAACCCCATGAAATGCACCTTTGGCGTATCCAGTGGCAAGTTTCTCGATTTCATTGTTCGATATCGAGGAATCGAGGTGGACCCCAGCAAGATCAAAGCGATTCAGGAGCTTCCACCACCCAGCAACCTCACTGAGCTCAGGTCATTCCAGGGCAGATTGACCTATATTCAGAGATTCATCTCCAACCTCTCCGGTCAATGCACGCCTTTCAGTAAGCTGATGAAGAAAGATGCTCCCTTCATATAGGACTCGGATTGCCAAGCGACTTTCGAGCAAATCAAGGAGTACCTTCTCACTCCTCCAGTCCTGGGGGCACCTATTAAGGGTAAACCCCTCATAATTTATATTGCCACCATGGACGCCTCATTGGGGGCTCTGCTAGTGCAAATCAACGAGGAAGGTAAAGAGCAGCCACTCTACTACCTCAGCCAGAAATTGATCGGTGCTAAGTATCGCTACTCCCCTATGGAGAAAGTATGCTTGGCATTGGTGTTTGCCATCAAGAAGTTGTGACATTACCTCCTGTCTCATCGGGTTGAGCTCATATCCAAGCATGACCCCCTGGAGTTCCTCCTCAGACAGCTCGTTCTCTCAGGCTGACTAGGAAAATGGGCTCTCCTGCTCATGGAGTATGACATCACCTACGTCCCTAGAAAAGCGATCAAGGGGCAGGGCATGGCTGAATTCTTGGCAGCCCATCCAGTACCGGATGATTCTCCCTTCAACGCGGGGCTTCCAGAGGAGGAATCTCTTGCTCTTCAATAGCAACAACTGGCCAAACAGAGCGGAGATGTCTTTCATTACTGGCAACAAGATTCCCTCATAGCCAATCTACCTTGTTGGGAGCTATACTTCGATGGCGCTTCTCAAGGCACTACTCGGAGCAACCTCAGCTCAGGCATCACGACAGGTGCCAGAATCATCTTCCTGACTCCTCAGGGTGGAGTTTTGTACAACTCCTGCCCCCTCATGAAAGCTCTGACTAATAATGAAGCCGAATATGAAGCTCTGATCATTGGACTCCAGATGGCTCTCGACATGGGCGTCAAATACCTCAAGGCCTACAGGGACTCTCAACTGATCTTTCGACAGGTCCTCGGTATTTATGACGTGCGGAAGTCAGAATTCGTTCCATACCATGCCGCCATCACTCGGTTGACCCAGAAGTTACATTTCTTTGAAATAGACCACATTCCTAGAAGCAGCAACGCTCAGGCTGACGCCCTAGCAAAATTGGCTACAGCCATTAAACTACTGCCCGAGGGTGAAGTCGACATCACAGTCAAGCACTGTAGAAACCCGGGGGGGCGGGGGGGTAAGGGTTTCACGTGAACTCCAAAGGGAGTTCACGTGTTTCGCCCGAAACCGGATGGTTTCGGCCGCCCGAAACCTATACCCCAACCCGAAACCGAGCCCGCTACAATGAAAGGGGCTAAAACGGTTTCGAGTCCGGCCGAAACCGATATGTTTCGGCCGAGACGTATCGGTCGATACGTTTCGGCCGATACTGCCATCAATGATATCGGGAGGCGGCGTCGCTGGTTGGACCGGGGTCTCCTTCTTATGCAGGAGTGTTTGCAACAAGTTTTTGAGCTCTTGTTTCTCACGCCGGAGCTCCTCCAAGGTGCGGGCTTGGACCTCGCCGGTAGGACCCTCCTCATGCAGGGGGTCGTCATCTCCACTGATGCTATGAACGTCTTCTTGACGCTCCTCTTGCAGTGTTGGGTCGGGCTGTGATGCCCCGACAGTAAGGGTTGGCTCTAACTGAGCTACCACCCGGGAGACGTGCCTCGACCTCCTCATAGCTTGCAGGGGTTGGTTGAGGTCCGTCGGAGCTCCCTCTGGTTGCTTGTCAGTGGAAGAAGCCTAACAAGTGAACACCCTGACGGTGTCATCTGTAACCTGGGCCACTCGCTTCTTCCTCGGCGGGTGCCGCCCTGGCTTCGGTGCTCCCCCCTAGCCTGTCAAAACCAGACACTCGGGAGATGGACTCTTGCTCGAAGAGGTCCTCGCCCGAATGCACCGGGCTGGCCCAGGGGGAAGTCGGGCGTACTGGCTTCACCGTTCCGCGGTGCTTCCGCCCTGGTTGCCGATGAGTCTTTGCCTTGTGAGAGGTTGAAGACTCGCCTTGTTGATAAGTAGCCCGGCTCCGCATTTGCTGCAACTCAGACTGGCGGGGGGGCTTTTCTGATCTGGCCCGTCTTATGGCTCAAGCCTCCTCCTTGGTGACCCAAATCCTTTTTATTTGGAGTTGTCGCTCCTCAATTTGGTTGCCCCCAGATCTGACTCTGGGGGCTGCCGGCTTGGGCCGAGGCGCGGCAAATTTGTTCACCTTCACCCCTTCCTCCCGAACTTTCCGAAGGAGCTCGAATCTGTTGGAGGTAGGAATGGTGGGGACCTGTCGATCCCGAGACATGATCGGCTCGCCTCCTTCGAGCCTGATACGGACGTCTCCAACAAGCACAGTCTTACCGGAGCGTGAAGTAGCAGCTACCGAGCGTGCTTTGTTGCGCACACGGCGTTGCCCCCGTTGAGCAGGGGCGGCAGTCTCAGAACGGCTTCCATGGTGATGGCGGCGGCGCTGTCCCCGTTGAGGAGGAGCGACGTCGACTGTGATGTGGTTGACCGAGAACACTCGGCCAACTGGGAGGGCTGAAGGCCTGACACCTCCAGACATTGAGTAGTATTTGGCTGACCTGACTCGGCCTGTTGTAGACGTAGAGGGCCTGACACCCTCAGAAGTTGCCTTCATTGCGGCCGATCTGACTCAGGCAACTACAGAAATTGAGGGCCTGACAACCCCAGCAGATGTCTTCTGAACCGGGCGAGCCCGGCAAGCAGCACGAACAGAGGGCCTGGCACCCTCAGCCGTAGTCTTCTTGGCCAGTGAGACCTGACCAGCAGTAGCTGGAGCGACTGAGTTGCCCCCGGCGACCGGCACTACCCGTAAGAAGAAGGGAGAGCCGACGACCGGAGTGAAGTCGCCGAAAGCGATGGGAGTCGCCAGGTAGCCAAACCTGGCGTGGTTAGCCACAACCTACGGTCCATAAGTCACCACTGCCATCGTCGCCGTCGTGCTATAAGTGAGTGCTTGAAATGACAAAAGCGAAATGTCCTCTTCTCGTCCTGTAAGAGGAAGAGGGGGATAAGAACCTTGGAGAGGTTTAGGCCTTAAGTTGACGAGAAGAAGAAAGACGGGAAAGGTCCCACCGGGCATGCCAGTCTGTTTTAAAAACGAGGTGGATGCTCCCTTTTTCTTTTGCCCCGGACGACTTTATTATAGAGTCTTATATGTTTGTTCCAGGTTTAGGAGTTCCTCTGATCATGCAATGGACTCTCTCTGAGGAGGCAAGGTTGCACATGTAAGGGCTACATAAGTGGCCAGTGCGATGTCCATTGCATGGGGTGCGCATCGTATCAGATGATGAGGGTTCGAGTGCTGGACCTTTACCCACTGACTGCGGTCATTGTTGATTTACATCGGCATCACGTCCGAACACCCTTATTTAATTGTCAACGGTAAGGCCTGAAACGTCTCTCCAATGTTCTAGTTAAGGACACATCCGCATAGGTAGTCTGCATCGCACTTTTAACTCCCAATGGGTAACTATAAAATGTGTGAAGGGTAGGGTTTGGCTAGGATCAGGCTGAACTGGGCGGCACCCTATCGTATTTGGAGGTGATAGTGAGCTCGGGGAACTCAAAAGTGTCCTAGGGAGCCCCGATGGTTACCTAGACACTAGGGGTATTTTGGTAATTATCACGCCCGGGGGTATTCTGGTAATATTACCTCACTGGGATTTTATTATAGCTCAGGGTGACTGCCAGGCAAGGATTGGCTTTGACAGACTTCAGGGCTATTCTTTCAGAGCAGTGGGGAATCATAAGGGCATCCCGAGGTCAGAAGGGTGTTTTTGTAATTTGGCACAACCCTATACAGAGGATTTATGAGAGGCGTTGAGGCCGGAAGGTCATTTATAGGCATTTCCCAAGTATGGAGGGCCTATGAGGCCAGCTCCGGGCGACGCGGGACGGGGAGAGGGGGGCATCGGTTTCTGGGGGGATGGGGGTGTTCTCCTTGATGGATGGTCTAGGGAGGGTCAAAGGTTGCTTTGGGGAGGTGGATGGGTGCTTGGGAGAATGAAGAGTTGCTTGGGGATGGTGGAGATGTGTGTGGGAGAATGAAAGGGTGCCTAGGGGACTGATGGAAGTAATGAGAGCGGTTAATACTCTCTGGGGAAGTGAAGGGACACTGGATGAGGTGGAGGGGCTGGGTTGAGGTGGCAAATGATGTGGAGGGAGAGAGGAGAGAGAAAGGGGCGTGCCCCTCTTGGATGGAGAGAGAAAGAGAGAGGAGGAGGAGGAGAATTCTCAAGGGGGATTTTCTCTATTCAATAATTCATCAAAGTGGGTACATGGGGGAGAGATGGCGCCTATTTATAAGCATCCACTCTTATCATGACTAAAATGCCCTTGACAAATAGACAAAAGATCAAGACTATCCTAGACTCAATCTATAGGCCCAAACTAGGGTACTAAGGCCCAATTAAGCACAAACAAGGGAATTGGACTATAACTACATGACTCAACAAAGGAAAATACATGAAATAAGACTCAAAAATAAAGTTAAAGTGTGAGAATCATAGCCAGTCCTCCACAAGGTGGTGCAGGTGACCCGAGCTAGAGAGAGTGGCGTGAGATGTCCTCATCAGAGATCTTTCGCTCGGTCATTTGGAAATGGTCAAAGAACTTCTTCTAGAGATCCACCTAGTCGATGACTGAGTTGGGCTTTAGGCAGGAATACCATTGGAAGGCCATTCCCGTAACTGAAGTGGTGAAGTAGCGGAGGAGATATGACTCGTCCAACGCTAGCTCACCCATGGCCGTGATGTAATAGGCCAAGTGCTCATGTGGAGACCCCTGCTCGTCAAACTTCTGTAGCTTCAGTGGTTTGGTGTACTCCATAGGGAGCTTCTTGAGCTGGTGATGTAGCGGGTGGGGGACGGTGTGGAGATCTATAGTTGTGACCCCCTCCCCATATTAGGTGAGCTTTGTCTCGACAATTCGCTCAATCATCTGGCACTGTGCCATAAGGTTTTCTAGCACTGGCGTATTGGATGCTCATGGTTGAGCTTTGGCCAGCGGCGTGCCGAACCCAGTTGCTGTCGGAGTTCAGGCAGCCGCTGCTGAGGCGTTGGCACCATTGTGCCCAGCTAGTGGAGCCGGTGTTTCAGCCAGAGGCCTCGTAGGTGGCTGATGGTGAAGGTCTCATTTTTGAAGAAGGTCTTGCAGGAGGGCCTTTAAGTGCTAGTTCTCCTTCACGAGAGTCTAGAGAGTTACCTCTTGAACCTCATTTGCTAGAGGATCATTGTTAACCGGTTCTGCATTGACATGAGCGGTGCGATCCTCAGCTGGAACTTCTTCTACTTGTTCTAACGCCCGAGGTCCGACAAAAGTGTCGACATGGCCTGCTGGGGTCGGAGGCTGAGTTTGGTGACAAAGCCTCCTAAGCTGGGCCAAAGGCCGGTTCAAGTCATCGGGATGGGTGTCAGGCTGATGCCCAGTAGCATAACATGTGAACACCCTAACTATGTCATTGATAAGCTGGACCGCCCGCTTCCACTGGGAATGCTTCTCACGGCACACGAGTGCCCCCAGTCTGTCAAAGATCGACATCGGCTGCAGTGGAGCCTCCGCTAGGGGATCGACCCGAGGGGAGCTCGGGGTCGCCTTTTTGGACGAGGGACACTAGGTGATTGGGCATCATCGGATGGTGCCGTTGTGGAATCGGTTGCGTCTTGTCTGACGCCTAGCCTAAACATTCAGAGGGGTTTCTAATGCACACCCTCCGAACAGCATGAGCTCCTTCTGGGGTGACCCAGATTCTTCTCAAGTTAAGCTACTGGGCTCCCTTGTTGTTGTTCCTTCGATGACACTTGGGAGTTTGTGCATTAAACTAGTGTGGATGCCCCCGAGTTACTGTCGGGGCACCTACTTCTCTGAGTTCCACTTTGTCCTCTCACATTTGCCTCAGGAGGCTGAAGCAGTTAGTAGTAGGTATCGTAGAGATGGTCCATTCCTAAGGTATGATTGGTTCGCCCCCATTGAGGTGAATCTGTAGGTCACCAACAAGAATGACATTTTTGGAGTTACTGGTTGCAGCGGTGAGTCGCCTGCCTTTGCGGCCATGGTGATGCTTCTTCTGGGGAGCCGAGGAAGATCCTGCTCCAAGGTGGTAGACCAAGAAGACCCGATCTCCCATCGTTGGTGGCACGAGGTCGTCAGTCGAGAGCACTGGGATCGGCCCCCAGGTCATGATGTCCATATCAAGAGCCAGTGGCTAGGTGACTCGGGCGTAGGCTCTCGCCCGAGCTGATAAAAGTGTTGTCGATGCTCGCGGCAACGCTCGTGCACTGAGACCCAACATCGCAGAAGATGCTCGGGTGCCAACAACCCGAGGTTGTGAACCTGTATCGAGCACTGGTAGAGCTAGGGTGTGGGACAGAGGACCCATAGTAGACATTAACGTTATCGCGTCCCATCGAGGAAGACTTGTGCTGGGAGTCGGCATTGCTGGATGGTAGGGGGAGGAACCCCCGTAGTGGATGTGACGACCTAGATCCCTCATACCAGATATACCCGATAGGACTATCGAATATACCTGATACCTCTTGGAACCCGTGAGGCCTCCCAAGAGCGGGAAAGCTCCTAAAGGGATAACCTAAGGCGTCAGGGTTCTGGAGGATTTGTCGTAGTGGCTGATCGGTGAGGACGATGATAGGGTGAGCCAAGAAGTACGGCCGTAGTTTGCGAGCAGCCGTAACGAACGCACTGGCGAACTCGGTTAGCGAATATCGAAATTCGGGACCCTGACGTGCTCGACTGACATAATAAACTGGCTTCATGACTCCTGCCTCTTCCCGTGTGAGGACGACACTCATGGTGATCGGCGTCACAGATAGATACAGGAATAATTCATCTCCCTTTTTCGGCTTGGCGAGGACGGGAGGGGACGCTAAGAGGCGTTTTAATTCTTCGAACACTAGCTCACAGTCCTGGTCCCAGTCGATGTGCTCTTTCTTCTCCGATGCTTGATTGGCTTACTTGATCAACCGAAAGAAGGGGAGGCACCTCTCAACGGCTCAGGATAGGAACCGAGCCAGGGCGGCGACGTGACCAGTGAGGCACTGTACGTCCCTCACTCGGTCTGGCCGCTGCATCTCCAACACCGCTCGGATCTGGTCGGAGTTGGCCTCGATTTCTCAGTGCGTTACGAGGAAGCCCAAGAACTTTCCTGACCGCACTCCGAATGTGCACTTGGCTGGGTTTAGTTTCATGTTGTACCTTCGGAGCGTGGCGAAGGTTTTCGCCAGGTCATCCAAGTGTTCGGCGGCTTGGAGGCTTTTGACTAGCATGTCGTCGATGTATACCTCCATATTGCGGTCGATCTGCGAGTCGAACATGTGGTTGACAAGGCGTTGGTAGGTTGCCCCCGCATTCTTCAGTCCGAACGGCATTCGGGTGTAGCAATACAGGCCGTGATCGGTGACGAATGCGGTCTTATCTTGGTCGGGTTTGTGCATGCTGATCTGGTGGTACCCGTAGTAGGCATCTAAGAAGCTCAGCATATCGTGCCCGGCTGTCGCGTCGACCAGTTGGTCGATCCGTGACATAGGGAAGCTATCCTTGGGGGTAGCTTTGTTGAGGTCGGTGTAGTCGACGCACATCCGTCACTTCCCGTTGCTCTTGGGGACCAGGAACACGTTGGCTACCCAGTCTGGATATTGAGTAGGTCGTAGCAGCCCGGAGCGTAGTTTCTCGTTCACTTGTTCTCTGATAATGGATTGCCGCTCGGGGTTGCAACACCTCCGGCGCTGTTGGACTGGGCGACAAGTGGGATCCAACCTTAGTTAGTGCGTGATGACCTCTGGCGGGATTCCGAGGAGCTCATCCTCAGACTAGGTAAATACGTCCTGATTGGCGGTGAGGAACCTTGCGTAGGCTTGTTTGTCATGCTCGGAGAGGTTCGCGCTGATCCTTAGTGTTCTGTTCGGGTCTTCTCTCACCTGAATGAGGTATAAGTCTTCTACCGGGGCACTCGTGCTCGGGCCTGGATCCTGGGTCTTGGCCCTCTTCTCAGGCGGTGCGTCTTCGGGGTGTCGTTCACGCGTGGAGATGAGGTAGCATCTCCGGGACTCCCTTTAAACTCCCCGGACTTCCCCTACCCCCCAGGGGGTGGGGAACTTAAGCTTTTGATGGTAGGAGGAAGGGACGTCCCGGAGCGTGCCGAGGATCCCTTGGCCTACGATGGCGTTGTATCCTGTCATCGCATGAACTACAGTAAAGTTGGCGAGGAAGGTTACCTCTTTCGGGGCAGTCCCGAACGTGATCGGGAGTGAGATGCGTCCTTCCAGGCAGATGGTCGCCCCTGAGAATCCGTATAGCGGCGTGTTTAATGGCGTCAGTCGGGACATATCCACACCCATGAGAACAAGACAGTCATAGGCAATAACATCGGGTCTACTTCCATTGTCTACTAAGATATGACGCACAGTACATTGATTAATGGTGACTGAGACCACCAAAGCATCAGCGTGGGGTGTGGTTACACCATCTAGGTCGTCATCGAAGAAGATAATGAGATCTCCTAGATGGCCTGGGGTGGAATCCCTGCGTGAAGTGCCGTCGCCTTGGCCCGTGGTGCGGACCGCCGTAGCATACTGTCGCCTCCTACTCGCGCTATCTCCCCTGGCGGCCGATCCTTTGGAGATCATCATGATCTCTTTCCTATTGGGCCGGTTGTCGATTGGTGGGGGCGTCTTCTGCCACCTTGGCGAGGAACTTGTCGAGGAGTCCCCTCCGGACGAGGTCCTCGATGGCGTCCCTGAGGTTGATGCAATCGATGGTGTCGTGGCCATGGTCGCAATGGTAGAGGCAATACTTCTTCTTGCTCCTCATGCTCGGATCAGACTTCATCCGAGGAGGTCACTTGAGGAATGGCTCCTCACGGATCTCCATTAGTATCTAGTCTAGGGTAGCCGTCAGGGGGGTGTAGTGGCGATAGTCGCCCTTCTCCTTCTCGGGGCGGTCGCGACGGTCCCCGTCGCGCCGCTCCCACTTATTCTGACCCTCTCGCGGGGGGTCGGCTGATCTCTTGCAGTCGGATCGGTCAACTCTAGTCGCGCGGCCCAGGGCCGCCGTATTCTCCTCGCAGCGTGCATGCTTCTGTGCCAGGGCGAGGAGATCTGGGAGAGTCGCTGGGGCCTCCACTCTGAGGGCGTGTCAAAGGATGTGGTCCCGCATCCCCTGAGTGAGGGCTGTGGTAGCGATGCCGACGTCGAGGTGTGGGATTCGTAGGGCCTCCGAGCGGAAGCGAGAGACGAAATCCCACAGCGTCTCCTCCTTACCCTGCTTGAGCGCGAGCAGGGTTTGTAAAGCCTTACAATTGCGTACATACTTTCCCAAGGATATAAACACAAACTAAAAGGACATAAATGTAAAATAAATGATACATGCTCGACGTCGATTCCCATCACACTGGCTGGAGAATTGGCTAATCCCACTATAGTGGGCCATAGGGGAGGGCCCCGAGAGTGGTGGGGGGTGTGAACCTAGAGGCAGAGTGGACCACTGGGGGAGGGTGGCTGGCGACACAGAGGTGGTCAGCTGAACACCGTCGTGGAAGACAAACTCGCCAGGTAGGTGAGGTGGGTGTAAGGTGCAGGTCCTCGTGTCCGGGTCGATGGTCACTCTCCTCTTTTAAAACGAAGTTTGCCCTAAAATGATGCATGGACTAGCAAGTGTGTCGATCTTGCACCATGCTCTATCGTGATGCAGAACGGGGCCGAACCTCCATTGTAACTCTATGAAAGCTAAGCCACCATTGAGCCCCAGTCTTAGAGAGAGACTCAACAATGTCCTGTGAGACACAAGTAGACGACACCCTTCTGATGAAGTCAATCTCCGTAAGCAACCCATTAGGTAGAATGGCAGTGGACACGATAGGGCACTGGAGCGACTCGATCATCAGCATAGGGGTCGAGTCAACCGGTGGTTGAATGGTAGTGGCGAGACCGGTGGGTCAGGCCATAAGATCCTAGAATTGTGCCACCAGGGATGACCAGTCTGACACATGGTCTCAGGGAACCACCATGGGGCTGGCGGGTAGTTGGATATGTAGATGCAAGACCTAGAAGGGACAACTAGGTGACTGACTAGGGTACTAAGCGGGGGTAACCCTCTTGCATAGTAAGATCTTCTAGACAGACTGGATTTACCCTTCCGAAAAATACTACCACTAGATCAATCATGCATGCAGACTCACATGATGCCCTAGACTCAAAATTGATGTGACTCATTTTGGATGCGGACTAAAATGCAAACCTACCCCAGACAAATCTGGCTCTGATACCAATTTGATGCGAGACAGGACACGAGTGGGCTAGGACCTATGACCAACTCAAAGTGCGGCCAGCATTTGCATGTTAAAGGTAAGCCGAGCGACTGACCTCCGTGGCATTCCTCCGAATGAAGGCGTCTCTCAACAAGAAACTCTCTAGCCCAATAATCATCCAAGCAAGGGAAGCATGGGATCGTAGTGGTTAAGGAACCATTGTCGCCAAGGGTGATCCAGTTCGAGCTCAGCGCTCGACTGGGGCTACGAGAACGGGTGCTCACAATTCTTAACGACAATGATTCGTAACAGGCTAGGGTCCTAAGCACACAAGCACGACATATATGAAAACATACTAGATAAGCACATGCTGAGAAAAGGAATGCCACACATACCTCCACGACTAGTGTGTGGGGAAGAAACCCTGGTCGAGTCCGACAACCCCGATACATGAAAATAAAAGTGTTATTACAACCCAAATAATAATTTCCACTCCTCACAGGGAGATAACAGGCTACAAATGCTAAATTCGAGGCTGCAAGAACACGGGCTGACGGACAGCACTCGATGGAGTTGAGGAGATGAGGTGGCGAGGCTTGGTTCCCAGTCGATCGATTCTGCCCGCTCTGGCCAACCTATGCAGTAAACTTGCAGGAGGTGGTACGGCTTGGTCTGGAGTCGAAATGGGGTGCCGTCTATTGGAACATGTAGAGGACTGGATGAAGACCGACTCATCCAAGCGGTGCATTGGGATCTGCTCCTGTCTAGGCATGACGGCGTCTGCAAGGCAGCTATGGTTCTACTTGTGCAGAACTACACAGAAGAATAAGAAAAATGGGGTTACGGTGTGGGAATAGAGCGTCGCTTGCTGGGGAATGCTAGTGACGCCTGGAGAAAGATCTTCACCAAAGGACTTTGTCAGATGTGGAGGGAGGAAGTCCTGGGATCTCCTCCAAGGTGTAGTAGGTTCTGGGCCGGATCTGAAGAAATCAGCCTGCGCAGCCCTCTCAAACTCGTCAGCACGCTAAGCACGGGTGTCAGAATGGTGTAGGATCAGCGACGTCGTACAGAAGACAGAAGGTTGTTCTACCCACCCAAGACTCAAGCCCATAGGCATTGAGAGGAGGTCTGGAGGATTTTTGTAAGGAAGAAGAAGAGATCTGTCTCGCAGGGACAGACAATAGCGCGTGGCTTCACAGAGTATTGTTGTTGGAGATCCAGAGCTCCGATCAAGGTGAAACCAGTGCTGGATTGTTCACGACTTGTAGAAGCATACATGGTAAAATCACCAGGCCCAAATCCGATCAAAAAGCCATCGAGGTCGAATCAGGAGCCATGGATGAGCTCAGGGCAAACAGATCTAGATCAGTACGTGAGCGCGGGGTGGATATCACGAATGGTAGCCTCGGGCGTCGCACCCTTGGCGAGGGGAGTCACACCCCGACTAGATCCCATCACAGGATCGAGGGTTACTGAGCATCATGAAGTCCCACGATCAATGACACCCAAGAGGGGGGCATGAATTGGCTGATTACAAATTTAAAGAAACTTTTACCAAATTAAACAGATATGATGAAATACCCCTTTAGAAATTTAGATCTGTTGTTTAACGATTGGATCTGTCAAAACCTATCACATACAACAAATCCTTGGTACTATGACGGAGGTGTGAATCTGAAGATTCTACTCACGCAAAGTGTTATCTTCCTGACAAGGTTTGCCTTGTCAATTCAAACCCACCTTTTTTCATGAACTGGCTAACTACTTAAACTATGCCTGATGATATAGTGTAATTCGTACTGAGCTTTTTGCTCACCCCTATTTCCAACCCTTTTCAGGTAACGCGGTAGATGGAATGCTTGCAATCGGGATTGAGTTAGCGTGATCGAGTGAACCTGGATGCTTTAGAGACCTGAGTCTGTCTTTGTATTTTCTAGAGTCCCTAGTATAGTGAGTCTTATTATTTTCTCTTCTTTATCTCTTTTATCTTATTGAGTCCAATTGTAAACTAAATTCTCAATCATCAATAAAATTATATTTCTGTCAAATTAACGTGGCCTCCATGTGTAAATTATGGTTGTTTATTTTGCTCTTACTATCATGCATGTTTCGTTGTATATTCCGAGCACTGCTTCCCACTGCTATCGGTTCGGGGCGTGACATTTTCACTCACTTGTCTACTTTTTGGAGATGGTTTTGTCAGTAAAGGACAGCACATGCCACTGTCATCCCTGCTGCTATCATGTTGTCCCCTGCTCAAGCTGACTTCTTCAAGACTTAAAGCTAGGCTCAGCCAATGGGAAGACCACAGGCCTACAGTGCATTAAATGTCAAGGGATGTGGTCACCATCCTCCTGTTGATTACCACCATTACACATGGCATTTGCACTAGAAGACTTTTTAACTCTCACCTCCTGGTGCACACTTCAAGGGGAGTTTTAGAGGGAAAATTCCACTGATCCACTGGTCCAACAGAAGACTTCTTGGTGCGCAATATTCCCAGGCTTTTCAACTAGTTTTTGGTATAATACCAAGCTACCTCAACTAAAGAAGCTGCTGCTGCTATTATTGAAAGAGTAAAGCCACGCCCTTGAGCTATGGAGAAGAAATCTGTGAGAAAGAAAGAGAAAGGCAGTGAGAGCAGCCCAACATCTGCGACCTCAGTCCAGTGCCGTGAAAGAGAAGAAAGAGAGAGAAGCCAAGAGGAGAGCAGTCATCCTCATGTCCAGATCGTGCCAAGGAAGAGAGCAGATCGGACCTTTGTTCTGATTGATCCAAGAGCTTCAAGAGCAACCTCTGAAGCCACTATTTGGCCATCTCTGTTTCTTCACTTTACCTCGGTGTTCAGTGTCTCACATCTGTAAACACTTGTTTTCTCCACTACACTTGCAGTGTTTCCTATTTTTGTTTTGATTCACGATTCGTGTGTTCTTTCGATTCCCTGGATAGGGGTCGGGGTCCCTCTAGGTTTCAGAGGAAGACAGTCAGAGGTTCTCCGGGCTATGGATAGCCATCCCTGTCGACTTTGTGTGTAGGAAGATAGGCAGAGGGTTTTCTATGTTCTATGATTTGGGGCTTTGTGGACGCGTAAAATTGCACGTCCATATGTCTCTACCAGTCTAGCATCAATAGCAACCACAACTGAACAAACTGCGAAGAAGACGTCTCATCCGGACGGTCCGAATAAACACACACTGTCGTGAAGCCGTCTCTGGAGTCACGACAGCGAAGAGAAATCAACTTCTAGGATGCCCACAATCTATGGGGCCCCGAAGAAAATCAAATAAATCACAACTTGCACTTGTAACAGGCTTAAATGCGTCACAGCGGCTCCCCGGTCAGCCCTCAACGGTACACTTTGGTGCCTTTTCAGCGGCGCACCGCCAACCTGGCCAGCACGCCCCTTCGCCGACACACCCAGCCTAGCCGTCACTCAGTGGCACACCCCTGGCCATCGCTCAGTGGTACACCAGGGCTGGCCCCCGCCCTTAGTGGCACACCCAGCCCATGCCCTCAGCGACACGCCCTGGCGGGTCTTCCCCGGCACACCCCCCTAGGTGCCCTCAGCGGCACACCCTGTGAAGCTTCAGTGGCACACCCCTTGTGTGCCCCCCTCGTCGACACGCCCCTTCTAGGCTCTTCAACGGCACACTCGTCTGGCCCTTCAGCGGCACACCTGAGGTGCTCCTCCGCTAGTACACTCTTGCAGCTCTTCCCCGGCACGTCCCAGTAGACGAGATCTTATGCCCATGCCCTATGGATTCTTGGTGCGTAGTGGCCAGTCTAAGATGTCACCCGGAGAGGAGGGCAGCAGGCTACTCCTCTGTCAACGAGGACGAGGGGAAGTCAAATCCTCATCAATGCACCCTCCTTCCCGCCTCCACTGTTTGCACTCGACGCCCGCTGTCGTTGGGGTATATAACCCCCCTCCTCTACCGGCGAACAACAACAAGGAGACACAGACAAGAGGCGCCCCCACAGAGAAAGAGATAGAGGCTGAGAGAAGAACAAGAAGAGAAGAAGAAGGAGGTGCCCCCCTGACGACTGCCGAGAAGAAGAAGCAAGAGAGAGAGAGTAAGAAAAGAAGGCAGAGTGGGAGAGGGAGAGTCCAATGTAGAAGGAGGGGATGGGAGTGAGAGGGAGCGGTCACGCCTCCTTGGCCATGTCCTTTTCCTCAAATGTCATTCTCCTCTGTTCAGTTTTCTATTTCTCTCCCCATCTTTCTTTTGTCAACTGCTTCACATTGTATTTGGCCCCAGCCATGATCTTTTATTACTTTGTCCCCCTATGAATAGAATCATCTTTTGTTGCTTCCTATTATTTCTATTAAGCTCCCCTCTTTGTAGTGTTTGTCATGGCACATATCATCTTCTTTTGTTGGTCTAGTGGCTCTCTGCATTACTTGCTTCCCAGAAACGCAGGTCCTCTTCCCATGGCTTCATGGGAGGGGTTCTGGTGTGGTGGTAGCCACCCTGATAGGCCATGTTTTTTGCCGGTGGTTTATTTTCGCTGTGATCAACCAGGCCATGTTGTTCGAGACTGCCCGTTCAGGCCAAGACCGGTGCAATTCTCTCCATTCGCCCAGCCATAGCAGCCCCAATTCCAACCTATGCTGCCACGACCTCAGCAAGACTCACCAGTGTCTCAGCTTCCCCATGCTGAGCAGTGACGCCCTATCTTTTGAAAGGTACATTTTTATTTTTCGATTAGTTAATTTGTGTTTTAATTATTCCTGTTGCTTGAGTTTTCTGTGATTCAGTTATCTGTTAATTGTTCATTATGATGGTGCTGCTTGTGTGATTGTGATTTTCTCCTCTCCTGTTCTTGCCGTTTCTCCCGTTCTACTTTCTCCCTCGTTTCTCTTTTTCCTCTGTTTTCCTCGACGCGGGGCACGGGACCGTGCCGAGTTGACCGAGGTAGAGACGCGATGGAATGGACTAGAACGTGATGAAATGATGGATGAGGTGGACGTTGGCAGGATTCGTGGGTGGATTCTAGGCTAACGTGGCTTGATTGTTTTAACGCCTGTGATTTTTGTAGAAGTCTGTTCCTCTGCGTGGGCCCAGTGGCTTGTCACCTGCAGTGTCGACAGCCCTATGAAGTAGTCCACGCTGTCCTTTGTGTCTTTTGGTGGAGTAGTTGATTCTACTCTTTCCTTGTTGTATCCGATTGTCTGAATTCATAGATCGTTCGGTGTTATTGCTCAACAGCTGTCTTTTTTACTGTTTGTGCTGTTTAAGAATTCCTTAGTGTTATTCCTGTTGGCTTATCCCTTCTCGGTTGGGATTCACTGGTATTAGATTCGCGGTTCTTTGTCACTTGATTTTCGTCAATTGCTCAAGTTGTTGTTGACCATTCGAGTTGTGGCGATGGCTGTACATATTGTTACGATATTTTGGTCATCCCAGCTTAAGTCTAGTCAGCTCCTAACGTGTTTCGCTTCTGTTGAAGTGCTCGATTGGACCCCTTGGCTGAGAAGCTGCTCGAGCGAACTAGGCTCTTCCCTTCTTGGTGAGCTTCTATTAGTAAGCTCGATGCTTCCCATGTCATTTGGTGGGTCTCCTTATGAGGTTGGCCTTGGAATTGCCATTTTAGTACTGCCTTGTCCTATGTCTGCTCAAGTGTGGATAGCTTAATTTTGAGCCTGATCATTTCCTTGTTTTGCGGTTGCATGGCTTTGGACCTAGTTTCTATGTTGAGAGCTGTTGCGTACCGTGTCTCACCGTGCCGTGCCCAACGGCCGACGTGGTGAGAGGCTCAATTGCCATTTATAGGGCGCAAAGGTAGGGCGAGATTAGTGCTTTTCCTTGGACTTTGTGCTGAAGCTGGTGCTCTTCTCGGTTGCACTTAGGCTTTTTCTGCTCGGTTGCTCACTAGATCAGTGCTCGAGGCATGTTACATTGTGATTTTCTGGGATTGCGATGGTGCCTAGTGTGTACTGAGATGTGAAGGCTGAGGTTTTTTCTGATGCCTTTGTGCGTTGTTGAGTGTGCAGCGGAAGCGTGTGGGCTGATGACCCACAAGCCGAGGATCTTTTCATACGATTCTAGCTGGTCGAGAGAATTGCTTCTTCTCAATGTGACTCCGTCTTAGCTGCATGTGCCTAGACGTTATCGTGACCGTGCCATTGTCGGTCATTTCTCTTGTTTTAGCGTGGCATTTGCGAGTGTTGGGGAAATCGTTAGCTTCCCTGCTGATAAAGTCCCCTCTACTCTGCATTCCTTCTCGTGGGTGTTGTGCTCTCGAGGCGTGTTCATAATCCTTGAGATGCATTCCTCGAGATTGTGGTTTCTCTTGTCGTTTTACGATCGGTTTCAATTGTTGTGGATCTTTCCTTGGTGAACGGCCTGATGCGTGACTCGCTCCCTGTAGTCGTGTGCTCAGTTGCCGCTTGTCTTGATACGACCCTGCTTGCAGTGTATTTCGTGGTTTTGTGTGCTGCACAGAGCCAGAATCCTATAGGTGTTGTTGTTGTTGGCTGTTATTTTTGTAAGTGCTATTTTCATATGATTCTGCGTTTATGTGCTGGACCATTGTCTCATCAGTAGCTTGCTGTGCTCCTTTTCCCGGTGGAGTAGCTTGCGACTCGATTAGATGTGATATCTGAGTAAGGGTTGACTTGATGCTGTGTGTAGTCCAATGTTGTTGTCGTTTTGCTGTCGTTCCTCTGTGTAATTATCATTGGCGTCCTGTGTGCCTGGTGTTCTCTGTCTCCTTTAGCACGGGAATCGATGATGTTGTCAGGCTGTCAACTGAGAGGACTATGTTTCCTTGTGTAAGTTAATGTTGGTTGTGCCTGTCACTCCTATTGATTCGCTTCTCGAAGTTTGTTACTCTGGCAATCGTGTCTCCTGTCTAGTGAGATGTAAGCAACGTTGCCATGCTTTAGAGATGCCGGACCCGTGTTCACTTGCGGAGTACTCGTGTCTGAGCATATGCTCACGATAGTGGCCTAACGGTGTCCCTCTGAGTTATGTTTTTTGAGGTTTGTGTCATTTCATGGTTATTTGTTGGGTTGTTCTCCTCTGCCTTACCCTTCTTGATCCTTAAAATTCGAGGATGAAATTTCTTGAAGGAGGGGAGGACTGTAACACCCTAGATCTGTGGCTGAGCTTGATTGGGGCTTGCTAGATCTTGATTAGCTTTTGGGCTCCTTTTAGAAGTGGGAGAATGGGATAATATTAGTTAATGCCTTCCCCCTTTGACCAAGGGCATTTGTGGTCTTTTACCTAGGTCTAGGATTTTATTATATAATGTCTCTTGTTGTATTTTGGTGGAACTAATGAAAAAAATTGAAGAGAAGAATGCTTGGTGCACCCTCCCCTCTCCCTCTAATGTTCTTGATGTTCTTCATTCTTCTTCCCCCTAATCTCTTCCAAATCTGCTCCTAAATCATCCATATCTCTCAAATCTCCTCCCCTTCCCTTCTTCCTCTATCTATTGTGAACCTCCACCGCTGCCGCCGCCATCGTTCGTGCCGCCGTCAAGCCTCCACAAGCCAAGAAGCCCCTTGCTACCCTGCAACTAGGAACTCCTGGACAGTAGCTAGGTGAAAGAGCTGGTACGGGAGATCCGACCGTTGGATCGTGGTAAGATTTGAGGGTAGGTTTCCCTCATCAAACCCCATTCCCAGTTCAATTCTCACCTTGATCTGAGCCCATTTAGGCCTCCTCCCAGCTCACTATTTGTCACCCTCACAATCTGCCTGTGAGTAGGCCAACGTGATAGTCTGTGGTAGGCGATTTTTCCCACCCCCTAAACGTTTAGAATCCTACAATAAAGCTATGTGTGTCATCGTATCCCTCCCCTCCATCCACCATAAAAATACCAGGTCCTAATTCCTTCGTTTGATCCACGGTCCAAGCCCATAAATAAGCAGGTTCTAATCTGCCCAGTGGATTCTGAGTTCTGAGACCGAACCATCACTCAGTTTGCAGAGCCTATCATTTCCATTCAGACCGTTGGATGGTTTCAGATTCCAATATGTCGAAGCTCTTCGAGTGCTCTTCGCAATGGAGCTAACCTCGTCTCGATCTGACGTCCTGGCTGGGAGTACCGATCGTTCTCGTTAGAGTGCGCAGATCCAACCTGAAGTAGGGCTGCGGGACAGCCTTGGGAATTAATTCCTAAGACATCGCCCGCCTCCGCTCCGGTGACCGCTGCTCCCGGGGACCAACCCGGGACACTCCAAGAGTGCCCCCGTCCATCGCTAGAGCCAAAAATCACCCCAGACATCATCGTACCAGCAGCGGGTCCCACATGCTGTCCTGTGAGCCTGAGTGAATAGTGCTGAATTGGCCGACCGCGTCCTCCCGAGCGCCACCAACTGCTGCCCGCCAACCCGAGATTGGTGCTCCCGGACCCCACATGTCACCTATTACCTCCCTGCGTGGAGTGGGCTGTAGGATTAATTCTGTAAATTAATAATCATTACTGTACCAGGGGTTACAGATCTCAGCCAGGAAGTCTTCCCCAGGCCCCTAGCGTGGAGGTACACTCGCTTCCCACCCTTTTGTCATTTGCTTAGCTAGTGTACATGCTAGATGCCACTGCTTCTACATTAGTTTATTTTCCTAGCTAGCTCGTACTTAATCACTGTCATGAGTTTTGAGTGCGAGACCCGTCCCGCGACTCGATCCGAGCACGAGAGTGAGCTGACCACCCCAGACTCAAAGCCGGTCAACCGTGCTGGTTGACACGTTTCCCTCGCCGGGGATGACTGTGAGCGAGTACTTCTGTCTGAGGCATGATCACCTCTTCAGGAACTTGGTTAGGGGTCTAGTCTTACGTGTCATTGCTAGTCGCATCATCTAAAGAGTCGCGTCATCACCCCGAGTCCTAGTTTCGAGTCGAGTCTCATAGTTGTCCCGCATCACCCGTACCTGGTGGAAGTCTATTGCTACACCACCTACAAACACACCACATACTTGGGATGGATTTCTTGCTCTTTTCCAAGCCAAGTACTTCTCCAAGCATGTCAAGGAGAGGAAGGCGATCGAATTCGCGTCGCTACATCAAGGCATGATGACGGTGGTAGAATATAAGTTATAGTTCTCTTACCTAGCACCTTATGCTTAGCATTTAGTGAACACTGATCTTTTAAAAGCAAATCACTTTATGGATGGGCTGCGGCCCATTTTCATCTAGCAACTTGGCCCACAAAACATTTGATCCTATGCAGAGATGGTCCAACGGGCACACTTATGTGAACAGACCTTGGAGAAGGTCGATAAACTCAAAGGCAAAGTGGAGGAGCCGAGCCGAAAGTCTGATCGGTGAGGTAAGAAGTAGGAAAAATTCAGTATCACCTACAACTCTTGGGATATCAAGAAAAGATCCCAGAGTGGGAACGACAAGGATGATCGCCGAAGCAAGAAGGCTAAAGAAGAAGAAGATAAGCAAGTCATAGCGGCTTGCTCGTTCTGTGACAAATTCGGTCATGCGGCAGAAGAATGTTGGAAGCGTTTAGGCGTATGCCTAAGATGTGGAAGTCGAGAGCACCGCATGCCTGACTATCCTTTGATGAAAGAACAACCATGTACGAGGAACAATGGTGGACGAAAGTGGCCGGCTAGATTAAATGCCATATTAGAGGATGAATCAACTAAAGAAGGGGAGCTTATTGAAGGTACAATTCATATTCATTCCTATCCAGCTTTTATGTTATTTGATATAGGTGCTACTCATTCTTTTATTGCTAGCTCCTTTGCAAAAACATTGCCTATTTCACCTGTTCCCTTACCATGGGATTTGACCATAGTTACTCCTTTAGGGTCGGGAACAGAATTAAAAACGTATTTCCCCAATAGTGAAGTCACTATAGAAGGTCATAATCTTCCCGCTAATCTCGTATGCCTTGATATGGAAGGCTAGGAAAAGGAATTGAAGGGGGAAGCAGTATTTGAAACAACTAAAATTTTAGTGACTTGAAGAGGATCAACTCCTTTCACATTAGATTGGAGGGGAGGGGTCGGAGTAAGAATCACTCTGTTTTGATTTTTTATTCAAAACCCATCTGCCCAATGCTTTGCAATCAGGACTAAGGAGGATATATAGTCGCTCCTCAATGCATGCCTATGCTCCAATGTTACAGGAAGAAATTAACACACAACGTGAGAAAAAAATGGCAGCGAAAACAAGTTGTTGGGAACAAAAAAAAAAACAAAATGTGGGTGCGTGGAGGCTGTAATTACACTTTCTGAATGTAACATACAATTAGTATAATCCTATGCAGTATTGCAGTTCTCTTTTCCTTTTATTTGTTCTTCTTCCTTCTTGAACCTGTTGATCCGATGAAAAAAAAAGGGAAAAAGTAAAGAAGAATAGTTGCTCAGGGCTCGCGACCCGTTTTGGTAGATGAGCCGATGCCCACCTGCAACCAAGAGGAGTCGCCGCCGCCCATGTTGAGATCCTTGAGATCGCTCAGCTTCGCCAGCTTTATTTTGCTGTCTGCCTCGTCGTCGACGTCGTTTAAGTTACAAGTATTATTGTTGCTGTTGTTGTTGCTGTTGTTGTTGTTCTTGGTATTGTGTTTGGTGGTGGTGGTGTTGTCAGTCCATGGCTGCAGGAAGAGCGCCGCCGGGACATCTAAGGACAGGGGCGCCTCCAATTCCGGCCGGGCGCCGGCGATGTCGTCGGCGGGGGCCGGGAGGTTGAGATCGAGCGGCTTCGACTTGTCGAACATGGGCCGGACCTGGAGCAACTGCTGGTGCTGCACCTGTGCCTGGGCCTGCATCTGGTGGAGCTTGGCCATGGAGGCCGGGTCGGGGGTGGCGTTGGAGGTTATCCAGTGGCACCGCTTGTGCCCCCCCAGCGCCTGCCCGGAGGTGAACACCCGGTGGCAGATGGAGCACTCGTGCAGCTTCGACTTCTTCTTCATGGGTCCGGCTACCCCCGGCGGGGCCGCCTGGTCGAAGGGTACGATGGCCAGCGGCCCCGCTCCCCCGTCGATGCCGGCCATGGCTGCTGCGGCGTGGTGGTCGCGGGTGATCACCTCCTCCTCGGGGAGGCTCTCGTCGAGGTCGTCTAGCCTGGCGGCGAAGCACCCTTTCACCTTCTTGTGGCTGGCGCGGTGGCCGCCGAGGGCCTGGTGGGAGCTGAAGACCTTCTTGCAGGCCTTGCACTCGAACATGCCCCGGGGGGGAGCCGCCGCAACTGGCCTAGGCTTCTCCACGGCCGGGGCCGCGGTCGAACGCTCGACGGGATTCCTGAGGTACTCCTCCTCCTTGCTGGCGGAAGCGCAGGACTCCTCAGTCTCGACGGCGGCCATGGGCTCGACGCGCCCGGCAGAGAGCATCACCAGGCAGTTGGCGAGGTCCTCCTCCTGGCTCGAGAGGCAGTAGGAGCTGGAGGCGCCGGCGCCCGGGCCGGCCACCTTGGTGCGCCTGGAGCGCTTCCCCTTGGACCAGCCCGTGCAGCCCCGCCGCTCGCCGACGTCGTCGTCCTCGGCGCCGGCTGCGCCGCCGTCCGACGGTGGGGACGAGACCATGGACTCGTCGCCGGGGTCGACCTCGCCGGGGGAGGCGCAGCGGCCGTGCTCGAGGAAGGCCTTCCAGGAGGAGAACTCCTTGCCGCAGTTCTCGCAGGCGCGGCAGGTGCGGAGGCGGTGGGGGTTGGTGCGGAGGGCGTACATGCGGCGGTGGGTGATGCCGCCGCCGGCGGAGGGGCTGAGCTGCTTGTCGTCGGCCCAGTCGCTGCCGCAGGCGGAGGGATCGTCGTAGGCGCCGTCGCCCTGCTCCCCCACGGGGTCCTCGTTGATGCCGTGCGCCCGCATGTGGCCGCCCAGCGCCCGCCCGCACCCGAACCCCTTCTTGCAGATTCTGCAGTGGTGCTTGTGGCTCTGCTGCTGGTCCATCATCATGGCCATGCCCCAAGATAGATAAATAGAGATAGAGAGACAGAGACTTGAATACGTAGAGAGAGAGAGAGAGAGAGAGAACGATGGATGGAGAAAGAAAGAGGGTGGTTTGAGAGAGTTCTTCTCGTGGGCGGTGTTGGTGGTAATGTTGTTTGTCTTCAACGTTGCATGGGGTAAGGAAGAGGAGATCTACCCATGATCTCTCTTCTTGTTGTCTCGCTTTCTATATGCTCCTCTTCTTTTTATTCCACCAGCCTCCATCTCTCCTTCTCTCTCTCTCTTCCTCTCTCCCCTTCTGTCTCTCTCCTTGCATCTCTACCTGTCTCTCTCTCCCGATACCTCCTCCTCTTGTTTGTTCTCTTGATTGTTCTCTCGATCCTATAGCTGCTGCTGCTGCTTCTTCTTCTTCTTCTGGCAGGCAGTCCCTCTTTGAATGGGTTTGTAGGTCTGAGAGAAATAAAAGGGGAGTCGTGCTGGGGCTCACTGCCGACAAGTGGAGGCGGTGGGAGGCCTTCTCTCCCACCAGGTGGACCGCGGGGGGCGGGGGTGTGAGCGGTGGCGCCGCCGAGTCAACGGCCGTGTGTGGGAGTAGCCGGAGTTGACATAGCGAGGGGGCGAGCCCTTCGCGGCAGGCCTTGGCATCCATGGCCCCTCTCGCCACCACCCATATCTCACTTGCATTCGAAGCCAAGGAAAGTTTTTATTTTCTAAAAAAAGGAAATTTGGGATGTCAGGATTCTAACCCCACCAGTTTTGTGACGATCGGTTGTCATTTGGGGCCGGTAGGAGTCCGGGAACCTCAGTGACTCGTTTAGGGAAGAAGTCGTACTAGACGAGCACGACTGTCGAACTAACCTCGGCTCCCAAAACTACTCCGAGCAGACACTACACCAAGCAAGGACAGAAGGGTGAACTCTGAACTGGAAAAAATTAGAAGCTTACCGAACTGTCGACATGACACCAGGCTCCAAACGAAGACCTACAAGAACAACAACAAAGCCTAGGGAAAATCTAGACAGATGCTAGACAATAGGCAACACGACTAGAACATCGTGTACACAGCCCCATACACGACCGGAACATCGTGCAGGCGACAGACACTGACCTCGAGTACAGCCACGAGAGGGCTAACCCAGGAGGTCATGACGCACAAGAAACACGAAGAGAACCCCCTGAGGTCGATGGATGCATGTGATGTTTTTGACCCCCTGAGGTTGTTTCCCATCGTTTGGCGTTATTTCCCCTGCGCTATGGCGTGCATGGGGGGTCGAATGGGCCGATTCGGCCATTCTACCATTTTACCTGTCGGATTGATTAGCGGTCCTACCAGAGACCGTTATAGGCAATAACGGTCCCACGATAGACCATTATGGTTCGTTCGTTTTCGCCTTTCAAGGTCATGGAGCATAACGGATCAGGCCTGGTCCGTTATTTAGATATAACGCCCTAGGCTAGACGCGTTATATTCAGGTTATTTTCGAGACCTACTGCTGTGTCAGACCCTCAACGACCGTGCTTCCTCAAAGACCGTGTCAGTCGGTTAGGCATAACGGATGCCTCCTTGTGTGTTATGATCAGATAACACCCTGGTGCAGGTCCGTTATGGTGTGTTTGACCGATGTTTGATTGGGTATGGCAGTTGATATAACGCGCCTAACCCTGTGCGTCATGTAGCTATGACAGACTCAGTCTGGTCTGTTATATGCTTCTTCTCTGTATTACTATTTTGGGTCCATTTGCTTTAAGGCGCCTATTGTAGTGCGTTAATCTAGTATAACGCGCCTATGGAGGTCCGTTATACTCCTCTTCGTTTGTGTTTTTGTGCGTTGGCCATAACGCCCCTGTCCTAGTGCGTTATATTGATATAGCGCTCCTTTCTTGGTGCGTTATATTATCTGTATCAGAGTTTTGGGTTTGTCTGCCATAACGCCCCTTCTATGGTCCCTTATAGCAGGTAACGCCCCTATGCTAGTGCATTATAGTCCTGTTATGGCCGTGATGGTCTTTGTTTTGTTCTGTGTGTTGGTCAGTCTTAGGTCGTGTTCTAGGGCAGTGTCTATCTATTGGTGGTTGTCTGGATCAGTCAATTTAGGTGATTGGGTGAGGTCTTTTTCTTGACTACGACAGTACCCTAATGACTCAATCTAGAACTGCCAGTGTCCTTATCTCTGGTTGCGTAGCGGCTGCTCCTTCACTCTCGATTTTTGACTAGCGGTCGAGTGATGATTCGCTTAGCCCAGAGTGTTGTCGTTGTCCACCACTCCAGGTTCTGTTTGTGCTTGCAGTGTGTATGTATATATGTGTCATCATTGTCGGGTTCCAGTCAACTGGGGGTCACCCAACAGTTGACAAGTAGCCTTGTTGTATCTCAACGGCTTTGTCAAATTTGAGACAGTGTTTTTGGATGCCTCGAGGTATTATTTTATCTCGACTTACGTGTCCAGGTGTGCTGAGGGTTCTCAATGTCCCCTCAAGTCTCCGTGTGTCATTTTCTCGAAGCGTCATTTTCCCTGGCTTAGGATTAGACTGATTGACAACTTGTCCCACTATGTACAACTATCCTGACTCAGAGTCATAGGACTGAGAGACCGTTGTAATTATAGGTCTAGTTACCTTGTCTTAAGTCTACTGGCAGTCTCCTGTGCTGCCTTTGGTGCTTCGAAGTACATGTTACAGGGCACTTTTACCTGTAGGTACTTCGGCACTTGCGTTTTAGAGTCCGTGTCTTGTGAGACTTCACTAGTCATAGCCTTATGGCACGCTTCAGCGTGACGACTTTTACAGCGGGGCACTTTCTCGGTTTACAGTTCTTAGGCTAGTTTCGTGGGCCCCTCGTCAACCGTAGCATCCTTCGAAGGGGGAATACTAGCTAGAGGCCTAGCTTAGATGAAAGCCAGTGTGCGCACACGTAGTCAGGGGATTTGGACTGACACCAATGGGCGTTCCCTTGTCTAGTCACTCGTGACTTGCTTACTGTTCTAGTTCTGACAATGTCTTGGTCTCTGCCTGACTGTGGCATCGTAGACGAGATGCTTGTAGGCATAGCATAAGACGTCAGTCGACGCGTCTGGCTGTTCTTCTAGTGTAGGGCACTCCAGTCACGTGAGATGTGACCCTTTGTGGTTCTCTTCGCATTTCTTGTGCGTCGTGACCTCCCGGGTTAGCCCTCTCGTTGCTGTACTCGAGGTTAGTGTCTGTCACATGCACGACGTTCTGGTCGTGTATGGGGCTATATGCACGCCATTCTAGTCGTGTTGCCTGTTGTCTAGTGTCTGTCTAGATTTTCCCTAGGCTTTATTATTGTCCTTGTAAGTCTTCATTTGGGGCTTGGTGTCGTGTCGACATTTCGGTAAGCTTCTGACGTTTCCCAGTTCAGAGTTCACCCTTCTTTCCTTGCTTGGTGTAGTGTCTACTCGGAGTAGTTGCGGGGGC
The DNA here is from genome assembly GCA_024336825.1 of Amorphophallus titanum. Lineage (NCBI taxonomy): Eukaryota > Viridiplantae > Streptophyta > Magnoliopsida > Alismatales > Araceae > Amorphophallus > Amorphophallus titanum. Next base: position 30,158,477 of record JANBPO010009603.1, read on the forward strand.
CGTCATCAGTCGGCGTGAAGGATACCGCAGCACCGACGATGCTGATGTCGGTCGCCACATCGAAGGACTCGATCAGCACGTCGCCGGTCGTGGCGTAAAGGTCAATGCTGCCCGTTCCTGCCTGCACGTTCTTGTTGAAGGTGACGGTCAGGGTAGCATCGACTGCGATGTCCGTGCCGCCATCGACGGGCGAGAGGCTGGAAACGGTCGGGGCAAGGTTGACCGTGACGTTCACTGTGGCCGACCAGGAACTGACTTCCTCGCCGCGCTCCAGCCTAAACCGGAAATCATATGCACCTTCGGCCAGCGTATCGACGCCGTTGATCGTGATCGCGTCGTCTATGATGTTCTGGCTGGTGATCGTGTGGCTGAAATAGGTCGCCCAATCATTCAGGCCGTCATCGCTGACCTCGGCCTTCAGCACATCGCCCGCGACCGCGCCGTCAGGCAGATTGAACGAGAAGTCCGGCTCTGTGTCGTCAGCAGCCGATGCCCATGTGACCGCGCCGAGCGAAGGCACGCCAGCCTCGCCACCGCCCCACTTCCCTCCAAAGAGGGGGGAGTAGAGCGGGCTTCTGAGGGGCGAACGAAGCGGGGAGCGTAGCGCGGTCATTTGCCGGCCTTCTCAGGCTTCTTGGCCGTCGCCATCTTCACCGCTGCGTTGCGCTCGCCATCCTCGCGCTTGATCTGGTTTGCTTCGGCCGCTGCTGCCTGCTGGGCACTGATCTTCATCTGCTCGATGGCGAGTTGCAGACGACGGTCCTTGTCCTTCTCGGAAGCCTCGAATGCCATCTTCTCGCGCTCGAACTCGATGCGCTGGCCTTCAAGCATGGCGTCCTTCTGAAGCTCAGCCCGCTTGATCACCATGTCGGCGTCACGCTGCTCGCGCTCCTTGGCCGCCTCACGCTCCATCTGCATCTGTTCGCCCTGCTGCTTAGCTTGCAGCTTGGTCATTTCGATCTTCTCATTGGAGGCGACGGTCATCTCTGCTTTCGCCTTCTCCAACTCCACCTTGGGGTCGGTCTTAGGCTGTGCGGCGAGCTGCTTCAGCTTCTCGATCTTCTCCTGCGTGTATTCCGGGTAGAAATCCTCGGGGTTCCGAATGCCGGCGCTTTCCGCCATCTTCGTCATGGTGCGCAGAATCTTAGGGAGCATGTCGATTGCGTCCTCGACCGCACCCGCCGCCATGAACCGATCCGTCATCAGCATCTGCGTCTGCAAAATGCCCTGAAGGTGGACCAGGTCGCGGTCGCGCGAACCAGTGCCCAAGCCCACATTGATCGTCACGTCCATGTCCGCATTCCAGAAGCGCGGATCGATCTGGATGGACTTGCCGTTCATCATCAGGCTTCGTGGGCCCTGATGCTTGATGAGCAGCTTCAGGAGCTTGCGGAAGACCTTCGACCAGCCCCATTCGGCCATGTTGCGGGCGATCTGCTCGACCTGGCTATAGGAGGCGTCGTGCTGCTGCTGCGAGGCTGTTGCCGTCTGGTTCTGGAGCGTCTCGGGGTCGAGCGCCATGCCCTGCCGGGAAACACCCGTGCGGCGCTGGATAACCTCGTCCTGCTGCGCCATTGCCTCAAAGACATGATTGGCGACGAATGGGACAACGAGGTCCGTAATCACCGTGCCTTGCGGGGTAAAGACCGTGCCGCCGAACGTCGGGTTGACCAGTTCGTCAGGATTATCCACCTTGCCGGCAACGTGCCTCTGCGGATTGTTGGTCGCATAGAGGTTGTTCAGGCCCTGACGGGAGAGAACGGTCTTGATCTCCTGGACGTCCATCGTCTCGTCGGCAATCGACCGCGCATTCCAGCGGTGCGGGATAGGCTCGCACGGGATGTCATCGAACGGGTTTTCGTCCTCCCATGTCTCCCAATGCAGGAGCTTGCCGTCCTTGCCCCCACCGAAGCAGACACGGACCAGCTCAGCCTCGCCATCGTCATCCACATCGATGCGAATGAAGCACTCGTAATAGTCCACCATCTCCGTGGACTTATCGGCGGATTCGGTCGGCGACACCGACTCGCGGCGAGCCGTCTCCTCTGGAGTTTCGTTCCTCCCCGCAATCGGAATGGCGAACACGTCTTCCTTATCGTACCCCATCGCAATGAGGTCGGAGCGCATCTTGCGGTCCCAATGCGCGGTAAACGCCGCGTCATCGGTGCAGATCGCATCCTCGTGGATCAGGAACTGCTCAGGCGGGATGGCTTCGACAATGAACTTGCCGTCCGCCTTCTTGCGCTTGATCTTCAGATCGTACAGGACGGCTTCGACGGGCATTCCCATCTGGTCAATGACCATCGTGGGCTTTTCGGACTGCGCCAGCACTTCCGGCGCCTCACCGTCATCGTCTTCCTGGAGCAGCATCGCACGCTGGTTTTCGTCCAGCCCGCTATGGAATGAGGTCGTATAGACCGGCGTCTCGTCGTAATAGGTCTTGATGATGCCGTTGCCGACCAGAAGCGCGTCCCACGTCGCCGAATAGACGATCTCGTAGCCCTTGTTGTCCTTCCAGAAGACGTAATTCAGGCCGTCCGTCGCCTGCTTGGCGAACTGGACATCCTCCTCACCAACAGGCTCGGCAATCGCCATCCTGTCCGAGGCGGTGAATACCTTGATGATGCCCGGAAGCATCCAGCCAATCGTGTCGGCAACGTCGCGGGAGACGACCTTGGAACGGTTGACCTCCGGAGGGACGTACTTGTCCATGTCGCCGAGATAGTAGTCTAGCGCCTTGGCGCGGTCCTTCTCGCGCTCGCGGCTGTCGTGCGACTTGGCTAGCTGGATCTGCTGGGAGACAATGGCCTCCAGCTTTTTCTCGTCAACAGCCATTTACAGCGACCTCGGCACAGGCTGGAACGAGTGCAGCCTTGCCTTTGCCGCAAGGTACAATTCGTGCGCCTCAGATGGGTCTTTCCGATAGCCGAGAACCCGATGGTTCCCATCGACCATAATCTGGGCAATGTAAGTGCTGCCGCGCTTGGTCACGCCCATAAAGCCCGACTTGTTGTTGCGATAGACGGTGCGGTTTTGCGCGTTTTTAGCGGTCGTCGCCGGGCGCAAGTTCCCAACCCGGTTATTAAGCCGGTCGCCATCGCGATGGTCGAGTTGGCCCTGCGGCCACTCCCCATTGACGTGAAGCCAGGCAAGTCGGTGCGCGTAGTGCATCCGCCTGTTTATGGTGATGGCCCTATAGCCATCCTTCATCAGGCACCCGGCAACCTTGCCGGCGGTCTTACCCTTCAGCCAAACGAACTCGCCCGTTTCAGGATCATAGTCGAGAACGTCGCGAACCTGTTTAGCGGTAAGATCGTTCATGGTCATACCACCCAGCTCATGTTGCGCTTTGGCGCGGCAGGTTTCGTGCGCTTTTCCTGGGCGCCCATGACAGCGCAGCGGAAAGCATCAGCGCCATGCGATGCCCAATCGTGGAGCGGGCGGGGCTTCAGCGTGTCGTTCTTCTCGTCAAACTCGGAACGGTACATCCGCAGGCAATCGACGCCGCGCGATGTCTTCTCGGCATCGAACCAGAAGCGGTTGAACATCATGCGGGCGGCGTTTATGCCATCGTCCACATTGTGCCGTGGCACGACCTCACACCGGAAATCCCTGCCCTCCAGGAACTCGACGCGATTCTTGCCGGTCTGCAATTCCCTCGCCTCGGCGTCATGCGGCAGGAAATGCTTGTGGACCTTGAACGGCAGGCCCTTGATCCAATCCACATAGTGATCGAGGCCAAAGCCGTTGTTCTCGTAGTAGCGTATGAAATGCCACTCGTGGCCGACGATCTGGAAAACCCAAATCGACATCATGTCGCCTATGCCCAGGTCCCATGCCGCGAACGTATCGGCCGACTTGTCGTGCGGAACGTTGGTAATCCGCTTGGGAGCGTCGGCCTCAGCCTGCTGCACGTCCTTGCCGTAGTAAGAACCCTTCACGGCGGCATCGAAGGAACATTCATATTCCTGGTCGAATTGCTCTGGCGTCATCGTGCGCCGGGCCAGTCGCAGCTCTTCATCATTGATAAGGCCCGTTTCCGACGCCCGCAGAACAGTCACCAGAAAGTCCGGGTCGTGCTCATGCTCTTTGAGCAGCTTGTGGAAGTGATTGCGGCCGCGCGCCGAGCCGATGAACGTTGCGGAGCCGCCGTAATCCGATAGCGCCGGCCTCACGACCTCGCCCCATGTCCTCGGGTCCTGATCCCCGTATTCGTCCAGTGACGCGTGATCGAGATACAGCCCGCGAAGCGCATCCGGGTTGTCCGACCCGGCGAATATGTATTTCGCACCACTCGGAAAGACGGCGGTCAGCTCGCTTTCCTTGAACTCGATGCCGGGAATGCCGGCGAAGTAGTACCGAGCATAGGGCCATGCGTTGCGCTTGGACTGCTTGTAGGTTGGGCTTATGAACGCGACCTGGGGCGGCGGGAATGCCCGCTGGATCGTCAGCGCCTTCTTGCCGCCCTCGTTTACCTCGGCAACCGTCTTGCCTGCACGACGATGCGCTACGGTGATGGCAAACCGTTGCGTTCGATTGTGGTAGGGCAGGAACTGTCGGCGTGGTGCGTAGGGGATTACTACTCGGGTGGAAGCCAAGTCACTACCAACGCCCCGCCGTTTGCCCCTGTGACTTCCTGGCTGATTTTCTCGCCGTATTTCTTGGGCTGGAGTTTACCCGCCATCCACTTGCGTGCGTCGATGCGCAGCCGCGAACGCTGGATATGCTCGCCGTTGGCTTGCCAGCCGGCATCTTCCTCGCCCCGGCGCTCCATCCAATCGTTGCGGGCGTCGTCGGCGATATCCAGGATGTCATCGAAAATGATGTCGGCCTGCGTCTCGCGCGCACGTGCGTATTGGTCACGGAATTTCTCGTTGTCAGCGAGCCACCGGAATACGGATGTCTTGCTCGGCATTCCTTCGTCTTCGCAAATTGCGCGGAGACTTTCGCCGTTAGCTATGCGCTCACATATCGCATCGGCGATTGCGTTGGTGAATTTCATGGGGTTTTTGCCAGTTCCTCGAAGGTTGACTGGAAGGTGGGCTTGCCCGCCCCGTGCACCGATGCGTCAGTAATGGCTCCCGAAGGGCCTTCGCTTGTGATTAACGGTGAGTGGCGGGCAATTCTTGAAATGCAAAACCCGCCGCGATTTCTCGGGCGGGCTGCTTGGTGTCGCGCGAAGCGACCTTAGTTGGGATGACACTTATTACGGTTCCGAAACGTTGTCAAGCGCCTTTACGAATAAGGCTCCATCCTGTGGAGAAGCGCACGACAGGCCAGCGCGGTTCGCTTGTCGCATCCTCGCTGCTTCATGGTGACGATGGCATTTGCCGAGAGGCCGAGCTGTCTGGCGCATTCAGCATCGGAACGGGCGAGGCCCGCCGACTTCATGTCAGCGAGCCAGCGTGTGAAGGTTTCGGGTTGCATCTGACCAGTTCCTCAAAGGCGTCGTCGGATAGTTCGGTGCAATCAACGTCCTCCGGTTCGACAAGGGCGGGGTGAGCCCACATGAACTCGCCCCGCCGAAGGACAAACCGGAACCCGCTGTTAGCGAGCCCGGAGTTCGTTGTAGAGGTCGTCAATCATCTTCTCCACGTTCTCTGCGCCACAAACTGCCTTGAGCGCATCCACCGGGTTCATGCCTTTGGTGATCTTGGCGAGGACCCTGGCGCTGATTTTCTGGGTGGTGGTCAAGGTGCTAACATGGAAAGGTGATCGCCAGAGTAAACTACAAAGTTGTAAAGAAAAGGGATGCAGGAGTAGGGAGCAAGCTAAGAGCTGGGGGAGCTAAAAAGAAAAGGAAAAGAGTCGTATCGAACAGGCGCGACTATCAAACTAATCTCGGCTCCCTAAATTACTCCAAGCAAAGATAGAAGGGTAGACTCCGATCTGAGGAAGTCAGGAGTTGCCGATCTGCCAACAAAATGCCAAGCCTAAAGCGAAGACCTGCAAGAACCACAAGAAAACCTAGGAAAACCTAGACAGACTCAGACCCAGATGACACGACTGCCATGTCGTGCACACTGCCCCACACACGACCGGAACATCGTGTAGGTGACAGACACTGACCTTGGGAAAAGCCACGAGAGGGCTAACCTGGAAGGTCACGACGCACAAGAAACGTGAAGAACCACGTGCCACGTGACTAGAGTGCCTCACCACCAGAAGAAGAGCCAGCTGCGTCCACTGACGTCTTATGCTGCGCCTACTAGCGTCTTGTCCACGTCACCTACCGTAAGGACTAGGCCGAGACAAAGACACTGCTAGAACCAGAATAATACCATAACGCGAGTGACTAGTCAGGGTCACGTCTGACGATGCAAGTCTAAAGCCCCCGACCACGTGTGCACACACTGGCCCACTGCCTAAGCCAGGCCTCTAGCTAGTATTCCCTCTCTGAAGGACGCTACAGTTGGACCGGGGGCCCACGGAACTAGCTTAAGAATCGTAAACCAGGAAAGTGCCTCGCTATAAGAGCCGTCACGTAGAAGCGTGCCATAAGGCTACGACTAGTGGAGGCTCACAAGACACAGAGACTCAAAACACGAGTGCAGAAGTATAGACAGGCAAGAGAGCATTGTCGTACGTACTCTGAAGCACCAATGACAGCACAGCCACTGCCGATAACTCAGGACAAGGCAACTAGACCTACTCACGTAACGATCCTTGAGTCAGACGACTCAGAAGCAAGATCATCACAGACCGCGGAACAAGCCGCTAATCGGTCTATTCCTAAGCCAGAGGAAACGACGCTCCACAGGAAATGACTCACAGAGACCCGAGGGAACACCAAGAACCCTCAACACATCTGGATATGCAAATCGAGATAGAACGATACCTCGAGACATCCAGAAATACGGTCTCGAATTGGACAAAGCCGTCGAGACATACACAAGGTCACCTGTCAACCCCTGGTCTCATCGGGTTGACCGAAACCAGACACGACACACACACACAAACACACACAGCAATGCACAAGTAGAGAAGACTACACTCTGGGCAAAGTGAACCACCACAGGGCATTACACATTAGCTTCCTCGAAAAGTGATTTTCGTATGGGCCATGCGTATGGCAAATGATCGAGTATTTTGTGGCTCGACCTGGGGTTGGGAGGTTTCTTGGTCTCCCTTGGAAAGGGAATTAACTCGACAGTTGTGGGCCACCTGAAGGATTATTCTTAACCATAGTTTTTGACCCTAGGAGTAAGGCAAATTGACAACATGATGCTATGTTATACGGCTGTCTTGATGTGAGTCACGTGACTCAAGGATCTTTGGGATTGTAGGTCTAGTTAGCCATCTAGAGTTTGGTGGTGCTGAGCCACCTGGTACTTCATGTTACTTGCAACGGGTTAGTGCATTACCTTCGGTAGTTCAGCGTTTCCTCTCTACGGAGAGTGTCCATGTTTAGTGATCCCCCACTAGTTGTAGCTTGCCTGGACATGCACGTGCCTACCTAGCAGGGAGTAGGTGGAGAGCTACACACTAGAGAGACAGTTTTGGGCTGGTTATCGTAGGGCCTTCCACTGTGTCGGGTCGAGTCTAGGCCAAGAGGAAAACCAAGTAGAGAGCCTGACGTAGCATAGTTAGTCAATGTGTGCACACGTGGTCGGAGACTTTGGACGCGTTCTGATGAGCACGGCCTCGACTAGACTTTGTCTGAGTTCTTGGTTACTTGTACGGTGTCTCAGTTTCTTCCTAAGGTGAGTAGGGAGACACCCGAGGAGCAGACTAAGTCATCAGTGAACGCATCAGGCCTTACTTCTGGTGGGCAGGCACTCCCGTCATGCGAAACGTGACTCTAGTGGCTCGAGTTTTGGTTTCCTATCAGCGAGACATGGCTTTTCGGGTAGCTTCCACATGCCTTCTTGGCATAGTGGTCTAGGGTTTCTGGTTGGATTATCAAGGTTTTTCCCTAGACGGGGTAGGGTTCATGACTGTGAGGTTGTGACTATTTCCCCCGAACCGCGTGGTCTTGGGTTGGCCTTCGCCTATGCAGATAGGCCTTCACGACATGGCTATCGTGGCATTTCTTCTGCCGGCATAGCCAGGATTTCCTGTCTATTCAGTAGTCCCCCGAGTATGAGGTTGGGGTTTGCTTTTGGTACCGTAGGAGTACTTTATAGAGTCATGGTTCCAACGGCTACTAGGGTTTTGATACGGCTGTCCCTTCTGCCGTTATTGTTACTATTGTTGTTGTTCTATCTAGAGCTGTGTTTACCACCTTTGTTTTATGGTAGGGTTCCGCAGGACCCTACTGAGCCAATGAGATGAGACTCACCCCTGTCTTTTTCTATGTAGCGGTTCCACCTCGAGGTTTGGAGGTGCAGCGTGGAGGTTTGTAGTTGCTAGCTCACCAGGCTGAGTGTGTACTCGGCATTAGACTACGTTCCTTTTCCCTATAGACTGAACTTTGTTAGACTAGACTCTATATTGTCATTTGGGGCCGGTAGGAGTCTGGGAACCCCGGTGACTCATTTAGGGTCGATTCATCGGAATCACCCCGATCTTCCGTTTTAATGCGTGCATGCAGTGTTTTTAGCCCCCAGGAGTGTTGTATCATCATGTGGCTTTGTTTCCCCTGTGCTTCGGCGTGAATGGGGAGTGGAACCGGCCGATTCGACCGTTCCCTTATTTTGCTTGCCGATTTTATGTAACGGCCGTTCTAGTGACCGTCACACTGTGTGACAGTCTCACGATAGATAGCCACAACCGTTGGTCATTTTACGTTCTTCAAGGCTGGGTTGGTGTGACGGACTAGTATAGGACCGTCACATGGCTGTAACACGCCTAGGGTGGTGTGTTACATTCTGGGTGTGACGGACCAACATAGGACCGTCACATTCCTATAACGCGCTTGGCTTGGTGTGTTACGTGCTGTGGTTTCTGAACACTATGGCTATCAGTCCCTCGATGACCGTGTCTTCCTCGAAGACCAGGTCAGTCGGTTGGGCCTGACGGACCTCCCCTTGTGTGTCATGTTGTGTAACGCCCCTAGTCTGGTGCGTTACATGGTCTGTGTTAGTAGTTTTGGGTCTGTTGGCCCTGGCGCACCTGTCCTGGTGTGTTATGCTGGTGTAACGCACCTATATAGGTCTGTTACATGCCCTTTCATCCGTGTTGTAGACTGGTTGCCCTGACGCCCCTACCCTGGCACGTCAGAGCAGGTAACGCCCCTATGGTGGTGCGTTACGGTCCTGTTGTGGCTATGATGGCCGTTGTCCCGTTCTATGTCTGTTCTGTGTGTCTGTCTGTCTTAGCTTTGTGCTTTAGGTCGGTGTCTGTGGGTCGGTGGTTTTTGGAATGGTCGAGTCAGGTGACTGGGTGTGGTCTTTTCCCTGATTACGACGGTTCCCTAACAACTCAATCTAGAACTGCCAGTGTCTTTGTCTTTGGTCTTGTAGTGACTTTCCTTGACTGTCGGGTTCGCCTAGCAGTTGAATGATAGTTCGCTCTGCCCAGAGTGTAATCGTTGTCCACCGCTTCAGTTTTTGCTTGTCTTGGCTCGATCTCGTGGTTTGCTCGTGACCTGTGGGTGTCTGTTGACATCCTATGTGGGCAGTGAGCATAATGGGACGGCCAGGAGTGCTTGTGCATGCTATGTGTGTCTCTGTGTGTTTGTGTCATGCCGGGTTTCGGTCAACCCAGTGAGACCAGGGGTTGACATGTGACCTTGTGTGTGTCTCAGTGACTTTTTCCAATTCGAGACCGTGCTTCTGGATGCCTTGAGGTATTATTCTACCTCAGTCTGTGTATCCAAATGTGTTGAGGGTTCTCGGTGTTCCCTCGGGTCTCCGTGAGTCGTTTCCTGTGGAGCGATGTTTCCTCTAGCTTAGGTTTAGATCGATTGGCGGCTTATTCCGCTGTCTGTGACGATATTGCCTCTGAGTTGTGAGACTCAAGGATCGTTACGTGAGTAGGTCTAGTTGTCTTGTCCTGAGGTATCGGCAGTGGCTGTGCTGCCATTGGTGCTTTGAAGTATGTGCGATAGTGCTCTCTAGCCTGTATGTACTTCTGCACCCGTGTTTTGAGTCTTCGTGTCTTGTGAGCCTCCACTAGTCGTAGCCTTACGGTGTGCTTCGGCGTGATAGCTCTTGTAGCGGGGCACATTCCCGGTTTACAGTTCTTAGGCAAGCTCCGTGGGCCCCTCATCAACCGTAGCATCCTTCGGAGTGGAAATACTAGCTAGAGGCCTGGCTTAGACGATAGCCAGTGTGTGCACACATGGTCAGGGACTTAGGACTTGCATCGTTAGACGTGACCCTAAGTAGTCGCTTGCGTTATGGTACTATTCTAGTTCTGACAGTGTCTTGATCTCGGCCTAGTCCTTGCGGTAGGTGACGTGGAAAAGACGCTAGTAGGCACAACATATGACGTCAGTGGAAGCAGCTGGCTGTTCTTCTGGTGGTGAGGCACTCCAATCACGTGGCACGTGACTCTCTGCAGTTCTCTTCGTATTTTCTATGCGTCGTGACCTTTCAGGTCAGCACTCTAGCGGCTACACTCGTGGTCCGCGTCCTATTGTATGCACGATGTTCTAGTTCTACGTAGGGCAGTGTGTGTGACATCCTAGTCATGGCGCGCCTATGTTTGTCTAGGTCTTTTCTAGACTTTTGGTCTGGTCTCGTAGGCCTTGTCTTTGGCCTCGTGGTTGTCGATAGATAGGTTACACCTGATCTTCTGAGTTTAGGGTCGACCCTTCTATCATTGCTTGGAGTAGTTCAGGGAGGCGATGTTAGTTTGGCAATTGCGTCTGTTCAGTACGGCTCTTTCCTTTTCCTTTTTAGCTCCCCCAGCTCTTAGCTTGCTCCCTACTCCTTCACCCCTTTCCTTTACAGCTTTGTAGTTTAGTTTTCCTACTTTACTGCTACTGCTGCTTACCTGCTATTACTTGTTGTTTTAGCGTGTTACTGCGTGTTTTCCAGTAGGGATCTACGTGACCCCTACTGAGCCAATGACACGAGGCTCACCCCTACTTTTCAGGTGGTTGTCGCCATCGTTGTTCATTCTGCTTCCCCTGTTCTTGGAGTTAGCGTACTCGTAGTGGCTAGCTGGTACCTTCGTCGGGCTTCCCTTGACTTTCTGGTACGTCTTTACTTTTTTGTCGATTGTACTTGGCACTTGTTGTCTTTCTTTTGGACTGGACCGGACAACAATGGGGGTCCAGGCTCAGCCGATGGGTGATTACCTTTAGAGGAATGCTAAGAAGGTCATCCTCTGACCAAGCAAATACATCCTCGTTGGCTTTTAAGAAGTGTTCATTTTTTGAAAGGAGGGAGCCAATCCTTAGAACCCAACTGGGGTCCTCCCCAAATGAGGTAGAGGTCCTTGGCCGGGGTTCATACATTGGTCCCGAGTTCGTCTGCCTTCACCTTATTCTCCGACGGAGGCGCGTTGGTCGTCTTCTCTTTTGTTGAGATAATGTAGTACCATCGAGATTCTCTCTGATCTCGTCAGACCTCTCCCACCTCGTGAGGAGTAGGGAACTTGAGCTTCTATAGTGATATGAGGAGAGGACTCCCTTCAGTAATCTCAGGATACCGTGGCCAATGATGGCATTATATCCAGGCATTCCATTAATGAATGTGAAATCGACCACGAAAGTGATCTGCCGTGGAGTGGTCCCCAAGATGATCAAAAGGGAGATCTAACCTTCGAGATAGACGGTGGACCCAGAGAGTCCAAACAGACGGGTGTGTAAAGAGATGAGGCGAGAAGAATCCACTCCCATCAGAAGAAGACATCCATAGACAATCACGTTTGGACCACTTCCATTATCTGCCAGCACACGACGCACAATACATTGGTTTATAGCAATAGAAATAACTAGAGCATTGGTGTGGAGAGTGGTCACACCCTCTAGGTCCTCCTCTAAGAACACAATAGGTTCTTTTAGGTGCTCCTTTGTAGGGATCCTCGCAAGTGAGCCATGGCGATCGGGATCGTTGCGCTCGACTTGGTTCACCCACCTCGTGTATGAGCGACGCCTGCTGGCATTGTCTCTTCCTGAACCTGCCCCACATGGGATCATCATGATCTCCTTCCCACGAGGCCTATTGTCAATGAGTGGAGGGGTACGGTGTTCACCCTCCTCCACTTGCCCCATCACATTGGCCATAAACTTGTCAGGAAGATCCCATTGAACGAGGTCCTTGATCACATCCCTAAGCTGGATGTAATCTTCAGTGTTGTGATCGTGATCGCGGTGCAAGTGGTAGTACTTTTTTGGGTTTCTCCTCTTCGGTGAGAGTTTAGCTTCTCAGGCCACCACAGCTGTAACGACCCAAGGTCCGGATACCGGGAGGAGCCCGATATCATTCGAATCCTGACCCGCCACCCACGAGTCAGGGGACTCGGAAGGGCTAAAAAGGAGTGTGGAGGCACAAAAAAATAGGAAACAAAGCAGGACAACAGAAATAAACAACTAACAAAAGTTACAACAGCTACAACAGAGTCCAGTCCAAAAGAAAGTACAGTCAAAAGTAGTAAAAATGTACCACATGCCAAGTGAGAACTCGACCCGGTAAGCTGGCAATAAGGACCTCCACGCAGCACTCTCGAGCCTCAAGGGAGAACCACTGCTCCTGAAAAGTAGGGGTGAGTCTCCAAAACAGAGACTCGGTAGGGATCACGCAGAACCCCACCGAGTAAACTACTATGGAAAAGGAAGCTACGCTAGCTAAGCAACCACGACAGGAACAGCAAACCGGTGGCCGGTCAAAACTTGGCACTAACACTACTCCTACCGGCAACAAAAGGAAAGGACCCGACCTCTCGATCAGGAACCGGACCACTCTAACACCAGACCTACCGAGGAAACACGCCCGGCAACCCTGCCGCGGAAGTTAGCCCACACAGGCATGACTAACGGACCACACAGTCCCACACGGGCACAACGAAGTCTCGGTGACTCCACCAAGCACCTCATGCCACAACCTCGGGAAAACACACTGGAACGGTCCAGAGGCCACGTGTCGCAGAGGGGAAACAGAACCCAAAACACAGGAGAGTCACGTCTCACGTGACAGGAGTACCCACAACTCCAACACCAGTCTCTCGGTGTGAAAACTCACACACACATGCCATGACAACACAGCCGGAACCCAATGGTCAGCACGACCAAAATCGACAGCTGCTCTCTGTCCAGAACAGGAGTACCTCCCCCCAGAAGAACGACCGGATGCGTCCGTTGACTTCTTACACCGCGTCACAAGTGTCTAGCTACAATGCCCTGGGCACGAGACTCATACACACTCAAGTAATCACAAAGCGAGTGACTAGCTGGGGTCGCGCCCGTCGACGCGTGTCCAACTGCCCCCAACCACGTGTGTACAAATAGACCATGCGTCCTAGGTCTGGCCTCTAACTGATTTTCCCCTCAGTCGGACTCTGGCTGATGACGTGGGGCCCGATGGAAACCAGTCTAAAAATCAACCTCAAGGTAAGCCCGTCCACCTACTCCCATGTGGGACTAGCACACGCGTACTGGTAGGCTACGACTAGTGGAGGGTCGCTGAGAGAGTAAGCTCCAAGAACCACACACACACACTGTGCAAGAGCCGAGAAGAACCAAGTGACGCTAAGCCACTAGACTCAGGATAATCCTCTAGAAGCACTAAACCCAACAGTCCTTGAGTCACAAGACTCGGGGTCAAGGCCGTTGTACCGAACGGTACTAAGCCGTCAATCTGCCCTAACCCTAGGGTCAAAAATCTTGGCACGATAACGCACAGGCAGTTTGCAACCGCCACGGTCATTTTCCCAAAAGGGAACTAAGAAGACCTCCAGCACCCAGGCTGGACAACTGGGCTCGCAGCCCAATGCCTCACACGGGGTCCACTCGAAAATCACGAGCCTTCCATCTCGCCGATGGTTACTGAGGGCGACCAGATCGTGGAGGAGTCCTTGCCCTCTCCGACCCCGGCGGGTGATGTTGCAGATGTGGAGGAGAGGTTGCCTTCACCGACCCCAGCAGGAGATGCCACAAGCGTGGCAGGAGCCGCACTGGGTGAGGATTTGGGCTTTTTCTCAGGTTTTCCACCTTGTCTTGTCAAGGGAAATTTTGGATGTATCGCTTATTTCCCTCTGTGTTTGGTGGAATTGCGTAGGCTTCGCTGGTGTGCTGGCCAAGACAGATGACCCTTCCCTGAGTTTGGGGATTGAGTGGCCTACGTCTGCCTCCCCGCCGGAGCCGTTACTGGATGCGAGCTTGGGCGACGCCTTGCTCCAGTGAGCTCAAGGCTACCTATAGGGCGATCCTCTCCCTTCTACAGAGGACCTTCGACAGTGACTGAGGGAGTGCACCTAGGGCTACCACACCCATGGATTCCCTCGCGAGTTCTGGATGTCAGGGCTGGCCGAGATCTGGGCAGAGTACTTGCGACTTCGTGAGGTTGAGGAGTAGAGGGCTCGGAGGAAGGCGGCAATCTGAGAGACACAAGGGCAGCAGGACCAGCTCATGTCCACCATAGCTGAGCAAAGAGGCCATGCGATGGTACCCGTGTTGCTTTCCCAAGACCGTGCCACGTAGCTAGGAGAGGCAGAGAGCCGAGTTGAGGCCTTGAGGAAGGCCCTGGAGGAGTAGTTGCGAGCCGCGGAGCTCGCTAGAGCTGAGTGGTAGGCTGCTGAGACCACGATCGAGGCTATTATTCAGCTCGTGTCGACCTTGGAGGCGGAGCTTGCAGTTGCCGAGTCTCGTCTGGTGGCATTGGAGAGGAGCGAGTCTAGGATTTGATTGTATCACCCCTTTTCCCTCTTTTTGTTACACCATTCAGATTGTCTGCACTTTGTTACCCCAAGGGCATGTCTTAGGCTCCTTTACAGAGTATTAATGGCGATTTACTAGATTTTTGCTATTTGCTGAGTTGTCCCACTTTTCATCTTTGGAATAGTGTTGTGTGTGCGGACTAGTGACCACTTACTGTTAGTCATGCTTGATCCTTTTATCGTGTGTTGGCACAGAGGGCAGAGGGCTGGGCTTACCCAATTTTGAGTGTAAGTATAGAGGACTGAACATGAAAATGGTGCGACTGGACACTGGGTACTGGAAGGTAGGAAAAATGATTGGGTGTAGGGGCTAGTTTTCTTGGGGATAAAAGCCCGTGTTACTTATAAGGCCGGCGTTAACCCATGGGGATGTCTTAGTCTACGCGGTTAGGGCTACTGCAGAGACTCTGGAGTGTATCGATTGTAGACCGAGAGATAGGGTATCGGCTAATGTCATGTTGTTAGCCGAAAATGTAATTCACATTAGCCTTGGAAGCTGGGGCCGAGCCTGTCAGGGGAAGCATTGCAGCCCAGAGCTGGGACTGGGACTTGTCATTGGGACCGTGGTTGCGCCCAGAGATGGGGACTGGAACCTGAGCTGGCTGGCCGGTCAGTGGAGGCATTGTAATTGGGGTACTAGGACTAGAAATTGGGGCTGGAGCTGAGCGGCTGGCCTGTAGAGGTGTTGTAGCTGGGGTACTGGGACTAGGAACTGGGACTGGAACTTGGTGGCTAGCCTGTGGAGGCATTGTAGCAGAAATGCTGGGACTAGAACTGGGCGACTGGCCTGTGGAGGCGTTGCAGTCAAAAATTGGAACTGGAAGCTGGGACTGAAACTGGGTGACTGGCCTATGGAGGCGTTGTAGTCGAAAATTAGAACTGGAAGTTGGGACTGGAACTGGGTGGCTGGCCTGTGAAGGTGTGGTAGTCAAAAATTGGAACTGGAAGTTGGGTGTAGCAACCCTGGTAAAATAAAGGAATAAAAATCCTAAATAATGTAAAACGAACCATTAGCCAAGGCCCAGACCCTATATACAATGCCACAATACACTAATGGGCCTTGTACTTAAAATAAATGGGCCAATGAAAAGGGTGCCCATCACTAGGGCGCCAATTCCTTAAGTAGAGCCCCTCTGCAAGGGTGCTAGTTCATTAGGTGCTAGAACAACATAGTTCCATTAAAGCTAGGGTAAGGTAAAGGGCTCCCATCCCTAGGGCGGTAATTTAGGAAGTAGTGACCTTCTATGAGGGCACCATTTCCCTGGGTGATAAACATTCCTTTCCATTAAAACAAAGTAAGCTGAAGGGCGCCCCTTGGATTGGGTGCTAATTAATGAAGTAGAGACCCCTCATGGAGGCGCCATTTCTTGGAGAGTGCCCCTCCCATGGGCACTATTTTCCTACAGTGTTGTGTTCGAATAGGGAAGTCGGATGCTATCTGGGAAGGGCATGATCTGGAAGGATTGATACGTGGGAAGGTTTAATTTCAATAGGATTTCTAATACTAATCCCAATCAAACTCTCAACCACGTAGGTTCTCTCTTCCCTATAAATATACCCCTCCAGAACCCTTCAGAGGTTACTGCCTCTGAGTTCCCTTCACCAACGTCAACATACTGCGGTGTTTCTTCTATTTCTGGAGCTATTCGAGGAGATTATTACTTCTTTCTCCTTCTACTGTACGTGAAGGGCAGACCCTCTGCTCTCCACAATCCCTGGAGTTGCTGCTGCTGCTACTGCTTCTTCTTCCTCTACTCCTGCAGTTGATCATGGAGAAGCCACTTTGCTTTTTCATTCAAACTATCCTTCCCCCTTTATTTCATTTATGTCAAAATATGCGGAGAGTAATTTCCCGCAGCGGTTCCCTTCCGCATTTCATTTCTGTCAAAACTTGCGGAGAGTAATTTTTCACAGCGGGTCCCTTCCCCATTTCATTTCTGTCTAAACCCGCGGAGAGTAACATCCTGTTGCGGCTTCTTATTACCCTATTTCAATTCTACACATTTCCATTTTGTCCCTGTTTACACTCCACGGAGAGCAACCTCCCGCGACGGTGCTTTTTTCTGCGTTCCCGTGCCCCTTGCGTGTGTTTCTCCATCTCCTTTCCTGTGACGTCGTTCACACGCACCACAATGATTCCCACACCGAGGAGCAAAGCTCAGTTAGTGGTCAACGGTCAAGCACCCTTGGCCGCCTCCATGACACAAACTCTCCCCCTGGTACACCCAACTCCGCTAGTCGAGCCCCCTCTACTCCAACCTGGGGATGGCCCAACGACTGCGACGCTATGATGATGTCGAGCGCGAGCTCGAGGGGATGGTATGCTACTTGAACGACATCATCCAAGCAGCCAAGTCAAAGGGTCTAGTTGACGACGATGTCGACTTCTAGGCCCCCTTCTCCCAAGAAATATTGGAGGCCCCTATCCCTTCAAATTTCCAACTGTCGTCGTTCACCCCGTAAGATGGCACAATCGATCCGATTGACCACCTCCACAGCTTCAAGTCCAACCTGGTGTTCCACCGGGCCTCAGACACTGTGAAGTGTCTGACCTTTACCACCATGTTTCGAGAAAATGCCCGGACATGGCTCGAGTCCTTACCGATATACTCCATCACCTCCTTCCAGTAGATGAAACATATCTTTAAGGAGAACTTTCACGGTTGCAAGGAGGAGGCCCAATCTGTCGTCACTCTGCTCGTCATCATGCAGGGGGTGACAAGCCCCTGTGGGAGTTTTTTGCCCATTTTCGGAAGGAAGCCCTCTGCATCCCCCTCCTTGACGTCAGCATCGCCACCACTGCGCTGGTTCAAGGGATGCTGACGCGGGATGAACCCGGTCGAGACACTGGGACCTAAGCCAACAAACAACGATCACATGTCATCTAAGCGACAAGGTAAACACTCATGCGATTAGTAGACTCCACAGGACTCGTAGCGATGGTTCGGCGAGCTGGGGCTCGCGAGAGGGTCAGACACGGTCCAAGTAGCGAGGAGAGTGGTGGTGAACCACCCGGGGAACAAGGTCGTGGGCACTGGATTCGACCGAGTGGACCGATACCGAGGGGATCGGTTCAGATGTACACTCACTCACTGGCAGCAAGAACTCACGAAAAGTGAAAGTTTGGATCGGGCACTCCTCACACGGGCGCTGCAGTTGGAACTAATACTAGGCAAGCGAATTAGAGTGGCAGCCGCACGTACCTAGCCCGTCCGAAGGACCGGCTCCGGTCGGAGACGAAGGCGAGCCGGGGAGCATGCGCACCCGGCTGACACGCTGTGTCGAGGAAGCTTGGCGATGATCCCTGCTATTACAATTACTACAGTCCACGCAGGGAGGGGATCACGGGGATGGAGGCAAACCACTACATGCACTACCCTCACGCAGGAGGGGGGGAACGAGAGGAGGGGAAACCAAACTGCGATCGTACGCCTAGCTCCGACGTCCAATCGAGGTGCTGCCAACGCCTGGACGAAGCTTGGGGGATGTCGAGGGATGCCTGCAAGTCTGACGTCGAGCCGATGTCGCTGGAAGGTGGAGGAGGTCGCAGCTGATGGCCTGCACAGTTCTGCCTCACAGGACTGGATGGCGCGGTCGTGGTGCGTCGATAGGTAGGCTCGCTGTAGAACTCCAAAAGTGACGGAACCAACTCGTGGGCATATAAGACAGGGAGTACTACAAACCCTCAAAAGCTGGCAGCCATCAGATTATCTCACAGGTCGTGGTTGCCCAGATGGTCGGCATCAGGTTCTTGGGTGAACAGCAGGACAGGTCGATGACGGCTGTGGTGGAATTTTCGGTGCTGATGTCAGAACGGGACGAAACCACCTAGGTTGGTTTCTTGTCATCATGTGCCACAACTTTTGTGAAGACGCCTCAGGCTGAAAACCAGCAGAGGAAGGCATGCCAAGGCTGTCGATTCTGCTGCAGGTTCTGGGCGGACTGGGTCACACCAGTCAGGTGCAGTCATAGGAGAACAGACGCCCCGGGCTGTGCTGATGTCAGAAATGGATGGGACCACCTCAGGATCGAAGGCGACTCGAAGGGGAAGAACTCTTGTGAAGGGAGTTCTGGCCGATTCGCACAGGGGAAGTCGGTGTCGGTGTTTCCAAGTGGCACTCAGAAACAGGTGCGGTCCGGGCGCAGTTGCACGGAAACACCTATACCAGTTGATGCCGTTGTCGAATGGAGGCAGGACCACTTCAGGAGCGTGGCCGACTCGAAGGTGGACGACTCTTTTGAAGATGCCTCGAGCCGAATCTTGCTGGGGATGCCACTAGAAGGCCTTCCAACTGAGTCTTTGCTGCAGGCTTGTAGCAGAGTGCAGCAGAACAAAGCCTCTTAATCTACGGGGAGAGGAGCGATGAAGGAGCGACTTCGGGAACTGCTGTGGGCACACCAAGCAGAGGGGAGGTGAATGTGGGTTGCAGAGGGAGAGAGAGCAGGGGCGTGGGGTACTGGTGAGGGGGCAGCTAGGGTTAGGGCTTTGGGGCGGGCTGGTTTTCCAATAGAAAAGGGAACGTACCCTCAAGTCGGGGGAAGCCTGACACTGGCAAAACTGGCCACTAAGAACCACGAACAGCACCACCAGACCACGAGGAAGAAGAGCAGCCACACTTGAAAAGTTAGGGGTGAGCCTCGTGTCACTGGCTCAATCGGGGTCCCGCAGATCCCCACCAAGAAACCAAAGCGGTAACAACTACAAGAGCAACCGCAGTAAGTAGTAGTAACAACAGGAGCAGGAGTAATAGCAGAAAGTAAAGAGGAAGAGCCGAATAGAAGAAACTACGGCCACCGATAAAACCTCGGCCCTCTAAACTACTCATAATTGGGGAAGGCACAACTTCCCACACACCGAGCAGGGAGTTGCCAGACTAAACTCAAGGAAACCCGATTACATTGCCAGAACATGTCATGCTACAATAGACGTGCAGGCTCCACAACACACTAACCAAAACACCAGCACACACATGACCTCACCGTCGTGTCCGCTACACAAGCCACGGTAAAGCCAGAGATAGACTATCCGAAGCACTACGTCAACCATGACGAAGAATCGGTCACAAAACCACAAGTCACATGTCATGTGACAGAAGCACCACCTCACTAGAAGCAAAGCCAGATGCATCCACTAATGTCTTACACTGCACTTCAAGCATCTGACACTCGCCTCAAACACAGTGACTGAGACACTGTACCAAGTGCAAGGAACAACAGTAACGAGTGACTAGTCAGGGTCACACCCATCGGCGCTCGTCTAAAACGCCCCTAACTACATGTGCACACACAAGCCAAATGCCTTGAGCCAGGCCACTAGCTAGTTTTCTCCCCTAGTAGGAAGCTACAGCAAAGCAAGGGAGCCCATGAAAACTAGCCTTAAAACTATATCTCGGGAACTCACCCCACCACCACTCCCAGGTGGGCCGACACCAAGTGTCGTCAGGCTACGACTAGTGGAGCCTCCTTAGACACAGAGACTCTCTGAAAGAAACTTTGAAGTACAGACTGGGTAGACACTCACCCGTCGCACGTACTATGAAACACATGGCAGTACACAGAACTGCCGCCAGACTCAAGATAGACAACTAGACCGACACATAATGATCCTTGCGTCACACGACTCGGGTCAAGATCGTTGCACATCAAGGCAACATACCGTTAATCAGCCTAGTCCCTAAGCCAAAGTACGATAAAGCATAAACCACGGCACATGAGGGAACATCAAAGCCCTCAGACCAGATAAGCACGCAAACCTAGGTAAGATGATGCCTCCAAGCACCTAAAACCAGAGTCTCAATCCATACAGGATAACAGAGATACTCATGAGGTCATGTGTCACCCACTAGGTCACAACCAGGTTGACCAGAAATCATAATGGCTCTCGAAATTATACAAAACACTACTCGGTGCATTGGCATATTCGAACACCCTATAACATGGTCACAGCCCTCATAGGATGTCTACGACATCCACGTACAATAGGCTAACCAAGGGGTCGAAGGCAAGCCAATAAACAAGGAAGAAACACCGAACACTGCTCAGGATAAGACTACTCTTCCGGGATCCCTCGACACACAGAGCTGACTCTCACGGAACACCCGAGGCATCCGTCAAGTCAAACGCCAACAAGGCATTGAACACTGGGTTCACCAGAGCCCGAGACAACTCATATAAAATCCCAAAAATAGAAGACATGAACGCGGTGCACAGTTACATCGCGATGATGAACGCGTCCAAAGGATGCGTCGCGATGCCAGCAAAATGCGCACTTACTGTGCGTCAACGCATTGACGCGACACAAGCTAGGGTCGCGTTAATAGACGCGGCCATAGCCTCGAGCGCGTTAATCACAGAACGCGATGGAGACCTCAAGCGCATTCTTAAAGATCGCGGTAGAGACCTTGAGCGCGTTCTCCAAGATCGCATCCAACACTTGGACTGCGTCCCTAATTGGCCAACTATTCATCACCATCGATGAACGTGGTCATACGATATAGTGCGTTACACTGAGAACGCGGCCAACGCGACCAGCGCGTTCTCGTCACGGTGTGAAAATTAAAAAATCCACATGAAAACACATTTTCCACGCCCCAGTCGCTTCTAAACGACGGGGAAACAACCCTAATCACCATATTATCCTTCCACAGGCCGAAAGGTATTAAACCACGTACCAAACGAAACGAAATGGGTGATTTTTCACAAATCACCCCTAAACGACTCACGAGGGAAATCAGACTCGTACTAGCCCCAACTCACGATCGATAGCCACAAAACAACGAGGATGGCATCCAGACATGCCAGAGGTCCGAATGAGACCATTGAAATCGAAAACCATTGCCTAAAATGGCGAACATGGCTTACACCCCAAAACATGCGATAAATTCCCAAAAATAGAAAATCCACTCAAACTAGCACGAATCGGCACGAAATTCACGGGAAAAGTAGAACAGAAGGTAAGAAATCTATCCCCCTACCTTTTTTGCCGACCACTCGAGCCGAAATGCCGACACCATCACACGAACCCACGCCGTGATGCTATGAATCCACCGAGGGATCGCACCAATGCCACGCTTTGGTGATCGCACCATCACTCTCCACGACACCTTCACGCCATCACCACCTCGTCCCCGAGGCTTCCTCCATCTGTAGCCAGAGCAGAGGGGGAAAGAGGAGAGAGAATGGAGAGGGAGAGAATGAGAATGTGAGGGGAGAAAAGAATCTAGGGTGTTACATCCTCCCCTCCTTTAAGAAATTTCATCCTCGAAATTTAAGGAGCTAATAAGAAGAAGTAAGGAAGAACAACCCAGAACGTTGGCAATGATCTTCAAACTCTAGCCAACACCAACACTTAGAACTTAGCAACATAAATCTCGAAAAATATAATTCAGTGGGACACTGTCAGACTACAATCATAAGCATACGCTCTGGGTCTCGAGGCAAGTCGATCCACAGAACAAGCGTGGTACACAAGTGAACACAAGTCTGACACCTCCGAAACAAGGTAACATCATTTACGTCTCACAGGGAAGGAGACACGACCCCTGCCACGAAAACAGTTATCAATAAAACAAATGACAGACACAACAAGCATCAACTTAAACAAGGAAACATAGTCCTCTCAGCTGACAATTTCATATCATCAGCTTCAGCGCCAAAAACAACAACGAAATCTGGCACACAGGACGCCAACGACAGTACTGGACCACAACCACAATCAAGTCAGTCCTCACTCAGACATTACATCTGATTCAAGTCGCTTGCCAACTCTACCATAATAGAAGAGTACAGCAAGGCTAACCGACAAGACCTCAGTCCACACAGTGCCAAAATAGATTCACAAGGAACTCCTCCCAAGCTGAACACAATCGCCAACAGACAACAACAACAACAACAATGACAGCACTTGTAAAATCCCGGCTCCGTACTCAACATAGAACCACGGAACACAACTGCAAGCTGGGTCACATCAAGGCACAATAACAGCTGAACACAGAACTACAATGTACTATTCATGCAGCGAGTAGCTTACCAATAGGGACCTACAACAACCATAACAACAATATTGGAAAACGCATCTCAAAGACCACGATCACGTCCCGAGAACATAACACCCAAGAAAAAGACTACAGAGGAGCAGAGAGTACTCAACCAGCATATATGCCGACATATTCCCCAACTCTCACAAATGCCAGTGCCAACAACATAATGCTTCCAGCAACAGCACGGTAATAAACAACATCAAGGCACACATGGCCAAGACGAAGTCACAGTGAGGAAAAATAATTCTCTTGACCGGCCAGAATCTTCCAACCAACGATCCTTGACCCGTGGGTTACTAGCCCACACGCTTCCACTGCGTACTCCTACAATGCACATAGGCATCAGAAATACCTCGATATTCGCATCTTAGCACACACTCGATGTTACCGTAATTCACGAAATTACAATACAATACGCCACGAGTACCGATCCTGCTAATAACCGATCACAAGTCACCTAAGTGCAAACCAAAGAGAGTACCAGCTTCAGCACAAAGCACAAAGGAATGCTAATCTCAGCTTATCCTTATGTCTTGAAATAATTTCTGAACCTTCACAACATATCAGCCGCCAGATACGGCGCGACGAACACGGTGCACAATGGCTCCTAACACAAAATTGGGTCCAAAGCCAAGCAACTGTCGAACAAGGAGTAAGTTAGGTTCAGAGCTAACACAGTCTACACTTAAGCAGACACAGGACAAAGCTTCACCAAGATAGCACTTCTAAGGCTTACCTCGAAAAGATTCCACCAAAAAGGATGAGAAGAATCAAGCTCATTAGCAGTAGCTTACCAAGAAGGGAAAATCCTAGGTTTGCTTGAGCATCTTCTCAACCAAGGCATCTAATCGAGCACCTCGACACAAGTGAAACACCTCAGGAGCTAAACAGACTCAAGCTGGGAAGGCCAAAATGACATTAATCTCCACTAGAGAACGTGCATGGCTGTCACCAACAATAAAACAAATCAGCCACATGGAAATGCCATGGAAAAAGAAGTCTCGAATAGTGCACTGCAGCTTCACGCCTGTCAGTGAACTCTGCCAAGTACAGCATAACCGAGACAAACACCATGACAAAAAGAGCATCCCATCACATCCTGAAGAGAGCAAAATCATCTCGCACAGTGCCAACACAGCACGCACAAGACCACACATGAAAAAAAAAGTGATAAATAATCATAAAACCTATGCCAACTGTCGACTGTACTAGATCTTAAGGACTCTGAGTACTGTAATATCTAGAATTCTCATGTACTTACACACAATACACTCTGATACCAACTGTGATGACCTAGACTCTGGATACCGGGTAGACCCGATACCACTTGGAACCTGTGAAGCCTCCCAAGAGCGGTAAAGCTCCGAAGGGATAAAAGGTATGTGTGGAGTACATTGAAATTCCAGATAAAATAGTAAGCAATTAATATTTCATTGATCATGTTTGCTAAAGTAGCAGAAATAAAATTACTTTTTCTATTAATAATTCATGACAGAGTCCAGTCTACAAATAAAGATAAGTACAGTCTAACAGAATAGAGGACGTATGTTGAAGTTGGGGGAAGCCCGACACAGGTAGCGCTGGCAACTACGAACTGACACATCGCCCATGGACCGCGAGGAAGAAGAACGACCACACCTGAAAAGTAGGGGTGCGCCTCGTGTCACTGGGTCAGTAGGGGTCACACAGATCCCCACCGAAAATAACACAGTTACACACAAGACAGCAGTGCTAAACCGTAAAGTAGGAAGAATAGGAGTAACAATAGGAGTAACAGTACAACAATAAAGTTGTAAAAATAGGACTAAGAACAGCTACAAGAAAGAGTAAAGCCGTACCGAACAGAAACACGGTTGCCAAACGAACCTCGGCTCTCTAAGCTAGTATCGTAAGACTCGCCCAGGGATCAACCGGCTCCGGGGTAATCGCCCCTCAACGGGAAACTCCCGTCACGATCGCAGGGAACGTTACTCCACTACTTACGCCCTTCCCTGCTAAGGGATAGGCCTTGGACGTCAGGACAATCCCCTATAAAAGGGACCTTGACAGAGAAGAGAGGACACGATGGAATTTTTGCCAAACTTACACATAGAGAATAGAGCTACTGGTCTTACTATAGCGAGAGAGAGAACCCCTCCTACACGAGCTTACCACCCAGCGAGCACTCTCCGATGGCCCACTGGGAGCGACGAGCATTCGTTCAGAGGGTCTACACGTCTCTCAGAACTCCTACGATGACCTCCATCCTTCTCTCATTTCTCAGCTCTTCTCTGCTCCTTTCTTAAATCGTTGCTGACTTAAGCATCAGAGGATTCTCCCCTAGGATAACACCTAGGGTTCCTTCTGACGCCCTTTGCTTCTGGTATTTGTAGGCTTCCACGGGTGCCAGATGACTTCCCCAACCAATAAATGGAGAAAATGGTACGTGACATAGAAACCATATTTTTGCCTCTACACTTCTTGACGTCGTCTGTGGGAACTCCGAGCGAAAAGTCATGGCACCTCGTGGGAGTCTTCGCATTGCCAGCAACTGGGGGCGTGGTTCTCATCAGGGAGCCAACTCTCGGCCTGGGTCGCAAGAAACATCTTCTCCTCACCCACGCCAAGAAGTCACGCCAGGGGATCTCATTGAGATACGCCAGCAGATTGCGACCCTGATAGGGCTATGTCAGGACCTCTTGAACCGGCAAGCGGACCCCCAACGGTCTCTGTCCGAACGACATCAGACTGAGGGGGTCTGGATTGTGACGAATTCTCACCAAGTGCGAGAATCCTCCCACGTCTCCATCGCAAGAACGCGACGATCGCGCAGCTCGCCTGCACCAAGGGTGCGTAGCCCACCGCACTCTAACCCAGAGATGGATCGGCGGCTCCAACATATTGGCAAAATTGAGGACAAGGTCTGTTACGTGGACGATGTCCTCCTCGCCGCCAAGAACTGGGGCCTCATCGATGATGACCAAGACTACCATTTCCCCTTTTCCAAGGAGATCATGGAATCCCCCATTCTGCCCAAGCTCCAGTTGCCATCCTTGGCCCCGTATAACGGCACCACCGACCCGGCCGACTTCATGCATAGCTTCGCGTCCCACCTGGTTTTCCATCGGGCCTCGGATGTTGTGAAATGCCTAGCATTTGTCATGACCCTTCGGGAGAATGCCCAGGCATAGTTCGAGTCCCTGTCGGTCGGGACTATCTCCTCCTTCTAGCAGTTCAAGAAGCTGATTAAGGAGAACTTCATTGGCTACGTCTGCGGTGACCCTGCTCGCTCTCAAGCAGGAGCGAGAAGAGATGCTGTGGGACTTCATCTCTCGTTTCCGTATGAAGGTGCTCTGGATCCCACACCTCGACATCAGCATCGCCACCACCACGCTCACCCAGGGGACGCGGGACCACATTCTTCGACCTGCGCTCCGAGTCGAAGCCCTGACAACCCTCACCGACCTCCTCGCCTTGGCACAGAAGCATGCGCGGTGCGAGGAGAACACTGTGGCCCTGGGCCGCGTGGTTGGAACCGAACGGTCCGATCGGAAGAGATCCGCCGACTCGCCACGCGAAGGGCGGATCAAGCGGGAGCGACGGGACCGAGATCACCGCGACCGCCCAGAAAAGGAAAGGGGTAATTACCGCAACTACAAGCCCTAACGGCTCCTCCTGACTAAGTCTTGATGGAGATCCGTGAGGAGCCATTCCTCAAGTGCCCCCCCCGGATGAAGTCAGATGTAAGTTCGAGGAGCAAGAAGTACTGTCGCTTCCATTGCGACCATGGCCACAATACGATAGAATGCATCAATCTGAAGGACGCCATCGAGGACCTCGTCCAGCGAGGGCTCCTCGACAAGTTCATCGCCAAGGCCGCAGAGAAGAGACAATGGACACCTCTGCCCATCGACAATCGACCCAATGGGAAGGAGATCATGATGATCTCTGGGGGGGCGGCCTCGGGCGGAGACTGTGCGACCAGGCGATGATGGTACACTTCAGCCATCAACACCGTGGAGCGAGACGACAGTGCCCAACAGGAGGCTGCCGCCCGGGAACACCTAAAAGACCCCATCGTGTTCTCCAATGACGATGTAAATGCTGTAATACTCTCCATTCCGATGCGCTGGTGGTCTCGGCCACCATCAATCAATGTACCATACGCCGCATTTTGGTTGATAATGGAAGCGGTCCCGATGTTATTTTGTACCACTATCTTTTGCTTATGGGTGTGGACTTGTCCCAAATCACGCCATTGCACACACCATTGTATGGCTTCTCCGGCACCACTGTTCGGCCGAAAGGACGCCTCTCACTACCGATTACGTTCGGGACCGCACCAAGGGATGTAACCTTCTTGGCGGATTTCATGGTCGTCCGTGTGATGACCGGGTACAATGCCATCATAGGGCGAGGAATCCTTGGCACCTTTCGAGGTGTCCCCTCCTCGTATCACCAGAAGCTCAAGTTTCCCATGCCTCGTGGAGTGGGGGAAGTATGAGGAGATCAAAGGGAGTCCAGATGGTGCTATCTCATTTCGACGCGTGACTGACAGCCCGAGGAAACACTGCCCGAAAAGAAGGCCAGGACTGAGGACGTAAGTCCGAGTACCTTTGTCAAGAAGAGGTATGTCCTGAGAGGACTGTTGTGGAAGCTCGTGTGGTGGCGCATGGTAGAGCTTCATATGCTTGCCATTAAGAGGAGGGAAGGGATTATTTTCCTTGTGGTCGACAATTGTGTAGGCGTCTCTTTCATAGACCTTCTGAATGACGTAAGGTCCATGCCAGTTGGGTTGGAGTTTGCCACTAGATCTTCCCGCCAAGACTTCCTTTTCTTTGATCATGACAAGATCGCCCTTTTTGAATGCCCTTTGTTTGACCAACTTATCATAAGTGTGCATTATGCGGGCTTGATACACTTGGAAATGCTTATAGGCTTGAAGTCTTTCGCCCTCTAGATTGGACAATTTCTCGAGCCTTCTTTCTATTTCAATTTGGTTTTGGCCTGACAGCTTAATGTGAATAGTGATGCGATAGGAAGCCAGCTCAATTTCCACAAGGATCACTATTTCAACCCCGTAGACCAAGGAGAATGGGAACAACTCGTAAGGGTTTTGTAGATAGTCCTATAGGCCCATAGGGCTTCATGGACTTTTTTGCCTCATTGTCTTTTACGACCAGCAACTATCTTGGCCAGTAGCTTGTAGAGAGTCTTGTTAAAGGCCTCGACGAGTTCGTTGACTTGGGGATTATAGACCGATGACGTCCTCCAATTAATGTGGAACTTGGACGCCAAAGTATACACGGTCTTGTTCCTGAATGGCATGTTATTGTTCGACACAATTCAGTTAGGGGTACCAAATCTATAGATTATATAATGCCTCACGAATCGGGCAACAATTTCGCCTATGAATTTTTGCAGCGGAGTGGCCTCGGCCCACTTAGAAAAGTAATTCGTGGCGGCAAGGATGAACTTGTGACCTTGAGATGAAGGCGGGAATGGTCCCACAATATCCATGCCACTCCGCAAATGGCCAAGTGGGTGCGGTTGGATGAAGTGGGTTAGGTGGCCTTCGAGGCACCGGCCCGAACACTTGACATGGTGGCATGTATGAGCATACTGGTTCCAATCCTTGTACATGGTGGGCCAGTAAAATCTTTTGAGCCTGATACTTTTTCATTTTGGCTCCTTCTTGATTAGCCCCACACAATCCAAAGTGGACTTCGTGCATCACGACTCTTGCTTTCTTAGACAAAAGGCACCGTTGGAGGACCAATCGGTCTTTCTCATGGACGAGCTGGAAGAGCCATCCGTCAATTAGTTGATAAGATGTTGCTCTGCCTAGCAGTTGCACTCTTTGAGCCCGATTGGGAGAAAGCCACCCGTTCTTTATCTTTATGATTGGCTCGCTAATCCTCTTCTTCTGGAGCATTTTCTTCTTGAATGTTGTTGACCTAGTGGACAGTGAGGTCAGAATCTTCGTCCAACACACTTGGCATGAGCTTTTGGTGTCTGACGGTGACGTTCAACTCTCCTTCAGACGGGAGTTTTAGAGTCGTTGCCAATTTTGCCAAAGCATCTCCTTGAGAGTTATTGCTCTTTGGAACATGATCTGTTTCAAATAGGTAGAAGTTTTCCTTTAGCCTCATGATGGCTGCATGGTAGGGGATCAACCCCTTCTTTCGGATGTCATAGTTGCCCAGGACTTGTCGAATGATAAGTTGGGAATCCCCGTACACTTTGAGGCACTTGATGTCCATCTCCAATGCTAGCTGAATTCCGATGAGTAGCACTTTGTACTCTGCTTCATTGTTAGCCAATGACTTCATGAGAGCACAAAAATTATGGAGAATGCCGCCCTGCGGAGATACAAAGACCATTCTGGCGCCGGATGCAAAGTCTGTGAGGCCCTTGGCCCTCTTGATCGTTTGGGACGTGCCGTCAAAGTACTACTAATATGGGAGGTCAAGGGTGAGGACATCCGGCTCCGTTTGTGGTGAGACATTTTCAGTAAGTTCCCCGACTTCTTGTGAAGGTACCGACACCTCCTCATCGGGCAACTTGGTGTTGAGTGGCGAGTCTTCTGGCACAAGATGCGTGGCTAAGAACTCAGCCATCCCTTGTCCCTTGATCGCCTTCGGTGGGACAAAGGTTATGTCAAACTCCATAAGGATAAGTGCCCACTTTCCTAGCCTTCTTGAGAGAACATGCTGATTAAGAAGGAATTTGAGCGGATCACATTTTGAAATGAATGCCTTAATTTCTTCACGACGAATACCAATGCTAAGCACATCTGCTCCATAGGTGCATACCGATGCTCAGGCCCTATGAATTTCCGACGCTCAGATTGGCCAGAAAAGCTGATTGAAGCTCTATGGGCCTACTGTACTTCAATCTGTACTCCCATCACTTACAGGATAGGCGGTAGTATCACATGAGATTCTCGTTCTCTCTCTCTCAGGGCACAATTGAATAAGGAACTTTCCATTGTTGAATGCCATGACTCACTCCTTACCCAAATGGAACTCTTGGATGAGAAATGTCTGGTCGCCAATGAACATGTCCATGTTTATCAAAATAGACTCACAAGGTTCTACCTCGTCGTTGATCTGGGCCAACAGTGCTCTCAGAGAGCATCCATGACAGCGTATAAAGGATAAGGGGTTTTCCTTTAACATGTGCCCCTAACACAGGAGGAGCCAACATATACTCCTTGATTTGTTCAATGGCCCTCTGACAATCTTCGTCCAAATGAAGGGTGCTCATTTCTTCATCAATTTATCGAAGGGCATGCACCTCTCGGAGAGATTAGAAATGAATAGGCTCCAAGGGACCACAAATGTCTGTATGCACCAATTCTAATGGTGTTGACACCCTCCTTGACATGCCCTTTGGAAAAGGATGCCAGTGTTATTTCCCAAGTGTGCATGCCTCACATATGCCATCTGGTTCCTTAATTGGTGGCAAACCTTGCACCATGATTTTCGATGCCAACTGCTTAAAATTGTGGAAGTGAAGATGGCCATACTGCAAATGCCACTTTCACGACTCATTCTCTATGAGTCCATAAAAGTATTTCTCGAGTGTTGTCTTGAGGTGGAGAGGAAACATCTGATTTTTCACCATTTGCACTCATGCAATATGTCTCCCTCTAGCATCTATCAAGCTAAGCATGTAGTTCTCCATATGTACTGTGTATCCTTTCTCGAGAAGTTGTCCAATACTATGAATATTGCTCTTCATGTTAGGAACATAATATACATTAGAAATGTATTAAGGTGTACCATCCTTTTGGAAGAATTTGATCTTTCCTTTGCCTTCCACTACAAGCTTAGATGAATCTCCAAGGCTGACAGATCCATGGATGTTGTTGGAGAGCTCCACAAAGAGCTCCTTCCTCCCACACATGTGATTGCTTGCTCCTGAATCAAGGAACCACATGTTTGGATGCTCGGGCATCTCTTCTCGAGTAAGGAGAAGAGTGGGATCTTCATCGGCATTTGAGGCTTCTGCAAAGTTAGATTGCTCATATCGATCTAACTTTAAGTTTCAGCATTCAGCTACATAATGCCCAAATCGGTGGCAGTTGTAGCACTTCACATTTCTATGACTACCTTTATACTTGCCTTTGCCTAGGCTAGTGTTGCAGTCCTTTTGTTGTTGATTTCCATGACCACGACCTCTTCCATAATTGTTGGCCCTACCTCGACCTCTCTTTTGAATACTGAGAGTCAATTTAGACTGCAATACTTGCTCCACCATAGTGGATTGAGACATTTTCTGGATGCGTTGCTTATGAACTTGCAACGACCCAACAAGCTCTTCAAGAGTAAGAGCCACCAAGTCCTTAGACTCTTTGATGATGACGATCACATGTTCGAACTTCGGCGTGAGAGATCGAAGCATTTTCCCGATGACACATATGTCTTCAATCTTTATGCCATTTCACTTCATTTGGTTCACGATCACAAGTAATCATGAAGCATAGTTGGAGATGCCTTTATCCTCCTTCATACGAGTAGCCTCGAATTCACCCCTCAAAGTTTGAAGGCAAATTCGCTTCACTCGATCTACACCTTTGTAGATTGTGCCTAGGGTGTCACAGGCTTACTTGCTCGATGTTGCTTCGGCAATCTTCTCAAAAATTGCCTCATCCAACCCTTGATAGAGTAATAATAATGCCTTCTTATCCTTTTTCCATTGGTCTTTGAGAGCACTTCTTTGCTCTAGAGTAAAACCAGCCTCTTCCTCGGTAGTGGCTTCCGCATACCCGTCGCAGACTATCTCCCATAGATCTTGTGACCCGAACAACGCCTTGATCTGAATACACCAATTCTCGTAGTTGTCTTTCATCAACTTGGGAATAGAGGGTTGGACCAAGTTAGATGCCATCTTCAATAGCTAGAGAATGAGATAAGAAAAAACCTAGAAGGATCTTTGGCTCTGATACCAATTTGTTGGAACTGGGCAGACTAGAAGCACGGCTCTAGGTTTCTTTCACTAAATAATCAAGGCACTAAAGGACAAAGATTGACACAAGGCACAAGAAAGAAAGATGGAGAATGGATGTTCTTCTATACAATACATTGGATACTTCTTACAAGAGAGGGGAGACCTTTATATAATCCCTTACATGCTTAAAATAGAACAAAATAGAAAATAAAATAAGGAAACAATGGGTGGTAGGAAACAAACTTCTATTTTTCACTGAACACTTCTGCAAAGACCAAATCCTAATTGGTTTTAACTATTCAAGTTTACTATTTCTAATAGCAACGTCGACCTCCTCTCCCACTCCCTCACTTCACTACCTGCACACACACATACACACACACACCCTCCGCTGACCCCTCTCCGCTCACCATTTCCACCGACAGCAGTGTTCTCACCCCTCTCACGTTTCTCTCTAACCCACTCTCACACACACTCCCACGGTGCACCAGCCTCCCTGCCAGCGACTCCCTCCCCTTCTCTCTACACACGCAACGCCCACACATCGCACACACTACACACCATGCACGTGGTAGCCATTTCTTGCCCTCTCCCTTTCTTCACTTCACCCAGACATTGCACACACACACACACACACTTCACGCCTCTCCATCATATCACACCCACACCCACACACCTTGCATGCCTTTACTCCCCCTCCCTGCATTCTCTCTCTTTCTCTATCTAACCTTCCCACTCTCTCCTCACTCTTCCTCTATCTCTCATCTCCTCTCTCTCTGCCTCTCTCTATCTTCTCAACACACACAAGCACACACTGCCAACTTTAGTTTGTTTTATTTTTATTTCTCTTTCTTTTATTTAGTAACCTCTCTCTCTCCACATCTATCTTTCTCACCCTACATCTATCGCTATATTATCTCTCTTCTTCTACCTCTCTAGCGCCTCACGGTGGCATCTTTGCTAAGGTTGGGCGGCTCTCCAAGGTCCAAGGGCATGGGCGATGGCATTTCTCGATGGCTATCTCTTCATCTCATTTCTTTATGTTTAGTCAAGTTAGAGTTCTTTGGGGTTGTACACCCTCCAGGTATCATAGTCATGTGCTCGCATGAACACAGTCATTTAGTTTTTTCAATAGGGATAGTTAGTCCCATCAAAGAAGGGTGGTTTATGGATAGAATGTCCCTCGGGGAGCATTCCCTAGTTGGCAATAACAAAAGATCTTTTCTCCACAATCGTGAGGTTGTTCTAAAAATTAGAGACCTGCTCTGATACCAGATTGTTGACCCTATGGCGTATACTTGGACAAGAAGGGGGGTTGAAGTGTCCCCTTTAAATGATATGAAAATTTTAAAACTATTACAAATCAAGGTGAAACAATAGACAGATTTTAGCAATATGAGACGAGATTGACCATTGCAAATTTCTACTCTCAAGCTCACCGGCTCACATGATCGATATAAACAAGATATACGAACAAGCCACAATTACACAAGATGTGAGAGAGATTTTTAGGTGGTTCAGGACCACGACGGGCTACCTACATCCATCCCTCACCAACCGGTGAGGCTTAACTCGCTTCGAATTGAAGCGCACGGAGTTCACACTCCAAATACACGGAGACGTCGTCTCCTACACGATCCACCAGTGGATCACAACCACCCAGACACTGTAATACCCATTGCTCCATCCACTCACAACCGTACACAGACGATTCACCACAAAGAAATATTCAAAGTTCAGAAAATAGGAAGAATATTCAATACATGCTTCATACTCAGAATATACCAAGAAGGAATCATCAAAATAGACTAAGGAAGGCTAAGAAAAGATGGAGAAATATATCCATATAGTTTAGAAGGCCTGGAGATGATCCTCTTCAAAATAGACTAAGGAAGGAATCATCAAAATAGACTAGATTCGATACCCTGAAGGAGGAGCTGATCCTACAATCCTCATGCAAGTCCACAACGTGCGCATTAGATCTGACTTGTCTCATACTCAAAAAGGATGGGCACCATGAGCTTGCATGAGACCGACTCGACTTGACATATGCATACCCTATGCACTAGACAAACGTAGGTATAGACTCCTGACAAACTGAACAAATAACAAAACACAGACTCACACATGACCCTAGACTCATACATAATGCAGTGGTGGTCCTGGCCACCCTCATGTGTAACTAGTACACTAGCTACTGAGCATTGGGGAGGTCTGGATGATCCCCCTGGACATCTTCCTCCTCTCAAAAGAACTCGTCAGCTAATTCCTATTCTACCTCATAGTTGACAGACACAAGCCCTGAGGCTTCTCCAACTTGCATGTCCCCAATGACGAGTGATGTACGGGTGGGACATTGGCCTGAATAGTGGCCAAACCCCTGGCAGTGATAACATTGCTGTCGTGACCCACTAGTCTCCCCAATAAGTGGCCCCTTGCCCTTATCCTCCTGATGAACAGGGGGTGCAGGCAACCGTGGATGATCAGAGGGTGTGGGTGTAGGCAACAGGGGACAAGTAGAAGGTATGGGTGCCGTGGGTTGGGCAATGGGTGTAGATGGTTGGGGTTGGGGTGGAATATCCCTCCGTGGAGGAGGGCGAGGCCGTGGGGCGGGTGGCTCTTGACGGGAAGACTCCGGTGGTCGAGCCATGGGAGCCCTCTGATGTGGGCCCAACGAGCTACGAGGCTCAACCCCACGATGAGGAAAGGGTCCCACTCATTGGGTAGGCTCAAACTCTACCTCGAATTGCTCTAACTCAAGAGCAACCTGATATACCTCTTCCAAAGTTTTTGCATTGCGGCGAGAAAGCTCATACTTGTAGTGTGGCCGCAAACCACATCGGAAGCAGGAAATAGGCATGGAACTCTCCTCCGTGATGCCACATCGTAGAAAATATTCATCAAATTTGGTGATGTACTTGGAGACAGACCGGTCTCCCTGGCTAAGACTCTACCACCTATCAATGAGTCGCTGACAGTATGTGGCAGGAACGTACTTTTGTCAGAGTTTGACCTTCATCTCACCCCATGTATCAACCTGGGGTTCAAAACGCTGAAACAATAGGCTCTCCATATTCTTCCAATAAGTCTGTGCCTATCCTATCAGCTTCATGGTCGCGAATCGGACTCTTCGGTGATCCGTCATCTCAAACCAGTCGAAGTATCGATCCATGCCGACCACCCAATCTAAATAGACCTTTGGGTCCAAAGACCCGTCAAAAGTGGGAGGATATGCCCGAACGGTCCTGAGAGTCTGCTCGTCCTCATCTAAATCATGATTCTGTCATGGAACACGATGGTCACGACCATACCCCCCATGTTCATTATCAGATGCATAGTCATCCACCTCGGGGACTCGGTGCCTCATATTGTCTACCCCTTGAGCCCTTGGAGTAGCAGGTTGCTGAATTGGCTCCTGTTGACCATTTGTAGGCACGGGGGGTGCCTCGACCAGGGCTCTCTCGAGGACGGTGACTCTCTCTACCAGACCATGAAAGGACTAGTCTGACTCTTTGGCCCGATCCTCTAAGACTTTCATTCTCTCTTCCAAGCGTGTACCTAGGCCATCTATACGCGTACTCAACCCATCCAACTTATCTACCCGCGTACTCATCTCATCCACTCGCGTACTCAGCCCATCAATTTTTCCCATGAGAGATTGAAACATATCGACCACAGATGGCTCATCGAGGCTATAGACTCGGGGATCAAGAGGTTTACCTTCGTGGCTTTTACCTGAGATGTACCTTCATGGATCAGCGCGAGCTCATCCCACATCTTCTTGGTAAATTTTTGAGCTAAAAATCAAATTATCAGAAATTAAGAAATTTTTCTAATTTCTTTTCTTTTTATTCTTCTTCCTCTCTCCTCCCTTCTCATTTGCGCACGTCCCTCTCTCTCTCCTATTTTCTCTCCTCTCTCGCCCTTCTGGCTCTGGCTGCAGACAGAGGAGGCTCGTGGGCGAGGTGGCGACAGCGTGGGGATGATCAGATGCGTGAAGGGACGAGGATCGGACTGGTTTCGGCACGATCCCGAACGATGGATTCAAAGCTGGCGTGGTTCATGTTTTGCAGTTTTCGGCATGGATTAGTCGCTTTGGCGCGTGGTTTCTTCGGTGGAGGTAGGGAGATGGACCACCTTCCTTTCCTGCACATTCCCTCGTGGTTTCACGCTATACGGTGTGAGAACGAGCGAGTTTAGGCTCGTTGTGATTTTTGGGAGTTTGTAGGCTTGGTCGAAAAATGGTGATAGTTTTAAGAACGGTTAGTACCGTTCAACTCCCTGGAACGTCTGCGTTCCATTGATACTAATTTCGTGTCGAATGGCGATTTATCAGGACCGGTAGGAGGCCGGGAACCTCGTTAACCCCATTTGGGTGATTTCGTTAGAATCACCTGTTTCTTGAGATTCGTGCATCGTTTTGACTCCAGTCGAAGTCTATGTGATTGCCAGGGTGATTGTAGTTGTATCCCCTTCGTTTCGGCACGAACAGGGCCTGGAAAGGCCATGATCAGACGAACCCCTTGGTTTGCTCACCATAACGCCTTCGTGGTACAATGGCAACTGCTTAAGGTGCATGGGCAGCTGGCTTTGGACCGTTTATCGTGTCTTGGTCTCAGGTTGAGTGGCCAGTCGATAGTCTGCTCTGAGGCATGAGCGGCTAGGAGTGGTCCGCCCATCCTTAGTGAGTGGCTAGTTCTCAGCCGTTCATCCTTCTCGTTGGGTTGAGCGGCCAGGTCCTACCTGCTTATCCCAGTTGACCTTTGGTCAATAGTTTTGTGTCGGTTCAGATAGGCAGTTTGGTCAAAACCATTCTGACCAACACTGTAGTAGGTCGGTTGGCTTGAGCAGCTAGCCCTTAACCACTCTAGCCTTTGGGCAGCCTAGCCCTAACCATCCATCCCTTTTAGTGTCTAGGAGTCAGTTTATTTGAGCGGTTGGCCCCCAACCGTTCATCCCCCTTGAATGGTCCGTTCTTGACGCTTCATCCCCCTTTGAACGGCTTCCATCTAGACCGTTCATTTCACCGAGCGGCCTTTTTCTGACTGCCCAATGAGTCTTGTCTGTTGTCTCGTCCGTTGGTCGGGATGACTTGTCTCGTGTCTGTCTGTCTTAGGTACGTGTCCTAGGGCAGTGTCTGAGTGTTGTTTCCTGACGTTCCGATTTCTGTATATCTTGGCTTGACCTTATGGTTTGCCCGTTGTCCCATGGATATCTCTTGATGCCCTATGAGGGCTATGACCATGATATAAGGTGGCCAAGAGTGTTCTTGCCATGGGCAGTCTTCTATATTATTTTTAATGTCATTATCTGGTTTTGGTCAACCTGGTGTGACCCAGTGGTTGACAGGTGACCTTGTGTGTGACTCGGTGGTTCTGTCCAGTTCGAGATATGGTTCTGGATGCCATGAGGTATCATCTTACCTCATTCTATGTATCAAGGTTTACTGAGGGTTCTAGATGTTCCCTCAGGTCTCCGTGAGTCGTTTCTTACAGTGAGTCATTTTCTCTGGCTTAGGATTAGACCGATTGGTGACTTGTTCCACTTTGTACGATGATCTTGACTCCGAGTCGTGAGACTCAAGGATCGTTGTAGTTTCAGGTCTAGTTGCCTTGTCTTGAGTCTATCAGTAGTTTCCTATACTGCCATTGGTCCTTCGTAGTATGTGCGACAGTGCTTCTTGCCTGTCTGTACTCTGACACTCACGTTTTAGAGTCTGTGTCTCATGAACCTCCACTAGTTGTAGCCTGACGACTCATGTTGACGTGTCGGCCCACCTGGGAGTGGTGGCGAGGTAGTTCCCGATACACAGTTTATAAGCTAGTTTTCGTTGGCTCCCTTGCTTTGCAGTAGCGTCCACTGGGGGAGAAAATTAGCTAGAGGGCTGGCTCGGGGCAATGAGCCAGTGTGTACACACGTGGTCAGGGGCTTGGACTAACGTTGACGGGCGTTACCCTGTCTAGTTACTTGCGACGGTAGTACTGTTCTGGTTCTGACAGTGTCTTGGTCTCGGTCGTGCTTTTTGACGACAGGTAGATGAGCCACTTGTAGACG
This sequence comes from Amorphophallus titanum, assembly GCA_024336825.1. Classification (NCBI taxonomy): domain Eukaryota; kingdom Viridiplantae; phylum Streptophyta; class Magnoliopsida; order Alismatales; family Araceae; genus Amorphophallus; species Amorphophallus titanum. Next base: position 30,196,270 of record JANBPO010009603.1, read on the forward strand.
CAGCGTAATACGTCAGGGGACGCGGCTGGCTATTCTTCTAGTGAGGGGTACTCCAGTCACGTGATATGTGACTTCCGCGTGACTCTCGTGTTTCTCGAGCGTCGTGACCTTTTCGGGTTAGCCTCCTTGTGGCTTTGTCCGAGGTCAGTGTTATGTTGTGTGCGTGACATTTTAGTCATGTTGGGTCTATCTAGACTTTTCTAGGGCCTTTGTCTTTCCCCTTTTTCCTTGCAGGCCTTCGCTTGCTCGGTGCCTCGTCAACGGATCGATAATTTCTGACTTTGCCAGTTCAGAGTTCGCCCTTATGTTGCTGTTAGGAGTAGCTTGGGAGCCGAGGTTAGTTCAGCAGCCACGCTCGTTCGGTACGACTTTTTCCTTTTCTTTTAGCTTCCCTCTCCCTTGCTTGTTCCCTACTCCTACTTCTTCTTCTTTGCAGCCTTAATAGTTTAAGTTAACAATTATATACCAGAGTCTAGTCCAAAGGAAAGATAATATGTCTAACAGTACGATCGACAGGACAGAAAGATGTACCCAGAAAGTCGGGAGAAACCTGATGAAGGTACCAGCTGGCAACTACAAACTCACACACCAGGACCCGCGGAAGCAGAACGAACAACGGCCCACCTGAAAAGCAGGGGTGAGCCTCGTGTCACTGGCTCAGTAGGGGTCACGCGGATCACCACTGGAAAACATGCAATAACACGGAACCAGTAAAACAGCAGGTAGTAAAGCTGGAAAACTACGCTAGAAAGCTGTAAAAGAAAAGGAAGCAGGAGTAGGGAGCAGGTAAGGACAAGGGGAATAACCCGTACCAAACAAAGGGCTGTCGAACTAACCTCAGCACCCAAAGCTACTCCTAACAGCAACAGAAAGTCGAACTCTGAACTGGCGAAGTCAGAAGTTGTCGATCCATCAAAGCTGTAAAAATAGGAAAGAAGGCCTAGAAAAGACCTAGACTGACACAGACCCAACATGACTAGAACGTAGCGCCTACAACATAACACTGACCTCAAGCAAAGCCATGAGAGGGCTAACCCAGACAGGTCATGACACTCGAGAAACACAAGAGTCACGCAGAAGTCATGTGTCACCTGTCTGAAGTACTTTCCTCACTAGAAGAACAGCCAGCTACGTCCACTGACATCTTATGCTGCGCCTACAAGTGTCTCATCTACACTACCCACCACCGCCAGGTAGAGACTAAGACACTATCAGAAACAGAACAGAACTACAGTCGCGAGTGACTAGACAGGGTGGCACCCACCGGCGTCAGTCCAAGCCCCTGACCATGTGCACACACACTAACTCATTGCCTTGAGCCAGACCTCTAGCTAGTTTTTTCCCCCAGTAGGACGCTACCGCAAAGTAAGGAGGCCCACGAAAACTAGCTTAAACTGTCTGAGTCGGGAACTAGCCCGCCACCACTCCCAGGTGGGCCGACACTCAAGGTCGTCGGGCTACGACTAGTGGAGGATCACGAGACACAGACTCTAAAGCGCAAGTGCTGGAGTATAGACATGCTTAATCATGCACTGTCACCCGTACTACAAAGCACCATGGTAGCACTGAAAACTGCCAACAGACTCAGGACAAGGCAACTAGACCTGCTAGCACAATGATCCTCGAGTCACTAGACTCTAGGTCAAGATCAATGCTTACAGTGGAACAACCGCCAATCGGTCTAATCCTAAGCCATAGAAAATGACTCACGAAGACCTGAGGGAAACACCGAGACCCTCAGCACACTAGGATGCGCAGAACGAGGTAAGACGACACCTCCCTGCATCTAGAACCATGTCTCGAACTGGACAGAACTGCCGAGACACACACAAGGTCACCTGTCAACCACTGGATCACACCGGTTTGACCGGAACCAGACACGACACACACACAGAGACACAGAATAGAACAATGGCCATCATGACCAATAACAAGACTGTAACGCACTACTATAGGCGCGTTACTTGCTCTGACGCACCAGGGTAGGGGAGTCAGGGTAACTAGACCACAACACGAATAAAAGGGCATGTAACGGACCCATATAGGCGCGTTACACCAGCCTAACGCACCAGGACAGGTGCGCCAGGGCCAACAGACCCAAAACTATTAACACGGACCATGTAACGCACCAGGCTAGGGGCGTTACACAACGTGACGCACAAGGGAAGGTCCGTCAGGGCTAACCGACTGACTCGATCTTCGAGGTAGACACGGTCGTCGAGGGACTGATAGCCATAGTCCTCGAAAACGACAGCCCGTAACACACCATCATAGGCGCGTCACAGCATGTGATGGTCCTCTGCTGGACCGTCACACCAAGAGCGTAACGCGCCACCCTAGGTGTGTTACAGACATGTGACAGTCCTATACTGGTCCGTCACACCAACCCTGCCTCGAAGAATGTAAAATGACCAATGGCTGTCGCAGTCTATCGTGGGACCGTCACACTGTGTGATGGTCACTGGAATGACCGTTACACAAAATCGACGAGCAAAATAGGGGAACAGTCAAATCAGCCCATTCTACGCCCCATTCACGCCGAAGCGTAGGGGAAACAAAGCCACACGATGATACAACACTCCTGGGGTCTAAAAACACCGCATGCACGTATTAAAACGCGAGATCGGGGTGATTCCAACGAATCGACCCTTAATGAGTCACCGGGGTTCCCTGACTCCTACAGGCCCCAGATGGCAACCGATCGACACGAAACTTACGGGAATGGGATCTTGACATCCCAGCGATCGTTTTGACACTAATTTTATCGAGAATGGTTGTCATTTTTCGGCGAACACTACAAACCTCAAAAACTACAATTTTCACTAAACCGGCCCGATCTCCCCCGATCGAGCACCAAACCGCGCCCAGGAGTAGGGAAAATGTGCAGAACGAAGTAGCGATCTGTCTCCTTACCTCCACCGAAGAAACAGCGCGCCGAAGTGACTAAACTACGTCAAAAATTATCACGCGAATCGAACCGTCAGCTTTGAATCCACCGTTCGGGATCGTGCCAAAATCGCACCGACCCTCGCTCCACCATGCGTCTTAGCAGCTTCCCGGCGTTGTCACCTCGCCCACGGTCGCCTCCGTCTGCAGCCGAGGCCGAGAGGGTGAGAGAACGAGAGAGAACAGGAGAGAGAGAGAGAGTAATGGCGAGAGCCGTATGCCAGTGAGGCCTTGGTGGTCGATTCTACGAGGTGTCTTTTCCCGAATTGGATCTAGGATTATCGAAGTTCGTGTTAGGACCAGAGCTGGTCCTATGCTATTATTGGCGTTCGGCTTGCCAGGTGCGAGATAGTTCATGGCGTGGAGCCGACGGACTATCGCAGTCAGTAGGGATAACTACGTGAGCTAATTGAGGCTCAGTGATGGTTGTCCCTGGCACAAGGCACGAGATCAGTCAGCTGGTAGCGAAGCTGATGTTCGATTGGTCCACCGAGCTTGAGATTTCATTGGTGGCTATTTCTCGTGATGAGGATTGCGTCTCCTCTGTGAGCGAGATGGTGGTAATGATGCCATGATTGGTTTCCATGTGACTGAGATGATTGCCAAACCGTACCCCTTGCATGTGCCTACTCTAATGATCGATGTGCGCGTGCTGGTGTGGAGTGTGGTGCTCTATCTAGCTGTGTCCCTCAGGATCGTGGTTCTGCAAGAACCTGATGGATGAGAAAATGATTAGATCTAGAGGGGGGGTAAATAGATCTCACCCAAATAAAAACTACAGCAGGTAAAACAGTGCGGAGTCAAAATAAGCTGCTGTAAGACAATCAAGAAATATAGCCTTCTCTGTAAATTATCAGACCAAGTAGCAGATAGATCAATTCACAACCACAGCTTATGGTATGAATGAATCTGAGAAGAAGATTTTCTAATGTAGCAAGAGTTGTATGAATTTAGTAACAGTAATTCTCAGCAATTGATTGCAACTAATAGACAGCCGATCATCCAGGTATGGTATGATAACGGAGGCTAGCCTCACACAAGAGGTGAAATTCCAGATAGGCGTGACCTATCCTTCCAACTACGCCTTTTGATATACCTACTGGATGAATGACTCAACAGATATGACAGAATAGAACAATTGAAATCAAGCAATTCTCAATCACTCCTAGGCATTCATCTAGCGTCAAGTGGAATGAAATACAAAATGCACAAGAGCAAGTACCAATCGTGCACGAGACAAGAGTTTTAGGTGGTTCGATCTCTATCCAGAGATCTACATCCACCCCTTACTCAACCGAGTAAGGATTCACTGATGATACACAGCTTAGGTCCGTTGATCCACAGCTTCGGGGAACAAGTTCCCTACACCCTGCTGAGCTTTACAACTTCGCTGCCTAGAGGAATCCACCTCTACCGCTGGACCTTACAGCTTGCCACAACTGCTGATGCACAGCTTGAGTGAACAGAAGATTCGTGACAAAAAATAGAAAACTAAAAATGAAAATGAAAAATATAGCTCCAACTAGAGCAGACTGGTTTTGGTTTTGAACCAGAAATTAGGAACACCGATAGAATTCTCACTCTCCCAATTCCTTCACTATGGCACTCTATTTTTCTCTCAGAACTTCTTCCTCTCAGAATTTCTTCTTCCACAGTCACACTGGCTCTCACTGAACTGCACCACTCTTCTTAGCGCTCTCTTCCTCTTCTTGATCTGCAAGCTCTCTCTTCAACCTTCACCAATGCTCACTCTCTCTGTGTCGCTCTCTTCAACTCTGTAAGAGATGTTCTTCCTTGTCTCTCTTGAAATTTTAGCAATCTGCCTCCTTTTATAGACAACAGGCGATCGACGTGTGGTCACCACGTTCCCGCCAAAAGCTTCACTCAGATCTAGTCCCCATCTTTCCACATGTCAGAATAATCACCACGTTGTTACTTTCCACGTGTCAAAATCACTAACTCGCTCCTTGCCTTGGATCATGTGCCATAAACTTGGTACTTAAACTCCACATGAGATAAGTTCACAGGTTGTCAGTAAGACGCTCGATCATATGGCTGACCTGGCAGTATAACAGACAGAGGCATTAGCTATTTGATAATATGCACTGACATAAGCAAGACAAAATAGGCACATGCATAGACCGAATAGCATCGACTTAAGTGCGAGCAATGCATACTGCATATAGATTTGATTGTGCATGCACAGCATAGACGTGAGAGATGACTGACAAGCACTGACCTTTATGTGCAAAAAATGGTATACTAGCGTCAACCTTATCGTGCTAGCATCGACCCTATGCATGAACTAGCATCGACCTTAAGCATAAACTAGCATCGACCACATCGAGCTAGCATCGTCCTTTTGCAAGAACTAGCATCGACCTTGTCGAGCTAGCATCGACGTTATATGGGCATGATATGCAGCTAGCACTGACTCTATGTTCATTTATGCAAAAACATGCACCGACCTTATATGCACTTCTACAGAGACTTGCACCGACCCTTGCATGTGGCCTGTGAAATATGCACTGACCTTGTATGTATTTCTACAGAGACTAGCACAGACCCTATATGCATTTCTAATAGACTGTGCATAGACCTATATGAAGACCACCAACATGTGCACAAACCTGTTAAAACAGGAAAGTGCATCGACCTTAGTTATCCTAAAGTGAAACATTCATCGACCATAGTTAACCTAAAGTGAAACATGCATCGACCTTAGTTAGCCTAAAGCAAAACATGCATCGACCTTAGTTAAGGTGTGAACAGTGATATGCATAGGTGACTATATAATGATTCTGACTTAAATAAAATTCATCAAAATTCACAATGTTATCAGGGTCAAAATAAAGTTAATAAAGTCAACTCTACTGTTGCCAATCATTCAAAACACACATCACTCAATAACATGAAGCAGCTACCGGCGGAGGTGATCTTGATGAACATGGGATCTGTCCTCAATGGCAGGAAAAGAATTGGAAGCCAAGGTTTGAAGTGGTTTAATAAGAAGGAGTGGTGCCTAGACCAGACTCAGACGAATAAGGAGAAAAAGAAAAGATGTGAGGGCTAGAACTCCCTCGCTAAGGCACAGAGACCCTGATAACATGAATAGTCTATAGAAGAAGCAGAAGATCAAGAGGAGGAGTGAGGCCTGAAGCCTCAAAAATAGTGGGAGAACAGACAGATGCCCAAAGCAATGGATATGGAAGAAGTCGGGTCAGACATGAAATCAGGAGGGATTAAGAGGAGAAATTGATAGATGGAAAGCGGAGAATTCGGAGGGTCCGAAGGAAAATGAGGAGAATCATGATGGGGGGAAGAATCATCCGGAGGCTCCGGAGGAGGAAAGTGATGGGGGATGCAATGCCCCGAAAAAAGGCATGGGAAGAGATGATGGAAGAGGAGAAGAGGGCAAAGGGCACGATGTCCCCAAGGTGTAGAAGGAGGAATCGGAAGAAAGGGAACAGGTTCGGAGGTTCCGGAGGAGGGGAAGATAGCAACAGGAGTGACGCCCTAAGAGGAAGTCTAGAGGTTCTAGAGGAATGGAATCAAAAGGGACGCGATGCCCTGGAAAAAGATCGAGAGAAAAAGACAAAAAGTCTGGAGGTTCTGGGGAAGAAGATAGAAAAGGGCGCGATGCCTAGAAAAGAGACTAAAGAGGATGAGAGAAGGATCCGGAGGTTCCGACTGGATAGAATCAGAAGGGACGCGATGCCCTAAGAGGAAGTCTGGAGATTCTAGCTGGATAGAATCAGAAGGGATGCCTAAGAGGAAGTTTGGAGGTTCCGGGGGAGGAAGGTATAAAAGGGTGCGATGCCTAGTAAGCAGAGAGAAATCCGGAGGATCCGAAAGAGGAAGGGTGGAGGGGCGCGATGCCCAAAGGGGGATATCCGGAGACTCTGGAGGAAGAAGATAGAAAAGGGCGCGATGCCCTGGGGAAAAACTAGAGGGGGCACAATGCCCTGCAAATAGAGAAAAATTCGGAGGATCTGGACATAAGAAGTGGGAGGGGCGGGATGCCCGGGGTGACCCAAAGATCCTGACGGTAGAGGTGAATGTGACGGGGAATGCAGAGGATCTGGAGGTTCTGGAAGGCAGAGAAGATATGGGTTCGAAAACCCAGGAAAGAAGAAATGCAAATGCATGCTAATACAATGTGATAGATTCATGGAATGCAAAGAGTGCAAAGAATGCCTAGGATGAGAGGATGAGATCCTCCTCCTCACCCATGGAGTGGCCCATGACGAGATATTGGTGATAGATAGAAGTATGGGTGAAGTTGAATAGGAGATGGATAGGGTAGCAGACGGCCCTCTAGCAAAAGAATGCCCGCCCCTCCATGGCGGTAAAATTGTACAGCCAATTGGCCCAACGGATAAAGAAAAAGCCTGTGGCGAAGCTTTAATAATAAATGACAACTCTCTTGAAGGGCGAAGAGTAATAATGTGAGAGAGTTGACAAGTTAGAATGGGAAGCGTTGCGTTGCCTAAGAATTGCGGCGTATAAAGAGTGTTGAACAAAATAGGCGTCCCCCCCTTGTACGGAGGAATGGGTTCGAGATTGGAAAGTTGAAATAAGGGGTGCCCTGTCCGGCCCTTGGGCATGGACTTACACGGCATCAAAACCTGACATTCTCCTTTAGTGAGTAGCGGCGGGGACTTGGCCTCTTCAACCATGCTCGGCACAAAAATGCGGATTGGCATCAGGTAATAAGGTCTTGCATCTTGAATAGCATGGCCGTGGACAAATCCTTCTTTCCCAACTCTTGATCATCTTCGACATAAATACTTGTAGAAGGACACCTATTCCGAGTGGAGGGGGAAGGTGAAGCGGAGGCGGAAGGCTCCATGGATGGTGGAGGTGTAATGGAGGGTGTTGGAGGGATGGTAGTTGAAAGCGGAGGTTCGAACACATCAAGCTTTTCCCCTTGCTCGGGGGCGGACAGGGTTGGCTCGAGTGCAAAAAGGGATGGTCCCTACTCAAGATCAGTCATGGGTAAAGGTGAAGGGTTCAGTAGTGGAGTAGGGGTAGTTGGGTTAGGGTTAAAAGGGTAATGGAGGGCCGAGGTGGCAGTAATGGGAGGTTGATTGGAGGAGGTTTAGTGGCGGGATTGGTGGAGGCCAACAGAATGGAGGCTAATGGTATAGCTGGTGGAGGTTTAGTGGGAGGTTCGACGGAGGCCAGTGCTGTGGAGGTTGATGGTATAGCGCTTAAAGGAGGTATAACGAGAGGTGTAAAAGAAGGAGGTTTGATGTGGAGAAAGCGCCGAATGGGGTGAGAGGTATTAGGGGTAGAAGAAGACTCATGATGCGTTGGCATGGGTGATTGGAATATCGACCCATTGTCGTAACACCAATAAGTCTTAAAAATGGGGGTTGGATTGGGGACGGTGGCTTTGTCCTGAGTAGGGAATTCATCCGGCGATAGAGGAGGAAGAGGAAAGCGAAGGAAACTCGGAATGGGTGCCTTCAGAACTTCATCATCACGTGCTGCCTTCAATTCTTCATAACTAGACTTAAGTGGATGACGTGGTGGCGGCGTATTAATGGGTGGTGAAATGTAATGGTGTTGCGTATGCAGAAGTGAAGGGCCATATCGATGATCGGAATGAATAGGTGTTAAAAAAACCAAACCTCCCCGGTATTCTCCCATGCTTTTGATGTTCTTCAATTTTCTCTTTGAATAGTTGCTATGCTTGAAAGAAGGCTGATCTGGGTTTGTTTTTGTTCGTGGTTTACACTCTTTTGCAGGTTTACAAGCTCAAAGCATGAGGCCCAAGCTTCATGGCTGGCTGGGAGGCATGGAGATTAAAGTTCCTACCTTTTCCTCTGTAGTAGAAGTATAACGGATCATACGAGGTGCGTTAAGGTATTATAACGCATCATATCCAGTCCATTAAGCTCTCCTGAGTTGCAGATCTGAAGCTCTGGTTTTCTCTCTCCTACGGGTGGGTGCATCATCCTCCTATTCTAAGGTATTCCCCAAGTCTTTGACTTGTTGTTTCACCTTAGTGGCGATCACGTTTTCTTACTTGGGCAATAGCTCTCTCTCTTTCCATTATCTTATCTTTTACTTGTTCTACCCTAGCGGTGTGTTTACTTCCTTTGCTCCACGCTCCGGCGTGTGTTTTTATTTTCCTCTTTAGCTTAGTTATTGATTGAGAGTGTTTACCCATGTCTGGAATCATGATGATTGCATAAGTAGATGTTGCACTTGTTTAGTGGTGGATTGATCACTTGGCTCATTTCTGCACACTATTCACCATCATCTTGCAATTAGGGAATTTCTCATCATTCATCACACCCATAAATAAAAAAAAAAATCAACAAGCGTGAGGCGAGGCATCGACCCAGCCCGAGCCGAGTGAAGCCATCCTGAGAATGGGGACGCTCGGGGGGGATGCTCCAGTCTTGGGTCCCCCAGAGAGAACTCTTCACCCTTTGGCCGGTGCCCCAGCCATCCGGGCTTCTCTATGCTAAAGGTGCCAATCCTTGGTACCTTCGCTGGTTCGGGAGGAGGTCAGGCGTAGTCCCCCCTCCTTGCTCTTCGAGAAGGTGATGGAGGGCGGCTTGATTGTGGCCCAGCTGGGGGTCGAGATAGCCGATTACTTTGGAAGGCTGGAAAGTGAGGAGAGGTCCCTCTCTCGGGCCCGCGCTGAGTCTGATCATAGGATCGAGCAACTATCTTCTGAGCTCGAAGTCCTTCAGCAGGAGGCAGCTTCGCTTCGGGTGCAGACTCAGTCGAGCCAGGAGGAGGCTTGGACACTGGCTGAGCGGCTGGCCCAAGCTTGTTATATGGCCGACCTGAAGAGCAAGCTCCTGGAAGAGGAGCATCGGGCTTAGGTCCAGCGTTACGTGCAGTGGAGGGCCGAGCGGGAGAAACTCAACAGCCAGGCTCGGGTGGCCGAGCAAGTGCGGGGGGAAGCCGAGGCTGTGTGGGTCGCGGCCGAGGTGAAGCTATCCGAGGTCGAGATGAAGTTGCTCGGAGCCGAGCAGAGGGTGGCCGAGCTTGAGAAGAAAGCGGAGTGAGCTAGGGCGGAGGCGATCGATCGATCGATATAGGAGCTTGGAGGGCTATCACGTAGCTCTCCAGAAGGCCACCTTCTCGTGCTACGAGCGAGGCTACAGACGGGGGCTGCAGAAGGAGTTCGCCCAAGACTTCCATCGAGCGATCACTGAGGCCCAGTAGTAGGTGCTCGATGAGCTCATTTTTGCTTCTGGGCAGTGCTACGACTCGGACGAAGATGCCACAGATTCTCCCTCTCCGACGTTGAGTGAAGGGGGGAGTAGGGATGCTACCATTTCAGTAGAGGAGTCGCCAACTCCGGTTGCCTTGGGAGTCACACGATCGAGGAAATTCCCATACAAGTGGGGTCAGTGCCTGGATCAGTCGCCACTGAGGACGCTGGGGGCAGATCTCCTTGTGTTGAAGATCCTTCGTTTGTCAAGCTTCAAGACGCCGAGCCTCAAGAAAGGCCACGGGCCTCTCAGAGTCCCCCTATCTCCACAGACTAGGAGGAGCATGAGCTTGATGTGCTAGTTCTTTCTCTTTTCGAATGTTGCCATGTAAATTTTTTTTCTTTCCATATACAATGGTAGTGATTTCCAAAATCTAGATTGTCAGTTCCTTGCCGCCTTTATCGTGATTTGACTGACGTATCTACAATTGCCAAAAAAATGGAGATTTGATACGTTTCTCAGGCTCCTCACGTGCCGATCGGCCAAGCGACTGACATGGCATTGGCGCCTTTTCACCTTTCGGCTTTCCATGCTTTGAATGACGTATCTTTTCACGTATCCCCCACGAGAGAAGCCACTAAGGGGAATGGAGTAACTGCTCTTGGGGAAAGGTTCATGCCTTTCACATTTTTTCGAGAGGAGATTCAATTAAGGTGAGGGTTCCCCCCTTTCGACCTATGAAAAGGTCCCGAAGGGCGTCTCCACCTCTCTTCACCGCTTAGGCATTCCTTGCAGTCTCTCCACTTTTTCCCTTCTCGCAAAGCATCTGCCTTTCATGCTGGGGGATTATTAGCGTAACATGAAGGGCGAATCGAAAGACGATGACCTTTGAGGCCGTTGGGGCGCTTCTGTTACTCCGGCGTAGAAGAAGGGTCAGCGATGGGCGGGCAGCGTGGATGAAGGATCAGCGCATAGCAACGTGCTTTTTCCCGACTTCAAGACTGCCTCCACTATATTGTGAGGAAGGTAGAAGTAGAAGGAGGCTCGAGGGAGGGGGGCGTTCGGCACTATGGCCTCATCCTACTCCTTCCTCACCTTTACCCACTCCTCCTTTCTCCCTCTTTTACTCTTCAACCAACTTCTCTTCTCTAAACCCCCCCTAGCTTGAAGGGTCAAGCTGGTTTGCCTAAACCCCTCCCCCGGGGGGTTTGGTGGTCTGGGCACTAGGGAGTGAGAGGGGGCTATCCCCACCTATAAAATCCCTATTTTTGGATATTTTCTTCCTAAATTAACTGAGAAGAAAAGGATAGGTGTGCTGGGAGGATACGTGGAAGACTTGTGAGCATGTTGACTACTGAGGACTGATCCTGCGTGCTGTTGCTTCGTGCTTCCGTGTCTTGCTCCCACGAACTGGTACGACACACGAACTGCATCGTAGGACTGCGAACTAGACGAACTGAGACTGAGCGGGGCCGTGGGGCCTCCGCGCCGGAGAGAGGGCACTGCCCCCAGGGAGTTCACCCTTCCTGGGACGGGTGGCCGCGCCCTGGGGTGAACTGGCCTCGGGGTCGGTCGTAACCTCGAGGGATGGTCCCCAGGGTCTCGTTTCATCTTCTGGGGGTGTCCTTTGGGGGACACCAAGCTTCGAGGGACTAGGACGGGCCCATGGGGACCGTTGTTCTTCGAGACGTAGTAGCCGCTCGCAAGGTGTTTGGGTAAATGCCTGACACACCCCGGGTTTCCGAATGGCTTAGGTAGTAGGCCGAGGGGGCCCAAAATGGGCCTTGGGCTGAGGATGGGAGCTCGCAGGAGCTAAGGGGAGGCGCTTTAGGCACACGGGCCATGCCTCGAGCTACGCACCGTGTTGCATGGTGGGTTGGCAAGGTAGCCTCGGGTTGGCCCGAGAGCTAAAGATGAGTGGCTCGTCGCTACGTGTCTAAGGGTCGGGGGTAGCCCTGTCTTGCTGGGGGGTTGTTGTAGGACCCAATTAGCATGCTAGCACTACGGGTTGGCCCGTGGTTTGACGTAGGAGGGCTGGGACATATGCACCCACGAGGTGTTCGGAACAATACCGAACACGTGTATGTGGGCCGTACACGCGTACTGCGGGCCTCCAAAGCCTGTGGTTGACTTGATTAGGTCTCTCTTTGACCTTGAAGGGTTCAAAGAAGGCATCTCGGGACTGATTCCCTATCTTTTCACTGGGTGCCACGTGGTGTGGCTTAACGTCGGGGCGCCCCCGAGTTGCCCCGGGCGGCCATGTGAAGTGCGGGCAGAGCCCGTAGCTGGGTAGCCGAGATTGGTCCCGGTTAATTGCTTATGTAACTGTATGTCACGGCAAGCCGATCAGGGCCCTTGAAGTGGCCCACAGAGTTGTAGAAAGGGTCAGGTAGCCCATGTCTTAAAGGTGTTTGGGGAAATTTTTGAACCCTTATTTCTTGGTATTTTGCTGAGAAATTATCCGGGTACAACATCGACGAATTTGTAAAAAAAAAAAGAGGAGCTGAGAGGTCCCTGTGCTTACCTCAGCCACCGACCCTATGCTGCTCTCTAGTGTTATCTCTCCTTCCTCCGGAGGTTTGACCACTAGTGCATGAGCCCCCACGACCTCTTGAGAGGCATGACCCTGCCCAGCTCAAAATACATCAATAGTCCCGAGGAAGATTCAAGCAGGACAAGCCTATACTTACAACTATTTCCACCTCTTCTTGTTGTGGCACCTCGTCTCCCGGTATGGGAATGTCTAAAGTCCCCGCAGTTGCCTCCTCTTGCCATAAGGCCTCGACTATGGATGCCAGTTTGTCTAAAGCTACAGTGGTCTTCACTTGTCAGGCTTCCTCTAAGCCCGGGATGTGGGCCTCCATGGCCTCCGATGGGGTAGGCTCCTGTCAAGTTCAAAAATGACACTAATAAAAGAAATCAGTTGACAGCTCCGAGGGAGACCCAAATAAACAAGCCTACACTTACCAGTGCTCATTCCACCAAGCTCAGAGAAGCAGATAGCATTGGGGCTTTCCAAGCCAGTGCGGGAAGTCTGACCTCTCCGGATATGCCCTCATCCGAAAGTGCCTCGTTAGAAGAATAATCATAGTCTACCTTTTCACCCGACGAAAACTTGGTCGGGGCAGGCACTTCTTTTACTGCGGAGGAAGACTCCACGTTCAGATCCACGCCTGGCGCGTCCTCATCGGGGCTCGGGGACAGTGACTTCTCAGACCTTGGTCCCCTTCTCACATACGTCTGCTTGAACGGGGGAACCACAGGAGCCACCGCCCGCTGGACAAATTCTACGTCAACTCCTGCCAAGAGTAAAGAATGATTCGGAGCAAATAACACCCGCAGGTTCTTGAGAAATGAAGGACACTGATTGAGGCAGTGATGACAAAGTACCTTCCCCAGCTTCCATAGTAGGGGTCAGCTCGAAGGCAGTCTCTCCGGCTAGCTGCACTGCCCCGGGTACCCTGGCCTTATCCACGCCAGGGATGGAGATGGGAGCAGCTTCCTCCACGGTGGCTGAAATGAAGTATACATATATTATGAGAGGGCCCTTCTTGCTATACAAACGAGCCTGAAAAGCTGCAAGAGTTAGAGGGCCTAACCTACGGGTTGGCTCGGTTCAGCCTGAGCGGCGGCGAATTCTTCAAAGGAAGGTGTTGGAGGAACTCGGGGGAGGGTGGTTGAAGAAGATGCAGCCTCCGCCTTCTTCTGTTTTGCTTGCTGTCGCTCAGCCACCTTAGCAGCAGCCAACCCCTCCTTCACAGGCGACTTCACCCGGGATTGCTTCCTGGCCTTTGGTAAAGGAGTCATGGTAGGAGCCGATTCTGTCGCCTGAAGTGAGGGGGTTTCTGTATGAACCGGAGGAGGTTTCGGTAGTGCGATAGCAGGGAGCTGGAGGGATGCTCTGTTAAAAAAAAAATTGATTAGCATCCTAAAAGACCACAACTATGAAAGGCATAAATAAAAAAAAGCATTATACTAGGAGGGCCGGTGTACAGCTTTAGCAATAGCGGCCAGTAAGTCAGGGACGACTCCTTGTCCCGTCGGGCCGCCTCCCGGACCAGCCAACAGACATCCCCAACCTTCACACAACGGTCTGCAAGATGCGCCAGGTCCGCGTGCTGCTTGAAGGCAAGATGGCAGTAAAGGCTGAAGTGGTCCATGCCCCACCCATCGGTATAATGGAAAGAGATCTGTAGGTGCTTGTCTAGAATGACAGGCGTTGGGTCCTCCACCTTTAGCCCGTGTGCTCGGAGAAGAACGTACAACCATGTGGTGTCCTTGTAATTCTCGGGCTTCTGCTCTTTTCTTCTCACAAATGTGCGGTAAGGGCACGTTGGGTCCGTCTCTGGACGCCAGCTTCTGGAAGGGGTGCCTTCTTCCTCTATCGAGAAGGGGTAGTTGATGAGGTCCAGACGGTCTCCCCCGATGCGGCATAGGCTTTTAAGTGTGTTCTTGAAGTCATCCTTAGCAACGGGAGGCATCTTGATCTGTGGTGGTGGCCTAGCTTCTCGAGCCTCCCTGTGCGCGGCCATATACATTGCTATCTCTTTGTCCTTGCCATGTTTTAATCGAAGCAGATGCTCCGGGTCAATATCGAGGATGACTGCTGCTTGCTTGCTTAGAAATTTTCGCTCGGCACCATCCCAGCAATCAGTCTTGCACAACCGATAAAAGCCCGTCCGGGCATTCCACCACTTTACATAGTCCACCGTCACCCGTGGGACTCGTCCGGGCGCTGGCACTCTAAACACAGATTCTTCAGTCCGATGGAAGTGATCCCACCAAGTCCAGGCATGTTCGGCCGTCGGACTACCCCGAAGGCTCTGCACTGGCAAGGTGAACTGAGCACTGTACACGGGGATATGCTGATCATATCCAAAATTTCGCCCAAAGTGGAAGGGGTAATATGGTTCCAGTAGCAAGGTGTCTCCTTTCCTGAAGACCAGCACAGTCGGGCAAATGGACAACGCCCAATCACGGAGCTCCAACTCTAATTGCGGGCGGACCACTGTCTGCTGAGTGATCGGATGAACATACCTTTCCACTTGGTCATCCTGGCAACCCCTCTTGTTGTTCACTAAAGGGCTGGAGTGGGCCGCCAAATTCCAAAAATGAATGTTGCCCGACAAGTCTTGGAGGACGGTTGTAAGCCTGCCCCGGATGTTATATAGCTGCAACGTTGTCGAGCCCGACTCCGCATTGGCAAACTCCAGCATACGCGAAAATGACCGCCAAGACTGGATGCTGCATGGAGTGAACTCTGGAAATAGGGAGCAAACCCAGGCATTGAAGAAATGCATCAAACCAATGGACCGGGCCTGGCATGGGAGTTGGTGTGCACTGACATCCCCCAACGTCTTGTATATCAAACATAGTGCGACTGGGCACAATAACAGTCAGATGCCCCACGCCATCTAGCAGGCGAGGTAAATAGCATCTAGCTGAACGACGGTCTCGTCCCCATACGTCAAAGTGAAGGTGCAGAGCCACTATGTGAGAAAGGTTGCACAATGGGTCATCGGGTCAACACCCGCCAGGTTGGGAACACTCCAGCGCCCCCTTGAAGCCGGGACTTTCACACCCCCTCTGCTCTTACTGTGCTTCTTGCGGACTATGGCGGTGCCGACACAAGGAAAATCTTCATATTTTTTCGGTCCGCCAAAGAAGTATTTTAGCCACAAGCTTAAGCGGACCCTCTTGCGGTCCCATGGGGAGGCTGCTTCCCGCCATGGGATGACTGGTACAACTCCTGGTATGCCTTCATAAGGAACCGGTAGGAATAGCCTAGCATATAGATGCCATCCCCATCTGTTTCATCCTTAATCAGATCGGGGAGGCATACTTCCTCATAAGGCTCCCCGTCAATGGGCAAGCCACTCAGTTGGTGAAGACTCCATAGGTCCAATGAGGTTTCGCCCTCTGTAGTGTAGAAAGTGTTCAGCTCTGCATTGAAGTCCTCTATCATCCCACAGCAGAGGCCTTTAGAAATTGGGTAGCTGTACTAGGAGGCAAAGACGATGTGGTACACACCGGCCCAAACGAGCAAGGGAGTGTAGTTAAATAGCACATATTCAGCAAATTCCACTACTCCCTCTCAGAAGACATGGGCGTCTTGAACCTTGAGCTCAACAAACCAGCCCAAGGCCAGCTCGTGCTTGAAGCGGATCGCCAGGCAATCTAGAATATAGGGCTCCTCCCGATACCTCCACTTCAACAGTGCCAGAAATAAACCGAAGCGTGGCTGCTCCTTGTGCACCCGCCCTGCCGCATTGTCCCAACAGGCAGAAGTGAATTCGGGGGCCTGCACCAGCTTTCCCTTTGTGGGTGTTAATGCTTCTAGCCCTAGCACGGGCTTCCATTCCCTCGACTCTCCCACCAGGTACATCGGTACACTCCGGTGGACACTGTACAATAGGCTGTCCCAGGATTGCAAAATGGCCCGCTCAGCCCCCCGCACAGCCTTGAGGTCCCGTCTCTCCCGGGAGCGGAAGTGCGTCAGGAAATAGTAGAGGTGCTTGTCCTTCGGATAGTCCTTCTGGTAGTCACCAGCCTTGTCAAACGTGAAGCCTCCGTTGGTCAGTACAACCCACCTGAATTCTATAGTGTCAGTCTCAGAATTTGACGACTCGACCAATTTCACCACTTTAGCATGTTCCTGGTTGAGGTCTTCCACATTATGCCAGGTGACGGCAGGGACGACCAGCGACGGAGCAGACTTGGCACTGGAAATGGTAGTCAGGGTAGAAGAATCACTTGGGGCAACCATTTGTCTGCAAGGTACAAAAGCTTCAAGGTCAGAGCGAATCACAGGCAAATAAAGAAGAAGGAGAAGAGAAAGGAAGAAAACTAGAAAAGACTACACAGAAATAGGATGTTTCGACGTGTTAATTATTTTTTGATAATTAGAACTTTTGGAAAATTAGTGAAGCGTCCTGACGCTTCGACGTTTTTAATGTTTTCATTTTTTGTTTTGTTTCTGTTTTGTTTGTTTGTTTGTTTTGTATTTTTTTATTTTTTTTATGTTTTTTGTGTTTTTTTGTTTTTTTTTAGTGTGTGTTATGTTATTTATTTGACTATTATTGATCGATCTTTTACTAACATGACCTTTTTTGTGTTTTCTTTTTTGTGGGGTGCAGGGTGTGATGAGGACTCGGATCAGCTATCTCTTAGTGGTGGCTACGTACAGGGGGCTGCTGGACTTTCAGCGTGCCCGAGTGGACGCCATGGGGTTCGGGGCATTTTTGCGGATTGGGCCCTTTCGGCTTGACTTGCCCCTCGTGTAGGCACTGAGAGAGAAGTGGCATGCGCCGAGCCGAGCTTTCCTGATGCTCTGGGGGCATATGGTGCCATCACTGGAGGACGTAGCCCGGATCATTGGACTACGAGTGAGGCTGTCAGTGGGGTCACCTACCTCGATTACAGAGAGAGTGCCCTAGAGCTATTAGGGTTGGAGACCAGCGCGACCGACAGAGATAGCTGGACAGTCGGCCGGGCAGACATCATAGAGGCACTGGGGTTCGTTGACACGCGTCAACATGTCGGCGAGAGCGGTGGGGAGTTCCTGACTCGACTTGAGGGAGCAGCCCAGGGAGTATTCTGTCAGGATGCGGACGACTGGGAGCGGGCAGACCGTGACCTGTGGAGGTTCCTCTTCTTCCTACTGGGTCGCCTTCTGCTGGGGACAAAGGGTGACGACATCCACTGTCGTTTCCTTGGGATCCTGGTAGACTTGGACCGAGTGGGGCATTACACGTGGGGAGCAGCCCTACTCGCCCACTTGATTGTTGATCTGTCCCAGGGGGTGAAAAAAGAGACAACAATCGGCGGGTTCGCGCCTTTCCTCCAGGTAAGCATTTCATTTATTTATTTTGTTTACAATGAATTCTATTTCATGTTTATGACATGTAATGGATGCAGGTTTGGAGCTACTACTACTTCCCGATGGGAAGGGCCAGGTAGTGGGACCAGGCGGCCGTACCCCTAGCGCGGCGGTGGAGGCCTGTGACGACCTTGGCTCCACACACCTACCAGCTGATGTCACTTCAACGCGAGCTGACGGAGTACCCCGAGGCCATGGTACATAATAAATTTTTTTTTGAGTGCATCTATTCTGTTTACAAATGTGGAAGTTGACATGATGCATGTATGGCGATGTAGGTGATTTGGAGGTTGTACCTTGGCATGGCCGATCTTAGGTTGTGGCAGGCAGACCTCATTTCGGGCAGGACTTTTGGGTCCATTACCTGAATGAGATTGAGCCATTGCGACTCATGCTGGCTATGAGGACCCTGGGACTTGCCTAGGAATGGGTAGAGGTAGACACGCCAAGCCGCATCGGGCGGAAGACCCGGGGCAAAGCGAAGCTCATGGATTGGCACACGCGTTTCTCAGCACAGTACCAGGACTGGCAGTAGGGAGGCGTTCCAGTGGTGTCCCATGTGCAAGACAACGCTGACTACTTGCGACAATACCGAGAGACGTATGTAGGGCGCCTCTATATTGGTAGGCCAGCAGGGGTAAGTATGGAGTGAGCATTTATTATTATTTTATATTTATTATATATTTTTTTGTTTGCGAATGATATCAGCCTACATGCTCATGAATGCAGGATGCCCGTGACGCCATCATCACTGACTTACGGGCTCAGCTAGCTGATGCCAGGCACCAGCTAGCAGTTACTCGACAGGATCTGGACATCCTGGTGAGTCTATATGATTTTTTTTTTAGGTTACCTGGATTCTTGATGCTCATCCACTGACTGCAATTTATTTGCATGTTTCAACGTGCCCATCAGGCAGTGGCAGTAGGGATGATGGGTGGAGCGTCTTCCAGCTCCCAGGCTCCTCCTCCGGAGGTCTCTTCTCTCCAGGAGCAGTTAGCTGGTGCAGTGGCCCATGTAGAGGAGGCCGAGCGCGACCTTGCAGCTCGGGTGAGTATTTATTCACCTCAGACCTTTACTACACATTTTCACTTTTTTCACCAATTCTGAGAGATGCTCATTGCTTGGCAGGTGGAGAAGGTTCGGGATGTGCTAGCCATGGCGATCCTGGCTGAGAAGGAGTGTGACGCCGGTGCGGCCACTGTAGCGGCACGTGAGGCTCGGGTAGCGGAGCTGGAGGAGGAGCAAGCCATCCAGGCAGCTACCATGACAGCGTTAGAGGCAGAGCTAGCACGTCGCCAGGCAGAGGTTGAGGATTTGCCTCGTGATGTTCTGGAGCTTAGGATCGCACTTGAGGTGTCGAGGTGGGAGGCAGAGAGTGAGAGAGAGGAGAGACAGAGGGAGAGAGAGGAGAGACAGAGGGAGAGAGAGGAGGGGAAGGAGAGAGAGAGAGGAGGGAGTGGGATGAGAGGAGGGCCATGGAGGCCCAACTAACTGAGCTTAGAGTGAGCCTCAGTACGACGGAGCAGAGGCTACGAGAGAGCGAGGAGCGCTACCAGAGGGTGAGGGAATGCAGAGCACGTCTTTGTCAGTCTGGTTCCTTCTCCGTAGGCAGCTTCTTCATCACCTCGACAGAGGAGCGTCGTCGTGCTGTCGATGCTGGTGAGGCACCGCAGGGTGAGGCGAGTACGGCTTCACAGAAGTCCTATTTTCTCTTTTTTTTTTCTTTTTTTTTGACATATGATGACAGGGTATTGACAGGTCAAAATGCGATATTTGACCCTTGGTGACAGTCGATAGCTATAGACTGGGGCGCAGGGCCCTGTGCTGGTAAAGCAGTTTATTCGTTGGCAAGGGGACAATGCCAGTGCAGAAGAGGATCTTTAGCCAATTCGGGTGTAAGGCCCAAAATGGCAATATTGTTAACGGATTGGCTAGGACACGAAGTCTTTCGCCGAAAAAAGATTTATTCGTTAGCAAGAAGGTAATGCTAATAGAAAAGGTGAATTTCTACCGATTCGGTGTAAGGTCCGCAATGGCGGTATTGTTATGACAGCCAGCTAGGACATGAAGTCTTACACCGGAAAGGGGTTTATTCGTTAGCAAGAAGGTAATGCTAACGCAAAGGAAGAATTGTCACCAATTCGGACGTAAGGTCCGTCAGGGATGTTGTATAACAGTCGGCTAGGACACGAAGTCTTGCACCGCAGAGGGGTTTATTCGTCAGTAAGAAGGTAATGCTAACGCAAAGGAAGAGATTTTATGTCGATTCAGACGTAAAGCCCGTGACGGCAATGTCATACGTATTATTAGTATACATTTTTTAGAGCTTGGTCAGGACACAGTGCCACTAGACCAAGGTGGGTAGAGCTCGACTGGGGTGAAGTGCCACTAGACTAAGGTGAGTAGAGCTCGGCTAGGGCAGAGTGCCACTAGACCAAGATAAGGAGAGCTCGGTCCAGAAGGAGTGTCACTAGGCCAAGGTAAGGAGAGCTCGGCCAGGGCGGAGTGCCACTAGACCAAGGTAAGTAGAGCTCAGTCAGGGCGGAGTGCCACTAGACCAAGGTAAGTAGAGCTCGGCCAGGGCGGAGTGCCACTAGACCAAGGCAAGTAGAGCTCGGCTAGGGCGGAGTGCCACTAGACCAAGGTAAGTTTTAGTCATTCTGGGAATGCTGACTGAGCTGTGTGATACAACTTCATATGTTTTCCATTAAGGGGAGAGAACTGGATGACTCCTTTGGGATCTATAAGGACGTAGGCACCCCCTTCATATACTCGGCGGACGACATACGGTCTGACCCAATTTTTGACCAACTTTCCTTTGCGGTTGGAGGCCATTACTTCTCTTCTTTTGACCATCACCAGGTCTCCTTTCTTGAATTCTCATCCATTGACCAGCTTATCGAAAGCACGAGCCATGCGTGCTTGGTAGAGTTGGATGTTTTGTTGTGCGCGAAGACGCTTTCCTTCAAGCTCAGCAAGCTCTCTCAATCTTCTTTCTATGTTGGTTTGTTCCTCGCTAGCCAACCCATGCTGGATGGTGACTTGCAATGAATGGACTTCCAATTCAATTGGCATCACAGCTTCTGACCCGTATACGAGGGAGAATGGTAAGCAACCGGTTAGGGTTTTATAGACTGTACGATAGGCCCAAAGCGCTTCGTACATCTTCTCTTCCCAATCCTTTTTATTAGCCTTGACAGTCTTCACCAGCAGTGTGCATAACATTTTATTGAAGGCTTTTGCAAGCCCATTAGCTTGTGGGTTGTAGGGGGACGATGTCCTCTAGTCAATCTTATACTTATCGGCCAGCCGATAAACCTTCTGGTTTTGGAAATGGCTGCCATTGTCAGAGATAATTCGGCTGGGAACCCGGAACCGGAATATTATATTCTGTCAGAAGAATCTTGCAACCAACTCTCCCGTCACTTCTCTTAGTGCTATTGCTTCTACCCATCTGGAGAAGTAATCTGTAGCTGCTAAGATATATTTTCACCCTGATGAAGATGCTGGTAGCGGCCCCACCACGTCCGTGCCCCACTGAGCAAATGGCCAACTTGGTATAGTGGGATGTAGCGACACTGGCGGTCTTCTAGACACGTTGGCGTGCTCTTGACATTTTTGGCAAGCCTTGGCGAACTTGAAACAATCATTGAACATGGAGGGCCAGTAATAGCCCAATTTCTTTATTTCAATATTCATTTTTGGACCGGCCTAGTGTGCTCCAGCTGACCCGGCATGAACTTCTTGTACCCGGCTTCCACTGAAGACAAGCAACGGAGCAGAACTTTCTTTTGGGCATCTGCCATTATTCAGAACAAGGTTCCGTTCCTCATCTCATAGGAGTCTTTGACCCGTAAGAGTTTCATTCTTTGTTCTTTTTCCTTTAGGAGCTGTTGGTGCTGGAACCAACGTAAGAGATGTTCTCGCCAGTCGGGCTACTGAACCTCTTCTACAACTGCTGCTTCATTTTCTTGATCATCGATCAGGACCTCTATCATGCTGGGGACCTGTCACTAGTTAATTATCGTTACATTTAGGCGTGTATCTGGCGGAATCACCAAAGAGCTAGCCAGCTTCACGAGGGCATCCGCCGAAGCATTCTGTCCCTGATTGATATGCTTGACTTTGATGAAGTAAAATCTCACTGTCAAGCGAAGTGCTAGCTAGTAGTAGGGGAGGAGCTCTTGCTTTCACACATCGAACTCTCCTTCCAACTGTTTTATAACCAGCATGGAATCTCCAAATGCTTCCAACATCTGGACCTCCATGGACAGAGCAATCTGCAACCCAATTATCAGGGCTTCATACTCTGCTTCATTATTTGTGCATGGCTTTTTTATTGAATAGGATGTATAGATGACTTCTCCTTTCGGAGACTTCAAGACTATGCCTACCCCTACTCTGACAATGCGAGTGTCGACTCTGAGTCGACACTTTTTGGCGATCGAAAATCACGTCGGTTCGTGCGACAGCCGACGCCCTAACGTGTTCCTATCCTTTAGTGCCCCTTTATGATTGGCCCATGGGAGATTATTCCCTCCACGTGGCCCTTCATTCTCCTGGGGTATATATGGTTTGAGATAGGGCTTATTTGTGTGTGGAGAAAACTTCTAATGTTCTATCTGGTTTTGGGTGTTTGTAGGAAGACGAGGTCGCAGCTCCATCTTCTTCCTCTCCAAGGCGAGCTGAGCGTGATTCAAGGCTGAAGAAGATCATCTTCCACCCTGCTGAAGTAATCCCGCTGAAGGACCGAAGCTGCATCTCCTCCATACCATCGAATGAGCTGAAGACGGTCAGAGTTAAGGAAGAACGTGAGGTCGTCCACCCTTCCTTCTAAAGCTTGCTGAAGTTCTATCCAACAAATGAGTGAAGAGAAGACGATGTCCATCCAACTAAGAAGTCAGCCACATAGTCCAGCCTTCGAAGAACTTGGCTCCATCATCCTCCCATCAGGAGTTTGCTGAATTTGTCTTAGTCCCTGTTTGTAGTCATCCTTTGTTCAATTGATGTCTATTACGCTTGCATAGAATATTTGTATGCATTCCTTTAAACTAGAAATGACTGTGTGTGTGTTCGGAGCGGTGTCTCCGTGTGTGGACTCATTGTCGGGGTAAGTTCCCCTTGTTAGTGTGTGTGTGTGTGTGTGTGCTACGAAAGCAGTGTCTGGAGGCCAGTCCTTATGTGTGTGTGCTACGTAGCAGCATGTTGAGGCTTCATCCTCGTGTATATGCTGTGAAGTGGTGTGTTGGGCTTCGTGCTCATGTGTGTGCTTTGCTATGAAAGTAGCATGTGGTGTATTGGGGTTCATCCCCGTATGCTACCTTGTGTAGCGTGTTAGTGAAGCCTCACCGAGGTGGTGAGGGGTGGACATTGGGAACCCGTCGTAGTCCCGAACCACCTAAAAAATCATTGTGCACTTGTGAATTATTGTGTGTTTGCTCCTTATCTCCTATCACCGTTCACAGGTTGGCTTGTTAAATGTGTTTACCATGGATGATGGATTTTTCTATACGCACGTTTAGCTAAGTTTGTTTATTCTCCGTGTGCGATCTTATTCAATTGAAAGCGTTTGGTGAGGTGGAATTGAGAGGCATTTAAATTATTTAAATTGGACTTAATTTTTAGAGAGGTATCTATTCACCCCCCTCTAGATCTGTGCCACTACACTCTGAGACCCAACATTATCATACTTGGGTACGAGTCAGCTGGTTGTAGAAGTGGGTTTATTAGGGGCACCGCCTGAGGTGTAGAAGTTACCCCATGACGTTCCTGGAAAGTTGAAGGATATGAGGAAGTCGTATTATGTAACTGCCGAGGGAGAGTTCTCCCTTCACGATCATGTGTGATCTGGGGCATAGCCTACTGCAGTAGGGCTCCGGGTGTCACGGTACCACCCTACAGAATCTCAGATAAGGGTCCAGCCTGCCCGGGTATAGCTAGGTATAAACCCATTCTACTTAATTTTCTTCTTAGCACTTCAACTTCTTGTAGTTTCTGATACAACTCTACCATCAGAGCAGGGTTAACTTGGTAAGAGCTGGGAATGCTGTTTACTGAATTGATTGCAAATAAGGCCAGCAGCCTCCTATTATCAGCGCAGGACGCATTCAGTTGCTCATAGATTGATGCTCTCGCCCCCAGACCTTCACGTGGAGGAGGAGTTTGATAGTGCACTTCTTCAGCTGGTAGTGGAGAGTGCCCCCACTATTCCTGGGACTTATGGCCAGAGGTAGACGCTTCAGCTTGACCCAACCTCACCGGTGCAAAGCATATCTCTTCGTCTTCTTCTTTGACAACTAGGCTCGCATTTGGCAAGGCTGATAATGTATTGCAGGAGAGGACAACACTATTCTTTTTGTTCTTTAGCTTATTCTTCTCTTTTCCTTTTGTGGCTGACACCTGATGTCCCATGCAAGCTTTCGCTACCTCTTCAGATGATTGCTGGTATAGAGATACCATATTGACCCCTCTCTCAATAGTGGGTAGTTCATGCGGGCGAGGAGGATCAACCTTGTAGTCGCCCATTTGCAGCTCTCCTTTCTTGATTAACTTTTCAATAGCATCTTTGAATACATAGTAGTCATCAATAGGGTGCCCCAACATCTGATAATATGGGCAGAAGCAGGAATTATCTTTCTTTCTAGCATCCTCCAGCCTCTTCGGCTCTGGTAAGGTAACCTTGTTATATTTGACAGCCCATTCGAAGAGGACTCATGTCCTATCCTTAGGGAAAGAGTAAAATCTTTTCATTTTGGCCCGCAAAGATGGACCTTCTTGTTGCTCTGCTACTTAGCAGGGAGAGGGTTAGTAACCCCTTTATGCTTTTCCTTTTGTTGGTCAGACTCCTTGAAGTCAATTATGTGGACTTCCTTTAGAGCTGGCCACTTGTTAACAGGTCGAGCTTTTTGGCTTGCTACAGGATCAGAAGAGGAGACGGAGATGAAAGCTTCATTCTCCTCCACCACATTATTTAGCCAGTCGAAAGACCTGATTTCAATCCTGATCATCTTTCTGAGGATCTCTCACCTCAGGTTTTGTTTGCAGATTTGCACTACATCTTCTTGATGTGGCGGCCGCCTACATCTCATACTGAGATTCCACCATCTTTTGATATAGGCTGTCACTGTAGCTCTGCAAACTCCGACACACTTTGAAAGTTATTTTACTAAGGTGCCACATGAGATGGTCGTAACCTTTACAGAGGAAGATATGCTTCTACCCACCTACAGCCACAATAGACCGCTCTACATGAGGGAGTAGCTGAATGGGCAACCCACAAATAGAATCCTGGTTGACCTGGGGGCAGTAGTCAATATAGTTCCCCATCGGGTGTAGCAGAAGCATTATTTTGACGTACACCTATTTGAAGTTAGGGACATGAAGATTGCTGGTTTCAACCAGAAGTTTGAGGTGCCCATGGGTGTAGTAGAGTTTGAACTCTCACTTAGTGACTTCACCACAAAGGTGCAGTTCCACGTAATAAACTCCAACACTTCATACAAGGCGTTGGTGGGCCGGCCTTGACTGCACCAAAATTAGGTGGTACCCTCAACTCTGCACCAATACATGAAGTACCCCCACAATAGGAAAGAAGAAAGGATATTTGCCAATCTTCATCCTTTCAAAGTGTTTGAGTGCCATCTGCTCGATGCCTCGCTGTACCTAGAAAAGTTGAAACAAACTCCCCAAGTACCTCAGACATAAGGGGAAGAAGAAAGTGGAGCCCAGTGATTGGTTCCCACCACCGCCTCCTGGCTACGCAGCATCCCCTAAGGTATCACTCATTTACGAGGCAGAAGGAGTGTTCAGGGCAATTTCATCTGAACTCCGCCCTACACCGGGGGCATCAGAGCTTGAAGATCTGCTCGGGGATGTCAAAGTCCTACCTGGGATCATTAAGCCTCGAATGGTGGCTGACTGTCAAACGATCGAATCACTGAAGATATTGGAGGTTCCTAACCCCGAAGGCCAGCCAACCGTTTCTATGCACTTGAAGAACAACCAGTGAAAAGGGACGATGACTGTAGGTTCCCCGAATAAGCATCTGACCCTCTCATCCCAATTATGGGACTCCCGTACATAGCCAGCCACATGGTTGAGATGGCCAGGAGACAAAGGATTCCCTTCTGCCAACCCTTCAGCCGGAGCAAAATGTTCAAAGAAATGTGGTATCCACTGAATATGGACAGATAGCTATTACAAATCGCCCAACATCCAGGGTTGGGGTTCTCCTTAGAAGACTATGAAGTCAACATGATCTCTGTCTCTACTGCGACAAATGGGGACTCTCTGGGGGCAATCTATGATGAATACCCAGGAGACTGCGAGCTCATAGAATCACCCGCCAAGCTGGAGCCCTCTTATCCATCTCCACTATAGGCACATGGTGATCAAGATCCTAGTACTGCATGCAGGTGTTGGGAGTCCATCCCCACAGAAGCTACTGTAATGCCCGATGACAATCCACAAGCATTGAAGGCAAAGGAATATTCCCCTACCCTTGAGGGCATAACACTAGATGACCAATGTCTGGGACAAGTGGAGCCTGAATCATCAAGCTCAGGGGTACCTCCCCAGCAAACTTAAGAGTTAGGTAGCTCGGGGGAAGCAGAGCTTAAAGCCCCACCTCTAGGTGAAATAGAACAAGAAGACACCTATGATGTCCTCGAAGCGAAAGAAGGGAATGAAGACTTCATTGACTTGCTCCCGGCTCCCCCAGAGATTGAAGACGGTGACCAAACCAATGTTGATGAATTGGTTAAAGTGAACCTCGACACAAAGGATGATCCGAGGCTGACCTTTCTCAGTGCCCTCTTACTTCCTAAAGAGAAGGGGCAATATATAA
This sequence comes from Amorphophallus titanum, assembly GCA_024336825.1. Lineage (NCBI taxonomy): Eukaryota > Viridiplantae > Streptophyta > Magnoliopsida > Alismatales > Araceae > Amorphophallus > Amorphophallus titanum. The sequence continues at coordinate 30,223,124 of JANBPO010009603.1, forward strand.
GGCTTCTCCAAGAATTCTGAGATTGCATTGCTTGGAAATATAAAGAGATGCTAGGCCTCAGTCCGGTAGTAGCTCAGCATGTGCTGACCATCAACCCCAGGGCTGAGCCAGTGAAGCAGTCACCTCGGTGAATGAGGCCAAAATTAATAAACTAGGTTTACAAGGAGGTTGACAAACTCATAGATGTCGACTTCATAGCAAAAAACCAACACACCACTTGGGTAGCTAATATTGTGCCAGTGAAGAAGAAGAATAGACAGATCAAGATTTGTGTAGATTTTTATGATCTGAACAAGGCCTGTCCAAAAGATGATTTTTCGCTACCCATCACTGAAGTCATGATTGACGCGACTACTGGCCATGAGGCCTTGTCATTCACAGACGGGTCATCGGACTACAACCAAATTTGGATAGCGGAGCATGAAAGAATCCATATAGCATTCCGGTTGCCTAAGGGAATATTCCATTATAAAATAATACCCTTCAACCTCAAGAATGCTGGTGCCATATATCAGAGGGTGTTGACCAAAATATTCGACCAAAGTCGAATGTTACATTGATGATTTGGTTGTCAAGACTAGAAGAAGGGAGGATCACCTCAATGACCTCCGAATTATCTTTGAAAACTTGTGGCAATATGAGCTAAAGATGAACTCGATGAAGTGTGCCTTCAACGTCTCTAGTGGAAAGTTTCTGGGCTTCATAGTCAGGTACAGGGGTATTGAAATAGACCCTGCCAAAATAAAGGCTATACAGGAGCTGCCCCCTCTGAGGAATTTGGGAGAGTTAAGGTCGTTACGAGGCCAATTGGCTTGGATACATCAGTTCATCTCCAACATGTCTAGGCGATAGTAGCCATTCCACAAGCTGATGATGAAGAACGCTCCCTTCTGTTGAAATCAAGAATGTCAAAGGGTTCTTGACCAGTTGAAAGAATATTTGAAGACCCCACCAGTCCTGGGGGGACCTGTCAAGGGGCAATGAGCGGCGGAATAGATACGCCATGAGGCGATCATCGTATTGAAACTGTGCCGACTCATATATAAATTTCCTCACATGGATGTAGGGATTACCATTCCCATCATACTTTCGGTACGTAGGGAGCTCTGACTGGGGCGGGAAATGAATGTTGTGAAAATTAGGAATCAGGACATCCGCTCAGGACTGTGGGCCGACCAATGTGTGAAGGAGGTCAAGATGCTGTTGCATGGCAGCCCACTTATCAAGAAGCTCCCATTCCCAGTATTGTGGAGGCAAAACTGGAAGGGTAGACCCGGTGTAGGAGGTCGAAAGATAGGTAGATGGAGGGGGAGGCCCATAAGAGGGATATTGGGCCAAGGACAGACCCATATCTGCGCGAGCCAAGTGGGCAGCCCCAGCTTGAGGGTGCAAGAAGTCAGCCAGGCCCACGAGAGCCTGCGGCAATGGAGAGGAGGTCCCAGAAGGATCCATGTAGGCAGACGGGAGGAGCGGGGTCTTCCCCTTCTCAAGAATCTGATGGGCCGAGCTAGAAGATTGGTTCGCCTCCAAATTGGGGAAATGGAGGATCTTAGGTTGGAGAGGGGTGAGATCGATGGGACCAGCAGACGAGGCCCCTAGCCCACTAACCAAAGATAGAGAGGTGGCTGTAGAAGACACACCTTGGGGGGGAGTAGAAGACGGGGCGTCCAGCCCCTGTAAAGCTTGGCGGAGAATCTGAAGCTAGGTCGAATCTAGCTGGTCCATCTTGTGGAGGATGTGGTTGGCGGAATTGTGAGTAGAAGAATTGGAGAGGGAGGGGTGACTACCCTCAACCACAGTGGACAGAAGAGGTGGGGCGGACCCCTCTCTACCCTATACAGTTGTGACCCTAGGTGGGTCCTCCAGAAGTCCTGGAGGGAGGGAGTCCTCATGGGAATGAGAAAAGTCATAGGATGACATGGCAGAGGTGGAATCAAACAAGGGGTTGAGATAGGAGGTGAACGAGGAATTGCCCCTAGGGGAAGATCTCCTAGGTGTGAAGCAACTCCACATACAATGAGTACCTACTAGGAAGAGAATGATAGCAACTAGTAAGCACACCTAGACAAAATGGGTAACAAAACACACACAAAAGAGGGGATGAGAGGCAACCAATGTTCAACCAAGTTGCAATGATGCACGCGATTTTTATACGTTTCCCCTTTTAAGAACCTTAATAACTTCAATTAAATTAACGTTCTCTCAACAGTAGGACTCTGAATAGGGGTGGAATGAGGGATTTGGTTGAGTCTAGGTGTACTCTCTCTCACGGATGCAACCTAGACTCGGGGTGGTAATGGTACAACCTGCCCGATGTCCGTGTGAAAATCCACAGCTCACGGAGACTTACGGAGGTCCCAGATAGGATCACCTAGTCAACTCCAAGGAATATGGAGGCGAGAGAATCTCCTACCAAGGTAGGTATGCAACTAAAATATGATAAATGGACGGTCCTATGTGCACCGGAGTGCATGCAAATTCTAGCCTAAAACTAACAATCAATGATCAAATAACGATATAAATATGCACATAATGTCATGGATGTGAACAATGAGCCAGGGGAGATAAACAACACCCAAATAGCGAGTATGAGTGGGCAAACAACAAATCAAAGTAATAACCCTCGGGGTGCAAACTGTGACAAAGAGGCAGTCTTAGTGATGACCGCACAGTAAGGAGCCGGTCCTGGGAACGATCGCAATCAGCCAGAGAACGGTGAACAAAGAATAGACAGAACGTGAACTAAATAGCTATAGAAACAACAAGCGTACCTGAGGAAGAGATGGTCTATCAGACGACCGTGACCCTGCAGACGCGATCCAAAGATGACCGTAAAAGACCAGGAGACAACAAACGATAAGAGGACAAAATGTAACACAAGTGAACGTACCTGGATATGAAGTAAGCGGTCTCGCGACAGACCACGGAACGTCTCAAGCGGCTCACAGAGGACCGCAAAAGGACTAGGAATCATAAAACAATGAAATAATGAAATGGAAAATCCGGGGAGGATAGAAATGAACCAAACAAACACACGGAGGCAGGTCTAGCAGTGCTAAAAGCACAAATGGCACAAGGTGTCCCACGTGATCACCAAAAAGGAGCGTGTGTTGATATTTTCATCCTTTGAGTAGATGTGTGGTGTGAGATATGTGCGAGGAAACCAATGAATGATAAATATCCACAGCAAAGAACAGATGTGATCGCCACCAAGTCTAGTAATGCAAAGAATGCATTATGTACCTTGGAAAAGAAATGATCGCGGAAGGCCGCCGACGGGAACTCATGTGCTGGGACAGAAGCGGTCTTTGATGGGCTGCACGGCTCTGAAAGACGATCGTAGGAGGACCACTGGAACAAGGTGACGGTCTATCGAGGGGCTGCTGCAACCACCAGATAGCACGTTTAGGGGGCTCAGGCACAGATTAGAAATGGTCTCCGATGGGCCGCTGAACAGGATTAAATGGTCTGACGAAGGCCGCTTCTCCTGGGGGACGATCTGATGGACGCCGCAATCCGTGTCCGAATTTGAAGATGGGTACTTGATCCTCCACCCCTTCCGGCCGGCCAGGAGGGATGGGCCTCGCGTTAGTAGCACCTGTGACCTGCAAAACCAGTTAAAAAAAAAGGGACACCCCAAATCAACCCAAAGGACGTGCAATATCTATGAATGGGGATAAAGAACGGACCTTAGCACGTGAAAGCTACATCTTGATTAGACCAACTTCATTGTATAACGGTGTCACACCCCTTTGAGTGAGTTTCAACTTACATCTAAAGCGAGGAAGTGACTGCATATGGATACAAAGTCAAATCGATCCGGACAAAACCTTGTGGAAGATCCTGCACTAATCTTGACGTGCCCTTCTTCTGTGACGGGGCTCTCTGCACCGGTTGGCGCAGAGGAGGGGCCCGGCTGGCGTTGGGAACTGGGCACGTCCGGTGGTGCGGCTGGGCGCTGTCAACGCTGTGGGCCGGGTGTGGTCGGTGCGTGCGGCCGTGACGAGGCGCGCGGGTGGTCATGGAGGCGTTGCAGTTGACAGATCCGCCATTTCCAGAGCTCGGTCGTGGTGGTGGCCACCGCACCTTGGAGGGAGTGGCCGCCATTCATGGGCAGGAAGGAAGGAGATCACGGTCAGCCCCCGGTCCCATGCATGGTTGCCGTCCTAATTCTTTTGGGTCTCCATCATTAGCATCAATTCGTTCATTAGGTTTGCAAAGTTAGCTTCCGTTTCGTATGCTTCGAGAGACCCAAACAAAGATTGTTTGGGTGGTCTCCTCGCCTCTATAGCAAATAAAGATTTGGGTGGTCTCTCTGTCTCTTTGGCAAGAGACCTTAATGCTAGGTGTCTCGTCACGTGAATGAGACTGATATAAATTCGATTCGTTGTGCTGAATATATATGTGCACCCTTTTATTAGGATCGCTCATGAGTTTATACATCATAGCTAAAATTGTAACGTTACACCGCTACCCTAGCTTGTTAGTAAAAAAAATGAAAAAGGGAAAAACTCAGAACAAAAAAGGAGGTGTTTGAATTAGTGACTTTGTTAATGATACTATGGACATTAGCACTTCGATCAAAGTCTGTTGTTAACCTTGTAATCGCATACTCGAGAAGTCATAACCTTGAACCCTCAAAAAAGGGGGGATCGAGACTCCAAACCTGCAACTTTCCTTTAGCAAGGATAAACTCGGGTGTGATTAGACTGAGTGACCCATGAAACACTGTCGCTGCCTGGTTAAAAGCTGGCCCAATTCACTGCCTGTGCCCGACCGGACGGACTAGGTAACAATTTTAAGGGGACTTGAGTCTCACATCAGAAACTAGACTTTAGTAGAAGTGGAGACATGAACTTGTTAGAGCCTCGACGACCCCAATAAAGTTGAACGTCTGCATGTCTGCACAACAACACCACACACACACAAAAAATCGAGTAACAATCAGCAAGACCTTTGGCAAAAAGAGGAGGAAAGGGAGAAAAGATGAGGAAACTCACTGCTGGCCGAGTTATCCTTGGCCCAAGCCACATGTACGGTCACCCCCGCCCAACGGTGCGGGCACCTCGGCCTCAAGAGTCTTCAGAGTGCCTGGCTGCCCATAAACCCACCTCGTCTCCCAAGAGCTTTAACAAGGAAGCCATGGCCGTCTTCTGACCACGAAGGAGATAAAAGAGATCAACCTTGCTCGATTTGAACTTCGCCACTTGGTGGGGAAGGGCCAGTCAGTCTTATCCTTCTTAACAATAGAAATGGACTTGTTTTTCTATTGGTGAATGGAAGAAGATTTATCGGTGAGGATGCCCTTACTTGGTCGAGCTAAAAAACAAAGCCAGTTAAGGTTGGGGCTCTTCTTTATTGCATAGATTGTCCAAATCAGGTTGACCCGAAGAGTGATCCTGGGTTGATGACACTGGAGGATGAAGCTGGCCATCAATTTATCCTCGTAAATCAATGACACTGCACGGGACTTGAAGCGACTCAGTGGGAGGAATGCATGAAGAAACTATACTCCCAGGGAAAAATATTATAGAGCCCGCTAATTAAATGACTCCACTGTTGGGAAACTCAAAATAAAGAAAATAGTAGAAAAGACAATCACACAGGAACACAAAGAATTTTTACGTAGTTCGGAGGCGATGTGCCTTCTTACGTCCACAGTCGCGACAGAATTTTCACTAGAATAATCGCACCCGGATCAAGTACAAGGAGAGAGTTCGCACCCTATTATACAAGGAGATTAGGGTGCCATTAGTCAAGTTACCAAAGACAATAATGTCCCTACCGATCCGCACGATCTGACCGCGCAGGTCAATCCGCGTGTGAAGACGCACGATGGCGAGTTTAGACTCCACACTCTAACATCCACGACCTCAAACGAGAGTGAGGACTCAACTTCGCAAACGAGAGAGAGGACTCAACACTGGAGGGTGAAGCTGGCCTTCAACTTATCCTCGTAAATCAATGGCACTTCATGGGACTTGAAGCAGGTGACTCAGTGGGGGGAATGTATGACGAAAGTACTATACTCCTAGGGGAAATAGTATAGAGCCTGTTAATTAAATGACTCCACGACCTCAAATGAGAGAGAGGACTCAACTTTGCTCATTGCCAAGTCAGTTACATTGAAGACCTTTTCGGTGGGTGTTGACCCCAAAGGGGCTAAGTTCTTGGTGGTGCAAGCCAGAAGCTCCAAAGGAATGGAGGTCAAGGGTTTTCCCCAAACAAGGTGAAGTAAGTGGAAGACGTGTGGAAGTGAGTACTGGGTCGAAATTAGAGCGACCTCAAAAGAATTGACTGTTGACGAGGTGAACAAAGACAAACACATAAGACTGAGAAAACGAACTCCTCTTGTCTGAAGTCTCAGAGCTGAACCCGAACAGGGATGGGGAACTACTAGTAGAGGAATTCGACAGGGTGATCCTTTAGCTCCTTATCTATTTATTTTAGCCTCTGAAGTGCTTAGAGAGGTCTAGCTGCCTTATTTCAGTTAGGAGCTTTGAGGGGATACTGTGGGCTAAGGAATGTAATCCAAGTTTCCCATCTCCTGTATGCTGATGACACCCTCATTTTCATGAATGCTAGCAAGCATAATATCATCTTATTTCAGTAGTTTATCACTAGATATGAACACAACTCTAGACAGAAAGTAAACGCAGGGAAAAGTAGTTTTACTGTATCAGTGAAAGCTCCCCCAGCACTCAAGCAATCCATACACACATTGACAGGGTATAAGTTTCAAGCTGCTGGTTTTTGCTATCTTGAAATTCTTGTGAAGAAAGGGAGATATAAATGTTCGGACTTCAAGTTCATTGTGGATAAAGTGCAACAGAAACTTCAGGGTTGGCAGTCCAAGTTCCTTTCTCAGGCGGGGAGAGCAATTCTAATTAATTCTGTCCTCCGAAGCATGCCAGTCTATTTAGCTTCGGCTTGTTTTATCCCCAAATCTATCACCGATGCTATTGATCGCCTGTGTGCAAATTTCTTCTGGCAGGGTTTTGAAGGACTGAGGCATCGTCATTGGGTTGCTTGGCATTATATCCAAAAGCCCCGGATGGAAGGGGGTCTTGGCATTAGGGACCTTCATTAGGTTCAGGTATCCCTGGCTACAAAAGCTTTGTGGACAATAATCCATGGCTCCTCTCTATGGTCTACATATGCTCGGCAGAGGTTCATTAAAACCAATTTCTATGACTGCACAAGGCCTTTTCCAATGGGCATGCCCTCTGGCATCTTTCAGCAGGCTAAAAATCTCATCATCAATAATTCTAGATGGATGATTGGTGATGGGAATGGAGCTGATTTTTGGAAGGATAACTGGACTGGATAGGGGCCTCTCATCAGCTCTGTTCAGCAAGGTGAGATTAGCAGGATTCAGGATTTGCCCAGGACTTCTGTCAGGGAGGTAATTCAAGATCCCCATCATGCAGCTTGGACCATTCTCAACAATGCCCACTGTCTACCCAATATTCACTTGAGATGTGAGGCAGACTCTTGTATCTAGACTGGCACAGTAGGAGGTAACTTCACGGTAAAGTCGGCTTGCAACTTACTGAGATCGACAAGTATAGTAAGACATCCATGGGTTAATCTCTGGCATTCCAGCATTGCTCCGAGGGCGGCTAACTTCTTATGGAAACTTGTCCACCGTGCAGTGCCTGTAGATAGTAGGGTGGCAGAGTGTGGTATCCCACTGGCATCAAAATGTAGTTGCTGTAAATCTCCAGCTCCAGAGGACCTCAATCACTTATTTATAAAAGGTGATCTGGCAGCAGAGTTAATTATGGTCCTAGGTCTCTCCGCTGATTAGTGCAAAGGTTCATCTAAGTGACCAAATAACTATCCGTTGCTGGAACATCCTAGTAGGTACCAGTCTATGCTCGGCCTTCAGCTTTGTTGGTATGTATGCAGTCATTCTAATGTTATGGGAGATATGGAAGAACAGATGTGCTATAAGATTTGATAATATAATCCCAAGTGTTAGTTGCATTAAGAGGAGAATCAGCTCAACAGTTTCTTATGCCCTTGACAAGCTCACATTCTCATCTGTACTCTCAACAGAGCAAAAGAGTAAATTGGCCCAGTTCCATTTCTCTCCCAGGGTCACTCCAAAACGGTCGATTGTTGTGTTGTGTAGACTGGCATCTTCCCAGCTCACCCTGCATGTTGATGGGGCTTCCAAGGGTAATTTAGGAATGTGTGTAGGTGGAGGTTGTGTTCGAGACTCTACAGATAACATGTTAGTAAGCTTTGCTTTCCACTATAGATACAGGAGCAGTCTTTTAGCAGAAGCAAGGGCGCTACATGATGGCTTGTCCATTGCCCTGAATGGAGGTCTCCAGGTGGCTGCTGTTTTCTCTGACTGCGCTTTGTTAGTTGATTCCATCTGAAAAGGAGTGGCTCCAAGTTGGATTATTCTTCCATGGTGGCATGAAATTTTGGACTTAATTACAAAAAGTGGATGCTCAGTGCAGCATGTTTACAGGGAGGGCAACCAAGTTGCTGATGCCTTGGCCTCCCATGCTTGTGCCAATCACAATAACTCTATATTTACTCGAGTTAGAGATCTTCCTCATTTGGTAAGGGGGGCGTTGAAGATGGATAAAGTTGGCATGCCAACTCTTCGCAATTGTAACTAGCCATGCTGGTTTTGTAATCTTTATTTTTTTCAATTTTGTTGTAGGTAAAGACAGGGGTATGCCCCACAGAATTTGTATTCTTTCAAAAAATCAATAAAATTTTTGGGCCACAAAGTCAATCTGGGGAAGTGAGAACAAGTTCCCCTTCTGGGGGAGGATGTACTTGACCAGGCTCTGACTCTGTTGGTCGGTACTTACTTAAAAAAAGAATAATGGGGTGGATAGATTAAATGTAAACATTTCCAACAAGGCCCCTTCATCATATTCTTCAAAAGGAGGAGGATATTCAAAATTTGTCGCCATTAAATCGTCATGATTATTAACCACAAAGCAATCCTCCTCTTCATGTATATCCTTAAAAATGAGTTATTTGGGCCAGTATTCTTTACAGTGATACTCTCAGCCTCAAAATATTCATAGGATCGGGTGATGATATCAATATGATCATCATTAGCTTTCAATCCACCATCTGCCAAGATTTAGCCTAAGTTCTATTTCTGTGAGAATTTCTAAAGGGGATTCATTCAACCCCCCTCTGAATCTTGGTGTGCACCATCATATCGTTCCAACACTCGGGTCCTCTTCGAATGGGCTGTCACATACAACAAGGTTACCTTACCGGAGCTGAAGAGACCATAAGATGCTAGAAAGAAAGACCATCCTCACTTCTTCCCATATCACCAAATGGTTGGGCACCCTATTGAAGATTGCTACATCTTTAAAGATGCTATTGAGAACTTAATCGAGAGAGGTGAGCTGTAAATAGGCGACTACAAGGTTGATCCTCCTCGCCCGCATGAACTGCCCACTATGGAAAGAGTATTCAATATGGTATCTCTATACCAATAGTTATCTCAAGAGGTTGATTAAGTTTGCACAACACACCGGGTGTCAGTCACAGAAAGAAATGAGGAGAATAAGCCAAAGAACAAAAAGAAGAATGTTGCCCTCTCTTGTAATATCCTATCAGTCTGGCTCGGTGCGAGCCGAGCTGTCGAAGAAGAAGACGAAGAGATATGCTATACACCAGTAAGGGTAGGCCAAGGTACAACATCTACCTCTCACCATCAGTCCCGAGAAGAGTGGGGGAACCCTCCACTGCCTGCTAAAGCTGTGCGCTATCATACCCCTCCTCCGCATAAGGGCGCGGGGGCAAGAGCTTCAAGCTATACAGGGCTAAATGTGCCTCGTGTTGATAACAAGCCACTTGGAATTAGCACGTGAAATAGCATTCTCGGCTTCTATCAAGCTAACCCGGCCTTGAAGGCAGAGCTGTATTAGAAGATACATGAAGTAGAGATGCTCAGAAGAAGAGTGAGTGAGATGGCTTTACACCCACCTACACTCGGGTAGGTTGCGTCCTCATCTGAGACCCTACAAGGCGGTGCTAAATTACTTGGAGCCTCACTATAGCCAGCTATACTTCAAACAACATATGACCATGGAGGGAGCACTCTTCCTCGGTAGTTATATCACATGGCTTTCGCATACCCTTCAACTCTCCAGGCACGTCAAGCGGTAACTTCTACACCTCAGCCGGCGCCGCTAGTAAACCCACTGCTATAGCCAGTTGGCTCGTACCCAAGTCTAACGACTCTAATAGTAATGAACAAGCTCATGATGGAACAAGCAACTAAAAAAAAGCCCATTGAGGAAGAAGTTACCGAGACAGAATTATATATGATCAAACAAAAAGATGATGAGTCTACTTCGGACTACATTCAACGCTAGAAGAATCTCAGTGCGAGATGCAAACATCGATCAAGCTATAAGGAGGTTGTCCAGCTATGCAAGTGTAATCTCAAGAAAGAGATCCTGCAAAGGGCAATTTGCCTCAAAGACAAGTCCTTTGACGAATTAGAAGATATGGTAATTGACATTGAAGCCTTTCTGGCTAAACATTGCCTAGCTTCCTCAACCCTAGTTCTGAAGAATAGACTAGTCAAAGAACGGCCAGCACAAGAAGAAATAAACAACTTTGAAGCCTTCGAGCATCAACTGAAGAAATCAAAAGAGGCAGTTGGCCCCTCTGCTACCAAGACTACTGAGAAGAAACTACCCTCACTGAGAGCAAGAATGAAAAGACCATACTCCTTTCCCTAAAACAAGATGCAAATTCTATTCAAGTGGGCCCTTGAGTACAATAAGGTCGTTCTCCCTGAGCTCAAGAGACCAAATGACTTTGAAAGAAGAGATGACCCTCAGTTTTGCCCCTACCATTGAAAGACTGGGCATATAATCAAGGACTGTTATGTATTAAAAGACATCATGGAAGACTTAGTCCAACATGGTGAATTACAGCTAGGAGAATATAGGGTGGACCCACCTTGCCCTCACCAATTACGCATCATTAAGACGGTGGCCAACATGGCCTCTATCAACCAGGACAGCACACCCTCTGAAGTGCATGTCTGGCTCCCTCCACTATGGCAAGAAGTTGAACAAAATGTGAATGGTGCCCTACCCCAGGAGCAACTGCTGAAGACAATTAGAGAAAGAAAGGATGTTGTTTTATCGCTCGAGGTGCTACCAGCTTTATTCAAGCCATCAATTCAAGAATGGAGCCAACTCATGTCCAGGCTACAAAATGATGAAGATGCAGGGAAAAGTCTGTTCCCAAATGAAAAGACCCGACATGACGTAGCCGCTACTTTGCATACTCTAGCGCACAATAAGGGAGGTTCAACTCTCTCCGAGCAAGGTGCACTCCCGCTCTCCACAAGCCCCTCACAAGTTACTTCGCGTTAGAGGGGGCAACTGAATAAACAACCATCAAATAGTGCTGATTCACCCAAGAGGCAACCAACAACATACTCCTTCTTGGAGTCAATAGAGATTCTATTCTAACACACACTTGACGTGGGGGCAAGAATGAAAAGATGCTCAGTTGCAATCAGGCTCTGAGGTGCCACGAGGCACAGCTAGACCCTATTCCTCATTTGGGGGTTGCCAACAAAAGAGAAGAGGGTGTAGTCCAATGGCCAGATTTGCCTGCTACTATCTACCTACACAACTGCCCGTTAAGCAAACAAGCTACCCAATGAAAAGACAAGTCTTGAACAACTCGTCTTCAGCTATCCACCCCAGCTTGGGGGCATTAAAATGGGGAATGAACTCTCCGGCTATTCACCCCACCCTGGGGCATCCAAAGATAAAAAGAAAAAAAAGATGAAACTATTTAGGATCCACCAAAGTCCCACATGGAACTAGACCACCAGCTACAGATGCTAACTATTTATCAAGCTTGACTATTAAAGATTTCAATCTACTCGCCTAGAGGGCCCATTTGCTGCATTTAATTCAATGTCAGAATGGGATTTCTACTTCTCTGAGAAGCTACTTCATACAAGTCACCACTATGGAACCGGGGTAAGCCCTGTAGCTACCGTTTCAGTTGAAATCCCTATAGGCAGTGCATGGTGCACGGCTAGTGAGAGCTTAAAGCCATTAGTGCCATTCTTGGACTTGAAGAAACCCCGCAGCCACAACTGATGAAGTAGGCAGCCCAAGAGACCAGCCTGTGACAGAAGTCCTGGGGGCCCACCCTCACCAAGCTATGATATTTCAGGTATCCCTACAAAAGACAGTAACATAAAGGAGTGGCCGATGACTTTGGACACGGCTGCTACCATTCATCCCCCGGGGTGATGCCGGCTCAAAGCAGTTACGCAACAACCTCCCTGTTATCAAAGGATCCATGTCGATCAAGTCTGAAACACTCGAGCTAGCATACTAGCCAAGCCCCAGAGCTTGTGTTAACAGTCCCACCAAGGCTAAGAAGCCTTCATTGGCCATTAGGCCTCCTGTGTCAAGCATGGGTCCAAGCCCCATCAGGATACCCCTTCCATCTGTAGCCTGGGTTCTTCAGCCAGGTCATTGAATAAACATTCATCAACTTTTCCAACTTCTTATCCCATGAGATGCTCCCTATCAGTCTCACCAGGGTTGACTCTCTACCCTCAGCCTGGAACCTATGATCTCAGTTGATGAATTCTTGTCGTCCCTCAACATCCTGCCGTAGCAGCTACACAAGCACACCAAGAAATACTAGGCTCGTCCCACTAGGCCTATAAGACTCTTTTCCCTTGGCCTGAGCCACTCCACCCTCTCCAAGCTCTCACACATCTCCTTAGTCTTGCTAGGCTGGGCTCATAAAACTCTTTTCCCTTGGCATGTGGCACTCCACCCTCGCTGAGCTCTCACACATCTCCCTAGTCCCACTAGGTTTGGCTCATAAGACCCTTTTCCCTTGGGCTGAGATACTCTGTCCTCGCTGAGCTCTTAAACATTGCCCCCCCTAGATTGGGCTCATAAAATCTTTCCTTGGCCTAAGGCACTCTGCCCTTGCCGAGCTCTTAGACATTGCCCTAGTCTCGCTAGGATGGGCTCATAAAACTCATTCCCCTTTGGCCTAAGGTACTCTGCCCTTGACTAGCTCTTAGATATTACCCATCAAGTCCCACTAGGCTAGATTCATAAAACCCTTTCTCCTTGGCCTGAGGTACTCTACACTTGTCGAGCTCTTAGACTTTACCCATTAGTCCTGCCCGATTGGGCAAATAAACCCATTTCTTGGCTCAAGCCACTCCGTCTGTGCCGAGCTCTCAACTACTACCCCTACATAAAACTTTTCCCTCTAGATTAAGACACCCCGCCTTGGCCGAGCTCTCGAATGTTTATCTCTAGTCTCACCGGTGTAGTAACAAGGCAATCACATTCATTAATAGTCTTGCTGGCGCTATAACAAAGTAGTAAAGTCCATCAATAGTCCTACTGGGCAACATAGCCCACACTATGGGCTAGTCTATACCAGGAGGCAATGACACATGCCGAAAATGGAGGTTAACAATAGTAGTGGACTGCTTTTGGAGGGTATCATTCTCGGCCCTTGCCAGCCAGTTATATTCCTCCCTTGGCCTAGACCTCTTGTCTTCGCCAAGTTGGTTGACTTTGACAGTCCGTCGAGTCAACAACTATATTTTACCCTTGGCTTAAACCTCACGTCTTCGCCAAGTTGCTTGATTTCGGCATTCTATCAAGTCAACTCCCATTCACATATCCTGCCCTTGTTTAAACCTCCCGTCTGGGCATGGTTCATCAAATCTGATATCTCATCAGATCGATAGCCATATTCTTCCCTGGTTAGACCTCGCATCTCTCGTAGGTTGGTTGACCTCGATACACTGTTAGGCCAACATCTACATATTATTTATCTATTTGCCCTACCTTTGTTTCAGACCTTCTGTCTAAGCAAAGTTGGTTGATCTCGATATTCTATCAGGTCAGCACCCACATACCTCCCTTGGTTTAGACCTCACATCTTTGCCAAATTGATTGACTTCAACATTTTGACGAGTCAATAGCTATATTCTGCCCTGGTCTAGACCTCACGTCTCTACCAGGTTAGTTGACCTCGATGTACCATCAGGTCGATCTCTACATCCATACATTTTGCCCTTTCTCCGAACATGCTCTTTGAGCAAGGTTTGTTGATTTCAACATCTCATCGGGTCGACATCTGTATTCTGCCCTTATCCCAGACCTACCGTTTGAGCAAGGTTTGTCAGCTATGACATATCGTCGGGTTGGCATCTAGATTCTGCCTTTGATTCAGACCTCTTGTCTGAGTCAGGTGGGTTGTCTTCGACAGTCCGTCAAGACAACATCTATCCCAGATTGCTTCCGAGTCTCACATCCTACCACGATCTACTATCCTATCTTCCGGCCTCGATGTCCAATCAGATTTGACTATCCTTGTTTGCGAGCACAACATCCTATCATATATTTTAATTATCTCACCTCTCAGCTTGGCCATCTCTGATGAAGCCCGCTGTCATATATCTCACAACTTCCAACTATTCTATCCCCCGACTTAGCCATCTTAACCGAAGTCGCTATTATATAGCTATTCCATCATTCGACTTAGCCATCCCGGCCAAAGCCGCTATTACAATTTTTCAGCTATCTCATCTTCTGGGTTAGTCATTCTGGCCAAAGTCACTATTATAATATTTTCAACTATTTTATCTATCGGCTTAGCCATTGCAGCAAAAAGTCTGCTACCACCCATTTTCAGCTATTCCATCTTTCGACTTAGATACGTCGGCTAAAGTTGCTATCACGATTTTCAGCTATTCTATCTTCCAGTTTAGCCATCTCAGCCAAAGCTGCTATCACAACTTTTAGTCAGAGAAAACTTTTTAGGCGCACTCAAGTTTTAATTTCGTAAATTTTGTTTGATATTGAGATCCATTCACCCCCCCTCTGGATCGCAACAGACGTATGGTCCACAATGGCAATAATATGTGAATATCGGCTAGGGCACGAGGCCTTGCGCCAAAAAAAGGGTATATTCATTAGCTAGAAGGTAATGCCAATGCAAGGAAGAGTTTATGTGTCGATTCGAATGTAAGGTCCGCAATGGCGATAATGTGTGAATATCGGCTAGGGCACGAGGCCTGGAATCGAAAAAAGGGTATATTCATTGGCAAGAAGGTAATGCCAATGCAATGAAGAGTTTATGCACCGATTCGAACGTAAGGTCTGTAATGGCGATAATGTGTGAATATCGGCTAGGGCACGAGACCTTGCACCGAAAAAAGGGTATATTCATTGGCAAGAAGGTAATGACAATGCAAGGAAGAGTTTATGCGTTGATTCGAACGTAAGGTCCGCAATGGCGATAATGTGTGAATATCGACTAGGGCACGAGGCCTTGCGCCATAAAAAGGGTATATTCATTGGCAAGATGGTAATGCCAATGCAAGTAAGAGTTTATGCGCTGATTCTAATGTAAGGTCCGCAATGGTGATAATGTGTGAATATCAGCTCTGGCACGAGGCCTTGCGCCGAAAAAAGGGTATCTTCATTGGCAAGAAGGTAATGCTAATGCAAGGAAGAGTTTATGCGCCGATTCGAACGTAAGGTCCGCAATGGTGATAATGTGTGAAGGAATTGACTAGGGCATGAGGTCTTGCGCCGGAAAAGGGTATATTCATTGTCTAGAAGGTAATGCCAATGCAAGAAAGAGATTTTATGCATCGATTCGAACGTAAGGCTTGTAATGGCGATGATGTGTAGATAGCGGTAGGGCACGAAGCCTTGCACTAGAAGAGGCATATTCATTGGCAAGGAGGTAATGCCAATGCAAGGAATGAATTTTTACGTCGATTTGAACGTAAGGTTCATACTAGCGATAATGGGTGAATACCGGCTAGGGCACGAGGCCTTGTGTCAGGGAAGGGTATATTCATTGCCAAGAAGGTAATGCCAATGCAAGGAAGGAGTTTATGCACCATATTCAAACATAAGGTTCGTAATGGCGATGACGTGTAGACAGTGGCTAGGGCACGAGGCCTTACGTCAAAAGATGAATATTGGCAGGCACAGGGATAACGCCAGTGCAAAGGAAATGATTTATGCACCAATGTGGACGTAAGGCCAAACATGGTGATGGGCATAAATGTCGGCTCGAGCACGCAGCCTTTTGCCAAAAAATGTATATTCACAGGCCCGGGGGTAACGCCAAGGTAAAGGAAATGGTTTATGCACCAAATGTGGATGTAAGGTCCAACATGGTGATAGGCGTATATGTCATAGCCCAGTGGGACTATATGGGGTTCCTGAGGAATGTTGGGATTGGTGTATATTGGGGAAGGCTTCTACAATCACGGGCCAACAGTCTCAGGACTGGTTCGGGTTGGGTATGTATGTTGGAGAGCTCGGCCAAGGCGGAGTGCCACTAGACCAAGGTAGATTTTGATCATTCTTCAAAATACGGGCATGATATAGCTTCAAATGTTTCCCATTGAGAGGGGAGAATTGAACTATCCCTTTGTGATTTACGAGAACGTAGGCGCCACCTTCATAGACTCGATGGACCACATAAGGTCCCACCCAATTTTCAACCAACTTTCCTTTGGGGTTGGAGGCCATAACTTCTCTTCTTTTGACCATGACTAGGTCACCATTCTTGAATTCTCACTCCTTGACCAGCTTGTCGAAAGCATGAGCCATGTGTGCTTGGTAGAGTTGGATGTTCTGTTACGCCCGGAGGCATTTTCCTTTGAGCTCAGCAAGCTCCTCCAGTCTTCTTTCGACGTTTGTTTGTTCACCACTTGCCAAGCCGTGCTGGATAGAGACTCGCAATGAAGGCACCTCTAGCTCTATTGGCACCACTGCCTCTGATCCACACACCAAGGAGAATGGCGAGCAGCTGGTCGGGGTCGTGTAGACTGTACGGTATGCCCATAGTGCCTCGTACATTTTCTCTTCCCAGTCTCTCTTGCTGGAGCTGATGGTTTTTCCTAGTAGGGTGGAGAGGGTCTTGTTGAATGCCTCTGCAAGCCCGTTGGCCTGAGGATTGTAGGGAGATGACGTCCTCCACTCAATTTTATATTTGTCGGCTAGCATGTACACCTTCTGATTTTTGAAATGGCTATCGTTGTCGGAGATAATTCTGCTGGGGATCCTAAACCAAAATATAATATTCTGCGGAAAGAATCTAGCGACCAGCTCCCCTATCACTTCTCTTAATGCCACGGCTTCTGCCCATCTAGAGAAGTAGTCTGTGGTTGCCAAAATATATTTGCACCCTGATGAAGATTCGGGCAGAGGCCCACCACATCTGTGCCCCATTTGGTGAATGGCCAGCTCGGGATGGTAGGGTGTAGCGGCGTCGGTGGCCTTCTAGGCACGGTGGCGTGTTCTTGAATCTTTTGGCATGACTTGGCAAATCTACAGCAGTCATCAAATATAGTGGGCCAATAGTAGCCCAATTTTTTTATTTTGATTTTCATCCTCAGACCTGCCTGGTGTGCGCCAGCTGACCCAGCACGAACTTCCTTCATCACCTGCCATGCTTCCTCTATAGATAGTCAACCAAGCAGGATCTTCTTAAACCTACACTGGGTAGCATGTCCATGGATATTACAAAGATGTGCAAGGACTATATCTGAAGTAGGAATCTACACGAGGTTATGATTGCACGGACTTGTCAACCATTAGCAAAACTGTACGGGGTATTATATGCACAGACTCTATGAAGGAATGGACACAGTCTGTGTCAATGGAGAACTTACACGGGGTACATAATTCACGGGGTTCACAAAAGCATCCAAGGACATGACTCAAAGAGGGATCTGCACGGGGTTTCGATTCCACGGAGTTTGCCAAATTGTGCAAGGACTTTGAAAACTTGAAGAAATACGCATGGGGTTTAGACTCCACGGAGTTTATCAAAGTGTGCAAGGACTTGAAGCCTTGAAGAAATATGCACGGGGTTTAGACTCCACGGAGTTTATCAAAGTGTGCAAGGACTTGAAGACCAGAAGAAATGTGCACGGGGTATCATGTGCATGGACATGAAGTGCTCAGACCTCTATATGCTCAGACCTTGTAAAGGTTTGTGCAGACTTCAGATACAAAATCTACATGGACTTAGTTTCAAGGAAATGTGCATGGACTTCTTGGACAAACATGCACGGGCTTCATTGCAGAAAAACTACACAAACTTCATTGAAGAAAATGTGCACAGACTTTGTTAAGAAAAATGTGCACGGACTTGGTTAAGAAAGATGTGCACGGACTTCTTTGAAGGATAATGTGCACATACTTGGTTAAGAAAAGTGTGCACGGACTTTGTTAAGAAAACTGTGCACGGACTTTGTTAAGAAAGATGCATGGACTTTAGCTTGGGCTGAATGCAAGTATGCATGAAGGCAAAAGTCTACACGGACTTCAGCTTAAATTAAATGCAAGTATGCATGATGGTGAAGTCTGCACGGACTTCAGGTAGAACAGATGCACAGAGTGCATGGGCTTTGTGCAGTGGAAATAAAAACGTGCACGGGGTTGAACTTGCACTAACTTAATATGCACGGGGTATGCATGCACATAGCGAATGCATGAATATGCACGGACTTTGCAACAGAATAAGACTTGTCAATACAAGCAAGTATAAAAGCAATTGCAAAGACCAAATACACACTATGCACACTGATGAACACGCAATTGGATTTTAATGCAAATCACCCTCAGATTAATCACATAAAGTAAATGTTATTAAATGGCAGATCAATTAAAAAGTTAACAGTTAGTGTATGACATCATCAAAACAGTAGGAGCAAAACAGTAGAGGTCCAACAGTCTCCCCCTTTGAGGTTCAACAGGGGGCACGGGACCACATCCTCTGCCATGCCCTCGGAGTTGAAGCCCCGACGACCCTCCCCGATCTCCTCACCTTAGCACAAAAGCATGCTTGCTGTGAGGAGAACACCGTAGCCCTGGGCCGCGTTGTCGGATCTGACCAGTCCTACCAAAAGAGATCCGCCGACTCATCACGAGAAGGGTGGAACAAGTGAGAGCGACATGACAGAGATCGCTGTGATCGCCCTAAGAGAGAGAGGGGTAACTACCTCCATTTTACGCCCCTAACGGCTCCGCCTGATCAGATCCTGAAGGAAATCCGTGAGGAGCCATTCCTCAAATGGCCTCCCTGGATGAAGTTAGACCTTAGCTCGAGGAATAAGAAGAAGTATTGCCATTACCACCACGACCATGGTCACGACACTACTGACTGCATCAACTTAAGGGATGCTATCAAGGACGTTGTCCGTAGAGGACTCCTCAATAAGTTCCTCGCCAAAGCTACAGAGAAGCGATAGAGGATGCCCTCGCCGATTGACAACTGGGCCAATGGGAAGGAGATCATGATGATCTCTGGGGGGCCAACGGCAAGGGGAGATAGCTCGAGTAGGCGGCGGTGGCATGCATCGGCCGTCCCCACCTTAGGGTGAGGAGACGACACCCGACAGGAGGCCACCGCCTCGGGTCACCTAGGAGATCCCATTGTCTTCTTCGAAGATGACCTGGAGGGTGTAACCACTTCCCACTCTGATGCTTTGGTGGTCTTAGCCACCATTAAGTAGTGTACCGTACGTCACATATTAGTGGATAATAGAAGCGGTCCAGATGTTATTGTGTATGACTATCTCGTGCTTATGGGTATGGACTTGTCAAGACTCACCCCGCTACACAGGCTGCTCTATGGATTCTCTGGCGCTACAGTCCGTCTGGAAGGATGCATCTCACTCCCGATCACATTTGGGACTGCACCAAAATAGGTAACCTTCCTCGCTGACTTTATCGTAGTCCGTGCCATGATCGGGTATAATACTATCATCGAGCGAGGGATCCTCAGCACACTATGCAGCGTTCCCTCCTCCTACCACCAAAAACTCAAATTCTCCACTCCTCGGGGGGTGGGGGAAGTTTGAGGGGATCAAAGGGAGTCCAGAAGGTGCTACCTCATTTCGACACGTGATCGACAACTTGAGGAGGTGCCGCCTGAGAAGAAAGCACGAACCAAGGACCCAGGTCCAAGCGAGAGTGCGCCAGCCGAAGACCTATATCTCATCCAAATAGGGGACAACCCAAGCAAAACACTAAGGATCAGCACTACCTTGTCCGAGCACGACAAGCAAGCCTATGTGTGCTTCCTCGCGTCCAACCAAGACGTGTTCGCATGGTCTGTGGATAAGCTCCCCGGCATCCCACGTCCTCCTCAGATTCACGAACTGAGGTTTGCTCGTGTTGACCTATTTTCCATATAAATCCTTAGCCCCCCCTCTCATTATCTCATTCTCTCATTCTCTCATTCTCTCCCTCTCTCCTCTGTCTCTCTCCCTCCCACCTCTGGTGGCCGATGGAGCCCAGGGTGGGCAAGGCTACTAGGGTGACGACAACGATGACAGTGAGGGTTGAGGCAAGAACAAGGACAGTGGAGGTGGCATGGTCGTTCTCGTTCTTGGAAGAACCAACCGAGGAAAATGACATTTTCATCATGGATCAGTCTCCTTTGCACGTGAAATCTTCGTGAGAGGTAGGGAGATATGTTGGGCCACTAATTTT
This sequence comes from Amorphophallus titanum, assembly GCA_024336825.1. Lineage (NCBI taxonomy): Eukaryota > Viridiplantae > Streptophyta > Magnoliopsida > Alismatales > Araceae > Amorphophallus > Amorphophallus titanum. The sequence goes on from JANBPO010009603.1 coordinate 30,243,673, forward strand.
GATGATGTCTAACTATGGCTCATTGATGAGTCTGATATGTTATTTGTCTTGATGTCAATAGTGCCTACAACTTAGGATAAACAATCTGAAATATTTAGCTAAGGCAGACATCAACAAAGAAAAAGTGAAGAAATAATGGAATTATCTAATAAATCATGTTCAGATTTTAGGCCCAAGACATGTTCAATAGGCCTGACAGTCCAAGAGATTGGGTGAGTGTTAAGAAAAAGGATACCAAACAGTTTGAAAAAAGGTAGAAAATCATTCGACTGAACTGTGTCCAGTCAACCGACTTTTGGTAATGGTCAACAGACTTTTGAGAAATCAATCGATTGAATTTGTGTTCAGGCGACTGACATTTTGCTAAGTCCACAGACTCAATAGACAGACCTTTAAGATGATGGCAGCAACAATGCCATACAAAAAGGGCACTCAACAGAGATCATGCCAAGCAGCCAGTGAGCTAAAGAAGAGTTTCTGGTTAAGATGCTTTGAGCAGATATGCTGAAAGCATAAGAGGTTTCTCTCTCTCATTTAAGTTAACTGAAGAGTGTGTCAATACACACGTTCAGTGTGTCAACCCATATGGCCATCAAAGCCACATTCAATAGCAACAATAGCAGAACAACACATTGTATCAAACTACTAAGTCAGCTAGGTCGACTCACTTTGTTTGAAGTCAACAGCATCAAGCAAGCAAATGCTAGCAAGTATCAACAGCAACATTCAGCAACCAAGGCCAAGGCTCTGCCTGGTGAAGGGTCGACCCCCTTCAGTATATCTTATGCTTTTGCAAAGACAATGCAAGTGTGGTGATACTCCAACAGCGCAGCTGTAGTATCCTACAAGCAAGTAGCAAAGGCCAATTGTGCTATTCTCATTATTGACTCCACAACTAATGATCTTGAATTTGGTATTTCAAAGGATGACAAGCAAATGTTTTGTTGTTGGTTCAAGATAATCTCTAACAGGTCGACTTGGTTCATAAACAAAAGTGTCAACTTGCAAGTCGACCCATTAAACCATTGAGTCGACCTACTCCGGTAGTTGAGTCGACCTGATGTTTGTTGCGTCGACCCACTTCAGAAAGTGAGTCGACCTGGCTCTCGTTTAAGTCGACCTACTCTTCAGCTGTGTCAACCTGATCTTATGTTGAGTCGACTTGCTTCAAGATCGAGTCGAACCACTTGACCATGCAAGAGCTTGGATATTGCAGAATTCAAGATCAAGTCGACTTGGTCTCTTTACCAAGTTGACTCACGGCTTAAGCAACAGCAAGCCAGCAATTGCAGTGCAAGCAATAAGAGAAGTAGCCAATAGCATCTAGCAACAAAGGCCAAACTACAATAGCAGCATCAGCTAGCAATAGAATTCAGTAAGTAGCATCTGCATGTCAAGTGTTTGATGAAATGCTGATAAGTAGAAGATGACTGATATTATCTATATGCCAGCAAATGCCGGCAGCAAGCCGACAGCAAAAGCCAAGTACATGCCAGTAGAAGCTAGCAGCACATGTGAAGAAGACTGAGTCGACCTACCAGCCACCTGGGTTGACTCACCTGAAGCTCCAAGCAAGTCAACAAACCTTGTATGCTCAACCCAGCTGATATTGGGAAAACTCAGTCAACTGAACTGCAAGTTAGTCGACTGACTTTGGTTGTGCCGTACAACACGTGAGCCACATAAGTTGGTCACATGGCAGCGAAGCCCAATCATTGGCACTTGATCCTAAACACGTGCCTTGGGTTCTAAAAAGCTCCGAGGAGAGGATATTCACACTTTACACCTGGACCAATAAGAAAAAGCTTGTTATCCATTATCTTTCTACCTTGGAGAAAAATCAACTGCGTGTCTTGCACGACCAACTTTCGAAGGGCCAATCAATGGCCATTGTACATTGGATCTGGAGTCTTCCAAAACATTTGAACGACCCAGATTGAGTCTCCCAGGATCAAAGGCTCATATTCATCCTTTTGGTTATAAATAGAACACGATCTCTAACTAGGAAGATTGACGAGCATATTCAGACTTAGTAGAAGTTTGAGGAGATAGCTCTGATTGTCGAAAAGAGAACGGAAGAAAGAAGAAAGAAAGAAGGAGAGTGAGGAGGGTGTTGTGGGTTGGAGTGCTAGCATAGAGCAAGCTTCATCAATGAAAGAAGAGAAAAAGAGAGAGAGAGCATGAAAAGAAGGTAATAGAGCATTGAGAAAGAGAGAGAGAGAGGCAGCTGAAGATGAGAGAAAGAAGAAGAGCTTGCTCAGAAGAAAGTTGCTACATTTGCAGCTACAACTTATTGTCATTTTTGGTTTTTTTTGTTTAACATCTTTCATACTCTATTTTCTGGTGTGTGTGTGTGTATCTGTGCAATGTTGGCAAAGGCTCAACTCACTTGAGCATAGTTGTGTCATTGGCCGGAGGGTCATTATTGATCGGCTCTACATTGGCAGGGATGGTGCGATCCTCAGCGGGGACCTCCTCCGCTCGTGCCGATGCTGAGGTCCGGTAGAAGTGCCGACGTGGCAGATCGGAGTCAGCAGCTGAGTCAGGCGATGAGGCCTCCTGAGGTGGGCTATAGGCTGATTCAGATCATCGGTCTGAACCTCAGGCTGGTGCTCGGTGGTATAGTATGCGAACACCTTGACTGCGTCATTGAGGATCTGGACCGTCTGCTTCTTCTAGGAGCGCCTCTTGGGGCAGACGGGTGTCCCCAGCCTATCAAAGACCGAGGTGCATTGCAAAGGAGTCTCTATCGTGGCATCTACCTGAGGAGAACTCGGGGCTGGAAGTTGGTGGGGCCTGGAATGAGCCCGTCTCTGCCTCCGCCTATCTGAACGAGAGGCACCAAATGGCTCGGCGCCGTCAGACGATGTGGCTGTAGAATCAGTCGCGTCTTGCTTGGCGCAACATCCAAGTGCCCGAAAGGGGTTACAAAGATGCGCCTTCCAGAAGGCTTGAGCTTCCTCTAGGGTAACCCAGATCCTTCTCAAGTCAGACTGTTGGCCTCCCTTGTCACTGTCTCTTCGACGGGACTTGGGAACTAGGACAACACTGGCGCTGGTGTCTCTAGGCTGCTGTTGGGGTGTCTGCCCTTTTGAGCTCTGCTTTGTCTTCTCACGTTTGATGCAGAACGCTGAAGCGGTTAGTAGTAGGGACCGTAGAGACGATCCACTCTGGGGGTATAATAGGTTCGCCCCCATCCATGCGAATTCGTAAATCCCCGATAAGAAGGGTCTTGCCGGAGTTGCTGGTGACAGCAGCAAGTCACTTGCCTTTACGGCCAGTACGACGCTTCTTTTGGGGAACCAAAGATGATTCAGCCCCAAGATGGTAGACCGAGAAAACTCGGCCTGTAAATGTTGGTGACACAAGGCCGTCGACTGGGAATACCAGAATCGGCCTCCAAGACCCGAAGTCTGTAGTGAAGGCTGGTGGTTGTGTGACTCAAGTGTATGCCTTTGCCCGAGCCGATAATAGTGTTGCGGATGCTCAAAATGACGTGCTTGCACCTGGAGTTGACACTACAGGGGGTACCGGTATGCCGGTGACCCGAGGCCTTGAGCCTGGACTGGGAACTGGCAGGACTAGAAGGTGAGATACAGGGCCTTCGGTCCACACCCGGGCCGTCGTGTCCCATAGAGGCAGACCCATACTGGGAGCCAACGCCGTCAAGTTGTGGGGGACATGCCCCCATGACAGAGCCGAGGGATCCGAAACCTAACGCGGATAGCCCACGCCAGGTGCTGTCGGTGGGGAACCCCAGGGTTGTACGCTCGATTTGCATGTTGAGCAGCCTCGAACCAGGGGTTGACGACCTGAGTGAAGCGGTTGCACTTCAGAGGTTCGGGTCGAAAGGCCTGAACGAGATGCTGGGGAGCCCTGCCCCCGAGTCGGGAGACCCGTACGAGGAGCTGGCTCGGCTGAGGCTCGAGGATGACGGCCCGAGTAGGGTGCCAAGGAGCCAGACACCTTGGGGTGAAGGCTCACATCAGATGCCGACTTAACAAAGGCTCGGGGCTGGAAGCCCGAGTGAACTGCAAGAGTGGGGACCAGAACTTGGGGGGTGAAGCTCGCGTCGGGAGTCAGTCGAGATTGGGCATGGGGGTTAATGCTTTCCCAGGCAGGAGCTGGTCCAAGACCCATACGGGACTGGCAATGAGAGACCCGAGTCTGACACTCAGTCTGGCTGCTGAGACTGGCAGCTGATGTGGCTCATTGATGGCACCGGGAGAGACGGGAGCTAGGGGTGGCAGCGAAGCCACCATGGGGACCACACCCAAGAAGTAGGGCGATCTGACGACCGGGGCAAAACTACCGAAAGCGATAGGCACTGCCAAATAACCCACCTACGCATGGGTGGCGATGACGATGGGACCGTAGGTGACGGCCGCCATAGTTGTTGATGCGCCGGATGAGCAGAGGTGACGGCCACTGACGATTGTCGAATGCGATCCAACAACTGGAAGGCGAACTAGAAGCTGCTGGGAAGTGCGAGCAGGTGCTCTCCTTCTACCTCTCCTGTAAGAACAGGAAAAAGGTACCAGGACATCAGGGCTGGCACAGGCTTTCTCTTCAGCAGAAATAAGGAAGGCGGGAGACATCCCACCGGGCGTGCCATCCTTTTATTCACGCGCGGCGGGTGCGGGCCGCGGGCGCACATGTGTGCGGTGACTAGACTGAGGGGTGAGATAAGGCGATGGGTGGAGATGCTAGAATCTAGCATGTTTCGGGCACTTCCTCTCATGGTCATATCTTTCTCAAGGCGGTACCGTGCACTCACCTTTTACAAAAAGTCGAGGGGAGACCGAGTGGCACGGAAGGTTTCCTGATTTTTGGGAAAATGTGGCTGGGGTGCAGGCGTGCCAGTCGATTTCTCGACAATCACACATGGAACCAAAAGTTGACAGGGGAAGCGCCGCCAAGGCGCGACACGCGGACTCGAGAGGTGGGAGACACGTGGAGGGAAGGTCGGTTCCACAGGTGCAAGTGCACAGGCGACTATGGGGAGTCATGTATAGGACGTCTTTTCCCACCGACCGCAAGCAGTCGGTGTTTATTTACATCAGATTGAATCCGAACACCTTCGTTCCATGCTGAAGAGAGGTCTGTATGTGCCTTGAGATTAAACATCTTGTGAATGCATCTGAATAAAAGAAATTTTTGATACACACATTTTTCAGATTTGATTTTTGAATATCAATTTCTTCTTCAATGAGTAATTTTGGTTAATCAACACCTTTTTACATGAAGCAAAACACGTCTTAGGTGAAATGACCCAGTTACTCAGTGTGATAACCATATTACTTCTCAATTAAGAGAACATAGTTAGCATTAGAAGTATCATTTTACATGAGGAGACGCCTTGGTCAGAGGGAAGAATCCCCAGTTACTCAATACAATCATACCATCGCTCTGTCAGTTTGTCACACAATTTACATCCATTTTCAGCAGAGTTAACCATGGTACTTTATGACACAATCCTTTGGACAGGTCCCCTGAGCACAGGAGGGGTCTTCAGGTAGTCCTTCAACTTCTCGAATGTAGCCTAACATTCTTCGTCCTAGTAAAAGGGTACATCTATCATCATCAACTTATGGAAAGTATGACGCCGTCCTGATAAGTTGGAGATGAATCGGTGGATATAGGCCAGGCAGCCTTGCAGAGACCGCAGCTTGGTGAGGCTCCTTGGCGGAGTTAATTCTTGTATCATTTTTATTTTGTCTGGGTCTATTTCAATTCCTCTATATCTGACAACGAACTAGAGAAAGTTCCAGCTAGATACCCTGAAGGCACTTTTCATTGGATTCATTTTCAGCTCATACTGTCGAAGCCTTTGAAATATCACTCGCAAGTCTTGCAGATGGTCTTCCCTTTTCCTAGTCTTGACCAAAAGATCATCAATATAGCATTCAACATTTTTGTAGAGTAGATCATCAAAGATTTTTGTCATGGCTCTTGTTGTGACCCGATAGTTTTAATGCTACCTAACACCATGAGTCATTGATATTCTGCGATTTTGATGTTGTCTAACACCATGAGTCATTGACTTTTTAATGATACATTGATATTCTCATTTTTTTTAGAAAGCCTTACCTAGGTGCAATAAGAGAGTGCACCCTCTACCAGGGGTAGAGAGAAAGTCACTCCACCATTACACAACTAGGAGGTAAATTTTATTCTCATTGCATATCAAGTGAAAGGCTCAAATGAATCTAAGACTCACAATATGTGCCAGCTAAGAGTGAAAGAAATCAAGTGCACAAAAATTGAGATAATTGGTCACACAAAAATCAAGAAAGATGATGAAAAATAGGTGGCTAGGTTGAAAACATGAAAAATGAGGAAGAAGTGTTAACCTCAAGGAGCCACTGCATCGACCTCACAGCCTAACTATTCTACTGGCAGTTTTACTAAGGCAGCGTCGACACCACTGTTTCAGTAGGTAGACACCATGATGCTTCCAGCAAGCATTGAAGACAAGTTTTCTCAAGGCAGTGTCGACACTACAGTTATAGCAGGTCGACACCATAGTGCTTCCAAAAGGCGTTAAAAATAAAATTTTGTAAAGTAGTGTCGACACCACAGTTACAGTAGGCCGACACTACAGTTCTCCCATATGCACTTTAAGCTATTTTCTGTAAAACACATCAGGTCATCCAAGGAATAAAATAATGAATCACAAATCTCCAAAAACATGGATTTTGAGGTGTGGAGGAAGGTCCAAGGTCAAACATGTGTCTCAGCCATCATCACCACACCTGACCAACTTTTTGGAGGCAGCTGTGTCAGAGTTCAAATTTGGGAAATGTCTTCTGCCATGACACAACTTTTGACAGCCAACCAATGGGATATGGTCCTAGAAAGGTACACAAAGCAGAGAATTGAATTGAGCCAATGAGGAAGCAGACAACAAGATCTCTTCCATATGGATCATTAAATGCTCAAGTCTGAAGCTAAAGAGAAGTCTTATTCTATACCTCCTCTAAACCAATCAAAAGAAACAAGGCCTAAAATCATTTTTTCTACTTATGCTGGACCAATCAGGGGACATTTTTGGAGGGAAAGTCTCTTCTCTTGAGGAGCCAAGAAGGGACACACACCTTAGGTTTTTGATGAGGCTGGAAGGGTGCCAAGAGGCTTGAGCAGAACGGACTGATGGGAGCTGCTGCTGCTAGTGAGGCCGGTGCCCCTAGAAGAAGAAGAAGAAGGTGGAAAGATTAGGAAGCCAAGCTACAAGCTTCCTTTTCCACCTGTTCGTTGTTCAGCAAAGAGAAGCTACCGTCACTAAAGGCATCGAATCTGAAAGTAGCAAATCAAGTTCTCCAGTTTTCAGACAAGCATTTTTGCATTTGGCACTATGTTTCATTCCTCTTGTCTGAAGTTTTTCATTACCCTGTTTTGTTTTGTTCTTATTCTTGCTGAAACTTGAACCGTCCCTACTGATGATAGTAGGAAGACAAATCAAGCTTGTGTGCTTGGATCTGTGGTCTGGCCGGTGTGCCATCAAGCTGTGTGACAGTGATTCCTTGAGAGGGTATAATCTCTCTGCAAGCTATAAGGCAGCGGGTTGTTAAGCCATCTAATCAGCGGGTTGTGTTGTTGCACTGGGGAAGCCTCACTTGGTTTAAGTGAGGGGTGGACGTATGACTTTGGAGAAAGTCCGAACCACCTTAAAAAATATTGTCTCTGTGGTTTGCATGTGTGATTGCTCCTTGCTAGATGCTTGTCTAGGCCCAATATCTATCTATACTCTTGCATTGTTTATGTTTACTCCCTACATTCTCAAGTAGTTCTTTCTATTCTGCTGTGGTTGCTTTTATTTTTAGGTGAGTGAGTGCTTCTTATTTTGGGACATCTTTGTCCCTTCGGGAGCCACGTTAGGTGATGACTTGGTCGTCAGTTGTTGGTCGCGTCGTCTTGTGAGTCGTGTCCTGTCGTCTAGGTCATAGATTCGTGTCTACCAGTCGAGTCTCATAGTCGTCCCGCATCAACACATCCTTATAATAGACAATAATAGATGGTTTAACAATATTATCTTTCAAGAGAAGTGCTCGAAATTGGGGATCTAGAATCACTACACCTCAGTAGGACATCCCCAGGCCAACGGTCTAGTAGAGAACGCTAACATGACTCTCCTTCATGGCATCAAGATGTGGCTACAGCAAGTCACGTGTTGTGGGCAAACACCATTCCAAGCGTCCTATGGGAACATCACACTACTACCCGAGTAGCCACAGGGGAGACCCCATTCCATCTGGCATATAGAGGTGAGGTAGTCATACAAGTCAAGATATCCAATCCAACTCTCAGAGTTAACCAGTTTGATGAAGCACGGAGCAACCAAGCACTACGAGAAACCTTGGACGTATTGACGAAAGTCAGAGATTGTTCCCATACCTGACTAGCTGCTTACCAGTAGCCACTGATCGAGTGCTACAATGCTCGGGTCAAAGAGAGCCACTTCTTCAGTAGAGATTTCATGCCACCCCACGCCAGTGTCGTTGACCCCTCAACAGTTGCAGGAAAACTAGCTCCAAATTAGGAAGGCCTGTGCCAAGTGTCAGGAGTGCCCAGAAAAGGAGTATACATGCTATCCTCTCTCGAAGGCCAAGAAGTCCCCCACATTTTGAACTCTTTAAATCTCAAAGCTTTCTTGCAATAAGAGAGTGAATTGAATTATTGACCATCTTTGTTTCATCCCATCTCCAGTATTCATGGGGACACTGGTGGCCTTTTAGCTTCCAAGAGGCGAGCAATGATCCTCTACATTTCCCGGAGAAGGATGCATGCTCCCCTTGAAAATATTAAGTGCAAGACCCTGGATTTTAGGATCAGGTTCCGTGAGTCGCGAATCATGTCTGAGTGGGTTTTGGGCTTTTATAATGGTTTATCGAATCCCTTTTGTTGATACCTTTCTTGATTATTCTGGGTTTGTGGTAGTGTACAGAGCGGTCATACTTTTTCCTGGAACTTTTTTGGGTCAAATTCTATTTTTCAGGGTTTTTTCAGAGCTCTTGTGATTTTCAAAAAGAAATGAAAAGAAGATAAAGAAATATAATTAAATATAACAATATAATTAATATTAAACCCTAACCCCCCTTTCTTCCCCATCGATCCCTCACCCCCTCCCATGTCCCTCTTCTCACACACATTCTCCCATCTCCCGCTCACTCTCCCTCCTCACTCCAGTGGCCGACGAAGATGGAGATGGGATGCATGGTGGTATGATGGTGGCGGCGTGCCGCGAGGATGAACCCAGAGGCACGATGTGTAAAATCAGATGTAGTGGCATTCATGAGAAGCTGGCTATGGGAGATCACCATTTTTGCCTGGATTGCAATAGTAAAAGTGTCGTTCAGGTAGGGGGACGGATCCCTGCTCTCCTCCCGCATTTTCCCACTGATTCCATGCCCGGAGAGGTCAAGAGAGGTTTATATTTTTGTTCGGGGTTTAATCCATGCCAGGAGGGGTTGAGTGGCAGTTTTGTGTTATGACTCATGGTTTGTATTGGGCTTTCTGATGGTATAATGGACTGGGGATGATTGCACAGGTTTTCCCCTTCATCCGGCGACTAATGGGTCTTTGATCGGGCTCTGGGAGAGCTCGGATGGCATTTTTTCATGAAATTAGTAGGAGACAGGCACGGTGGTGGCCATCCCGTCCAGGGTTGGGCGGCCATGGGTCTGGCTACCAAGGTCTACTGGGCAGCTAGGGGTTTGGCAGCCCAGGGTCCTAGGCGGCCATCAGGGAGGCCGTCCTGTAATTTCTTACGTTTTCCTTAGCTCGGAGGGAGCAGTGCAAGGGGTCATTGTGCGTGAGTGGGCAGCAAGAGTTGGTTGATGTGCGTGGTGGTTCCCGGTTGGTAAAGCCCTGGTGGTTGTTCGTAAGGTGCCCTTAGTGTTGTTGGTACCCGGTGAGGCATTGGTTTCGGGACCGATGTTGGTCGGTGAGTATTGAGGCGTTCGGGTCGACACCGTGTGTTGCTGGTTGTGAGGAGTTGACGAGAATGTGGTGGCTATTTGTGCTTGGCGGTGAGGTTGCCACTTGAGGATGAGGTGTAAAGGTGCTTCTAGTACGATGTGATCGGTGTCCTGTAGCTGGAGAAGTTGTTGACCCGAGTAGGTGCTAACTACGGTCTTCCTATTGAAGATTGTGTGTTTCTCCGCATGTGGAGTGTGTCGGGTGTGCTATGCCCTTGGAAGTTTCAAGGAGACTGAGGTGGTGCTAGACTTCTTGGTTTCATGTAACCGGATCGGTGTGGGGTCAGGATGATCTAGTGTGGTGGAGCGTGAGGGCTTCTGTGATTGTGCTGGCCTGACGGTGTCCCTCAATGTTGGTCATGCGGTGTGCAGCATGGTGGTGTTGTGATCGTGATGTCCTACCCATTAGGTCAGCCCTTCAGCCTAAGTTCTGTGCTCTGTCCTAAATTTCAAGGATAAAATTTCTATAAGGAGGGGGGTGCTGTGAGGCCCTGGATTTTCAGATAAGGTTCTGTGGGTCGCGGATCGTGTCCGAGTGAGTTTTGGACTTTCATAATGGTGTTCCCTTGTATGGGGATGTAAATAAAGTCGTGACCTTTATGGCACGACGGGTATTAGTCCCGACCCGAACCACACAGTCATCTGACGAAGTCAGATTGAGCGCACCATGGGCTTCCATGAAGCCCGAATAAATCGTCACTTTGTGACTGGCACGCCCGTGCACTTAATAAACAAACAAACCCACCTCAATAAACCAATTTCACAAATAGAGAATCGACCCTGATCAGAAAGTGCGTCCACAAGTCTGGCATGCCCGGTGGGACCTATCCACCCGTCATCTCTTTACCGGAATTAAGGGCTCTACGGCCCCTTTCTTGTAATACTAATTGCTCTACTTTTGCAAATGCAGGAAAAAATCACATTTCGACGTCAAGAATGGTGGTCACCTTCGGTCCTCGGGTCGTCGAGAGCCACATCAGGGATGGCTACCTTGCCATCCCCCTTTGCTTCGGGAGATTCCCTCCCGTGGTAGGCTTCCCCAATTTTCTCGGGGTGACCTTCGTCAACTTGCTGGACGTGGAGGCGTCCGACGCGTCCGAGATCAACACTCCCACATAAGGAGCCGTCGAAGCTACTATTGGTCCAGCATTGGCTAGGAACACCAACATCGTCCCAGCCGGGATGTTTAGCTACTGTATGCACCATCTGCACCAAACTGTCGGCCCGTCTCACCAAGCATCGGGATCCCGCCGCAGAAGGCTTCGGAGGAACCATACCGCCGCTACACCGAAGAGTCGGATCTCCAGCTCCGGCAAGTCTGTCATTGTTGGGAGCATCTGGGTCCATCTAAATGGGCAGAGGTCTGAAGCAATCTCGGACCAGGTTGTACCTACTATTCCAGTACGGAACTCCTTCCGGGTGCTATTGACACAGAAAATATTCCTAATATTTCCTGACTTCTACTTTTGCAGGTCTTAAGTTCTGATCGGGTGCTCCTGTGCTGACAAAGAAGAAAAGAAAGAAAAGAAGAAAAAGAATGACGAAAGCTGAACAAAAGATGAGACTAAAGAAAAGATGCTCGGCTCTAACGGACAGTCGCTAAAGCAAGATCCGGGAGCTCGGAAGAGTATTCGGGACCATCCCCGAAGAAGCAATCAAAAAGCTACAAATACAAGTGAAGCCAGCCCAGCGGCACAAATTATAGTGCCGAAGGCCATGTCAGTGGAAAACCTGAGTGTCTAAACCAAAGGCACAAAAGGTTCTAGAATTGGCCATTCAGTGGCCTAAAGGCTTTACCAATACTTCTCGTTGCGATTTCGTAAAGTCGCAATGAGATGAAGGACCAAGTCAACTCCTGGAGCTAGTCTAGGGCCCACTGTCTGACCCGTGTCAAACAAACGCGACGAAGGAGATTAATGCGGTGGGCTATCTTCCCCGGCGCACCCTCTTTTTCGGCGCCCTGTTACCCGACGCGCTAAAATGTAAAATGGCCCTCTTCTCGACACGCCAAAATGACCAAAGGGATCCTTCTCTGGTGCGCATTCTCCACGCCGTAATAGCCCCTTCTATATAAGTCAAATGGTTCGATCAAGTCGAAAGGGGAGGAATACAAAGAAAGAAAAAGAGAAAAGAAGGGGATCAAAGAGAAGAGCTTGGGGAACAAGCCAGGGCTTCTCCTTTCGCTGAGTGAGAGAGCCAGAGGGGGAGAGAGGGTCTCCACTGTCGCCATCCGTCTATCTGAGCAAGCCCGGAGCTGGAGAGGGAACCCACCTCGATACTCTATTCTGCCGTAAAGGGATTAGGTGGGTGGAAGAGTCATCGTTTTACTTCTTCTTTTATTTCCCCCTCGTGTAAAATCACCCTCGTGGGTGCTGTACAGTTTGGGCGATGATATGAGCCCATAAGTTTTCTTCTATTTGCTGCTCCCCGTCTATCTCTGATCATGTTGTCCCCAAACTGAGCGCTGGTCTCATGCCACAACACCGAGCCATCTGTATGTAGGGGCTTCGGATCATCCATCTATGCAATTGAGCATTTAATAAACGATAGTTGGTGATTTGAATCCCTTCTTCCCCATCTCTGAATCCATCACAATCTGTGCATATCATTGGGTTTCTTTCCCTTTCGCATCGGATACGCCTTGGGATGTTCCCAGAAGGGCCACAATAATATCCTCCTCCCCGGGGGTTTTCACATATAGTGAGATGTTTGTATGGGCTTTTCACCGAGTTCGTAATGAGTCTGATGTCGGAGTCATATGGATGTGTATTTCTGGCTAATTCCCCAGACCGGTGCCCTCATCATCTCCCATTCCCAGTCACGAATTCAAGGAAAATGGGGCCGCCCCCTTGAAGGATTTCATGGCATCATCGCCTCATCATCGATTGCCCACTAACTACTCGAGTGTTCCCTCCTCTAACATACTAACTTTCGCTTTAACCGGTTGATGTTCCTAGCCTGTTAGCATGTTCACCAGCCCCTATTCTATGCATAATTAATCATAGTCAGTTTCATCGACTAGATGACTTTCCTATTATGTATATGGACTATACGCATTTGTCACATGACCGGGGAGGAGGAAACATTCTTCTAAGTCACCACCAGATCATGAGGTCATGTCTTTCAATGGCATGTACCCTTGTAGGCCGCCAGGGGGGTGAATATCGACACGGCTGGTGGCCCAACAATAAATCCACTACCTCTAAGGGGGTTAGTGGTGACCATGGGATGTATGCCCCTCGTAGGCTAGCCCTCGGGGTTTCCGATACAATTTATAGGTAGAAAATGTATAGTAGTAGTTCTCTTGAAATGTATTTATTTATATGAATTAGGCTGCGCCTAGGCATCTCATCTTGTCGCCTAAGTAGTAAGGCAGTGGGCCACTGCCTTCGTCGTCTTGGACGTCTTGACAACCATGGTGTGCATTTGATTCCTCTGCATTATGTGCATGATCGGAGTGAGCCTTATGGTTTTTTATTGAGGATACTTGAGATGTTTGGTACCCCTAGTGACATGGAAATTCATAATTAGGAAATTTCAAATTATTTTATTCGGCTTGTACTAGAGGGCTGTTTATTCTTACAAGCAACTGCGAAAGGGTTTGTTACCAAATTAAAGTTGCTGTTTTGAAGTGGGATGTGTGTTTTTAGAACTGTTAACACCCTTTTTGAGTGTTGCTCAGCAGCAGCGTTGGCCACAAAGCTTGAGTGCTTCATTTTGCTTATTTTTTCTTATTATGTGATTAAATATTCACCTTGATATGTGTATGTATGCGTATATATTTCCAGGACTTTTATGAAGATTTGTTTGAAGAGCTGAGCAAATATCGGGAAATCGAGAGCCTGAATGTTTGTGACAATCTAGCGGACCACATGGTAGCTGCTCTGTGATTCTTGAATGCTCTAATGCTAATTACATTCCATGAGAGCCATTTTTCCCCTTTATGGACATTTTGAATTTTTGGTAGGTGGGTAATGTGTATGTCCAGTTCAGGGAGGAAGAGCATGCTACTAATGCCCTCAATAATTTGCAAGGCAGATATTTTCCATTTGTTCAATGTGCTTTTATGCTACATGCCAGTGGACATGTTCTGGACCGGAAGCAGGCCAAAATCATGCTTCAGTTACTGAGGCTTAGTTATACACATTTCAGGCCGTCCAATTATTGTTGAATACTCTCCAGTTACGGATTTTCGTGAAGCTACGTGTAGGCAGTTTGAAGAGAACAACTGTAACCGTGGTGGCTATTGCAATTTCATGCATCTGAAAAGGATAGGAAGGTAATGTATTTGTATCTTTTCCTGATTAATTTTCTTCAAGCAAGTAGTTTCTCAAAATTATTTTCTTATTCGATTTTGTCAGGGAGTTGAGACGGCATCTTTTTGGGAGGTACCATGTGAGGTATAGCAGGAGCAGAAGCCGAAGTCAAAGTCCTCGCAGGCACCGGAGCTATGGAGACCGTTATTGCAGAAGCTACACTCACAAAAGACACCATGCCGACAGAGATCACTTACATGAAGACGGGGGTAGGAGGTCAAGGGGTCCACAAAGAAGGGGACGTAGCAGGAGCCCTGGAGGAAGGAGGAGCAGAAGCCCTGTCCGGGGAGGCAGTGCTGAAAGGAGGGCCAAGATTGAGCAATGGAACATGGAAAGGGAAGAGGCAGAATCTCAGGGGAGAAATATCACTGGTTCTACCGTGGAGCGCAATAGTTTTACACGATATGGTGGACACTATGCTCGTCAGCACCCACCACTCCATGCGGGATACAATTAACTGTATGGTACGTGGTTAGTCCCTCGCACTGACGGGACGTCACTTCATGTTAGCGAATAGAAAAAGGGTGTCGTTTTCAAAGATGAAAATTTGGTGGCTTACTGCCCAATTTTCCACTGTGCAGGTGGTGTACAGGTCCAAAGTTCTGTTCTGTGCAATGCATAGTTTTGCTATTTTCCCCTCCGCTTTTACATGTCATCCAACTAGTGTTCTCACATGCATACATCTAACCGCATTCTGGGTCTCCCGGGTATCACCACGTCTAGAGAGTGTGGAAATAGTTGTCCTGGCTACCTTTTCCCCCATCTACTTATCGAGGTTATCAGGCTGTATATGATATGATACTGTGGAACCACCCTTCGACAACTTGAGAGTCCTGGGGAACTTAAAAAAAAACGTGTCCCCCCTCTCGCTCATGGTATGTTGTGACTATTGTGTGGAGCCTTGCTTGCGACTCAAGTTGGATTGCCACCGCTCCAATATACGATGTGCAATACTTGTTGCCGTTTCTTTGCTGTCCGGTGCGATGACAAGACTAACCGAGCTTCGTGATTTTTGTGAGCTGTTAATTTGCTTTTCTACCGCATGCCCTTCTGTCTAGACTGCCGTAAAATCAACAAACCCAGGGTAAATCATGAAATGAAATTTATTTGGTGTCCTTTTTGACCTTTACATTACTCCGTACATTTCGTTTCTCTTTCTCCTCTCATTTGAGCGATACAAGCTTACATTTCCTCTTAAGTTTTGCAGGTTCAGGGATTCCTGCTTCCTAGTTTCTGGCATGATTTTCATGCACCATACGGGAAATTTTTGTACAGGTGTGGTGCGTCATTGCTAAAGAATTTTCAGAATTTGCAGCGTGTACCAATGGGCAAAAGTGCGGTCGCGAGCGGTCGAAGTAGGTCGTCGTGATAGAGGTAAGGGTTCCAGTGTTCTTTGTAGGGAGGTTAGTTACATTTCCAGAAGTGTGTGTAGACGTCGATGTTCTTCGATCGTTTGTAAGGTGGAGTGGGATGTTTGAACATTGTGCAATCTTTTTTGATGTCATGCCGGTATTTGTCCTTTGTTTGGACCATAGTATGGAGATGGGTTTGAATGTATTTCTGATTTGAGTTATGCTTAAATAGCATATGTCGATATTATATATCTCGGATGTGCACTAAATTTAATTTTTTTGTGAAATTTTTGTGGCACTGGGTTGGCCCTGAGCCTATGTGCAGGCACTCTGCCCCCGTAGATATCGACAAGGCCATTGAGGTGTTCGGAGCCGACTTCATCATTCCAGATGCCTATGCTCGCTTCGTCGGCGCCCTCAAATGCGCCAAGTGCGGTTCCAAGCAGATCAGCATTCGAATAAGGAACCCACCTAACCCACCTGTAGGCCGTACTGTGCCTGTGTGGCTGATGCAGGGGAGGTCACCATAGATCTTCGGAGTAGAGGTTTGGCGGGGCGTGCAGGTCGCTAACCTGCCCAGATAGTTTCGCGATCATTGCGGCTTCTTCGCGGGTAACATAGCGACCGGTATTGGTCATGAACCCCTGCTCGTGCGCTTCGATCGCGCGGCCCGGATGGACTTGGTCCAACGCCCAGAGCACATGATGGTGACGCGCGGGGGCAGGGAGTTGCCACACATCCCCGCCAAAAAGCACCGCTACCGCGATGATTGTTTCATCACGGGTCGCCGGCGCCGGCACATAGGGCCAGCCGTTGTGCCAGATGCGGGCGCCTGGCTGCAATCCGCGCGCGACCGCCAGCGCTTCTGTTGCTGCCTCGATCAGTTGCGCGCCAGCCTTCGTCATTCTCGTTCTCCATACAGGTGGTGGGGATCAGGCGGGGTCAGTGTAGGCGATCGATGTCAAACGGGGCGTCGATGTCGTCGGGGTTCCACACATCGACAATTCGCCCCTCTTGGTCTTTGGCGCAGGCGTATATTGGGTCGCCGTCTATCAGCACCGTTGCTATGCTGAGAGGTGGAACAGTGCTTCCCATGCGCTCTGCCCACTCATCATATGGCTCCATCAACCGCCTCCTTGGCGGCCGCTGTGGCCGCGCGTAGCGCCTCCGCCATTGTGGACGGTTGGCGCAGGTCAACATCGAAGCCAGCGTCGAAACGGCTAAGCGTGGGCTCTGGTACGTGTGCTTGATCCGGCCCGACCGATGCGTCGCATGAGACTGAGCATTCCCCGACAGTGAACCACCATCCCGGTAGCTTTTCGCGAAACTCAGCGATGGCCCGCACCAAGTCGGCATCTGCCGCCGCTCGTGCCGCAGCAGTCCGACTCTTGGCGTGTGCAAGTGCCTCGTGGAGGCCATCGATAATCTTCGCCCCGCTCATCTCGTCTCTCCGTGAACGTTCCTAGAACTGCGCTGTGACTCGTTTGTGCCAACGTTCCCCGCACGTTCACGTACAAAGGACGCGCCAACACGCAAAGTTCTCGGTTCGTGCCACGGCTCAGTTTCTCCCCAGCCAAACGGATAAAACGCTTGCGCGTCCGGGCCTTTCGCGGCTAACAGAGCCGCGACGGAGAGGTGGCCGAGTGGTCGAAGGCACGCCCCTGCTAATGGGGAAATACTAGCCGATAAGCCGTTGTTACTCAATTCTTTTTCGCCTTTTTCTCAGGCTTCTGTGACTCAGGCGTACCAAACACCCTGTCCACTGCCTGAATTGTGTCGGCCGGCTGCGCGTACACTTCAACCACCATGCGGACGCTTTTCCAGCCTCCGGCTTTGGCTACTGTCACCGGGTCGATACCCGCCTGGATCATGGAAGTAGCGAACAGGCGCCGGCCGGCGTCGTGCGGCGGGATGTGGTCGATCTTTGCCCTGGCCTCGGCGTTCGCCCACGGCGTCTGTATGCTCTGACGGGACTTGTAGCCGAACACCTTCCCAGAACGCTCCGGTAGGTTCGATAGAGTCACAACCAACGGCTTCGGCAAGCGCACGGCCCGCGGGTCGCCATTCTTGGTGTGCCGCAACAGCGCCATCCCGTCCGTCAGATCCACTTCCCGCCATTCAAGCCGCACGGCCTCGCTGATCCGCGCGCCGGTCATCGCCATGAACTGCGCCAGAGCGGCGAGGTGGGGCGAGGCAGCCCGCATGAACGCCTCGAGCCAATCCATCGTCGCCACTCGTGGCTGGTGCTTCGGCACCTTGAACCGCTCAACCCGAATGGGGGAGCAGAGGCCGCGCTTGGCGCTATGGTTGATGACGGCTTGCACTGGGGAAATCACCTGCCTATTCCTCGTAGCTGGTCCGCCTTTGGGGTACAGTTCCCGCGCCAGATCGTGGACGTGGCCGGGCTTGATTTCGCGGACCAGGCGTTTCTCCCACTTGTTGAAGATAGGCGTGAGGTATCGCGTGGACTTGCCGGCATCTAGGTAGAAGCCAGTTGCCGCGCCGAAAGTGAGGACGGATTCCGGCCCGAATTCGCGCTCCTTCTTGGCGGTTGTCTCGCGGCTGAGCGCGTAGTCGTCTGCGGCTTTGCGTTCAGTCTCTCGCGTGCTCTCGCGGACGCGCTCTCCATTGAGGACCCCGTCGACCCACCAGACTTTGCCGCGCTTGTAGAGCCGGAGCCGTGCCATAGCCTATCTAGAGCCTCGATGTCGGTAGTGGTAAAGTATAGGCTTCGGCCAGCTCGGCCGCACAGCTTCTTTGATCTCGCCACCGAACTCAGGTAGCGCTCGGATACCCCGAAATGCTCTGCCACTTCGGAGACCGTGAAACGTTGGGGCAGCGCTACCATGGCAAAGCCCCCATCTTCGCCAGCAGAAACCACATGGCGAAGAACCCGCCTATGATGGCAACGACCCAGAGGGATTGCCGTGTGCGCCTGGTCATGTGTCACCTAGAGCTTGGCGGGTGCGGAGTTCGTTCAGCGCGCCTTTGGCGGTGTTGTGGGTGATCCACTTGCCGAAATGGCGTTTGCACCACTCGCGAAGCCATGGCGAAAAGGTCGCGAAGTCAAGCAGCGCCTCAGCGGCCTCGGCCTGTTTCATGTGGTGGACGCCAAGGTCAAACGCCTGTTTCCACGCCTCCCGCGCCTCATCCCTCTCGGCTACTAGCCGCTCTATCGCTGCGGCGGCTTGCTCGGCAACCTCAGCCGAAACGGCCGAAGCATCTCCCGACCATCCATCTGAAGGTGCGCGCAGTTTCGCCACCAGTCCCATCTCATCACTCTGCATGGGTGGTGCCCTTGAGAGCGGCGCGGATATAGACGATGCGGAAGCACTCGTCGGTCTTACCCTTGCGCCAAAGCGAGACGCGCCGGAAGCACCAGCCTTCAGGCGGCTTGATGATCTCAGAGAAAGGAAAGTAGCTCCGATACACGGTCATGAAGTCGCCGCGGATCGTTCCCTGGTACGGTGTCAGCTTCATACCCCCTCTCCCCGTGATGGAGGAGTAGGGAGAGGTTGCCAGTGGGTGGGCTGGTGGTGGTTGATGTCGCTGATCGGGCCGGCGTGGTAGTCGCCGTACCCAGTCCCCGCCCACCACCAATCGCCACCCTCATAGTTCTCGGGGTCGAAGTATGCCTCTCCGACAAAGTGGCTAGTCTGATCCTGGTTCGGTACGGCGATGATGACAGGCGTCCTGTCCTTCGGGGCCGTAGCGATATCCTGCCACCCCTCCCGTATCCCTTCATCGCGAACAGCTAGGTGCGCGCGGGCGACTTCGATAACCTGCTCAAGCTCTGGCAGGTATGGGTGTTGCTCGATCTCGGCGGCGGGTACGCGGCGGATGAAATCGGCGTACCGCTCGCACATCCCCATCGCAGACCGCAGGGCCTCCGTCACCCCACCCGCTGCCACAGCAGGAGGGGATGCGTATAGAGGTATGCAAAAGTCGGCGCTTCGCTTCCACCCCGGCACGACACGTTCGCCGCGCTTCATGGCGGCCAGAATGTCGGCCGTAACCCACCCCACCACCTCCGCCTGTTCATCGCTAGAGCGGCGGTTCCAGGCGGCGATGGCTTTCTGCACAGCGCCGTGACTGTCATCGACATTCGCATGGAACTTGGCGCTCTGAGCGTGGCAGGCGGTGCAACGGATGAAATAGTGGTGGTAGTGTTCCAGCCACTGATCGCTTTCGCGAGACTGGACAGCTTTGCCGCCGCAATGGGCGCACGGGCGCAGTTCCTGTTCCTTGTTCATCAGGGATGCTCCCCGAGGGCGGAAAGTATGCGAGCCTCGTAGTCGGCCTGAGCGTGGTCCTGCGCCGCACGACGAGGCTCGCCCAGGGCGTTGAACCCCACGTGGGCAACCTCGTCCCACTCAAATGCAGCCAGATAGCCGTCATCAGTTCGAGTGACCGTGTACCGACCGAAGGGCGTCTTAGCCTCGTCGCCATCCCACTTCAGCGCCTTCACGGGAGTGGATGGAAAGGCAGCGCCGATTGGGCCCTCGTCTGGATCGGAGGTCATCTTGGCTCGCATAGCCTCACGGGACGGCATGTTCTCCGCGATGCCGTCTACCCGCTCCGCCGCAATGGCAGATCGCATGGCCCAATATCCGTGGTAAAACGCGCTCGCGGCCTGCACTACTTCATGGTCAAGCTGACCATCGAAGGTATGATCGGGGTGCTCATCCTCGTATAGCGTCACCAGCAAGTTGATGTGGTTCAGTGCCTTCGCCAAGTCCCAGCTCTTCAGCGCCTCAAGCTCGTCCTTCACGGATGCTGGAGAGGATGGAACAGCGGCGAGCATGGCTGCCCAAACGTCCTGCGCCGACGCGAATACGGTTTCAGCCTTGGCGTGGGCGTCGTAGTGCGCCTGCTCCATTTCCAGGGTCAGATCGCGCGGCACCAGCACCCAGCCATCGGCAGCGACCTTTTTCCCGGCGTCGGCAACATGGTCCGCCTCTGCCTCTCTGCGGTGCTGGAGTTCGGTGATGGCTGATTGGAAGTCGGGGCGACTATGCCCCGGCGCCCAGTTATCTACCCAGCGCATGAGCTCTACCAGCCGCTCGTCAGTGATCTGTTTTGCTACGGTCATGAGGAGGACTCCGCAGAAGCAATGGCACGATCGAAGGCGGCGACGGATTGGTCCTGCGACAACAAGCGCATGTAGATAAGCGACTTGACGCCGGCGGCCTCGCGCACCGCATTGACCATCGGCAAGTAGCGCGGGTCTCGGCTGGCGTCGATGATGTCGCTTACGCCCTGCGGCCCGGACTTGAGACGCGCCGGTTTTCGCCCCAAAATCACTTGCTGGATCACGCCGTAGACGCCCGCTTCCGGTGGCCACACCGCCGGCCACTCGATAAGCGCCTTCGCCGCAATCAGGTCATCGCGTAGCGTCGTCCTCACTTCGTTCACGGCAGTGTCAGGGGAGGTCATGCTGCCACCCGATTTGCAGCGGCCTCGACCTTTGCAACCAGGCCGGCCAGTTCGAGCAGCTTGAACACGGTTTCGCCGGCCTCGGTGAGGATGGGCCATGGGGTGTCACCGCCGAAACCTGCCACCTTTGACGGTGGGCCATCCTCGACCAGCCCGCGCGCTTCTAGCGCCCGTATGCTGGCGATGTAGGCATCGGCGTGGATGCCGAGGGCCACACGAGCCGGCCTCCCATAGGAGGCAAACAAGGCGAACGCGTCGAACGGCTGCCCGCCCTCGCGCAATCGCTGAAACGACCTAATCTGGCAGAGCGTCAGGATTTGACTGCGGCTGAGCGAGAGATGGAAAGCTACCGAGGTGACGTGCTCGGCAAAACGCTCGTTTGTCGTGGTTCTCTTGGCGTTCACGGCAGTGTCCTATCTGATGGTTGTTTGCGGGAGAGGGGGCGCGAGGGGATTTTCTGGCCCTTCGGCCACGGGTCGACGCGCTGCGGGATGGGCTGCCGGTCGGCCTTCGGCTTACGCGGCTTCTTCGCCTTCACAATCTTGACGACGAAACCAGCGGCGAGCTTTGCGCGGCAGTCCTCGAATGCGGCGGCGGCGCGGAGGTGCGGAGTGAACTCGGGGTGACAGACGATCGTGCCGCCTTTGAGCAGGAACCCGCGCCGTGCTGGCCGATGGTTCTTCGGATCTTTCCGCCACTTCTTGAGGATGCGGCGCTTTTTCGTGCGAGGGCGGCGAAACCACTCCACGCAAAGGGTGGACTCCACGATGCGCATTCCAGCGAGCGGGTTCAGATCGCTCACCCGCGCCTCCTTTCTGCTTCCAGAGGATAGCGCCGTCCGCGTAGACCTCGGCTTGCTGGTCATCGGGCGCGTTCCAATCCTCGACTTCGGCGGCGAAGCGGAAGGGTCCGCGCTCGCGGCTCAGCCATCCGGCGTAGTCCCAGCCGGGCAGGTCGGTGAACGAGAACGGGGGCAAAGGTAGATGGTGCGGATTGTTCATGGCTTCGCTTGGATAAAATCCTCTGCATAGAACGCCATCATGTCGCCATGCTCGAAGATCGGCGCGCAGGTTTCGATATCCCGAACTCTGATGGCTAGACACGGGCAGTCTGTCCTTGCTGCCATGGCCTTGGCCTTCTGGATGGCGTCGCCTTTGCGGGCAAACTTATCCTCGCCGGATGTCGCCCACCGAAGCGCCTTCTCTGGAGTTAGGCGCAGCCGCTCTGGCAGCTTGCTTTGATCCATGTCGAGAATCTTTGCTGCCATCTCCTGGGCGGCTTCTGGACCTCGGATGTAAGTAAGTGAATAGCTCATGGCTTGATGCTCGGTGAGTTCTCACGGTGCCAGTCGCGGGAGGCTTCGGCCTGCTCCATGACTCGCTCCATCGGCGTTTCGGGATTGCTGGCACGCATGCGAGCGATCCACATCTTGGCGGATTCCGGGGATAGTCCGCGGCGGATCTCAACTTCGCGCTGGATCTCGTCGTCTCCCCAGCCGGAGTCTTCTAGGTCGGTGATATCTTGGAGTGTATTCATCGCTTCGCTTTGTTTTCGGTGAGGAGGATCAGGACGGGCAGCACGCCGGTCAGGAGGACGGAGAGGAGGAGGAGGGGCATGGCGTTAGGCGGGCTGAAGGTCGGCACTCAGCAGCTCGCAGAACTTCGCATCCGCATCTGCCCGATTGGTGTAGCTCCATCCTTTACTGCCCCATTGTTCGTTGGACGGCGGATGCTCTGCTGCCGCCACTTCCTTCCCTCCGATGAAGTAGGAGCCGTGCGACTGAACACGGAACACCTCGAAGTCGAGATGCTTGAGGGACTGCGACATCGCCACATCGGCAACGCGCATGATGATGCGCCAGTCGTATCCGTTCTTAGTGTAATCGGTGAGTGTCTTCATGGCTAAAAATGGGCGTTATTCTGTCAAAGAAGGGTTGGTTGTCTCAGCCCCGCAGGATCGCGGCGGCTCGCTTGTTCGGCTCGTAACGGCGCAGGAATTTGCGCATCCACTTCGGCGGGCAGATCGTCATCCAGCCGTCTCGCTGCGCCTTCCAGCTAGGCATGAACAAGCCGGTTCCTAGGTCGAGGACAGCATGCTGATCGCCATGGATCGCGCAGGGCATGTTATGCTTAGCCCACGGGCCACCGTCCGTTACTACGGTTGGCTCGAATGGCTTGAGAGCAGCGGCTTCGGGGGTCATGGGGTCAGTCTCCTCCGGTTGGCTTCGACTCCACCCACACACTCAAGTAGCCCCGACCACCCACAAAGCCCCACTGAAGGGCCTCGTAGATCAGGCCAGCTAAGAGGCCGGTTGCAACGAACGGCAGGCAGGCGATCCAAATGATGATGTTGATTGCTAGCTTCATGTCTTCAGGCGGTGCGGGCGAGGGCGAGGGCTGAGCGGGCAATACCCTTAAGATATTCCGCGCTCTGAGAGAGGTGGATAGCCATGCCACCATCAAGACGCGCTCCTTCAGCTTCGGCGGCTCGCTGCATTGCTGCGATTGGATTGGCAATATCCTCCAGCGCCGAGAGCAGGGCGGCGTTCTTAAGCTCAAGCTCGCGGCACAACTCAGGGCGAACAACCATACGGCGATGCCTGCCAAGTCGGACTTCGTATTCGGCCTTGTCAGTTATAGGCGTGTGCGGGCGGGGCATGTTAGGCGGGGTTAAGGGTTTCACGGCGGCGCAGCTCGCGCTCGATCACCACCACTTGCTTCGTCCACAGCTTGTTCAGGCCAGCAGCACGCACCCGGTGCACAGGCGACTCAGCTTGCACCTCCTGGCGCTTCCAGTAGGCCGCGCTGTCTCGCGCATCCCTCAGCCGCTCACCCAACACTCGAGGCTCCACCTCGTGGTTGTGGCCTACTTCCTTCGCACTCGTCGGGTAGTCGGGCATGGTCAGACAGGTTGGGATTCGATCCAGGTGTCGAGGCTCTCGCGGTCGATCAGGCGGACTCTGCCGACCTTCTTCGTCGCGAATTTCTTGTCGCGCATGTGACGGTCGATCGTAGGGATCGAAAGGCTGCAATACTTGCGAGCGGCCTTCCGGGTCAGCCATCGAGGTGTGATGTTCTCGCTCATGACTTGAAAGTGGTGCCCGGTTCCGTCCTTGTAGTTCCCCCTACAGCGAGCCTCCCAGATCGCGACGGGACAGAACCGGGCGTTTGGTTAGGGAGTGGTGGTGCGAGCCTTCCGTTTCGACTTCGCCACGATGCGAAGCTCGCCCTTGCGGAGAAGATCCAGACCGGCTTGAAGGCACATCTTGCGAAGATCCTTCTTGGGAATTCCCGTGTCCTGTCTTTTGGCTTCGGATTCCCCCAGGCCATGGTATATTATTCTTCTTTGCTTCATATGCCCCTAGGCCAAGATATATTTTGGCCTCATATGCCCCCAGGATGCGGTGTATTTTGCTCCATATGCCCCCAGGCCAGGGTGTATTTTTGCTTCATATGTCCCCAGGCTACTTGGTGCATATCCCTTGCTTTGAATAGCTTGGCTTCTTCATGAGAAATCAAATAGCCAGGTGATGGCGGGGAGAGCCGGCCATCAGACTCCACCATCTTTGTTCTTCATCTTCAGTTTCCTAGGCGGGGCCCATGGTGACAACCTTTATCTTCTCTTGTAGCGGCAACCCCTAGGATGGGTGATAGAATTTTGCCGTATCTAGGAGCTTTTCAAATTCTGACTACAACTGATTATATTTCTATCCCTGCCCTTATCAGGTGTATATCGGGATAGCATTTCTGATGACTCTAGGAAGGGAGTATGCTGCTAGGTGTTTCCCGAGTGAATTAATATCGTTTGACGGTTGATCATCTACTTGCCCCCTCTCATATGACATTGAGGGGTTGAGCAGGGTGGGAGCACATTTTCTCGAAAGAAGGACATGAGCATCCTCCGCCTTATGTCAGAGCGTGTAAAGCAGTAGTTGCATCTTGTTGAATCTTTTCATCTAGAGAGGGCATCTATAGTAGATTCCCCTCCACAGCTTCATCATTTAATTGTCAGCCTAACATTGAGTGACTTTGCTTTGTTGCATTTTGTCAACTTTGACAAGTGTTGACAACATGTCAACGTATAGGGTGGTAATATCTTGTTTTGTTTCAATATCTGCCCCCAGAATGAAGCACCATCTACATCTTGTATTCCTTTTTCTGGCTTCTTCAACATCCAGCGGCCTTGAGTAAGCTGCCTTCAAGTAGCTAAGGAAGTCGGCCACCAGAAGTAGACTCTCCAAATTCAGTCGAGATGGCTAGGCACCGGACAGTGGGATGCTCGGGAAAATATCGGGCCTAAATTAAATTCCAGACATAATAGCTATCGGAACATCACCTGCAATTCACCAAAATAGGTAGACATCATTTATTGGGGGGGCAGAGGCTACTAAATCTTGGTGAAAAGATGAAAGGTGGTCCAGTCCCATCAGGCATGCCAACTTGTGGATGCACTTTGGGGATTCATCTTTTGATTCGTTTATTCCCTTTGTTTTATCATTTTTATCTTTTTACGTTTTATTGAGTGCAAGGGCGTGCCAGTCACCTAGGTGACAATTTATTTAGATTCCGAGACTAGAGTGGTCCGGAACCTAGGGTACGCTCTATCTGACTAACTAGATAATTTTAGGTATTGTGTCGGGACTGGAGACCCGCCGTATCATAAAGGTCACGGCGTTAATTACATCCCTCGTAGGGGAAAACCTTTGATTAGTTGCCAAGATTTTGCGACCTCGTTGCCTAAATATTAACTTTCATGAAAGAAATGAATAGTGTATTGAAAAGGATTAAAAGTCCCCATATTGGGGTGCAAGGGAGTATTTGGAGTTATATCAGTCACATGTTGACCCTTTATTTGTTCGAATAAATGTCCGTGTTGAAACGTCACGATTACATTGGTAAAATCAGAGTGTATGTATGCCGAGGAACGGCAAATTTGTTGATTGAAGAAATGGAGATGTTCGGTTAAATCCCAATCAAGACGGTTCAAAGTCAGTGGAGTATCGGCCCGACGCAAAGTGGGGCTATGGCCACAATGGGTTGATTCTCGAAGGCCAAGTATGCCTTGCGAAGGCACATTCATTGTTCCCCCATGGTCAATGGGGAGGTAACCCCGGATAGATGCTGCCGGAGCTTTTTGTTTATGTTTCATTCATATATTTATATTTTTTTGAGGTGAATGATCACATTCAATAAATCTAGGTTTGCTAACCCGAGCAAGGGCAGCCCAGGGAGACCAATGGGCCCCCTTACGGCGATGACTTGCTTTCTTTGTTATTTCTTATGGTCCCATCATAGTAGATCTCAATAGATCTTAGACTTATTTCACACCCACTCTGCTTGGTTTCTTGACCCTGGTTTTTTTTTAATCCTCGATCATGAGTTTCTTTTAGTTGATTCTGCGCTTATTTTGCATTTTTTTTAGGATATTGGGTTGTGGATTTCTAGGTGTCACCTTCAAGAGGGGACTTAATTGTTCATTCCTGTTTTATTCATCCGCTCCTTCAATTCTCAACATTGCTTTTATTCCATTTAATTTGCATTTTCATTTTTTTGTGGGGCTCACAAAGGTTGGCATGGCCAACGGGCCCAAAGGAGACAAATCAATGGGCCTCTAGGTTTTACTTCATTTTCGTCACCTTTTTATCACTTTTCTTTTTCTTTTATTCTCTCGATTGGATTTGCCCTTGTTCTTGTTTATTTATCTTTTTTTTTGAAGCTTGGTTGATTTTAATCCCCGGGGCTCATGCGAGGCATGCTCGGGGCCACACGACAGTGAGGACTGTAGCAGAAGGGCTAATAGCGACAAGGTTGGGGGAATCAAGAGGGGTGCATTGACGCAGCCCTTGGGGTGCATTGACGCACCTCAAGCTGCCAAAGGGATTGGCTGCGTCCCTGCGTGTAGGGCTATTCGCATGCTTAAAACCCAAGCGATCAGACGGGATTTTGGGCAACAAAATGCTATGTGTATGCATGTGCGTGCATGAATGAGCGAGGGAATTTAATCCCCAATGAAAACTAATACTTCCCTCTTCAAGATGGGGTCGAAGTTGTGAGTTGGAGATGCAGCATGGCTTCGCCCCACATCCAGAAAGAGTCCCCGTTCACGTTTTGCAAACTGGGCATCTATTTATAGGAGCAGAAAAGCCGTTGAGTTTAAATCCGAGATGAACACCCAATATAGGAGATTTAGATGCACAAATCTCATGGATAATAGTGGGAATAAGAGTCCTAGATCAATTAGAGTCAATCTGAAAGCTTCTTCTCAGAGAAAATTGATCAAATAAGGTCTCCAAAGAGTCTCACGGTAAAGAAATCAGAGTTCAGGAAGTTCAGGAATCTCTATCTGACAAACGGTCTATCGTACGGCCGCATACGGAGCCAAACGGTCTAGGAAGGACCACATGGGACCACCAAACAGTCTAGGAAGTGACCGCAAGGCTCCAGGGGTCGAACGGGATGATTTCGAGTAAGTTTGGGCCAAACGGTCTAGTGAAAGACCGTTTCTTATGGCCTAGCAGTCTACCAAATGACCGCTTGGCTGATGGAGGAAATTTCTGGGCAAACTTCATGCGACTTTGGAAATTAGAGTATATCTCTCAAACGGTGCTGCACTAGTGAATGTGGTAGAATAGGAAATTGTGGATAACTGAGAAATGAACAACTTTCATGAAGAGAGCAATATGAAAAGACAATTAAAGTAGAGAGAAAATGGGGCAAGAAAATAGAAAAAATGTTGGGTCTGTAGGTGAAGAGTGCAGCCTGATAGAAAAATGTGAATAACTCAAAATCGGTACAGAACTGGCTAAATGCATAGAATAAGAAATTGTAGATCTTTAGCAATCAAACAACTTTGGTGAAGGGAATATTTTGAATAGAGGACCAGAAGGGGATGAAAAGGGGTCACGTTTAGGACTGCACAGTGAAAGAAGGTCGAATGCTTGATGGAAGTCGACCTAAATGGGCCAAAAGTTGACTTGGAAAGTTGGAAGCTGATACAATAGGCCCCAAGGGATCTAAGAAATCATGATCTCTAAAGCTCAAAGGCTACAGAACAATGAAATGGGCTCGAAATCAAGCCAAAGAATGCTCCAAAATAATGGATAATTCGGGACATCAGAAATGATGAATAAGAGAAATGATGCAACTTGCAGGCTAAAAATGGGTGTCGACACGTTCAACTCAGCTCTCTCTATTCGAATTGTAGAGCGTCCGATCTTTAGTCTACTCACTGGGATGTGAATAGTTCAATCGCTGTGCCATCTGAGTTTGATTTTTCGTGCAATATTTGTTGGTTTGTATTAGTTGTGGTTTGTTGAGAGCTGTTACACTTGTTGTGATTCAGTCTTCTTCGATTAAATTTCATTGTTGGTAGAAGTTGGGAGTGATCTATTCATCCCCCCCTTCTAGATCACATTCTTATTTTATAACATATACATCAAGGATAACACATTCAACTTGTTCACTCAAAGATGCTTCAATGAACCCACTCAAACATGTTTTAGACTTCTATTTACAACCATCAAAAAAACACATTTCACCAAGAGATGTTACCATGATCCACTACATGTGTGAATGTTTAGAAACCATCCTTGAACTTGCAAAATTACAAGTTGATCTCAGATTCTCTTGAATCATAGAAGTAAGATTTTAACAAGTATTATTCTTGTTTTAGAGGAGGTTTAATTGATGGCTGCAATCACTTGAAAGCACTTGCAACATGATTAACTCCATATCATCCATACCACAAGCAATCTCAATAAAGATGAACCAGGCATTGAAATTGACATTAACCAAGATGAACGATATCAAGAAGAGCATTGGTATGAACAAGGGGTCTTCTTGTATCTTCCAAGCAACCAAGGCATATACAAAAACATGGGAACTCAATCATTTAATTTGCATGGGAACTCAATCATTCAAATTAATCTTTGTAATCATTCAAATTGACCATTGTATCTACCATATCTTCAACACCCAAATGCTTCAACACCCAGATGTAGACAATCATGCAAAATTAGTACAACCTTATGGAACTTGATTCTCCTTCAAAAAAACTTCTTAACTTGACAACCATCCAAATACACATTGCATCATGAAATGTTACCATAAGGACATAGGACACAAGATTTGACATTTGATGAACTTTGCATCATTTTCCAAGCAAAAAAGGCATGTACAAAAGCATGAGAGCTCAGTCATTCAATTAACATGAAGAATCTTGTGAGTAGGATCCATTCTAATATGTGGATATTTCAAGCTTTCAATACATTCTCAAAACACGAGGGGAATTCACACCAAGAAATCTTCCATTGCATCCAACACATATAGAATAGTATGAGAGCTCAATCAATTAGCATTTGCTGAAGTATGCATACATATCATGAGGCTCAATTTGACATGTTCATAGAGTTCAAGTGTAGTCTTTTTGGAACAAAAGAGGTGTTGACTATCAGACTCAAAGAAACATTTGTATGAACAAGTATGATCAAAGGACCTTCTTGAATTATTTTATGAACACTGAAACACACACATTTAACAAGACAAAATGAACATGAATTTCTGACCTTCAAGTCAAATTAAACTAGCCATGCAATCATGTTTCCTCATCTATTCTCATTCAGTATAAGGCATTCACACACGTGCAGATATGCATTCTTGCAAGCATGTTTCCACAATTTTCACAATCAATCTCATTTTTTAAAAAGTCACATGCATCACGAGTACATAACTGTGGGTCTGCATCCCTTCACGTTGTGCATTCAGACCTCGGCAAGCTGATAGGGCAGAGGTAATGGTGACAGCATTAGGCTGAATAGAAGCATTTAACATGGCATCAAGGAAATCTTCGATCAAGCATGAATTTTTAGAATAGATCCCCTCTGGGCACTGCATAACCCGGAGTCACTGCAACGTATCCCGACAGAGACCATACTGCCGAAGACCAGCAATAAGTGCATTAAGGGGGACAATATTAGGCTTCAAATCAAATCGGTTCATCCTTGAGAACAGTCCGAAGGCCTCATCTTGTTGGCCACTTCCAGCAGAAGTAGCAAGAACAGTAGTATCTGTAATAATATTAGGTTTCAGTCCATCTCATTCTTTTCATGCCATTTGTCTTGTGATTAGTTCCAGTTCTTCGGTGAAAATCCGGCAACACCTCCCCCGGACCCGGAGCTTGGGGGGGTATTAATTAGGTACTCATCCACGGAGGCGATCTGAGATGGCCCCAAGATGAGAAGGATGCGCACGGAGTGGCAACATCTGGTGATCCGAATTAGATATGAAAACCCCGAGGGTTAGCCTACAAAGGACTCCAATCACCCGCGAACTGTCACAATCTCAATTCCGAAATGTGGACTTGGATTGTTGCCAAGCCGTATGACCATTAATATTCACCCCCTTTCGGAGATCACCCGGGGACCATGCTATGGGAAAGCAAGCTCCCGGAGATTCAAAAATGATCATAAACTCCAGAAAACAACAAGGGAGAGTCGGAGAAGACCAAGGAAACGGCCCTCAGGAGCTCAGATGAG
Organism: Amorphophallus titanum; assembly: GCA_024336825.1. Classification (NCBI taxonomy): domain Eukaryota; kingdom Viridiplantae; phylum Streptophyta; class Magnoliopsida; order Alismatales; family Araceae; genus Amorphophallus; species Amorphophallus titanum. Next base: position 30,274,286 of record JANBPO010009603.1, read on the forward strand.
CATGGATCCTGAGTCATATCCATGGCAATGGATAAACCCAAGACCCTTCCTGAGAAGCACCCTGTGCATTTTTGAAACAGCGGGATCAAAACATCGCAAAATGTTTTTTTTGTTTCAAAACACAAGTTAGCTTGTGAGAATCACCAAATATGGAGGAAGTATAAAAGGACTATTGTGAAGCGAAGAGAGCCATCAAAAGAAGAGGAGGAGGTTATAATCATCTGAAACTGAGCATCCTGAATATTGCGGCGCAAAAAAAGTATCCATTTCATTTCTCATCAACATAAGATCAAGGGTACATTGCAAAAAAAAAAAGAGAAAGATGCAAGGGAAGAATAGGAGCAGAAACCCCCTATTTTCTCTCTTCCTCACTCTCTTTCTCTCTCTCTGCTTCGCTAGATGGCTCTCTTCCTCCCTCCCCTTCTCCTTCGTCTGTTTATCAACATCCAAAGAGCCAACGGAAGAGGAAGCCGAAGAAGGGCAAATCTCCATGGGAATGGGCTTCTTATAGGGGGATCGAGCCCATGTTCGGAGGGAAACCTCCATGTATAATTTTTTTTTTCCTTATTCTCCGCTGCTGCTACTGTTGCTGCTGCTGTTGCTAATGATGTTGTGGTTGCCGTTGCTTCGCAGGAGGGCGCGGTGAAGCAAAGGAAGCCCCTCTCCCTGCGCGGGATGGGCTGGCGGCCCTGGCACTTTGCTCGCATGGAGATGGCCACGCCGTTGACACCACCGGAAAAGCATGGGAGCATTCAATGCTCGCAAGGGAGAGGAGCAGCTTCCGTTTGAGCAACACGAAGGCCCTGCCAGTTAACAGCATAGCCTGTCGGGTGCTAAAGTAGCCCAGACGCAAAATTGGCGTGCATTAGGGTCGGCTCGAATTCTTGGACAAAAGATGAAAGAATCAAAATTTACATCCATGACCCTGACGTTAATTAAAAATAGTGCCTTCCTAAAGAGGCGTCAATTCATCAGATTAAAATCTAATTAAAATCAAAAATTCACATCACTTTGCAAAGGCGCTAATTGAAGAATTGGCGTCTGCGTGAAAGGACGCCAATTTATATGAGTCAACCTATAGGAAGGCAGAGTTGACATAAGAAAATTAGTGTCACTTCACGAATGTGCCAATTAAAGAATTGGCATTTGTATGAAGGGACGTGAATATTTTTTTTATCGCCAACAATCTTTTGCTTCGTCAGAGTTCAGCTGGCCTGCCCTCTTGAGCATATGCAGGGCTTGTGTGTGCAAATGCATCTACATGGCACAGAGAAAGAGAAGGGTCTGTTGGCTGCGATACTACAACAGACCAAGGGTGGGTTGACACAACCATCAGGGTGCCTCAACGCACCTGTAGTGGCCAGCGGGCTCTGACTGCCCATTCATGCAACAGCATGTGGGATCATAAAAAAAGGATTTGTGCATGGGTTTTGTGAGTTTAGAGCACACAATATGTAGGGATTTCTTTCTTTCTTATCTGCATTAAAGATGCATGCAAGGATCTAGCATGCAGGCCCACATGGGGTACACGTGGGCTACATGGTCCTAAGATGAGGGCAGGGGATTTAATTCCCCAACCATAGGGCCACAATGCACATGAGCTTCTGATCATCACTCGTGAAATGGTTTCCTTTTTTTTAATTCATTTTCTGAACTCACTGTAGATGTGAGCCTTGTGGCCTTGCTCATGCATATGAGCCTTCTAAATCCATCCATGCATATGAAATTCCTGAATACACTCATATGTATGAGTTTTCTAGACTTATGCATGCAAAATGAAGTTTCTAAATTTGTGCATGCAAATGCAAATTTTGTTTGAATACATGTATGCAATGCATATGTGAGGGTGCAGATGTCATTTTAGTGAGCGCATGCCACATTTGATCACTCTCATACTGTGAACTGGACGAATCCCGGCCTGATCACCCACACCGTGACGTTCGATCCCGCCCAGGCGGAGAAGAAGGAGGATGTCGCTTTGCCCGCCGGCGTGGCGCCTTTTGGCTCCAAGGACATGGAAATGGACGACACCTTCAGCCACACCTTCACCGCGAAAGGCACATACAAGTATGTGTGCAAGTATCACGGGGAGATGGGGATGGTAGGGACCGTCATCGTTTCCTGACCGGGCCGCTGGGAGAACGTCATGATCAGGCATCCGCTGATTTTTCCACCTGCGATCCTGTCGCTTGTCACGCTGGCGCTTTTGGTCGGCGTCGCTCGTGCCGAGAACACCGACCTTCGCTATCCGGCCGAAGTGGCGTTGTCGCAGGAAGGCGACAGGGGATATGTTTTCCGTCGTTTCCCCGGAAGCCAGCGTCTTTATACATATGACAAGGATGACAGCAGCCACTCGGCCTGCAATCTCGGGTGCGACGGCGCCCACACGCCGGTCCGCGCGCCGGCCGACGCCAAGCCGATGGATGAATGGACTATCGTCAGCCGGGATGACGGCACCCGCCAGTGGGCGTATCGCGGCAAACCGGTCTATACCGATTTCCATGATGAACCCGGAAACCCGCGTGGCGATGGCGAGGACGGGGTCTGGCACCTGGTGCCGTACGAGAAATAGACGTGCAGGCGGCGCGTGCCGGGGCGGCCGTTGCGGCTCACATGATCGGGGAGCGGGCTGGTGTCGGAACTGAAACGTGCCGTTTTTGCGGTCGCGGTGTTTGCCCTGTCCTGTTCGCTGGCGTCCGCCGCGGGAACGCCACCGGTGCCGGAATACCGGGCCGACACGAACTGGCCGAAACAATTGCCGCATGGCTGGATCATGGGCCAGGTCGGGGGCGTGTCGATCGACAGCCAGGACCATGTCTGGGTTCTGCAGCGGCCGCGGTCCTTGACGCCGGACGTACTGGGCGCCGCGTCGACGCCCCCGCACACGGAATGCTGCAAGCCCGCGCCCTCTGTCATGGAGTTCGATGCGGCGGGGAACCTCATGCGGTCCTGGGGTGGGCCTGACTTCGTGCCCGACTGGCCGAAGACCGAACATGCCATTCATGTCGACAGGGCCGGTAACGTCTGGATCAGCGGCAACAACACGACGGATCGCCAGATCATAAAATTCTCGGCGGATGGAAAGCAGTTGCTGGAGATCGGTCATCCCAGCGATGCGCCGATCGACAACCAGGATGCGGGCCTGCTGGGAAAGCCCGCCGGCATCGATATTGATGAAGCGGCGCACGAGATCTATGTCGCCGACGGTTATCTCAACAGCCGCGTCGTCGTCTATGATTCCGGGAACGGCGCCTTCAAGCGGGGCTGGGGTGCTTATGGCGTTCCGCTGGACCAGATCGCCAATACCAAAGCGCCTGCTTATGTGCCGGGCGCCGCGCCGTCGAAGCAGTTCAACATCGTGCATTGCGTGATATTGTCCGGCGATGGGCTGGTCTATGTCTGTGACCGCAACAACGATCGCATCCAGGTATTCACGAAGGCAGGAAAATTCGTGAAGGAATTCATCCTGCGGCCGGCGACGATCGGCGGATCGGCCTTTTCCATCGCGTTTTCGCACGACAAGGCCCAGACATACCTTCTGCTGGCGGACGGGATGAATGACCTGGTTTCAGTCCTGCGCCGGGAGGATGGTGTTGAGGTGGCCAAGATCGGTCACGGTGGCCGCAATGCCGGGCAATTCCTGGGGCCACATCAGGTGGCGCTGGATTCGAAAGGCGACCTTTATGTCGGCGAATGGATCGGCCAGCGCATGCAGAAATTCCTGTTGCAGACCCACCCGGAGCGCTGAAGAGGCTCCTGGTCATCCCAGGTCCAAGCGCCGGCGGCCCGTGCATTGATCCGGCGCTATCGGCCGGGCGCCACCAGCGAGAACATCGCGCCTTGCGGGTCCATGGCGTTGACGATCCAGTCGCCGCCGGGAACCTCCATCGGCCCGTTCAGGATGCGCCCGCCCCCCGCCGTCACGCGCGTCGCGGCGGCATCGATGGCAGGAACGCGGATGTAATAGCCCCAGTAGGCGACCGGCACTTGCGGCGGCCGGGTCATCATGCCGCCGGCGGCGCCTTTGCCGCCGGTGCGGAACAACTGGTAGGTGCCCATCGGGCCCATGTCGATGGCCGTGTCCTTTGTCCAGCCGAACAGCTTTTCATAGAAGGGCCAGACCGCTTCCCAGTCACCCGCATAAAGCTCGCGCCAGCCGATGGTGCCGGGCGTGCCTTCGGCCAGCGGCGGCGGCTGTTCGGTGGAAAGCGGCGTGGCCATCAGAAAGCCCGCGCCCTGCGGGTCCGAAACCACGGCGAAGCGGATGACATCTTCGATGGTGATGGGACCCTTGTGCAGGATGCCGCCCGCGCCCTTCAGCGCTGCGATCTTCGCGTCCAGGTCGTCGACCAGGATATAGCCCATCCAGGCGGGCGGTATGCCCGCCGCGTCGTGGGGAATGGGCATCAGCCCGGCCACGCCGCGTCCGGCGGCGTGAAACACCACATAGGGCTGGCCCGACTCGCTCATGTCCTGCGCCGTCCATCCCACCACGTCGCAATAGAATTTCTGCGCCGCCGGAACGTCGGTGGTCATCACGTCGTACCAGAAGAAGGAATTGGCCATGGGGAACCTCATGCGGGTTGGGCAGGCCACTATAGCCAAATAATCCAAATTTGGCTCAAAATGTGAAGAAAAGAATTGGCGAACTTCCGAACGGTCGCTATTTAATAATTGGCAACTTTTCGGAGTGTCACCAATTCTTAAATCTTAAAAAACTGGCCAAAATGACATAGCAGGGAATGGGCGTCCTGACCTGGGCACCAATTGAAATGAGCACCCAGGTCATGGGCGCCATTTACAAGAATGGGCACCCCTGGCCAGGGCACCCATTAAATGGCACCCGGGTCCCCACCACCAATTGATTCAAGGCCCAAAAAAATGGAGAAAAATCTTAGAAAAATAGGAAAGCATGTGGGAAGGCTTGGAAAAGTTAGAGATTCAAGAAAAATGAGGAAAGTCACTCAAATAAGTTGATTTGAGGGTCAAATGGGGCATCGCAATGCGATAGGAGATATGCTAAAAATAATGTCAATTTTAGCGTGTCTACAACTTGTCCTCTGGTTCCGCTCCTCAACCTCTTGATAAAAGGAAGACCGCTCTTCCGTCATGTACCCAGATTGATCCTTACAGGTCCATTCCCTCGATGCCACAAGTCCTTGCTGGCCCGGTCGATTTTTCTCGCCCTCGACAAGGGGCGGCCCATATTTATTCCAATTTGGGTCATCCTCCAGCCCAATATCCTCTTATGGGCCTCCCCCTTCCATCTATCTTTTGGCTCCTCGCTATGAGCCCACTCCTTTCACTCCACCTACTATGTCTCGGGAGCAGGAACTTCTTGATAAGTGGGCTGCCATGCAGTAACAACTCGACTTTCTTCAAAAGTGGGTCGACCCACAATCCTAGACAGATGTTCCCATTCCTAGCTTTCACAACATTTGATTCCCTCCTCAATCCGAGCTCCTCACATACCGCAAGTATGATGAGAACAGTAACCCCTATATTCATGTGAGAGATTTCATGTATGAATCGACCCAGTTCCAGTATGATGATCGCATCATGGCATATTTATTTCACCGATCATTAGATGGAGTCACACTAGAGTGGTTTTATGCCTTGCCACTAAAAGATGTTGAGAGCTTCAAAATTGTCAGAGAGAAATTTATTCAAAGATTCTAGGACCGGGTTGGCCCGACATATTCTTTTACAGATTTGGTTGCCGAGAAAATGAAGGCCGTTGAGGATTTTGCTACTTATGCTGATAGATGGAGGCAGATGGCTGCCCGTGTGCCTGGTCACATTCCAGAGGAGGAAAAGGTCAAGTTGCTTATTTTCCAATGCTACCCCCACCTTCCGCAACATTTTGGCCATGAATGATATCGCCAACATGCACCAGTTATATAGCCAGGCGAGATTTATCCAGTCCCAATTCAAGGACTCCCCTATTCACTCTCTCTTTGAGGCCCAAAAGCCCAAATATAATAGAAAACCTCAGGGGCCCGTCACTGAAGGAGTCCAAACTAATGAGCAGGTGTAAGCCGTTACTTTCCCCTTCCCTAACCAATCCGTTCCACCCCACTGTCCACAAACTCCACAACACAAGCCTTAGTTCCCCACTCCACAAAATGCCCAACCTACTTTCCCCGCTCCGCAAAATGCTTTCCCCGCTCTCTAGTAGCTGCAACAACCCCCACAATACCACAATGTCCCACCACCTAATGGCTATGCATCCAAATGCCTGGCTCCAAAGAGGGCGCAATATCCGTCTTTGCCTGAATGCCTCCCAGATATCTTGCCAGCCCTCATGTCCATTGGTGCAATTCAACTTCCTCGGGAGTGGCCTAACTGGAACTCGGTCTTTGATCAGATGAAATATTGCATGTTCCACCGACAGCCTGGGCACACCATTGAGAATTGTTTCTAGTTCAGAGATCTAGTATATGATCTGCATGAAGGCTAGCGTATTGATTGGGCCGAGATGCATAAGGCCATTGTGGAAATCAAAGAGAAAAGAAGGCAAGCACTGAGATGGCAAGTGCAGTAGTAAGCACCGCAGCTGCAGCCACAGCCACAACAGCAACAACCTACTCAGGATTTGGGGATCCATCAAAACCCCATGTCGAATCATCTACCCAGTCCACAACCTTAGCCACCGGCACTGGCACAGGTCAACCTTGTCCAACGCTCGGCCCCCGATGTTGGGTGGTGTTATGATGATGAGGATTCGATTCAGCGGCTCATGGCTCTCCACCACACCTACTGCAACCCCCCTTCGCTTTCTACACCTATCATCTGTTGTCCCATGTCCCTCTGGTTTTGATGATGACTATCAAGGGAATCCTTAATGACCCTAGGTTTCATGCTTGACTCCACACACACATTATGTCATGTTAACACTCACAGTTTAACATGTTCATTCTCTTCTAAATATGATTAATTTTCTATGAAGTGACTGTGAGTGTATCTGTTTGGAGTGTAGTCCAAAGCTACAGCGTGGACGCAGCTCAACGCTGTAAGCTGAACAAGGGGTCGACGCTGTGCCTTCATTTATGATTTCAAGTCCCAAAGCGTCAACGCTGCTGAACTACAGCGTGGACGCAACAGAGTAACTCAAGCAGATGTAGCCTTGAATGAACTTCAAGTTCAACTTGAAGTATTCAAGCCAAGGCTGAGTCCACGCAGCAGGCTCAAGCGTGGACGCAGCAGAGAGAGAGGAACATTCAAGCTTTCAACCCTTCAAGCCTCCAAGGCGTCAACGCTGGAAGCCTCAGCGTGGACGCAGCCCCGTCAAGCTTAAGGCGTCAACGCTGGATCTATGGAACTTCGAGGCATGTGTTTAGAAACCATGAAACAACTTTTTTGGACATTAATTTTCTGGCCAGAGGACCTTTCATATTTTTCCAAAAACTTCAGCAGTTGTTTAATAGATGAAACTCCTCCATTCATCAAAATGATGGAGTCATCAACATAGAGAATATGTGAAATCTGTTGAACACCTTGAGGGAGGTGGAAAAATTTGCACTATCCATTAGAAAACAAATGATTCAGTCCCCTGCTCAAGAGTTCTTCTGCAATAATGAAAAGGGTAGGGGCTAAAGGATCCCCTTGCCTAATCCCTCTGGAAGATTTGAAGTAACCATGAGAGAAACCATTAAGAGAAATAGAGAACCAACAATTGGCTACCATTTGGGCAATTAAAGAGATAAATCTATTAGAGAATCCAAATTTTCTCTGCACCATGAATAGAAAATCACTTTCTATCCAGTCATAAGCTTTAGCCATGTCAAGTTTGAGCAGCATATTGTGCCCTCTGACTGGTCTATCTAACTCCATAAACATTTCCTTGGCCAGTAGAAAATTCTCAGTAATTTGCCTTCCACTAATGAAACCACTTTGCTCATTTGATATAATTAGAGGCAATATATGTCTAATTCGATCACAAATAATTTTGGAGACTATTTTATATATGAAATTGCATAAACTCACTGGCCTGAACTCAGCAAAAGATGAAGGATTATGCACCTTCAGAATTAGACATAAAATAGAATAAGTGACACCTTTTGGCAATCCCCATCCTTGAAAGAAGCTTTGAGCAGCTCTAACAACATCCTCTTCAATAATGTCCCAGCTGTGGGTGAAAAACCCCCACTGAATCCATCCGGACCAGGGGAGCTGTTACCAGGTAAGGAAAATACTGAAGCTTTAATCTCCTCTGCCATAGGAACAGCACATAACATTCTGTTCTGATCCTCAGTTATCAGCCGAGGAATCACAGAGAGAAGATCTTCATTTATATTGTGAGCTTCAGATGTTAATAAGCTTTTGAAGTAGTCCACAGCACCATTTAGCAATAAGTCCTGATCCTCCACCCATTGATCATTTATCTTCAGTTTATGAACATGGTTTCGTTGCCTTTTGACCTTGGTATATTGATGGAAAAAATGAGTATTTCTGTCTCCATAGGAAATCCATTGCACTCTAGATTTTTGATACCAAAATATTTCCTCTCTAGCCAGAATAAGGCACATGTGAGCATTGGCTTTCTGAAGATTAATTCGGTTGTCCACAATTGGATTTTCATCAAAGGAGGATTGAGCTATATCAACCTGAGCAGCGGCAGCATCCTTGGCCTGATTAATTTCTCCAAAAACTTCTATATTCCAAATTCTTAAAGCTGTCTTCAAATCTTTTAGCTTCCTCTGAAGGACATAGAAAGGATGAATATCAATGTGAGTACTTTTAAACCATTGCTCTTTAACAAATTCCAGAAAACCATCATGCGTATGCCACATTTGCTGATAAAGGAACCTCCCTGGGGCAGACTGTGTAGAAGCCATTTGTATGAGCAATGGGGCATGATCTGAAGGACCTCTGTTCAAATGCTTAACAACCACATTTTGATTTGATTGGATCTAGTGGGAATTTAATAAAACCCTGTCCAACCGAGCTTTAATATGGCAAGACCCGATTTGATTATTGGTCCATGTGAATTTGGATCCAATGTAACCAGCATCAGCCAACCCCGTAGCAGACAAGAAGCCTTGAAAATCAGTCATCGAAGTCATTGAAGAAAGGGAGCCACCCATTTTTTCCTCAGGAGATACTATGCAATTGAAATCTCCTCCTATGATCCAAGGAACATTCGCATTTTGGCTAAATTCCATAAGAGAATCAAATAAGTCTCTACGACATCTCACATTACAGGAAGCATAAATCACAGTGAGCAGCAATGTAACAGCATTATTTTCTTTATATGCCACAGTCAAGTATCGTGGATGCATTTCTATAACATCAAAACATATATTCAGCTTGTGGAATAGCCAAATCTTGGAGGAGTCTCCATTATTACCAATGACCGACAGCAAATTGATACGTCGAGCCACATTTTGGGCACGGGTTATTTTGACCTTGGGTTCTGATATAGCAGCAACACATATATCATAATCTTTAATATATTGAGCCAAGCTTCGAACAGTGGCTTTATTCCCTATTCCTCTCACATTCCATATCAATGTTGAATTAATCATGATCAATGCTGGAGTTTGAATGGGTGGCTAATACCTTAGCCTTAGCCCTGGTTAACCGAGCATCACTGAACACTAAACCTCGGAGAACAGAAATCTCATTTGTTTTCAAGTCTTGAGGAGGAAATTTACTTACATTCCCTTGATAGAGCATCTTTGAGTTCTCCATATTTGAAAGTGTAGATATAGCTTCCGAACTAACAATACAAGTCCATACATGTTTCTTCTAACTAAAGTCCATGTCCATACAAAGTCCATGCATGTTTCTTCTAACTAAAGTCCATGCACATTGTCCATATAAAGTTCGTGCACCTTGTTCTATACAAGTCTGTGCATGTTTTCTCTTCTATACAAGTCAGTGCACATTGTTCATATGAAGTCCATGCATGTTTCCCTTGAAACAATGTCCATGCATATTTTTTTTAACACGAAGTCCATGCATCTTTCTCATACAATGTCCGTGCATGTTTGTGTTCTGAATAACAAGTTCGTGAACACTGTTCTTCAATCAAAAGTATGTGCACGTTGTTCTCTTCAGTCATAGTTCGTGGACATCTCATTAAATCTAAAGACCATGCATATCTTTCAACCCAAGTCCATGCATGTCTCCCTATGGTCTTTATATAGTCTGTGCTTATTTTCTTGAAACTGAGCAAGCTCACCTGCATACATATATTCAAGTCCGTGCACATAAGGTCCGTGCATGTTTGTTGTATCGTCTATTACTGTCTCTTTGCTTTAACCTAAATATCTGCACTTGACAGGGGAACTATTCATGGAATGAATTAAAGGCACATTATTCAAGTTTGGATGAGCTTCAAGATGATGACGCGTGGAAGGCTAGCAAGATAAAATGAAGACATGTGGCCCTGTCTCTCTAAGATCTGGATATGCCTTTGGGTGGGATTTTGTGGTTGTCTCACGTCTCATTGATCTGCTACATATAAATAAGAAATTCTCTTTCAAGGATGAAGGATGATAGAAGGAGCAACAGAGAGACAGAAGAAGCAAGAGAGTGAGACACAGAAGAAAGAGAAAGCCATAACATTAGATCAGAGAATGGGAGTTGCAAGAGAAGTAGGGAAGGAAAGAGAGCCGCAGTAAGAAAAGTGCAGAAGGAGAAAAAGAGAGCTTCACCTGAAGATTAGTTTCGTTTCTTGACTCGTGGATCAAATCCAGAGTCACTGTGCTCCTCAGAGCCACATTCTGATTGTCATTTGTTTCTTCTTTCTTTTTTCCGTTTAATTTCTTCAGTGTCTTTCCGATCCTCTGGCTTGAGGTCGAGGTCCCTCCTGTGGTCTCAGGAGAAGGGAGAACTACTCTCCGGTTTGCAAGTGGCTTGGTGTCACTTGTGATTTCCCTCTGGTGTGGAGGAAGAGAGGTCTGTGACCTCTGGGTTGCTAGTGACGGGGTGTCACTAGTGGTTTCCCTCCGGTTTGGAGGAAGGGAGATTCGTCTCCGGTTCTAGTTCTGTGGGTAGCAGAGCTAGGGTGCTGATCTTGTGGGTAGCAAGATTAGGTTGAGGGATTTGTCTCCCTCGGTCCAAGCTGTGTGTCAGCGGATGTAGGCTAAGCTGTATTGCCCAGCAGTTAAGCTGTGTATCAGCGGGAAGCCACACTCTGGTTGGAGTGTGGGGTGGACGTAGGTCTGGAGGACTGAACCACCTTAAAAACCCCTTCGTGCACTGTGGTTTGATTGCTATACTTGATTTCGTTAGATGGATGCTTAGGCCGATATCTCTCTATGTCCAGTGAGTAAGTTCGCTCGTGCACTTCTGTAGTTCTGACTAGCTGTGTGATTCAATATTCTTCAATCTGACTTACTCTAAGAGTCCGTGTAGGTTGGCTGAGAGTGCTGATTAAGTGTTAGAGTGTAAGTCTGTTAGAACAATCGCTTACTAAACTATCTAGTCTTGTTCCGTAAAGAACTTTTATAGTTCAAATTTAATTAGGTGAAATTTTTATAAGGGGATTCATTCAACCCCCCCTTTCGAATCCGAGCCTTGCACCCCAACATGTAGCTGAAGATATCACCCCGTAGCCGTGGCTGCCAGAGGGGCGCACTTGGTTCCTCCTAGACACTGTCCTATTCTACGTGAACCTGCGAGAGCCGCTCTACCTATGCCTAGTGCAGCAGACTTTGGGGTAGCACCAGCCTCCCGTGGCGGTACCGGTAAAGCATGGGTCAGATCGAGGACGTCGACAGACTTTGGCGAGGGATTAGGACTGGGCCTCCCTCTATCGTGCAGAGGCCGAGGCGTTGCAGAGGGGACCTTCCTTGGAGCAGGACATGCACCTTGGGAGTAGTGAGACCTACCTGGCAGACTATCGGGAGTGGTACACCAGGCGACTCCGCCTCGACACCCGAGCGGTGAGTTAATCATTTAGCTTCCTGAGATTGACATTTTCATTGAAGGGCATTGCATCTAATGATTTTATGAAATCTGGTATGCAGATGCCAGAAGTTGAGGCCGCCCGGATCCTCCAAGATTGGATCGTCGTCCTCAATCAGACAATCGTGAACTTGTGCCACGAAATTCAAGAGCTGGTAAGTCAAAATTAATTGATTGATTTCAGGCCTTGAAGTTTCCAAAATCTTGACTGATCATTTGCCCTTGATTTACTAGGGAGGCGAGATGGCGTACGTCCGCAGGAAGGTCAGGATGAGTGGAGGAGCTGGACCCTTATCTCAAGCAGATAGCAGAGAGGAGCTGGAGGATCGCTTGGCGGGTGCCATCGAGCAGGCCGAGGAGTGGGAAGTCGAGTTAGCTAAGACAGTGAGTACCAAGCACTCTTGATTAGGACCAATTCCTTTCCTCTTTTCACTCATCTTTGCCTGACTTATGTTTGCAAATTTTCTGCAGAAGAAGGAGCTGGAGGCTTCCCCAGCCTCTCGTCGAGAGTTAGAGGGGCGTGTCGAGGACTTGACACATCACCTCGGATCGGTGGAGACAGTGGAGAGGCTGGAGGGTCACCTCGCTGAGGCGAAGGAGAGGGAGTGTAACAACCCGGAGATTCGGATACTGATATACCGATAACATCGATATATCGATACCAAGAATTGGGGAAGTCACCCAAGAGACTGGTGAGGCCCCTGAAGGGTTGGAAGGGTTTTACTGAGGGGTTGCATAACGAATTAGAATTGCACGCATGCAGAATTAATTAATACAACAATTTGAATTGTAGTGCGGAAGTAAATTGAATATATGAGAGTGGTAAAAGTATATAATAGTCTAGAATTACAGATATACAAGTCCAACAACTAAACACAAGTCCAAAAGTACAACTACACTGGACATACCTCGATCAAAAGTACAAAAGGACAACCAAACTACTACTGGCAGACTAGGACCGGTCTCCAAAAGTACGGGAACCACCAGCGGATGGCTGTGGCTGCTCACCTGAAAGCAGGAAGGGTGAGTCACAGCCAGACTCAGTAGGGGTCACGTGGATCTCTACCTCGCAACTAAACAAGCAAACATGCACTAAAATAATTAAAGCATGCATTTATCACTCTGATTATTTTGTTAAATTGCTTCCGCACTTCAGTTTATTTTATTAATTAACTGTTCCAATTGCGCTTGCCAATCCCCATTCATTATGCGAACTTCTCAACAACCCCCAACCATCCTTCACTATCCCTTCGGGAGCCTCATCAGCTCCTTGGGAGGCTTCCCCAGTTCCTGGTATCGGTACGTCGGTATTACCGGTATATCGGTATCTCGAGCTCTGGGTCGTCACACAGAGTGTAATGACCCAAGATCTAGATACCAAGTCAAACCCGATATCACTTAGATCCTACACCATCACCCACGAGCTGGGAAGCTCAGAAGGGTTAAAAGGATGGTGTGGTTATGCATTAAAATTATAAACAAGTAGGAAATAAACTACTAAATTAATAACCAATTGACAAAAATAAAATTAATATTATTTATAACAATTAAATACAACTACAGAGTCCATTCCAATAGTACAGTTTAGAAGAAAAGAAACGTACACTGCCTCAGGACATACCCCGACATTGGCGAGCTGGCTGCTACACGACCTCCGATCGAGATGCACCATCCCGAGGAGAAGCACTGCACCTGAAAAAATAGGGAGTGAGTCTTATCTCATTGGCTCAATAGGGGTCTCGTGGATCTCCACCATAATGAAAGCGGTAACAAAAGTAATAGCAATAGAAATAGCAACAGTAAGGGAAAGCAACAAGAACAACATAACAAGAGCAACAGTAGTGGTGAGGCAACTAAAATAACAACAACCACAATGACAGTGGTTATAATGGTAGAATAGTGAAATGATAGAACCACAAAGTCTCTACACTACTCCTACTCGCACAAGGGAACCATGATCTTGAGTCAGAACCACTGATCTAAGGAAGGTTGCGGTCACACTGTCGAAAGGACCCACGAAGCCTCTAACGTAGGAAAGGTTCTCATGGACGGAAGTCACTATGAAAACCACACCGTCGAAACATCCTATCCTCACTACTAAGAGAACTCTGACTATGCTATCTGGAAAGGCTTCGGCCTCACAGGTGAGAAGTCATGCTAAAGTCACCCAGTCAGAACGCACTAACCATACTCCAGAGAACCATGGCTCTCAGTCAGGAACCAAACCCATGGGTGACTGAGGTACTACGTCACTAGCACCGGTCGGATGCGTCCACTGACGTCTTGTACCATGCCAACTCTCCCTTGCCTGGCCACCTGTACTAGAGAGGGAAGTAAGGGACTGGGTTGGATGCGTCCTGGATGCCTTACACCACCCACTTTGCTCATGCCTAGCTGCCTCTCCCAGAGAGTGAGGTGGAGTTGCATTAACACAAGGACTAGTCGGGGTCACACCTGTCGGCGTGTGTCCACTATCCCCAACCACGTGTGCATACACAGACTATGCCCTCTAGGTCAGGTCCTCTAACTGGTTTTTCCCTTAGCTGGACTCAGGCTGCAAAGGCGATGGGCCCTATGATAAACAGCTTAAAAACTGTCACAACAGGAATAGCTCTCGACCACGCGATCGGAACGTGTCGACACACAGTAAGCAACACTCTCAGCCCAGTCGGTACATGCATGTTGACATCTAAAACATCGCCATACGACAAGCACGCTTTAAGAGCTAGCATGAAGAAGTTAAAGAAGCTTGAAGAGGGGTCCTCTCAGACCGCTGAAGCCATAGGTCACATGATGAAGCATTAAGGACCCCATAATTCATTATCTCGAGATGTCTAAAGAAGTCTACAACAACCCGACAACGCTATACAGCAAGCTGAAGTCGACAAACCCAACAAACTGGCATCGGCTCTGTCGTGCCGAACAATCCCCACACCTTGTTCGACAAAGATGAAATTACACCTGGTGGTCCGCCACCTAATGAAGAAGCCTCCCGAGGTAAAGAAATGTCTATGGTCCCTCAAAACAGGGTGTCGAAGGCAATATCAGTAGAAAACTCGAGTGGCCCGATCCGAGTACACGTTAAACTGAAAAGGTCTATAAGTGGCCGAAAAGTTACCCATTCAGGGAGAGAATACTTTGAGTGATAGTCCACTCGATGAAGATGCCCCGCATATCCGCGAGATAGGTATGGTGACACAAATCACAGTGCCGAGGGTCAGATCAGGATAAAATCTGAGTGATTTAACACGGGTATGGCACATGTTGGAAGCCACTCAGAACTACAAACCGGGACTCAAATGTTTCAAAATCAACGTTCTAGGTACGCTGCGCTAGACCAGAGGTCGTTTCAGACGTCAAGCCTCCATCTAGCTCAGTTAGGAGTTAACATAGTGTTGAGTCTCTCGGATTGATTTTGATGATAACAAAACCTTGGACTTAATTTATACCTCACCTCGGGTCAATGAAATCTAATGTGAGGATTGAGTGACGATTGAGTGCGTTCAAAGCACACTTAAGATCATCGTGTGAAATAAGAAATCTCTCAAAATGATCTATGGTTTTCAAAGATTTCCAAATGCATAATCAAAGCCAAATCCAATCCCAAAATGCGTGTAAATAATGAAGACATTAAGCACTTATCATTTGGACATATCTCATTGGGCTAACAATTCATTTTTACAGGTCTGGGTCATTTCGGTCGACCAACACACAAGGGGCGATCGACCAGAATTTCTAGCAAGTAAAAATCTACAATTTTTTCTCAGAACGGTCGACCGATGGACAGTGGGCAGTCGACCGAAATCTCCAAAATCGAAAACTCCATCTCAAGCATACATGCAATCTTATGTGGTGACTCAGAGAGTTGCTATCATCAAAATAACACACCATCATCAAAGCCCAAGGGGCACAACACTGTTGACGCATATCATCCTCACGTTCCCAAGTAGCTTCATTACCCGAGTGATACTGCAATATTACCTTTACCAGAGGGATTACCTTATTCCTCAGTCATTGTTTACGACGATCGTCAATCCGAATCGGATACTCTGGCGTGGATAGATCTGCTGTCACTTCAGGCCACACTGAATCATCTAATATGTGAGATGCATCAGCAATATATTTCCTTAACTGAGAAACATGAAACACATCGTGGATTGCTTGCATCGCCAATGACAATTGAAGTCGATACGCCACTTGGCCTACATGTTCCAAAATAGGAAAGGGACCAATATATCAAGGACTAAGCTTTCCACACTTCCCAAATCTCATAACACCTTTCATTGGAGATATCTTCACAAAAACAAAATCTCCAGGCTCAAACTGCAATGGTCTTCTACGCTGATCTGCATAACTTTTCTGTCGACTTTGAGCTGTCAACATTTTCTGTCAGATCAGACGTCTCATATCAACACATTGCTGAACCATATCTGGTTCTGTCAATAGTCTATCACTAGTCTCAAACCAGTTTAACGGTGTACGATAAGGACGCCCATACAAAGCCTCATACGGTGCCATATCAATGCTGGAATGATAACTATTATTATTAGCGAATTCCACCAATGGCAAGTGTTGGCTCCACGAACCCTGCCAATCCAGACAACACGATCACAACATATCTTCTAATGTCTGAATAGTCCTCTCGGACTGACCATCAGATTGAGGATGATACGCTGAACTAAATGCCAGTTCTGTGCCCAACGCCTTTTGAAAATTACGTCATAAGGTAGAAGTAAATCGTGGGTCACGATCTGACACAATGGATATCGAAATTCCATGTAATGGCACGATCTTTTCAACATAAAGCTCTGCCAATTTCTGAACACTCCAAGCAACTTTGATCGGCAATAATCTCGTTGTCTTAGTCAAACGATCAACTAACAGCCACATTCCATCATAGTCCTGTGAAGTCCGGGGTAAACCCACAACAAAATCAGTCGTAACATGATCTCATTTTCACATCGGAATCTCCAAGGGTTGAACCATTCCTCCAGGCCTTTGATGCTCAGCTTTGACCTGTTGGCATGTCAAACACTTAGATACAAAATCAGCTACATCTCTTTTCATACCTGGCCACCAAAATTACCTTTTCAGATTGTGATGCATTTTTGTAGTGCCGGGATGAATAGCATAACGGGATCCGTGGGCTTCACGTAAAATGGCATTCCTCAGTAAGTCATCAGCTGGAACATAGAGTCTACCTCTGAAGCTAACCACTGAATCATCACTGAACTCCACATCAGGCATTCATATAATGCGGGACAATTCAGAATCTGCTTGCTGCGTCTCCCTGATCTGTTGGTAAATTGCTGGAGTCATCACTAGACTAGCAAAAATAGCTACCATCGGATCACGGATCTGAACATCTCACAAGGAAACTGTTCCCACAACTTCCATTCTTGAATTAACAAATGACCAATTTGTACTTTCCTACTCAATGCATCAGCCACTACATTCATTTTACCCGGCTGGTAAGATAGAGTAAAATCATAATCTTTTATATACTCCATCCACCTGCGCTGACGAAGATTCAAATCTTTTTGCGAAAACACATATTTCAAGCTTTGATGATCCGTGAAGACCTCAAATTTCTCACCATACAAATAGTGTCTCCAGATTTTCAATGCAAAGATCACCACTGCTAACTCTAAATCATGAGTAGGATAATTCTCTTCATGTTGTTTTAATTGTCGGGATGCATAGGCTATGACCTTACCATGTTGCATAAGCACTGCACCCAAACCCACTCGAGAAGCATCCATACACACCACGAATCCACCCGAGCCAAAGGGTAAAATAGGCACGGGAGAAGTAGTGAGCAACCTTTTCAATTCATCGAAGCTCTGTGCACATTGATCCGACCATACAAATGGCACATCTTTGCGAGTCAAACGATTCATTGGCACGGCAATCTCGATAAAATCTTGAATGAATCTTCTCTAAGAACCAACAAGTCCTAGAAAGCTTCTAATCTCTGTCATAGTCTTTGGGTTCTGCCATTGAAGAACAGCTTCTATTTTAGCAGGATCAACTATAACTCCATTGCCAGAAATCACGTGACCTAGAAAATGAACTTCCTAAAGCTAGAATTCACACTTGCTGAATTTTGCATAGAGTTCGTGATCTCACAGAGTCTGCAATACCACCCTAAGATGCTGACCATGTTCTTCTTCTGAAGCAGAATAGACCAAAATGTCATCCATAAAGACTACCATAAACCGGTTCAAGTATCGACGAAACACACGCTACATCATGTCTATAAACGTTGCTGGTGCATTGGTCAGCCTAAACGACATAACCAAAAATTCATAATGACCATACCTCATGCTAAACGCAGTCTTCTCCACATCAGAATCTTTAATCCTCAATTGGTAGTAACCAGATCAAAGATCAATCCATGAAAAGACACTTGCCGACTGAAGTTGATCAAATAAATCATCGATCCTGGGTAAAAGATACTTATTCTTGATAGTCACCTGATTCAATTGCCTGTAATCAATACATAGCCTCAGGCTTCCATCTTTCTTCTTCATTATTTTTCTTTTATTATTATTGTTATTGTGTTAATTCTGGTGAAAATTCGACGGCATCTCCCCAGGGACCCAGATGCTAGGGGGTGTAAAGGAAAACACGCCCACAAGGAGTGGCATGACTCAACAACTCGAGGTGTGTGCCAGGGTAGTAGCACCGTTAAGAAAACTTCGGAAGAACTCGAAAATCGATGAATGGGGCACCGCATGAACCGAGGACACTGGGCTAGACCCCCACCAGCCTAGGGAGGGATAGTCACTGAATGAGTGGAAGACATGGCTATCAGGCATAGGCCAAGGTGTACCGGGTTAAGGGGTGGCTAGAATGTGCTGGCCAAGACAAGCCAAGGGTGTGCCAGACTGGACAGGCCAAAGGATGTGCCGGGTAAGAATAGGTTGAGGGTGTGCCAGGCTGGGATGATTAGAGGGTGCACCGGGCAACCATGGGCTGGTTGGAATGTGCCGGATAGAGGGCTGGCTGAGGTGTGTGCCGGGCAGGACACAGCTGAGGTGTGCCGGGCAAGGCATGACTGGGGTGTGCCCCGCTTCGACGGCACGCAGGTGCATCGGATAAAGGAAGAGTGGAGGCAAAGCCATCGGGTCAAGATGGTAGGGATGCCCCCGTGTCAAGACCCATACGAATTAAAGGCCAGCATAAGGGAAGCTTATTCTTGAGCAGGGGATCCTCTTTTTTTGACATGGAGGAAACCTGGGTTTCAGCCATGGATTGGCAGGGCCCAGGTGCCGACGCTTACGCGCTCAACACTTTGAAGCAAGAAACCTAAGAAAGGAAGGGAACGATAAAGGGGAAGACAAGAGAGAAGCCCCCTCAAGGCTCAAAGTGGTAGCTTAACTCGTAAGGCTTGGGAGTTCGTTGGCTCTGGATCCTAGGCTTCCACAAGAGGATGGGCCAGCCAAGGATGGCATGATGAAGAAACAAAAGAAAACCTAAGAAGATCACAAACACGGATCGCAGGAAGCACATGCATTCAATATCAAACTTGTAAATTCTTTTATTCCTTGCAAAAGAAAAGCCCAGAGACTGATACACTGCAAAAGGGGGGACAAAAGCCAACGGGAGGAAGCAAAGATACAACGAGGAGATGAAACACAATGGGGAAGGGGAACGGAGCACAGGCTCCACCCCCTCCTAAATCCCACTCCCTCTCTTCTTCTTCCTTTCTCACTTCTCTCTACGCTCAGGTGGTGATCATCGAAGTGGTGGGTAACCGGGGTGGAGCGTCTCTTCTCTCTTCGTCTCTTCTTCTTTTTATTGTCCTGCCTCTCTGGAGAGCCCGCCAGCGAGAGAGAGCCTCTCTTTCTCCCTCTCTCTTTTTTTCATCGTGAGTGGCTTTTTATAGGGCTACTGCCTATGACGCCATGCCGACGATGGAGGTCAGTGAAGATTAACCACCGTCTTGTCCCCCTTGCAGCGCCCCTTGCGTGCCTTGACAGAGCGTTGACACCTGGGTAGGTTGGAGCTGGCTCGATGTGAACCCACTGCGCACCAAGGGTAGAAGACTGTGACTGCTAGAGTTACTGTCAGAGCCACCGGTCCAAAGGCTGCAACATGTCACCGGGTGAAGAAGACAATGTGCTACACCGGGTGGGAGGCTTGGCAAATGCACCAGTGGAGGGTGCTGGGCCATGTACCGGTGGAGGGGCTGGCCAAGTGTGCCGCTGGAGGGGCTAGCCAGGTGTGCCGCTGGAGGGGCTGGCCAGGTGTGTCACTAGAGGAGCTTCAACAGTGTGCCGCTGGGGGCACTTAGGGGGTGTGCCATTGAAGGGCACTTGAGGGGCTTCCTTTTCTTCTTCTCATCTTCTCTTCTCTTTTCTCCTCTTCTTTATTCCCCTACACGTAAACATGGGGTGAGAATTTTTTAGTGTCCACACCACCCTAGGCACTACAGGGGGCCTGTGCAGCCACTCCCTTGGCCGCCCAGGGGCCTGGGCAGCCACCCCTTTGGCCGCCTAGACTAGGGGCTACAGAAACGACAGACGAAGGCAGAACGGCCAGAGCACTGGCCATCTGCATCCCTGGGCGGCCCAACCCCTAGCCGCACAGCAGACCTGGGTGGCCAGACCCATGGCCGCCGGGTCCTAGACGAGACAGCCACCTCCGTGGTCACCTCCTGTAGTTTTCATGGAAAAATGCTTGAAATCCATCGGGACTCGATCGGAAGCTCCATTCGTCGTGGGACGAAGGGGAAAACCTGGGGAATCAGTCCTCAGACCTTCCTACAATCGGAAAACCAAATCCAATTCACAAAACAAGGCCTCGATCGGCCAAAACTGTCACTCAATCCCCCCGGCATACATTTAAACCAAAAAATAGAAATGCTCCCTCTCTCAGCCTCACCGGGCATGGAATCGCATGGAAATGCGTGGGGAGAGTAGGGATCCATCCCCCCACCTAAAATAAAGCCGTAACCTCACCCAAAACCTCAAAACGATCATCGCCCTTGTGGCTGACATCTCATGAATGTGAACACGGCCACCTCCGCCTCTGGTTCAGCATGCCCTTGAGCCTTCCCTCACCGCACGCCACCGTCGTCGCTTAGTCCCGCTCCATCCCACCGTCGTCGGCTGCTGGGAGTGGGGAAACGGGGAAGGGGAAGAGACGGTGAGAGGGTGAGGGGGAGTGAGTTGAGAGGGGTGAGGAGAACAGAGGGGGAGAAACGGGATAAAGGTTTTAATATTATTTTTTTTAAGGCTGCTGAACTAACCTCAGCACCCGAAGCTACTCCTAACAACGGCAGAAGGGTCGACCCTAAACTCGGAAGATCAGGAGTCACCAATCTGTCGGCAACCATGAGACCAAAGACAATGGCTACGAAACCAGACCAAAAGTCTAGAAAAGACCTAGACAGACACAAACACGCCATGACTAGAATGTCGTGCACACTGCCCCACGCATGACTAGAACATCGTGCATGCGACAGGACACTGACCCCGAGAAAAGCCAAGAGAAGGCTAACCCAGAAAGGTCATGACGTGCGAGGAACGTGAAGAGAACCGCGAAGAGTCACGTGCTGCGTGACTAGAGTGCCTCACCACCCGAAGAACAGCCAGCTGCTTCCACTGACGTATTATGCTGTGCCTACTAGCGTCTTGTCCACGTAACCTACAGCAAGGACTAGGCCGAGACAAAGACACTGTTAGAAAAAAAATAGTACC
The DNA here is from genome assembly GCA_024336825.1 of Amorphophallus titanum. NCBI lineage: Eukaryota > Viridiplantae > Streptophyta > Magnoliopsida > Alismatales > Araceae > Amorphophallus > Amorphophallus titanum. The sequence continues at coordinate 30,295,909 of JANBPO010009603.1, forward strand.
ATAACGCGAGTGACTAGTCAGGGTCACGTCTAACGACGCAAGTCTAAAGCCCCTAACCACGTGTGCACACACTGGCTCTCGTCCAAGCTAGGTCTCTAACTAGTATTCCCCCTCCGAAGGATGCTACGGTTAACGAGGGGCCCACGAAACTAGCTTACAAATCATAAACTGGGAAAGTCCCCCGCTACAAGAGCCATCACGCCGAAGCATGCCATAAGGCTATGACTAGTGGAGGCTCACGAAACACGGACTCCAAAGCACAAGTGCTGAAGTATAGACAGGCTAACCAAGCACTGTCATCCGTACTCCAAAGCACCAATGGCAGCATAAAAAATTACTGACAGACTCAGGACAAGGCAGCTAGACCTACTCACGTAATGATCCTTGAGTCTCATGACTCGGAGGCAAGATCGTCACAGACAGCGAAACAAGCCGCCAATCAGTCTACTCCGAAGCCAAAGGAAACAACGCTCCACAAGAAATGACTCACGGAGACCCAAGGGGACACCAAGAACCCTCAGCACACCTAGACACGCAACCGAGGTAGGACAGTACCCCGAGGCATCCAGAACACTGTCTCGAGCTAGACAGAACCACCGAGACACAGACAAGGTCACCTGTCAACCCCTAGTCTCACCGGGTTGATCGAAACCAGACACGACACACACACAGACGCACACAGCAATACACAAGCAGAGAAGACGACACACTGGGCAAAGTGAACCACCACTCAATCGCTAGGTGAACCCGATAGTCAAGGGATAGCCGCTATGCGACCAAAGATAAGGACGCTGGCAGTTCTAGATTGAGTCGTTAGGGGACTATCGTAGTCAGGGAAAAGACCGCACCCAATCACCTAAACCGATCGATCCAAAAATCACCGACACACAGACACCACCCTAGAATACAAACCTAAGACAGACCAACACACGAATAGACACAGAACAGAACAATGGCCATCACGGCCAACAACAAGATTGTAACGCACCTCTATAGGCGCGTTACACGCTCTGACGTACCAGGACAGGGGCGTCAAGATGAACAGGCTTAAAACCTACACTCAAAAGATGTTACGGCCTACTATAAGCGTGTTACATGTTCTGACGCACCAGGACAGGGGCGTCAGGGCCAACAGACCGAAAAATCTTAACATGGACGAATAGCATGTAACGGACTAGCCGGGGTCCGTTACAGAACCCTGGCACATGGGGGTTGGTGCGTTACAGCAACCATCATACCTAGTCAAACATCGGTCAAATACACTGTAACGGACTCAAGGAGGCGCATTATAGAACTCTGATGCACAAGGGGAGGTCCGTCAGAGCCAACTGATCGACACGATCTTTGAGGAAGACACGATCTTCGAGACACACAACCAGGTTGTGATGCACCACCATAGGCGTGTCAGGCTCATGTGACGGTCCTATGCTGGTCCATCACACTGACCCATCCTTGAAGATCGCGAAATGACTAACGGTTGTGACGGTCTATCATGGGGCTGTCGCACAGGTGACGGTCAGTGGAACGACCGTTACACCGAACCGGCGAGCAAAATAGTGGAATGGCCAAATCAGCCTGTTCCACACCCCATTCACGCCGAAGCATAGGGGAAACAAAGCTACATGACAACAGAAGATGCCTAGAAGCTAAAAACGGCACATGCAATGAACAAATCACGAGATCGGGGTGATTCCGACGAATCGACTCAAATTGGGTCACCGAGGTTCCCGGACTCCTACCGGCCCCGAATGACAGCCGATCGACATGAAACTAGCGGGTACGGAATCCAGACATCCCGACGATCATTTTGACAGTAATTGCACTGCAAACAGTCACCATTTTTCGACGAACCCTAAAAACCCCTAAAAAATAGTTTTATCTAAACAGACCCGATCTCACTCGATAGGGCACCAAATCATGCGCAGAAGCAGGGGAAACGTGCAGAACGAAGTGGCGATCCAGCTCCCTACCTCCACCGAAGAAACCAAGCACTGAGGCGAGTAAATCGCACTGAAAATCATAACGCGAACTCAACCGCCAGCTTTGAATCCACCGTTCGAGATCGCGCCAACGCCACGCCCCGCTCGTCACACCCACACGTGTCTCAGCAGCCTCCCGGCATCGTCAGCTTACTAGCGGTTGCAGCCGGAGCTGAAGGGATGAGAGAACGAGAGGGAACGGGAGAGAGAGTGTGAGATGGCAAGAGTGAGAGGAGAGAGAGGGTGGGGGGTTAGGTTTATTAAAGAAAGATGAGATTGACTTGGGGGAGTACAAGGTCGACCCTCCACAGCCTCATGAAGCTCCTCTGAGGAGGGCTGCAGTCAATATGGTCTCTGTATACCAGGCATTACCTGAAGAGATCTCTGAAGCCAACACTCGGCACACTTATGAAGCCTGTTTCCTGGCTCCCATAAAAGAACAACAAGGATGGCAACAAGTCCCTGCAAAGAACAAGTAAAAGAAGGCACCTCGCCCGAAAGTGGGGGCACATGTTCATGGCATCACACCACGACCCACTCTGTCGGTGGCAGCACCTGTATGGATCAATCCACCCGTAGCCATCAGAATACCCACGCACAACCAGAGGAGACAGACTCTGCTGCCAGTAACCAAGGAAGTCAGCCTCGGATCCTGAAGGTTACAAAACTATATAGACGGGCTAGATGAATATGTACAGCTCGAACTGAAGCCTCTGCTAATGCGGGACCACGTCCCTTGGCAGGAGCTAGAGCTGCTTTCGCTCAAGCGGGAGGAAGAAGCTGATGGAGGATCTGACAAGCATGGCAGCCTATTCTGGGGGCAAGCGCTAGCCGAAGAAAAGAAGAAAAAGAAACAAAATAAGAAAAGAAAGGCCGCGAAGGCCAAGAAAGGGCTGGTTGTATCCTGCAACACCCTCTCAGCTCTCTTCAACTTGCCTGCTGAAGAGGATGAAGAAGAAGTATGCTTCACACCTGCTGCCAAGGGAAGTAAGACTGAAGCCGCAACTGCTGCTCACGCAACTCGATCAGGCCAGAAATGAGGGCGCCAACCACCTGCTAACCATAATATCATATTCAGGGGAGAGTAGCCCTACAAGATACCTCCCCTGGAGGTCAAGGGAGTCCAAATCCCTCCTCCGTCAGGCCTTGACAACCAGAGTGGGGGCAGCACTACTACCCCTTCCTTCCTGGAATTTCTAAAAATGTCCAAGAGAAAGCAGCCGTGTCAGGATGCCGACCCTGCAATCGGGAGTACCCACCCGCAGCCCCAACAATCCTTCGTAGCTCCGGACGCAGATGAAGCTTGCCTGGTAGTAGTCGATGAAGAGCAACAAGGACATGGCAGCAAGCAAAAGGGTGCAGAATCTGAGCCAGATGAGGCAAGTTTGTCAGGGACCGTAGTCCAAGACTCTTCCAGGTCTAGATGGGCAGATGAAATGAAGCTGTCAAATGTTCGAGCTGGAAGCAGGATAATGAAGCTACTTAAGAAGCTCCCGACAAGGTTTACAATCTGGGAGATCCTTTCCTTATGTGAAGAGACCCGACAGGCGATCATCACTGCTTTGTAAATGCCTGCTCAGTATGAGACATGCTTGGCTGAAGCACTACCAGAGGCCAGTATGACCGTCACTCAGGAGGACATGCTGCTCCCTACTGTTAGCCACAATAGGCCGCTATATATGAAAGGACACCTGAATGGATGGGAGCTGAAAAGAATCCTGGTCGATCCCGGTGCCACTGTCAACATCCTACCCTACAGAATATATCAGAGGCACCACTTCAACGTGTGCCTCGATAAAGTCAGAGATATGCGTATTGTCGGCTTCAACCAAAAGTGTGAAGTGTCACTGGGAGTAGCAGAATTCACACTCACTTTAGCAGACTTTACCACGAGGCTGTAGTTTCATGTCATCGACTCTCGCACCTCGTACAAGGCGCTACTCGGCCGTCCCTGGCTGCATGAAAACATGGTGGTTCCCTCTACACTTCACTAGTGCATCAAATACAGTCTCGAAGGGAAGGAGGAGAGGATATTTGTTGACCTCCACCCATTCGAAGTGTCTGAGTGTCACCTGGCAGACACTCATCTATATGCAGAATGGTCACAATAGACCTCTAAAGCCAAGACCCCTACGGGGGCATCAAAAAGCATCTCCGACGACAACTGGTTCCCACCACCGCCGTGCGGATATGTCAAGCCCAAGATGGTCTCTCACATCATCGTCACCGGAGACGTGGGTAGGATAGCACCTCCCGCCATATACCTCGAAGCTATTGAAGCCAAGGTCAATCAGCAGCACGACCACATAGGAGTCCCAGAAAGCCTCACTAAGTCAATTCCCTGCCTCGATAATGCCATTGTCGAGCCTTTCAAAGCTTGGGAGGCAGCGCAGATAGATGGCCCCAGCAGCTTGTTTTATACAACTGAATAGCACCCTACTCGGGAAGACACTGATTGTCATCTGCCCAAAGACATAGAGAACCCTTTAGTTACCGTCCAGGGTCAGGCGTTCATGATGAGTCAGATGGCCAAGATATTCCAGAAGCAGCACATCCCCTCCGACCAGTCGCGCAAGGAAAAAGAAGCATTCCAGAAGATGTGGTATCCCACAAGTCTGGACAAAGAACTGAGATGTGTCTATCAGCATCCAGGGTTGGGCTTCACCCTTGAAGAATACTATTACAGCGGGCGCTATGAAGTGGACACCGTCTCTGCTTTCTACCCAATCGAAGACAACTCACCGTGGGTAACTTTCGATGAATATCCAACGGAAGCAGAACATGTTGAACCGGCTTAATCAAAAGACTCGAAAACAGAGGCCATGACTCCTTGCCGATGCTGGGAGCAAGTGTAATGACCCAGAGCTCAGGGTACCGATAACCCGATACAAGTATCGGACTACCGCTACCAAGAACTGGGGATGCCACCCAAGAGGCTGATGAGGCCCCTGAAGGGTTAGTGGGGGTTGTCACCGGACGAATCCTACATTCGCACCATTAAGGATCCGCTTAACTACGAGTGTTACAACCACTCTATCGATGAAACACCAGGCAACTAAGGCCTACAAAGAGAAAAAGGCAAAAGCCTTAGAAAAAGGTCTAGGCAGACAAGGCCCATTCTAAAGCACACGCAGCTCGATTATTGTGCACGCTTATCTAGACACGACCACATGCACAACTAGAACGTTGTGCAACATGACACAACACTGACCTCGGGCAAAGTCATGAGAGGGCTAACCCAGAAAGGTCACAACGAATAAGAAGCGCGAGAGTCACGAGAGTCACGTGTCACGTGTCACGTGACTGGAGTACCTCATCACTAGAAGAACAGCCAGCTGCATCCACTAACGACTTATGTTGCACCTACAAGCGTCTCGTTTGCACTGTCGCCTGAGCCACGATCGAGACCAAGACACTGTCAGAACCAAAACAGAACTACAGTCGCGAGTGACTGGACAGGGTTACACCCGTCGGCGCAAGTCCTACCACCTCTGACCACGTGTGCACACACTAGCTCTTGCCTAAGTCAGGTCTCTAGCTAGTATTCCCCCTCTGTAGGATGCTACAGTTGGACCGGGGGCCCACGGAACTAGCTTAAGAACTGTAAACCGAGAACTATCCCGCCGTAAAGGTCGTCACGCCGAAGTGTGACATATGACTACGACTAGTGGAGGCTCACGAGACACAGACTCCAAAACGCGAGTGCCAGAGTACAGACAGGCAAGGAAGCACTATCGCACATACTGCGAAGCACCACTGGCAGTGCAGGGAACTGTCAACAGTCTCAAGACAAGGCAACTAGACCTGAAACTACAACGATTCTTGAGTCTCACGACTCGATGTCAAGATCGTCGTACAAAGTGAGACAAGTCGCCAATCGGTCTAATTCTAAGGCAGAGAAATCGACTCGCTATAAGAAACAACTCACGGAGACCTGAGGGAACACCGAGAACCCTCAGCACACCTGGATACACAGAACGAGGTAAGATGATACCTCACGACATCCAGAACCATTGTCCTAGGCTGGATAGAACCGTCCAGAGACACGCACCTGGTCTTACGTCAACCATTGGATCTTACCGGATTGACCAGAACCTGACAACAACACACAGACACGACACCATACACAAGCATTCCTGGCCATCTCATCATGGTCACAGCCCTTATAGGATGCCAATGGACATCCATGGGTCATGGGCAAACCACAAGGTCAAGCCAAGACAAACAGAAACTGGAACATCGGGAAACGACACTCTGGGCATAAGCGATCCAACACTCGACCGCTAGGGAAAACCAAGCAGTCAAGGAAGAAACCGCTACGCAACCAGAGACAAGAATACTGGTAGTCCTAGATTGGAACGTTAGAAAAACTGTGACAGTCAAGGAATAGACTGCACTCAGTCAACTTGAATCGACCTATCTAGAGAGACCACCGACACACAGACACCGCCCTAGAACACGGACCTAAGACAGACAGGACACGAGATAAGCCATCACGGCCAACCGACTCAACTGGGGACTCAACTCATTGGGCGGTCACAAAGGGGCCGCTCAATGGGCTGGAGGTCTAGAGAAGGCCGCCCAGGGAGATGGAACGGTCTAGAATAGGCCGCTCATAGACAACGGGGGATAATGCTGGACGGTTACGGCTGGACCGCCCCATGGCATAGAGCGGTTAAGGGCTAGCCGCTCAAGCCAACCGACCTACTATAGTAACCGATCAGAACAGTTTTGACCAAACCGCCCCAAGAAATAGAACGGTTAGGGGCAAACCGCCCCATGAACCGCCTTAAAATTGTTGACCCTAGGTCAACTGGGATGAATGATTAAGCCCTGGCCGCTCAACCCAACCGAGAAATAGAACGGCTGGAACCCAACCGCTCAAGGGAACTGGACGGACCAATACTGGCCGTGCCAGGCATAGGGCGGTCTATCGCACGACCACGTAAACGCCCACCGACCTACATTGAACGGTCAGAAACCAGCCGCGTGATGCCCAAAATGGTTACTATTAAACCGCTTAAGCGTCACGGTGAGTAAATCGTGGAATCGGCCTGATCGTGGCCTTTCCACGCCCCATTTGCTCCGAAACGAAGGGGATACAACCATAATCACACTGGCAATCACATAGACTCCGACGGGAGTCAGATCGGCTGAGAAACATCGAGAAGCGAGTGATTTCACGAAATCGACCCAAATGGAGTCACCGGACTTCCCGGGCTCCTAACGTTCCCGAATGACCGCCAATCGTGACGAAATTAGTGACTATGGAACGCTGACGTTCCAGGGAGTCATTTGACACTAATCAATCACAGAACTGTCGCCATTTTTCGATAAACCCTATGAACTCCACAAAATCACAATGAGCCCAAACTCACTCTTTCTAGCACCGAATGACGTAAAACTGGCGAGAAAATGTGTAGAAGAAGTAGGTGATCCGTCTCCCTACCTCCACCGAAGAAATCGTGCGCCGAAGTGACTAATCCGCACCGAAATCGCTAAAACAACGAACGACGTCATCTCGGAATCCACCGAGGGATCGCGCCATGCCAAGCTCAAACCGCTGCTCCATCCCACAATCCGATCACTTCACCGCGTCCTCGCCTTGGCCAGCTCCGCACGGTCGCGCGTCCCGTGCCAAATGGCCGAGAGACGAGAGAGAACGAGAGAGAGAAAGTGGATGTATTTCCCCTGCGCTACGGAGTGCATGGGGCGTGGAATGGGCCGATTTGGCTATTCTACCGATTTGACCGTCGGTTTGGCATAACGGTCCTACCAGAGATTGTTATGTGCATAACGGTCCCCCGATAGACCGTTATGCATCATTCGTGGATTTTTATCTTCGGAGGCTTTGGAGCATAACGGACCAGGCCTAGTCTGTTATGTGGAACATAACGCCCCTGTTCAGGTGCATTATGGTCGGTAGTTTTCGAGGTTCTGACATGTCAGAACCCTCGACGACCAGGTGTGCCTCGAAGACTATGTCAGTCGGTTCGCATAATGGATTTCTTCCCATGCGTTATGATTAAGATAACGCGCAGGTGTAGAGCCGTTATGGTTTCGTTGACTGATGCTTTGACTGGGTATGGCGGTTGATACAACGCACCTCACTCTGTGCGTCTTGTGGCTACGATGGATTAGGAGTGGTCCGTTATGTGCCCTAAATCTGTGGTTAATGCGTTTTGGTGTCTGGTGGGTATAACGCACCTGTCCTTGTGCATTATATTAGTATGACGTGCCTGTTGAGGTCCGTTATACTCTATGTCATTCGTGTTTGGGTCTGTTGGACATAACACCCCTCTTTGGGTGCGTTATGTTGATATAACGCCCCTATGCCGGTGCGTTATATCATCTGTTTGTAGTTTCAGGTCTGGTTGACATAATGCCCCTCCGGCGGTGCGTTATGTGGGTATAATGCCCCTACGCTGGTGCGTTATACTCCCGTTTGCCATTGTGGCCATTTGCTTGTGTGCCCGTCTGTCTTAGGTCCTTGTTTAGGGTGGTGTTGGTCTGTCGGCGGTTATCTGGATTGGTCGATTAGGTGACTGGTTGTGGTCTTTTCCTAGACCATGACAGTACTCTAACGACTTAATTTCGAAGCTACCATTGTCCTTGTCTCTGGTTATGTAGCAGTTGTCTCTCGACTGTTGGGCTTCCCCTAGCATTTGACTGATAGGTTGCTCTGCCCAGAGTGTTGTCATCCTCTGCCGCTCTTGTTCTGGTCATTTCTGCTTGCTTGTGCTGCGGTGGCGGTGGATGTAGTGTCTGTGCGTCAGTCTCGTGTCTGGCTCCGGTCAACCCGGGGTTACCTAGTGGTTGACAGGAAGTCTTGTTGTGTCTCGGCGGCCTTGTCCAATTTGAGACATTGGTTTTGGATGCTTCGAGGTACTATTCTACCTCAATTTGTGTGTCCAGATGTGCTGAGGGCTCTTAGTGTAACCTCAGGTCTCCGTGTTTTGGTTCTCGCGGAGCACTGTTTCCCCTGGCTTAGGATTAGACCGATTGGCGGCTTTGATCCGCTGTGTGCGACGATCCTAACTCAGAGTCGTGGGACTCAGGGATCGTTGTGGTTGTAGGTCTAGTTTGCCTTGCCCGGGGTGTCGACAGTTTCCTATAATGCCGTGGTGCACATAGTACGGTCTATTTGTACTCCGACGCTTGTGTTTCAGAGTCTTCGGGTTTTGTGGATCCTCTTTAGTTGGTGCCTTACAGCACGCTTCGGCGTGACGGCTCTTGTAGCAGGGCACTCTTTCTTGAGACACGATTTTTAAGCTAGTTCCGTGGGCTCCCGACCATATCGTAGCGTCCGTAGGGGAGAATACTAGTTAGAGGCCTGGCTTAATGGTCTACAGTCAGTGTGTGCACACGGGGTCAGGGGCTTAGGACTCACGGTGACGGGTGTAACCTGACTGGTCCTTGCAGTGGTGGTTTCCACGTGGACCTGCGAGTCGGCCTCAGGAGTGGCAGGCCACGTTTGGCTGGTAGTCGAGGTACTTGTGGAGTGAGTTGTGGTGCAGTGTAAGATGTCACTGGACGCAGCTGACCGCTCCTCTTCGAGTCACGTGTGGTGTGACTCTCGACGTTTCTCGTGCATTGTGACCTTCCGGGTTAGCCCTTTTGTGGCTGTACTCAAAGTCGGTGTCCTGTCGCATGCGTGATGTTATGTCATACAAGTGGCAGTGTGCACGATGTCCTTGTCTTGTCGTCTGTCGTCTGTGTCGGTTGTCTGTCTATTTCTTTCCTGGGCTTTCTTGTTGTCCTTGCAGGCCTTCTTTTGGAGCCTGGAGTCACATGGACAGTTCGGTAAGCTTCTGACTTCTTTAGTTCAGAGTTCACCCTTCTGTCTCTGGTTGTGGTAGTGTTTGTCTTGTAGGTTCCTTGCGTCGGCGGTTCGGTAACTCCTGACTCTGTCAGTTCTGAGTCGCTCTCCTGCCCTTGCCTGGAGTAGTTTAGAGTACCGAGGTAAGTTCGGTAGCCATTGTTTGGTACGGCTTCTTCTTCCCCCTCTTCCTTAGCCTGCTCCCTACTCCTACTCCCTGTTCTGTTCCTTTTACAGCTTTGTAGTTTAGCTTTCCTGCTTTACTACTACCTGTTGTTTACCTGCTGTTTTAGCGTGTTACTGCATGTTTTTCTCGTGGGGATCTGCGTGACCCCTACTGAGCTAGTGACACGAGACTCACCCCTACTTTATAGGTGGTGGTCATTCGTTTGGCTTCCGTATGTACCTGGGGCGCGTGCTCGTAGCATCTTGTGTGGCTAGCTGGTACCCTCATCGGGCTTCCCCCAACTTTCTAGTACGTCCTTTCCTTACTGTCGACTATACTTGGCACTTGTTGTCTTTCCTTTGGACTTGACTCTGGGCTATAATGGTTAAATTTAATCTGTACTATTTTTGGAGAGGATTGATGAATAAAATTTGTGAAAATTGCTAAAGAGAAGGCTGTGCCCTCCCTCTTGCTCTCTCTCTTGTGGGTGTGACTCCCACCACCTCTCTTCTTCCCTTCCTCTTGGGTGCGACACCCAAGCCCTCTCACTGGGAGCATCTGCTACATGTGCTACTAGGAGGTGACCTCCTCGACATCCAGCAGAGCTCGGAGTTCCCCGTTGTGGTCCTGCTGTCCGTGGAGGCTTCTTAGTACCCTACTATCCTAGGTGCTCCCTGTGTGTCTGCCTGCAGGACAGAAATGTGGCATATAGGTTGGTCCGCCCCCCTCCCTATCTCAGTTCATCCTGAAATTTCCACTATGTCTTCCCCCACGTCTCTCCTCATCCCAGATCAAATTTCACATCCAAATTCCATCTGTGGCCAAAGTTCCCTTTAGAGCCTATTTTCCCGCGCAGACTGCACCTGTGCAGGCCTATAGGGACAGAACCCGCCCACAGTAGCCTTCTCGCCCCCAAAACCTTCTCCAAATGCCCTGAAATTTGGTACATATCCTCCCCACATCATATCCCATCCAACATAAAAATTTCACGGTGCTCTGAGCCCGTTTGCCCAACCTAATCCCATCCACCCTCTCTACTACCCTGTCTGTCTGCACAGTCCTATGGATCTGAGTCTCACAGTACACCACTCCCCACACCCAAAACCTCCACTATGTGTGACCCCTCCGCTCACCCTCCATATTTCCATGTTCATCCCCCATCCTCCAGAGAAAACCCAGCCCTAGAATCCACTTGGAAGCCTTGTTGCCGCATTGTTCTTTCCATGTCTATCCTGCTACCTGCAGATAGGCCAGACCGCACAAGTATTCACTTTCGACGTCACCACGGCTACCACGGTCATCTTCTGTGGCCCCCCTTCCACTTGCATCTCTGGGACATCCCCACCTACGTCCCTGCCAAGTTTCATGTTTAGAGGATGATCAGAAGACCACGTTCCAGGCCCCTCCACTCGCTGGTCGCCCTGACCTACCCAGACCGGCCTGCAGTCTGCCCGCCGTTCGTGAATACACCAGAGGTCCACATCAGCGCCATCGGCTTCCATCTTCTTCTAGGAGGGTCATCATCCATTGTTGCATGCCGTCAGGGATGTTTTCTCCTTCCTTGGCATTTGTGGCATGCCTACCTTGCTGCTGGACCCAGGCCGACCGGTGTTGCAGTCCAGACCATACCGGTTCGCAGCACGTCATGGTTGCTGCACGTCATCGACCTGCGGCCCGTCACCCCACTTCTTACGACCCCAGATTCACTGTGTAGCTTTTTACCTCCCTGCGAGGAGTGGGCAGTATTTGGATTATATGTCTTTAGCTTTTATTCCGGGGGTCGTGTGATTTGGCCAAGAGTCTTCCCCATGCCCTAAGCGTGGAGTTACGCGTCCGCTTCTTTCTTAGTTTTAGCTTGCTTGTCTAGTATACACTCTTGAGCCACTGCTTGTGTGTCCATTAGGCTCCTAGCCCATATTATAATCATATCACTATCACGGTGAGAGAGTGTGACCGTCCTGTGCTTCGATCCGAGCACGATGTGGATTGCCTACCCTAGACTCTGCTGGTTCCTCAACCGTGCGGATCGATGCGCTTCCCTTACTTGGGGATGTTTGCGAGCTTGTGTTGCTTGTTTTAGGCCTGATCCCTCTCTTGGGAGTTATAGGTGTTCGAGCCACCTTACTTAATCTATTGTGCTGTTGCTGGTTTAGTTGTCCATTTAGTCGCGTCTTCATGTAGAGTCCTAGTTCACTTAGCGTCCCACATCAAATTGGTATCAGAACATTAGGTTTGTCTAGGGTGCATTCGAGTCTACATTTCATCTTTTGCATTGCCATTTGAGTCGTGTCTAGTCCCGTCCCTTAGTTGTCCTGCATGTCCAGCCCGTAGGTTCCCCCTCTGGGTCTTCCCATGGATTTTTGGTCCCCCAAATGATATGACTGTTTGCATAGTAGGGAGGAGAGATACACCAATGGGCTTGGGAACCACCCCCTCTCGTTCCTTAGGCCTGAAGCCCCTACCTTTGATGGTTCCAAGGCCCCGAGTGACTACCTAACTTGGGAAACTACCATGGATAGGTATTTTCGGTGTTACCCCATGTCCGAGGCCATGCAAGTCTCTTTTGCCAAGGAGAGACTTTTGTACGAAGTCAAGGATAAGTGGAGATGTATTGAGAGCTTGAGAGACATTAGGCGGTAGAGGCCCACCGAGACCTGGTGCGACATGAAAAATGATCTTAGAAAGACCTACCTACCCCACCCTGTCACCTCCAGCTGGGAAGATCAAAGTCGGAGGCGAAAGGCCCCACTTATGCATGAGTCTAGGTCCAAGACTAAGCCTCATGACTATGAGCAGGTCTCCCCGAACGTCTCTATCCCAAGGGATCCCACCCCTCACCGAACTCCTGCAAACCTTTAGGGAGAGACTAGAAAGGATGCATACTCCTATGGGATCACCGACTTCCCCTAGCCCACCTCCGAGCCAGGACGAAGTCGTGCCAAAACCTATGGAGGTCAGGGCAGACACTCTTGGCCCAATACCCTCGATGGAGAACCATGGCTTTCCCCACTTCATAGAGGATTCCCTTTTCCCACCCGAGAGAGATGCTTCACCCTTCGACTCTCATCTAGAGCCATTCTTGCCTCCCGAGGGCAGACTTGTCATTGGATTTTTCTTTTTCATTTTCTTATTCTTCTCTCTTTTTTTATTTCTCTTCTCTCTCCTCTTTTTCTCTCTATCGCTCTCTTCCCACGTCGGCCTACTCTCTCTCTCTCTCCTCTTCTCTCTCCTCCGCCTGCGTGAGAACCATGACGTGAAGGCCACGCCTGCTGCCGCATAACACCCTCCAGCACTGACCCGCTCTCGCGTTGGCCGCCTGCTGGCCACTGCGTGAGAAGAAGCCGCCCGCCTGCATCCATGAAGGCCTCCCGCATTCGCGTGCTGACCACCCCAGTGCCCGCATGAGCCTGCCCAAAGCCACCTTCGTGTGAAGCCCGCTCCGCAGCTGTGCCCGTGAGAAGGAGCTCCCACACACGTTCGCTGACCTGCTGCGTGAAGACCTCGCCACACGCCCGCGTTGGGAGACTGCTGCATGCCCATGTTGCATGGGGCCTTTGGCCATCGCAGCTGGGTTCCAAGAAGGAGGGAGGCTACCATGTAAATGGAGAGGGAGGCTACAGTGTGAAGCTTGCGGCCGGCCTCACATGGGGAGCTCGCCACATTGAAGCTTGTGTGAAAGAAGCCGCACCACCACTGACAATGCATGTATGGGGGGGAACGTCGTGGGGCACCTACCATGGCCATTTGGAGAAGCTCGCGGCCGCATGTGTTAACACTGCTGTTGGCCTCCCACCCGCGCCTGCATGTGTTTGAAGCCGCCAAGGGGCCCGTGTGAAGGGGGCTTATGCCCACATCAATGGCTGGTGTTGGGGAAGGCGGGCCCTTGGCCGCATGAAGAGGACTTGGGTTGCTGGCGTGAAGGGCCTGCCGTGTGTTGACGAGAAGTGGCTGCCGACTTGGAGAAGCACTCGTATGAAGCTTGCATGGAGGGCCTGCTGCGTTGAAGACCGTTGGCATGAGGAGGCCTACGTGAGACACCACCCTTTGTGAGTGAAACAGGAAAATGGAGGAAGGATCTCAACCAACAGTGCTGGTGAGCCCGATGCATTGTATATATATGAGGTAAATTGTTACAACAGGTTACAATGTTACAGACGATGCAACAGGATAACATTAATCTCAGTTGCGTAACAGAAGGGGTAGTCCCGTGGGACTCGATGCGTCAGGAGCAAACAGGTACAAGGATAAGCTCGCAATCTAGTTTATCCTGGAGGCAGTTGGCGTGGGACTGGATATGGTTTACACGCCCCCTCAAGCAGAACGGCGGTGACGACGTGAATCTTGTCGCGGAGAAAAGTGAAGCGAGTCGGTAACAACCCCTTGGTAAACACATCAGCAATTTGGTCCTTTGTAGCAACGTAGCGAACGAGAAGCTCTTTGTTCAGGACAAGTTGTCGAACAAAATGAAAGTCCACTTCTATGTGCTTGGTGCGTGCCTTGAACAGTGGATTGGCTGCCAGATATAGAGCACCAATGTTGTCACACCAAAGGATGGGAGCGCGCAGGTTGGGCAAGTGAAGTTCATGTAGTAGATGCCGGAGCCAAAGGAGCTCCGTGGAAGCAGTGGCCAAAGCCCGCAACTCGGCCTCAGTGCTGGACCGAGATACGGTACTCTGTTTCTTGGCACACCAGTGAATGAGGTTGTTGCCCAGGTACACACCAATGCCAGAGGTGGACCGACGATCATCTGGGCAGCCAGCCCAATCTGCGTCGGTGAAGGCCTGTAGTTGAAAGGATGATGGTACAAGTCTAAGGCCATATGAGACTGTACCCTTGAGATAACGAAGTATGCATTTGATAGCTATCCAATGTGTGTCTGTTGGAGCCGCAACAAACTGGCACACCTTGTTCACAACAAAGGCAATGTCCGGGCAAGTGAGCACAAGGTATTGAAGCGCGTCGACGACGCTTCTGTACTGACTTGGATCAGAGAGTGGGTGCCCTTGCGTTTGTGAGAGTGGTGTTGAAGTGGGCATCGGACTGCCAACATGTTTGGCTTCATGCATGTTGGTCTTGCGTAGCAAATCTGTGAGATAGCGATGCTAGTGTAGCAGCAGGCTAGAGGCCGAGCGCTGTACTTCAATGCCCAAGAAGTAATGTAGCGGCCCCAAATCTTTGATAGCAAACGTACCACTTAAATTGTCCAGCAACTGGTGTATAGCGGTGGAGTTGTTGCCGGTGATGATAATGTCGTCAACATAGATGAGGAGGTACATGATAGCGCGGTGAGCATTATATAGAAACAAGGAGGGATCACACGAGGATGGCGTGAACCCATACGCAAGCAGGTGATCATGTAGGCAGTAGAACCAAGCACGGGGTGCTTGCTTTAATCCGTAGAGGGAATGGTGAAGCTTACACACGAGTTGAGGGGCATTTGGATCAATAAACCCTGGGGGTTGCTGCATGTAAATATCCTCATGAAGCATGCCATGTAGGAAGGCATTCTGAACATCCAGTTGACAGATGGCCCAATTGTTAGAGACGGCAACAGTAAGCATAGTGCGAATGGTTGTGGGTTTTACGACGGGACTGAATGTGTCCGTATAGTCGAGTCTGGGTTGTTGATGAAACCCTTTAGCAACCAAACGTGCCTTGTAGCAGGCAAGAGAACCATCAGTGTTACGCTTGATCCGATAGACCCACTTGCAACCGATGATATTGGCACCCGAAGGCGGGTGAACAAGAGTCCAAGTACCATTCTTCAATAAAGCAGTGAACTCCTCACCCATAGCTTGGCGCCATGCTGGGGAACTATTGGCAACCGTGAAAGAAGAGGGTTCGACCTCATCTACATTGGCAAGAAGAAGGTGTTTGGAGGGGCGCTGGGAGGAGGGGGACAGTCGACGGGTGGCAGCGAGAATATCGGCAATGGGCCGGGTTTTCAATGGTGGGGTGGTGGAGTCGGTGGTGGTGGCGGGCCCATGTAGAGGTGGTGTGACTAGAAAAGGGCAGGCAGCCGGTGTGGGGGGTGGTGATGCGCTGGGAGGTGGTGAGCGGCTGGGAGTTGGGGGGTTGGGAGAAGGGGTTAAGGTGAGAGGGCATGCGGGTTCAGGAGTGGGTTAAGGTGTGGAGAGAGGGGTGGACGAAGGAGGGAGATGTACCTTTGGTAGGTGTTGCAGTGCTGGAGAAGGAGTCTCTGCTACAACCGCTAGTTGACATAGGTGACTAGGAAAAATGACAATAGTGCCAGATGGAGATGTGGGCGGAGTTTGGTGCCCGTTTGAGTCAGCGGTGGAGAAAGGGAAGGTTAATTCATCAAAGATGACATTCCGTGCCACATAAACACGACCGGAGGTGGGATCTAGACAGCGATACCCTTTGTGCGATGCACTGTAGCCAAGGAACACACACTGAGTGGAGCGATAAGAAAATTTATGTGAGCGGTATGGGCGAAGAAGCGGGTAACAGGCGCATCCAAAGGTGAGGAGAAGGGAATAGTCTGGGGGTTTTTGAAAGAGTTTCTGAAAGGGTGAAATATTTCCAAGAACAGGTGACGGCAGGCGATTAATAAGATATGTTGCACAACAGGCCGCGTCTTCCCAGTATTTGAAGGGAAGATTGGCGTGTTTGAGAAGAGCAAGCGTGGTTTCAATAATGTGACGGTGTTTGCGTTCGGCAATGCCATTTTGTTGATGAGTATGTGGACAGGCAATGCGGTGAAAGATGCCCGACATGTCAAGGAACCGGGCTAAAGATCGAAACTCACCTCCCCAATCACTCTGAAAGGACTTAATGGTAGTAGAAAAAAGATTTTCAGAGTGTCGCTTAAAATGCATAAAACAGGCGAACACATCACTTTTGGAGGCAATGGGATACAGTCATGTAAATCGAGAGTAATGATCGATAAATGTTACATAGTAGCGATTGCCATTAACAGAGAGATATGGCGAGGGACCCCAGACATCAGAGACTACTAGTTCAAGAGGAGAAGAAGTAACATTAGAGGACACAGGAAAAGGTAACTGGTGACACTTAGCATGTTGACAGGCGGAGCACACAGAGCTCTCAAACTTATTTGACGGAAATCCTAAGGTGGCAAAGACATTCTTGACGACCTGGAGGGCAGGGTGCCCGAGGCGCGCATGCCAAGTGGTGGAGGGTGCTTGTGCAGCGATGAGACAATGCGAGGAATGGCGGTGGGACGTGGCAGCCGGAGGGAAGTGGTAGAGTCCGTCAACCTTGGGTCCGCGAAGAAGTTCCTTCCCCGTACGGAGATCCTTCACACAAAAAGAGGTGGGGAAAAATTCACATGAAACAAGATTGTCAGCGGTGAATTTAGATATGGAGACAAGATTTTTGGCGAGAGAAGGAACATGGAGGGTATGGTGTAAGTGAAGGTGGCGAGGTGTGCTAGAAAGAGAAAAGTGACCAGTGTGACGGATAGGTAAACCTTTTCCATTGCCAATGAGGACTTGATCATTTCCTTGATACGCCTGGGGATGATCAAGGTTGCTGATGTCCAGTGTCATGTGATGAGTGGCGCCGCTATCAGGATACCAGTTGGCATCAAAGTAGGTGTTGGTGGAAGCCGCATGTGCCTGGTAGGAAGTCGACGGCAGTGGCCAGCGGTGTGGCGGTGGATGATAGGAGAGGTCAAAGCGCCGATGGCAGTTGACGGAAGAGTGTCCCATGAAGCCGCAGAGCTGGCAAGGGTCGTCGTCATTCAAGACAGGTTGAGGAGGGGGCCGGGATCGATTGTTGGTGCGATTGCCGGAAGTGGGTCCTCCACGCCCCTTGCCGCGAGAACGCCCGCCACGGCCATGGTTGTTGCCGCTGCGGCCACCTTGCTGAGAGGAGGTGGGGTTGGCGCGGGCTATGTTGGCCGAAGCAGGGACACCATCGGCGGGGGCCAACTGGGACCGAAGGAGTTGCTCATGATTAAGCAACATGCCATGAATGTCATCATAACTGAGGTTCTCATGATCAGGCCGTGTCATGATGGAAGTCACAAATGCCTCATATCCTGGGCCAAGACCTCCTAAGATGGAAAGCAGGAGGTCAGTGGAAGACACGGGCTCGGAGACGATAGCAAGGTTGTCGGCGATCTCCTTAGCACGCTTGAGATAGTCGGTGACAGAGGCATCTCCTTTCTTCATGGATTGCAGTTGAAGGCGCAGATTGAGGACTCGGAGGCGCGAGGTGGAACCATAAGCACGAGCAAGGCGAGTCCAAGCTTCAGTCGAGGTGAGCGAGCCCACAATGTGAGGCAAAATGGCTTCCGACATGGACGAATAAATCCAGCTGAGTAGTAGTTGATCATAGACACGCCAGGCTTCGGCATCAGGGTTGAGAAGCACCTGGGTGTCATCGGTGGGATCCTTCTCCAGGAGAGGCGGGCATGGCCAGGACCCATCAAGGAGTCCAGTCATGCGGTAAGTATTTAGAAGAGGAAGAAATTGGGCCTTCCAGACGGCGTAGTTGTCGCCGGAGAGTTTGATGGGGAGAAAGTGAGTGACATTTGGAAGAGAGGAGGGAAAGGTAGCATTGAGTGGAGAAGGTGCTGGAAGAATGGCGGAGGTGGGGAGTGATGCGGTGGCAGTAGAAGGATGCACGGTGGATGCAGCAGAAGGAAAAATAGGGGATGCACCGGTGACGCCAACATGTGAAAAGATCATCTGAGGAGAGGACGAAACAGGGGTAGCCATAGCGGTGTCGCAAGGTGGCTCTGATACCATGTGAGTGAAACAAGAAAATGGAGGAAGGATCTCAACCAACAGTGCTGGTGAGCCCGATGCATTGTATATATATGAGGTAAATTGTTACAAGCCAAGCCGAACAGATGGATTAATCTGTTTGTTTAAGTGTGAACTATAGGCATAGGGCAAGGAAGAAAAGAAAGAAAAAGTAATAGAAGTATACAGGTGCTCAAACTCAGGTAACATCAAAGTTTCATATATATCTATAAATATCTGAGTACAAAAGATACAGGTGAAGCAGTACAAGTCTCTCTCTAGCTCTCGCCTCCACCCTCCTCTCTCCTACTCTCTGCCTCACTGTCATCCTGATGACGAGTCCGTGGAGGGGGCATGGACCCTCAGGAAGCTGCTGGAGCTCGAGCCCGCTCCTCTGCCTCGTTCCTCTATGCAGCCGAGGAACTGGCCAAGTAAGAAGTGCTGGAAAGGGCGCTCGAGTGCCCCACAGCTCGCGCCCACTCTCTGCTCCTCTGGCGGCACTCCTTTGTCACTCGAAATCGCTCCTGTACGATGCCCAACTATGTCCTCAGGTCCGCAAGCTCGCACTCGCGTGCTAGCTACTCCGCCCTCTCTCGGGTGCGCTCCCTCCACTCCATCTCGAGGAGGAATCTCATCTTAGACACATCTCTGGGTAGCTCCTCCTGCCGCCCCAGCACCTGATCAAGCTCGACAACCCGCTGATCACAGATGGTAACCTCTGTGCATGCCAGCGCTGTCTGCCTCCTCGCTTCCTCTAGCTCCATGGCCTACATGCATCACATCATATTAACATCATTCATTTTGAGAAAGGAAATAATACACATGAATATTGTTTTATAAACTAACCAATGAAGTCCGGTCACGATGTCCTCTCTCGACGTAGGTAATCGCAGCTCGAAGCTCCTCAGTCTGTAAAATATATAATAAGAAGAAGGAAAACATAAGTTTTTACGAGACATAATGATATAATCAAGGGCATTTTGTGAGTTTGGTTTGCAAGCTTACCCGTGCTGTGAGGTAGCGCTCTGCTGCCTCCGCCCAAGCAACTGCTCCTGCTACCAGCTCCTGTAGTGCAGAGGCCTCCGTACTCTGCCCCCTCGAGCTGGAAGCCCCTCTGGTACCTCCTGCTGCCGCTCCCTGCTGGGCACGCTACATTGATTAAGATTGTCAGTAGCTAATCATCAATAATTCAAAAAAAAAAGAAAAAGCATTTGCATATAGATAAGTTGCACTCACCAAGGTCTCGAGGTCAGCCCGTGTGGCTGCCAACTGGGCCTCCAGGCTGTGAAGATGGACCTACATGTCCATCGCTGCTATATCCCTTGCATCTTGCATTCATCACACATATTAGTTGCATAATGAACCGATATCATTTATAGAAAGAAAAAGAGGAAAGTGCACTCATACATACCCCTAAGACCCTCATCTGGGGTCGACTGGTGTAGACCTCCCAGTAGCATCTGAGGTAGTCAGAGCTATCCACCGCCTGCGAGGTGACCCGTGTCTCGCTGCGCTGCCAATCGACGTACTGGTCTGCAAATCGAATCCTCCAGTCAATCATCTTCGTGCGTCTGTGGGTCTTCTTACCAATCCCACGGGGCTCTCCAACCTCGACCCACTCCTGGTGCAGGCCGAGGGTCCTCATCACCAGTCTGAGCCGTAACGGCTCGATCTCGTTCAGGTAATGAACCCATAGCTCATGCCCGAAGCGAGGTCGGCCCACTACAACCCAAGGCTGGCCCTTATCTGGCATCCCCTCATAGGGCCTCCAAACCACCTGCATTCATCATTCATATGCATATCATCACATTACATAAAGTAGGAAATAAACTAAACAAAATGCATCATATTTAGCATACATACCAGTGAGGCGGGGTAGTCACGGAACTCCCGTCAGAGACCACGCAGCTCGTAAGAGAGTGGCGCTCTAGTCACAAGGAGTAACCATCGTCGTGCTAAAGGAAACGACCCCTCATCTCCAGGTCGGGGATCAACATAGCCCATCGGCATGTATAGGTCACTCCACACCTGCATTCATCAATTGCATTAGTAAGCATTCATATGCATAATTATATTCATAAGCATTTAAATAAGCAAAGGACATGCATACCTGAAGGAAAGGTGAGAAGCCACTGACAGTAGTCTCTCGACCTATCCCCATGGATAGATCGGCCATCAGGTGCGCCAGCAGGGTGGCTCCCCACGCATACCTCCCAACGTTACCCAAGTCCTCAAGGATGCCCAAGAATCTGCAGTTGATGATGTCCCCCTTTGTACCCAGCATCAGCCTCCGGAGCATCAAGAATAGAAACCTCCTCAAGTCTCGATCCACCCGATCCCTCTGAGACTGGTCCTGGCAGTAGGTAGACCGGGCCCTCCTAATCAACCTCTGTACAAACTACTCCATAGGCTCCCCTGGTTTCTGCCTAGAGTCCCCTAATCCCATAGCTATGGTCAGGTCTGTGCGGTAGATGGTCCTACACTCCTTAGGGCTCTCAGCTATCGTCTCTAGCCCTAACAGCCTCTGGCCAACTCTTGGTAATTTGGAAGAGTCACCCCACTGACAGCCTCCCCATCCACTCTCAACCCGGTAATCCGGGCAATGTCCTCTAAGCTTGGTACCATATGTCCCCAAGGCGTTAGAAATAACTGGCTAGTCCTATCCCACCTTTCTCTAAGGACCTAGATCAAGGGTAGGTCAGGGCAGACAGGCTCTATGCTAAGAAAAGGACCAAACCCCATGGCCTCTACTCTAACCCTCTGAAAATCTGGCAATCCATAATAAGCTACTATGACTTGGATCGAAACATGCCGTAAGGCTATGACTAGTGGAGGATCACGAGACATAGACTCTAAAATGCGAGTGCTGGAGTACAGACAGGTAAAGAGACACTATCGCACGTACTACGAAGTACCAATGGCAGCACAAGAAACTGTCGACAGACTCAGGATACGGCAACTAGACCTGAAACTACAACGATCCTTGAGTCCCACGACTCGGAGTCAAGATCGTCGCACAAAGTGGAACAAGCCGCCAATCGGTCTAATCCTAAGCCAGAGAAAATGACTCACCATAAGAAACGACTCACGGAGACGTGAGGGAACACCGAGAACCCTCAGCACACCTAGACACAAAGAACGAGATAAGACGATACCTCACAGCATCCAGAACCATGTCTCGAACTGGACAAAACCGCCGAGACACACACAAGGTCTTACGTCAACCATTGGATCTAACCGGGTTGACCAGAACCAGACAATGACGTAAAAAAAAGTAGTACAGAAGACTGCCCACGGCAAGAACACTCCTGGCCACCTTATATTATGGTCATAGCCCTCATAGGATATCAAGAGACATCCACGGGACAACGGGCAAACCATAAGGTCAAGCCAAGATATACGAAAACTGGAACGTCGGGAAATGACACTCAGACACTGCCCTAGGACACGTACCTAAGACAGACAGACACAAGACAAGACTCACTGGGCGGTTAGAAGAAGGCCACTGGTGAAATGAACGGTCCAGATGGAAGCCGCTCAAAGTGGGATGAACGACATATAACAGACCATTCAAGGGGGATGAACGGTTAGGGGCCAACCGCTCAACAAAACTGACCCCAACACACTAAAAGGGATAGATGGTTAGGGCTGGGCTGCCCAAAGGCTAGAGCGGTTAAGGAGTAGCCGCTCAAGCCAACCGACCTACTACAGTGTCAGTCAGAATGGTTTTGACCAAACTGCTTATCTGAACCGACCCAAAACTATTGACCAAAGGTCAACTGGGATAAGCGAGCAGAAACTGGCCGCTCAACCCAACGGGAAAGATGAACGGCTATGGACCAGTCACTCACAAAGGGATGGGTGGACCACTCCTGGCTGCTCAAGCCCCAGAGCGGTCTATCGACTGACCACTCAACCTGAAATCGAGACACGATAAACGGTCTGAAACCAGCCACCCATGCACCTTAAGCGGTTGCCGTTGAACCGCGAAGGCGTTACGGCGAGCAAAACATAAGGTTCGTCCGATTGTGGCCTTTCTACGTCCCGTTCATTCTAAAACAAAGGGGATACAACCACAATCACCCTGGCAATCACGTAGACTCTGATCGGAGTCAAAACGATGCACGAATCGCAAGAAATAAGCGATTCTAACAAAATCACCCAAATGGGGTTAATAAGGTTCCCAGCCTCCTACCGGCCCCGATAGACCACCATTCGACACGAAATTAGTATCAATGGAACGCAGACGTTCCAGGGAGTCAAACAGTACTAACCATTCCAAAATCGTCACCATTTTTCGACGAAGCCTACGAACTCCCAAAAATCACAACGAGCCTAAACTCGCTCGTTCTTGCACCGTAGAGCGTGAAACCACGAGGGAAGGTGGAGGAAAGGTAGGTGATCCATCTCCCTATCTCCACCGAAGAAACTGCATTCCGAAGTGACTAATCCACGTCGAAAACCGTAAAACACGAACCACGTTGGCTTTGAATCCACCGTTCGGGATCGTGCCAAAACTGATCCGATCCTCATCCCATCACGTAGCCGACCATCCCCCCATCATCGCCACCTCACCCACGAGCCTCCTCCGTCTACAGCCGGTGCCATAAGGGTGAGAGAGGAGAGAAAATGGGAGAGAGAGAGGGACATGCGCAAATGAGAAGGGAGGAGAGAGGAAGGAAAGAAAAAGAAAGAAATTAGGAAATTTTCCTTATTTCTGAAAATCTGTAATTTACGCTGAAAATATACTAATTCAGAAAAATACGTAAAAGTAGTCGAAACGATCCTCGCAAAGAGTACATTGCAGCTGTCACGTCCACGAGTTGATGAATTGAGAAATAAACTCACCGCAGGGTTCCGTAACTTGTACGAGAGAAAAATCTACACAGATCGTAAAACTCAACTCAGGACCTACAAAAGCGATCCGAAACCGTCCAAAAAGGATCCGAAAGACCTAATAAAGATCCGAAAAGACCCATTAAGGATCCAGGGCATTACACCCGGTGTGTGGCAGAGCATTACACTTACGCATAGTGAGAGTTTCCCGCCGGGCCTAACGCGACCTTCCACTACTCACCATTTTATATAACAAGATGCCAGGAAAGTATAGATACTTATGCAAACATTTGCTCATTCTTAATTTGCTTCTATTGTATGCTCAAAGTGTGTTCCCACGATGAATGGATGCAAAAAATCATAAAAGGATGGTACTGATCAATCAACATTTCAGGGACTGAACTTAGAAGGGTCCTGAGTCTAGACACTCATATGATTTTGGGGAAATAGGGACTTTTAGTCTTGAGCAAACTGAGTCATGGCCATGATAGAGGTGACCCCCTAGAATCCAAGCACAGTTGGGACTTCAGGTATATTTCCCCTTTTTGGTGTCTGAGGGAGGTAAGAAGCCCATAAAGCCCACCAGAACAAATGTTTTATTATGTTTATGTTTTTTTGTGTTTTACTATTTTCTGATTTCACTTGCAAGTGAGATTTGTTCCAATCATATGGATAAAAATCAGATTTGAGGAAATTTTATAATTTCCTTTTCTTTTTATTTCCTTAAACCCCCTCTCTACTCTCTCCTCCTTGCTCACTTCTCCCTCTCTGTTCTCTCTCCTCTTTTCCCCTCTGCTCTGACTGCAGACGGAGGAAGCCCCGGGGATGAGGTGGTGATGGTGTGAAGGTGTCGTGGAGAGTGATGTGTGAGTACCGGAGTGTGACGTTGGCACGATCCCTCGGTGGATTCATAGCATCACGACGTGGGTTCGTGTGATGGTGTCGGCATTTCGGCTCGGGTGGTCGGCAAACAAGGTAGGGGGATAGATTCCTTACCATTTGTTCTACTTTCCCCTCGATTTTCATGCCGATTCGTGCGAGTTTGAGTGGGTTTTTCATTTTTGGGGAATTATAGCATGTTTTGGGGTATGAGCCATGTTTGCCACTTTAGGTGACGATTTTTGATTTGCATGGTCTCATTCGGACCTCTGGCATGTCTGGATGCCATCCCCGCCGTTTCGTGGCTATCGGTCGTAAGTTGGGGCCGGTACGAGTCCGGTTTCCCTCGTGAGTCGTTTTGGGTTGATTTGTGAAAAATTGCCCAGTTCGTGTCGTTTGATATGTGGTTTGATCCCTTCAGGCTTGTGGAAGGATGATATTGTGATTAGGGTTGTTTCCCCATCATTTAGAAGTGATTGGGGCGTGGAAAATGGGTTTTCATGTGTATTTTTTGGTTTTCACACCGTGATGAGAACGCAGTGGTCACGTTGGCCGCGTTCTCAGTGTAACGCGTCATATCGTGTGGCCGCGTTCATCGACGGTGATGAATAGTTGGGCAGTTATGGGCGCGGTCCAAGTGTTGGACACGATCCTGGAGAACGCGCTCACGGTCTCCACCGTGATCTTGAAGAACGCGCTTGAGGTCTCCGCCGCATTCTGTGATTAACACGCTCGAGGCTATGGTCGCGTCTATTAACGTGACCCTAGCTTGTGTCACATCAATGCGTTGACGCGCAATGAGTGTTGGACGTGTTTTGCTAGCTTCGTGGCACATCCTTTGGACGCGTTCATCATCGCGACATAACTATGCACCGCATTCATGTCTTCTATTTTTGGGGTTTTATATGAGTTGTCTTGGGTTCCTGTGAACCCAGTGTTCAATGCCTTGTTGGCGTTTGACTCGACGGATGCCTCGGGTGTTCCATGAGAGTCAGATCTATGTGTCGAGGGATCTCAAAAGAGTAGTCTTATCCCGAGTAGTGTTCAGTGTTTCTTCCTTGTTTATTGGCTTACTTTCGACCCCTTGGTCAGCCTATTGTGCATGGATGTCATGGACGTCCTATGAGGGCTGTGATCATGTTATAGGGTGTTCGAATATGCCAATGCACTGAGTAGTGTTTTTCGAGGGTCATTATGGTTTCTGGTCAACTTGGTTATGACCTAGTGGTTGACAGGTGACCTTGTGAGTGTCTCTATTATCATGTATGGATCGAGACTCTGATTTTAGGCGCTTAGAGGTATCATATTACCTTAATTTATATGCTTATCTAGTTTGAGGGCTTTCATGTTCCCTCATGTACCGTGGTTTGTGTTTTATCGTACTTTGGCTTAGGGACTCGACTGATTAACGGTATGTTATCATGATGTGCGATGATCTTGACCCGAGTTGTATGACTCAAGGATCATGGTGTGTAGGTCTAGTTGTCCATCCTGAGTCTGGCAGTAGTTCTGAGTATTGCCATGTGTTTCGTAGTGCGTGCGACAGGTGAGTGTTTACCATGTTTGTACTTCGACGTTTCTTTTAGAGAGTCTTTGTGTCTAGTGAGCCTCCACTAGTCGTAGCCTGACGACACTTGGTGTCGGCCCACCTGGGAGTGGTGGCGGGGCGAGTTCCCAGGATACGATTTTTAGGCTAGTTTCTATGGGCTCCCTTGCTTTGCAGTAGCGTCCTACTGAGGGAGAAAACTAGCTAGAGGCTTGGCTTAAGACATTGGGCTTGTGTGTGCACACGTGGTTAGGGGCGTTTTGGACAAGTGCCGATGGGCGTGACCCTGAGTAGTCACTCGTTACTGTTATTCCTTACACTTGGTACAGTGTCACAGTCACCATGTTTGAGGCGAGTGTGAGACACTTGAGGCACAGTGTAAGACGTCAGTGGACGCATCTGGCTTTGCTTCTAGTGAGGAGGTACTTCTATCACATGACACATGACTTGTGATTTTGTGACCGATTCTTCATCTTGGTTGACATAGTGCTTCAAATAGCCCTTCTCTGGCTTTATCATGGCTTGTATAGCGGACACAATGGTGAGGTCGTGTGTGCGCCCGTGTTTGGTTAGTGTGTTGTGGAGCCTACACATCTGTTGTCACGGCTGAAGAGCTTCCCGAGAGACTCCCACCTGTGCGGGATATTCAGCATGCTATCGACCTGATTCTGGGCTCCTCATTGCCCAATCTTCCTCACTATTGCATGAGTCCCACGGAACATGCTGAGCTAAAGCGGTAGGTCGATGAGCTGATGCAGAGGGTCTATTCGGGACAGCATGAGTCCGTGTGCTGTGCCCGCATTACTCGCCCCAAAGAAGGATGGCACGTGAAGAATGTGTATTGATAGTCATGCCATCAACAAGATCACCGTGAAGTATAGGTTCCCTATTCCCCGCCTAGATGATATGCTTGACATGATGGCAGGTGCCACTATCTTTTCGAAGATCGATCTTAAGAACCACCACCGGTGAGACCCCTTTCCGGCTGGTGTATGGCACAGACGTTGTGATTCCTTTGGAGGTCGGTAGCCCATCTCTCCGAGTCATCAATTTCTCACCCGAGGCAAAGGAGCAGAAACTGCTCGAGAACCTCGATATGGCGAGTGAGATCCGAGAGATTACAGACATCCGAGCCACGAAATATCAGCGGTGCCTCACTCGATATTATAACGCCAAAGTTCGAGACAGACACTTTCAAGTGGGAGATTTCGTCCTAAGGAAAGTCGAAGCCTCTCGACCACTGGAGGCGGGGGGAAAGCTAGCCCCTAACTGGGAAGGCCCCAACCAAGTGGTCGAGACGCTCGGGAAAGGAGCGTAATACGACTGTCCACCATGAAGGAGTGCTTATCCCTCGGACATGGAACGTAGTGACATTACGAAAGTTCTATTTCTGAACTTTCCTAAAAAATGTAAGCGATATATGGCAATAACAACTTTTCTTTTCTTTTCATTAATGTTTCTTTGTACATCAGATAGGCCATAGCCAATACAACACATATCAAAAATTAAAAAGTACATCCACTGGTACTATGGCACGAGCTGATCACTCGGTTGACTCGGCTAGCACCCCTAAGCCAAGCCACTGACTCTACCTAGTGTAGAAACTGACTCGGATAATGGGATGACTGACCCTGTTGGATCGGAAAGTTCGGAAGAAAGATATCAGAGGAAGAAAAGGAAGGAATGCCTGGATGCCGCTTAAACAAGAGAGGGCCCCCACTGCCAACTCTTTGGAAGGCGTAGAGTCGGAATCCAGATAGAAAGCAAGCACCCGTGAGCAGCGGAAGTAGAGGTCAAACCACTGGCACCCTCCAAAGTGTGAAGGAGTTGCGTAATCTCACCATCTGAAGAGTTGCGTAATCGAACCCATGACCAAACAAGGAGTTGGGCACCGTCGAAAAACCCGAAGAGACGTCGCCCTTCGACGAGCCCACCCAGAAAAAGTGGGTCTTCCACCCCTTGTGAGAAGAATCCTTGGCAGAAAGCATTACGCAACTCCTTCCCCTCTTCGCCTGAAGATAGAAGAAGCCTTTGCCCGCATGGGTGTGCTCCTTCAACTCGAAAACGGAATGGAAGAGGTCCAACGAAGTGTCAAGACCGCACGAGCGACAAAGAAAGATGAAGGAGAATATGAAAGTATACGAGTTGGAAACCAACTGGACAGGAGCCAGTTGGTAAGATTGAAGCAACTGGATGACAAAGTGATGGAGAGGCAAACGAAACCCGCACTTCCAAGCCAAGAGGAAAGTGCAGAAAAGGCCTGAATGAATATCCAGACTGGACTCGTAAGGTTGAGACGGGGAGAAATAATACTACCAAGGCAGCCTGAAGCGCCCCTCCATTGCCTTCACTTCATCCTCACTCAACTCACTGCGCATCGGATGTTCAGGCTGTAGCACTATACTTCCTGTGCCCCGACCGGCTTCCTACCCCTCAGCAGTGGAGTATTGCTCCGCCATGGCCGAACGAGAGGAACAAGGGGAAGAGGAAGAAGATACCGACTCAGGAGGAGGTGGAAGTTGACGAATCACCACCGCCGCGATCTCTACTACCTCCACGAAGCCCTCTGTAATTCTCTGCTCCTCCAGATCCCCCTCGCGGCGCATGAGCTTTTCAAAACACAGAAGCGATGGAGAGATAGAACCCTAAACAAAGGAGGCATGGAACATAAACCCGCACAACGTTTATACTCCCAGCGGTTTGGCGGGAGGCGGCGCGATGTTCCACACTCCAAGAAGGGACTCCTCGCATTGACTCAAGTGAGTCATCATCACGGGTGTATCCCCAGGACAGCCACATTAAATGGCCCCTGTCGGAGAGAAACTCTCATCACATTTGAGCCACCAACGTTACCCCCACAAATGTTACTCGTCCAAGCCCAATTCTGGCTCGAGTGTAAGGGGGGACAAGTGGAGAGGGGAAAAAATCTACCGCCCAAGAGCACGGCCAACCAGGTCCAATATGACTGAACCACGCCCAGCTTTCCAAAGTGACAGCCTCATTCTGCACCCACTTACGGCAAGTCCAAAATTCACTCGGACCAGCACTTCCTAGGCGACCCCCAGGTCCAGAAGTCCGAGCGACAGGTCGATCGGGAAGGCCCCTACGGGGGCCCAACGCACCCTGTCCGAGCTACGTGCCCACCGCTCGGGAAGACCCCCAGCTGGCGTCCCAAGCTCGGACCGACCGTCGGAAGCTCATCCAAGCGTCCGTTACGCAACTTTAAGGAGCAGGAAAGTCCAAAGGATAATGGAGAGCAAAAGTCCCCGTGCTATAATGAGCCTATAATAAGGACGTAACCTCCCCTGAATCCCCTCTACTCCCCGGACTCCCTGGATTCTTACGTTAAACGGATTGCTATATAAACTCTGGAAGACCCTCCGGTGAGGTAAGCAACAGTCCTGAGTAAGAACCACCACACTTCTTGGTGGAGAGTGATCTCACTTCCCATTCTTCCTCCTGTCATCTCCCCTTACATCTGTGTTCTACCTGATTCGCTGACTTAACCATCGGAGGATTTTTCCCAGGGATCCATCCCTCGGCACTCCTGATCCGTTTCCTACTGTGCAGTTCATACAGACGTAGTGATCATGATCAAGATTCTCCCAAGATCACACGGCTCAGGACCGACGCGAGATCACGCCTCTTCATCTGGCGCCGTCTGCGCCCCCCTCGAAAATTAGAAGGCGACCTGAGGGTCCCTTAGAGGCAGACAGTCGTCCCCTCGCAAACAATAACCACAGGTTGACCCACCTAAGGGAAGGCGCAAGTGCTGCAAGGACACGCGTACAGAAAAGCAACCAGAAGCACATTATACGAGCATCTCTCATCAAAGAGTCAAGATACAAAACTGTCAAAGGGCCAGAATAGCTTTCGTGAAGCCATCTTACAGACATGCAAGAAAATAAGGTAGTGGAGACATAATCCCGCTCCCAACTGCGCATGGCGGTAATAGACGACCTTCCCTTAGCCTACTTGTTCCGAGGAAGTGGCCCAACGAGGGAAGCCATCTATGCCCGAGAGGAGGGACAAGCTCCACACCTAGCATCCCTTTTGTTCTGCGAAAGCGGACCAACTAGGGATACTGATGGCAGGGAGACCTGCGCCAAGAGTGAAGGCCAGTTGATCCATCTACCCCTGGTTGGTGGGGGACACTGGAGCAACAATGCCCACCCATTACGGAAGCCGACCGACGCACTGGCCATCCTTGCAAACTGGAAAACGAGGTTTGGTACCCCATCCGTTGCCGTCTTCAGGCAGAAGAGACGTCCCTCGGCTCGGGGAAGTACCTCATCACACACCTGCGAGTGGAAAGGAATGCAGTCACTACTATGTTGCAGGAAGACGGCACGAGAAACAATATCGAAAGGAAAGAGGGGGGGACGAGTACAAGGCCATTCTCCATCCCCCTAAGGACGAAACCTGTCCGGCTTAAGAAGCAAGACTCCCCGGTCGGCGTACAAGCGGTTGACCTTCTCCAAGGCCTCATGCCAGCCATCCAAGTACCCGTTTCAGTATTCTTCGGAGATGGGACCACGCGCCCCCGGTTCCAGCCACGGCCGCCAAGGCGTCGACGCAGGGTCCCTCCGAAGGATCAGAGGCTGATGATGAGCTTGCAGAGATTCGTTGTCCGACGAAGTACCCGACTCCCCCGATGACATCCTACGAGAAAGCTACCCTTCTAGGCTCACGAGTTCGAAGATGGCCGTAAGGGTATCACGAAGGCCACTATTCATAAGGAGAAGCGAAACCCGCAGAAGGACAAGGACTCCTACCGCCTCAAGCAAATCCCTAGAAATCGAAGCGACTGATCCCGAAAGTCATGCCTTCTTAGAGTTACCTCAAAGGCGTTGCTTCGTATCCTCAGGAGATCTCATGGCAGTTTGGAAATGGGGAAGTGCACGGAAGAGATTTCAAGATTTATGAAACAAGGGAAAGCTTTCTATTCCAAAATGAAAAGCTTACAAAATTAAGGCTGCCACCTAGGCAAGCAACAAAAAATAGAAGAAAATTTGAAGAGACGAGGGGCGCCCTCTTAAGGGCCCGCCCCGATTACATCGTCACGTGCCCTGGCTTCTTCAGGCTCACGTGCTACAACAACTTCAGGGGAAGGTGGCTCGTCGTCCAAGTCCACCACGTGGTCGCCCCCTGCCGAAACGTTGGCGGGTGCTTGCTCGCCCGCGCTCGCCCTCGTCATCAACTCCTCGGCATCGACCTCCTTGGCGCCAGGCTCCCCTTCTCCATCGTCGACCTCCGGGCCATAAGGAGTCGAGGGAGGAAGAAGAGACGGAGCCATGCGGCCAAAGCTCGCCACTGTGGCCTTCACCGCGACGCTCCAGCCCTCCCGTAAGCCACGGTCGCGGGCTGGCCCATACAACTCCAAGGCCACTTCCGTCAGCTCATCCCGGTAAACCGAAGAGGAGCGAAAGATCTCCACCGCCTCCTCACTGACAGAAGACATGGACGAGCGCAGCCTAGCAAAAGATCAATACCTCTAATTCATTTTTCACTCTTGATAATTTAACATCTGGGTCAACACACGCACACACTTCACGCCTAACCCTCGAACCTCGTACGATGTGAAATTCGAGATAAGTCCAAACCAAACCAACAGTGGAAAGTGTATCTCATTCTCTTCTCTTCGGTTTACGAGGGGGGGAAGACAGGGTTTTGTCAGACCACCGAACCTGCCCGCCGCCCTAATAGGTGGAAGTCAAGGCCCAAAAGGGTGCATCTGCCAAAAGTCTTAAGCTACCTCAAGTCAAAATAGCATGTCAAGAGCGGCAAAGTCCCCACAGGAAAAACCCTGGACGTAAGCATCCACAAGGAAGTCCTTTCAAAATTTTAAGCATGTCAAGAGGACAAAGTCCCCGCAGGGAAAACCTTGGTCGTAAGCATGTAATAGTTAAGACATTGGCAACTAAAGTCACCCTAAGCCACAGACCAAACCCCAACAGGCATTAGGGTAAGGTAAGGGCATCCGCTAACCCTTTCAACTCCCCTCGTAAGCTTTCCCCATTATGGTCTTCCGTCTATCTTCGAGGCACACTCTAAGCTCAAGGGACGGTAAAGATAAGTTTAGGAAAAAGTGTCGTACGAGGGGGCTAGGCAAAAGCAACACTTAAGCACGTTGACCCTTGGTTAAATTCTTTAAGAATGACTAATGAATTTCAGGTAATAAACGAGTAAGATTTTGTGATATACGTACTTTATTATCCTGGAAAAAAAAGGTAAAAAAATATGTCATTTGCTTGATTCCACGATGTTTGATCATTCTTTATTTTCAGTACCCATTTGCCTGCTTGCATGGTGCATCTTCTCCTCATATTTTGTTATTTTGCCTCAGTTGATTAAAGGCTTGGCCCCTTGACCTTTTGGGATGTTATTCTCCTTGCTCCCCCTTCGAAGAGGCCAAGGGCTGGGTTATTTATAGGCAAAAATCGGAGCAATCGGTGATCTAGCGGGAGTGTGATCGCACACCGGATCAGTGGCGTGCCTCCTCTTTCTCACGTAAGTTCGAGGTTTGAAGCCTTCTGATTCAAGGTGCGCCAGTTCAACTTGAGGATGCGTGCCTATCCACCTAGCCGTCGATTCAGCCTCGCACAATGCCGCCGATTCAACATTGTATAAGGCTACCGATTCAAGGCCTCTTTATGTTGTTTATTGGGCCTTTGATAGCTTTGTGGGCTCTAGACTAGCCCAGGAGGGTGTCTTAAGCTCGAGGCCACCTCTAACTGGATGAGACATTGCGAGAAGTGCCATCGAGGTCTGTGGGCTTCAAACCAGGTGGCTTGTGATACGAGTCGTATTTTGATCCAGTCACTCAGGTTCTTCGACTGATATGGCCTTTGAAATCTTGTGCTATAGGACCAAGGATGCTTCTTCACCTCGGAAGGTGTTTTCTTCACATGGTGAACCACCAAGGGTGTTTTCATCCTTATTGGATGGGATATGGGGTTTGTTTGATACGACCGAGTCAATACCGGTTTGTTTACTTTGGCTTACCATATGGCATTACTGAGTTGTGAGAGGGATAGATTGGGGGTCCCAGGTCTTCCATCAAGTATCCTTGGGCTTTAGCAGTCTGAGTGGACCTCTTTGCAGGTTGTTTTGACTTTCATGCATCGATCAGTCATGTTTCTTCACTGTTAAGGAATGTCTAGCATACGATGATATTTTAGGTGCCAATAAATACCCCCCAACCACAGGGGCCATAAAGCCAGGGACAAGTAGTATGGGGCCTACGGGTGCACCTACTTGTCGCAATCACCTTTCTCTTGTTATGCCTTTGTCTGGCAATGTGGTTTTATTTTGTGCATTATAGCATGATTTGATTTCGAATGCACTGGGTGCACTATGCCACAATCGCTTTCTCATCATTCACTTGGCTAGGTGAATTAGTGGGACATTCTTGCGAGGGTAGGTGATCCGGTAGGAGGCTAATGTGGCCCACTGAATCGGCATGTGTTCATCTAGCGTGAGGATGACATGGGCCATTTGAACCAATGTGGGCTGATCCGGCATGACGAGACGCGGGGCTTGGCGGGGAGGGTTGATCCGACGTACAATTCCTATGATTCTAGGGTAGGATCATAGCCTCCCCTTCTTTCTTATATGGCTTCGAGGGGCAGAAAACCCTTTTCGAGCCTTTCTTCCATGCTTCCCTCTTTTCTTTCCCATGTGGCCACGACAACCTGACCATTTCTCCACTGTGGTGCTCGTGGCTCCTCTTTACGGTGGCAGAGCCCAAAGCTCCTTTCTTCTCCAGTCATGGTGGGTGTAACAGTGGTGAGGTCCACCTCCTTATCTATCTTGGTTCGGGGGACAAAGTCCCTTCTTCTCCCTTCTCCTTTTCTCGGGGAGGTGGTGGCCTTCTCTAGTGACGGTGGACACAGAGGTGGCAGGTTTGGAAGCCCTCTTCCCCTCCTCTAGTGACGGCGAGTGGGGAAGCATCCTTCTTCTCCTCTGGTGAGTGCAAAAGCAATGGCAACCTTCTTCCTTGGTTTAGGGGGTGTGCTCGTATATGGGCTCCAAGCCCTACATATTATTTGATGGCGAAGGATCAAGTTCTTCCATGGCCTCGGGAGCATTTCTAGTAGGCTGGCCCACGAAACACGACTCTCGGGTGTCCATCCAGCCTAGGTGTGCTACCAAAGGCCCGATTTTAGGGCTACCTCACCATTGTATGTGCACGTACTCCCATTTTTGTTTGGCACCCTTGCCGGCTAGGGGGAGGCTCTGTCGAAATTTTATTAAATTTGTTCATAAGGATGCCATCATAAAGATGCCATCTAATCATGTATTTTGCTTCTTTTCATTGGTCACCGATACCATGGCATCTGGCTTTGCTTCTTCTTCTACTTGTGCGGTTGTGATTTGGAGGGATATTCACATCCTTGACTGAGGTCTTGATCAGGTGGGTATAGTTGTAGAATCCTTTGACTCTGATACTGACACTATTGACACTAGGCGTCTTTTGATCATGAATGGTCACTCCCTTCACTATGACTGCCGTGGGAATTATAGAGCTGACCATCCAAAGGTTAAACACCTACTTTCCTTCACCTGTCGCTTCAACCTTAAAGGCAAGAGAGATATTCACCTTGTCCAAAGAGTAGAACAAGCCATTCTTGTGGAGCAGGATAGTTTGACAGATGTGGTAATGCGGGGAGAGCCATATTTACCTAGTGAACCCTGGAAGTGGAACATCGTAGTTGGGCGAATAGGGCTGACCCTAATTGAGGGGGCATCGAAGTTTGTCTCGGCCAGGTGGGATGGATCAATAGATCGTGCCAACAGAGAACAATTGGCCTTTGGATTATTCTTGGCCCCATTGAAATGGGGGTTCATAGAGGGGCCATTCTTGCTAGATTGCCTGGCTGTGCGCTTCAAGCATCAAGTTGCCGTAGGGTGGTTTGGGCGTTGCTTGTCCAGTTGGAACTCTTAGACGAGAAGAGGATGAATGCGGCCGATCACGTGTCCATTTATCAAAAGAGAGTTTCACGGTATTTCCAAAAGAAGGTAATAGAACGTAAATTTCAAAAAGGAGACATGGTTTTGAAGCGCAAATTCATTCGGTCAATCTACCGCTGATCGCTTGGCACATCGCCCGATCAACGATGAAACCTAACCGGGATAGACCTTACGTCTATTCTGATGAAATTTATGAAATTCCTTACGTCAATATAAACTCAATATCGATGATGAAACCAACCATTGACCGATTGGCACATCACTCGATCAATGATGAAACTTGTCCAGATTAGACCTTACGTCTATTCTGATGAAACCCACATACTCCCTCACGTCCCACCAATGATGAAACTCCCACTGATCGATTGACACATCGCCCGATCAATGATGAAACCTACCCAGGATGGACCTTACGTCTATTCTGATAAAACTTACCTACCTCCTTACATCAATATAAACCCAATATCGATGATGAAACATGCCAGTGATCGTTTGGCACCTTGCCTCGATCAATTATGAAGCCTACCCAGGATAGACCTTACATCTGTTCTGATAAAACTTACCTACTTTCTTGCATCGGTATAAACCCAATATTGACGATGAAACCAGCTATTGATCGATTGGCACATCGCCCGATCAATGATGAAATCTACCCAGGATGGACCTTACGTCTATTCTGATGAAACTTACCTACCTCCTTGCATCGGTATAAACCCAATATCGATGATGAAACCTACCATTAATCGTTTGGCACATTGCCTCGATCAATTATGAAGCCTACCTGGAATGGACCTTTCGTCTGTTTCGACGAGTCCTATAAGCTCCTCATCCTTACACCCATAAACACTCCTATTTTTGACACATGTGGCCGCCGACGCATCTACCTATACCAATAGTCCAGTTTGGAAACTCTCAAGATACCGTTATGCGGTGGAGCAAGTCCCCATTCCTTTCCCTGAAAGGGTGGATGCTCTCCCGCTAGACACAGGTACATCTGTAAAAGAGTTCCTGAACTGTCACCAAACCATCATAAAAAACACAAAGGAGACATACACTCAAAGCCATAACGGGAAACTACTTCTTCATTGCAAAAGATGATGACACAATTGGGGCCCTCAGGAGGGGTGCATTACAAGATATGGGGGAGTTAGGGCTGTCGGAAGATATCCTCAAAATCAAGAAGTCCAACGTATGGAGCTGCTCCTAGTTCGCGAAGGCGGGCTTCTTCCTCCTTGAGGCGAATTGACTCGTCCTGGAGTGATGCTACTTGTCCTTCCAACAAGGCTATCTCTTCAGTGCTTTGGGATTGGGTCATCTCCACTTGCGGCAATTCGGCCCGGAGAGTGCTTAGTTCTGCTTCCAGTTCATCCATCCGGCCGTGTATGTATTGCGCCCGACCTGATGAGGCTTCTAGCCTGGTCCTGTGCCCCTGAAGATTTGAATCCAGTTCTTCCATCCCGGATCGACAGTCAGCTCGTTGCAGCTTAAGAGCCGCCAGTCTGTCATTTACAACACGCCCCAAGAAGTCTCGGTGATTTACGAATTTCAACAACAGCAGCACACGCTGGGTCCATACTTCCAGGGGGCAGCCCAGTGCTTGCAAGCCGATTGTTAGGCGCTCAGCCACCTCCTTCAGCTGCGAGTAAGTTAATGCCGGTTGAGATTCCACTACCCGGCGCAACATCTCCAAGTTCTACCAGATGAAATCCTCTGATGAAGAAAGGCCAAGAGAGGCTGCTGGAGCTACTTCAAAAGTGACCTCACTGTCAATGTCTGCCTACAAACCTATGTCTGGCTTAGAAGATGAAGAGGGAACGACTGCCGGTGGAGGTGAGCTAGTCTTTTCAGCAACCTCTTCGTGGACCACTATCCTTTCTGTTCCCGAATCTTCAGGAGTTGCCTTCTGGGTAATTGATGGAGGTGAACTGATCTTCTCGACAACCTCTTCTTGAACCCCGGCCTCCTCCATTGCTGAATCTTCAAAAGCTACCTTCGGAGTAGCTACTGGAGATGGTAGGGACTCCGACTCTATCGCTGGCACAGATGGGACTGCAGATTCAGGTGCAACAGTCATCACAACAGCAGGGATAAAGGCAGAACCTCTGGCCGGATCTATCTCAGCCCTCAGCTCTGAAGTCCCAGCGGGAGTGAAACTTTCTCCTAATGCCCCCAGCTCCAATGATGACATTTCAGTCGCTGATTGCACCCTTACTAGCATGGGGCGAAACATAGCAGTCGTCCTAGTCCCGCTGCTCTCCAGGAAGATAGATGGCCTTGCCCCGGTACAAGGAACCCGTCAAGCTATCCCTCTCCAGTAGCATAGCATGTTCCACTGCACGAGCTAGCATAAGGTCCCTCATGTCACCCACAGTGAAGGTTCAGATAAACGGCACCAAGTGACGGTCTTTCGGGAAGTCCAGATGATAATTGCTACCGCATCTGAAGCCCGTTTCACCTTCAGTAGAATAGACCCGAGATGACGAGACAGTGTCTGTCTCAGAGTCGGAAGACTCGTCAACAATGGCAATCTTCCCATAACCACAGTCTAGTTGTTGAACGTTCAGCTAGTGTACCAATTGACCGGATATCTCAGGCTGGGCAGAAGGGCCTACACCAGCAATCCCAAAAACTGTTGAAGAAGAGCCAGAAGTAGCCGCCATTATAGTAACTACAGCCCAAGAAGATTCCAAGATGAGATTCCAAAAAAGAAATCGACAAATAAAAGCTAAGTATGTGAAAGAAATTTTGACAGCATCTCCCCTTATTTGGGCATGCCCGAAGTGTAATAGGAAGTCATCCACCAAGAGGGAATGACCCTGCTCAGTGATCCGAAGGCTCATCAGAGAAAAATACACATAAATATCTAATAAATATCTGAAAAAAATTCAGGGCATTACAACCCTCCCCCTTATAAGAATTTCATCCTCAAATTTCAAGACAAGCACCAAACCACAAGAGAAGAACATCATGAACTGACTGACGACGTCGTCATGGCCCCAGCCAAACATCGATACTCACAAAAACCATGATCCTAAGGGACGCAGCCAGACAATGATCACGGACATGCCTCGCTCACAACCCAGGACACATCGATCATCAGAGCAGACACATGCAAGAAGTACTGTCTGATGTCACCTTAGCCAACACGAAAATCAACCATGACATCACTGCCATGATTTCACTTATCGAGAAAATGCAACCCTCATCACAAGAACCAATCCACCGATCCGCGATCACACCCGGCGGATCGACCAAATGTCAGTTTCACTACCAGTTGACAAAACTCATGCCCTGCACCAGGGGCAACCAACACTGAGCTTCCGCCAGCTCACATTTGGCAAGCCGAAAACCTTCAGTGACTCAGCCAACTCTGCCAGAAGACAAACTTCTAGCAAAATCCCAAATCCAATTCGGGAAAAGGCACACCTCATAATCAGCCACCCAAGGCCTCACCGGCACACGGCTCTCGCCATTCTCGAGCCCCAGCAACCAGCATCTTCTGTCTGTGGAAGACCATCCATTGGTCACCAGACACACGCCAACAGGAAACCTCCATCGGCCCAACAAGCACACTCCAAATCATGATGGGCCATCCGCTATCCCTTCCACAGACCAATACTACATCTCAAGCCAAACCTCGCTCGGACATCGCAACCGATCTTGAGCCACACGCCAACTCTACCCTCTCAAGGGAGCATGGTGAAACCAACTAAAAGGACTCCACAATCCTCGATCCTCACATCACTAGACTCAGACTTACGGGGAATCCTCCCTTGCTGATTATAGACCAGGGATCACCATCCAATGCCTATGTCTCATCAGAGACCTCCGCATACAGGCACCATCCTTCGTCCTATCTCATCAAATCCTTTGCCTTAAAATGGTCCAAAAGGACGCCTTCTAATCCCGATTCCGCTCTTATCACAGAGCCTCGGGACACAACCTCTCACGATCCATAGCACACTTCTCCAGAATCGACAAGTGCTGCCTGCTACCATAGCAAGCTAGTTGATAATGCCGCGACCAATGCACACGAGTCCCAGGCAATACACATCTTACCATGGTCGACCACTCGACCAACCTTACCAGCCCCTCACGGCCACCACCCGAGACCCACAATCTGCCAGAGATCACTTCTCCAAAACACGATCTCACTTGGAGACATAGTTTCCAATGCGAGAATAGGGTACTCACGCGGCACACTTGCCGACACATTTCCCCAACTCTCCATCCTGCCAGTGCTATAAATCACAATGCCTCCAGTAATGACACGACAACAACACGTCTCACAGAACCTGAGATAATCTCACAGTGAGGAACCAATCCTCCGATGCTCAACACATCGAAAATCACAACACCAGTCACAAATTCACACAAACACTACCCAACCGGCACTCATCCTTTCGGAATAATGCCAACATCCTTACACATCAGGGAATGGGCAATGCTTCTCACTGGAAACCACCTTGCCAACACACTGGACGTGTCTCGCATGGACTCCATGGCACACGAAGGCCAACCAATCTGGACACATGATGCAAGATGACAAACCTTAACCCAACGCGATCTCCTCCAACCAAGGGAAAAACTTAATACTCCTCCGACCAATAGAAGGCCCCCATGCTCGACCTGACCTCGAACCTTGTACACACTGGGAATAGCACTAGAAAAATCATTACCTCCATCAGATCAGCACCTCTGACACACTCACCAAGTGTCTTATTGGACCACTATCACAGCATCTCTCGATGCACCACCGTTGTAATTCCTCAGACCGCAACACGCCACGTCAAGAGTCGCGACACGAGTCATAATCGACAACTGCCAACGCTCATCCTCGAGTCCCGAACTCGCCACAGAACCTTCACACCTAGAGCGAATTCCAGCGCGAACACACCCCATTCGCACGCAAGAGCGCAGGAGCAAGAACTTACTGGGATGCCTCTACCCAATCCTGCTTTGAAATCTGCAAAAATAATCGGGATTGACACGTCACTCTTGACGTCATAGAGCATGACAAGGACATCAGGCTCGACCATCAGCAACTCAACAGAAGATCCTCCACTCACCTGAGCACAATTCTCGATTAGAGCATCCGCTCTACCACCTCGAATCATGATCTCAACGCCATGGTGGCTGGATAAACCTCAAGCTGGAGTGGCCAACACTAATAACAGCTCCCTCAGAGCACACTCTCGGCCACTTAACCACGAACAATCCTCACCAGCCACCTGACCTCGCTGTAATTCCTCGATCACATCACCACAGCAACGCACCTGCTGACAACCTCTGCCCAACGCAGCATAACCAGGGCCACCATCGATGATGGAGAAAGCTCTCGACCTCGATCCTTAGACCCCACGCGGACACTCCGACAACGACAACAACCACCTTCACAACGCCAGCTCAGCGCATACAAGATTTTACACGGGAAACCAAGCGAAAAATAAGCACAAAACCCATGCCAGCTGTTAATTGTACAGGACCTTATGGACTCTGATCACTGCAATATCTAGAATTCCCTTCAGCTAGGGCACAAAGCCTTGTGCAGAGAGAAGGGTTTATTCGTTAGCAAGAACGTAAATGCTAATGCAAGGAAGAATTTTTGCCAATTTGGACGTAAGACCCCTAATGACGATATTATGTGAATTTTGGCTAGGGCACGAAGCCTTGTGCCGAGATAAGGGTTTATTTGTCAGCAAGAAAGTAATGCTAACGCAAGGTAGAGTTTTCACCGATTCGGACATAAGGCCCGTAATGGCGATATTGTATAAAAGTCGGCTAGGGCATAAAGCCTTGCACTGAAGAAGGGTCTATTCATTAGAAAGGAGGTAATGCTAATGCAAGGAAGAGTTTCTGCGCCGATTCAGGCGTAAGGCCCGTAATGGCGATATTGTATAAAAGTCGGCTAGGGCATAAAGCCTTACATCGAAGAAGGGTTTATTCATTAGCAAGGAGGTAATGCTAACGCAAGGAAGAGTTTCTGCGTCAATTTGGGCGTAAGGCCCGTAATGACGATATTGTGTAAAAGTCGACTGGGGCACGAAGCCTTGCGCCAAAGAAGGGTTTATTCATTAGCAAGGAGATAATGCTAACGCAAAGAAAGAATTTTTGCCGATTCGGGCATAATGTCCGTAATGGTGATATTGTATAAATGTCAACTGGGGCACGAAGCCTTGCGTCGAGAAAGTTGTTTATTAGTTAGCAAGAGGGTAATGCTAATGCAAGGAAGAGTTTCTGCGTCGATTTGGACATAAGGCCCTTAATGGCGATATTGTGTAAAAGTCAGTTGGGGCACGAAGCCTTGTGCCAAAGAAGTGGTTTATTCATTAACAAGGAGGTAATGCTAACGCAAAGGAAGAGTTTCTGTGCCGATTCAGATGTAAGGTCCGTAATGGTGGTAATGTATAGAGTGGTAACCCAGTGGGACTATGCGGGGCTCTCGAGGGATCCTGGGATTAGTATTTATCAGGGATGTTTTTGGAATTGTCGACCAACAGCCTTGGAATTAGTCTGAACTGACTGGATATTTTGGAGAGCTCGGCCAGGGCAGAGTGCCATTAGGCGAAGGTGAACTTCGGTCATTCTGCAAATGTCGACGAGGCTGTATGGTACAGCTTCAAATGCTTCCCATTAAGAGGGGAGAACTGGACTACTCCTTTATGATCTACGAGGACGTAGGCACCCCCTTTATAGACCCGGCAGATGATACATGGTCCGACCCAGTTTTCAACCAACTTTCCCTTGGGGTTGGAAGCCATCACTTCTCTTCTTTTGACCATCACTAGGTCACCTTTCTTGAATTCTCACCCTTTGACCAGCTTGTTGAAGGCACGGGCCATACAAACTTGGTATAGTTGAATATTTTGCTGTGCTCGGAGACGCTTTCCTTCGAGCTCGGCGAGCTCTTCCAGTCTTCTTTCTATGTTGGTTTATTCGCTGCTAGCCAACCCATGCTGAATGGTGACCCACAGTGATGGGACTTCCAATTCAATTGGCACCATGGCCTCTGACCCATATACAAGGGAGAACGGTGAGTAGCCAGTTGGGGTTTTATAGACTGTACGGTAAGCCCAAAGTGCTTCGTACATCCTTTCTTTCCAATCCTTCTTATTAGATTTAACAGTCTTCACCAGCAAAGTGCAGAGTGTTTTGTTGAAGGCTTCTGCAAGTCCATTGGCTTGGGGGTTATAGGGGGACGACGTCCTCCAGTCAATTTTGTATTTATCAGCCAGTCGATACACCTTCTACTTTATGAAATGACTGCCATTGTCAGAGATAATTTGACTGGGGACTCCAAACTGGAATATTACATTCTGCCGGAAGAATCTGGCGGCCAGCTTCCCCGTTACTTCTCTTAGCGCTATTGCTTCTGCCCATCTGGAGAAGTAATCTGTGGCTGCTAGGATATACTTGCATCCTGATGAAGATGTAGGTAGAGGGCTCACCACGTCCGTACCCCATTGAGTGAACGACCAACTTGGGATGGTGGGGTGTAGCGGTGCCGGCAGTCTTCTTGACACGGTGGCATATTCTTGACATTTCTGACAAGTTTTAGCGAACTTGCAGCAGTCGTCAAACATAGCGGGCCAGTAATAGCCCAATTTTTTTATCTCAATCTTCATCTTTGGACCGGCCTGATGTGCCCCGGCTGATCCGGAATGAACTTCTTGCATCACCTACCAAGCTTCTGCTGGGGACAAGCAACAGAGCAAGACTTTCTTTCGGGCATCTGCCATTATTCAGAATAAGGTTTCGTTTCTCATCTCATAGGAATCCTTGATTCTAAGGAGCTTCATTCTCTATTCCTTTTCTTTCGGGAGTTGCTGGTGCTAGAAACATCGCAGAAGATGCTCCCGCCAATCAGGCTGTTGGATTTTCTCCACAGTTGTCGCTTCATTTTCTTCTTCATTAGCTAGGACCTCTGTCACACTGGGGACCTGGCGTCGATTAATTACTATTATATTCAGGCTTGTGTCTGGCGAAATTGCCAAAGAATTGGCCAACTTTGCGAGGGCATCTGCCTGAGCATTCTGTTCTCGGTTGATGTGCCTCATTTTGATGAGATAAAATCTCGCCATCAGGCGGAGTGCCAATTGGTAGTAAGGAACGAGTTCTTGTTTTCGCACATCGAACTCTCCTTCCAATTATTTTATAACTAGCATGGAATCCCCGAATGCCTCCAGCATCTGAATTTTCATAAACAAGGCAATCTGTAACCCGATTATCAACCTCCTCATTCTGGCTCTCCGCATTTTCTTGGAACAGCGGTGCCAGAGACTCCTCTGGAGGTGGCAAAGGTTCATCGAGCTGGTCCTCATTA
The DNA here is from genome assembly GCA_024336825.1 of Amorphophallus titanum. Lineage (NCBI taxonomy): Eukaryota > Viridiplantae > Streptophyta > Magnoliopsida > Alismatales > Araceae > Amorphophallus > Amorphophallus titanum. Next base: position 30,339,165 of record JANBPO010009603.1, read on the forward strand.
GAAGGACCTGCATGGCTTGGAGGCTCGACTCTGCTGGAGGGGCCAACTTGCTCCGACGCCTCCTCGCGTAGTGGTGGCCCGGCTGGCTCTTCTTCTTCATCAGAAAAGGCAACTATGAAGGGGACACCACCTGATTTAGCTTTTGAGCTGGGGCATGAACCCTCTAAGGGGCTGAGAATGAAAGGGATTCCCCGAACTTGGGTTTCCGGGACAGGACCCGACTTCTCTCCTCTGAAAATTATGACCCGGTCGAGATTGAGGGGACCTTCACGTCCACGTCCACGTCCTCGTCCCCGGCTGCGACCCTGGTCGTTTCTCGCCGAGCGACGCTGATATGTCGCCATGGGAGCCTTGCCCCCGGTGCTATCAGCCGAAGACGCATTGATGTTGTCGGGCGGCGGGATCGCCACCATGTTGCAGGAGAGCTCTTACAGCATTTCCTCTAGCATCTCGATGATGAGCTCCTCATCTTCGTAGAATAAGGAAAGCTCCTCCGGGATTGGAAACTCTTCACCACCTTCAAGATGGTGAGCCATCTCTCGGAGGCATTGCAGAAGGCGAGCCTTCCATCCCAGCTTGTCCCAAGGGATATATTCGTCCAAAGTGAGGACCCTGGTTGGACGATGGGGAATGTACTCCTCAAGCTCGTCTATGAGCTTTTGTAGCCGTTGCAGCCGCTGCAGAGGGGTCGGCTCCTTAGGGGCCTCCATAACTGCTGCTTGCTCAGCTTGCTTCTTCAGCCTGCTCTTCAAATTCTTCCTGCGGTTCTTCTCTTGCTTCTTCTGGCATGCTGTCTTTTCAGAAGAAATGGGACCTTGCTTTGAAGGTGGGACTGGTTTGCCCCAAGAATTTTACTTTTTGCTCCGGGCTGGCTCCTTGGGAGCTTTAGTGCCGCAGCTCTTTCGGGGGATGACCTTAGTCCAGTTGGCCTCCTCCGGTTGAACCTGGAAGGTGGCATTGATTGCCTGTGCAATTATCTTAGGCGGCAGCTCCTGGAACTCTGCCAGCCCAGAGTGGGGCCCTTGGGGGCATTGTGACTCCGCCGTCTTTGCTTTAACTGGCGCCTTCGCGAGCTCAAGATGTTGAGGCCTTTCTGCAATTGACGGCCTCGCTGGCTTGACAATAACTTTGGCCAGAGGTTCCCTCATCTTCCCCTTGCCTTTGTCGCCTGGTGGAGGGCTTCCCCTTATGGAACCTCATCTTCCCCTTGCCTTTGTCATCTGGCGGAGGGCTTCCCCTTATGACGATGCCGGGTTGACCCGCCCTAGAGAGGGTTTTGAAACCTTCTCCCGCAGCTTGGCTTTTGGGGCTCTGGATCTTAGGCCCCTCGCACGTAGCCTTGCCTTTGGGGTCTAATTGAGGTTTGCCACTCTCCGCAGACTCACTCGGTCGGGCTAATTGAGAGAAAATCTTAGCCTCTTGCCGAACTTGTTGGAGACTCTTCTTGACGGCCTCTTTAAGACGCCGCATTGTCATAAAGTTCCCCTGCGCATCGATCCCTCCTCTCTGAATGAGGACTTCAATGCAGTCTTGGACTTCTGGGCATTGCCAGGTAGGATAAGACACCCTAGCATGGTATTTGCAGTAGCAGGAGTGACTCATGGCCGTCTCATTATAGTAGGACGGCGGATCATGGGTCAACACCCAACCGTCTTCCAGAAGCTTGTCAAAAATCTTCTCAGTGTTCTCCTTGGGGAAAGAACACTGATGGGAAGGTCGCCACCCTGGATACCACAGTGTGGGTTTAGGTGGCTTGGAACTAGCTTCCTAGGAACTGACTCCCTCTTCCTGCGGCTCGGGGAGCTGGAAAGCTACAGCTGCATGAATAACATTGACTGAAAAGTGAAGAGTCTCCCGTGCATGCAGCTGCGGCGGGTTGACCAGGAATTCACCCATATTAATCTTCCATGGCCTGATTAAGTCCTCAACGAGGTCCTTGAATGGCTGACAGTTGTGGATGATATGGCCTACCATTTCATGATATGGGCAATAGCCCTGATGAAAGGCCGCCCCCGGTGCCTGCTCAATGGGCGACGGGGTAATCAATCCCGCTCGTCGGCATGCGAAGAAGATATCTAGGGTCTTCTCGAGCGGGAAGGAGTATAACTTCTCGAGCTGCCTGCCTTCGGGTGTACGCTCCTCGCCTTCAGGTGAGTCCTCCTCGTCTTCAGATGAATCTGAGGATTCCTCTGGGAGCCAGCCCTTGAGCGGAGCCCGGCCACTAGGCGATACACCTGCCTCCCGTATGTGAGCTGGAGCTAACCCCCTGGCGAATGGGCCAAAGGGGAAGGTGGCCAACTGCTGATCAATGCTTTCCAAGAACTGCAGCAGGCGCCTCTATTCCAGTTACAATTGTCAGATTTCCCATCGGATCTTCCGAATAGCCCTCCGCAGTGCCAAGCATTCTGTAAACGAAGGAGGAGCGGCTCCGCGGCCAGTGTTGGGCTGCCGATTTGAAGGCCCGGATTTTGGAGGCATTCGAGCTTGAAGTCGTCGCCATCATGTAGACCACATTAGCCAACCGGTTCAATCGGCTCCGGGCATGAGGCTGGGGTGGGTCGACTGCATGACCCAGCATATTTATCAAGCCCTTTTGAATGAGCTCTTCTGCTATGTTAGATTTCAGAGGATCATAATATCTCTAGATCTTCCCTCCACTGGGGAGGTTGCCCCCTTAAATAGTAGGGTACCCCCAATCTCCCTCATGATAGACATTTCATCACCTTCATATTTGGATTCTTGCAAGCACAAGATGTCAATTTTACAGCTTCGCACCAACTCCTTCACTGTCCTTCTCTTCTCCCCCCCATAAATCACCCTCACATTCTACGAGACAATCCTTATAGTGTCAAAAGAAAGTCCCCACCCCACCTCCTATAGCCTACTCTTCTACTCCCCTCCTCTGACCCTCCCCCTAGTCTCCCTCTCGTGAGATTTTCCACCCTTGGCCTCCCTTGCTAGCCCTATGTGCCACCCCTTCTTGCATCTTCTAAAGACCCCCTTCACATCCTTGTCTAGCCCCTCAAAGGAAATGCCCACCTTCTCTGCCAACTCCCTCACATGTCTCTCCATTATCCTCTCTACCACTCATACCATCTCTTTCATCTCCTCCCTACCCAAGCTCCTCTGCCTAACAGCTTCTCCCCTTAGCCTGTCCTCCATTCTACACTGCATCCTCTCCCGATGTCTCTGGGATATCTTCTTCCCCTTCTGACGAGGTCACCTCCTCGTCATCATGGGTGTCACAGGTTTTTGCTTCAGACGCCATCACCCCAAGCGGTCTCCTGAGCCTGCTGCCTGGAATGCTCAAAGTCATCAAGTACTCCTCCAAGGGTAGACATGAGCAATAACGCCTCCAGAGCAAGATCCCCCTACCATTGACTGGCTGAGAGAGGCCCTTCCCTGGATGAAGAAATGATGCCACCTCCGACTCAACTCTATTCTCTAAGTCTTCACCAACGCCCCCGCCAACCTCCAATAGGAGCCTCTAGGGTAGGAGATCAACTGGTATCACAATCTGCAGGGGGTCGGCCCCCTGGTGCTCCTCCTCTTGGTCCACCCCTAAACGGCCCTCTGTATTGCACCAGACCAACACATTCCTCTCCTTCTACCTCACATTGGCCTCTAGCTAGACCTCACGAGCCTACCCAGACTCCCTGGACAATCCCTACATCAGTCACCGTCGTAGGCTATTTCGTTGTCGATGTAGGAATCATCGGCTGGTGTTCGAGGTTGTGGCCAGAGGCGAAGGCGAAGCTAGAGTCCCCGCCATCTTCGTCGTGCTTGAACTGTAACCCTCCGCGAGAAAAGGAACCCCTAACGGGGGGCAAGGATGGATGATCATTGTTCTCTTCGACTAATAACGTGGTCAGGTCCGGATTGGGGTAAGTTGTACCTGTACTTTCGACCCGGTCCACTCCCTTCTATCTAATAAAGTGGCGTTGGGCCAATCTCCCTATCTGGCCCAAGAAGGGACCACACCTGCTAGGCCGGGGCGGCACCTGAGTAAGTTGCAGACCCATTTCCAAACCTCGTCAGTCTACCCCTTTTGAAATTTAAATGGGCTGTTACAATTGCGCCACATACCCCCAGGTCACCGCCTTCCTCCACCCGACCAGGGGCGGGATGCCCTAACCCTTGCACCTACCACTCCCGTCTATGCGCCGCCGGTTAGTCCCTATAGTTGCTGCTCTGGCCTGGGGATGAAGCGCACCAAAAAACCTCACCGGCGAGATCTATGGTGACAACAGCCAAGATTCCTCTGGTCTGCTTACACGGACGACGGCTTTCATCGCCATGAGCTCGCCCCCGTATGTGAAGTTCACTGACCCCGGCTTCAATTTCCTGAACCAACTAACGAGCATCACAATGCCTGTCTCGTCACAAAGGACGAGGGGCACACCAATAACCCTAAGCCTGGTTCTGCTTAACCTGGGATCTGGGAAGGTGCGGATCACCATTTTCGTCAGAGCAGAGCTTCGTCCACCACTACGTAGCCCTCCTTCACCCACATCGTTGTCTCCTCCCTCCGTCCCACTACAAGGAAGCACCTAAGGTCCGTCTAGACCACCTCCCATCCGTCTTCTCTGCTCAACCCACCATCCAGCACCGCCTTCACCCGCGTCGGGTCTGCTCCCCCCTCCACCAGATCCACCTTGAGGCACCGTCTAAGCCACGAGATCATCCCCTGCACTATCTCCAACGATAGGGGGCCTGCCTCCATGCACGAGTTCCCTCCCTTCTCTGGTGATCAGCAGGTCGAGTTGCCTCTTACCACATCCACGAAAGATGGGCTAGGAAGGTTCTGACTTCTGAGATATGCCACCAAAGTTGTGCAGGATCGCAACAAATGTCCTTGCCCTCCACATTGGAAGCACCGCCTCTCCTTAAGCGGGAGCCTAGTCCCTCGTAGCCTCCCATATGCGCTCTTGCCAGTCTCTCCAGAGACACAATCCGGGAGACCACCCCACCGCATACCCTTCCTCGGAGCTTCTTACTCTAGGAAAGGGCTGGAGAGAGGCGAGCATAGATATCCTTCATGCTCAACTTGTCAAAAGTAGATCTAAATTGGGCTTCAATCATAGCTTTCAAGAAAACATCTACAACTTGTTCTTGTGACTTCACATAGGGCAAACAAAGTTCTCTTGAGCCCAATTTCTCTTCTAATGAAATGCTTGTGCTTTGTTATGTCGTGCTGAATAGGATTATTTGCAATGTTTATTGCTGCCTTGTTGTCATAATAGAGTTTCATGGGCAATCCCACTGAAATTCTTAGATCTAGCAGGAAGAGTTTTAACCAAATCAACTCTAATAATCCATGTGTCAATCACATTTGAGGAAATTTTGTTAATTTCCTTGCCTTTTTATTTCTTAACCTCCTCTCTCCTCCCTCACATTTCTCATTTCTCTCCCTCTGTTCTCACTTCTTGTTTCTCCTCTCTCCCGGGCACATGACCATGGTGGAGCCGGGTGAGGTGGCGATAGCATGGAGCTGACCTGGTGCGTGATGGCGTGAAGATCGAAGTGTGACATTGGTGTGATCTCATTCATGGATTCAAAGTCGGCGTGGGTTGCTCGTGTGATTTTTTTCAATGTGGTTTGGTCGTTTCGGTGCGCCAAAACTTTGGTGGAGATAGGGGGACATATGCCCTACTCTTTTCTTGCATTTCCTCACGAGTTGGAGCCGAACGGTGTGTATACAAGCAAGTTTTGCTTCGTTTAGGGTGATGCATGCATTGCGCTGGGTGTGAGCCGAGTTCACCGTTCTAGGCGACAGTTTTCAAATTAGTTGGTTTCATTCGAACCCCTGGCATGTCTGGATGCCATTCCCATTAGTTTCGTGGCGATTGGCCATGATTTGGGGGCGGTAGGAGTCTGGTTTCTCTAGTGAATCGTTTTGGGTTGATTTGTGGAAAATCACCCATATCGTGTCGTTTAGTGCGTGGTTTGATCCCTTATAGCTTGTGGAAGGATGAGAGTGTGATTTTGGATGTATCCCCATCGTTCTGGAGATGATTGGGGCATGGAACGAGATTTTTCCACTGATTTTTCTGATTTTTGAGTTCGACGTATTAACACGGAGCTCCCTGGGGGTGCGTCTATTAACACGCTATATCGTGCAACCCCATTCATTTAAGAAGATGAACAGTGGGGTGGTGAGGCAGTTAGGGACGCGATCCGTGTGTTGTACGTGATCCTGAAGAACACGATCGAGGTAGTGGTCGTGATCTTGATTAATGCGCTTGAGTCTTCAACCACATTCTTCTATTAACGCGCTGTAGGCTATGGCTGCATCTATTAACGCGACCCTAGCTTGTGCCGCGTCAATGCATTGACGTGCTTGAATGGTTGGACGCATTCTCCTAGCATCAGGAAGCATCCTTTGGGCACGTTAATCATTGCGGCATAGGCATGCACTGCATTCATGTCTTCAGTTTTTGGGGTTTTATGTAAGTTGTCTCGGGCTCTGGTGAACCTAGTATTCATTGCCTTGTTGGCGTTTGACTCGATGGATGCCTTGGGTATTCCATGAGAGTCATATCTGTGTGTCAAGAGATCCCAGAAGAGTAGTCTCATCCCGAGTAATGTACGGTGTTTTCTTTCGTGTTTATTGGCTTGACTTCGACCCCTTGGTTAGCCTATTATACGTGGATGTCGTGGATGTCCTATGAGGGCTGTGACAGCATTATAAGGTGTTCAAATGTGCCATTGCACTGAGTAGTGTTTTGTGTGATTTCGAGGGCCATTCTAGTTTCTAGTCAACCCGGTTGTGACCTAGTGGTTGACAAATGATCTCGTGAGTGTCTCTGTTATCTTGTATGGATCGAGACTCTGATTTTGGATGCCTAGAGGTATAGTCTTACCTCGATTTGCATGGTTATCTGGTCTGAGGGCTTTGATGCTCACTCATATTTCGTGATTTATGTTATACAGAGTCAAGAGTCCTATGTGCAGCCTAGGGGCTAAGGACTTATGGTTTATCATGTTTTTGGCTTAGGGACTAGGTAGATTAATGGTATGCTGCCGTGATGTGCGACGATCTTGACTCGAGTCGTGTGACTCAAGGATCATTATGTGTATGTCTAGTTGTCTATCTTGAGTCTGGCGATACTTCTATGTACTGCCTTGTGTTTCGTAGTGCTAGCGATAGGTGAGTATTTACCCTGTCCACACTTTGGAGTTTTTTTCAAAGAGACTTTATGTCTAGTGAGCCTCCACTAGTCGTAGCCTGATGTGGATGCACTTTAGTGACACCGTTCTTTGGTTTGTCCATTCAATTCATTTATTGATTTATTTAGTGCGTCGGTGTGCTAGTCACAGAGTGACAATTTACTGTGCACTCAAACAAACTAACCAGGCGACTGCGTGGTTCATGTTGGGACAAAAATCCACAGTGCCATAAAGGCCACGACGTCATTTACATCTCCCTAGAGGGGAGAACACCCTTGATTATTCACCGAGAAAAGAGGGCCCTATGGCCATGAAATTAATTGTATAAGAAAATTATACTAGAAAGTATTGAAATTCCTCATATGATGGTGCCGAAGAGCATCGAAGATTATGTTGGTCATATATTGACCGTTCAATGTTCAGATGAATGTCCAGTTTGGAAAAGTCATGACTATCGCTGGAAAATTGGAGCATGTGTATGCCGAGATATGACAAATTTATTGTTTAGAGAAACGAAAACCTTCAGTTAAATCCCCGATCGAAGCGATTGAGAATCAACGAGTCTATTGGCCTGATGCGAAGTCAAGCCGCGAGCATAATGGGGGGGATTCCCGTAATCGAGGTGTGGCTTGCATGAGCATCATTGATGTATGTTCGGTGCCAAAAGGGACGATGGAGAGATGTTTCGAGATTAAATCGCGGGGAAAAATATCTAAGCATAGTAGGCTATAGGCCCAAGACATGGGTCAGACGCTAACCACAATGGGATGGACCCAAGATTCAACCGTGACCCGTGGAGGCCTTATTAATATTCCCATGCAAAGGGTTCAGGAATGATGAGAGTCATTCTAACTTACTTATTGAAGATATGGCCCTTAGAAGGAGACCCCGGAGCCTAATCTGGCAGAGTTTGTGTTGAACTAGGACTGCATAAACCCAAACACTCCCTCCACGTTTCCAAGCAAACTAATCCACCAAAATTAAGGTTCTGTAGCCCAAACTCGAGATAATATAAAGGGGAAGAGATAGAAACAAACAGGACTCGATTTGGTGGAGAAGTCTAGACGATATCGTCCTTAGAAAGAGGCCCCGGACCCAAAAACGTCCAGAAACAGTCCAGAACACTTGGGACTCAAGGTAGAAGAGGGGATGGAACAGTCAACAGTTGACCACACCGGTCAACAGTCGACCGCGACGGTCAGCAGTTGACCACGTCGGTCAATAGTTGACCTTGACCAATTTTTTTTATTTTTTATTTTGTTTATATTTTTTTAATAAAAAAGTAAAATATCCTCCAAGGGCTCCAAGGCTTAATGGGCTTAGAAATGACCAATAATGGGCTCGAAATAGGTTCAAAGATGACTCTAAAATAATGGTTAATTTAGGACATCACGGAGATTAATAAGAGAAATAACACGACTTATGGGGTAAAACGGGTGTCAACAGCGGCCAAGCCTTCAGCGACGGTGGCAGAGTCAGCTCCATTTCCCGCACTTCCTCCAACCGAGAGCAGGGAGGAGTAGCCCCTCGTGATCATGGAACCCGGTGGTGTGGCTATAGCTCCAGCAGCTCCCTTGGCAATAGTCGGCCGGGGACTACTTGTTGAAGCCGGAGGCCCCAGCGATCTGTCCGTGGCGCTCCCTTCCTCATCGGCTGCGGTGGATGCGGAAATGTGGGCTGCCGTGGACGGCACGGTAGAGTTCAACCCCCCGGAGATGCCTTCCATCGGCCACACCGCCACAGATGCACCAGTTCGATAGATGCTGCTAGCGCTGCGCTCGATGATACTTGCTGACCCCTCTCTCACGTACCGAGGGGCGCATGCAATAGCGACGCAACTGACCGGTGTGCTACAAGTGCTGGGTTTCCCTCTGGAGGAGTGGTCGCGATGCGTATTATTACTGTTGAAATACGTGAACCGTCACGAGTTCCTCAAGACTCGGGTCCCCAATGAGCTTACCGCCATCAGGGCCCAGGAGGGCGAATACTTGCAAGCGTTGGAGGAGCACCGGATCAGGGGGGAGCAGCTCGAGAAAGTTCTAGAGGGTGGTCGCCAGGATGTCCATGCCCTCCAGGGTAGAATTGAAGAGCTAGAAGGCCACCTTGCTGCAGCCAAGTCTGCGCTGGTTGAGGCCGAGGCGACCGTTGAGAGGACGGGTGAGGCGCTTGCCATTGCCAGGGCTGAGGCAGCCTCTATAGAAGCGGAGCTGGGACACCTCAGGGGGCAGAGGAGCCGACTGAGCGACATGGCAAGCTTTCCTTGTATCGACATTCTCCCCCTTGAGGATATTTTTCGGGGCATCGACTGAATGCCGCTCTCCTCAAGCCTCCTGTTGTATTCTGCCCCTCTCCCTTTCTCTTTTCTTCTCTTCCCCTTTTGACATGTAACCCAGGGGCATGCCCCGAAACATATGTACCCCCTCATTTTGGAACGAAAGAACATTCGTATATATGGTCTTGCATGCTGGCCCACGAGTTTTTTCTTCCTCCTCTTTTTTTTTCTACTCTTCGACGGGATGCGAGTCCGTGCCAATAGCTCGATCTAGGAATGCTTCGGTCGGGTCCACAGAGGCGCGTAGGAGAGCGCTTGCCTCCCCAAGGGAGAGAAGAGGGGATCACTCCACCACGCAAGCCTCGCGGCCCTGCCGAGTTGCTCCGTGAAGAAGACTGGCCTGGGCGGAGAGTAGTCTTCACCCGTAGAGACGAAAAGAAGGGTTTGTTGGTTCAAAAAGGGTTATTCGTCGCCCGAAGGGACGGAGAGAAGAGCTTATTGGTTGAAATGACCTGACGGGAGGTTCAAGTCAAAGGGTTGTTCATCGCCCGAAGGGACAGATAGAAGAGCTTATCGATTCAAATGACCTGAACGGGAGGTTCCAGTCGAAGGGTTGTTCATCGCCCGAAGAGACGAAGAAAGGAGCTTATTGGTCTAAATGACCTAGACGGAAGGTCCAAATCAAAGGAGTATTCGTCATTTCGACCCGGGAGGAGTCTGGGTGAGATGTTGATTCGTCGGTATTGCCAATGCGGCGGAACCGGCATGATTTGTTTGTCTCTTGGGATATTCGTCGGCACTGGGTCAGTGATAACGCAAAGAAGGGTTTATTCCCTTATCCCAGACGTAAGGTCCGGGCAAGGTGTCTGTTCGTCGGAGTCACCAGTGTGGGAAGACCGACAGGGTTTGTTTGTCTCTTGAAGTGGTCATCAGCACTAGGTTCAGCGCTGACGCAAAGAGCAGTTTATTTCCCTATCCCAAGCGTAAGGCTCGGGTATGGTGTCTATTCGTCGGGGTCACCAGAGTGGTAAGATCGACAGGGTTTGTTTGTCTCTTGAAGTGGTCGTCCGCACTAGGTTCAGCGCTGACGCAAAGAGTGGTTTATTTCCCCATCCCAAGCGTAAGGCTCGGGTAAGGTGTCTATTCATCGGGGTCACCAGAGTGGTAAGACTGACAGGGTTTGTTTGTCTCTTCGAATATTCATCGGCACTGGGTCGGTGCTGATGCAAAGAAGGGTTTGTTCCCTTTTCCTGGACGTAAGGTCCGGGCAAGGTGTCTGTTCGTCGGTGCCACCGAGGGCTACGTACCTTGGGAGGGCCACCTTAGCCCTGCTGGCACCCTACCAGCCAGGGATCTGATCCATCACCTCTTCTCGACATCGCCGAGTCACCCGGGTCCGTGTATGAGCAACGGTGGGTTCGGCCTCTACCGAGGAATTGCTTGATGAGTGTGTGCTTGCTAGATAGGTCCGAGGATATATCACTTACTTGCTGCCACCCCCCATCTTTGTGTCACATTAGAACTAATATAATTTGACATTGTCGATGCTGTCTTGCCGATCATGTTGCCACTTGTTGATCCCATCATACTCTTCGGCTCGGAGTAGACTCTTTTCCGAACCTGGAATTTGGAACCGATGATCCCGTCAGGTAGATAACCCTTCTTAGCCAATAATCTGAATAGCAACAGAGCGAGAGGAAATAACGACATCAATGGTAAACCTATCGGCGAGCAAAGAGATTGTCATCGGTCTCGCTCTCGAAGAAACTAGAACCAATGCGAAGGAACTCTTCTTAGCAATAGGCATAGGAAATAATGGCACATCAGCCCCAATATAACCCGAAACCATGACGCAAACTGACATGCGATAGATAGGATCTTGAAGCTTGAAACATATAACTGGCATCGGGCCATCCAGACTCGACTCATCGTCTCCCTGGGGACGAGACCCGAGGGGCACTAATGGCAATGCACACTTGCTCCGTGGGGTGGGAGTGGATGGAGGAATGGGTGTAAAAGGCTTGGAGGGTTGAGGGTTAGAGGTAATGACAGGCTCGGGTGGAGGCGAAGGCAAAGGTGGAGATGGTGGGGGTATAGCCTACTCAGGCTTGGGCAACAAGGAAGATGGAGAAGAGGGTGGAGAAGATAAAGGCAGTGCAGATGAAGGCAATGGTGGAGATGATAAAGGTGGTGGGGATAGAGGTGGTGATGATGGCGGAGATGGTGAAGATGGTGGCGGTGATGATGGCGAAGATGGTGAAAATGGTGATGTAGGCAATGGGGGTAATGTTGGTGGTGAAAATGGTGGAGAGGGTGAAGGTGTGGTTGAAGGCCATGGGGCCCAATGTCGGTGTATTAACACAACACGCTGCATGACGTTGGGAGTGGAAGTGGAGGTGGAGGTAATGGGAGTAGAAGGGGAGGCACTGGCCTGAGCAGAGGCTTGGGTTTGTGGAGGTTGTGGAGATGGCTTAGGAGATGGCCTAGGTGAAGGAACGGGTATAGGAGTAGGCAACGGAGTGGGTGCAATACTAGATAAAGGATCACGGGGGTGCCCCAGGTCTTGCAGAGATAGAGATGGCTACTTGGGCGGTGGTTCTTGCTGCTGCTACTTGATGTGAAGGTCTGGAACAACTTTGTGAATAGTGGACCAATTGATCCTCTTCTGATCTTCCAAGTCATAAATATAATCTCGAAACTCGAGGCAATCTTCAACCAAATGTCCTTGCTAGCAGTGATAATCATAAAATTAGAGCATATTCCCCACTGCGGGTCGACAAGGCACAACCGGAGGGAGCGGTAATGCGTGGGTGGTCGTCAAAGTCTTGAAAATATTGGTAAAACACTCCAGCAATGGAGGAGGAGGAGCCTGCTTCGGGTAAGGCGGATGCTGAGGGGTATGAGATGAATATGGTTGTGGAGGCTGTGTGGGCAATGGAGGTTGCATAGGCAAAGGTGCGTGGCTAGTGGGAGGACTAGGCGGAGACACACGTGGAGTGGGAATGTAATTGACGGCATCCACTTGCTGGGGGTGTGACGTTCCCTTGACTGGAGGTGGTGACATATGTGGGTATGCGGAAGCAGAAGGCTAACTCGTGGAAGGTTGATATGTGGAGCTTTGATACATGGAGGTGGATGTGGTGTAAGGCCGACTCATGGAGGGCAGACTCATGGGAGCGTAGGGTTGGCTTGTAGAGGGTGAGGTGTAAATGGAGGTGGATGGTGGAGGGGACTCGGTGTCAAGAGAACCTTGGATTTGTTGGCGAATGAAGTGGACTCGGCTATACAATTGCCGCCAAGAGGAAGTGTCATTTAGGGTTAGGATGAAGCAATACTTGGGCGTTACATTGGATATTAACATCTTGATTTGCTCTCCCTCCAGAATATGTCCCGGGACTTGCACGGCGAGACGATGCCAGCGGTCGGCAAAGGTAGAGAAGTCCTCATCGAGCTTCATCTTCTCGTGGGGCAAACCACAATAGAACACTTGGGCCCAACCTGGTCTTGATACTGCTGAATAAACTTGTCTTTCACAATCTGAAAATTCACAACTTGCTCTTGCGGCAGGGAGAAGAACCAATCCGAGCACGGCCTTCCAAAGATAGATCGAACAAATAAGCCATCAAGCATTGGTCAAGTCAAAACTGGGCCGACTCATATAAAAACTCCTTTAAGTGCACATACGGGTCATCGACTCCACCATAGCGGCGATATATGGGAATTTGAGAAGATAGCGGGAGTCGGATATGTTGGAATGAAAAAGAGACACTCAAAGAGGATTTGAGATCGATTCGGCATTGCAATTCATCAAGCTAGCATTGGTCTTGAGCAATCATCTCCTGGGTAGGGAGAGATCGAGAAGAAAGTGGGCCAGCCTGAGCAAGAGGTTGTAAATTTGAACTAGGATTGGAATAGTGGGTCGGATAAGGGGATCCAGGCTGAGAAGAATATGGAAAGCCCATTCTGGGAGTGGAAGGGTACATGGGCCTAGAAGAAACATTAGCATAGGTAAACTGGATCATGGTGGATGCCGGTGCCGCTGTCAACATCATGCCCCTGAAGACATTCAAGACTCTATATCTAGCCCCCTACCTCCAGAAGGTTCAGGCGGTCAAGATATCCGACTTTAATCAAGACATCGAGGATGTCCTCGACTGGGTGGATGTCGACTTGGTGCTCGACGATTTGGCCTCTAAGGTGACTTTCTACATCATCGACGTCAACACATCCTACAAAGTACTACTGGGCAGACCTTGGCTCCATGAAAACTGGTTCGTCCCTTCAACTCTCCATCAATGCATCAAGTATGCCAAGGATGGGAAACAACATACGATCTTCACAGACCTGTCTCCATTCATCCCAGTAGAATGCAACCTGGCCGACGTTGCCCTTTACTTTGGGGGAATCAGTCCATACCCTGCGGTCAAGAGCAAGAGCAATGGCTGGCTCTCATAAGAAGATGAGGATGACCTCTTCTCTGTTGACGAGAAGAAGGCCAAGCTTCATCGGCTACGTCTTAACTCCAAGTCAACCACAGATCACCCTGAAAGATGCAAAGTCGATTTCGAGGCCAACCTCATTAGCCGAGCTATCGACAAGAGTATATGTCTACCACCAGACTGCATCTAGCTCCCCTGTGCATCAGATGAGCACAAGGTGGAGCGGCTCACAACATTTGTCGTCACTTACAAATGACAACTCAGAAGCAAGAAAAATGCTAACAAGGACAAGCCCATTGTCTTCTATAAATGAGACATGGTCCCTCAAGCCCCACCGGAAGATGAATTTGGCTAGTCCAGGCGAGCCAACAACACCCCTGAAGTCGTCCAAGATTTGGACGACCTGCCGCTGCATATTCAACAGATGTGCCTCAAGCAGCATATTCCCCAATGGCAAGGTTCCGCGCGGTATGAATACTTTCACTGGTTGTGGACCCCTTCATAGGTCCAGGGGCAACCCCCATTCTCTCACAAAGATACCAGGGGACTCCGCTACGACCAAGACCCAGATTTTCGTGTCTACTACGCAGTCAACATCGTAGCCCCGATACAGCCAATCGGTGATCCAGCTACCGTCAACACCAAGTTCGACAGCTCTGGGGATGAGGAAGAGGACATCCTAATCTCGCTCCCCGCCAGAACCAATACCTCAGCTCAAGCACTCGATGAGTCTTCGTCATCCATCTACGAAAACAATGGGACAGAGAAGGTCCCCAGTGCCTCCCAGCCAGTCAAAGAGCCTAATCCAGTAGACCTTCCTGATAAGGAAGATTCCCAGAACAAGGCCATGAAGCATTGCCAGCTTTAGCAGGCAACTCCAACCAAGCTTCAATGGGGCCAGCCGATAACTGTCAGCCAGGCGCTGTCAATCCAGAGCAATCCCCGTCTGAGCTTAGCAACGACAATTTTCCAGCTCCATCAACTTCAATTGCTGACTTCGAAGACCAAGAAGCGCACGAAGCCGACATTGACGATGAAGATTTCATCGACTTCCAACCCTCTCCTCCCGAGCTGGAGGACAGCAGCCAGCCAACCGTCGATGAACTAGTCAAAATCAATTTGGGCGAAGATGAAGCCCCCCAGTCGACGTTCGTCAGCGCTCTTCTCACTGAAGCAGAGAGGCAGGACTATAAGCAACTCCTGCTTGATTACAAAGACTGCTTCACTTGGATGTATAAGGAAATGCTAGGGCTAGACCCCTCCGTAGCGAAACATGAGCTAGCCATCTTCCCCTCAGCAACTCCAGTCAAATACAACAGCGGCGCATGCACCACGAGCTAGAGCTCCAAGTCTCGACCGAAGTCAATAAAATGGCGGAGGTCGACTTCATCGAGCCATGTATCAACCCAATGTGGCTCGCCAACATTGTCCCAGTCAAGAAGAAAAGTGGTCAAGTCCGCATCTGCGTCAACTTCCAGGACCTTAACAAAGTTTGTCCGAAGGATGACTTCCTAGTCCCGATAACAGAAATAATGGTTGATATGACCACCGGTCATGAAGCCCTGTCTTTTATGGACGGGTCATCCAGTTACAACCAAATCCGGATGTCCCTCAAGGACAAGTGCCACACAGCCTCCAGGTCCCCCAAAGGGATCTTCAACTACAAGTGTATGCCCTTTGGTTTGAAGAATGCTGGTGCTACATACTAGAGGGCCATGACTAAAATCTTTGATGAAATGCTACACAACATCGTCGAATGCTACGTCGATGATCTCGTCATCAAGACCAAAAGGCGGGAAGACCACTTGACCGATCTACGCAAGGTCTTCGAGCGTCTCCGACAATATGGGCTCAAAATGAACCATATGAAACGCACCTTCGACATATCCAGTGGCAAGTTTCTCAATTTCATCGTCCGATACCGAGGAATTGAAGTGGACCCTAGGAAGATCAAAGCGATATGGGAGCTTCCACCACCCAGCAACCTCACTGAGCTTAGGTCATTCCAAGGAAGATTGACCTACATCTAGAGATTCATCTCCAACCTCTCCGGTCGATGCGCGTCTTTCAGCAAGATGATGAAGAAAGACACCCCGTTCATATGGGACTCGAAATGCCATGCGACTTTCGAGCAAATCAAGGAGTACCTCCTTACTCCTCCAGTCCTGGGGGCACCAGTCAAGGGTAAGCCCCTCATACTCTACATTGCCGCCATGGATGCCTCGTTAGGGGCTCTGTTGGCACAAGTCAACGTGGAAGGTAAAGAGCAGCCATTCTTCACCGGGAATCTCTAGTGCACATAATGCAACGACGAACTTTCAAATACCTCACAGGTTATACTCCGCTCACCCGCTTAGCATCAAGAGCGATAAAGGAAAATCACAACAAACATCAAACCATGATGCAAGCAAGTTTTAGGTGGTTCGATCTGCCTCAACAGATCTACGTCCACCGCTCACTCAAACCTGAGTGAGGCTTACTGCTGATTACACAACTTAATTCCGCTGATCCACAGCTTCGAGGATGAATCCCTACAAACCGCTGATCCACAGCTTTGAGGATTGAATCCCAGACCACTGAGCCTCATAGCATACTACACCTGCTGAGCTTCACAGCTTGCTAAACCCGTTGAGCTTTACAACTTGCTGTCTGAGGAACCAATCCTCGTCACTGAGCAACACAACTTGCTCCGTTGCCTAACAGCTTAAAGAAGGATTCAAAAGGGAAAATAAAAAGAACAAAACAACACACAAATAGAACAAAAGATAATGTAGCTCTCTTGAGTAGTCGATTTTGGATCTGATCCAGAAATTGAAACTTCAGCAACTATCTTCTCTTCAGACCTCTTCTCTCTTCTTCGATGCTCTATTTTCAGTGGCTCTCTCTCACCTTTCTATGAAGACACTTATGCTCTCAGCATCTCCTATCTTCTCTCCTCTCTTCTCCCAAACTTCTCTTCTCTTGATTCTCTATGTTCGCAGACTCCAATCTGTCTCTCTTTTATCTCTTCTTCTACTAGTACTCCCTTAGTTCTGTACATGCTTCTCATCTGAAAGATCCTCTACATGCTCTTCTCTCTCAATTTTTGCTTCAAACGAGAGATCTCCCTTTTATATCTATGATCTGATTCTTGTGGTCCCCACAAGATTCTAGTCCGACGTGTGGAGGGAACATTCTCGCCTATTACTTTTCAGGAAAAAGAAGCTAGATGATATCCACATGTCAAATCCGAAGAAGAGGTGAGTCCACGTGGTAAATTATCCTAAGAAGCTTTTAGCCTTAGATCACATGCCAGACTAGTTGATTTCTCGAGCCACATGACCAATTAAGTCTTCGACAATTTCTATACTTCAGATGTTCGAGCAAGTTAAAGAGGTAGTTTGATGCCCTTCATATTTAAGTTCCTGCCAGAGATAATATGGAAGTTCATTATACGTCTTATCATCATGTAGATCACAAGTTGTTAAGAGAGATGTCTAAGAAATGCATACTTATACAGATTAATAACAATGGGTTAAGTGCTACTAAATCATGAAGATCAGATATTCCCATGACATGCAATATGCAGTGATGTAGATGCTTTGATGCGTTCACCAAGTGCATCGACCTGAGATTGCTCAAGGCTAAGCAAATGCAAGAAAACTAACACTTACTGCATCAACCTGTGTGGACCACAGGTAGACCTGATAGAGAAAGTGAGAATGAAAAAATCACAAGAGATTGTAGAGGTGCATCGACCTGTTGAGCTAGGACAAGTGTAGTTGCATTGACCTGACAAGGCGATGGCAGTACATCTTGTATTTAGGTATTGACCTGATAAGCTAAGCAAATATGGCTGCATCAACCTAAGTGCAGTGACTATCAAATGCACACCGACCTGATAGAACTTAATCAAAACATGTGCATCGACCTGATGGACATAACGCTTTCATGTCCGTCGTCCTAGTAGTCTGAATGCATGTATGTGCATCAACCTTGTTGAGCACAAGGGCCTCTAGTGCATCAACCTGATAGACTAATGGAGTGTACATGCATCGACCTAACAGACTTAATGTGTGTACGTGCATCGACCTAACAAGCTAAAATCTTGAATATGCATCGACCTGATTTTAATGTAATGCTTAGCCACATCGACCTGCATGACTGAATGTCTATATGTGCATCGACCTTATGTTCCTGACACTTATAAAGATGCATGGATTTGTATAGTATGAGTGACTAAGATGCATCAACCTGTATGGCATCCATACTTATGAACAGAAATGACAACTCAAATGGTCATTATTAAGGCAGTTTTGCCGCAACATGATTCATAGTGAGACATCATCAAAACCAGGGTTCCAACAAAAGACAACTTCTAGGCCCTGATCTTGTTCGTGATATGACTGAAAAAGTGAAACTGATTAGAGAGAGACTTCACATGGCTCAGGATAGACAAAAGACTTATGTTGATATCAAGAGAAGAGACCTGGAATTTCAAGTGGGAGATCATGTATTTCTCAAGGTTTCCCCAAGTCAAGGAATTCGAAGATTTGGCATTAAAGACAAGCTTACCCCGTAGTTCATAGGCCCTTTTAAAATTATTGGAAGGGTTGGCGAGGTTGCTTATCGACTGGCGTTGCCTCTACAATCGTCTAGCATCCATGACGTGTTTCATGTATCCATGCTCAAGAAGTACATCTATGACCCTTTTCATATTATAAGTCATGAGGACTTGGTGATATAGAAGGATCTGATGTACGATCAAAGACCACTCAAAATACTTGATCAAGAGGTATGTCAGCTTCGCAACAAGACTATTCCCATGGTAAAGGTTCGATGGAATAAGTGCCTGGATCAAGAAGCTACATGGGAAACGGAAGAAGCCATACACAAACGATTCCCCGAACTATTCGATTGTAAGTATAATACACTCTCCGTAAAGCCATGTATTGAATTTGGGGACCAAATTCTCTTATGTGGGAGAGGGTGTAGCACCCCGGGCGCCCACGAGCTGGAGGGCTCGGAAGGGCTAAAAGGATAAGTGTGGTGTACACAAAAATAGGAAATAAAGCAGGACAATCCAACAATTAACAGAAATAAATAACTAACTATAACAGAGTCCAGTCCAACAAAAGTACAGTCTAAAGCAGTAATACGTATCACATGCCAAGTGAACACTTGGCCCGACAAGCTGGCAACTACAAACCTCCACGCCGCTCTCTCGGACCTCGAGGAAGAGCCACCGCACCTGAAAACTAGGGGTGAGCCTCCTGTCACTGGCTCAGTAGGGGTCCCGCGGAACCCTAACCGAAAATAACGGAGGCACGAAAAGCAGTAACTAAAGAAAAATAACAATGACAGCAGGAAAGTAACCATGGTGGCCGGTAAAATCTCAGCTCTAAAGTTACTCCTACTGTACTGGAAAACACGACCCGGTCACCCTGTCGAGGGACAACCAAGTCACGAACCCAACGTCCCGATCCCACGGTCGGGGGGTGACCAGAACACGGACCGCCCTAGCCACACTACTAGGAAAACACCATGACACCTCTGTCGTGGGGGCATGTCCTCATAGACAAGGCCCACGTCAAAACCACGCGGTCTGGAAACACCATCATGACCTCACCGTCATGAACTCAACGCCATCTAGGGAAAATCCTTGGTGACGCTCACCAAAAATCCCAGACCTCGACTACGGGAATGCTCCCGAAACCACACAAGAAGTCCCGTCTCACAGATGGGAAATGGAAACCCGAGACACGATAACTCACGTCATGTGACGGGAGTACCGCCCACCAGAAACAAGACCGGATGTGTCCACTGATGACTTAGTCCGTAGCCTCAGGTGTCTCCCTGCGACGCCCCAGGTGAAAACTGAGACACCGTAACAGTAATAAGGTACACAGAACAAGGACTAGCTGGGGTCACACTCGTTAGCGCGTGTCCTCTGCCCCCAACTACGCGTGCACACACAGACCATCTGCTCTAGGTTGGGTCCTCTAGCTGGTTTCCCCCCCTGTCGGACTCTGGCGACAAAGGTAAGGGGCCCTACGGTAATCATCTTAAAAATCATTTCACTCGGGTCACGCTCTTGACTAGTCCCAGGTGGGTCCACACCCGCATGTGTAGGAAGCTACGACTAGTGGGGGTTCACTAAACGTGGATACTGAAAATCACTCACACACCCATTGCGAGTAATGCAGAGTAACAGGTGACCCGAAGCCACCAGACTCTGGACAACCCACTAGACTTACTAAACTCAACGGTCCTTGAGTCACGAGACTCAGGGTCAAGACCGTTGCACGTGACAGCACTACGTCGTCAATCTGGCCTAATCCCTAGGTCCAAAACCACGATGACACGTGAAAAATTTCCAGCCCCAGGCTGGTCATCTGGACTCACAGTCCAAGGCCACGCACATGGCCCACCGATCCGGAAATCTCATGATGTGTGGGAGGGAACCTCCGCACACACACACACACACAGGGTCACCCGGACCCTCCGGAACACCCTCAAAACATGGACATCGGTCTCACGGTGTCTGGAACACTCTCAAGGTCAAAGGACAACCACTGGATCCCAGCCGGGTTGACCGAAGATCAACGCGACATGCGAAAAATCCAGTAACACGGAAAATCGCCTGGCGGTCCAACCTTGCGCCGTCACAATCTCTGATGGTCCAACAATGGAGCGCCATAGTGTAAGGCGAAACTGGCTCTGACGCACCTTCCTCAGGGCGTCACAGCTCCCTGACGCACCTGCCTTGGTGCGTCAGAGGACACAACAACACGGTCTCTGATGCACCTTCCTTAGGACGTCACAGACTCTAACGGACCACCCTAGGTGCGTTAGAAGACACAGGAACACGGGCTCTGACGCACCTTCCTTAGGGCGTCACAGCGCTCTGGCGCACGTACCCACGACCGCCAGAGGAACACGACCCAAACGGTCAGAAACACGGTAACAGTCGAACCCAGGCGCATCACACCCTCTGGCGGTCTATCGTGGGACCGTCAGAGCGATTGACGCCCTGCAGATGAAACACGGCCCTGTGACGCACCCCTCTTGGGGCGTCAGGGCCTGTAACGCACCCTCCCAGGGGCGTCACAGCCTGTGACGGTCGCTGGAACGACTGCCACACCGTCTTGAGAACAGAACGGCGAGAAAATCCCAAAAATCTTTCCTACGCCCCCATACCTCCACGGGAGAGGGGGAAAACAAGGGGGAAGCCCCCAAATAACCCCTAGCATGCATCTACGGTCTCAGATCGGCCAAAAAGGCGGTGAAACGGTAGATCGGCTCACAACCCCAAAAACATGGATTTTTCCCAAAATCTCCAAATACGCCCGCTTGGCTCACCACGGCCTACGAAACTCACGGGAAATGAAGTACGCGGGTTAAGGATCCGTCCCCCTACCTCTACCGAAGATTTCGCACACCGTGGACGTCGATCCACGAAGAAAATGTTGTAAAACCCTCGCCGGCTCATGATCCCATGAACCGCCTCCACCATCGCGATCCTCGCTCCATCCTCGCCGCTCCACGGCCCATGATCCTCGCCGCCTCGCCCCTGTCCGCCTCCGTCGGCCGTCGGAGAAGAGAGGGAGAGAGGAGAGAGAGTGAGAAGAGAGGCGGTTTTTGTACAGGATTCGAAGCTGAATTCCGCGCAGTCCTAGATGGATTACGTACCTGCCGAGAGTTGGAGCTCAGAATCCCACATACTCTTAGTAGCTGTAAGAGTTAGCACAATGCGGGTAGAGAACCCTTCTTGGCCAGTAATTTGAATGGCAACAGAGCGAGAGGAAATAACAACATCGATAATAGAATCTCCAGCGAGCAAAGAGATTGCCATCAGCCTCGCTCTTAAAGAAACTAGCACCAAGGCAAGGGAACTCTTCTTGACAACCGTCATGCGAAGTGAAAGCTCATCATTCCCAAAATAGCCAGGGACCAGGACAAGAACCGACATACAACAGATGAAATCTTGAATCTTGAATCTTGAAATGAATAACCGACATCGAATCATCTTGCCTCTGCTCAAGCTCTCCCTGGGGATCAGACCCAAGGGGCACCAAAGGTAATGCACACTCGCTCCGTGGGGTGAAAGTAGGTGGTGAAGCGGCGGAGGTAGAAGGCTTGGAAGGTGTGGAGGCTTCAATGGGGATGGTGTGTTTAGCTAGAGGCAAACACAAGGGTTGGGGTATGGCTTGCTCGGGCTTGAGTGACGGGGAAGGTGGAGGTGTAGGTGTGGGTATAACCAGCTCAGGCTTTGGCAATGATGGAGAAGGGGATGGCAAAGGTGATGGAGATGGTGCAGGTGATGGAGGCATTGGTGGTGGAGGCGGAGATGGTGGGGATGAAGAGGGAGGTGGAGAGGATTGTGATGCAGGCAATGAGGGTAATGTTAGTGGTGGAGATGGCAGAGAGGGTGAAGAGGAAGTTGAAGGCCGTAGGGCCCAACGTCGACGTATTGACACAACACGTCGAACGGTGTTAGGAGTGGAAGTAGTGGTGGAGGTAACAAGAGTACTAGGTTGAGCAGAGACTTGAGCTTGTAGAGGTGATGGAGACGGGGTAGGAAATGGAGATGGAGAAGGTGAAAGTAATGGTGGAATAGGTGGGGGCATAGGTGAGGAAACGAGTAATGAATTAGGCAACAGAGCGAGTGCAACACTAGCTAAAGGATCACAGGGGTGCCCCTGGTCTTGAAGTAATGGGGACAGCTACCTAGGCGACGCTTCTTGTTGCTGCTGTTTATTGTGAAGATGTAAAATGACCTTGTGAATGGCAGCCTAATCAATCCTCTTCTGATCTTCTAAGTCATAAACATAATCCTAGAACTTTGGGCAATCCTCAACCAAATGCTCCTGTTGGCGATGATAATCACAGGACTAAAGCATATTCTCGGCCGCATATCGGCAAGGCACAACTGGAGGGAGCGCAACGCATGAGTGACCATCAAAGTCGGAAGATATCGATAAAAGACTCCGGCAACGGAGAGCAAGGAGCCCACTTTAGGCTAGGGGGATGTCGAGGGGTATGAGATGACGTGGAAGGTTGTGGAGAATGAAGTGAAGGTTACATAGCCAATGGTGTGTGGCGACTAGTGGAGAGACTAGGTAGAGACAAATGTGGAGCGAGACATCGAGGTATGTAGTGGACGACATCCACTTGCTCGGGATGTGGTGTTCTCTTGACCAGAGGTGGAGACATAGACGAAGACACATGTGGGTATGTAGAGGCGGAAGGCTGACTCAAAGAAGGTTGAGATGCGTAGGGTTGACTCATGGAAGGTTGATATGTGGAGGGTGCGATGTAAGTGAAAGGCTGATATGAGGTGGAGTGCGAGTACGTGGTAGATGTGGAAGGCTAACTTGTGGAGGGTTGATATGTGGAGGTTTGATATGCGGAGGTGGATGTAGCGTAACGCTGACTCATGGGAGCGTAGGGTTGGCTTGTGGAGGGTGAGGTGTAAGTGGAGGTGGACAGTGGAGAAGACTCAGGGTCGAGGGAACTTTGGGGTTGTTGACGAACGAAGCGGGTTCGGCTATAAAGTTATAGTCAGGAGGTAATGTCATTAAGGGCTAAGATGAACTGGTACTCGGGCGTTGCATTAGATATCAACATCTTGATTTATTCCCCCTCCGAAATGTGCCCCGAGACTTGCGCGTCGAGGCGACGCCAGCGGTCAGCAAAGGTTGAGAACTCCTCTTCGGACTTTATCTTTTTATGGGCCAGATCCACTATAGAATACTTGGGCCCAACTTGGTCCTGAAACTGCTGAATGAACTTGTCTTGCACAATCTAAAAGTTCACAATCTGCTCTTCTGGAAGGGAGAAAAACCAGTCCCGAGCCGGGCCTTCTAAAGATAGACCAAACAAGTAAGCCATCAAGCATTGGTCCTGTCAAAATTGGACCGACTCATAAACGAACTCCTCCAAGTGTACAAACGGCTCACCGACTCCACCATAATGGTGATATATAGGAATTTGTGATGGAGGTGGGAGCCAAATATTTTGAAATGTGAATGGAACACTTAAGGAGGATTAGGGATCAATTCGACGTTGGAGTTCATCAAGTTGGTGTTGGACTTTAGCAATCATCTCCTGGGTAGGGAGAGATCGAGAAGAATATGGGCCATCCTGAGTAAGAGATTGTGAATATGAACTAGAATGATAATGGGCCGGATGAGAGGATCTGGGCTGTGGAGAAGGGAAGCCCACTCCAAGAGTGGAAGGATGTGCGGGCCTGGAAGAGACGTTGGCATATGGGCTGAATGGGCCAACAGTATAAGTAGAAGAATGAGGCCCGTTAAGATAGAATTGATTATTGGAAATCAGGCCAGCTGCATGGGAAGAAGAAGGAGGCCCATGAAGATAAGAAGGTCCATTATGAGAAGAAGGCCCATTAAGATGACATTGCTTCATGGGCCATGTCATCTATGATTGCTCTGCCTTCAAGGACATCACGGAGGATTTGATTGTCCGCCGAATAATAAACATAGAAGATTCCCTTCGGGGGCCCTCCGAATCTCCCCCGTCGGGCCGAGTAATTTTCTCAGTAAATGTGATTCACGCGTCTATTCCTCAGGTATCCCGTAAAGCGGATAAGAGGAAAGGTACGCTCAGTCAAGTTTAGACCCCACCCCAATGCTCCAGTTGGCAGTCATGGGAGGATCTGGAGTCTCTGCCTTTCTCAAAAGACGACACCCGGAGACTCCTTGGCATGCTTCTAGGGGGAAGGGAGGTGCTAGTGCGGGAGCCCCAAAAGCATTTCTCCGACCCCAATGTTGGAAGTTCCAGTCAAACTCCGTCCACTCTCCATGCAAATCAAGCGGACCAAGAAATTCGCAAGGAAGATGCTAAACTAAGGAGCGACCAAGGTCGAACCAGCATGCCTCAAGTAACCACTGCTAAAGCAAGCCCTGAGCAGGTCCAAATTGCTCGGCCCCGGCAATCAAAAGCTAAGCTAGGTGCCGAGTCAAGCAGTAGTAAAGCGACCCAACAAGAAAATTCTGAGGTGATCCCCAAGCAGAAGCAGGAAGGCAAACCCAAACCAAAAACGCCCAAGCAGGGTCACACGTTAATTCAACAGCAAACAAAGGTTGCGTCAACGTCCCCAGACACCAGCTTCTATCTAGCCGAGTTTCAAGAGTTGCCCCCAGAAAAAGTGGAGCAGGCAATTAAGTCTACGTTCCACGCTCATGAAACAGAGACTGATTGGGTCAATGTGACTTCGAAGAAACACACTCCCCATAAGACTTACAAAGGGAAGTCCCATCTTAGTAACTCTAGTGCAGGGCACGTTGCCCGGTTTCCTACAAAGGCGGCTGCTCCATCACAGAGTGATCTGGCGCTGGCTAAAAGCAAGAGAAAAACATAAGGAAAAACTTGAAGAGAAGATTAAGGAGGCAAGCCGAGTAGGCGGCTGCCATGGGGGTACATGGGGAGTTGACCCCTCTACAAAAATTACAAAAGTTAATTGATGAATTGGAGGAGTATACCCCCTCCGTGCCAACCGGAGCCGTCCCACTTGATAAATATATCCCATGGGAGGATCTGGAGCATAAGACCCTGCTCAGGGAGTGGCTTCAATTAATGTACCAGCAAGCACAAAAGGGCGAAAAGTTCCCTATTCCTGAGGAGGTGTCTATCTTTTACAAAGATGAAGAACTCACTATAAAAAAGTTGGAAGGCATGTTGAAGCAATTCTCATGTAACATGGTATCAATCCCTCCCCCGAAAAGTCTACAAATGTCAACTTCAGCAACTGGAGAAAGGATTACCATGGCAACATACCGACGTCGGAACGCGGAACTCCAGAACCGTGGTCGCGACAGAGGCCGAGGTCGTGGACAGGGGAGGTTTTCGACAGCCTCTAAAGGGGAGAATCCCAACCCATCAAATTCTCGAAGGGTCATTATTTTCCGGGGGGAGGAGCCCACTGAGCCTCCCGAAGCCCAAGTTTAGGCCGGAGCCTTCATCTTTGACCCGTCAGACGAGGAAGATAAGCTTGTCGAGCCAGCCACCCAAGAAGTGATTGCCGACTCTCCTGAAGTCCAAGCTCGGGATGCCTTTGTGTTTGATTCGTCGGACGAAGATAATGATCCCATTGAGCCAACCCCACAAGGAGAACCCGTCGAGTCAGCTCAGGCGGGTCCCTCTGGTAAGGATAATGGCGGCGTACCTCCTTCAAAAGAGGAATCTCTCGCCCCGTTATTTCAAGAGGAACCAAACGAGCAGGCAAAAGCACAGCCAAGCAAGAAGCCCAGTTATGAAGCCAAGTCTCTGTTAGAAATGATTCCTCCATTGGAACAGGCCTGTGCTCGGGCCGATCGCAAAATCATTCAGCATATGAAGTGGATGCCGACTTATGTCACCATATGGGAGGCTATCACTTGGAGTAAAGAGTTAAGGGAAGCCCTTGTGAAAGTCCTCCAGGAACCAGAAGTCTACGAGGCCGATGTAGCCAAATTTCAGCCCAAGCGTATGAGGCTCTTGCAGCAACTGTCACCTTTACTGATAGAGATATGCCGCTATCTTCACCTTGCCATAATCGCCCTTTATATATGCGAGGGAAGATTAACAGGCACGAGTTAAATAGAATCCTGGTGGATCCAAGGGCGTCCGTCAATGTAATGCCTCTTAAGACTTTTAAGTCTTTGTTCCTCATAACTTATTTACAAAGGGTGTCCGATGTAAAGATCTCAGGGTTCAATCAAGATTAAGAAGACGCCCTGGGTAAGGTCGAGGTGGAGGTGGCGATGGACAATTTTGCCACTAAAGCCACATTTTATATCATTAATGCCAATAGCTCATATAAAGCTCTGCTTGGAAGGCCCTAGTTGTATGAACATTGGGTGGTTCCCTCTACCCTCCACCAGTGCATTAGGTATGCGAAAGGTGGGGAGCAGCACACGGTCTTTGCCGATCAATCCCCCTTTCGTCCAAATGAATGTAATTTGACAAATGCCCAGCTATACTTTGGGGAGCCGGCCATTGAGCCTCTCGTTAAGTTAAGGATAAGGGGAAGTAAAAAGTTACAACACACGAATAAGATGACGAGGAGCTCTTCGTTGTGAACGAAGACCGCGCCAAAATACATCGGCTAAGTTTGCAATCCGGCCATGCCGGTGGTAAGCCGACTCGGCTAGAAAGATAGGAAATCAATTTTAAGGCCAGCCTCATCAATCGGGGCATAAACGAGTATCTCACTGCCCTCTACATGTATACAATTACTCTCTCAAAGGGAGGAACATGGGGTCAAGCAGCTAAAGACATTCATTGTCACCTACCGAAGGAAAGGAAAGAAAAAGAACAGGAAGCCCATCATTTTTTACAAAGGGGATCTGGCCCCTCATGGTCCTCCTGACGCTAATTTTGGTTGGAGTGAGAGGCCTAAGATCGCCCCTGAGCCTGTCCAGGAGATGGGCGACATGCCCAGGCACATTAAAGAGATGTGTAGTAAGCAGAAAATCCCGCAAATGTAGGAAGTTGCTCGCCGAGATTACTTTCAACAGCTGTGGTACCCTTCGCAGGCCAAGGGACAGCCCCCTTTCTCCAAGAATGACCAGAGAGGACTAGGCTACCACCCCGAGGCGGACTTCAAAGTTTATTATGCCGTCAATACTATAGGGTTCTCATCTTTGGCTGGCGAGTCAAATTCCCCTCAGAGGGATAACCTCTGCACGCTCGAACCTCAAGAGGAATTTGCACCCAGAGGCCACAATCTCCAACTACAACTACTTGATATAAGCAGCATGGGCATTCACCCCGCCGACCCTGCCGACGAAGGACATTTCACCTTATTACAACCCGCCTCCCGACAACTGGAAGAGATCAGGAGATCCGCTTTAGGTCAACTGGCTGGACTTGACTACGGAGACCTGGAGGACTCCATCCTGGCCATTACTGACGCCCCGGTTAATAATCAACCAAAGAAAGAGGCTACCATGCTGGAAGGTTTAAGGCGGGAAAATCAGGCAGTAAAGTCTCTAGTACAAGAATTATTACGGGAGCAAGATGTTCTACTCAGGCATCTTATGCATCCACCAAACTCTTCTGCCCAACCTAAGATCATGCTGGATAACAGCTCTCCAATGATAGTGGCTGGAACGTCTGTCGTTAAACCTGAATTCAGTAAGGCCCATCTACTGCAAGGAGAAGTGTGAGCGTCCTAGGCTCCCCCTTTATGGGTGTTCACTCCCAAGGAAGAATTGGCCTGAAAAATGCCCTTGAGGCGACTAAAGGAAAAGTCCTTGTAATAACATTGGCAAAGCGAATGGAGACGCTATATTCGTTCATCAAAGCACACACCGAACCATTGTTCGAGTTTTGCATGGCACGAAACCTTATAACATTACCAGAGCCTCGCAGGACAACGAGAGAAAACAAGGTCAAGGACTCCACCTTTTGCCGGTACCACCGAATGCCTGGCCATGCTACGGAAGACAGCTATGTCTTCAAAGACGAGGTTGAAGGCTTGATACAGTCTGGAGTCATTCAAATTCAAAATCATTGAGTGTCTCCCCCACAACTTCATCTATGGGATCGACCGAAATCCTTGGCTAGGCAAATTCTTACTGCAGCAGCCTCCACATTGCCTTGGTTTGTGGCAAAAGAAGCAAGGGGCCTTGTCCTCAGTCGAGAAGGGGTAAATGTGGAAATGCACTATTTGGTCAACACCCTAGGGCTCTCACCCTCGTCTAGCAACTCATCCTCTGACAATGAGACTACCCATTCTCTGGGTGAATTACAAAAAGAAGGTACACTTTTAAAATCGGATGAGCAGTTGCCCTCGTCTGTTTTCAATAACTTAGAATGTTATGTTGCACAGGCCACTACGCCTGGCGATGAAGAGGAGTTCATCGACCTGCAGCTAGCTCCGCAGGAACTAGAAGACGGCGGACAAGCGACTGCAGACCAGTTGGTCGAGCTCAACCTCAGAGAGTCCGATGACCCTCGACCCATCTTCGTCAGTGCTCTCCTAAGTGAGGAAGAAAGGGAAGCATACAAACAGCTCTTACTGGAGTATAAAGATTATTTTGCCCGGACTTACAATGAGATGCTCGGGCTAGAACCTTCCGTGGCAGAACATGAGCTAGCAATACACCTCACGGTCGAACCGGTTAAACAGGCCCAAAGACGCATGCGTCATGAGTTGGAACTTAAAGTAAATGCAGAAGTGGACAAGCTCTTAAAGGTGGATTTCATTGAGCCCTGCATGTATCCAACTTGGCTCGCCAATATAGTCCCTATTAAAAAGAAGAATGGCCAGGTTCGTGTCTGCATCGACTATGGGGACTTGAACAAGGCCTGTCCGAAGGATGATTTTCCTGTCCCGATCACTGAGCACTGAAACTATGATTGACATGACCGCCGGGCACAAAGCTCTGTCCTTCATGGATAGGTCTTCGAGATACAATCAAATCCGGATGTCCGCCAAGGACAAGGTTCACACGGCCTTCCGGTCTCCCAAAGGAATCTTCAATTATAAAAGAATGCCCTTCGGTTTGAAAAACGCCGGCGCCACGTATCAAAGAGCTATGACTAAATTTTTTGTTAAAATGCTCACGACTTGGTCGAGTGCTATGTGGATGGCCTCGTCGATAAGACTTGAAAGCGGGAAGATCACTTGGCGGGTTTGCGTCGGGTTTTTGAAAGACTACGCCAGTTCAAGCTCAAAATGAACTCGATGACATGCGCTTTTGGCGTTTCAAGTGGCAGATTCCTTGGCTTCCTAGTCAGATATTGGGGAATTGAAATAGATCCCGATAAAATCAAGGCAATCCGGGAATTGCCACCTCCCAGGAATATAACTGAATTAAGATCCCTCCAAGGAAGGTTGGCCTATATCAGGCGTTTTATATCCAACCTTTTAGGAAGATGTGTGCCTTTCGGGAAGCTGATGAAAAAGGGTGCACCGTTTGTATGGGACCAAGAGTGCCAAGATTCATTCGAGCAAATTAAAGAATATCTCCTCACTCCCCCGGTGTTGGGAATACCAATCGAAGGGAAACCATTAATACTCTACATTACAAGGGGTTTCGGTCAGGACCGAAACCGAAACGTATCGGTTTCGGTTTCGGCCGAAACCGGTTGAAACCATTCAAAAAAGGCAAAATGAACACTGAGACACTTACATGACGTTCATTAGAGGGGAAGATCAGCGGGATGCACTCTACAGTAATACCCCCTGGTTGTTTGCACTATTTCGCTCTCACGGCTTTCAGTAGGTGGCCCGGGCGAAGCCATTCTGGGCCAGCCTCCTCTTCTCTCCTTCAAATATGCTGATGGATGGGGGCTGGACCATCTTGGCTTGCATTATTATTAATCTTCTCGTGGCCGTTCAGACTTAGCGTCACTGGCCGAGCAAAGCGAGATGATTGAAGATGTGTATTGGCTCATTCACGAGGCGACCTCGAGAGATAAAGTGCCCTCACTGTTCTATTGGCCTCTCTCACCTTTGTATATAGGGCCGACAGGTATCTTCATTTCTTTATCTTAGCCTTCTGGACTGTTTCTCTTCTATTACAGTGTATGTCATTCTCACCCTCGTGCATATGCAGTCTGAGTCACTTCGGAGGAGACTCGGCACTTCAGGGAGCTGGTAACAAAAGCTCAGAAGCTGACACACTTCAGGATTCCCAAGCCGGCCCCGACCACAACACCATTGCCTTCTGGTGATTGCAGAAGCGAACCAGGTCCCAGGTGAGGGAGGCCATCAGCAAAGCCAAGGAGGCGGTTACTCTGGTGACACGGGCCCGCAGAAGGAGAACTGCAGAGTAGGAACCGACCATTGTTCCTCTGCTTGTAGTGTCATTTGAAGAATTTGAGACTTCTCATGTACAAAGGCCTGTGACAGAAGGGATATTCTTCCTTCTTCTGCAACCCATTTCTGCCCCGACTGCACCGGCTAATAATTGTTCTTTGCAGCTACTGCCACTCCTGCTATAGTGGTTGCGCAGGAGGCTGCCACCCCTACGGTAGCTGGAGATAGAGGAGAGGGAGTTCCTGTAGCTCCTGTCGAGGGGGATCTACCTTCTTCGATGCCCAGCCATGAGATGGAAGGTAATCTATGGTTCATTCAGAGGCTTCCCACAGCCCATTATGTCTTCAGCTTACATGAACGTTCTTCATTTGAGCTTCAGTTGATGTCCGAGTGCCTTCGCCGCCTGCTGTCGGGGCTGCTGAAGAAACCTTCATTGCAGACAAGACTGTTCTAGGGAGCGAGCCTACTCCCACAACTCATTCAGCCGACACGCCTGTCGTAGAAATTACTGAGCAAGTTTTTGTCGAGGGAGATGTCCCTATGGCAGGTCATGAGACTGGGGAAGCACCCATTCCGAGGGAGGAGTGTGAGGCACCGGCAGAGAGCTCTTCTTCATCAGAGTAGGTCGACTATGGTGGTGACTCCAGTGATGAGGAGTTTCCTCCCATGGAGACGGAGACGAAAGATGCTGGAGCGTCTTCTACCTATGAGAGTGATTACACCACTTTCAGCCCACCCCGACTGGCATGGAGTAGCTTCGGGCCACCTAGTCCCTTTATAGGGGAAGGGGTCAGGCTGACAGAGATAATAGCCTCCGCTACTGGGGCTTTGAGTTTAGTGCCGGTAGAGGTAAGAGGTCCTCTGTCAACTCTGCCTCACGGCTCCTTTCATTGGTCTTTACATTAGATGCCTAAAGTATGTTGTACCCCTTGTTTTCTTTACAGGCTTCCACCGTGAAAGCTGAGGTGACCCTGCCGACCATAACTGTAAAGATACCTCTCCCACCTTTGGGTGCAAACCAGTCAACATTCCTGCCGATTTTGCAGTCCATATCTCTGTGATACCCCAAGGACTATGTTGCAGCAGCGGGCTTGGAGGCCCCAGGGGCAACCGTAGGAGCTGTTGAGTCGACTAGAGCTTCGAAACCCCAGCCACTCCCTACTGGTGGAGAATTACTCCCGGGCGAGAGAAGTATTCTTTAGATAGAAGCAGGAGAGATTGTTGAAGAAGCGGCTGGGGCTTCTATGGCTTTAGCCCTTGTTGTAGAATCGACATTCGTGGAAGCCGGTCAGACTGGGCGTGAGGAGCAAGCATCCTCCATTCTCAAAGTTCCAAGTGCAGCTCTACCGCAAGAAATTGTGAGAGAGGGTGCTGCTACCGAGGCACCCTCCATTATGTTAGCTACAGGAGCCGACTCCAGTGTGGGCGCCCTGTAGGATATGTCATCGTCATATTCCAACCCAAGCGACGACATCTGGGCTGCTGTTGACAGTAGAGTGGAATTTTAGCTTCCCGATATGCCACCACTTGGTTTGTTGTCATCAAGCGATCTGGTGTGGCAGTTTCTGGAAACGTTGCAGCAGACTGTAATGGCTCACCAGGATCTAACTTATGCGCAGCTGAGGGGTCTGGTAGAGTACCTCTCCTACTCACTGCTAGCTTTCGGCTACCCCATGGATGACTGGATGCAGCGAGTGGCCCTGCTATTGAAGTATGTGAACATGAGAGAATTCCTTGGCCAAGAAGCAGCTGATCAACTGACGGCCATAAAATTTGAGCGGACAGAATGCCGAACCACTCTTGCATCTTTGAGAGGAACTACCCAGCAGATGCGGGATGCCGCTAACGTCTCTTCCCACTGTCGCACTTCCTTGATGGATAGGATAGTTGAGCTTCACACTGAACTGTCCCAGGCCAAAATCGAGCTAGAGCTGGCCAAGTGGTAGGGAGTCCAGAGCATAGAAGAGGCAGAGTTGGCTGAGGGACAAGACGCCTCCCTCGAAGAAAAGTTAATGCAGTTGGATACTGCCGAATCTCGCCTACAAGAGTTAACCCGTCATCCCTTGCTGGGGAGAAAAGGGGACATCCTTCATCATCAGCTTATGAAAGGGGTTGCATCACCCCGATAAGTTGGATATAAACCGTCGGATGTATGCCAGGTGGCCTTGGAGGGATCTCAGCTCAGAGAGGTTCCTTGGTGGGGGTAACTCCTAAAATGTCTTAATCTTTGCGCGGTCTATTTCAATCTCTCGATATCTAACAATGAATCCCAAGAACTTTCCACTCAACACTCTGAACGTGCACTTCATAGGGTTCATCTTCAGTTTATACTGCTTGAGCCTCTGAAACACAACTCGGAGGTCTTGTAGATGGTCTTCTTTTCTTCGGGTCTTAACTACTAGGTCATCTATGTAGCACTCGACCTTGTGGTAGAGCATCTCATCAAAGATTCTGGTCATCGCCCGCTGGTA
Organism: Amorphophallus titanum; assembly: GCA_024336825.1. NCBI lineage: Eukaryota > Viridiplantae > Streptophyta > Magnoliopsida > Alismatales > Araceae > Amorphophallus > Amorphophallus titanum. The sequence continues at coordinate 30,372,270 of JANBPO010009603.1, forward strand.
AGTCGCGCCGACGTTCCTCAATCTGAACAGCATCCTCTTGTAGTGACAAATGTCGTTTGGGGTTCGGAAGGCAGTATGGACCTGGTCATGTTCCGTGATGCATATTTGGTTGTAGCCAGATGACCCATCCATAAATGACAGGGCTTCGTGGCCGATTGTGGCATCAACCATGACCTCCGTTATTGGTACCGAAAAGTCATCGTTGGGACAAGATTTGTTCAGATCTTGGAAATCAACACATATCCAGATCTGCCCATTCTTCTTCTTCACGGGCACAATATTAGCTAGCCACATGGTGCATTGATTTTCTTCGACAAAACCGACATCAATGAGTTTGTCCACTTCTTTGCACATCTGAGTGATAAGCTCCGGCCTCATGCGACGTAGCGGCTGCTTCACTGGCTCAACCTCAGGGCTTATAGCTAGCTCATGCTGTGAGACTACAGGGCTGAGTCCTGGCATCTCATTGTAAGTCTAGGCGAAACAGTCCTGGTATTCTTGTAGCAGCTGGACATATAGCTTCTGTTCTTCAGCGGATAACTGGGCACTGAGGAAGGTCGGCCTAGGGTCATCCTCATCTCCGAAGTTGACTTCTATCTACTCATCAACTGTGGCTTGGCCTCCGTCTTCTATTTTCGGGGGTGCAGGCTGGAGATCAATAAAATCTAGAATATCATCTTCTAGCTCGAGGACCTCGATCTCTTTATTCTACTGCACCTATGCTCCGTCGGGGATCCCTGATCTGGCCAGTGGCGGCTTCACGAGTTGTTCTATCTCTAGATCTACCACCGTTGTAATTTCAAGAGATGTGCTGGCAGCTTTGACCCCTGCAGCTGTGTTTGCAGTCCTGAAGGACTGGTGGTTGTTTATTGCTGAGCTGGAGCAGTATTGTAACTTTGTGGCAGAAAGCAAGAGTACTTCGCCTCCTTGGATCACCCTGCCTTCGATGGAGGTAGCCTTTTCTCTTCTAGCAGCATCCGTCTCTAGCTTAGTTTTGGCAAAAGCATCCCTGCTTGACATGAGGGGTGCTAATGTCATTATTGAAGAAGGGCCATAGGAGGAGGATAGTCCTGCTTCCTCAGTATCTTCGGCTTCGCTACTGCTGGCCGTGTCAAATTTGGCTTGAAGGGCTGTCTCTTTAGGATAGACTTGCTCCCAGCACCGGTAAGGAGTTATGGCCTCTAATTCTGAGTTTCTTGGTTGAGCTGGTTCAGTATATTCAGCCTCTGTTGGGTACTCATCAAAAGTTTCCCCCAGTGAGCTGTCTTCAGTTGGGTAGAAAGCGCAGATGCTGTCCACTTCATAACGCCCACTATAATAGTATTCTTCGAGGGTGAAGCCCAACCCTGGGTGTTGAGGGACATGCCTCAATTCCCTGTCCAGGCTTGCGGGATGCCACAGCTTCTGGAATGCCTCCTTCTCCTTGCGAGGTTGGCCAGAGGGGATGTGCTACTTCTGGAACATCTTGGCCATTCAATTTGTTATGAATGTCAAACCCTGAACGGGGACTGACGGGTTCCCCATATCTTCAGGAAGATGACAGTTGGCATCTTCCCGTGTAGGATGCTCCTCAGCCGTGTAAAACAAACTGCTGGGGCCATCAGACTGCACCACCTCCCATGCTCTGAAAGGCTCGACAGTTGCATTATCGAGGTCTAGATTTGGTTTAGTAAGACCCTCTGGGACCCCGATATGGTCGTGCTACTGATCGACCTCAACTTCATTGGCTTCAGGACAGGTAGTGGGAGGTGCTGCTCTGCCCACGTCCCCGACGATGGTGATATGTGAGACCATCTTGGGATTGATGTACCTAGGCGGTAGTGGTGGGAACAAGTCATCGCCAGAAGTGCTTTTTGATGCCCCGACTGGGGTCTTGTCTTTAGAGGTCTTTTGTGACCATTCTGTATATAGAGGGGTGTCCATCAAGTGGCACTCGAATACTTTGAACGGATGGAGGTCGGCAAATATCCTTTCCTCCTTCCCTTCCTGGTTGTACTTGATGCATTGGTGGAGGGTGGAGGGCACCGCCATGTTCTCATGTAGCCAAGGGCGGCCAAGCAACGCCCTATACTAGGTGCGGGAGTCAATGACATGAAACCGCACTCTTGTAGTAAGATCTACCAGAGTGAGTGTGAATTCTGCTACTCCCAGCGGCACTTCACACTTTTGGTTGAAGCCGACGATACGCATATCTTTGACTTTATCGAGGCGTACATTAAAGTAGTACCTTTGATATATCCTATATGGCAGGATGTTGACAGCCGCTCCGGGATCCACTAGGATTCTGTTCAGCTCCCGACCATTCAGACATCTCCACTCGGCATCGCCGAGTCACCCCGGGTCTTGGGTGAGCGTCGGGTGAGTCGGCCGCCAAATACGGCCCGTTTCAGTTCGCTATTGTACTTGCTAGTAGGTCCTAGCTTGTGTCACATCACAGTACACTAACCAAAGCATTGGCACACACATGACCTCATCATCGTGCCCGCACGTCAACCATGATGGAGAACCGGTCACAAAACTACAAGTCACATGTCATGTGACAGAAGCACCTCCTCACTAGAAGCAAAGCCAGATGTGTCCACTGACATCTTACACTGCTCCTCAAGCGTCTCACACTCGCCTCGAACACGGTGACTAAGACACTGTACCCAGTGCAAGGAACAATAGTAACAAGTGACTAGTCAGGGTCACGTCCGTCGGCGCTTATCCAAACGCCCCTGACCACATGTGCACACACAAGTCTAATGCCTTCAGCCAGGTCTCTAGCTAGTTTTCTCCCCCAGTAGGATGCTACTGCAAAGCAAGGGAGCTCACGAAAACTAGCCTAAAAATCGTATCTTGGGAAATCGCCCCGCCACCACTCCCAGGTGGGCCAACACCAAGTGTCGTTAGGCTACGACTAGGGGAGGCTCACTAGACATAAAGACTCTCCAAAAGAAACTCTAAAGTACGGATAGGGTAAACACTCACTTGTCGCACGCACTATGAAATATATGGCAGTACATAGAACTGCTACCAGTCTCAGGATAGACTACTAGACCTGCATACAACGATCCTTGAGTCACACGACTCGGGTGAAGATCGTCGCACAGCATGACAACATACCATTAATCAGCCTAGTCCTTTAGCCAAAAGCATGATAAAACACAAACCATAGTACATGAGGGAACATCAAAGCCCTTAGACTAGATAGGCACGTAAATCGAGATAAAATAATACCTCCAAGAGCCTAAAACCAGAGTCTCGATTCATACAGGATAACTGAGACACTCATGAGGTCACCTGTCAACCACTGGGTCACAACCGGGTTGACCAGAAACTATAATGACTCTCAAAATCATACAAAGCACTACTCGGTGCATTGGCATATCCGAACACCCTATAACACGATCACAGCCCTCATAGGACGTCCACGACATCCATGTACAGTAGGCTAACCAAGGGGTCGAAGGCAAGCCAATAATCACAGAGAAAAACCAAACACTGCTTGGGATAAGACTACTCTTCCGGGGTCTCTCGACATATAGATCTGACTCTCACGAAACACCCGAGGCATCCATCGAGTCAAATGCCAACAAGGCATTGAATACTGGGTTAACTGGAGCCCGAGACAACTCATATAAAACCCCAAAAATAGAAGACATGAACGCGGTGGAAGCATGCGTCGCAATGATGAACGCGTCCAAAGGATCCATCGCGATGCCACCAGAACACGTCCAACACTTACTGCACGTCAACGCATCAACATGGCACAAGCTAGGGTCGCGTTAATAGATGCGGCTATCGCCTCAAGCGCCTTAATCACAGAATGCGACAGAGACCTTAAGCACATTCTTCAAGATCATGATGGAGACCTTGAGCGTGTTCTCCAAGATTGCGTCCAACACTTGGACCGCGTCCCTAACTACCCCACTATTCATCACCGTCTATGAACGTGTTCACACGATATAGCGCATTACACTGAGAACGCGGCTAACGTGACCAGCACGTTCTCGTCACGGTGTGAAATTCAAAAAATCCACACGATAACTCATTTTCCACGCCCCAATCGCCTCTAAACAACGGGGAAACAACCCTAATCACAATCTCATCCTTCCACAAGCCAGAAGGGATCAAACCACGTACAAAATGACGCGATATGGGTGATTTTCCGCAAATCAACCCATAACGACTCACGAGAGAAATCGGACTCCTACCGGCCCCAAATCACGACCAATGCCCACGAAACAGCGGCAATGGCATCCTGACATGCCAGAGGTCCGAATTAGACCATTCAAATCGAAAACCGTCGCCTAAAATGGTGAACACGGCTCACACCCCAAAATATGCTATAATTCTCTGAAAATGGAAAACCCACCCAAACTCACATGAATCGGCACGAAATTCAAGGGGAAAGTAGAATAGAAGGTAAGGAATCTATCCCCCTACCTCGTTCGCCGACCACCTGAGCCGAAACGCCGACACCATCACACGAACTCACACCGTGATGCTATGAATCCACGAATGGGATCGTGCCAACGCCACACTCCGATCTTTGTGCCATTATGCCTCAGGTCAGTACCACACTATCGCCACCTCACCCAGCTCCACTACGGTCGTGTGCCCAGGGGAGAGGAGAAACAAGGAGAGAGAATGGAGAGGGAGAGAATGGGAACATGTGGGGAGAGAGGAGAGAGGTTAAGGTTTAAAAGAAAAGAAAATTAGCAAATTTCCTAAAATCTAATTGTAGCCCAAAATTCCATAAATTCATAAAAATATAGAAAAATAGCCTGCGCACTCATCAGGAAGAGCACAACGCATCTGTAGCGTCGCTGAGTCTCAAAACTCAATGGTCAACTCTCTACAGGATTCCACAACTTATAAAGGGGAAAAACCCGCGTCGATTGTAAAACACAATTTAAGACCCACGAAAGTGTCCAAAAGCTCTCTTATTCCAATCCAAAGGATCCAAGGCATTACATCCTCCCCTCCTTTTGAAAATTTCATCCTCGAAATTTAAGGAGCTAACAAGGGAAGAACTGTACAACATGCTTAGGTCACCACTGAGCCAAATAGGGAATGAAGAAGAGTAGGCGAGAAAGAGGGGGAAGGATGCCATTTGTGGAGGCCTGGGAGGGCTGTTGGCCTTCCGGAGGAGTGCTTGTCATTGCTAGTGACCACTCAACAAGTGCTCACTGGGAGGTAATGGTGCTCGGAAGGGATCCTCTCTCTGCCGGTGGACGGTCACAGGATGTGTAGCTCTCTCTAGCCTATTTCTCCTTGATTTCTCTGTGTGTTTCTTGGTGGAGTTCACCGTGCCCTCCATTTGTTCGTTGGAGTCCCTTTTATAGGGGGTTATCCTGGAGGGGGGAAGCCCATTCCTTAGCAGGGAAGGGCGCCAGTCCTGAAGTAACATTCTCCATGATCGTGGGAAGAGTTTCCCATTGAGGGACTAGTATCCCGAAGTCGACCAGTTTCATGGCGAGTCTTACGGTGCCCATAGGACATGCTCGCCCTTAATGGGATTGAGGTCGATGTCGTGGGAGGTAACGTTTGGTCGCCAGAGGGTTATCAGACGTCGTTGCGCCTGAGTCAAAGCCCTTCGTGCATGCACGAATCCAAGGGCCTAACAGTCTGGGGTGCTCAGTTGTGGGCCTTACAACTATCGGGGCCCATTTACGGGTGCTGTAGTTGCCTAGCCAAAGCGGGCTTGTCATATTGGGCCTTATATGGGCTGAGCCAATTTTACCGTCCTCACTTGCCCACCTACTCACAGATGCCAAGCACTCTTTCAGGATCTGAGAGTTGAGCTCAAGAGGGTGCATTAGAGGATGGGTTCGAGGATGGTCTCCTTGGATTACCCAGGTTGGTGCTCCCAGCCCTATGCTTGGCGCGTAAGGCACCCCTGGCTATGGTAGGCGACGTCTCTGTAATCATAACGTGGGTTGCCTTGTCTGGGAGCACGAGTGTTCACCTAAGTTTGACGTTCATACATTGATGGTGACAGGCATCTTTTGCCCTTCTGTGTGATTTAGAAGTTGCTGTCCCACTTCTAAAAGTTATAAGAACCGCCATAAGGTTCCGCAAGGAGTCCCACCTGCTCCAAGTGTTTACTGCGGTCGTTAGTTGTTCCTTCTTCGACCTTTCTCTTCCTGGTGAGGGTTGTCTTCTTCCTCTAATTCCTAGGATCATGGCTCCTCGCAGGAGAGTCCTCCGTTTTAGCTCCACGTCTTCCATGGAGCTGGCAGTAGTTGGCCTTGGGGGTGCTCCGAGCACATCAAGCGCAGGCCCCAGTCATCCTCATTCCCCCACATTAGTTGCTTATAGGGTGGTCCAAGGGCTGCGGGAGGCCTTCCAGATCCCCTCTGACTTCGACATCGTCTTCCTGACCATCGACGTCAACTTGTGGAGTCACCCTCGGGGTGGCATTAGGGTGCCTATAGAGTCTTTTCGGGCCGGTGTTCACCTCCCCGTCCACCCCTTCTTCGAGTCTATCCTCCAACACTATGGTTGGTATCCACGAGAACTTTCCCTTAATTCATGGCGTGTTCTTTGTGTGTTTGTCTTCTCCTACAACCAGGCTTTGATTGCACCAAATGTCTTCCTTCTTCGATAGTTCTATAGCCTCCAGTGTTTTCCTACCAATCCGTCGTCCTTCTACTTCCGGGCCAGGAGTGACCGGACACTTGTTCGCATCACTTTCGTGGTGTCTAACATCAAGCACTGGTCAGAGCTCTTCATTTGTATCACTAGAGTTGGGGGTAGTGGCCAGTCGAGTGACTGGAGTTTCACTGTGGGCTTCCTCCCTCTTACGGCTAACAGGCTACCCAAACCCATTGTTGAAGAATCCAGGGCGATTAGAGCCCTCCTTCATTATCCGCTCCTTGACGCCTGATGAGAATGGTAAGGCAGATCTAGAGGGGGGGTGAATAGATCAACCCCCTTTAAAAATGACTAGCTAAGAAAATTCACTCCAAGCTCGATTTCGATAGCGACCAACTAGAAAACAATATAGCAAGCCTAGTTCGTGCTAACAAATAGACACACTCACAATCACCTAAGGCGCACCCACAGCGAAACAATAAGACAAGACTAGTACGAGGTGGAGGACTAGCCCAAGGACTTCCTCACGCAAAGTGAATCACCTTTTGATATACCAAGTCCAGAAAGAGAGTGAGGTAGAAGATAAGAAAATCAATCACACTGCACGAAAATTTTTAGGTGGTTCGATTGCTTCCAGCAATCTACGTCCAGCCCTCACTCAAACAGAGTGAGGCTTCCATGCACACGCAAGCACGGAACAAGTCCGCTACACGAGCTGATCACACAGCTTGACTCTGGAGGAACAACCTCCTCCCTTCCTCTGACAGCCCAGAGGAAAACTGTGCTCAACACCCCGTTGAACACACCCCTAACTCTATCCAGTAGAGCTAGAACCACTCCACTACGGCAGCACACGAGGAACACCCTCGCACCCTGGTATACAAACTAGAATGTGATCAGCCAAATCTGATCACACCTCCGAACGGTACTGCAATGTACCACGGAGAAGTACAATAGGAAATGAATTGAATAATAAAGAAAACAACGAATGACAACAATCCGGAACACAATTCAGAATCGAATGAAAACAGCTGTAGCTTTGAATTTGATTCAAGAGCTTTCTCTGAATGCTTCTTTTCTTGAGCTTGACCACGAACACCTTCCTCTTCTTTCTCTCTCTCTTTTTCTCTTTCTTTGGAATTGCTGGACGCCTGATGATCCGATTTTGAGGCATGTGTGTATACCCCGTCGTGAATGGTCTATGGATTCCGACATGGTAACCTCGGAAACCTTAGGTCTTGTGAATTAAGGCTCATGTTCTGTGCAACTAGCGTGTGTCGTGTGGGTGTGTGCACGACCGGTGACACGTTAGTGGTTTCACAGTGGGTTCTTGTCTTGAGTGACCATTCCCCACTAGTCGTAGTTTGTCTGGACACGTGGGTGCCGACCCACCTAGGAGTGGTAGAGAACTAGACTCGAGAGAGACGGTTTAGGCTAGTTTCCATAAGGCCTCTGTGGCCGCACTTTAAATTTTTATCATTTGTGTTGGTTTGTTTGGTTATTTATTTCGTTTATTTAGTGCATGAGCGTGTCAGTCACAAAGTGACCTGAGTCGCGTGACTCAAGGACCATTGGACTTGTAGGTCTAGCTAGCCGTCTAGAGTATGGTGGCACTGAGCCACTCAGTATTTTATGTTACTTGCGATGGGTGCGTACGTGACCTTCAATTCTTTGATATTTCCTCTTTACGGAGAGTGTCCACGTTTAGTGACCCCCTTACTAGTCGTAGCTTGTCTGGGCACGCATGTGCCGACCTACCAGGGAGTGGGTGGAGAGCTACACCTGAGAGAGATAGTTTTGGGCTAGTTGCCTTAAGACCTCCCACTGTGGTGGCTAGAGTCTGGGTCGGGAGGAAAATGAGATAGAGGGCCTGATGTAGTGCAGTCAGTTAGTGTGTGCACACATGGTCGGAGACTTTGGATGCATACTGACGAGCATGACTATAAACGCCTAATTTTTGACATCCCACGGACCTTGTCTAGCCATCATAAAAGTGACACTTTTCCTTGGTTGATTGGGTGTGTGGGGTCATCCTGATTTAGGTAGGCTCCACCATGTCCCTTCGCAGAATTTTTGAGGTACTATATATATATTTCGCCCAAATCCCTCAGCGGCCAAGGTGCTGGCCGCCCAACTCCCATGGCGGCCAGATACCTGGCCGCCCAGCCTAGTCAAGGCGGCCAACCTCCTGGCCACCCATACCTCAAGGCGGCCAGACTCTTGGCCACCCAACCCCTTTGAACCGGCGGACCTTTGGCTGCCTAGCTACTTTGAATGGCCATCGACCTGGCTGCCTACTGATAACTGTAGTCAACTCTACGATCCGCCCACTCCGGACACATCCTCCACGATCGTTCCCACTTCGTAGAATTGAGGCGCATGTAATCTCACACATCCTCATCTCCAGATGGAGGGAAAGGAGTTTGAATCCATCTTCGAGTGGGAGGGAGTGCCCCCCACATACAAAAATCACTTCCAAACATTCTCACAGGGGGTTGGACATTTTGGAGGAGGAGAGGCCGGTAGCTCGGGGAGCCCAGAGAGAGTTGTGAGCGTGAGAGTCACCCTTCCCGACCTTCCCCGAGAAGCAGAATCTAAAGTCGAAGAGCTCCGCTGTGGGAGAGTCCCAGTTCTAGGGTGCGGCCATCGACATGGCCGCCCACCATCTCTGAGCGGCCACATAGTTAGCTGCCTTCTGTTGGTCTACGGGCAAACCCCATCCTTCTTCCCTTGTTCTTCATCTTGCTACATTTCCTTTTGTCTTACTGCATTACATGCATGCTAGATTTGCCTAGAATCCTATTTTAAAGAGGTTTTCCCAATCCAAAACATAGGGAAGGTGGATCATTAAAAGTCTCAGCCATCCCCCTTTCCACCTCCCTTCTCGGTACGATAGACCCCATTTGCATGTTTTATTTACTTCTCTAAACATATACTATATTTCCACAGTCTAATGGTCTATTCTCTATTTGCTGGTTAATTTACAGGGACTTCGTCATCGACTTGTAGAGCTCCTCGTTCTTGGCTAGATGAGATTGAGGATAGGAAGAACTCACATTCTCCCACTTCAAAGACACTGCGATCATCACTCCTGTGAGGCTCAGGTATTAGCCTCTGGCGATGACCTATTTCCATCTTTCTAACTTGTGCACTATAGGCATCGGCAGCATATTCGGAAGGACACGTCGTGAACGTGCCCACCTTTCCGACACCTACAATGACCTCGACTAGACCCTTATTTGTGTTCCTTGGTTACTTATATGGTGTCTCAGTCTCCGCCTGAGGCGAGTAGGGAGACACCCTGGGCGCGAACTAAGTCGTTAGTAGACGCATCCAGCCTTGCTTCTAATGGGTAGGTACTCCCGTCACACGACACATGACTCTCATGACTAATGATTTAGTTTCTCATCTGCGAGACGTGGTTGTACATGTAGTTCCCGCATGTTTCTCGATGTAGAGGTTTAGGGTTCTCGATAGGGTTGCCGAGGTTTCACCCGTGGACAGTATAAGGTTCACGATGGCGAGGTTGTGATCACACCCTTAGACCACATGGTCTTGGGTTGGGCCTTCGTCTGTGAGGACGGGCCTCCATGACAGAGGTGTCGTGGTGTTTCTTCTGGCAGTGTAGTAAGGTTTTCCTTTAGTTCGGTGGTCTCTCGACTGAGAGATCAGGCCTTACTTTTCATTGACGCTAGGAGTAGCTTACAGAGCTATGGTTCCATCGGCTATCATGTTTACTATGCTCGTTGCGGTTGTTCCTTCTACTGTTAGTGTTACTATTGCTACTCCTATCAAGGTTTGTCAAATCGGGACGGGACGGCCCGAACCGCCCGTCCCGGACCGTCCCAGGCGCCCCAAAAGAATTGAAGGGGGAAGAAAAACACAGCTTTTCCACAGGAAAAATAAATCTACTTGGGGAGAGAACAAAAAATATGGGAGAGGTTTGAGAGGAAGGGAGAGGAGAGGAGAGGAGGGTTGTGGCGAATTCCTATTGGCTGGGTGCATTGCGCCGTGGCTCAGAAGGGAATCAGCGCTTCCAAAGGTTGACCACGAGAGAGAAGGTCTCCCACCCCTGCAGCAGCTCCCCTTCCTCGGCGCTCGCCCACTCCAACACCGACGAGCTGGTCCCCGACGACGCCGACGACGACGAGGACGACGACCACGTCTTCAGCAGGCTCCTCTTCCTCCCCACCCTCTTCGAGCCCCCCACAGCGCCGACGCCGCCGCCGCTGCTAAAGAAACCCCCCGCCCCGTACGGCCCCAGCAGCCCCCCGCCGACGCCATGGGCGGAGCCGCCCCTCCTGTGCCTGCCGGGACACGCCTCGACGTCCTCCTCCTCCTCCTTATCCGGTTCTTCCCTGTCGAAGCGGAAGAGAAGGACAGCGTGACCGGGTTCCGACGTGGCTGCGGCGGCGGCGGCGGGGGGAGAGGGTTCTAGCCCCCGGCCGAAGAGCCAGCGGTGGACGTCCCAGGAGACCTGCACCCCCGCGCCGCCCTCTGCCTCCACCTGTTCGTTCCCCCGGAACTTCCACTTGAGGCGCTTCACGTGGAGGACCCTCTCCCCGTCCAGCCCCACGCTTAGCTTCGCGTCTCTCTCTCCATCGGCGCCCCCCAGGTCGATGGAGATCTCCCGTTCCTTGCCTCCGAAGGTTGCCCGCGTGGTGTAGGACCTCCCGGAGCTCGGCAGGACGACGTGCTCCCTCCTGGATATAAGGGTTGCGGTGCAGGGGGACCCCTTGTTGGATGGGTGGGCGGGGACGGTGTGCCTGATAGCTTGGGTCCTCTTGTAGGCCTCCGCTTCCATGTCCCCGGCGAGGAGAAGCATCTCGCCGTCGACGGAGATGGCGACGAAGAACCTAGCAACCGGCTCGGGGCCCCCGCCGCGGTGGAACCGAGCCCGCGCCAGGTCCCAAGCGAAGTCCACCGCCGCCGGCCGGTGGTGCTGGTCCTCGTACTGCTCGCCCTTCAGGTGGAACCGCTTCGACCCCCGGCGCTTCCAGAAGAGCCACGGCCGGAGGTGGAAGCGGAAGGAGGCATCCGTCCACTCCCCAGACTCGCTGGAGGAGGCGCAGGACGAGGTGGAGCAGGGGGAGGCCGGGGAGGGGAGGCGGAGGTCGACGTGGAGGGAGAGGCCGATGGCGGTGCGGTACCAGGTGAGCGCGACGAGGCCAAGGCCCGTCTCGTAGACGGAGGTGACGACGCGGGGCCCCGCGTGGGTGGAGGGGGCTGGCCGGGTCGCCTCCGCCTCGCCGCCCCTGAAGCAGGAAGGCACGGGGTCGTGCATGGTCTCTCTCTCTCTCTCTCTCTCAGGGCGGGAGGGGCTTTGGGATGTTGGGTTTCTCTGTGTTCAAAAGCTTGGGGATTTTCACACAAAGGGCCTTTTTTCTAGGCTCCACCTCCTCCTCCAGCTCACGGTAGTGGGGGTTGCTGGACTGCCTTCGCAGGAAGATGGTCGGGGCGAGCTTCCAGGCAAGCCGGTGGCGGAGGAGGAAGAGTGTGGGTGGTCAAACAAAGGCTTGTGCAAGGCTGACCAGTCTTAGGAATCAGCTCGGTTTGGAAGTTTGACGGGTCAACGTCACAGACATAGATGTGCGACTGCAACCCAAATCATCTGCGCCACCCAAGCACTTAACCGCCCCCGCCCCCCCGCCAATGGAATGCTTACCGCTTCCTCGATTACTTTTCTCCCTGGCCATGTTCCATGCAACTTCCAGTTGGGACTGTGGTGATCAAACTATTTTAATACACGAGAAATGTATGCATTTATATTTTGTTATTTTGTAATGATTATTTATTTGATAACGGAGTGAGATGACGTATCCGTCCGCACTCTCCCAATTTCCTCTTTATTCATCGATTTATCTCTTAGTTGATTTTGATAATTATAATTTTTACTCAATTTCACATGAATGAACAGAAGAGATGTTTTGGTCGAATAAGTCATTCGATCGTTCACTAAGTGAGTTATTCGTCTTGTTCCACCCAATTATCAGAGTGACACTAAGTTACATATGTCCAAGTTATAGATCACAAAACTTAAATTCGTGTGACAAAAAATAATAGAAAGTGCAGGATCATGATGTTCCTCAATATATTAATAATGAATAATTAGTTTAATTCGATCATTTTTAATAATTTTATCTTATACTAATGCATGGAGATTATATTAGACGAATAAGATGGATCGATCTCCATCTAGCTAGATCACTAAAACCCTAGCTCATTAGTTACCTTGGCTTCTACATCCCATGTGAAAAAGGTTGAGTATAGAAGCTATTACAACGTTTCACATAAGAGGAACATTTATGTCTTCATATTTTTCCTACTTTCTTCTGTTATCTTCGCAGCACTGCAACTACTAGATCTATTAGAAAATCGTTTCAACAAAAACTGCAACGTGACAACAAAACAAGCGTCGTTTATAAGTTGGAAAATGAGAGGCTCACGTATATATGAGCAGGATTTGACAAATCGAGTCGGAACGGTTCAACTCGTACGACTTGATCCGTTTTAATCACAAATCGAGATGATCGATCTGTGAGACATAATCGAGACGTTTCAGGCTGTATTGGGGTGGAGAGTGGGAGGTGGGATGGGGCACAGGTACGGGGGTTTGGGTTCATTGGTCTTGGAAGGTGTGTTCTTCATGGGGGTAGGTGGATGGGTAGAGGTGGCGGTTGGGGTGGGATCAGTCGGGAGCAGTGGTGATGGTTGAGGGAGTTTAGGCGGGCTAGGGTTGGGGGGTGTGCCCTTCATGGGGGCAAGTGGTAGGGCAGAGGTGGGGGCCAATTGAGTTTGTGAAGGGAGGGTTGTGGTGAGGGCTAGGTGGTAGGGTGTAGAGGTGATGGTTGGGGTAGGGCTAGTAGGGAGCCATGGTTATTGAGACTTTAGGGTGGTCTTAGGCTAGGCGGGTGGGATCAGAGGAGTTTTTGAGCTCCTTGAGCTTTGGCGATCTGGGTAGGAGGGGAAGGGTCAGGGTGTATAGACCTTCCTAAGCTCGGCCTTCATATCCTCCTAAGTGTTGATAGGCTCTTGCCTCCTAACCTCTCTTAAGCCCATAATGTGTCACCATTCTTCCTTGTTGCGGGGACCGAGGGTCTCCTTGGTGACACGCACCTTCCTATCCACAGACATGTAATAATGGTGGAAATTTTTGTCCATGGAGGTCTCACATACTATATATGCGTGAGGATCATGAGATCCATCAAAATGGGGTAACTTTGGTCTGACAAAGAGATAGTCATCGGGGTGCCGGGTGAGGTACAAGATTTTGGCAGGGAAGCAAAGGCACGAGTGAATGGATGCAAATGCCCTGGGACTTGACTTGTGAGAAAAAGTCAATGACTTGCTCTGATACCAATTTAATGTGAAACAACCTAGGGAATGCAGACGCTAGGCCAATGTACCTCGGACCTAAGTTTGCAAGCACAAGCACATGATAATAATCTCGATGTTGGCGGATCGATCTCATAGCACACCCCTTTCCTGTGGTGACTAGGTGATGGTAGGGTGGGTTCGAGGACCTGAACCCTACGGGTAAGGGCGATGGTTCAGCCAAAAATGTCCCTCCCTAGGATGGAGGCACCAAGATGGTGGGCAAACTTCGTGCCTTCGAGGCACGGGGCTCACTCCTCACTCAATCCGTGATGAACACTCGTGATCGGGGAACCATGGGGTCAGGTGCTCTCTATCTCACTGGCTAAGCTCAGATACGATACTAAATGAACAGGTAAAACTAGGGAGGGTTCAGCGAATACCTGATTGGCATGAAGACCCCGATCCTGAGCCAGAGACGAGGGCGAGTGGGGAAGCGTTGGCTCGCAACTCGTATGCTGCGTCAATGCTGCTTGACCTGCGATGATGAATTACAAAACTACTCCTCACACAGGAGGGTGGATCATGGGATAGGGATAAACCAATTACAATCAAACAATACCTCCACATAGGGAGGGGTCAAAAGTCGGCCTGGCAGGGAGGGGATTCATCGGTGTGATGGGGGTGGCCAGATTCTGGCATGCACAGTCACCAGCATAGGTGGGATGCTCTGGCACCAGGAGCTTGTCGAGGATGAAGCTCCCTGTCAGGACATCCTCTGAGGGGGAGGTTGGCACTGCTAGAACGCTGCCCATCTTGTGGAACACCATGAAGAAGAATAGTCCTGATTAGAAGCCTGAACTAGTCAGGGACGCCGAATCCAACCGGACTGCACAGGAACTACCTTCTGTAGACCAGAGGGGTCTTGATCGAGGCGGTATTCACAGTTGGGAAGTCAGATCAGACTGGGACCACCGCTTCTAAAAAGAGGGCTGCCTCTATTTCGCCTCCACCAAAGATCTCCATGGAACTCGACCAGAAGACGCGGCGGTAACTCTTGAGTGCTGGCGGGGTCAGACTGAGTGCAGGAATAGGAAATCGAAACCCACTCACCAGGGCTGTGTCTTGCTGGTTCGATGCTAGATTGGGTCGGGACTAGACTCATCGCGAATGGAGACACATGGGGAATAGTCCGGAGTTGGAATGGACACGATCTGAGGTGAGGAGCACCAGCACCGCCTATTCTTGCAAGGTTGCACAGTCTGAGTCGTAGATAGGACAAGGGAGCCTTGTCGGGGTTGATCCTCTTAGCCACGTTGCCGTATGGAGCCGAAACCATTACCGTTGTGAAGAGGAGAGCCAGAAGGCAAACTACACCAAAGGGGCAGAGTTGGGGATGCCGGATAGGGTGGTGGCAGTTTCTACAATCCGACTGGTCTGGGTCTCCTAGAATAGGGTCGGGTAGACTGCGCACTCCTAGGAGGATAGTCATCCATGGGTGCTCTGGTGGTCAAATGAAGCCCTTCATCTTGGAGGTGGAAGAGGACTCTTAGGGGAACACCCTAACTGAAGGCCACTACCAGAATCCTGAGGAAGAAGGCGGGAGGACTTTTGCAACTTATCTCTGTCTGTAGTCGGAGTCTAGTTGCGCAGCTTGATGGAAACAAGTCTCCTGCCCAGCTCTGACCTCGGATGAGAGTGCACGACCACTTGTTGGAAAGTTAGCTTGGAGTAGAATCCTTTGATGCAGGCCTTGACACCAGGAGATCTTCATGGGCACCGTGGACATTGCAGCAACTTTCTGGTGGTTCTGTTGCTACTCTCTCTAGGTGGCAAACAGTAAAGGAGCTGGGAAATAGGGAAGATGAGAGGGGGAGATGGGGTGGAATGTAGCTGGGGTGACCCATGTCTGTGTGGGGGTCAGGGAGGGGGTGAACATGGCTGTGGGAAGGGGGATTTAGCACATTAAACCCCCAATTTCCAATAATTATATAAAAGCCCAATTTAATTACTAAAATACCTTAACCCTCCCAGAAAAATGCCAGAAAATAGTCAAAAAATCCGTACAAATCTACAGAATTGACAGAATCGGATCCGGGTCTGAACCACTACGGATCCATTAAGATACGAGCGCTACATAACCCATGTCAATGAACAAACCTACCTTCGATCTTTGCCAGCATCGGCAAGATCGATGAACAAAACATTCCGAACCCTTTGTCCCCATCAAGAAATAAACCCCTTTCCTTGCTTCAGTGTTTAACATGCTGACGAGTATGTCATTTCAAATCTCATCACCATTGACGGGACCTATGGACAAACTATTGACCCAACCATTCGGCCTTACCGACAAATAAACTCCCTTTAACCTTCGGCATTCAACTGATGACATTTCCTACCCATGCTAATAAAGTCTTGCCCTTGGGAAAAGTTTGTGCCGTAGTGGAGCGAACCCCTCATACCTTCCGTTAAGGCGTGAGCGCTCTCCTGCCCTAACAACTAATCTGCCCCGAGCATGGTGGATTAATGACACACCTTCTTCTAAATTCGTAAAGAACAATAGGGAAGAAGAAGAAAAAGCTACGACTCAGCAGTAAATGTGCAAGGCAGAAATTGAAGAAACTTCATGTCACAAAAAGAGGAAAACATGATATCACGGGGCATTCCCCGGTATACATGAAGTGCGCAAAAAAAAGTGAAACAAAGGAATATGGGAACTAGTTAACTACTGATCCAGATTGTAAAAAATGTCTTCAAACTCTAAGACCCCCAAAGATGGGTAACAGATTAGCTCCTGGAAGCGAGACTCCTCAGCTTCGAGCCTCATCAACTCTTCTCGGAAGGGCCTTAATAATTATTGATTTATTTTCACGATGGGGGAAGGGCCTGGCCCTCCCATGCCCTTCCCTCCACCCCCCGCAGTTCCAACTTCTCCCTAGGTTCCTCTCTCTGCACGCAATGCTGCTCCAGCCCCTCCCGTCACTGTCTCCTCTCCGGTATCTCCTCCTACTGGTGCATCCAACATCCCATCTTCTTCTTTGAGGAGTCCTACTATGGCTGCACCTTCTTCTACTACATGAAGATTAGGCGTTGGTGTCTCCTTCGCGTAAGTGGTCTGGTAGACCATGGCGCCTCCGTCCATCTGTGTTCCTATTCACCCTCTAGCCTTTACGGACATGGGCAACCCTACTATATTTTTTACCATGGAGGAAATCACAACTTTGTGTCGGCCTTTTGAGCATTCCATCATCGCTTATACCCCTCTCGGAAGGCCTTCGTTTCCTGAGATCAGATTGTATCTTTCCCAGCGCTTTCATTTGTAGATGGATTTTGCTCTTAGCACGTTGGACAACTGTCATCTCCTGCTGCGGTTTCTATGTTGTGAGGATTTTGTGCAAGTGCTATTGAAGGGCTACCTGTTTATCCTTTGCTGTATGTTTAAGTTCTCTCGCTAGTCTCTGGACTTCTCCCCAGATGTCGATTCTTCAATGGTTCTAGTGTGGATCAAGTTTCCTTCACTTTCGGCCAATTTCTTCTTGGATGCCATGATCAGATCGATTGCTGGGAGCTTTAGTACTATGCTATAGGTAGATCATGATACTAGCTCTTTATCTAGGTCCCATGTAGCCTGTGTTCACGTTCTTCTGCATGTGTCTCAGCGCATTTGGATTGGGATGTGTCCAGATGGTTTCTGCAGCCCGTCGTCTTCCCTCATCTGTCGCTATTCTATTCTTCCTGCCAGCATTTGAGCCATGTCGCTAGTAAATGCAAGAAGTCTGGAGCTCGTCGTGACAATCTCCCTGGTCCTTTCGGTGACACTCCTCCGGTCTTTGGTAAGGATGCTCTGACTGGTAAGCATTATGTTCCTCATCGTCCTCAAGTTCGTGAGCCTCTCGGTGGTGCTCCTTTGGCCTCCGATAAGGGTCCCCCATCGCGCACGGTAGTGCAAGCCTAGCGGGCAGTTATGAAGCCTGTTTGATTTCTCTCCAATGATCATGCCAGTTCGATTTCTCTCCAATGATCATGCCAGTTCAGCTGGCCCATCGGTTCAACCTATCAAACAGGCGCTTGAATGGGCATCTGAAGTGGTGCCTTCTCCTGCTATGCCTCATGTTCCTGCCGTTAATTTGTCTATTGATGGCACTTATGATGGCTCAGGTGGCATTGGAGCTCCTGGTGGTGTCTCTCTTCTTTAACAGTCACTTCCCAGCAACTTTGCCCCTACTGCTGGGTCCTCCCATGACCCTCGTCTCTGTGATGTGCCCCCTGTGTCTCATGGGGTCCTATCGTTTGCATCTCTTTCTCCTTTTGCAAGCCTTATTGCTCAGGTGGTCAATAGCCATGGTGACTCTTCATCTTTACGTTTGCATGGCTCTGCTCCTATGGCATCTAGCCTTCCTCTTGCTGCGGCGACTGGAGTACCTTCCTTCGCCCTGGTTGTGCCCGCTGATGCAGTGGCTGAATTGGATGTTGCTCTTGCTGCATCCGCTACTGGTGTTTCTCAAAAGGCCTACTCTGTGGCTACTGGTGTTGCCCGAGCCGGTGAGCCCTTGCCTTCGATGGGTGCCGCCCTTGCAGCGACTGGATTACCTTTCGCTGATATACCTCCTCCAGTTGTTGATCCTACTTATGCTGCTTCCATCCCTGTTACGCATGCTGTTGAAGTGGCCGACATTCCTTTGGCTGCTGAGGACAATTACTCTGTGTCTGCTGGTGTTGGTGCCGCTGGTGACCACCTGCCTTCAGATGAGGGTTTCCCTTCTAGGCCCTCAACCTCTCTTAATGCAGCTGCCCTTGCCTGGCCTCTTGTTCAGTCATCCTCCCCTGCTACTTCTTCTGGTGCCTCTCATCTCTCTTTTGCCAAAGCTTTGCGCCGGGCTGTCAAACCGCAAGCTGGAGAATTGCAGCCCAGTTCACATTCTTCTCCTACTGCAGCAAACTCATCTGCATCGATTGAAGGGTCCTCTGCTGGTGCCTCAACATCTCATATTCCTAGCTTTGAGCCTTCTCATCCTCTTGATATTAACAAACTCCATGCCAATTGGGTTTTTGGGTATGGCCAGGACCGATGTAGACCTACTCTCAGGCCTGTTGGTACTCGCTCTAGGCATTCGTTGAGCAGATCTAACTCTACTAGCTCCACTCATGATCAACATTGAGTCGTTCCTCTATGGTGTCTTGAGTCTGTATCCCTTTTTGTATTTTGAGCCACATCCATTGTTCTTTAGACCCCTCTGAGCAGGGTGTCTTTTTCTAGGCTCTACTTGGTGTTTCTTGTTTTAGGGTGTGTGGGCTATGTGCTTCCTTATTGTATCTGACCCCTCTACGTACGGTGCCTTTTTTTAGCCCCTGGTCTTACTATACTCCTTTCCTTTCTATCTTATTAATAAAAATGCCTAGCTGATCTTCGGATCTGCCTAGGTATTGCCATAGCAAAAAAAAAAAACTCTTCTCAGAAGGAAGCGATCTGTCCTTCTGCCAGTGTAGCTTCATTTAAGCTCTGCACTTGAAACTGCTTAGTGCATTCTAGTTCTTCCTCAGCCCAGGCACGTTTGGCTCGAAGATCTGCCACTTGTTTCTGCAAGGAATCGATGCGGCAAGTAGCACCCTTGACATTTTCCCATTGTTGCTACTCGGCTTCTACGAATGATTGCAGGGCAGCCTGACATTCAGCCCATTGAAGTTTCAAGGTCATCATCTAGTCCGTCAGGATATGGCCAAGGTGCTGTCTTTGGTTCATGAACTTCAACAGCAAGAGCACCCGTTGTGCCCATTCTTCCAAGGGGCATCCATAGGCTTGAAGCACCAAGCTGCTACACTCTGCTATGTCCCATAACTACAGATAAGTTAGACCCTTGTGGGTCAACACTGTGTGGCATAGCATATCTTGATTCTGGCACACCATTTCATCCAAAGAAGACAAATCGAGGGGTGCTGCTTTGGGGAGGTGGAATTCTACCTTGTTGTCAATATCAGCCTAGATTGCATTGGAAGGCTCTAATGAGGAGGATGGCAACATCGTCGATGGGCCTGAAGTTGCTACCATCTCCTTCGAAGATGTTACAAATTCCTCTCTACTCTCCTTACTAGGTGCAGGTAGGGTAGGAACAATAGCTGTAGGGTCACCCCTGTATTCAGGCACTGAGCTGGAAGTTTCGAGCATGGAGTCAGAAGTTTGCTCTGGACCGATAGGAGAGGATTCCTCATGCTATTCCATCTGAATAGTCTCTTCAAGCTCTGCTCTAGCGATGAGTGCCAGGTTAGGTACTTCATTAGTCGCTTTCTCCTAAAGTTCCAACGGCGGAGCTACCCCGACATCAGTAATATCATCAGTCGACCCTTGTTCAATGGCCAAAGGTAGAGACTATAGCTTCTCCATGATATGATCAAGCCCAGGAATTCTCATATGCTCGTTGAGGCTTGCTGTCTTGAGGTACACACTTGGAAATCGCGACTCAAGCGGCCTCCACACAGGCACTACACCTTCACTAGGGGAGAAGGTGAAGGACTCTAGCTAAGGAGCAGGAAGGGGTGTTGCTACACTATCCGACGGTGGAACTGGCCACGTAGGAGCACTAGGATCCTTCGTAAAGTAAATAAGCCAAAGAAAAAAAAAGACATGTCAAAGTCCACATTACAGGACGTACGCGGTAATAAGGAAACTAAATGAAGTTTGGGGATTACCTCAACTAACACAAGGCCCAACTCGGTCATTGTGGGAGCCTCCTTTGATGGATGTGTCAAGTGGGAAGTAACTTCACCTTCCTCCAGAGGAAGACTCAGGGAAATAAGAAAGCCTGGCTTAAGTCGTGCCGGGTTGAAGGCTAGGAGATCACTAACGTAAGAGGCTGATGGAGTGGTTTCTCTCGACTGTGCCTTTGGAAGCTCCTCGTCTCTAGAGGTCCCGTAATCTATCGGTTCCTCAGAGGGTGGACTTTCGGATGAATCTGTCACCTTTGTAGCCAGCCCTTGCAGATGTGCTAAACTATCTTGGGCCACCTCCGAGGAGCTTCTTTTGGCCACAAGAGCAGCCAGTCACTACGATGAATGTCTGATCATCAATGCTCCCTGAATTGGAGTGCCAGGAGGAGGAGCCTCAGCAGAAACAGAAGGGCCAGTACATGCTCGACAAAACAAGCCTATGAATTTCAGGCAGCTCATGGGGAATTTAAAAAATAATAACCGTCGAGTACCTTGGCCTTTGTGGCTGGGCATCGGTGAGGGCAAATCTACTTCTATCGAGAAGGCAGTTGTTGTACCACCTCCCCCTGTTGTGTTTTTCCCTGTTGTTTTGATGATGCTAACACCATATAAATCACTATACATTTGATTTATTTGCCAATCTTTTAACCATGCTGATTAAGTCACTGCTGTTCGTTTGAACCTCTCCATACTTCGTGCACAAAAATTCTTTCATTTAAAATTTCTATACTCGTGCGCAAAAGTTCTTTCATTTGAATTCGTGCTCAAAGGGGTTAGAAAAGTATTTTCATTCCTCGTGCACAAATCTCACTTTGGAGTAATTCACTTCGTGCAGTTTTGGGTTTCTTTTCTTTGTGCAGTTTTCCCCTGACGAAGTTACACTTCAAGCAGGTTTTGCTTTCGAAAAACGTACCTCATGTAATTTTTCAAAAAACATACCTCGGGAAGGTTTTACTTTCGAAAAATGTACCTCGTGTTAAATAGCAGACACGACCTTCAATAATATAGCTAGAAATGTAGGTCAAGGCTTTGGCAAAATATTAAAAATCCATAATCAAGAGAGAAACTTACAGAACCCACTGTATTAAAGCAAAACCATAACAATCTGGAACAAGTCTTCAACTGTTTTATAAAACATGCAGAACTTAAAGGATACTGGAAGAAGTAGGGACCAGTTTCAATTGACATTCTTGAAGCTTCATTATGTCCTTTTGAAAGATTCTTGAACAAAAGCTTAGCCTGTTGCTTGTAAAAGTCTGCATCTTTCTGATCACGACTATCATCCAGTCCTTCTGCTAATGGAAGGCCATCAGTAACACGTGCTATCATAGTTAGCTTCACCATCTTATAGCTTGGAAAGGTGTAAAATCTTCAGTATTACCTGCTCAGCAATGAAGGAAAAAGACCAACATAACAAATTCATAAACTGTGCTACTGATGCTACAAGTGAAAGATGATGAAGTTGCTTCAATAAGACTGGGGAGACGGGGTCTTCTTACTTCAAAATTTTGCCTGTAGGTCCTTATAAAGCAACCAATGTATGCTCAACTTGGCAGCAAGCTCCCTTAAATTGACTTCACCTCTGTATCACACTGTATCACTCTTGAAAGCACATTCACTTACACCATGTTCATCTGAAAATATCACAAAAATTTCAACATTAGAAAAAAGGATGAAGGAGAAGTGCCATTCACGTAAGCCAATACTTCCATGGAAGTAAATGCAAGTATACGTAAAATGTCCTATGGAAAACAAATCATAGTAGGACGAATGAGGCAGTTAAGTCAATAGATTTAGAACAGAGTCATGACATTCATGAATAACTAGACTGCATAGTTTAAACTAGTTGTCAACAATCTGTAATGTACCAGGTAAATCAAAACAATTCAAATCTAGTGTATATTGTATTTTGAAAAGAAAAGGCTAAATACAGTGTACGGTACCCGTTAGAATGATTATTTGATCACATTAAAGAGACAACCACTATTAGCTATATTTTCACAATTATGTCTAGGAGACAATGAGTTCAAAACTGGAGCCTCTTTGCAAGAAGCAGGGAAGACTTCACAGAATAGACCCTCCGAGTCCCTGCACTGGCAGGAATGTCATGGTGTTGAGCTGTCCTTTCTTTCGTTATATTTTCTTTTACTTGGTCTAATTTCAGGGAACATACATCTTGTGTCAAGTTGGGCAGGGTTTTAATCTTACTGTCTTAGGGGATTGGGAGGACCACTGCCCCTACCTGGAGGCTCAACATTTAGCTAGGCCAGTGTCCAACTATAAGCCTGCTCATCCCATTACTTACAACAGCTATGGAGGGAAGCCTAAGTTCAGGATGGAAAGATATTGTCCGCGAGAAGATGATTCCATGAATGTGGTCCAGAAATAAACCAACTTATGTAGCATAAAGCAAGGCCAGGGTGCTATTGAAACTGAAATAACTTGCCCAGGAATTGTCCAGGTGGGGAGCTGGGAAGTCTCCACCAGAGAAAGAGGCAAAAAGACAGAATCTCTGAACAACCTGGATGCATTATATTCACTTGAAGAAGCGGGTTTGTTGATGAAAATGAAAGATATCTAAGTGAGAGGATCGAGGCTGATTATGGGGAGATTCTCCTTAAAGAGGAAACATACAGGCAGTAAACATCGAGAGAAAGATGGGTGAAGGAAGGTGATGAAAATACAGAACACATTTGGAGGCCAAGGCCTCAGCCCTACCCTCCGCCTCGCCTAGATGCATGGCGCGGTCTCAGGAAAATGACACAGCTGCGTCAGCATGTCCCCTCTCCTCGGTCGCGGCTGACGTAAGCTAGGCTAGTTGCACCTACGCCTCTCGGATGACCGCTAGCCACTGGACCCTCTGCTCCTGAGCCTCCAGGAGTCACAGGTACTCTTCCGAGATGCTGGCCAAACCGGACATTTAGAGCTCACGTGGGAAGCCAAGGCTGTGGTAGCCCTGGGTACAGTCCCTCAATCGCCACCTAAGCTCCTCCAAAGAAGGTAGGGGGTCACCTTGTAGGTAGCCTCGGGCTCGCTGGAGCAAGGCGGCACCAATACTCACATCCAGCAGTGGCTTTGGCGGGCAAGGGCGCATAGGCCACTCAACCCCCAGGTCCAGTGAAGAGTGGCCCATCTCAGTTAGCACACCAACAGGGCCTGTATAATCCCACCAAGCATAAGAGGGAAATAAACAACATCCAAAGTTTCCTTTGACAAGACAAGGTGAAAAACTTGATAAAAATCTCAGCCCTTACCTGGTGCTGCTCCCGCCATGCCTGTAGCCTCCTTGGCAGGGGTCGGTGAGGGCAACCTCTCCTCCACATCAGCAACCTCGCCCGGGGGGGTCGGAGAGGGCAAAGGCTCCTCTGCAATCCGGTCTTCCTCAGTGGCCATCGGTGAGGTAGAAGGTTCCTCCTGGTCGCTCTCGGTAGGAGCCAGCACGCGATCCCCTTCAGACTCCAGCCCTGGTTATAACACCATGGCATCAATACCTGGTCGTAAAGTTGCAACAAAAGTCAATGGGGAGGAGGGAAGGAATCCTATATACCTTCCAAAGCCGCCTCCATCTCGACATCCCCGGTAGAGGAGGCCTCAGAAGAGGAAGTGATGTGACACAACCTAGGGGTGAGTTGGGACCGACCAAATGATCCTTGGACCTAGGAGTGCAAGCACAACCACAAGGCAACCATTCTTATAACAACTAGCATGGTTCTCGGATCAAGGGCATTTACTTATTAACAAATCGTTCTTAAATGGCTCAACGCAGGATTACGTGCTCAATAGTTTTTCCCATTCAAGAACTCATGCGGCGGCGGCGTCCTAGGGCCACTTTCACCATCTCTCAAGTTCAGGGTATACCACTTAGGGAGGAGGGAAGAATGTGTTAGAAAGTTCACGAGAGGGTTTGAGAGACCCTGGAGACGTCCTTCCCCTGCCCTATTACCTGTTGGGGTTCGACCTTTGGCTCATGGGGTTTATTTTGCACTTCTTTCCCTTGTCGCATTTGAGATACGTTCTTTCGACCACGATTTTCTTTGCGGGGACTCTACCCTTTCACCATGTTTTCTCCTCTTTTTTATTTTTTTATTTTTTTTGAATATGTGAACTTGCTGTTTCGTGTCCCCTTTGCGCCACGACTTTCCCCTACTAAGGTGGCAGTCAGGTTTAGTAGCCTAACTTGAAGTCCCATTCCCTCATCGTGAACCAAGAAGAGGAGAATGGGTAGCACACCGCACCTTTGGTCCAGCTCTAGCTTTCCTCGGATTTCATGTCGTTTGATTTCAAGAGCAGAGTGTGAGTGTGTGCGTGAGTTAACCCCGGGTTAGACTACAAAGACCGAAGAGTGAATTTCCAACTTCGTAGGTCCTCGAACCATGTCGAGTGTTATACCTATCTATGGGTTGTACTTTTTTAGGTAAAGCCTATTCCAAGGGTGGGATAACTCGGTACCCTCAGCATTGACTAGCCTATAGCCATTGCCCGGATGCATAGCTTGAATCACATATGGACCCTCCCAATTGGGTTGGAGTTTGGAATGTGGCCCGCCAGGTCTTACAATAATTCATTTCCCGGGCATCTCACTGACTTTGAATTTTCTCTTAATAACCTTTTGATAAAAATGTATGAGTCTGTTTTGATAAACACATGCATGTTCGGCAGTGACCAGTCACTTCTCATCTAAGAGTTCCAATTGAGCAAAGATTGAATCACGACGTTCATCAATGGGAAGTCTCTTGTCCAATTGTACCATGAGAGAAGGAATCATAGTCTTGTATGGGACTACCGCCTTCATCCCGTAGGTAAGGGTGAATGGGGTTTGCATAGTGGGAGTATGGATTGAAGTGTGATAGGCCCATAGAACTTCGATGAGCTTTTCTGGCCAATCCGAGAACTTGTTAGACTCACAAGTTTTCTTTATGATCTTAATCAGAGTTTTATTGGTTGCCTCTGCCTAGCCATTGTCTTTTGGATAATATGGTGATGAATGATGCAATGAAATATTGTACCTTTTGTAGAGGTCTTGAAGGTCCTGGGAAATAAATTGTGGCCCATTATTGGTGATGATCGTGCTTGGAATGCCGAACCTAGCGATGATGTTCTTCATGATGAACTTGCAAACCGTTGACACCTTGATCACCACGTAAGCTTTGGCGTCAGCCCATTTGCTGAAGTACTCCGTTGCAGTAAGGATGAATAATTTTTGCTTGGTGAGGGAGTTAGGATCACCGAGAGGACTAATGGTGTTGAATGCCCACATAGCGAAAGGGCATGTGGAGGATACTGGATGAAGAGAGGAAGTGGGTGAATGGATTTTGTCAGTGTGAAGTTGGCATTTGACACGCCCACGAACATAAACAACGCAATCTTCTTCCATAGTGGGCCAGTAAAAGCCTTGCTGAATGATCTTCTTAGCAAGCATTTGGCTATTTACATGGCCACTGCACACACCTGAGTGTGCTTCCTCAACGCACTTCCAGACCTCATCGTCGTCAAGGCATCTTAAAAGAACACCAGTAAGACTTCTCTTATATAGCACTCCTCCAACCAGCATATATTTTTGGGCCACTTTCCTTATGGCTTTCTTATCTTTTGCTGTGGCTTCTTTAGGGTAGGACTGATCTTTACAATATTTGGTAATTTCGTAGAACCATGGCTTCTCCTTGTCGGCCAGTTCTTCCTCCAATTCTGCCAACATGATTTCCCTCTTCTCAATGATTTCTCTCTCTCGGACCTTCCTTGATAATTCTTCCTTAACCCTCAGGAGGGAAGCATCTAGGACAGCAAGGGTGAGACACTTGTAGATGGTAATACACTCAAACCATCTACCTAGATGGAACTTTAAATATGATGCTAATGAGGCGAGGGCATCAGCTAGAATATTCTGGTCACGAGGGACATGGATAAAGATTAGCTTGATGAATAGTTTGGCATAAGCTGAAGTGAGTTCCTTATAAGGCTTGAGCTTGGGATCTAGGGTGCAGTATTTGGTGAGCACCTGGTGGAGAATAAGTTGACTATCACCTACAATTTGTAGCTCGGTGACACCAAGAGAATGGGCGGCTTCTAGGCCAGTTAGAAGGGCCTCATATTCAGCTATGTTGTCGGTGACTGGGAATGTGAGCTGATATGCCTATGGGGTGGTGACACCTTTAGGCGACAAGAGGACAACGCCAACACCTATTCCTTGGTAATTCTAAGCTCCATCAAAATGTAATGTCCACATGCGATCAACCGATTGGTTGATGGACATTAGTTCTTCATATGGAAACTCTGATTAGACAGGATCATACTTGGGGAGAGGATGGTGAGCGAGATGCTAGACTATGGCATAGCCCTTAATCGTCTTTTGTTGAATGTAGGTGATGTCGAATTGGGAGAGGAAACTTTTCCTCGACAAGCTGATGCGCCTGCATCCGCTGCCCGAAGCCGTGTCGGCCGCGATCTGCACGTTCCCGACGATGGGCGACGCGGTGCGCTCCGTGATCGAGACGATCCAGATCGGCGTGCCGAACATCCAGAGAGAGCGGTCGACGGCGAGCGAATGCAGCGGCGTCCGGAATGTGCTCAAGCACCTGCAGGCACAACGTCACGTCGAACGACACGCGCGCATCGTAGGTCATAAAGTCGGACCTCACGCTCTCGATGTCGCCGGCGACGTAGGGGTTCTCAATGTCGAGCGACACGCGCCGTTCGATCCAGGGGAACCAGCCGAGATAGCCGCAGCCGTTGGACCCCACGTCGAGGATGCTCCGCGCGTCGGCGCCGACTTCCTCAACGAGGCGGCGGACCTCCGCAAGGTAGGCTGCATCGCGACGGTGGCCCCAATAGTCCGGCTTCGGGCGGGCAAGCCCCAGCGAACGGCGGATGGCTCGGGACGTATCCCGTGCAAGATAACGCAGGTGCATGAGCAATGACCTTCGATAGCCGCTGGAAAAATCCGCAGGGGTCCGACCCTAAGCAGCTCTATCTTTGGGCGCAAGAGTTAATCAAGGAATTGCGCAAGAGCAGCTATCTCAGCGATCTGGCGTCTTCGATCACGGATATTGAGGACACCATCAGCGGCGGAGTGATCACGGGCATCAACCTCCAGTCGATCACGGCCTCCGGCGACTATACGCCAACGGAGGGCATGACCAAGTGCCTTGTCATCCTCACAGGCGGTGGCGGCGGCGGTGGCGGCTGCGATGGGACCGACACCAGCATGCAGGGCGCTGCCGGTGGCGGTGGCGCGGGCGGGACCATTATCAGGCTGTTTGATGCGGAGACGATCGCGGGCGCAAGCTCGTCTGTCGTCATAGGCGCGGGAGGCACTACCGGCAGCAACACGGGCGGCAACGGTGGCACCGGCGGCAACAGCACCTTTGCGGGCCTCGTGACTGCCAACGGCGGTAGCGGCGGCCTGGGTCTCGCAACCGGGGGGACTGAGGCGGTGCAGGGCGGTTTGGGCGGCACCGCCTCGGATGGCGCGATCGACGTAACCGGCGGGGATGGGCATACGGGTTCGATATCCAGCACGGACGATCACGCGATGGCCGGCAATGGCGGCGCATCGTTCTGGGGCGGTGGCGGGCGGGGCGCGGTACAGACCACCACGGGCTCGACGGCTGGCACCGCCGGCCGCGCGTACGGCTCCGGCGGCGGTGGCGCGGCATGCGTGGACACGACAACGGGCGCAGCCGGTGGCGCCGGAGCCGCTGGTATCTGCATGGTGCTGGAGCTTATCGGCGCGGCATGATGCGTGCCCTTGCCGTGCCTGCGCACTCAATCGGCACGGCGTGGCCGATCGTTGAGCCCTGGATCGCGGCAGCGCTGCGACGCGGCCGCGCCGACCAATCGCCAGAGGACGTGCGCGGCTTTCTCGACCGTGGCGGCATGCAGCTGTGGCTGGCCTGGGACGACGATACCGGCCGCCCTTTGGGATGCTGTGTCACGGAAATTGTTGAGAGCGTGCGCGGGCGGGTGTGCAATCTCGTCGTGGGCGCCGGCCGCGGTCTCCACCGCTGGGAGCATCTGGTGGATTGGATCGAGCAATGGGCGCGTGAGAACGGCTGCAAACGCCTGGAACTGACGGGGCGTGCAGGTTGGGAGCGGCGCTGGCGCAAGCGCGGATGGGCTAAGATCAGAACGACGGTAGAGAAGGTGATCGACGGTGGGTAGCAGCAAGCAGACGCAAACCAGCACGTCGTCGCCCTGGGGGCCGACCCAGGGCATGCTCAAGAACGATGCGCTGCCGAGGATCGAGAACCAGTACCAGACCGCCTCGGCGGCCGGCGACCCACTCGCGGCGTCCAAGACCTATACGAACGACGTGCTGGGCGGGCAGTACCTCGACCCATCGTCTAACCCGCATTTGTCGGGGCTGACGAGCGCGATCTGGGGGCAGGTTGCACCGCAGATTTCGTCTGTCTTCTCACGCGCCGGCCGCGGCACCAGTGCCAGCGCCAGCGGCCTTGCCGGTGCCCTCTCGCAGGGCTTTACCTCCGCCCTCGCTCAGCCCCTCTTCAATCAGTACAACACGGAACGAGGGCTGCAGAGCCAGGCGGTAGGCCAGCAGGCGGGCTTGGCGGGCATGGGCGACGTGAACCTCAACCAGTATCTCGACCAGCTGCGCGGTGTTGCATCCCTTGGCGGCCAGACCAGCGGCACGGCGACGGCCAGCCCGAGCCCGTTGCAGACGATTGCCGGCCTCGGGCTGACGGCAGCCAGCATGTTCTCGGAGCGGCGGTTCAAGACCGATATCCAGTTGATCGGCATCGATCCGCGGGGCTGGGGCGTCTATTCGTATCGCTATGTCTGGGACGATCCGGACACGCTGCGTAAAGTCGGCGTCATGGCAGACCAAGTGCGGCCGGAAGCGGTGCAGACTGACCAGCTCGGGTGGAAGCGCGTCAACTACGGAGCACTGTAATGGCGGGTCCCGGCTACTACCCCGGCCTCGGCGGCGCTGCGGCGCCTTTTGCCGGCAGGTGGCAAGCATTCCTCGACGACTTGCAGCGCTCCGGCGTTGCCATCGATCCTGGACAGTCCGGCGGCTACAACCCGCGCAACATCCGCGGCACCAGCACGCCCTCACAGCATGCCTTCGGCCGTGCGTACGATTATCATGATTTGCATTCATAGCATGCATGGCATCCATTTTCCCTTTATGTCAATTTCGCCTATTTAATAAGGGCTTATCTCCTTAACCAAAAATCAAGAACTAGTCATTTCCTAACTTGCTGTAGGCAAGGGGTTAAGCATAAAACAGATTTAATCTATTTTTCTTGTTTAAGTGTGTACAGGGATAGGTATGAAGGCAATTCCAGCATTTTCAGATACACGGTCCCCTGGCATCCGTTTCAATTTCTTCAACTGTCAACAACATGACCGTCTCAGCTTCTACACGGCCTCCGTTAGACCACTTTCATTTCCAAAACCTTCACTCATAAGCCCTGTGGCTCATCTCTGCGTTTAGAGTTCAACGGCCTGAGTCAGACCATTTACATCATTTGAGCGGCCCTTTTCCAACTGTTCCATATTTGTCACGGCCCATCAATAGACTGTTTTATTCTCCAAAGGCTCTTATCCTGAATTCCTTCCTGCTGGTCTTCTACGCGGTTTTGAATAAGATCGTTTATCTTTCTTAAGCGGTTAGATTCTGACCATTTATATCATTCAGCGGTCTGATATTAGGTCGCGTTCCTCCCAAAAATCATCCTAATTCACACAAAATCACACAAAAAGAAATGGCCAAGTCCAAATTTCATTCAATCAAATCAATATATTCATTCATTCAAATTCAAATATTTTATTCCATGGGTTTCTATAACATCAAGAAGGGAAATCACTCAATCCTCAGTCGAGCAACCCTACGAGGTCTAATCTCTCACAGCTCTCTCACATATGCCTGATACTCCTCTGGAATCTCTGCCACCTCCGCTGGTAGGGTGTGTACCCTGCTAACCTCCCACATGATCAGGGCACTCCTGACCGCCTGCTCATCCTCCTCTGTCCCAAGTCTCCTCACCTGTAGTGTAGGAAGATAGGGTAGCATTGGAACTGTAGTCCGGGGGAGTCTGACCTATAGGAAGCACCTCTGAGGGCTATACATCGCCAGAGCAGTGTCACCCATAAGCCTCAAGTCCAGCCCAAGCCTCCTAGGAAGTCTAAGGGTAGTGCCGTGGAGGAAGGAAGGGCGCATCACTAACCGGTCCAGGGGCAAAGTGTTGATGTAGAGACGCCAGTCATCCTTGGTCTTCTTGTCTGTGGTCCTACACTCAACCTGCTGAGAAAACTTGAAAGCGCCACCAATAAAGAAGAGGGGATGGCTCCTAAAGATCTGGCTAACAAAAGTGATATCCTCCTTAGGTGTGAATTTTAGCCTTACTCCCATCCAACACTCTAGAAGAATCATTGAGCCAAAGAGTGGACCCCCTAGAGCAGCTGAGCTAAGACCCTCATATAGGTAAGAAAGGACGGCCTGAGAAAGAGAAAGACCCCACCATAGTCCACTAATGGTGCTAAGGATGGGGATGTCTAGGACATGGTCGGCAGAGGGGAAAAGTATGGTCCTGCATAGGCAAAGGGAAGCGGCCTTAGCTATGGCTTCATCCCACCCACACTTGTTCTTGTAATGTGCTATAACCCATTGGCTCAGGGGTAACAGATGGATGTGGTGTGGGCCAACTATGGTGTGGATGTCCTTGGTGCTAGGTATAAATTCCCTTAAGATGAGGGCAAGGTCTACAGGGGTAACGGTATGGCAAACCAAGTCTTCCTCACCCACCTTAGATCTAGGAAGGGGCAGGTAGGTCTCTACCTCCTCTAAAAGGATGGTGGTCTCGAAGGATGGGAAGATGAATATATGGGTTTGAGGATGTCATATCTCCACTAGGGCTATGATACTGTGCCAATCTAAGGAAAATTTGGGATAGTTCTTAGCTAGAACTAGGAGAGGGTGCAAGTACCAAGATCTAAGAAGGGATATCACTGATATTGGGAGTTCTCGAATCATGGGGGACATCCACTTCAAGGTGGAATAGCGCCTAACGCTGGGAAGAAGTTGAGGTGATGGATGAAAAAAGAAAAAAAAGGGAAGAGGAGAGGAATAATATAAGCTTTTGAAGAAAATTGAATGAGATGAAATTAAATTATATTAGCTTACCTCTCTTAAAAGGCTGGAGCTCAAGTGCCTTGGGATAGTAGTCAGCCGTTGCAACACCCCGTACTCCTTTCTAGCCAACCTTGGCCCATCATAAGCATCCCTATCCATAGAGCTTCCTTCAAAGGCCCTCTTCATGGTGTTTTGGAAGAGATTAGCAAAGTTTTCAATGCCTAGAAGAGGAGTGTTGTGAGAGAAATGAGATTAGAGTATCCTCCTGTTTATAGAACCCAATTTGTGGCCTAATCCCACCAAGATTGAGGTAGGATGACTTAAAAATGGGTTAGGATAGGCTTGGGCATGGTTTAGGACTCTCTACCCTCGGGTTGGGACTCTCCAAGAGAGTCCCGATCGGAGCTACCAGGGATTCCTCATACGCGGTCTATCGAGGGACTGCGGGAGTCTGAAAATGGTCTTTAAGGGACCGTTTATGCACCTTCTACACAGTTCACCCCCGGCAATCTAAACGGCCCTGTGGAGACCATGGTTCAATTCCAACGGTCAAATGAAGGACCGTGCTTCTTTTCTCTGCAGTCCAATGGGGACCGTTTACCCCCATTTTTGGGCTCTTGGCCGAACAAGCCTTTGCGGCCCACCTTGAGACCGTCTATATATTGGAGCGGCCGTTTGGACGACCGTTTGGATCCTTGCTACCTTAATTTTGTCGAGCCCCTGAAGAAGATCCTCGCTCACCTTGAGGCTACGGGTCACCTTGTCAAGTGGGCCATAATGCTCGAGGCGTCCGACCTCTTTCATGACTTACAAAACGACTGGAGTTATCATTTCTTGCTGTTTTTGCGTTCCCAAATGCTTCAAGTATTGGATTTGTCTGCAATATCTCATACTCAATTCCACTACCTCCTCCAAGTGCTGCCAAATATTGCATGGCTATCTTTGCTGTTTCAGTCTTACCAGCTCCACTTTCACCACTACAAAAGCACGTCATTTTTAGCAATGCCAGTTTTAAACTTACAGCACATGGTTTGCAATGACAGGAGTCTTTCTCACAAAAGCACATCACGGTTAGCAATGCCAATGATTTTAAACTACCAGCACATGGTTTGAAATAATGGTGAATCTTCCTTTTCCCTTGTGACATTAGAAGTGGAAAATTCATCTCTGAGAACGAAACTGATGTAGGACACATGTCATTTAATTGTGTTTGAACAGGATAGGAACAGGGCAAGAAAGGGAATATGCCATCAAGTAACTGAAGCTAACAGTATAGCATTATAATCTAAACTTATGTCAGCCCAGCTGTGAGCAAATGGCAAACAAGTATGCTGAAGAGAGCTCCTTAGGAGGGAGGAGCTGCAATAAATTCATCTGATTCACAAAAAACAGGTCATAAGCATGTACACTTGCATAGTACGACTTTGATGACGTTGCCCTAGGGCTGCGAACCCACAACTGGGCGAACCTTGAGTTTGACTAAGGTTGTGTTGAGTTTGGTTACAACCTCAACCAGACCTTTCTGCAAGTATGTTCAGGTTGACTTTTGGATAATCAGACGTTGCTGACACTTCTATTATAAAACTCCTAGACTCCTCTAAACTACTGGCCCCTTGCTGTGTGGGTGTTGTGAAGACTATTAGGGCCACCTTGACAACCGCTTAAACCGGAGTAGGGTGAGATAACCCAGGCCGGGTGAGATGCACCGGTTTGAGATGGAGCGTACATTAATCGGGGTCGGTTGGGGTTTGAAGTCTAACCCCACCCGAGTAACTCACTCGACGCCTCGCCATCGACTAAGCTGCTCGACCCCGGTTATCTTCTCTCCTCCATGGTACTTTCCATTTTCACCCCCCGACCCTTCCTCCTTCACCCTGGTTTTCATTCGTCCCAGCCAGCGGCGAAGGCGGCGAGAAGGGCAACGAGGTTTTGCTTACTCGACCGTTGGCGCGGACCCCAGTTAAGGCCTGTCTTCTTCTCTCCGCGACGGGTTACCCTTTTCACCTCCGACCCTTCTCTTTTCTCTAGTTTCCATTCTTCCCAGCCAACAGCACCGGGAGGCGGCGAGAGGGGCGACGGAAGCCACAACAGTCGACTCGGCCGCCGGCGCCAAGCACGGTTAAGGCTTGTCTTCTTCTCTCCGCCAAGAGACTTACCCTTTTCACCCCCGAGCCTTCTTTTCTCTGGTTTCCATTCTTCCCAGCCAGCGGCACGGGTGGGTGGCGGAGGACTGTACGTCGTTCCAGCAAGGCTGCAAATCTTGTCGGAGGATCATATGATCGTCAGCAGGTTCCTCTCTGGTCATTCTATTGTGTGAGGGTGTTGTTATTTCTCTGTCACAGGACGACACGATCGGCTTGGGAGCCTGCTCATGCTCGCAGTAAGGCGGCAGATCCAGTAGGCAAACGATCCCTCATAAGCTTCCTGTCTGGTCATTCTATTATGTGACTTTTCCTTTCCCCGACCTGGGACCGTCCGGTTGTCAGGGATAGAGTTTCTTTCCTCCTCCCTACCGTTCTGTGTTTGACTGCAGGCAGCCTTGGGTTCCTTGCATCTGTGTGGTCTTCTCACTGTTAGGCATCGGGAGTGAGCATTGAATCCTCACCTACCACGCAGAGACGTGGATATGCAAAAGCCCCTTTCCCTACCCCCGAGAGTCACAGGTCCCTTCCCTGTAGCATGCATTGCTCTTTCTTGTCTTTTACCTGGACAAGCTTCAAATAGCACAGGCTTCATCTGTAATATTCAATTTGACTGAGGGGTGCTTCATCTCATCTATAAGTTGGGCGCTCTACTTCCTTCTTTGCATCTCCCTACATCTACTGGACAACTGCAACCACGGTAACCATTTCCTCCTCCTCCTCTAATTCTCCTGTCATCACTCGGTTCGTCCTTTAACTTAAGTCCATTCTATGCTGCTTTGTTGCCCTTGTTTCTTGCTAGTACATTTTTTATTTTGCTTTTAGATGAAAGGTTTGATCCCAAGCTTGACTTACTCTATGTTGTTTCTGCTGACATTCATACTACTGAAGGGGGGGGAGTGGAGGCGCCCAAATATGTCCGCAGCAGGTATGCCTTTTTACTTAACATTTTTACATACACCATCCATACTATTTTATCCTAATTCCCATAAGTTAGGCACTCTTGTATGTAGCCACTGTGGTATGTTAATCCATGGATCATGTATGAAACTAAGTATATATGCTCGAAAGTTCTTTCCGTTTGTAGAATTATAATTGATAGGATTTTAAGTTAACATTTTAGTGTCGCTTGAAGATTCATACCATGGGGTTCATACTTAGTTCTTTAACTCTAGAATCAACTCCTTTTGTTCTGGGTTCAAAGATGCCAAAGAATTTCCTCATTCATTTTGGGAAACTAGTCTCCCAAGCTACATTTACAGTAGGAACACCTTATTATAATTGATGATCTGACATACGTTTGTTCTTTTGTGTTGCAGGGGCTGATACGGACCCGCATCTCCTGGGCCCAGGTGCTGGCCGCTTATCATGGACTGCCCAACATCTAGAGGGCGAGAGTGGAGGTGATGGGCTTCAGACCCTTCCTTAGCATTGAGCTGGTACGTCCTGACTTGATCTTGATCCAGGTGCTGAGGGAGAGATGGGACAGGACTAGTCGGGCCATTTTAATGCCCTGGGGGCACATGGTGCCAACCCTAGAGGACGTTACTAGGATCACCGGGCTGAGAGTAGATGGTGACGCTATGGATGGGGTGACCATCCCGGACTACGGTGAGCTAGCCCAGAGACTCCTAGGCATAGATACGTTGTATGAGCCCCCATGCAGGGCGATTTGCCGCACTGACCTGACAAAAGTCATGGGGTTGGGAGATGCTCGACAGAGGTCGGGAGAGTCTTTGACAGAGTATGCAGAGCAGCTAATTGAGAGAGCCCGAGCCACCCACTATTAGGACCCGACTGAGAGAGAGAGGGCAGGCATGGATCTTAGGAGGTTCTTATTTCTGATGCTCGGGAGGTTACTTTTGGGGACAAAAGGAGATGGCATCAACTGTAGATTCCTTAGCGTCCTAGAGACTTGGAGGGAGTGGGGAGGTACGTATGTAAATATGATGCATTCTATTCTTATTTCCCGCTATATGTGATGACACGATAATATGTATGCAGGTTGTGTGGAGGCCATATGAGGGGATGCCTGATGCAGACCAGCCGTGGGTCATAGCGGGCCGACCTCACTTTGGGCGTGACATCTGGGTTCACTGCCTAAACGAGATCGAGCTGCTACGGCTTAACCTGGTGATGAGAACACTCGGCCTGCACCAGGAGTGGGTTGAGGCAAACGAGCCTCACGGGATCGAGCGGAAGACTCGAGGGTGGATGACCGCGACAGACTGGCGGTTGCGGTTCCTAGAGCAATTCGTCGACTGGCAGCGAGGCAGGATCCCAGTCGTCTCCCACACTCCAAATAGCTTGGCATACCTTTAGCGCTACTGGGAGACGTATGCAGGCCAGCCTCAGATGAGGCCGAGAGGGGTATGTATGTATGCTTTCTAAGTTTAATTTATATGCTTATGAGATATGCAACTAATGAATGGCCTATGCAGGATGCGTGGGATGTAGTGGCAGTGGAACTACATGCCCATCTCCACAGCCTAGAGGCCTAGTTGGCGACCACGCTAGCAGATCTGGAGACCCTGGTGAGTTTGCACTATTTACATGCCATCAATTATCTCTGAAATTTGATGTTCGACCACTGACAGTCTCAATAAATGCAGCGTGCCCAGCAGGGAGCAGCAACTGGAGGGGCGGGAGGTGCGTCTAGCTCGAGGGATGCGACTATTGGGGCCACCACCCTCGAGGAGCGACTCGCGGGGGCGGTAGCGCGGGCCGAGGTGATGGAGCGTGACCTAGTTGAGTGGGTAATGATTCAAACGATGTGCAAGCTTATTTCAAACAATGATGGAATTGAAACATGAAGCTAATAATATGCTCAAAATTACAGGTTGCAGAGCTGGAGGCGGCGCTTACTAGTGCTACTCGGGCCGGCGCCGAGCTGGAGATCCACGATCAACGGATCGCGAAGTTAGAGGAGGGGAGACGTCGAGAGACAGAGGTGAGTAACACACAGGCTTTTCTTTTCAAAGATATCTTATACTATGATGCTCATAAAACATGTTGAACGATGTCGGCTACCGAGTTACAGGACGCTCTCACTTGGACTATGCTAGTCGGTACTGAGCTCGTGATCTGCGACCAGTGGGTTGTAGAGTTGGAGGAGGCCGAGAGGAGGCGTAGAGAGACCGAGGCGCTACCCTGGGATGTGATAGAGCTACGGATCCTCCTCGAGGTAGAGAGGAGAGATCGAATGAGAGAGAGTGAGGAGCGGCTTGAGCGAGAGTGAGAGCTATCCGAGCTGAGGCTCTGACTTGGGGCAGCCGAGGAGCATGCTAGAGCAGTGGAGGAGCACTACTAGAGAGGCCGGGAGCCAGCACAGGCCGAGGGGTGACCCAACGCCTATTCTAGTACAAGCTACTTGGCGGGTTCCTCTACTCAGCAGAGGAACGAGGCGGGTGAGTGAGCTCGAGCTGGGAGGTCAGCAACTCCTCAGGGGTCGATGAGGCCCCCACAGGTTCCTCCCAGGGACAGGGGTGAGGCAGAGAGCAGCAAGTGACCAGAGGAGAGTGGTGGTGAGAGCTAGAGAGATTACTATATATCACCTCCTCGCCTTTGTATAGAGATATTTATGCATATATATATATATGAGATTTTGATGTTACCTAAATTGCTCTTTTTAGATATCCTTGTATGTTTACACCCTTCTTGTTCCTATCTTTCACACTTAAGCAAACAGATTAATTCATCTACCTGGCTTAGCCCCTTGCTCAATAAGCAAGGGGAATGTCCTTTTTGACCTTGACAGATGGTCAAGGGGCCAAGTCTTTAATCAACTAAGGCAAATAACAAAGAATTGAGGAAAATGTGACATGCAGGCAAGCAGACGCAAACTAAAATTAAAGAGATGGCCATGCCAAAATATGAGCAAGCAAATGATGATAAAGGGTGGAGCAAACAGGACTCTGTATGAAATAACGACCCAACACGAGGGTGCTTTTTAATGAAATAGTGACTCTGCGCCTGCCGCTCATTTTTTTGCAAGTCCATTGGCTTGGGGGTTGTAGGGGGATGACGTCCTCCCATCAATCTTGTACTTATAAGCCAGTCGACAAACCTTCTTGTTTCTGAAATGGCTACCATTATCAGAGATAATTCGGCTGGGGACTCCAAATCGAAATATTATATTCTGTCGGAAGAACCTGGCGACCAGCTCCCCGGTCACTTCTCTTAGCGCTATCGATTTCGCCCATCTGGAGAAGTAATCTGTGGCTGCTAACACATATCTCCACCCTGATGACGATGCCGGTAAGGGCCCTACCACATCCGTGCCCCATTGAGCGAACGGCCAACTCGGTATAGTGAGATGCACTGGAACTGGTGGCCTTCTTGACACAGTGGCGTGTTCTTGACATTTTTGACAAGCCTTGGCGAACTTACAGCAGTCATCAAACATAGCGGGCCAGTAATAGCCCAGTTTCTTTATCTCAATCTTCATCTTTGGACTGGCCTGGTGCGCCCCGACTGACCCGGCATGAACTTCTTGCATCACCTGCTGTGCTTCTGTTAAAGACAAGCCACGCAACAGGACTTTCTTTCGGGCATCTGCCATTATTCGGAACAGGGTTCCGTTTCTCATCTCATAAGAATCCTTGATCTTGAGGAGCTTCATTATTTGTTCTTTTTCTTTCGGGAGCTGTTGGTGTTGAAACCAACATAAGAGATGCTCCCGCCAATCGGGCTGTTGGACTTCCTCTGCAGCTATCTCTTCATCATCTTCTTCATTAGCCGGAACCTCTATCACACTGGGGACCTGGCGTCGATTAATTACTATTATATTCAGGCTTGTATCCGGTGGAATTGCCAAAGAACTGGCCAATTTTGTGAGAGCATCTGCCTGAGCATTCTGTCCTCGGCTGATGTGCTTGATGTTGATGAAATAAAATTTTGTCATTAGGCGCAGCGCCAATTGGTAATATGGGAGGAGTTCCTGCTTCCGCATGTCGAACTCTCCTTCCAATTGCTTTATGACCAGCATGGAGTCTCTAAACGCTTCCAGCATCTGAATTCCCATGGACAAGGTAATCTGTAACCTGATAATCAGGGCTTCATATTCGGCCTCATTATTGGTGCAAGGCTTGTTTATTGAGTAAGAGGTATATATGACTTCTCCTTCAGGAGATTTTAGGACTATGCTTGCCCCGGCCCTGACTCTGGCTGCTCCAGTTATTGGGATGTCAATTCTCGATGCGCCATCAAAGTACAACTTCCATAAGGTAGGCTGCACTTGATTGGCTTCCAATGTCTCATCTTCAGGGAGCTCTGTCTCTAGTGGACAGCTCTCTGGCACTGGATGCGTAGCAAAGAAGTCTACGATGGCTTGGCCTTTGACGACTTTCTGCGGCACATAGGTGATAAGAAACTCCATGAGGATCACCACACATTTGCTTAAGCAGCCCTTGAGCGCTGGCTGTGACAGAATATATTTAAGCGGATCTACTTTGAAAATCAGCTTTATTTCATGCGACAGCATATAGTGTCGGAGCTTCTTGACTACGAAGACCAGCGCCAAGCAGACCTTCTCAATGAAAGTATATTTCTCCTCAGTCCTGACCAGTCTTCGGCTGAGGTAGTAGAGGGCTTGTTCCTTCCCTTCTTCATTATTCTGGGCTAGCATTGGCCCCAGAGAGTAGTGTGTGGCTGCTACGTATAGAATCAGTGACCGTCCCTTCAACGGTGCCCCAAGCATGGGAGGGGTTTTTAGATAGTCTTTCAACTTATCAAAGGCTATTTGACATTCTTCATCCCAATAAAAGGGAACATCCTTTATCATCAACTTATGAAAGGGGTGATACCACCCCGACAAGTTGGATATGAATCATCGAATATAAGCCAGATGGCCTTGTAGAGATCTCAGCTCGGAGAGGCTCCTTGGTGGAGGTAGCACCTAGATTGCTTTGATCTTTGCGGGGTCTATGTCAATTCACCAGTGTCTGACAATGAAGCCCAAGAATTTTTCGCTTGAGACTCCGAATGCACACTACATAGGGTTCATCTTTAGTTCATATTGCCTGAGCCTCTGGAACATGACTCGGAGGCCCTGCAGATGGTCTTCTTTCTTTCTGGTCTTGATCACCAGGTTATCTATGTAGCACTTGACCTTATGGTAGAGCAGCTCCAAATATTCTGGTCATCGCCCATTGGTAAGTTGCACCGACATTCTTCAACCCGAATGACATCCTCTTGTGGTGATAAATGCCCTTGGCGGTTCAGAAGGCAGCATGGACTCGGTCATGCTTCGCGATCCATATTTGGTTGTAACCGGATGACCCGTCCATATGTGACAAAGCTTCGTGGCCAGTTGTGGCATCGATCATGACTTCTGTGATTGGCACGGGAAAGTCATCCTTGGGGCAGGCTTTGTTTAGATCTCGAAAATCTACACATATCCAGATCTGCCCATTCTTCTTCTTCATGGGCACAATGTTAGCCAACCACGTGGTGTATTAGTTTTCTTCGACAAAACCCACATCAATGAGTTTGTCCGCCTCTTTGCATATCTGAGTGATGAGCTCTGGCCTCATGCGCCATAGTGATTACTTCACTGGCTCAACCTTAGGGTTTATAGCTAGTTCATGCTGTGAAACTACAGGGCTGAGTCCTGGCATTTCCTTGTAGGTCCAGGTGAAATAGTCCCAGTATTCTTGCAGTAGCTGGATATACAGCTTCTACTCTTCAACAGATAGCTTCCAACTCCCTCTCATCGGTATTTCTCTCCTTCTAAGGGAGCCACTTTTCAAGAAGCTAAAATTATTTCGTAATACTTCATCAAGTGAGAGCACTTGGGCTTTGGCTCTACTAATTGGGCCATTTTGCCAAGCTCATTACTCACCATGGAAGGGTGGGCACTCTTGTGTTAAGGGGCTTCCCACCAATTCATTCACTTCCTACTCAATTCCACTCACCCTCCCATTAACCATTAATTTCTCTTCATGGGCCACCCGTTGGGTGAGGAGGGGGTTCTTATCCCCTCACTCTTGTGTATTTCACATTCTTTGCATCCTTTGCATTCCATGCATCCCTTGCATTCATCGCATTACATACATTTGCATTCCTTCTTTCCCAGGTTTTCGAATCCATATCTTCCCATCTTCCGGAACCTCTGGATCCTCCGTATTCTATTCCTTTCAACTCACCTTATTCTCCGGAACCACCGAATCCTCCCTCTTCCAATTTACCTTTCTCTTTGGATTTTTCATCTCTTCTCCCAAGGCATTGTGTCCCTTCTCATCCTTTTCCTACTGAACCTCCGGATCTCCTTCACTCTACTTCTAATTTACCCTTATCTCTGAATTCTCTTTCTCTCCTCCTGGGACATCGTGTCCCTCCTTATTTTCTTCCTCTGGAATCTTCGAATTCCTCATCTTATTCCCTACCTCTTTTCCTAAGGCAGTGCGTCCCTCCACAGTGTCTCCCTTCGAAACCTCCGGATTGTTCATCTCATCCCCTATCTCTTCTCTCGGGGCATCGTGCCCCTCCTTATTTCCTTCCTCTAGAACCTCCAGATTCCTCATCTCAGTCCCTACCACTTCTCCTAGGGCATCGCATCCCTCTACATTGTCCCCCTCCCGAACCACTAGATTGTTCATCTCATTCCCTATCTCTTCTCCCAGGGCATCGCGCCCCTCCTTACTATCTCTCTTCGGAACCTCCGGATTCACTCCATTCCCAAATCCTTTCTGGGCATTACGCCCCTTTATACTCTTTTCCTCCAAAACCTTCGAACTTATCTCTTTTCCCAGGGCATCGCGTCCTTCGCCATTTTCTCCTTCTGGAACTTCTGGGTCCTCTCCATACTACTTTCAACGCACCTTTCTCTCCAGAATGTCCAGATTCTCCATCTCTTGACCCCTATCTTCCCCGATTTCAGGAACCTCTGGACCCCTTGTGGCATTCTTCCATCCTTTTTGGACATCATGCCCCTTCCTATTTTCTATCTTTGAAACCTCCAAATTTTACTCTCCTCCCAGGGCATCGCGCCCCTTCTTACTCTAATCCTCCGGAACCTCTGGATCTCTTGTTTCATTACCCAATCCCTTTTGGGCATCACGCCCTTTCCTGTTCTATCCTTCCAGAACCTCTAGACTTTCTACCTCTTTTCCTACGGCATTGTGTCACTACAGATTTTATCTCTCTGGAACCTTCAGACTCCTCTTTTCATTCCCCTATCCTCTCCGAGCATCGTGCCCTTTATTATCCTATCCTCCCAAAATTGTAGAATTTTCTTCTTCTCCCAGGGCATCGTGCCCCTTCTCACTCTATTC
Organism: Amorphophallus titanum; assembly: GCA_024336825.1. Taxonomy (NCBI): domain Eukaryota; kingdom Viridiplantae; phylum Streptophyta; class Magnoliopsida; order Alismatales; family Araceae; genus Amorphophallus; species Amorphophallus titanum. The sequence goes on from JANBPO010009603.1 coordinate 30,414,374, forward strand.
CGCTGGAACCTTTGGACCTCATCTCTTTCTTCCAATTCATCCTTCTACTCCTCTAGGACATCATGTCCTTTGCTCTTTTCCTCATTTTAAATCATCTTTTTCCATACCTTTTCCTAGGGCATCGCGTCCCTCAGTATTTTCTTCCTCTGAAACCTCTGGATTATTTCTCCATGATTCTCCTCCATTGCCTCCAGACCCTCCGAATCCTTTTCTTTCCCTATATAAATTCCTTCTTTTGACTCCGCCTAATCCCGGGTCTAACCCGACTTCTTCTACCTCAATGGCTCTGGGCATCTGCCTATTCTCCCACTATTTTCAAGGCTTTAGTCTTCACTCCTCTTGATTACCCTTTCCTTCTGTAGACCATCCATGTGATCAGGGTCTCTGCAGCTTAGTGAGGGAGTTCTAGCCCTCACCTCCCTTCCTTTTCTCCTTATTCGTTTGAGTCTGGTCTAGGCACCATTCTCTCGTGTTAAGCCACTTCAAACTTCTACTTCCCTATCACTTATCCGCCAAACAAGGACAAGTCCCATGTTGATCAACATCAGCTCCTGTTGTGTTAGGTTCGTTGTGCTCCCTCTTGGTCTTAGTTTTGATGATAATAAAAGATTGTGTGTGTATGTAGAAGACTTTCTACATGCTTCTTGTATATACTCATATTTGTCTAAAATGCATGTCTTAAGAAAGTGATTCTTCTTTGAGAAAGATTGGGCTCCTATGTGCTTGAAGTTGTGATTTGGATGAATGATGGTCTTAATAGTTTTGTATTATTCATGAATGCATCCCATGCATATTTTTGAAGAGGTGTCAAAAGTCATGATAGTGAGCTTTGGTTAAGTCTTTCACATAAAACTCTTTATGCTGGCCTTTACTCACTTACATGTTCATGTCATACTCTTATTGTGGTCTTTGTGGCCTAGAATGTAAATGGAAGGGTTTTAGTGAATCTTGGTAGGATATAGTTGATATGTGATCTCACATTGCATAGACACCAAGGAACATGTGGTTTTTCAATGCTCCCATCAATCTTGGAAGTTTTGGTTATGATGATCATTCTTGTGTTTAAATTCATTGTCATATGAACTTGATCTTTTGGTGTGGATGATCAACTTGGGAATGATTTTTTACCCTATACATTAAGAGGTGGAGAAACCTCAGAATGAGATGCAAGCGGCCACCGCATCAGGAGGACGCTGAACAAATTTGTAAATAGAACCTCCGGAGGGAGGTACTAGAAAAGATGGTTGGCATGAAAATTTGATCATTCGACAGTTTGAATAATATAGTGGCTGAAGTAGAAGCCTTCCTGGTGAGACCTGCCGCTACATCAACCACTGTCGCGACACAGAAAGTAAAGGCAGTAGAGTGACGCCAGGCGCCTAAAGAAGCAAATACCCTTGACATCAAGGCATTCGAACAACAAAGAGATAACGGCAAGAAGACAGCTACACCTCGGCCCGCCAAAGTAGAAGAGAAGAAGGAAGGTCCCTCACTAAGGGATAAAATGAAGAAGGCCTATTCTTTTCCAAAGAAGAAGACCAAGGATTTATTTGACTGGGTTATACAGTACAATAAGGTCACTCTGCCCGAACCAGAAAGGCCGGAGGACCTGAAAAGAAAGGACAGTCTGAGATTCTACTCTTATCATCAGATGTTGGGGCATCCGATTGAGGACTACTATGTGTTTAAAGACATCATCGAGGGAATGGTGAAGAAAGAAGAAATAGAGTTGGGGGAGTACAAGGTTGACCCACCACAACCTCATGAGGTGCCTTTGAGAAGAGCTGTGGTCAATATTGTCTCTTTATATCAGGCATTGCCTGAAGAAATCACAGAAGCCAGCACTCAGTACACTTATGAGGCCTACTTTCTGACACCAATTAAGGAGCAACAGGGATGGCAGCAAGTCCCTGCAAGGACTAAGAAGAAAGTCATACCTCGCCCAAAGGAGGGGGCACATGTTCGTGACATCACACCATGACCTGTTCCTTCAGTGACAGCGCCTGTGTGGACCAGCCCGCTGGCAGTCATCAGAATACATACACCAAATTGGAGAAGACAGACTCTGCTGCCAGTGGCTAAAGAAATTAGTCCAGAAGCTCAGCGACTGCAGGACTACATAAACAGGCTAGATGAATATGAACAGCCCAAACTAAAGTCTTTGCTGATGCAGGACCATGTCCCATGGCAAGAACTGGAGTAGCTCTCGCTGGAATAAGGAGAGGCTGACAAAGCACCAGAAAAGGATGATAGCTTGTTCTGGGGGCAAGCACCAGCCAAAGAGAATAAGAACAAGCAGAAGAAGAAAATAATAGCCTATAAGGCCAAGAGGGAGGTGGTGCTCTCCTGCAATACCCTCTCTGCTCTCTTCAACCTGCCCAATGAGGAAGATGAAGAGGAAATATGCTTTACACCTGCTACTGGGGCAAGCCGGGCTGAAGTCGTGACCGCTACACATACAACACGGTCAGGCCGAAAATGGGGGCCCCAGCCACCCGCCAACCACAATATTATGTTCAGGTGAGAGCAGCCCTATAAGATGCCCCCTCCTGAGGTCAAGGGAGTTCAAATCCCTCCTCCTTCAGGTTTATATAATCAGAGTGGGGGCAACATTGCCGCCCCTTTCCTTCCTTGAATTTCTGAAGATGTCAAAGGGCAAGCAACCATGCCAAGATGTCAGCCCTGCAATCGGGGGCACTCACCCACAGCTTCAGCAGCCTTCAGGTGCTCTAAATGAAGACAAGACCCACCCGGGGGTAGGCAACAAGGGACAACAAGAGGATGACATCAAGCAGAAAGGTGCAGATTCAAAGTCCGATGAAGCAGGTCCATTAGAGGCCATCATTCAGGGTTCTTCCAAGCCCAAGTGGGTAGAAGAAATCAAACTATCTAATGTCCGAGCTAGAAAAAGAATAATAAAGCTACTTAAAAAGCTTCCGACGAGATTTACCATCTGGGAAATCCTCTCCCTAAGTGAAGAAACCCGACAGGCGATCATCACTGCTCTGTAGACGCCTGCCCAATACGAAAACAGTTTAGCTGAAGCACTGTCGGAGGCCAATGTGACCTTCACTTAGGAGGATATATTACTCCCCACTATCAACCACAACAGACTGTTGTACATGAAGGGGCAGCTGAATGGTCGGGAGCTGAATAGAATTCTGGTGGATCCCAGAGCAGTCGTCAACATTTTACCGTACAGAATATATCAGAGGTACTACTTCAATGTGTGCCTCGATAAAGTCAGAGATATACGTATCGCCGACTTCAATCAGAAGTTTTAAGTGCCACTCGGAGTGACAAAATTCACGCTCACCATGGTAGATTTTACCACCAGGGTGTAGTTTCATGTCATCAACTCTAACACCTCGTACAAGGTGCTGCTTGGCCGCCCCTGGCTACATGAAAATATGGTGGTACCCTCCACGCTACACTAATGCATCAAATATAACCAAGGAGGGGAAAAAGGAGAGGATATTTGCCAACCTCCACCCATTTGAAGTATTCAAGTGCCATCTACTCGACGCTTCTCTGTATGCAGAGCCGTCACCGAAGGCCTCCAAAGCCAAGACCCATGCCAGGATATCAAAAAGCACCTCCGGCAACGACTGGTTCGCACCGCCGCCACCGGGATATGTTAATCCCAAGATGGTCTCACATATTGCAAGCACAGGGGACGTGGGCAGAGCAGCACCTCCCGCCACCTATCTTGACGCTAATGAAGCCAAGGTTGACCAGCACCACGGCCATATTGAAATCCCAGAAGGTCTCACCAGGCCAATATTTAGCCTCGAGCGTATCACTATCGAGCCTTTCAAAGCATGGGAGGTGACACAGTCGTTGGTGCAGAGAATATAGAGAAAGAAAAAGTTAACTTGATAATCTCCATAATGCAGGAATCTACCTTTAGCCAAGATGTTCACCTCCTTGATTCCATTGTTTCCAATTCAGTGCTCATTTTTCCTGTATTGTAGCCTTGTTTAGATTAAGGCTTTATAATCAATGTGACATTCCCTTTCTGAAATGTTGATATTATATATTTCTTTGTTAAGTCGGGGATTTCTCTTTTTCATGTCATAGATACGAAGGGGAATGGCTTCAGAATGCAATGGAGGGTCATGGTGTTGTTGAAGTTGAGATTCCTTCTATAGAACCTGTGCCAGGTTCCAAGTATGTAGCTTTGACATTTTGCCACTAATCAGCCACTTGACCGTTTCTAGTCCCAGTACCCTTTGCTGAAGCAGCTGACAATTTGTTTCTCACTATTTTGCAGGCTTGAAGCTAAGATGAGGGCTGAAGGTAGAATTGTTGCTAGAGATTTCATGTCTCCGGAGGATAAGAAATGGTTGGAGATGGACATTGAAGATAGTGTTCGCTTGGCTGGTAACCGCGTGGAGGTTCCTTTCTATGAAAAGAATGAATGGGTTAAGCTGTTTGGGCGTAAACCGTATGTTTTACTGTTGTTAGACATGCATTCAAGCATAAACCTTGTACATAGCTATACTTCTATATCTTATATGTACAGCAAGCACAACCACATGTTTCACTATCCCTATATATTTAAACCCTCCTGCTTAAGTTCTTCAAAACCACATTTTAATGTCAAAAGTGTGCCTTTAATCTACACATAAAGGGAAGATGCCAAACTTTAATCCTGGACCTGGATGAGAGTTACAATCTTGATTTTTTTTTGTTTCTTTAGTCCATAATTTCTGAGTGAGTTCTAAAATTGCTAGAACATGTTGATGTTGGTGTAGTCTCATCTGGCATCCACCAAAGGGTATGCACGTTGCCACATTCTTGGAGTTGGCTTAAACACCAAAACAAGGTCCCTAGGCTAAAAATTTCAAGAATGAACCTATGCCTTGATCTGACATAGACGAATGGTTTTAGATGCACGATGTAGAAGGATAGGATGAGAGAGGGAAGAAGGAAGGAGAGACATGTGGTTTGGGAGGAACAGGGTTGTGTCCTACTGAACAGACCGATCCAACCTATGTACTCAGATGCGCGAGGCGACCGAGGCGACCAAGGGGTCGGCTCAAGTCTCAAACGCCTAGGCGTGGCCTAGGGCATTTGAGGCGACATTTCATTAAAATTATAAATAGGTCAGATATCTACATATTTCATTAAATATGTCAACAACACATGTAAAATCTATAAGAATACTTAATTATACATGCACATGTGTTATAGGAATGGGTTGGGTGGCTCAAGTGGGCTCGGCCCAAAGGTGTCGATGGCCCTGCTAATAGCTGAGGCAAGATTGGCTGAGACGAGGCAAACTGTTGGCGATTTGTCTCGCCTCATCGCCTAGGCGAGAGCCTCAAGCGCCTTTGATAACATAGAATCCAACAAATTACATGGGACTGAAATGCCTCTGACCCTGCAATCTATGAGAAACACCCTCATAGACCCACCAAATTGTACAATAATTACATTAAGTATCCCTACATAACAATGACTAAATACCCCTAGACTACATTCCCCCTCAAGCTGAGTATAGATGTCAGTCATGCACAGTTTGGGTGGAATCGAGAAGAATTGATCTTTAGAGAGCCCTTTAGTGAAGATATTAGCCACCTGATCTACAAACCAAACATACGTGAGACAAATCTCTCCAGAATCAACCTTTTCCTGATCGAAATGGCTGTTGATCTCAACATGCTTTGTCCCGTCATGCTGAACTGGATTATTAGCAATGTTGATTGTGGTCTTGTTGTCACAATAGAGCCTCAAAGGAAAATGAACTTGAATACCAGGGTCCTGCAAGAAGAGCTTCAATCACAACATCTCTGTAACACCTTGAGCCATGGCAAGATATTCAGCTTTAGCACTAGAATGAAGTCACACAGTCTGCTTCTTGCTTCACGAAGCCACAAGATTTCCACATAGGAAAGTACAATACCCAGTTGTTGATCACCAGTCATCTCAATCCAGCCCAATCAGCATCTGTGAAGCCTTCAACATTGAGGTGGCCAGCCTTAGTGTACAACAGTCTCCCACCGGGACAAAACTTGATGTAGCGTAATATGCGTTCCATCGCTCTCATATAAGGCACTCGAGGAGCATGCATAAATTGATTGACAATGCTGACAGCATAGGCAATGTTAGGACAAGTAAGAGACAAATAGAGCAACCTGCCAACAAGCCGCTGATAAATACCTTTACTAGTTTCAGATAGAAGGCTGCGACAGACATAGAAAGCCCATGACGTGCCTCTATAAGAGTATGAGTTGGTTTGCAGTCCAGCTTGCCAGTTTCTTGAAGCAAATCCAAGGCATATTTTTTTTGACAGATGTATAACCCATGCTGAGACTAAGGCACCTTAATTCCAATAAAATATTTTAGCTCTCTTTGATCTTTAATATCAAATTCTTGGGCAAGATTATCCTATGATTTATGAGTTTCAGCCATATAATCCCTAGTAATAACTATCATCAACATAAACAAGCAACACTAGAACCCGTCCATCAGTCCATTTTGGTAAAAAGGGTGTGATTAGAATTTCCTTGTGTATATCACCAAAATGAATCATTGCTGTCCGCTGGGGCAGGTTGGACATCCTGGTTGCCAATGCCGGCGTACAGACGCCCGGACGGCTCATTGACTCCACGGATGACGAGATGAAAGGCATATTGGATGTGAACTTATTGGGCGCGGCCCGCATGGCTCGTGCGGCGCTCCCCGTCATGTTGGAACAAGGAAAAGGCTCCGTGGTGGCGATCTCCTCCATCAACGCCTTGCTCGGCTTTCCGGGAATGTTCGCCTACGACGCATCGAAGACCGCGCTGAATGCCTACACGGTGCATCTGGCCTATGAACTGCGCGACACCAACGTCAAGGTCAACTCCGCGCACCCCGGCTGGGTAAAAACCGACATGGGCGGCGAGCAGGCTCCCATGGCCATTGAAGAAGGCGGCAAAACCAGCTTCGCCCTCGCCACGCTCTCCGACGACGGCCCTTCAAAGCGAAATTACCTCGGTCACAACGAGGTGCCGATTAGCGCGCCGACGCCGGCAGTAAGGGCCATCGCGATAGCACCCCAGAATGCCACGCGCAACGCGGGCCTTAATAATGAGGCCCCACCAGCCCTGGCGCCAATCGCTCCAAGGAGCGTCAGAACAACGAGCGAAACACCGAACACGGTTGGAACCAAAATATCCTTCGGCGCAACCAATGCAGCCATAATGGGTAGAATCGCGCCAGACGAAAAACTTGCCGCCGAACGGTTGATCCTCCTCCTGCGGCAGTATGATAAGACTGTAAAAGTGGTCGAAACACTTAGTTCAGTTCGCGAGGCGCTCGGATTTCTATCGGTCCGGCAAAACGAAATTGACTTTGCGCTGATTGATATCCAACTTGCCGATGGCCCGGCCTTCGAGCGCGTCGCTGGCGAGGAAGTCGATGAACGCGCGGGCCAGCGCGGGATTCTTCGACGTGCGGCAGATCGCGGCGGTGTAGAACACCGGTGGCGCGTCGGCGGTATCGATCGGGAAGATCACGAAATTATTCAGGCTCAGCTTGGCCACATCCGTCTTGTAGGCGAAGACCGCGTCGGCCTTCTCGGCCTGCACCCGCCCGATGGCGAGAGTGTCGGTCATGGCGTAGGCGAACACGTCCTTGTTGTCGTCGTTGATCAAGTCGTGCTTTTGCAGCGCGTGCTGCGCGACGTGGCCCGACGCGACGGAGTCCGGCTTGCCGAGCGCGACCTTTTTCCACTCGTTGCCGATCAGGTCGAACCAGTCGAGCTCGTCGTCCTTCACCAGCGCCTTGCGGCCGTAAACGACCACGACATTGCGCGCGAGCATGCGCTGGCCCTCGGGCCGCAGCACGCTCTTGTCCGTCAGCGCCTTGATGTCATCCACGCTGGCGCTGATGACCACATCGAAGTCCGAGGTCGTCGACGCCTTCGCCGCGATGATGCCGGAACTGGTGAACGCGAGCGGCACCTGCGGGTTGTTATCCTGGTTGTCGGCCCAAAGCTGCGTGAGCTCGGCAATCACGCCCTTGAGGCTGGTCTCCGCGATGACGGAGATATTCGCGGGCGTCTTCGCCGCGACGGGCGCGGCGTTGGTGGACGGCGCAGGAGTAACCGCCGACATCGAGGCACCGGGCGACAATTCATCCGGCGTGACCGGCAAGGCGGGCCGCGCCTGATCGGGACTCACCGGCTGCGCGGGCGTGGCGGGCTGGGCGTGGAGCGGAACAATCAGCGCCAAGATCAGCGCGAGAATGAAAAAGCAACGTGGCATGGTAATGCAATCGCTTCCTGTGCCTACGGCGACCCGGGCAACAAGCAGCCCGGGCCACGCATAGGATTATTCCATCACCTCATACGCGACGGAGCTGAGCACGAAGAACGCAGCAGTCTCGGCGCGGAGGATGATCTTGCCAAGTGAGACGGGCAGGAATCCGGCCGCGCGGGCGGCGCCGATTTCCGCCGGCGTGAAGTCGCCCTCGGGCCCGATCATCACGACGATCGGCGTGCCGGGCTTGATGGCGGGCAGTTGCTCGCGCAGCACGGTCTTCAGCGGCTTGGCCTCAGCCTGCAGCGACGCGATCAGCTTGACCGCGCCCTTCGGCAGCGCGTTGACGAAATCCTTCGGCGCCTGCGGCGGGCGCACGACGGGCAGCCAGTTCTGGCCGCACTGCTTCGCGGCCTCGATGGTGAGCTTCTTCCACTTCTCGACCTTCGCGTCGGCCTTCTCGTCGTCGACGTGCGCGACGCTGTGGTCGCTTTGCAGCGGCACGAGCTCGGAGACGCCCAATTCGGTCGCCTTCTCGATAATCAGGTCCATCGACTTCGCCTTGGTCAGCGCCTGGGCGAGCCAGACCGGATGCACCGGGCGCGGCGACGCGGCCTTGGCCAGCACGGTGAATTTCACCGCGTCCCTGGCGATCTCGGTGATGCGCGCCTTGGCTTCGTGGCCGTGGCCGTCGAAGACGCCGAAGTGGTCGCCGACGTTCTGGCGCATGACCTGCGCGCAGTGGTGCGATTGCTCGGCATCAAGGACGCCGCTGTCGAGGGAGGGTGCGTAGTAGCGTTTCATGCGGGTATTTTCCTAACGACCGTCTACTTGAAAAAATCCTTCGCTTTCTTGAAGAAGGAGGTTTCCTCCGGATGCGTGTGCTCATCGCAGGCATCGGCGAAGGATTGCAGATGCGCGCGCTGGACCGCGTTCAGCCTGGTCGGCACCTCGACGTAGAGTTTCACGTGCAGGTCGCCGATGCCGCGGCCATGCACCTCCGGCAGGCCCTTGCCGCGAAGGCGGAACGTTTTGCCACTCGGCGTGCCGGCGGGAACTTTCAGCACCGCGCTGCCCTCGAGCGTCGGCACCTTCACCTCGCCGCCGAGCGCGGCCTTGGCGAAGCTGATCGGCACGCTGCAAAAAAGATCCGTGCCCTCGCGCTGGAAAATATCGTGCGCCTCGACGTGCAGCACGACGTAGAGATCGCCCGAGGGCCCGCCGCGCACGCCGCCCTCGCCCTGGCCGCTGGAGCGCAGCCGCGTGCCGTCCTCCACGCCGGCGGGAATCTTGATCTTGATCTTCGTCGTCTTCTCGACGCGCCCATCGCCCCGGCAGGTATGGCATGGCTTTTCGATGGTCTGCCCCGCGCCGCGACAGCGCGGACACGTCTGCGCAATGTTGAAAAAGCCGCGCGAGACCGCGACCTGTCCCTGGCCGCCGCACGTCGCGCACGTCGACACCTTGCTGCCCGGCTCCGCACCGGAACCATGGCACGTCTCGCACTGCTGCAGCTTGGCGATCTCGATCTCCTTCTCCACGCCGCGCGCCGCTTCCTCGAAGCTGATGCGCATGTCGTAGCGCAGGTCGGAACCGCGACCGCGACCGCCGCGTTCGTGGCCGTCGCCGGCCATTTCGCCGAAGATGCTCTCGAAAATTCCGCCGCCACCACCACCGCCGCGGCCCGCGCCGAAAACCTCGCGGAAAATATCGAACGGATCGTGCATCCCGCCCGCGCCGCCGAATCCGCCGCCCTGCTGGAAGGCCTGGTGGCCGAAACGGTCGTAAGCCGCGCGCTTCTCCGCGTCGCTCAGCACTTCGTAGGCCTCGCCGAGCTCCTTGAAGCTCTCCTCCGCCGACTTGTCGCCGGGATTTTTGTCCGGGTGAAATTTGACCGCGAGCTTGCGATAGGACTTCTTGATCTCATCGGCGCTCGCGCCGCGTGAGACCCCGAGGACTTCGTAATAGTCGCGCTTGGTCGTCGCCATTTAACCTTTAGCCTGCTTGCCCTCGGACGGTTTGGCGACAAAAACCGACGCCGCCCGCAGCAGCCGGTCCTTCAGCTTGTAGCCCTTGCGCAACTGCGTCACGACATGCCCTTCCGGGTGCTCATCGCTCTCGTGCTCACCCAGCGCGTCGTGGCGATGCGGGTCGAACTTTTGCCCGACCGCGTCAATCGTCTCCACGCCTGAATCCTTGAGCACCTGCTGGAATTGCTTGAGCACCATCTCCAGCCCCTGCGCGATCGACTTCGCGTCGGTCGCGGTCTCGGCCGCTTTCATGCCCATCTCAAAATTGTCGAGGACCGGCAGCAGCTTCTCCAGGAGGGCCTCGCCGGCATAGCGCACGGCGTCGTCCTTCTCGCGCAGGATGCGCTTGCGGGAATTTTCCCAGTCGGCCTGGCCGCGCAGGAGGCGGTCCTTCAGCTCGGCCACCTGGGCCACGGCGGCATCGTATTCGGCCTTCGGCACGGGAGCTTCCGTTGCCGTCGGTTCGCTGGCGGGCGGAACTTCCGCCTCATTCATTTCGTGTTCTTTCTTCATGTCAATGTCGGTAAATCGGAGCGCTGGACAGCCGCGAGGGTGATGTCGTCATTCTGCGGGTGCCCGCTGCTGAACGTCTGCACCCGGTCGACGATCGTCTTCACCAGGAAATCCACGCTGCGCGGCCCGGTGGCCTCGAGAACGGACTTTAGCTGTTCCTGGCCAAACTCGTTCCCCTCATCGTCGAGCGCTTCGTTGATCCCATCGGTATAAACCACCACGGTGTCCAGTGGCGAAAGGTCTATAGTAACATCCTTGATGACTTCGTCAAAGACATCGCCCGCGTCAATCCCGAGGGCCATGCCGGGGGCTTCCACGCTCTCGATCTGCTTGAAATGGTTGCGGCACCAGAGCGCCGACTCGTGGCCGGCCCGCGCCAGGGTGATCTTCCCGGCCGGGTCCATGATCATGTAGATCATGGTGATGAACATGTCCTCGCGAATGTCCGGGTAGAGCAGCCGGTTCACCTCGCGCAGGACCTGCGCGGGCGAGAGCTGGCCGCGCGCCTTGCTGCGCAGGACGCTGCGGCACATGGCCATGATGATCGATGCCGGCACGCCCTTGCCGCTGACGTCCGCCACGGCCACGCCCCAGCGCGTCGCATCGACCGGGATGAAATCGAAGTAGTCGCCGCTGACCTGCTGCGCCGGGATGTTCATGGCCGCACAGTTGAAACCGCCGATCTCCGGCGCCTCGCTCGGCAGCAGGATGCGCTGGATTTCCCGCGCCACCTCGATGTCGTGGTCGAGCTTCTTCTTTTCCGTAAGCTGGCTGTAAATCTTGGCGTGCTGCAGGGAGTAGGCTGCCTGATCGGCAACCGATTGGATTAGCTCGGAGTCCGATTTCGAGAACGGCTTGCTCTCGTCCTGGTTGGCCACGGCCAGCACGCCGAGTTGCTCCTCGCGATAATGCAATGGCACAGCAATGTAGGTCGCGGTTTGCAGGCTCTTTTGCCGGAACCACGGGAACCGCTCGTCGAGTTCTGTGCTCGGCGCGAAGAAGCCCTGCCCCGTCTGCGCGACTTGCGCGATCACGCTGCTGGAATCGGACGGGATCGCCTCGAGCCGCAGGAAGGCATGCAGGTTTTCCTCCGAGGTGGCGAGCTGGTCGGCGACAAGATTGTCGACCTTCAGCACGGGCGGAAACATGCCGCTGACGATGGCGGCAATGAGCTTCTCCCGGTCGGCGTCCCACAGGTAAATGGCCGCGCCCTGGGCGCCGATAACCTTGCGCGCGCACTCGACGATGATGCGCAGCAAGTGGTCGCGGTCGATCTCCTCCGTGAACGCCTCGCCAAGGTCGTGGAGGAAGTCGTAGATGACTTTCTTCTCCTGCTGCAGCGCGATGTATTCCTGCTGCACCTGCTCCCGCAACTTGGTGCTGGCCCGTAACTGCGTTCGCAGATACCAGCCGATCAGCACGGCCACGGCGACCGCGATGGCCAAGAGATACCAGGCGATATGCATAAGGGTTTTTGTTGCCTGTATTATTTTAAATTTTAATGTACTTCCACACTCCTATTAACCTTTTCGAGCCCTCCGGCTCGTAGGTGGCGGGCCAAGATTTGAATGGTATCAGGTTATCTTCGATATCCGGATCTTGGGTCGTTACAGATGGTATCAGAGCAGTGGTTGTGAGCGTACATGAAAATTTGAGATAATTATAGTGATCAGATCCATAAGATTCAGTACAATCGACAGATAGCATAGGATTTTGTGTTTTATTTACTGCATTATTTCTCATGTGAGAGTTAGAGTGCACGACGTTGTGGCTATGAGGTGGTTTCTCTTATCGTTAAGATGCCGACGTGGGGCCTGAAGAGTAAGATAATGAGTTGCCTTCCCTAGCAGTGGTGGCCCCAGTTGTGCTGCGTTGGGCAGAGTTTTGCCGACAGGTGTGAGTCTGCAGTGCAGTGTTAGAGGAATCTGCAGCGAGGTCAGGTGGCTGACAAGGATTGCTTATGGTTAGGTGGCCGTGAGTGTGCTCTAAGGGAGTTATTATTGTTTTGACCACCCTAGTTTGAGGTTTAGCCAGCCCTGAGGTGTCAAGGCCGTGGTTTGAGGTGGCAGAGTGGGTGTTCTGATCGAGAGTTGTGCTCGGGCGAGCAGAGGATCTTCCTGGTGAGCCGCTGATTGTCGAGCTTGATTTTCTCGTCATGCTCTATGGCGTCAGAGATGATGTGCTAGTCCTGGTTATTTTTTTGGATTTCGAGGCAGGATTGGGAAGAGTTGACCCAGTGAGTTCTAAGTCCTATGCATCTACGTATGAATGAGGTATGTTAGTCCTAGATTTGGTTCTAGATTATGCGGCGGTGGCTTGGTTCGTGGCCCAGATTATGAAATTAGAGGCCATTATGTACCACCTTGGATGCGCCGTGTGAGGCGGTAGGTGAGATGTGAAGGTTCAGCGGCAAGTTCGAGATTTGAGGATGAGCATTGGCAGGTGCTCATCATGGATCGTGTCATGGCACTTGGCATGGTGGTCTGTGCGGTGGTAGCTCAAGAGATGGTGTCATGCCCTGAGATATATATACAACAGAAAATAAATTGGGAACATGAACAACTGGCAAAATAAGCCTTTAGCTAGCAAGATAATTAGAGTGCTAAAAGTATAAATAATTGTCCACCACATGTAACAGAAACTTCTAACTTTATTGATCATAATAACCAAACTTACATCTGGACAATTGACTCATTTGACTTCATGACTCACTAGACTCAATAAAATAGAAAATTACATTGACATGACTCTATAGTTACATAAAAGACTCAAGATATTCTAAGGCTTCACTCGAATCTTCATTCACTCTTAGAATCACCACTTGAATAGTCTAACTCCGACCCACTAGAATTTTCTGAAAAGTCAAGAAAGTAGGGAATGAGTGCACTTGCCCAGTAGGTATATCTTCGTGTCAACATGATGACAAGTTTACATGATTAACATTTTAGCTCTAGAAGGTAAGGTAATGAGGGTGTGATAAAACATGTGAATAAAACTACAGTAACAACAAGTAGCATGATATGAATGTAAGGACATGATATTTCAAGAATATAAGATCAACATTTAGCAAGAATATAAGTTTGGCCTTTCGATCACAAGAATGCACTATCATGTAATGAGAATGTACTTTTCATAACCTTGAAAAGGCTATGCACTAAAAAGTCATGTAACAAGCATGTAAATTTCATGAATGACCTCGTGGATTTCACAAGTTTATAAAAAGTACTCCCAACATAATGCGACGCCAGTAATCATTATACCCTATGGTTAATAATATATTTCCTGCTAGCTGCCGAGGGGACTAGACTGGAGCCCTTGGACACCGTCCATGCCCGCCCTTACATTTTCAACTTATAAATCAAGCTACTTCCATGAGAATAATAATAAGCTAGGTCAAGAATGTCCATGCCAAACAATACCTTCAGGGTGATAGTAACCAAGGTAAGAATGCACCAATATATTGAAAAAGAGGTCAAGAAGGAATTAAAAGCACGTTGTGCTACGGAAGGAATCCGACAGCATAATGACATATTCATTAATTTCCATAGTTAATTAGTAGCTTGATGAACAAAGTTTTGACGTCAGATAGTCTGAAGATCATCTGGGAAATAGAACATGATCAACCCTTGGATTAGACCTCGGGTTGGGTAAAATCTGACAGAATGCGGTTGAACTATGACCACTATCTTGCGATAGCAGTTGAAAGGAGTCTGCGATCAGGAGGTGCATCGACTCAAGGGAAGAATGGGTGGACTCAACCAGAATTCTGTTGGCTGAACATGAACGCAGCCATTAGCCAGTCGCTATCTGAAGGTAGCAGTTGATTGAGGGCCGCGATCAGAACAGAACACAAAAAACGTGAAGTGCTCTTCTAGATTTTACTTTTTAGGTTATAACCAGCTCGACGTCCTAGTGAGAATCCCAGACTCGTGGAGGCTTATGGAGGCCTTAAAATATGAATTCCTAGTCTGACATAAGGAATATCCGATGGAGAGTCATTCAATGTCCAAGAAGATTTTTCTTATAAAGTGTAGTGACTAATAGCAACGTACCGGAGTACGAGCTATGAACAAGTAATGAAGAAAGACAGGAGATGAGAAGGAAACATGCTAAATTAGGAACCGAAGTGTAGATGTTCCATCAAAAGTAAAATCCTTTAAATACAATACTATAAGTGTTGACGCTACAAAAGTAAGCCTAAAGACTCTTTTTGACTTTGACTATAAACCTAAGATAAAGGCCTAGATTACCACTCTTAATCATGTTAAGAAGCACCTCATTTTAAAAATCGTGCGTGAGAGTTATTGAATGTAAATCTATGCAAAAAATGTTACATTGCAACCTCATGGAGTAGCAGCCGTCGGAGGTGATCTTGATGAACATGGGATTTTTCCTCACTTAGAAGATAAAAGGAGGAAGCAAAAGTTTGAAGTGGCTCAACAAGAAGGAGTGGTACCTAGACCAGACTCAGACGAATAAGGAGAAAAGGAAAAATGGCGAGGGCTAGAACTCCCTCACTAAGGTGTGGAGACCCTGATCATATGAACGGTCTACAAAAAGAAATGAAATCAAGAGGAGGAGTGAGGACTAAAGCCTCGGAAGCAATGGGAGAATGGGCAAATGCCCAAAGTAGTTGAGGTAGAAGAAGTTGAGTCAGACCCAAGATCAGAAGGAATCAAAAGGAGGAATTGGTAAATGGAGAGTGGTGGATTCAGAGGGTCCGGAGGGAATGAGGAAGAATAATGATGGGAAGAAGAATCATCTGGAGGCTCTGGAGGAGGAAAGTAATGAGGGACGCGATGCCTCAGGAAAAGGTATGGGAAAAGATGAGTTAGAAGAAAGAAAAGGACGAAGGATGCGATGTCCTGGAGGAGTGAAAGAATGAATTGGAAGTAGGATGGTAAGTCAAGAGGTTTCAGAGGAATAGAGTGGAAAGGGGCATGATACCCCAGGAGATGGCAAGGGACGCAATGCCCTGAAAGGATTGTGGAAGGGAAAGAGAGGTCTGAAGGTTCCGGAGGTTCTGGAGGTTCCGGAGGTTCCAGAGGGAGAGAATAGAAAGGGGGGTGTTGCCCTGGGAGGAGAGATAAATCTGGAGGTTTTGGAGTAAGAAGATGAACAAGGACGCGATGCCCTGGTGAGATTGTGGAATGAGGAGAAGGGTCCGGAGGCTCTGAAGGAAGAGAATAAAAAGGGCGCGATGCCCTGGATGGAGAGTCAGAGAAAGATCCGGAGGTTCCAGAAGAAGAAGAAAATAGAAAGGGGCGTGATACCCTGGGAGAAAAGGTAAATCCAGAGATTCCGAAAGATGGTGAAGATACGGGTTCAGAAACACAGGAAAGAAGGAATGCAATGAGATGCAATGCAATGAATGTGATGAATGCATTGACTGCAAGGGGTGCATGTGATGCAAGGAGGGAAAGGGATGCGAGGGAAACCTCCTTCCCGCCCCATGAGTGGCCCATAAGGAGAAATTGGTGATTAATAAAAATGAGGAGGGAACGGAATAAGGAGCGAATGAATTGGTGGAAGGCCGCAAGAATGCCCACCCCTCCATGGCAAAGAAAGTGCCCGGCCAAATAGCTCAAGAAGTGGAATGAATGCCCAAGTACCCTCATTCGAAGAATGTATTACAGTGACGTAGGAGGAGAACCCCTACTTTTGACAAGGAAATTGTATAGTGACCAAACAAGGGGTAATGAGAGCACCAAAATAATGTCGGCCAATGAGCAAGGTGATTTTGACAATGGCATTGTGTCGACATGGCATCAACTCGTGAGAATTCTTCATAGTGAGCATCATTGGAGAATTTTCAAATGTGCCCGGCACAAGAATGTGGATTGGCATCCGATAAATAAAGTCTTGAAACTTGAATAGCATAGCCACAGCTAGATCCTTCTTGCCCAGCTCTCGATCATCTTTGGCATGAATTCTTGCAGAAGAGCACCCATTCCGAGTAGTAGAAAGAGGTGAAGCGGAGGCAGAAGGCTCCATAGATGGTGGAGGTGTAATGGAAGGTGCTGGAGGGAACACGTCGAGCCTCTCCCTTCGCTAGAAAGCGGATGGGGTTGACTCAAGTGCAAAAAGGGGTGGACCTTGCTCAGGCAAATGTGAAGGGTTAAATAGTGGAGTAGGGGTAGTTGGGTTAGGGGTTAGGAGGGCCGAGGTGGTGACAATGGAAGGTTGATTGGAAGAGGTTTGGTGGCAGGCTTGGCAGAAACCGGGGACGTAGAGGTTGATGGAGGTATAGTGGGTGGAGGTTTAGTGGGAGGTTTGGCAGAGGCCGGTGCTATAGAGGTTAATGATGTAGCAGTTGGAGGTGTAAAAGAGGGAGGTTTGGTGCGAAGGAAATGCCAGATGGGGCGAGAGGTGTTAGAGATAGGAGAAGACTCATAATGCGCCAGCGTGGGTGCTTCGAGTATCAACCCATCATCATAACACCAATAACTCACAAAAATGGGGGTTGGACCAGGAATGGTGGCTTCGCCCTGAGCAGGGGGTTCATCTAGTGGTAGTGGAGGAAGAGGAAAGCGAAGGAAACTCGGAATGGGTGTCTTTGAAACTTCATCATCACTTGCTGACTTCAATTCTTCATCATGAAACTCAAATGGACGCCGTGGTGGAGGCGTGATAATGGATAGTGGTGTAATATAATGGTGTTGCATATGCGGAGGCAGAGGGCCATATGAATGAATGGAGTAGATAGGTGGAGGGCGGACGACGTCCACTTGATCATTGAAACCTACCGGCTCTTGCTCATTTGAACTATTGATGCCATAATCATCTCTCCTCTCCTTTCATTCTTTCTCTATTTTAGTAATGTTGTTCAGGAAGGCATGAAGAGGATTAACTGGGGAACGAGGAGGAGGAGCGGGCCGCGGGCTCGTGACCGCACCTGCTACTACCCATCGCCATACACCCCTGCCATGTTGGAGAAAACCATCCCAAACCCCCCCTCGTCATGCACCCATACCCCCGTCAGAGAACCCAACCCGCCTACCACCGCCACTGCCTGCTCATCCCCCACCGTGCTCTTCTTCTTCCTCTCCACGATATTGGACAGACCCTCCCTCTACAGCATCACATAGCACACCGGCCGCCCTCCTACCTTCCCTGCATGCCCCCCTTGCACCGCTCGCCCTCACCTCCCTCCTCCATGCAACATGTAGCACACCGCCGTAGCCCCTCCTCCTGCTACCCATGCCCATACCCCACTTCTCACATGCAGCTCCTGCCCACCCATCGTGGGCCCTTCCCAGCCATGCACCCCACCACCTGCCTCTGCCCCTCTCCCACCCTTCGCCACCACCGTCGCCTTCCCCACACTCTGCACCGCCCTGCCCACCTCCGGTTTCCCTTCCCCCGCACTTGCAACTGCGAGGAGGATCCCTGCCAACAAGCTTGCAGCGGCCAGCACGGACTCCACTCACAAATACCTGCCACTCTGAGCAGTCTGCACTCACGCCGCCAGTCGCCATCTTCATCTCCCCTGCACACGACCTCGCCAGCGACGCTCCCAGCCACAGCGAGAAGCCCACTCACCACCACCGGGCCAACCCCTCGTCCCTCTCGCCATGAAACCCCTGCCGTCCTTCTACTTCGTGAAGCAAGGAAGTGAGGCGGGCACCTCAGAGCAGATATGCACAAAGCTGCTACCGCCATGCAACCTGGTCCCTCCCGCTGGGCCCTCTTCATAGTGGGCTGCTACGGTTTCAGTGGGACGTCCACGGCGAGAGCGAGAGATCAGAACAGAGCACCGTTGGTGTGTCTGTCCCATCAACGTGGGAAGGATTGGTCGACGACCATGGCTGGTCAGCCGGCCAACTGGGCGTTCCCATCATCCGCCGCCGCAGAACCTCCCCACCGCGAAGCCCGCTGCCCAGCCAGCATCCCTCTCTCCCTGTGCTTTCTCACCGTCATATCAGAATTAATTGGTTTGGGCCTCATCCTCGGACAAACATCATGGACCCTGTTCTAATCAGGGAGATTCTATCCAACAACTGTGGTCACTTTGGAAAGCCTAGATCAGATCCTATTGCATGGTATTTGGCCACGGGTCTTGCAAGATATGATGGAGAACAGTGGGCAATGCATAGGAGAATTATCAATCTTGCCTTTCATGAAGAGAAATTGAAGCTCGTGTGACGAGTAGTTTTCGCTTGCTATATTGAGCTAGTGAGCAGATGGGAGAAGTCGTATGATCAAGAGGGATCATGTGAACTAGATGTATGGCCTGCGCCTCAAAATTTCACCAAAGTTGCCATACCTTCGACAATACTTGGAAGTAGTTTCAATGACGGGAGACGCATTTTTCAGATCCGAAAAGAGAAAGCTGAGCTAGTTACTCAGTCTCTTAAGAAATTGTTTCTTCCACGTTATAGATATCTTCCCACCTAGAAGAATCTCCGAATAAGAGAAATGGCCGAAGAGGTAAATAGTCTTCTGAGAGACATGCTTACGAGGAGGGACAAGGCCATACAGTCAGGGAATGCCAGCCGAGATGATTTATTGACAACTTTTGGGATCCATTCTAACTTAGACCGAAAAAATTGGATATTGATAGCATGTCATATGAGGAATTGTCAGCGCCAAAAAATGGGTACCGTCATCACTGCCCACTCAAGAGAAGAATATCACATGTTTGGAGGTCTTGTTTCACATCAATGGCAGATATGCAATTTAAAATGCATTAGAGAATGAAATTACCACTTTAAGAACACCAGAACTATAATGGACTAGCTTAACCTCGTTACCTAACATAACGGATCAGGGATGGTGCGTTAGGATGATATAACGTGCCTCCACTGGTTCGCTATGGCCACACGAACTATTTTTATGAAAACTCGACTTGCGCAGGCTGTAATAGACCGAGGATGGTCTGCTACACGAAATATAACGGATCCCATTGGGTCCGTTAAACTTACCGAACATAAGAAAATCCACAGTTTTGCAAGTAAGTAACGCACCTATAAGGGCGCGCTACAAGGCTGTGACGGTCGCACGATAGACCGTCACGCCAACCACCCTATCTAAGCTAAACAGGGTTAAAAGGGCTGTAACAGACTAAGGGTCATCTGTTACACTACATGTGACCCGCCTATTGAGGACCGCCACGTAACGTAATGCACCCGGTGATGGGCGTTGATGAAAAACCGTATGGACACCTAGAGATGAAGTCCTACCGATGGAGTGTCTATAGGAGATCCAGAAAGGGGGGATTGAATGGATCTATAGCCCGATTGAAAATTTTGGAGACAAGCAGAGTCTAAAGCAGAATGTGAACTTAGACCGAATAGGTTTTGTAACCTGGAACTCACAATGCATTTATCAAACACCTACTGAGCAAAGAACAAGGAATTAAAGCAAGACAAGTAGCTCATTCAAACGCACAGTAGACGCATGGTTTTAAGGTGGTTCAATCTCAATCTAGAGATCTACGTCCACCCCACACTCCAACTGGAATGTGGCTTCACCGCTAATTCACAGCTTAAACTGCTGGGCTACACAGCTTGCCAACACTGCTGACTAACAGCTTGCGCTGGGGAATTACAGCTTGACCCGACCAGAGAACACTTCTCTGCACGCTGAGGAATTACACCAACATGCACCAGTTATACAGTCGGGCCAGATTCATCCAAACTCAATTCAAGTACTCCCCCAACCACACCCTATTTGAGGCCCAAAAGCCCAAGTATAATAGAAAATCTCAGGGGCCTGTCACCGAAGGAGTCCAAACCAACGAGCAAGTGCAAGCCGTTGCTTTACCCTTTCCTTACCAACCCGCTCCACCCCGCTTCCAACAACCTCCACGAAACACCCAGTTCCCTACTCCACAGAGTGCACAACCTTCTTTCCCCACTCCACAAAATGCCCAACCTTCTTTCCCCGCTCCCCAGCAGCCACAAGAACCCTCGCAATGCCACAATGTTCCACCTCCTAATGGCTATGCACCCAAACGCTCGAATCCAAAGAGGGCCCAATTTCCTCCTTTGCCCGAGACCCTCCCGAACATATTTTCAGCCCTTATGTCCTTTGGTGCACTTCAACTTCCTCTAGAACAGCCTAATTGGAACTCGACCGTTGATTAGTCCAGATATTGCATGTTCCACTAGTAGCCCGGGCACACCATAGAGAACTATTTTCAATTCAGAGATTTTGTCTATGATATACATGAGGGACAGTGCATCGATTGGGCTGAAATGCACAAGGTCATTACTGAGATCAAAGAAAAGAGAAGGTAGGCACCGAGGCAGCAAGTGCAGCAACAAGCACCTTAGCCACCGCCACAGCCGCAGTAGTAGCAACAACCCGCATAGGATATGTGGATCCACTAAAACCCCATGTCGAATCATCCGCCTGCTTCACAGCCTCAACCATCGGCACCTGCTCAAGTTAACCTTGGTCAACGCCCTGCTCCCAACACCGGGTGGTCATATGATGATGAATCTCCTGTCCAAAGGCTCATGGCCCTCCACCATACCTACTGATATTGTCCTCCACCTTCTACTCCTATCATTCGCCAAACCATGAAGCTACCGCCACCACACCAACCACAACTACTGTACCACATAAACCCCTCATCCTACCACCTACCTCTCCCGTTGTTCTACCCGTCCTTGCTCCCTTGCAAGTTCACCTTCCACCCGTCCTCACTCCCCCACAAGTGCACACTCCGCCTGTTATTGCCACCATGCCATCTAACCCTCCACCAGTCATCCTCCAAGCAGGCCCCGCTACCATCTCTACTACTACCCCTACATCACTTATCCACCCTGTCGGGCCCATTAATCCACTTACCATGAGCCCAACCGATGCCATGTCGGCCCAAAACCTTGCCCTATGGAGTGGACATTTGTTCCATCGGAACTACCCCACCCCTGGTGCACCTGCACTCAATCCCCAGTCCTTGCAACAAGCTGCTGACCAGGAAGAGGTAGGTCTACTGTCGGGTACCCAATATGATCTGCTACATCATCTGGATAGGATGCCTACTAAGATTTCAGTTCTAGAATTGATTAAGCGGTCTAAGTTTCACCAAGATTTGCTACGAGATTTTCTGCAAAAGGTCATGGTCAGTGAAGATATGGCAGTGGATAGCTTACTGATCACCCTGGCCATGGTTTCCAAGGGGTCGGCTATTACATTCTCAAAGACCGAGCTAGCACATCCCGAGGCTTGTCAAATGCCATTATGTATTTCTATTATCTTGAACAAAGTAAGTATAGATGCGGCATTAGTCGACACTGGAGCTTCCATCAATGTTTGTCCCTTAAGAACTCTGAGAGCATGCAATATTTTAGAAGATCTATTAAGGCCTACCCCGACTACCATTGTAGTATATGACAACTCAAGGAGGCCGTGTCACGAGGTGGTCACTGTCCAAGCCGAACTCAGGCCGTTGACAATGCCCATTGAGTTCTATGTGCTCGACATCTACCCTATGTTCAAAGCCATTCTTGGTCATCTGTGGATTGATAATCTTAGCATCGTACCCTCCACTACTCATCAATGCCTTAAATTCCCTTTTCAAGAGATGGTGGTAAAAGTCAAAAGTATTTTGACGGCCCAGTCTATCGAGGCCATTTTAGAAAAGATCTTGCCGACACTCTGGCCCAGTAGTCAGCCTGTCATTTAATTTTGGTGGTGGACCTCAATTTTCCATGGGCCTATGCGCCACGCAAGCCCACTGTTGCACAGGTAAATATCAAGAAAAAGCCCAAAATAAGAGATTCAAAGGGTTGGAAAATCATATTGAAGCTAGCCTATCAGCCAGGCAGAGGCCTCGACGCACAGTTGCAGGGGCAGACCAAGCCGGTCCCCAGGGTTAGAAAAATGAGCAGGAGGGGCCTCAGTTACTGAGAGTCACTATTGTCAATCCAGGGAGACTCAGGGCCATTGAATTGGGACTACTGTCAGCACTTTGTCAGGGGCCCTTTACAGCTAGGTATTTTAAATGCCCTTCCAAGTTAGCTCGAGAAAGAAGATACAACTTGCACAGTTACTAGCCCGCCATTACTGCCTAAGGGGACTGTTGATGACATGAAGGACTTTAGTGAAGCTTTTTCTAGATTATTTTATGAAGAAAGTCACCAGAGAAAGCTGGAGGTGCGGCTCATGGAGTACACGCCAGGAAAGCTGGCTTACCATCTGCGGTAAAGGGGGAGCTCACCCATTGTCTTTACTTGGTCTCCTTCCCACCTATTCTCATTATTGCGAAGGCTGGACTTTATGCCACGCTCACCTCCCATTTTGGTCAATCCTCTGCTATTTCAAACTCCAACTGATTTTCTCATCGTCAAGGTCTATGATTGTGGGCACTGCCTGCCCAATGATTTTTCTACTCCTTTCTTCTCCTCATCCAATCCCTTCTTCGATTTGTTCTGTCCATCCAGCTATCCTCTCATGCTTCCTCCACCATCCTCCCATCCATCTTGTTACATGATCTCCACTGATCACCAAAAAAATACCAATTTTAAAGTGGAGATTTCAGTGGAAGATTACGCTGTGTTCTATCCATCCTACTCGTAGGGGCATGAGGCCCCAGCTTCCCTTCCATTAGAGTTCCTTTCTCCTAGGTTAGATTTAGGGACCATCGAGTCTAGGGAAGTAAAGTCTGTCAGGTCTATAGAAGTAGGGTTCTATTCTAGTGCATCCAACCCTTCCTCCACACCTGAGGCGCGCCCGCCGGCATATCATTCCAAATCTATTCCTGATAGATTTTTACAAGACTTAGCTCAGCGATGTCATGCTCTTCTCAAATGCCCGGAGTTCGTAGCAACGACGATTGTGTTAGAAGAAGAAGAGGAGCAAGACGGGGTGTGTAGTGATGATGGATTAGGAGTCTATGAAGTCGTGGATGAAAAGGATCCAGTGGATCTTGAGGACAGTAATGAAGGTGATATTGCCGACTTATATGTGCAAGGTTTGAAGAGATTTGACAAACCGTCATCGGCAGGGGATGAACCTACAAAGGAAGTTAATCTTGGAACTAATGAGGACCCCGGGCCCATTATCAGTGTAGCTAATCTCCCTCCAAAGGTTGAAGAGGAATTGATTAAGGTTCTGAGGGAGTATAGCGATTCCTTCACCTGGTAATACGAGGACATGCCGGGTCTTGACCCCTCCTTGGTGGAACATCGACTAGTGCTTAAGCCAGGGGCAAAACCTGTGAAATAGAAATTAAGAAGGTTTCACCCCCACATGGCCTTGAGGATAAAGGGAGAAGTTTATCAATTGCATAACGGCAGATTTATTAGAGTTGTTTTATATCCTCAGTGGGTTGTGAACATTGTCCCTGTTATCAAGAAGGATGGAAAGGTGTGAATTTGCATTGATTTGAGAGATCTAAACAAGACATGTCCTAAAGATGATTTTACGTTGCCTCACATAGATGTACTAGTGGATAACACAGCTGGGTACGAAGCTTTGTTATTCATGGATGGTTACTCTGGTTATAACCAAATCCGTCTAGCTCCGGAAGATCAAGAGAATGCCCTGGGGTACTTATTACTATGTGGTAATGCCATTTGGACTGAAGAATGCAGGTGCCACTAATCAATGGGTGATGATGGCCATATTCCATGATATGATGCATGTCTATATGGAAGCCTATGTGGATGACATTCTGGTGAAGTCAAGGACCAAAGAAAAATATCTCGCTATTCTGGCTAAGGTGCTTCAAAGAGCTAGAGAGTACAAGCTGAAAATGAATCCAAAGAAGTATGTTTTTGGAGTGTCTTTGGGAAAATTGCTAGGTTTCATAGTTAGCAAACAGGGGATTCAGATTGATCCTAATAAGGCCAAGGCTGTTATGGATATGCCCCTGCTAAAGAAGATCACAGAACTTTGAGGATTAATTAGATGCTTGCAGTTTATTAGAAGATTTATATCCCAACATTCTCAGAGGTGCCACCCATTCTATGAACTGCTAAGGGTGGGAGCCAAATTTGAATGGAATCCGGATTGTCAGAAGGCTTACGAGGATTTGAAGGTTTATTTGTCCAATCCCCTGGTTCTGTAACCTCTTGTCCCTGGGAAACCCTTAATCCTATGCATTTCTATCATTGAGGACTCCCTAGGAGCTGTCCTGGCGCAAGTGGATGTTGAAGGCAAAGAGCGGGCCACATATTATCTCTCCAGGTTATTTAACCCTTCGGAGGCCAAGTATACTACCATGGAGAAGACTTGTGCTGCATTGGTTTGGGTAGCTCAGAAGTTGAAGCACTACTTCCTATCCCACTAGGTTAGGCTGACCTCTAGAATGGATCCGATCTATTATCTCCTAGAAAAGTCTATCCTTTCTAGTAGGTTAGCTCGCTAGCAGAGCTTCCTCTCTCAGTTTGACATCACATTCATCGTTCAGAAGGTAATCAAAAGATATGCCATCACTGAGCATCTCGCCCATCTTCCTATTCCATACATTGATTCTAGTTAGGATGAGTTCTCTGATGAGTATCTCTCTATTCTTACCCATCATCCCTTCTAGTCTCTACACTTGATGGTGCACTCAACTCGCAAGGCCTAGGGATAGGTGTTGTTTGCCTCACTCCGGAAGGGGTGACGATTCCTCTTGCATATCAGCTCTCTTTTCCTGCTACCAGGAACGTCACTGAGTATGAAGCTCTCTTGGCCGGATTGAAGCATGCCTACCTCCTAGGCGCACATTACTTAAATATCATAGGAGATTCTCAGCTTATTCTACGCCAAGTTCTATCCACATACCGCACTCGTGACTCAAAGCTTAAGCCATATCAAGATTTGGTCATTCTCTTGGCTAGACAATTCGGCAAACTAATCTGCATTCACACTCCTCGATCTCAAAATATCCTCGCTGATGCGCTAGCATCGCTTGCTTCCTCCTTGGCATTTCCTCTCAGTCGGAGCACTGAGACTATCATCATCCAAAGGCTAGATGCTCCTTCTCTTCAGGATCCTTGGTTTGATAACCTTAAGAGAACTGTAGAAGCAAGGGCTGAGAAGAAAGATCTGAAGGAGATTTCTCTGGCAGAATTAGAAGAGATCTTGTAAGAAGAAGAATTGCCTTGGTATCATGAAATTGAGCAGTATTGTAGAGATGGATCGTTCCCAGAAGGGGTAAGTACCGAGCAACGTAAGGCTATTAGAAGAGCCGCATCAAGATACACTATCATTGTTGGAGAATTATACAGGCGCTCTCTCAATGGAATGCTCATGAGATGCCTAGATGATGATGAGGCTTGGAAGGTGGTGTTGGGTCCTGGGTGCTATGTATTCAGAGGGGGGTGAATGAATCGCCCTAATTAAAAATTACTTCTCTAGCAATATCAAATAACGCCTATCATGCGCACCCACGGAATCACCCTCTGTATCAGGGGAATGCTTCTTTTCAAAAAGAGCCATGCAATATTTTTCACAAAATATTTTTAAATTCCGTGGCGTCCAACAGACTGGCACGCCCGGTGGGACCTTTCCCGCCTTTCTTCTTTCTGTCAAAGAAAGTCTCTAAACCTTCCTTAAGGTTCTGATCTCCCTCCTCTTCCTTTTACAGGACGGGAAGAGGAGGACTTACGTCTCTCTGCTCGTTTGAGAGCTTGCTGTTTCTCGGCGCACTTCTGCGTTTGTGCTACACACCACCACCACCAACGATAGCAGCAGCAACGATGGAAGCTGTCATCTACGGCCCCCTAGTCGTTGCCAACCATGCCAGGTTCGGATACTTGGCAACTCCGATCATCTTCGGTGACTTTTCTGTGGCCGTTAGCTCACCCTTCTTCTTGGGCGTTGTATGAGTGGCTGAGGCCAGCTCAACGACACCTACAGCAGTGACCACCGAGGGTGTCAGGCCCTCTGCCTCATCAACTGGCTAGGTTCGCTCGGCCAAGAAGATGACCATTGAGGGTGTCAGGCCCTCCACTTCAGCAACTAGCCGGGTCCGCCCGGTCAAGAAGCCAATAGTCGGGGGTGTTAGGCCCTCGGCCCCAGCAGCTGGCCGGGTTAGTCTGGTAAACAAACCAACTATCGGGGGTGTTAGGCCCTTAGCTTTAACCATTGGTCGGGTTCGCCTGACCACCTCATCATGGACCGGGGGTGTCAGGCCCTTTGTCCTATCAAATGGCTGAGTCTTCTCAGTCAACCAGATAACAGTTGAGCTGCTCCTGCACAATGGGGCCAGCGCCATCACCGCAACGTCACCAACTCTACAGCGGCCACCCCTAGAGGTGCTGCTCCCACTCAACAGGGGCAACGCTACCACCACAATAATGTCAAGCCTACGGCAGGCATCGCCAGCGCCGCTCCTGCTCGATGGAGGCAGTGCCATGGCCGCAAGGGTACCAAGCCCGCAGCGATAGCATCTCGCTCCGGTAAGACTGTAATTGCCAGAGACATCCACATTCGACTTGATGGAGGCGAGCTGATCTTGCCGTGGGACCATCATCTCCCAATAGTCTCTACCTCCAATCACTTCGAGCTCCTCCGACAAGTTCGGGAGGACGGAGCGAAGAAGAAGAAGCCCGCTGTACCGGTAGCAACTCAGGGTTCCCCGCAATGGCCCAAGCCACGAACTCTCCGATCAAGAACAGGGGGCAACCCAGTGGAGGAGCGCCAGCTCCACTTAAAGAAGATCTGGGTCACCAAGGAGGAGGCTCGGATTATAAGGCGCGCGAGGGTAGAGGAGTCCTTCCGCATGTCAGAGCTTCAACAAATGCGGAGCCCAACGAGCACTGAAGCCTCAGTCTCTCTGAGGTCTACAAATCAGCCCCTACGGGGGCAAAAGCACTGAGGAGTCAGCAAAAAGGTGCGACAAACCTCCCCGTGGGCCAGTTCCACGCACACAGAGGAGGATCGCTCCCCACAAGCTTCTACTTCCTGAGTGTCTATCTTCGACAGACTAGGGAGGCCGCCTAAGCCAGATCGACAACCACCCAGGAAGAAGTGGGTGATCTAGGTGACCAATGACACTGTCAAAGTGTTCACCTGTTATGCCACCTCCGGTGACAAGCAACCGGAGGACATTCAAGAGAGCTTAACTAGCCTCTTCAATATTTGAGGAGGTCAAGACCTATATCCCAGATTTTGGTGCAAACACAACAGCCGCTAGCCGCAGGGACGTCTCAAGCCAAACTGGCATGACATGAAGAGCGTCACGAAGACGTTCATAGTGTCGATGGGGATAGTCACTCCCGACATGAGGAAGAGCTGGGGGAGGAAACACAGACTCCTGCCCTAGAGGAGCTCTGACGGGTGAACCAAGAGCTTAAGAATCTCTTGCAATTACTTTTACGCGAAAAATAGGTTCCTGCCCCACCTCAGGTAGCGCCTGCTAGAGCAGACTAGCAGCCTTCTCCCATTCTAGCAGTAGTCAATGCCTCTATCACTACTGCAAGGCTACCATTGACGGTGGATTTCGAAGTCCCGCTGCATGAAGCCAATGCGCGATCATCTGCCACTCCCACTACAGATAGTCGTATGGTGCAGAAATAGATGATTGAGCGCATCATCGAGGCAAAGTTTGCTCAGTATGGGGAGGGGGTAGCCACCGTTGATTTGTACAGCATGCCCTATCCCCTCCATCATCAGTTCAAGAAGCTTTCACCGGATTGCCCGAAAGCCCCGAAGCTTCAGAAGTTCAATGGGCAGGGCTCCCCACATGAACACCTGGCCTACTACATGATGGCCATGGGTGAATTGGCACTGGAAGAAGCATACTTGTTGCGGTACTTTGCCACGTCATTGACGGGCATCGCCTTCCAGTGGTATTCCAGGCTAAAGCCCAACTCAATATCTGATTGGGCTGATATGCAGAAGAAATTTGTCGACCGATTTCAAATGGTCGAACGTAAAGTCTCTCTAGCAGAGCGGTGTTCTCTCTGGCAGAAGATGTTGTGTTCCTGTGTTTTGATGATTAGCAAACACTATGAGTCAATGATGCTTTTGATTAGATGTTCAATGTGATTGCTGAATGCCTGCTGAATGATGCGTTTATTCATGGTTTATTCATTTAGTCAAGCTCGTGTAGTCCTTGATCATACTGAGTGATACCTCGCTCCCCAGGAGATTAGCATAGCATAAAAAGACTTGTAGTTGGCTTTTGAAAGAAATGTAGTTCAGAATTTTTGGTGGAGAGAACCCCTTGGTGGTTGCCCCCCCATTCTTCTTTCTTGTGCCTATGATGGGTCATCCTGGGTTGAGATGCCCTGGATCTAAGGGGGTGAGAGGCCCCTGCTATATCTCTGGCTATTGCTGCTCCACCATGCCTCACCACGCCTCTTCATCTTCCTCTCATTGTGCGTCCCTCTCCACATCTTATCCCTCCAGGAACTACACAGCCTACAACCACATCTGACCCCCCTGTTGTGGGTTTTACCTCGGTGATCCTGTAGGGTGGGAGGACCTACCCTTCCCCAGAGGTTGTTCTAATCTGAGTCCTCTTTGCAACGGGAGCAATCTCATCATCATTCGCCTCCGGACCTGGCCGTGGTGAGCATTTTCGTCCGACTACGCCGACATGCATCGCCATACGCGTGGCGAGACAAGGCCTTTGTTGCGAACTCATTCTCTATGACCTTGCTATGAGAGACCACTGACTTCCGCCCCTCAAGAGTTCTACTCCGAGTCTTCTTCACCACGGGATCGATCTCGTCATCATCTGCCACCGGACCTGGCCGTGGTGAGCATTCTCATTCGACTGCGTTGATCTGCATACCTAGACCGCGGAGACCCGCCCCACAAATCTGACTTGAGGACGTGTGCTCCGTTGCGGGACTCCTCCTGGTGGCCCTGCTATGAACTAAGGCCTGCCCTTCCCCGAGATCGTGCTTCAATGAGTCCCCTTCCCAACGGGTGCTCGCTTGCCGCCATCCACCCTCAGACCAGGTCGTGACAGTCGATCTCGTCCACCCACCCTAGTCTACGTCTGCATCTCCTGTCTGACAACCAGTACCCTGTTGCAGAGCCTCCCTCGACCTCCTATCGGCGATCAGGGTCGAGCCACGCGGTGAGAACGTGCTCCACCGAGTTACCTTCGTGTCCCATCTAGCCGTGGGCTGTTTCACCACTAGACCTGCCTGGGGCAGCCATCCTCACCGGCACACGCTGAGCCACAACCAGCCTACTAGCCGCGGACCTGCAACCCAACCAGCCAGTAGCGACGTCCACTCCAAAACTACATTGATTGCTGCCCGTCAACTTGTCCATTGCAATCCCGGATCATCCTTGTAGCTTGTTACCTCCCTGCGTGGAGTGGGCTTCATTTGTGGTTTGTACGATATTCTCTTAGTCATGTATCGAGACTGTCAGGTTCGGCCGGGGTCTTCCCCATGCACTAGTCGTGGAGGTATGTGCTCCTCCTCCTACTAGTGGCATTATGCTTGTCTCGTATACGTTTATATGTGTCACTGCCATGTGAGAGAAGATTCTAGCCCATTCGCGATCACCGCAATTGTGAGTGAGTGACCCATCTCGTGGGTTCCAACTGAACTCTGAGCTTGAGTTTGCATACCGCTAAATGCCAATGGTTTCTCAACTGCTGAGATTCCCTTATTTCCCTCACATGAGACGACTGTGAGTTTGCATTTTTTGTTGTGTGGCATTCTAGCCTTGAGGTGTACCACGGAGGTCATGGTCTGACTGAGCCTTTAGCGTGTGACGTGTTGGCCACACATTGAGTCGGTCCTAGTTTAGCTTTCACCAGTGTCATCCCGCATCAGATGGCGATGACTTGAGGTAGTTAGCTTGAGGTGCGGGCCATCAACCATGACAATAGATGGCAAGCTCCAGAGCGACGTGGGTACTATAGGGTGGCAACACTCCATAACTTTGTCAGTGGAATCTTGGATGGCCGGTTAGTTGGTATCCCAAGACAAAAGACTCAGAGGCCCATGCCCGGTTGACATAAGTTTAAGTGGCTGATGCATGGATCTTCCTAGAAGAGAGACCCAACTGGAGGTGTCAAATGGCAGTGGTGAGCGTGGGGTGAAAACCTCCCCTCGTTGAGCATTTGGGGTGGGGGTTGAGTCATCGTCGCCGACTGGAGACTGATGCGCTTCACTGTCTACAGTTGGAAGCGGGTGTGCTTTACTTCCGGTGATGTTGGGAGTGGCCATGAAAGAATTTCTGATCAGAGTGCTGGGAGGACCTCGTCGGACTTCTCTATTGGGCCGTTCAAGGTGGCCCTACCCTAAGAGAATCTCGTTGGGCTTCTTGCTACAAGAAAAGTTCTCATCGAGGTGGGTGTACTTTAGGAGAACCCTCCGACACTGAAGTTAGTAGGCACTTTGGAGGAAGGAGAAAGATCTCTTAGGAGGGGGAGGCATCCAAGGTCTGCCCGAGAGCCTGGCAGAGGTGGAGGAGAAGATGAAGATCTATCGCCAGAGTGACTATGTAAAAGGAGAGGCACAAAAATTAATTTGTTCGCCATGCCCGTCTCTCACATGTGAACGGATAAGGGCTTTGTGAGGCTGCACATTAGTAGAAAAATAATAACATAAGGTAAAATTATTCTGCCGTTTAAAGTGTCAAAATTTGCCATCTATTCCATTAGAAGGCGAAAAGAGAGAGAATTATATTCTGCCTTCTATTGCACTGTGTTCTATGTTAACAGAAGGCGGAAAGTAAATTTTAGAAGGCGGAAACTTTAAAAGGCAGAAATGAAAGTTATAGAAGGTAATTTTTTTTCGCTTTATAAACTTGTGATTGAAGGCATTTATATGCGCCCTTTATTATTTTTTAGACGGTGATAATTTCTGCCTTCTGAAAGAGCGAGCTTGAGTGTTACCGTCCCGTGACTCAACTCGAGTTAACGCGGAAAGCCGATACCCTCGACTCACGGCCGGTTTCTCAACCGCGCCAGGTCCTACGTTTCCCTTGCTTAGGGACGATCGTGAGCTAGAGTCCCAGGTCGCGCGTCCGTCTTGCATCATCCTTCCTCCCGGCTATTTTGGCGGCCACCAACGCCTTCTCTACCGATGACCCCTTTTGAGGTCCTTTGGTGGCCTTGGGTGAGGGAGTTGGGGTGGACGGCGGCTCCGACCCGACCCAGGCCTCTCCTTCCTCGGGGGTCGGCGAGGGCATCGTTCCTCCCTAGCTGATGGACAAAAGTAGAAGCATCTAGGTGTAAGCGGCCCGTTCCGACACAGAAATAAACTTCACCTGAAAGACACTTTTGACAGAGGAATCTCACCGGCAGGTTGGCTCGGCTCGACTTGACCGGCCTCGAATTCCTCGAAAGATGGAACCGGAGGTCACGGGGGAATAGTTTTGGCAGCCTTGGTGGCCTCCGTCTTCTGACGCTTAGCCTCTCGCCGCCCTGCAGCCTTCGCCTCATCTAGAGATTTCTTCATGGGCGATTTTGCCCGGGGCCTCTTTGAGGGCGGAGGCAGGGGAGTTATAGTCGGTGCCGGTGGCGCCGTTTCAAAATGCGCTGGCTTCACCGCCTACGGGAGGAGGTTGCGGTAAGTTGCCATCTGTGTGCTGTCTGGATGATCTATGAAGAGGAAGGATAAGAAAAGTGAAGAATTGATTAACATCCAGCACCCTGAAAAAGGCAACTAGGAACACAAAGGAAGAGAAATGTCAAATACCGTGTGGGTCGGTATGCAGTGATATTGGCCAATAACTGAGGGATGGCTCTTTGTCACAGAGGGCGGTCTCTCGGACCAGCCAACATACGTCCCCGATCATCTGACAGCGGTCGGCAAGGATGGCCAAGTCTGCATGTTTCTTGACGGACAGATGGCAATATAAGTTGAAATGATCCATTTCCCATCCTTCGGCGTAATGATAGGCCACGTGCAGACACTGCCCCAAGATGGCCGTCGGTCGAGCCTCAATTGTTAGCCCATGCATCGACAGGAGGATGTAGAACCAGGTAGTGTCTGTATAGTTCTGCGTCTTCTGCTCTTCCCTCCTCACGAATGTGCGGTAGGGGCAAATCAGGTCCTTCTCGGCCCGCCAGCTGGTTGCGGGGGTGCCTTCCTCTTCTGCCGATAGTGGATAATTGATCAGCTCCAGGCAGTCCGATCTGATGCAACAGAGGTCCCACAGGGTCTTCTTGAAATCATCCTTCGCCACCAGAGGCAGCTTGGCCTGTGGCGCCGATTTACCCTCTCGGGCCACCTTATGAGCGATCATGTAGTCGACCACATCCTTGCTCTTGCCGCGCCGCAGGCGTAGGAGGTGCTCTGGGTCGACGTCAAGGACAGGCACGGGCTGTCGGCTCAAAAATCTTCTCTCCACTCCATCCCAACAGTCAGTCTTGTGAGACCGATAAAAGGCCGTGCGGGTGTTCCACCACTTTACGTATACAAGTGTCACCCGAGGGACGCGACCGGGGGCTGGTACTCTGAAGGTGGTGGCATCTGCCCAGTGGAAGAAGTCCCACCAGACTCTGGCATTCTCTGCAACCAAGCCTCCCCGAAGGGTCCGTGTTGCCAAGCCGAACTGGGCACTGTGTACGGGGATATGCTAGTCGTAGCTGAAGTTTTGACCAAAGCGGAACAGGTAGTACGGCTCCAGTAGCAACGTCTCCCCCTTCCTGAATGTCAGCACGTTGGGACAAATCGACAACGCCCAGTCCCTCAACTCGGGTTCCAGCAGCAGGCGAACCACATTGGACAGGCTGATTGGGTGGACGTACTTCTCCACCTGTTCATCCTTACACTCTCTCTTACTATTCACCAGGGGGCTAGAGTGTGCAGCTAGTGCCCAGAAATGAATAGTCCCGGCTGCGTCTTGAGGAACTGTGGTCAGTTGGCCCCGGATATCATACAGTCGCAGAGAAGTAGGTCCCGGCTCGGCACTAGCAAATTCAAGCATCCGCGGCATGAGCCCCTAGTCCTGAATGGCACGCGGGGTAAACTCCGGGAATAGAGAACAAACCCACGCATTGAAAAAATGCAGCGGGCATACATACCGGGCCTGCCGCGGGAACTGATGAGTGCTGATATCCCCCAGAGCCTTGTACATTAGGCAGAGGGTAGCTGGACAAAGAGACAGCTTAATCCCCCATGCCATCTGGCACGCTAGGTAAATTGCATCTAGCCGGATCACCGTCTCGTCCCCGTACGGCATCGCAAACGAATACAGCCAGTATGTCAAATACGCCGCACAGTGCATCAGTAGGTCGGCCGCCATCGGGTTAGGCCGGCTCTGTCACCTCCTGGAGGGGATCTTCGTGTCCAGCCTGGGCTTTGCACGTTTCTTGTAGGCAGCGATGGTGCTGACGTAGGGGAAGTCCTCATATTGCTTCGGCCCATCATAAAAATACTGCAGCCACAAGGCCATCCTGACCCTCTTCCTGTCCCCACGGCGAGATTGCCTCTCACCATGGGCTGACGGATATAACTCTCGGTACACCTTCATCAGGTACTGATATGAGTATCCCAGAGAATAGTAGCCATCCCCGTCAGTTTCATCTTTGATCAGGTCCGGGAGGCACACCTCTTCATAAGGCTCCCCGTCCAACAAAAAAGATTATATAAATGACCAATACCCTTCTATCAAAATAAGTAAATAACCAATTGAAAACCATGGAAAGCCAACAATGGTTCCATTAAAAGCTGTGCCAACATGGCCCAAGATCACAGAATAAACAGCCGCGGTCCCATCTTATCTTTGAGTGCTGTTCTTGTGTGCCGGCCAGTGGGCACAGTAAGCCCAAGAACTAATGAAAAACTGCTGCAGTTTTCGACCGGAAATGAAATTTTTTTTTTACCATCAGTCAATAAGAGAGACGCCGAATTTTCACTGGCGGATCAAAGCGGATTAATGCTGCATCTACCTTGGACTTGATAACATCAGCTCCACTGATTTCACCAATAAAATTAAACCTGGGGTCGGCCATCAGGATGATCATACATATGGCATTAGGTGTCATTTTTCCCACTAGAACTGAAGGCTCCTCTTGTTGGGGTCGCGATGCACCCGGTGTTGATATCTTAATTTACTACTCTTCTTTTTTTTTTTGGGTTCGTGGTGGCCTTTTGCACTCCCCTCCTCCCAAAACTCGCCAACTCCCGAAACAGACCATCAGCAACGTGAACAAGAACTAGGAAGTAGACACAAACGAACAACCTGCCACCGAATAAACAATGCTCCCCCTTCTGTAGAATCATATAGAGGGGGGGATTGGGGGGCTCTGGCAGGGGAGAGAAGAGGCGGAGACGATCGAGAAGGGAAGGTGGGAGTACTACTTTCGCTTGTTGGATGGCAGATCAGAAAAAGAGAAGGCTCCCCGGCGCCAGCTGAGATCAGTTCTTCTTTCTTTTCTTTTTTTTGCCTTCATGTAGTGTCAGTGGAATTTCCAGCAGTTCTTGGTCGCCTTGTGTTGTGAAAGATAGATGGAAGAAGCACACATGGAGACCTCTTAATTTTCCTCCCTCTTCGTTGCACCCTTTCCTTTTCCTAGCTCCTTTTCAGCTCACTAACAATTGCTGCCCTTACCTTCCTTATCTAGTTCTTCCCCTTTCACCATCCCTGGTATCGGGATCTCTTGGTTTCTTCGCCGGTACTGTTACAACACCCTCCACACCCACTTGTGATTTTTTTTTTTTTTGGCTTTGCTATGTGATCTAGTGCAAAGGAGGAGCAAGAGGGTACGTGAAGGAGCTCTAGGAGATGGATCCAGTGAACGCATCCATAAACGGGCATCACCTCCCACCTTCCTTCTACAGTACTAGAGAACTCCAGACCCATCTACCCTTCCCCCTCCAACCCCACCTCCAGTTAGGGCAACACCAGCAGCTCCACCATGAACAGGACCAGCACCACCAGCCGCAGCAACCGGCCAATTCCGACGAGCAGAGCGGCACCACCTTCCTCAACCGCGGCCGGAAGCGAGAGTACGACGACAACGCAGGGGCGGATGACGGGAAGAACAACGGCGCTGAATATGGCGGCGTGGACGGCAAGGAGGTGGCCTTCCCCGCCCCCTCCTCCTCTTCGACCGGCGCCGAAGGTGAGGCCACGCGCCGCCCGCGCGGCCGCCCCGCGGGGTCCAAGAACAAGCCTAAACCGCCCATCATCATCACCCGGGACAGCGCCAACGCGCTCCGGACGCACCTGATAGAGATCGCGGGCGGGTGCGACATCTGCGAGAGCATCGGCACCTTCGCGCGCCGCCGCCAGAGGGGAGTCTGCGTGCTCAGCGGGAACGGCGCCGTCGCGAACGTCACCCTCGGCCAGGAGTCCGCCCCCGGGGGTATCGTCGCCCTCCGCGGCCGCTTCGAGATCCTCTCCCTCTCGGGCACCTTCCTGCCGCCGCCGGCCCCGCCCGCCGCCACGGTGCTTACCGTCTACCTGGCGGGTGGTCAGGGGCAGGTCGTCGGGGGCAGCGTCGTCGGGGCGCTCATGGCGTGCGGCCCCGTCGTCATCATGGCCGCGTCGTTCGGCAACGCCGCGTACGAGAGGCTTCCCCTCGAGGAGGAGGAGGCCGTGCCGGTCCCCGGCGGCCGCATGGGTTCGCCTGGAATGGTAGGCCAGCCACCCGAATCGCTGCAGCAGCAACAGCAGGAGGAGGAACAACAGCAACAGCAGCTCTTGCCGGACACAGCCACGCAGTTCTTCCAGAGCCTGCCGCCGAACCTTCTCAACGGCGTACACTTGCCGCCGGAGGCATATGCTTGGGCTACCGGCGGCGTTCGACCTCCTTTCTAAGTTCAGAAGGGCTCATTAATTTGAGTTCAACAGTACTCGGTCTGTAGTATTTTGGAAGGCGCTAGCTAGGGGGATGCGGGCCGGGCTATCTCCCTCCCTCTCTCTCTTTCTCAGTTTTCTTTGCTTCTTCCATTTCTACTTATTTATCTCCATATATGGGAGGACGCTTAACTTTCCGATGATTGAAGAAGGCTTGTACAGACCTCTATGAATTGGTGGTGGTTTTCCCGTTCGACTGTACGTACATAAGAGAGAGATCGATAAGAAGACTATGGCGACGAAAACAACTGTAGTAACAAGAACAGCACCGGTAAACTACGGATAGAAGGTGTGGATCTCCTTCTCTCCTCCCCCTCAGTTCGATCTGTTGTTTTGTCTTTGTTACTTTTGTTTCATCAGATCTCAGGTACTCTTGCCAATTTTCCAGCGTATTGCTTTGCTTCTTTAAATTTCTTCTGCTTCGTGTGCAACATCTGTAGAATATTAATTATATGGCGCATCCACCTGGTTCTTCGCTTATCAATTAGAGTTGTAAACTTCTTTTGATGAAATAAAAGTATCATTTTCTCATTCATGTCTGATTTTAGAAATAAAATTGTACTTGCTCTACATGCTCTTTTACGACTCGTCGCGTTCCCGATTTTTCGCGTCGGGGCGTGACACTTTATCTAGTTCGAGAGGCCACTGGCTCACCTCGCCGGGAGGCGTTAATGTTGTCTGGGGGCAGGATGGACACCATGTTGCAAGTGCAGCCACGAAACATTTCTTCCAGTTTCTCCACCATGATCTCTTTGTCCTTATAGAATAAGGAGAGCTCTTCTGGGATGAGGAGCGTTTCGCCGTTCTTGACTTTCAGGATCATCTCGTGGACCCAGTCTCTGAGGCAAGCTCATTTCTGCATTTCCTCCCACGGGATATAGCTATCGAGTGGGATGGGACCGATAGGACGAGAAGGGATGTATTCCTCAAGGCTGTCGATGAGTCGCTATAGCCTTTGGAGAGGCGTTAGCTCTACTGGGGATTGCATGGCGGCCACCTGCTCGGCCTGCTTCTTGAGCCGCCTCTTGAGGTTCTTCCTCCTATTCCTCTCCTGTTTCCTAGCGATGGCCGCCTCTAGGGGAGTAGGAGGGGGAGGCACTAGAGCGGGAGCTGATAGATCCCCGTGGGATATCGTCGAGCTAATGCCTTGGCGGGGCTAGGTCAATGGCTTCTCTTTGCCTGGATTGAGATCTAGGCACCTTCCGCTTGTTGTATTTGGAAGGTAGCGTTGATTGCCTGCTCGATGACCTCGGGTGGTAGCTCTTGGTAGGCTGGAATGCTGGGTCTAGCATTCGAAGACGCTTGCGTGGTTTGATGCCTTACCCATGATGGATGGGGAGGTAGCTCCAGCTAAGTTGGTGTGCTGGGGCCGACATCCGAAGACGTATGCGCGGTTTAGTGCCTTACCTACGGTGGTTGGGGACGTAGCTCCCGCTGAGCTAGTGTGTTGGGGTCAGCGTCTGAAGATGTATGCACAGTTTGATGCCTTACTCATAGTGGCTGGGCCTTTTGTTGAGAAACAGCTTGGGGAGCATGGCTGAGATCCGGTTCCCTGGCCTTGTCTTTATAGTCTAGCAGGGAACAGGGTCAGACGGCAACCGATCACATCTTGGGATATTGTTACCCCTGGTGGCTGCCCTGGTTTCGCGTGTTGGGTAGGCCCTACGGTAGTGGCTCTGACTCGTGAACTGGCATAGCTGAAGACTCCGAAGATGTCTTTTCTATCATGTGGGTTGGGTTGCAGGGTAGGCGAGGAGGGCCTGATGGCTCGTCTGCAGAGAGAACATGGTGTGGTCGGGTCGGGGCCTCATCCTACTTCTGCTTCCCCTTACTATCCCCAAATGTCAGAGACGGAGGTAGGGCTAGAGGAGAGCAAGAGGAACTTGAGGTACCCATCGTCGTCTCACCCACCAGGACATCCTCTCGGCCAAGAAGGACTCGGAGAAGCCTAGCAGTGTCCTCTCTATAGAAGAGAAGAGACTCCAGCTCTTGCCACGACCGCCATTGTACGGCCACGGTGGCAGGGGCCGGCTGACCGGCTGGTGGTGCCTAGGAGCTAGAAGAGGCTAGGGTAGCAGGAGGATGGATGACGTTGACTAAGAAGTTGCCCGGCCCTATCTCTTGACTGGTGTCCTATTCCCTGCGCGTTCGTAGTTGCTCGAGGACCTCCTGATTGTCGATCTGGAACTCGAGCTATTCTGGGGTATGCTGGTAAGGTAGGCCGTGCCCATTTTCCTGGGGAGGATCTAGTTGCTCTGCTGCATTTTTGGCGATGCTCAAGGTTTCTTCGACGGCTTGACAAAGTTTGACGAGTGCCAAGGAGTTCCCCTCAACATCAATCTACTCCCACTGGATCTATTCCTGGATGAGGTACTAGACTTCCTTGCAGGACTCAATCATATAGTAGATTTTGGCATGGAAAGGGCAGTATTGGGGGTGATTGAAGTCCCAATGAGTGTAGTCTATCGGTGGGTGGCGGGGCAAGATTTGCCCCCTCTCGACGAGAATGTCGAAGAGTCGCCGAGTCCTCTCCTTGGGGAAGGAGAGAGGTCTGTGATCATGCCAGGGTCTCCACCCCAGATACCAGAGCGAATGCTCGCCTTGGCTGGTGCTGGGCTCCTCTGCTTCGACGTCAGAGAGAGAGAATACGAGAATCATGTGGATCACATTAGCTGAGTAGTGACCCACACGTGCTGCCTTAGCTGGCCTGGACCACGTATGCGGCTACAGAGGATCAACGAAGCCACTCTTCATTTGAACGAGACCGTCTCAGATCAGTTTCTACGTCAAAGTCTTGAAGACGTAGCAATCTTCGATTGGGTGGCCCAGCATGCAGTGATATGGGCAATAGCTGGGATCGTCGATCTTCTAGGCCTCATCCGGCTTGCAGACCTCAGGCAACTTGATGATCTTCTGGGCTATGTAGAGGTCGAAGAGCATCTTCGTGTGTTCCTTCTTAAAGGAGAAGGGTGTCTTCATATGCTCCGAGAAGGAAGAAGCGGCTGGCTTATCCATTGGCTTTTTGTCGGGGCCGCTGGTCTCGGCCTCCTTGCTGGCTTTGGCAGCAGGGGTGAACTCAATAATGTTCACCTCTTTGCCAGGCTGACGTTCTCACATTTGTTTACCCTTTGCTGAGGTGTAGCTTCGGTTATAGGTGAAGAACATCTCTATTTCGGCAACTGTCATCAGACTTCATCTTGAACGCTTCATATTCTGAGACTAGCATATTGGCCTTAGTCTCTCTAACCTGAGAAGTCCCCTCATATATCACCTCCAATTTGTCCCACATTTCCTTAGCTGTGGAACAGGAGGAAACTCTAGAGAACTCGGTGGGATGAAGAGCACACTGCATGGCATTTACAGTGCTCCAATTCAGGGTGGACCTACGAATCTGCTCTCTGGTCCAAACTTCTTCATCCTCAGGCAATTCAAATGGGCCTTTACTAACAACCTTCTAGATTTCGTAGTCTTTGGCCCTAAGGAAGACCTGCATATGGTTCTTCTAGTAAGCGTAATTTAATCCATCAAAGAATGGAGGCTTACTAATTGAATGACTCTCAGCGGTTAACCCTCTAGTATCCATTATCTAGACTCTCCGGGATGTAAAGTCCTAAGGGAGAGGCTGGCTCTGATACCAAGTGAAGGATGTGTGTGTGATGATTAAACACAGATCTAGAGGGGGGTGAATAGATCTACCCCAAATTTAAAATAATTCAAGAAAATAAAATGATAAGTGTAGAATTTAACGATCTATTATCAAAGAAGAACTGCAAGTCAATATGAATTAACTATCAAAGAGTTAAAGCAAAGTAGCAAGCAGTAAGAGAAAGCTCCAAATGCAAACAAGAATGAATGACTTTTTGATCAATCAACATCAATGGCAAAGTATCGCAGGATATAGCAATTCACATCAACAATCAGTCACACATCCAGGTACGGTACTTGGCGGAGGTTCTCCTCTCACAAAAGGTGGAATTCCAGATAGGCGTAACATGTCCTTCCAACCACGCCTTTTTATATACC
The DNA here is from genome assembly GCA_024336825.1 of Amorphophallus titanum. Taxonomy (NCBI): domain Eukaryota; kingdom Viridiplantae; phylum Streptophyta; class Magnoliopsida; order Alismatales; family Araceae; genus Amorphophallus; species Amorphophallus titanum. The sequence continues at coordinate 30,454,857 of JANBPO010009603.1, forward strand.
TACTGGATGAGTGACTTAAGCATGGACAAGCGATGGACAATTTAGATACTGAAAAGCATGCATGCCTTTGATGATCCTTTGCATTCATCTAATTAATGAGCAAGTTCAAATAGCAAACGCAGAGAACGCCAAGTCAATCACACAGGAGACACCAGAGAATTTTACGTGGTTTAGTTTTTACCAACGTCCACCCCACACTCAGACCAGAGTGTGGATTACTGCTGACTCATAGCTTGAATCCGCTGATCTACAACTTGAGGGAATAGATCCCTACAGACCGCTGAGCGACATAGCTTGCTAGACCGCTGATTCATAGCTTCAACCGCTGAGCTTTACAGCTTGCTGTTTAAGTATTTGACCTCGCCCGCTGATACACAGCTTATAAAGGAAATTAGAAATTAAATCAAAAAATAAAGACAAACAAATAAATAATGTGGCTCTCTAGGAGTAAATTGACTCTAGATCTGATCCAGAAGTCACTCACAGAGACAAATGATCTCAGACTCTCCTCTCACTTAGACTAGCTTTCCAATTTATGGCACTCTATTCTTCTCTAAGAGCCTTGCGAACTCTTTCTCTCAATCTTCTCTCTAATTCTTCTCTCTCTCGAACTTTGGAATCTTCAGCTCTTCTCAATCATGCTTCTCTTCCTATCTTCTGTTCTCACTATTTCTGTGTCTTTGATTGAGCGACCTGGCATCTATTTATAGGCTTGTGAAAGGCACGTGGGAAACACATTCCTGCCCAGGGAAATTTGAGAGGAAGTGCTCCGCTGGTAGTCCACATGTCAGGAGATGAGGGCGCGCTATCTTCGTGGCAAAATAATTCTTATTGAAGGACCACCTTGGATCACATGCCACTAACTGTCCAGGGATCACGTGTCTTGAAGGAATAAGCTAACGAGCCTATGTGGCCTGCTTTAAGTCTCGATGCGTTCTCCACTTCAAGTGTTTGAACAAATTCCTGGGAACTTTAAGTTTCTGCCAAAGATAACATAAAAATCAATTATTAGGCATGTTATTATAGGTACTTAAAAGGAGTATCAAGTCAGGTAGACCAGCATGCTACAGCACATGGAGATGCATATACCTTAGTTCAAACTATGAAGGATATGCATAGACCTTAAACATGAAACACAGACCACTAGCATCAACCTTTGCTTGCAATAATGAACGTGTGTTCCGACCACTACAGTAAAGTGTTCTGACCTGATGCCTTCATGTGTACTGACTACAGAAACAATGCTTCAGCCTTAGTTATGTAGGATGGAAATGTGCACAGACTATAGAAGGCAAGATGCACAATGTGCTTTGACCTTAGAAGGCAAGATGCAAATGTGATCAGACCTTAAGTATGCATAGACTTGAATGTACGTAGACCTAATACACTATCAAACACAATGTGCTCCGACTTTGTGCATGACTAAGGTAGATGTGTATTGACCTTAGTGAGACTAAGGAAGATGTGTATCGACCTTAGTAAGATTAAGGGAAGATGTGCATCGACCTTAGTGAGGCTAAGGCAAGATGTGTATCAACCTTTATGGATAAGACACGAATGTTCACCGACTTGCCTCAGCCTAGATATGCAACATGCATCGACCTTTATGAAAAGCATATACACACTAGCGTCGACCTTAGTGAATACCGATACACACTAGCATACACCTTAGTATGTACTATAGTAAACATGCATCGACCTTCAAACGTAATACAGTACACATGCATCAACCTTCATATGCACTACAATAAATATGCATCGACCTTCAAAAGCAATAGTTTGACTGTGTAATGACCTTTATGCAACAGAAACTTATTCTGACTTATAAAAAGATAATGTTGCCAAAGTCAAATGATGGTCAAACCCGCGAGATCGGTCGACTCCCTCCCTTAATTTGGACCTTTCGTCCTTGTTGAGGAAGCTACCCTTGCTTTGGCATCTAACCAATGTCGACGAACACATTCGAGCCCGACCCTTGTCAGCATCGGCAAGACCGGTCGGCATTCTAGCAAGGCCAACTCTCATCCGTCTCGGTTATGTTCCGTGGAGTGAATATATAAAAAAAGAAGGAAAAAAAGAGAAGAAAAAAAATGGGGTTGAAAATAGAGATGCCCCGCCGGGCTTGTCCCTACATCAGGGCAAGGGCAAAAATGGCCATGACCCAGTCGTGATGAAAACCTGAGAGGGCATCACGGGCAAAATCGGGCACCCCGCCACGTGAAAACCCGAAAGGGTACGTGGGCAAAAGCAAGAGGGGGCTGGCTTTGGCGAAAACCTGAAAGGGCGCTTAAGTCAGTAACGCGATAAAAAAAAAGAGTGACGATGATGTAGCAACGATGTCACCCTCATTCATCATTCAACTCCTTCAAATAACCTTTCGACCCTTGTCACCATTGGCAAGATCGTTCGCTCCCTTTCGACCGTTGTCACCATCGACAAGGTCGATCACTACCTTTCGACCCTTGTCACCATCGGCAAGATCAGTCGCTGCCTTTCGACCCTTGTCACCATCGGTAAGATCGGTCACAACCTTTCGACCCTTGTCACCTTCGGCAAGATCGGTCGCTACCTTTCGACCCTTGTCACCATCGATAAGATCGGTCGCTACCTTTCGACCCTTGTCACCATCGGTAAGATCGGTCGCTATCTTTCGACCCTTGTCACCATCGGTAAGATCGGTCACTACCTTTCGACCCTTGTCACCATCGACAAGATCAGTCACTACCTTTCGACCCTTGTCACCATCGGCAAGATCGGTCACTACCTTTCGACCCTTGTCACCATCGGCAAGATCGATCACTACCCTTCGACCCTTGTCACCATCGACAAGATCGGTCACTACCTTTTGACCCTTGTCACCATCGGCAAGGTCGATCACTACCTTTTGACCCTTGTCATCATCGGCAAGATCGATCGCTACCTTTCGACCCTTGTCACCATCGGCAAGATCGGTCACTACCTTTCAACCCTTGTCACTATCAGCAAGATCTGTCACTACTTTTCGACCCTTGTCACCATCGGCAAGATCGGTCGCTACCTTTCAACCCTTGTCACCATCGGTAAGATTGGTCACTACCCTTCGACCCTTGTCACCATCGGCAAGGTCGATCACTACCTTTCGACCCTTGTCATCATCGGCATGATCGGTCGCTACCTTTCGACCCTTGTCACCATCGGCAAGATCGGTCACTACCTTTCGACCCTTGTTACCATCGATAAGATCAGTCACTACCTTTCGACCCTTGTCACCATCGGCAAGGTCAATCACTACCTTTCGACCCTTGTCACCATCGGCAAGATCGGTCGCTACCTTTCGACCCTTGTCACCATTGGCAAGATCAGTCACTACCTTTCGACCCTTGTCATCATCAGTAAGATCGGTCACTACCTTTCAACCCTTGTCACCATCGACAAGATCGGTCGCTACCCTTCGACCCTTGTCACCATCGGTAAGATCAGTCGCTACCTTTCGACCCTTGTCACCATCGGCAAGATCGGTCCTTCGACCCTTGTCACCATCGGTAAGATCGGTCACTACCTTTCGACCCTTGTCACTATCAGCAAGATCGGTCACTACCTTTCGACCCTTGTCACCATCGACAAGATTGGTCACTACCCTTTGACCCTTGTCACCATCGGTAAGATCGGTCACTACCTTTCGACCCTTGTCACCATCGGCAAGATCGGTCGCTACCCTTTCGGCCCTTGTCACCATTGACAAGATCGATCACTACCTTTTCGACCCTTGTCAACATCGGTAAGATCGGTCACTATCCTTTCAACCCTTGTCACCGTCGACAAGATCAGTCACTACCTTTTGACCCTTGTCACTATCGGCAAGATCAGTCGCTACCCTTTCGAACCTTGTCACCATCGACAAGATCGGTCACTATCCTTTCGACCCTTGGCACCGTCGACAAGATCGGTCGGCTATCCTTTCGACCCTTATCACTATCGACAAGATCGGTCGCTACCCTTTCGACCCTTGTCACCATCGGCAAGATCGGTCGCTACCCTTTTAACCCTTGTCACCATCGACAAGATCGGTCGGCTATCCTTTCGACCATTGTCACCATCGGCAAGATCGGTGGCTACCCTTTCGACCCTTATCACCATCGGTAAGATTGGTCGCTATCCTTTCGACCCTTGTTACCATCGGCAAGATCGGTCAACCCCTCCTCGACCCTTGTCACCATCGGTAAGATCGGTCGCTACCCTTTGACCCTCATCACCATTGGCGAGATGGGTCGCTACCTTTCGACCCTTGTCACCATCGACAAGATCGGTCGGCTATCCTTTAACTTGGACCTTCCGTCCTCGTTAATAGACAAACTACCGTTGCTTCGACATTTCACCCATGTTGATGAATGAACTTCACCTTCAATTTTCGTCACCATCGGCGAAATCAATAGATGCACTCATCTCCTCTATCTTCATCCCACTTTAGCCAAGTTGGCTCCGGGAACAGCTACACCGCGGTGGAGCGAACACCTCACCCCTTTGCTGAAGGCGTGAGCGCTCTCCTACTCTAGTAGCTTATATCCTCGGGCTGAACTCATAGGCCGAGAAAAAACTGGCAGGGTGACCACGCCATACTCTGCTACCTAGTCGAATAGAATTCTGGTCTTGTCTTTTGGAAAAGAGGGCCTTCTTCATTTTATCTCACAACATGGGACCTTCTTTGTCGTCTGCGGCTTTTGCGGGCTGCGGGGAAACAGCTTTCTTGCCTTTGTCTTTTTGTTATTCAAATGCCTTGATATCAAGAGTGTTCGCTTCTTTAGGCGCCTGGCACCGCTCCACTGCCTTGCCCTTCTAGGTTGTGCTGGCAATCGATGTAGGGGCAGGTCTGGCCAGAAAGGCTTCTACCTCGGCCACAACATTGTTTAATCGGTCGAACGACCATATTTCCATTCCAATCATCATTTCGAGAACCTCCCTCCTGAGGTTCTGTTTGCATATTTGTACAGCGTCCTCCTGATGCAAGGGCCGCTTACATCTTATCCCGAGGTTCCTCCACTCTTAATGTAATCGAGGGCTGTCTCATCTGTCCTCTACTTTGTTGAGTAGAGTTTGGCCACTGTGGCCTCCCTCTTTGTAACATGGAATCTCTCCCTGAACTTCCTCTGCATGTCTGACCAGTCATTGATCGACCCGGTCGGGAGGTGGGAGTACCACTCGAATGCGAGCCCCGTCAGCGAGGACCCAAAAAATTTCAGCAGGTATGACTCACCGGTGGCCAGATTGCCCATGACAGTCATGTAGTAGGCGACATGTTCCTTCGGGGATCCCTTCCCGTTGAACTTGTTGAACTTTGGTGGCTTGTTGATCCCTGGGGGAAGCCGCTTGGTAGCATGGTGCGGCGTGTATGGTACCCGATATGCATCGAATGCGACGTAGTCGCCTTCACTTCTTTCAGCGAGCTTCAGCTCGATCATTCTCTCCACCATCATCTTGTTCACGATCGTGGGATCGACTGGCTCTGGGTAGAAATGCGCCGGCTGCAGGTAGGGGGTGACTAGTGTTGTCGCCTGCGGCGGACGCAGCAGCGGAGGCGCCTGGTGCACCTGAGGGAGTACCGACAGCATCAGCAGCTGTGATGGCCGTTGCTGAGTCGTCGCCAACCTCGGCTCTAATGGCTGAGGCATAGTGTAGAGTGACGGAGGGTCAGCATGGTGGAAAACTCCTGGTGATGATTCACCCTGGACTTCGGGTGGTTTGGAAGCTGATGACTGCTCTGTCTTCTCCATCAACTGCATCTTCAGCAGGTCTATCTCCTGTCGATATCTTTGGAGCAGCATTAGGACTGCTGGGTCCCTGGCTATAGTGCTGGGGATGACCTCTATTGCTTCCCCGGACGTACCCTCGGGCAGGATGTTGAGGAGGACATCATCTTCTTCTTCCGCCATCACCACATTAGCGGTCAGAATAGTTGCTTCAGCATCTTGGTGTCGACAAATCAGGGGTTGCTTGTCCTTAACTGCTGCCAGCAGATCTCTTGCAGCTTCAGTTCTTCGAGTGTTCGGTCTTGGCCTCGCGGCCAGTTGAGCCAACTCGCGAGGGTCTTCAGGGAGCCCTCTATAGCAGCCGAACACGCCAGCCATATTGCAGGTGAAAACCTGCATCCTTCTTCTTTGACGATGGGCCTTCCTTCTGGCTTGATTCGGAAAGGTCAACCTCTCGAACACAGAAGTTCTTCTTCCTTCTTCCCGCCACGGGGCGGTCTCATCGGCTTCGATCTCAAAGCCGTCTCCATAGCCATTATCGTCAACCGACGACACCATTCTTCTTTCTTTTACCTCTTCCTCAACTGCCATTGGTGGGTAGTAGTCTTCATTGGCTGCGACTGCTTGCATCAACCGTTGTTGTCCAAGCGAGGGGTTGCCTAGCCCTTGAAAATAATTCTTGACCATAGTGGTCATCTCTTCTTGACCCCGCTCTTGATGTAGGATGGGGGACAGTTGTCGACCTCCCACGGGAGGGATGTAAGCAAGCTGGGCTCTGCCGACAGGTTGTTGAAATCTGCGTCCCACAGCAGGGACGTTGGCTTGACGGGTACAGACCCTAAAGTTTCCACTGCGCAGAGGGTCCACAACTGCCTCTTCTTCCTTCGAGGGCAGGCCCCTTTCCCTCCTTCCTTCTACTCCGTCGCGAGCAGGGCGGCAGCGGACTGGTGTAGCTTGTTGAGCAGGTTGGACCCTCTTGGGGACCCACACTTGCTTGAACTTCTTCGGCCCAGGGGCCAGCTTCTCTCGGCCATGGCAGCCAGTTTCTTCTCTTTCAGCTCTCCTCCCGGCAAGGGCCTGGTAGGAGTTGCGGACGGAAACGACAGGAAACACCCAGTCGGGGACCGCCCGGGCGTCGCATCCGTCAAGGAAGACGTGGACTCCTCTGATCAGCATTGATTTATCAGACTAAGAGAGAGATCCGGTAACCACAGTAGTACTCTTCTGGAGTTCCTTGCGCTGGCGACCTCCGGGATTCTTGTTGATGGAAGAGGGGCGGGCCCCGGGGACAGCATGGTGCACCAGGCAGTTGGCGACCTGGGTTGGTCTCTTGGGCAAGTCCGGGCAGCACCGAGCCTTCAACGACTCGATCTTCTTCGTAGCTTCCTCGGCAGGCTCCGAGGACTCCCCCTTTAGCACATCGACAAAGGCCAACCCCAAGAAGTTGGGGAAGCCAATAGCAGCCGGGAAAGTCCCGAAGACAGTGGGCACCGCCTGGTACCCGTGTTCAGCATGGCCAGCGACGATCGTCGGGTCAAAGTTGACACCCCTCAAGCTCCTCAACGCAAAAACTCCTACTCCTCCCCTCAAGGCAAAAAACTTCTCCCCCTTTGGCGTGTGTTTTTCATTACTTCTTTAGTTTAGTTTTGATAGAGATTGCTTGCCCATGCTTGGATTTCATGATGGTTGCATAGTTGCATGTTGCACATATTTATTGGTTGATTACATTCTCATAAATCTGCATAATTGATCATATTCACCTTGCAAGAAATGGAATCATCTCATCAATCACACAAAAAATAATCAACAGCAGCAGTCTAGAGGTCGGGAGGGAGCACATCGCCATGCACCATCCCTTCTTGTACGTCATTCGCCCCATCACCGTCCATTCTTCTATGCCGAAGCCGCATGAACACCCTAGCAACCACCAAAGTGTTCGTCATCAGAGTCATCCTCCATACTTTGCCTGAAGACAATCACGAAGAAGATGGCCACTTCGCAAGAAAGAGAGAGGAGAAAGCCAACATTGCAAGGGAAGCCTTAAGCGACGTAAAGAGGAGGAGGCACCCTTCGGGACCTTTCATAGGCCGAAGGGGGAGACTTTTACCTTAATTGAACCTCCCCTCGAAAAGATGCAAGCGGCAGACATCCTTCCCTAGAAGCAATTATGCTACCTCCCTCATAGACTCCTGTGGGAATGCACAAAATGGCAAGTCATTTAAAGCGTAGAAGGATGAAAAGGTGCCAGTTCAGCACCGGATCGACACGCAAGTCTAATTTTTTGGCTGCAAATCGTACAAGATCTCTGATTCACTAGCAACTATCGATAGTAAATCCTACTCGATCAAAGGTGGTAACAAATAGTCAATTGCATTTTGAGCACTATTACCATTTTATAGAAAGAAAATTATTACACAGCCAGATCCACGTAGAAATTGCAAAAAAGAGGACAGGAACTAACAAGGCAAGTACGAATTTTCCTAGTCTATGGAAATGGGGGAACTTTGGGAAGTCCGTGGCCCCTCTCGAAGCTTTACAAGCGAAGGGCCCTCAGTGCTCGGAGACTTGCCCCTAGTTCCCTCGGTGAAGACTGGCCCAGGCACTAACCCCATTTGTATTAGAACTGCCTCGACCGTGCTCCCTCCCGAGGCGGCCAGAGTTGGCGATCTTTCCTCCACTAAGGCAGAGGCATCCTCGCTCTACCCTTCATCGCTCAATGTTGATGAAGGAGAGTCTGAGCCGTCCTCATCAGAGTCATAGCATTGCATGGGGGTGAAGAAGAGATCGTTAAGGACTTGTTCCTGGGCCAGTCCAGTTGCCCGCCTAAAGCCTTGGGCGAAACCCTTCCACAGCCCCGCCGGTAGCCTGGCTTGTAGCATGCGAAGGCGGCCTACATTAGGGCTTCATGGTACTCCTCTGAGCTCTGATATCGTTCGATCGCCTCCGCCCCAGCTCTTGCTACCTTCTCCTCGAGCTCGGCCACCCTCGCATCAGCCTCAACCAGACTCACTTCGACCTTGGCCAACACTGTCTGGGCCTCAATTAGCTTTGCCTCAACTTCAGCCTGTGCCCCCTCGGCCTCCCCTTTGGCCCGCTCAGCCTCCTAGACCCTGCCCTTGAGCTCCTCTCGCTCGGTCACCCACTGTTCTGAGCATTCCACGTGAGCCCAATGCTCTTCTTCCAAGAGCTTGCTCTTTAGCTCAGCCGTGTATCGAGCCTGGGACAATTGCTTGGCTTGTGACCAAGCATCCTCCTGGCTAGCCTGATCACATGCCGGGAGTGAGGCCACCTCCTACCGAAGCACCCCGAGCTCGGATGTCAACTGACCGATCCTATGGTCAGACTCAACGCGAACCTGGGACTAGGCCCATCCCTCACTCACCAGTCGTGCCACAAAGTCTATGATCTTAGCCCCTAGCTGAGCCATGGATATACCACTCACCATGACCCTTTCGAGGAGTATGGGAGGGGAGCAACGCCGAAACTCCTCCCGAATAGATGGAGGTGCCAGATCTTGGCACTGATTGTACAAGGAGGCCTAGATGGTGAAATGCCCCTGATGAAGAGGCGGAGCTCCCTCTGGAAGAGCTGGGGTCGGAGCATCTTCTCCAGTCATCCCCAAGCTCAGGACGGCGACGCTCAGCTCGGCCTGGGTTCACACCTTGACATCCTCCTCCTTGCCATGCACCCCGTCAGCCTCGACTGGGATCTCAGAGCCGACCTCCTTCCCCTGTGCTCCTGTAGGCTCAGAGGAAATCCCCTCAACTATTGTGGGCACCTCTGGCTCGGTCGGCGAGAGGCTTGGGTGATGAACATCCTCAACTAGGAACTCCTCGGTCGGGCAAGAGGTCTTCGCCTTCTTCAACTGCCTCTTTTCGGTGGTCAAAGCCTTCATCGAGGACAACAGCCGTCGCTCCCTGACATCCTTCCGCTTGGACCCTCGACGCTCTGGGACATCATCTAGAGCAATTTGCTTGCCCTTATCCGGGGTGAAAAAAGGACCCATGGAAGCTTACAACACACTCGGAGTAGTCATCTCCTCCAGCTTAATGACCTCTTGCTCTAATGGTTGCCCCTCGCCATTACCTCGCCTTGCTTCTACTCAGCAAAAAACAAGCCACTAGTGAAGGGCTCAATAAACCAGAATGAGAAAGTGAAAAAGTAGAATCCTAAGGTCCTTTCCACTAGGGGGCAGTGCACAGCAAGGGTAATCCTCAATGTTGGCCGAAGTCATCAGCTCAACAGTCGATCGACGATTCTCTTGTATCTATTCAGGATCTATAGTTTGCAGATTAGCAGCGAGGTCTATGAGGAGGTGGTACTGGATGATCTCCACCGCAGTCATACTGACTGACAGGGGCGATACCAAGTTCCACATAGTTACCAGTATCTTCCAAAGACCTGGAGGGACCTAGCCCTAGCAGGGAGAGACCGAGCTACATAGACTCCCAGGGTGCCGTTGAATGTGTGGGTTCGCCATTTCTACAATGGCCCCTTTTATTTTTATTAGGAGTTTGCCAGGGATCAGACTTTGTGGGAGGAATACACTGAGGTGGAGCTGCGATTCTGGACGTACTCCTGATATATTTACGCACCGCAGGAGGGGTGGAATCCCCATGGTTTGTCGGGCGTAACACACCTAGCCGCTTACTTGGCGTGTTAGCTTGCGACGTTCATGGTCCCGCATGGGGAAGATGGCCTATTGAGGGCCGAGCTACTGTGGCTAGCATGCTTACTGGCAGAGGGGCGACAGTTGGCCTTGGCTCTTGCCATGTTGGCCAGTGTTTACCAGGGGCTGGGAGTTCTGGCGGGGCACCCGGCGCCTAGAGAGAGGAGTCTGCTCTTGCTGACCCACTACCTGAGTGCGTGGGCCGAACTGTTGTTATCGGGGCTGGTGACTCGGGGAACAGTAGTGAACCCAGTGGCACCCTTGATATTCAACTTCACTGGATAGCCTGATGGAGATGCCGAGGCACAGCTAGAGGGGGCTAGGAGAGCCCTTTGTTACCTGCCCGGCCAGGGTGAGGAGGGGTTGCCGTTCGACAGCGCCATGAGGGACCCCAGCCTATTTCTGTGGACGTTGAGTGGAGGGGCAGCCAGCGCCCACCCACATCAGAGAGAGTAGGAAGCTGGGCTGCGGACAGAGTGGGTGATGAGCACCCGGCCAGTGGTGTTGGCACTTCACCAGTCTGCGACCAGTTCCCTAGAGTCGTACTCCCCATACAGGTTCGCTCAGAACTTTGGCTACGACCAGGAGATCCCGCTGAACAGGGAGTCATTTGCCGGGCCGGCAGTACAGATGGAAGGACATCCACTTATTAGTGGCAGTGTGGTGGGACTTCTACTACCACCGAGAATCAGAGCGGCTTTCGATGCCGAGACAGGGGCACCGAGGACTGTTCGATGTGCACTACGCCAGGTGGTGGTTCGAACATAGTCACTTGTACTGGAAGAAGGCCTCCGTGATCTGGAAGGCGGAGGAGAGTCATTTGCTGAGGGAGGATTTGCCTCCCATTCCACTGGACGACAGGTACCTAAGAACCTGCGTCACCCGGATCCACCGCGAGGTTGAGCGGTAGGTGGAGCAGTGGCCCCGGGGCAGTCGAGGCTCGTCATCCGAGAGTTGAGGCACTGGTGGGGCACTGAAGCTCCTGAGGTAGTCACAAACAGCAGCGGTGACGATTGGGGCAAACGTGCCTCAATCGAGGGCACTGAGGACCTGGTGGACCTAGTTTCTGGCCGATTGTAGCTTTAGGAGCTGGGGATCACTAGACCGTGTGCTCCACAAAGGGAGCTTTGTCGATACAACTACGGATGACTGGAGGAGACACATCGGCCACGCGATCGGGTCAGCTGGACCCATGGAGTTTATGTCCCAGATCGAATGTGCCCACACTCTGAGGGACATTCGGTAGGCCGTTGCGAAGGCAGCCAGGTCCCTGGCACTGAGGTCGGAGCAGCTAGTGCCCTTGCCGTTGACCCCCTTCAGGGCTTCAAGTAAGGTTCTTTCTTTAGCATACTTCCTTAGCTTGGTTGCTTTTTGGGACATGTGACTGAGGCATTATATGTTGCTGTGTTTGTTGACAGGTTCTGCGGCAGAGGGGGATCACCCCTCCACGGAGGCATCCTCAAGGAGTGGGGACGGAGGCTCACAGCCTAGGTGGAAACGCCCTTGGGTAGAGACTGCGACTGCTGAGGATGGTGGGTCCTCCGGAGGACTCGAGGCTGGCGAGCAAGGTGAGGCAGGGACGGCCTTAAGTAAGTGTCATTTTGACCTTTTTACTCCTACTTGGTTTGGCCATGGTGGTTGGCTAATCTTGTTTCGCTGGATTTATCTTTTGTAGCTCCATTGGAGACTGGCGTGGAGGCGGCTTTCTCGCCCCCTCAGGAGACCGACCCCTTACCCGACAACGGGGTCGAATGTGAGATAGATATGGAGGGGTTTATTCGCGTGATGAGCGAGCTTCCCCTTAACATGGAGGAATTCCCCGACTTCGAGTCGTGGACAGCTACAGAAAGAGCCCATACAGGTGAGGGTTTCTGACACTGAGTGTATGCTATGGCTTTGTTTGACTCTAGTTGTTTACATAACCATCTATACTATGCAGAGGTGGCCAAGACGTTAGGGGCCAAGGCCCCTCCCGAGGCATCAGGTGGAGCGTCCAGACCGGCGGGAGAGCCAGCACCTATGGTGGCTCGTAGTTGCCCGGGTCAGTGTCAAATTGCTGTAGAGGGGACTATCCCGTTGTTGTTGCACTTTTTGGCAAGCTGAAGTTACTGACCATGCTTGTGTTGTTTGTTTGGCAGGGGAAGACGTGGCTGCCACCTTCGAAATGATCCAGGAATTGGTTAGCATCAGCCTGTCAGTGGCCCTCCCGTCCTTCGAGAGCGAGTCTAGCCAGGCTATCCCCGTGCCCCCGCCCGTTATTGGGGACACACTGGGTGGACTACCACAGCTACTGGCGAGTCTGCCTCTCCCACCTTTGCCTGCCGTGGTATCGGCTTGCACCATGGGGCTGGTAGAGTCCTCTAGTGTGAGACCCTCAGGTATACAACTGAGTGCTTAGTTATCCTATGGTAGGGCTCTTTGATTTACCCGTTGATTCTGAGCTTTCATTGGTGTCGATCATAGGTACTTCTTCTCCTCTGGAGGAAGGTGACCTCCCCCACGACACGACCAGGGTAGCAGCTGATGACCCCGCTGTTGAGGCTTTGGCTGGGGGCGACGAGGAAATCGTCGACATTGAGAGGGTTTCCGAAGGGGGTACCCCTGTTGGTGAGTCTCTTATTTGAAGCTCTCTCACGGAAGGTTGCCTCTATATGGGGTCGAACTGTCTAATGACCCAATATTGATCTGCAGGTGCCCCAGACTCGCTTGTGTCTGGAAGCTTGTCACAAACTTTGTTCGACTCTTCGGGTAGTGGCAGCACGGCGATGGAGACGGATGAGAGCTCGGGCTCGAGCTCTTCCTCTTTTGAGGCCTCTTCTGTCGGGGATGTCGAGATGGAGGCGGGTTTGGAAGGTATATGGGGTTCCTTCCCTCCTCCCCATGGGCTTCAGTTGCAAGTTTACGATCGGGTATTGATGTCATGGTATTATGAACATGGCTGGAGTCTGAAGGGGAGTGCGTGCCGGCTCCTACCGAGAGCAGTCGGGAGGAGCCTTCTACCTCACCGATGGCTACTAAGGATGACCGGATTACGGAGGAGCCTTTGCCCTCTCAAACCCTAGCAGGCGAGATTGTCGATGTGGAGGAGCGGTTGCCCTCACCGACCCCTGCCGAGGAGACTATAGGCATGGTGGGAGCTGCATCGGGTAAGGGCCGAGACTTTTATCAGGTTTTCCACCTTGTCTTGTCAGAGGAACTTTGGATGTTGTTTATTTCCCTCTCATGCTTGGTGGGATTGTGCAGGCCCTACTGGTGTATTGGCTAAGATGGGTCACATCTCCCTGGACCTGGGGGTTGAGTGGCCTACATGCCCTTGTCCGCCAGAGCCACTACTGGATGCAAGCGTCAGTGTCGCCTTGTTCCAGCGAGCCCGAGGCTACCTGCGAGGTGGCCCTCTACGTTCTCCGGAGGAGCTTAGGCAGCGTTTGAGGGACTGTACCCAGGGCTACCATACCCTTGGCTTCCCGCGGGAGCTCTGGATGTCTGGTTTGGCCGTGGGCAGAGTACTTGCGACTCCTAGAGGCTCAGGAGAAGAGGGCCCGATTGCTAGCGGCCGTCTGAGAGGCATAGGAGCAGCTGACCTAGCTCACGTCAGTCGTGGCTGAGCAGAAGGGACAGGTCGACGCAGTTGTGTCGTTCTCTCGAGACCACGCCACATGTCTAGGCGAGGTGGAGAGTAGGGCTGAGGCTTTACAGAAGGCCTTGGAGGAGCAGTTGTGAGCCGTGGACCATGGCCGAGGCTAGCGTATAGCTCGCGTCGACCTTGGAGGCAGAGCGTGCAGCTATGGAGTCTCTCCTAGTGGCACTGGAGCGGAGCGAGCCCAGGATTTGATTATACTGCCTGTTCTTCTTCCCCCTTTTTTTGCTATCCGAAATGTATGTCTTTTGTTACCCCAAGGGCATGTCTTGGGCTCCTTTTCACAGAGTATCAATGACAAACTCCAAATTTTGATGTTATTACTTGCCGAGTTGTCCCGCTTCTCCTTTTATGGGACATGGTTGGGTGCATGGACCAACGACCCCTTTACTGTGAGCCGTGCTTGGTTCTGTTATTGTGCACCAGTGTGGGGGGCAAAGGGCTGGGCTTACCCAATTCTCAGCATTGAAACAGAGGGCTGGGTGTGGGAATGGTGCAATTGGACATTGAGCACTGGGAGCTGAGTGCTGGGTACTGGGGCATGACAAGAATGATTGGGCATTGAGAGTCAGTCCCTCGAAAGGTGAAAGCCCATATCATGGGGGGGGTTGGTGTAGACCCATGGGGATGGGATGGTCCACGCCGTTAGGGTCACGGAGGTGGTTCTGGAATGTGTTGGTTGTATCCCAATGACAGAGCACTTGTTGGCTAGCGTCTTGTTGTTAGCCGAAAATGTGATTCACATCAGCTTGGGGAACTGAGGCCGCACTGGCTGATTGGCCCTAAGAGGCATAGTGGCTAAGAATCAAGATTAGGGCAAGGACTAGAGGTCATAGTCGAACCTAGGGCTAAGACTAGCGTTGGGACTGGAATTGCCACTAAAGTCGGGGATGGGAACTGGGACTGGGCGACTGGCCTGTGAAGGTGTTGTAGCCGATGCTGGAATTGGGAATTGGGGTTGGAACTAGGTGGCTGGCCTGTGAAGGCGTTGTAGCCAGAGTTGGAACTGGGAATTGGGGTTGGAACTGGGCGGCTAGCCTGTGAAGGCGTTGTAGATGGAGTACTGGGACTGGGGACTGGAGCTGGCTGGCTAGCCTGTGAAGGTGTTGTAGCCGGTGCTGGAACTGGGAACTATGGTTGGCTGGCTGGCCTGTGAAGGCGTTGTAGCCGGAGGTTGGGGACTTGGAACTGGAGCTGGCCGGCTGACCTATGAAGGCGTTGTAGTCAGAATCTAGAGCTGGAGACTGGAGCTGGTCAGCTGGCCTGTGAAGGCATTGTAGCCGGTGCTGGAACTGGGAACTGGGGTTGGAACTAGGTGGCTAGCTTGTGAAGGCATTGTAGCCAAAATACTGGGACTGGTCGGCTAACCATTGAGGTGCGTAGCCGAATGTTAGAGTTGGAGGCTGGAACTAGAGCTGGGCGGCTAGCTACTGATGCATAGCAACCAGAAGGCTGGAGCTGATCGGCTGACCGTTGAGGTGTGTAGCCGAGTATTGGAGCTGGAATTGGTGATGGCCAACCCACAGGGGTGTAGTGGCCACCCTGGTTGTGGAATGATGCTGAGGTTGCCATCGACGGGATGTTGTGATTGACGGCTTTCATCTATGAGGAGTAGAGAGGGAGGGAGTTTTTTTTTATTTTCTCCTTACCAACTCTACTGCCCTTGCGGGTTTTCGTATATCCAATTGTGTTGAGGGTTCTCAGTGTTCCCTCAGGGTCTCTGTGAGTCGTTTCCCGCAGAGCGTTGTTTCCTCTGGCTTAGTTTAGACCGTTTAGCGGCTTGTTCAGCTGTCTGTGACGATCTTGCCTCTGAGTTGTCTGACTCAAGGATCATTACATGAGTAGGTCTAGTTGCCTTGTCCTGAGTTGTCGACAGTGGCTGTGCTGCCATTGGCGCTTCAAAGTACGCGTGATTGTGCTCTCTCACCTGTCTATACTTTCGCACTCGTGTTTTGAGTCTCTGTGTCTTGTGAGCCTCCACTAGTCATAGCCTTATGACACGCTTCGGCGTGACGGCTCTTGTAGCGGGGCACTTTCCCGGTTTATGGTTCTTAAGCTAGTTCCGTGGGCCCCCGGTCCAACCGTAGCATCCTTCGGAGGGGGAATACTAGCTAGAGGCCTAGGTTAGGCAGTGGGCCAGTTTGTACACACGTGGTCAGGGACTTTGGACTTGCGTTGTTAGACGTGACCCTGACTAGTCACTCTTGTTATGGTACTATTTTGGTTCTAGCAGTGTCTTTGTCTCGGCCTAGTCCTTACGGTAAGTTACGTAGACAAGATGCTAGTAGGCGCAGCATAAGACGTCAGTGGACACAGCACGCTATTCTTCTTGTGGTGAGGCACGTGACTCTTTGTAGTTCTCTTTACATTTCTTGTGTGTCATGACCTCCCGGGGTAGCCCTCTTGTGGCTGCACTCAAGGTCAGTGTCCTGTCACATGCACGACATTCTAGGCATGCGCTGGGTAGTGTGTGCGACGTTCTAGTCATGGTGTGTTTGCGTCTGTCTAGGTCTTTTCTAGACTTTTGATCTGGTCTCGTAGGCCTTATCTTTGGCCTCATGGTTGTCGACAGATCGGTGACTCCTGATCTTCCGAGTTCAGGGTCGACCCTCCTGTCGTTGTTAGGAGTAGCTTCGGGTGTTCAGGTTAGTTCAGCAGCCTTGCTAGTGTGGTACGGGTTTGTCCCCTCTTTCGTACCTACTCCCTACGCCTGCATCCCTCTCCTTTACAGCTTTGTAGTTTAGTTTTCTTGCTTTACTACTGTTGTTACCTATTGTTTACCTGCTATTTTAGCATGTTACTGGGTGTTTTTTAGTGGGGATCCATGTGACCCCTACTGAGCCAGTGACACGAGGCTCACCCCTACTTTTCAGGTGTGTCGTCGTTCGTCCTGCTTCCGCGGTTCCTAGTGTGCGAGTTCGTAGCTGCTAGCTGGTACCTTTGCCGGGCTTCCCCCGACTTTCTGGTATGTCTTTTCTGTTCTGTCGACTGTACTGTTAGACTTGTTGTCTCCCTTTGGACTGTACTCTAATGCTATATAATTGTTAATTTAAACTATTAATTAAGAAGTAATTTTATTTCAGCTACTTTAGCAAACCGATCTAATGAAATTTAATTACTTATTGTTATATCTCTGTGGCTTCAATGTACTACACGACAATCCTTTTATCCCTTCGAAACTTTACAGCTCTTGGGACGCTTCACGGGTTCCAAGCAGTATCGGGTCTACTCGGTAGTCCTATCGGGTATATCCAGCATCCGGGTCGTCACATTAGCAGATGACAGCTGGTCAAATAATTCCTCTATCCTCGGCAGAGGATACTTGTTCTTAATGGTGGCCTAGTTAAGCTTGCGGTAATCAAAGCACAACCACATTCATCCTTCTTCCGCACAAATAGGACTGGTGCTCCCCATGGAGACACACTAGGTCTAATGAAGCCTTTGTCTAGTAACTCCTGCAATTATTTTCTATGTTTGGCAAGCTCTGCTGGAGCCATCTTGTATGGTGGAATGGAGATAGGTGCAATGTCCGGGACCAGCTCAATAGAGAAGTCAGCCTCCCGAACTGGTGGCAGTCTCGGTAGATCTTCGGGAAATACATCAGGAAATTCTCAGACCACATCCAAGTCTTCCAAAATATTGACAGTGCCTTCTTTACTTACCACATTGGCCAAGAAATAATCACACCCCTTGCTAATCAGCTTGGAGGCCCTAATGGCTGATACCATCATTCTTCCCGACTTGCTTTTTGGGCATTGGAAGGAGAATGTCTCCTTTCCCAACTTCTAGAAGATCACTCTCTTCCGATGGCAGTCTAAGAGAGCACAGTGTTTGTCTAACCAATCCATTCCCAGAATGAGGTCAAAGTCGCTCATATCTAGGATGTATGCTTCCCCAGCAATATCCTCCCATTGATGTTGACTTCTAGAGTAGGGATCACAAGCTTGGTGTGAACTTGTTTCCCGGTTGGTGTGCTAACTATCATTTCCCTGAAGAATGTTACTTGGGGCCTGTTCTTCAATTACTTAGCAAAACTAGTGGATATGAATGTGTGTGTAGCCCACGGGTCAAACAAGACCTTTGCATAAACATTATCCACAAGGAGTGTACCTTTAGCCACGGTAGGGGTATTGTCTGCCTCTTCTTACATCAGTGCATAGACTCACCCTCTGTACTAAATCTTCTCCTACTAGGGTATTGGCTTTTGCTGAGCCTTCTTGGGGTAGTTCCTCGCAATGTGTCCAGCCTCGCCGCATTCATAGCACTTACCTTTTATCCTCGAGCATTCCTATCCCAAATGGTTGCGCCCACAATGGACACAAAATGGAACCCCCGGTCTGTCCCTCAGTACCAGTCCTTGGCGTGCCACCTTTTCCTTGTCTGAGTAGCTTGCGTGCCTCACTCTCGTGTTGCCACGTCAGCCATCCCACTGCGCGCCAAGAATCCGTAGGGGAGTGGCGTGAGATCCTCCCTGCCGAACGGGTGGTGGGGAGAGCGTGTCGCTGAGGAAGTAGACCATGCTATTGAGAGGCCTTTAGGGTGTGCCGGTGAATGGGACGCATGGGCGTGCTGTCGAAGGGTGGAGGAAGCGTGCCATTAAAGGGCACTTGATAGTGCACTGTGGGAGGCTTCGCAGGCGTGCCGGGGAAGGCCCATTGGGAGTGCACCGTTGAAGACTACCTTATGGAGTGCCGATGAAGGGTGTACGTAGGGGTTGTACTGGTGAAGACACCCAAACTGGGTGTGCCGGCGAAAGAGCCAGGCGGCACATCGGTGAAGGAGCGAGGTGGCATGCCGGGGAAGGAGCCATGGGGCGTGCCGGCGAAGGAGCCATGGGGCGTGCTGGCGAAGGAGCCATGGGGCTTGCCAGTGAAGGAGCCATGGGGTGTGCCGACGAGGGAGCCATGGGCGCATCGTTGAAGGGGCATTGAGCGGGCCGTTGGAGGTAGACTTGAGCCCATTTCGAGCCCAATCAATGATCTGCTTGGTTCTCTTTGGGGCCCACGAATTGTGAGCTCCCTAGGGGTTGGTTTCTTTTCGCTGTCGTGACTTCGGAGGTGGCTTCACGGTAGTGTATGTGTGTATTCGGAGGGTCCGGATTGGGATGTGTTCTCCGCAACCTCTTCAGTGGAAGTTGTCATTGATGCTGGACTGGTCGGGACATATGGACGTGCGATTTTGCACGTCCACAGGTTGCCACAACAGTGGGAGATTGATTTTATTAGCGAGGTGGTGCCAGGCACGGTGCCTATGTCGAAGGCCCCTTATCGTATGGTACCGACTGAGTTGAGAAAGTTGAAGGCGCAGTTGCAAGAGTTGCTTGCCAAGGGGTATATTCGTCATAGGGGTGCACCTGTGTTGTTCGTGAAGAAGAAGGATGGTAGTCTGAGGTTGTGTATCGACTACCAGCAGCTGAACCTGACGACTGTTAAGAACAAGTAACCATTGCCTCAGATTGATGACTTGTTCGATCAACTTTAGTTGGCCCAAGTGTTTTCGCAGATTAATTTGAGGTCACGTTATTATCAAATACGGATTTGAGAGTCTGACATTGAGAAGACTACGTTCAGCATGAGGTATGGGCATTATGAGTTCTTGGTGATGTCGTTTAGGCTCACCAGTGCCCCCGTAGCATTCATGGATCTGATGCATAGGGTGTTCCGTCCGTACCTAGATCAGTTCATGGTCGTATTTGTGGATGACATCCTGGTCTATTCATGGTCTGCTGAGGAGCATGTGCATCATTTGAGGATAATGTTACAGACCTTGCGAGTTCACCAGTTGTATGTCAAGCTCAGCAAGTGTGAGTTTTAGCTTCGTAAAGTGCACTTTTTGGGGCACGTGATTTCTGGTGATGGTGTTTTCGTAGATCCAGCCAAGGTCGAGGTTGTGGCTCAATGGCCAAGGCCGAGGTCTGTAACAGAGATTCAGAACTTTCTAGGGCTTGCAGGCTATTATAGGAGATTCATTCAGCATTTTGCTCATATTGCGGCCCTGATGACTAGAATTACATAGAAGGATGTGTCGTTTGTCTGGACCGAGGAGTGTGAGCGGAGCTTTATGGAGCTAAAGAGATTGCTCACCACCATTTCGATGTTGGTGTTACTTTCTAGATCGGGAGGTTTCGTGGTGTGTACAGATGCTTCCAGGGTAGGTCTGGGTGCTGTGTTGATGCAGCATGGTAGAGTAGTGGTGTATGCTTCTCGCCAGTTAAAGCCGCATGAAGAGAACTATCCTACCCATGATCTTGACTTGGCGGCGGTGATCTTCGCTCTAAAGATCTGGAGGCATTATACGTACGGCAAGAAGTTTGATATTTTCACTGACCATCAGAGTTTGAGGTATGTGTTTACCTAGAAGGATCTAAACCTCAGGCAGAGGAGGTGGATGGAGTACATGAAGGATTATTATTTCACTCTGTCTTATCAACCTGGCAGGATGAATGTCATGGCTGATGCCTTGAGTAGGTAGGTGATGGTCAGCCTGATGTTGTTGCGGAAGTGGAGGCTATGGGAGCAAGTGTCGGCCATGATTTTTAGGCTCAAGGTCCCACGGGACCCAGGATCGGCCATTCTCGCGAGCCTGACAGCCATACCAGCTATCCGCCATCAAGTGACAGAGGCTCAGCGTGCGGACCCTGAGCTACCTCAAATTTTTTCGATGGCCGAGGTGGAGTTCGGCGAGGACGGAGTCGCCAGGTTCAGAGGTAGGTTATATGTCCTAGCCGAGGAGCAAGTGAGGCACGCGATGTTACAGGAGGCTCATGGGAGCTGATACACCATGCATCCGGGATTGGCGAAGATGTACCAGAATTTGAAGAGACATTTCTGGTGACCTGGTATGAAGAGAGATGTCGTAGGGTTTGTGTCCAGGTGTTTGATCTGTCAGCAGGTGAAGGCGGAGCACCAACGATCAGGTCATACACTTCAGTCCTTGGAGATTTTGGCATGGAAATGGGACCATGTGACCACTAATTTCGTGGTTGGGTTGCCGAGGACATCTAGTGAGCATGATAGTATTTGGTTGCTGGTGGATAGACTGACGAAGATGGCTCAGATGTTGCCGATCAAAGTCAGTTGTGTTGTATCCGGAGGAGATTAGAGTCCTTCAGGAGAATCGCAAAACCACTGTCGAGTTGATGACTCTAGCCAACATAGAGGAGTACCCTCGCTTGGCGCTGCCACCCGGTGGTGAGGATCTCAAGCTTCGAACTTTAAGCTTTCTTGTCTCGGTCAGTCGAGCCTCTTGCTAACGACTTGCCCTTTGATAAGCAAAAGCAAGACGCGGTGGAGGCGAGGGACGACTAGCCAATCGAGAGGTCGTCGAGCTAGAGGAGACGACCACTCCTAGTTTGCTTCGAGCTCCAGCGGGTCCTTCTTCCGCCCAAGATAAGGGCAAGAAGGTCATTCGGGATGATGCCTCCGGGCGCCGAGGGTCCAAGCAGAAGGATGCTGAGGAGCGACTGCTCCTGGCTTCGATGAAGGCATTGATCGCCGAGAAGACGCGGTTGAAGAAGGCGAGGACTTCCCTCCCGACTGAGGAGCCTGTTGCCGAGGGTATCCGTCGCCCGAGCCTTCTTCCTGCCGAGCCAGAGGTGCCCACAACGGTCGAGGGGACTTCCTCTGAACTGGCGGAAGCGTAGGGGGAGGGGCTCGGCTCAGAGGTCCCTGTCGAGGTTGTCGAGATGCACGGTGAGGAGGAGGATGCCGAGGCACGGGTCAGAATCGGGCCGAGCGTCGTCGCCCTGAGCATGGAGACGATCGGGGGGAGCGCTCCAACCTCGACGCTTCCGGAAGGGGTCCCTTCTCCTTGGCAAGGGCGGTTCGCTGTCCAAGCTGCATTGTACAATCGGTGCAGAAATTTGATGCCTCCGTCGGTTCGGGAGGAGTTCCGACGATGCACCCCTCCTATGCTCTTTGAAAGGGTCATAGAGGGGGGTATCTTCGTGGCTCAGCTGGGAGCCGAGATTACCGACTTCGTGGCCCGGCTGATGAGAGAGGAAAGAAACCAGTCCCAAGTTCACGCCGAGTCTGACCGAAGGATCGGCCAGTTGACATCCGACTTGAGGTGCTTCAGCAAGAGATGGCCTCACTCCGAGCTCGGGACCGGGCAAGCCAGGAAGATGCTCAGGCACAGGCCGAGCAATTGTCCCAAGCTCGATACACGGCCGAGCTTAAGAGCAAGCTCTTGGAGGAGAAGTGCCAAGCTCACGTAGAGCGCTCGAGTCAATGGGTGGCCGAGCGCGAGGGACTCGAAGGCAAGGTCCGAGAGACCGAGCGGGCCAGGGAGGAGGTCGAGGCTGTGCGGGGGTGGTAGGAGATGTCGTAGGCCCCGAGGAGTATGGCCCACTTGACGAGGCGACTTGAAGCTTCGGGATGAGCTAGGATCTTCTTCAGGGGGTTGTTTGTCAGCACCACGATGAAGTGTCCTTGGAAGTAGGGCCGGAGGCGCTTGGCTGAGGTTACCAACGCTAGCACGAATTTCTCAGTTGCGGGGTACCTTCTTTGGCCTTTAGAAGCACCTTGCTGACATGGTATACCGGCCTTTGGGTGCCTCCGTCGTCTCAGACTAACACTGAGCTTATGGTGGAGGAGGTTGCCGAGAGATATAGATACAGCGACTCTTCGGGACCTGGCTTCGAGAGTACCGGAGGTGACGCCAGGAACTCTTTTAGCTCGTCGAACGCTCGTTGGCACTCGCTGTCCCAAGCGAAGGTGGCAGATGCCAGCTTTGGCCCTCTTAGTAGTTTGAAGAAGGGCAGGCACCGTTCCGCCGCCCGGGACAGGAAGCGGTTGAGCGCGGCGATCCTCCCAGTCAGGCGTTGGACGTCCTTGACGCAGGTAGGTGGCCGCATATCCAGGATGGCCTGGATCTTGTCGAGGTTGGCTTCGATCCCGCGGTGAGTCACCAGGAAGTCCAGGAACTTCACGGACTTAACCCCAAAGGCACACTTAGCAGGGTTGAGCTTCATCTGGTACCTCAGAAGGGTGTTGAAAGTCTCGGCTAAGTCGGCGAAATGGTCTTCGGCCTTCAGCGACTTCACGAGCATGTCATTAACATAGGCCTCAACGTTCCGCCCCATCTGCTCCTCGAAGATCTGATTGATCAACCTCTGATAAGTAGCTTCGACGTTCTTTAACCCGAATGGCATCCGGGTATAGCAGTAAACGCAGAAGTCGGTGATGAAGGAGGTCTTCTCTATGTCTTAGGGGTTCAGTTGGATCTGGTGGTAGCAAGAGTACGCGTCCAGAAAGCTGAGGAGTTCGTTACCCGCGGTAGAATCGACGAGCTGGTCGATACTTGGCAGCGGATAACAGTCCTTCGGGGTGGCTCTGTTGAGATCGGTGAAGTCGATGCACATCCGCTACTTGCCTAAAGCTTTGGGCACCAGGACGACGTTGGCGAGCCACGTCGGGTAAAGGACTGGACGGAACAACCCAATTTTCTTCCCCTTGCTAATCTACTCTCTGATAATCGCCTGATTCTCGGAGGCGTGCTTTCTCCTTCGTTGCTGTACTGGTTTTACTGTCAAGTCGAGGTTGAGGTGGTGCATTACTGTCTCCATGAAGATGCCAGGGAGATCCTCATTAGACCACGCAAAAACATGTACATACTTTGAAAGAAAATCTCTGTATTGAGTTTGGAGTTCGGGTAACAAGTCTGCCCCAATTTTCACTTCAAGGGCCGGATCATTTCTGAGGAAAACAGACAGGAGTTCTCCCCTGGGCTGGTTTGCCGTTTTGTCTTCAATAGTCCCGAGCTCTTTGCCCTGGTCCTCCGGCCTTATGGCTTCCACGAAACTAGACTCACCCTCTATCCCGAAAATTGAGAATCTTTCGCTTTCTTAAACAAAATTTCACTCTTCTGATCAGCCTTCATTACTTTGAGTCTTTCGGGCGGAACGAATGGGAGTATTTATAGGCTCGAAGGGGTGTGATCTGGATCTGGCACCATTCCTCTTGCAGTAGTGACCCTTGAAACAAGGCGGCCAGCAGGCCATCTTTCGCTTCCATATGGTACTTCGCTGTTCACATGTGAGGTTGGTGGTGTAACCTGTTGATTCATACCCTACGCGGTCTAAGGTTACCTGTGCTCGTCGCCATCTGAGCGACTCATCCACATGGGAAAGGACGATTAGAGGACGACGCCATTAAGTTTGGTGGTAGGCTCATCTACATGATTACGACGACCGAAGGACGGTGTCTTAAAATTTGGGGTGAGCTCATCCACATGGGAAAGTCAACTAGGGGTCGGCATCATCGGATTTGGTGGTAGACTCACCCACTGGAAAAAGGACTAGAGGTCATCATAATTAAATTTAGGGGTAGACTCATCTACAGGGGAGAAGATGACCAAATGACGGCGTCATTAAATTTGGCAGAAAACTTTCCTGAAAAGAACGCACAATAAATCAGAGACACGATCCGTTTTTCCAGGGTACGGTTCTGCCAAACACATCACGTGGGAACGACATGGAAGAGAGGAGGCGTAGAAGAAGGAACACGAAAATAAGTCATTCCTTTCATGTGTCTATATAAGTTGTCATGTACATCATAAGTAAAGGAGCGGGTGTACACGCAACTCACCAAGTCTCACCACCACCCTCTTGGCCATCTCTCCTCCCTCCTAAGGCGGATGTCCCTAGGAAACCTCAAAGAGCTCTACGAGGCAATGATCACCTCACCCCGCAGCGTCCACCTAGCCTTGGCGGCATGGTGCTCCTCTGCTAAGGAAACGAAGAGGCTACCAACAGAGGAGGAGTCAAGCTGACGGAGAGGCACTCTCATCCCCTTCGATAGCACTCTTCGCCGTCCTCCAGCCTCTGCTTCGCGACCCCGAGAATCAACCAGACCTCCATCGCCTGGGCCTCCAGTGCCCTTCTCTCGTCCCAACTTCGATGTCGCTCCGCCCTCCTCTTCTCTCCCTCCCTCTCTCTTTCCGCCCTCTTGCTCTATCTCACCTCGTCGTATGGAGAGAAAACCCTCAGTTCTAGCACGTCTCGAGACAACTCCTCGTGACGTCATAGCTCCTCCTCTAGCTCCGCCATCCGGGCATCGCGCTCTGCCACCTGAGCAATATGTTCCTCCTTGACCCGCACCGCGCAAGTTAGGGCATCTCGAATCTCCACTGCCGGTCAGAGCTGATCAGTTCACAATGTCAAAAAAAAGGGGGGGTAATGCAAAAGGGTGAAAATCACGCACAACAGCATCAAGGGTTGGGCACTATGGGCCTCAACTTCCCTAACTCAGTTACATAAACACTCCACAACTCTCGGTCTTCCTCTATATGCACCGTCGCCTTCCGGGGAATACCTGCCTTCCACGATGCTTTGATTGCCTTCACGTCCCTTGCATCACCTTCCGTGTCCAGCTCCCTTTCTTTGATCAGAGGAAGGTCGGAGGGCGTGGGAAAAGAATGGCGAGGGAGGGCAATTTGAGGATAACACCGGTGCACATTATAAAGGACAAATTTGGTTGCACCAATAAGTTGGAGTTCTGCAGCAAGAGACGATCTCGCGAAAAGCTCACGCTTGGGTAAACATGTCTTGTGCATGGTATTGAAGTGAGTACGCCAGTCTCCGCGCGTCTTCAGCCGAGCAACGCGATTCACCACACTCCCACTAAAGCCCAAAACATCGACCATGTAGTAAAGGGGGCTTTGTTGGAAGATTCTGGAAGTAGTTTGCGCCTCCTCGCAGCGATCAAACTTGAAGTGGAGATCAATCAAGCAACTGAGAAGAAGCATGCACACCCATAAGGAGGCCGACCCATGTTGGAAGCCGTGAGACCGCTGTAAACGTAGGCAAGAACGGCAGGCCCTGCTCTTTTGCCCTCCCAAAGTCCACAAATCGCACCCAATTGATCTTCCTCTACGATGTTGTCAGTGCAAGGAAAGAGGAGAGCTCCGGCCAAACAGATCGTGAACCCTTTCATAAGCCCTTCTAAATGTTCATCACCTGTCAACCCTTCTAAGGCACTCATGGTCCAGTCTGCGAGCTTTTCCAAGTTGACTCCCTTTTGGGTCTGAACGCCCTTCATACTTCCGGATGGCATGAAGCTTCCAAGAATTTCCGCGGAGGATACCTTCCTCTGCATGGGTGAGATCTTTATCTTGCCATCCTTCCTGAACCTTTTTAAGCCAAGCAGAAGTTATGCCTCCTCGAGAAAGATCGTTGCCTCAAAAATAGGGAAAATGAAAGTGTGAGTTTAGGGGTGTCAAACCTCCACCAGTGCGCCCATGGCCGCCCAGTCCATGTAGATCTTGTCATAATACTTGGCGTGAATCACAAGCCCTTGAAGATCTCATGCCAATGGTAATATTTAAAGTGAGCTTCGAAAGCCAGGGCAGCTTGAAAATTTTCATCGGGCCCGGGAAAAGAGGGTACGACTGACAGGAAAGAGAAAAGAAGAATGAGGAAGTGAAAAAGAATTCATGAAGAAGGCCTCTCGCTCACTGCCTCGCGGTGATAGTAAAACAAGCTAGGCGCCTACACTCTCTCGCGGGAACCATCTCTAGGGTGGCGTCCCTATCATCAGCTGGCAAATAAAAAAGCAAATAGGCTCAGTCAACAACCTCAGTATAACACGTGGGAAGAAAGGAGGAGTTAGCCCTCCCTATGATGGATAAGCACTCACCTTAGCCATCCTTGACTCCTTCTGGCTCTTGTCCACCAGTAGAAGTGGGCACGTCATCTCTGGCCCCAGAAGAAATGGGGGCCCCTGCCATCTCTGCCATCTCTATGCCTGAGCATATAGCAACGTTAATTTCCTAGTTAAAGATATTGCTATGTACATGACATTACCAATCTTAAGGACTTTACTTGTCTAAATGAGCCCAGAAGTCTCTCCTGACTTGAAGTGAGGAGGCACCTTAGTGTTGGGGCCTATCTCCTCCATCATCCGGAGGACCTCGTCCACATTAATGTCACACTCGATCTCGTCATCTAGCAAGGGATCAGTCTTTAAAGCTAGCGAGAAGGCCACCTCTGCCCCAGCTTCTAGCGGAGCTGCAAATCCAACCATAGTGATAAGATTAGTCAATCATAATGACTAAATAGATATAAGGGGAAGGGTCAATAAGTGGCACTTACTCCAAGCTGGTTCCACCTCGATGTGCTCATCCTCCCCTCACCTGTGAGAGGACTCCTCCGCCTCAGCCATGCTAGCATCCACTCGGGGATGCTTCAGCCGAGGTTGATGATCCCTATCACCACTCCTAGCAGAGATCCCCGTTGAAGAATGATCTCCTGTCGTAGTGGAACCTAAAAAAGACACATGTCAGCAAATTACATCCCAGTCAATAAACAAAGGAGAAAGGTAAAGACAATACAACAAAGAACACGTCTTACCTGAAGGTCTGAAGGGGGTCAGTGGCAGAGGAACCAGCTGCTCTGACTTTAGACCCAGCACTCGAGCAACCTTCGCAACTGCCTCCTTGATGTCTCTCAGCATACAGGCTCACTCTATGTGAGAGATAAACTCTGCTGGGCCAGCCAACCCGATCATGTGCGTGATGCGTCCTCTCTAACTGGGGACGGTCGTGTCAGCAAAGCTCCGCTCCGGGAGCACGTTGTCGAGAGTGCTACTCCTCCCGAAGCCGCAGTCAGCCTGGAATTGCATCCACTAGGTCTTCGACGGCCTTGACCTCGACGTCCCATCTCCAGTGGTAGCCATAGGCCCCACCTGTGTCGGCCTCAGGGGCTTGATCACCCCACTGTAACCTCGCCTCAACGATGAGGAGACCCCACTGTCCTGGGGCCACTGCTACTCAATCCGCTCTACTTTTCGGCAAATCTAGGAGAGGCGTGTCCTCAGAAACTCCACGTCCAGTGAGATGAGAGGCTGATCCTCCCACAAAAGCCTACCTTCCTCAGCCTTCTTGATCGTAGAAGACTTCTGGTGCTACAAGTGGTTGTGGTCAAACCACCACTGGGCATAGTGAACGTCGAACCTCCCACTAAAATCTAACCTCAGTGTCTGCATCTTCTCCGGCTCTCCTCTGTAGCTAAAGTCTACCAAGTGACCGCCACTAGGTGACTGTCCCTGCCCTTGTACAACCAGCTCACCAGAGGAAACTCCTGGTTCGGCGGAATACCCTGGTCGTACCTGATGTTCCTGGCGAACTAGTGTGGGTAGTAGGGCTCCAGAACGTTGGCACTGGGCCGGTGTAGTGCTAAAACAGTTGACTGGGTGCTGATCACCCACTCAGTGTACACCGACGCATCCATCTCTCACCGGTACGACTGGGTGCAGGCTGCCCGTCCACTCGTTCGCACTAACATGGGCCTGAAGCCCCTCAAACCATAGTCAAACGGAAGCCCATCGTCACCTCTGCCTAGCAAGTATGATAGGGCCCTCCTGGCCTTCTCCAACTGATCTATGGCATCCCCGTCTGGTTGACTTGTAAACCCATAAAGCAAAGGAGCTGTCGGGTTTGCCACTGCTACCCTAATAACAAACCCCGAGAAGAGTAGACTAGCCCACACGCTCAAATAGTGAGTCAGTAGAACAAGGCTCCTCTCTTTGGGTGTAGGGTGTACTGCCAAGGCCCCCAGTCCGTGGTAAATGTTGGCCAAAGCTGCTGGGGCCAATGCTAACCTCCATCCCATTGCCAAAAGACACATGGGCCATAGTAGCTCTGCCTGCAAAAGACCATCCTCGCCATGAGGAACTACAAAAGTCGCCAACCAGTACGCCAGGTACGTGGCCAAGTATGTGACATCTGGAAGCTCATGGGGGTTCCACCCCTCCCTCTGTGCATATATATATATTGAGAATATGTCTGAAATCTTAGCTCGATCTCTGAATACTCCTCCTACGGAGTCCTTAACATTCTTCCTACAGATCCTCTCCATAATTTCTAAGGTGTCTTCTAGAACTTGGGCTTTCCTTACCATATCTGCATAGGTCTGAATCTCCATCAGTGCCAATTGATTGATATAATGCAACTTCAGCCCATTAAGAAAATATTTTGCCTTCATCTTCTCTGTGGAAATCAAATGAGTGGCATAACGAGATAGTCTAGAGAATTGGGCGTCATACTCTGCCACCGATAAATTTCGTTGTTTCAGGGCAGCAAACTCGGCCGCCTTCTTCTCTTGCACTCCGTCAGAAAAATATTTACTGTTAAAAAGTTCCCCGAACTCCTGCCATGAAACTTGTCTATCACCAAGGGTCGCCTTTACTGCATCCCACCAAGTCCTAACATCACGTGCATCGACCTTGTAAGCTTGAATACAAATGTGCACCGACTTGACTATGAGTATAATCAAAAGGTGCATCGACCTTGTAAGCTTGAATACAAATGTGCACCGACTTGACTATGAGTATAATCAAAAGGTACAGTGACCTTACATGCTATCGCTAACACATGTGCACCGACCTGACCTTGCTAAACAAAAATGTGCATAGACCTTATGAATGACTAAGGCAGATGTGCATCGACCTCAGTATGTAAGGTGCAAGATGTACATCGACCTTATATACGACCAATGCAAATGTGCATCGACCTTATATATGATCAAGGCAGATATGCGACGACCTAATACACAACATGAATGCACATGCACTGACCTTTCATTCTAAATGTTGATTTGTGCATCGACCAACCTATCACAAGGTATATAAATGTGTGTTGACCTTCTAATGAACCAGAATGGACATGCAGTGACTTGAAATGGACCTGAGATTCAGACTGACTTAAAATGGAATGCTGGGAATAAAAAAATCAATGACTGTCATAAAAAGCATAAACTATTGCCAGCATCAAAGTCCATTAATTAAGTAAATTTTGTTGCCAGCATCAAAACCTTGTTAACAAATACAAGGGAGATAGAACATTCTCCCTCTTTAACCAATCATCAAAATCAGAGGAGACACAACAATACCTTCTATTGCTCCAGGACCTCGAGTGAGGGCCTCGATACATGTGAGGAAGGGCGATGATAGTGCACCTCTTCGCCTACATGGACTCATTCAGGCCTGATTTCGGGAACCTAGGCGGCTTCACTCCCTTTTTATAGGTATGAGACTACCCGGGAAACCAAATATGCTTTTATGTCATATGCTTATAGTCTTGATGATCTTTTTGACCTCTGTTGTTGTCAGATTTGGGGGTATACTCGATTTCCTCTAGGTCAGGGCACAGTTGCTCATGGGTGAGCCAAAGAAATCCCACTTATGGCTAGGTGGGATGTACTACCGGACCGACGCTTGGTGGCTACATAGATCACTAATATTCGGACAATGCTAGATGAGTTCCTACACCACCGAGTGAGTGCTCTGTTTCATTTTCAGTTTTCATGTTGTTACGTGCATTATGTACGATTATTTAACATAATTTGAGTTAGATTTTGCAGGTGGTGTGGACACCCTATGTCAGGGAGGATGACACTGCCCAGTCATGGGTAGCGAGCATGTGGCCCTAGTTCTGCAGAGACACTGTGCTGTTCTACATGAACCTGCGGGAGCCACTCTACTTGCGGCAAGTCCAGTGGACCCTTGGGTGGCATCAGCCGCCTATAGCTATCCCCGACGGACATGGCTCGGATAGGGGGCGACGTCAGACATCAGCGAGCGACTAGGACTGGGCCTCACTATACCAGGTGGAGGCTCTACAGGAGGGAGCTTCCCTGGTATGGGATATTGGTTTGAGGGATAGCGAAGCCTACTTGGCTCATTATAGGTGCCAATATGCCAGGCGACTTCACCTCGACACTAGCATGGTGAGTTATCCTTCCTTTGCTTGGAACTTGTTTTCGTTATACATCCTACATCTAATCATGTGATGGGAATTAATGCAAATGCTAGAGATAAAGGCCACTCTCATCCTTCAGGATCGAATCGCCACCCTAGACCAGGAGAACATGGATATGAGGCATCAAATCCTCAAGCTGGTAAGTCAAGATGAATGAATGGAATGATTTGCTTATTTCTAGCTCGACTAACCATCTAACCCCCTCACAATGAGGAGAGCTGGAGTTCGTCTACATGAGGGCCAGCGTGGTCGCGGAGGCCGAACCTTCATCTTCGGAGGCGGGGATGGAGGACTTAGAGGCTCGCCTGGAGGTAGTGCTCGAGCCGGTCGAGGCGAGGGAGATGGTATGACCTATACACCCCTTTTCAAAAAAAAAATAATAGGTTTCTCTATCTTTTTTAACTGTGTATACTCACATTTACACTTGCAGCAAATGGAGTTGGAGGCTAGCCTAGCTTCCCGTAGAGAACTTGAGACACAGTTGGGCACGGCCACTGCCTACATAGAGGACCTGACGTGCTGTCTGGCTAAGGTGGAGATGGACGTATTGCTACGAGGTTGCCTCGCCCAGCCGAAGGTGATAGAGGCCAAGGCACGAGCTCAGGAGATCGAGGCAGTGGTCTGAGAGCTGTGAGCTCTCAAGGAGGCTACTTCCGTTCGGCAATAGCTGGATGCCTTGTGGTAAAGGGTGCTGAGGAAGTACTAGAGCATGCCTCCCACAGGTGAAGGTGTAGGCGGGCGGGCTGACCCTTCAGAGTGGCTACAGATCGGAGGGTCGCTTGCCTTTTCTTTGAGGGAGCTACTGGGACTCGGGCTCTTTTCACCCGACGTGCAACAACCAGTTCAGCTAGCGGGTTTGGGGGCCTCTCGACCTCCGAGGTCAGGAGTGAGGCATGATCAAGATTACGAGGATGTGAGCAGTCGGCTTAAACGACCTCACCCAGATGAGGATAGAGAGGGTGGAGGAGATAGAGAGTATTAGCTAGATCACATGTACATTGGGGATATGCCCCTAAAAATGCTTTGTAGACAATGAAGTGAAATGCAATGGATGTTTTTGTGAAATGAAAGAGCGGTCTTTAGTGTACTTGATTGCCTGTGTTGATGTCATCTTGGTTATCTTTTTTTACCTGTTTCAACCACACTAAAAGGGAAAAGGTTATTATGAAATTTTGGGCCAAAAATTAGATTTGATAAATTTTGTATAATTTCCTATTTTCCTTTTTCTTTTTATCCGTCCCCTCTCTCCTCTCCCTCCTCACATTCTCTCACTTTCTCTCCCTCTATTCTCTCTCCTCTCTTCTCCTCTCCCCCAGGGCGCACAACTGAGGCGAGATGCCGTGGAGGTGCTGTGGGGTGTGATGGCGCGAGAAGTGGAGCGTGGTGTTGGCGCGATCCCATTGGTGGATTCAAAGTTAGCGTGGGTTGTTCGTATGATGGTTTTCGACAAGATTTGGCTGTTTCGGCTCACGAGATCTTCGGTGGAGGTAGGGGGAAAGATGCCCTACTCTTTTCCTGCATTTCCTCGTGATTTGGAACAAAATAGTGTGAGTTTGAGTGGGTTTTGCCTTGTTTGGGCGAAATACATGTTCAGGGGGTGTGAGTCGTGTTCGCCGTTCTAGGCGACGGTTTATTTAAATGGTTTCATTTGAACCTCTAGCATGTTAGGATGCCATTCTCACCAGTTTTATTACGTTTGGCCGTGATTTGGGGGTGGTAGGAGGCCGGTTACCCTCATGAGTCATTTTGGGTGGATTTATGAGAATCACTTGTTTTTGAGTCATTTTGTGGTTTTTTGGGTCCCTTCCAGCTTGTGGAAGGTGAATATCAATGTTAGGGATGTTTCCCCATCGTTCTGGAGATGATTGGGGCATGGAATGGTGATTTCCATGGATTTTAGTGTTTTCTGGGTTTGGTGTCTTAACGCGGTACTCTCAGGGGGTGAATTCTTGAAGAGACGCGCTATGTGGTATGGTCACGTTAATCCAAGAAGATGAATAGTTGCATGTGATCGGTGCGATCCTATGTTAACGTGACCCAGGTATGCACCGCGTCAGTGTGTGATCACGACCCAGGTGATGGCCACGACTATTGTGTTATCGCGCTCGAGGTTTTGGCCGTGACTATCATCGTGACCTAGGTGAGCATCGTGTCAATGCATTGACATGCCCTGCGTGTTGGACGCGTTCTGGTGACATCATGACCCTATGTAGGGGCACATTTACCATCGGGATGCTGGCTATAGGCGCGTTAATGTCTTCTATTTTTGTAGTATTATTTGAGTTGTCTCGGGCTCTGGTGAACCCAGGATTCAATGCCTTGTTGGCCTTTGACTTGATGGATGGCTTGCGTCTTCCGTGCGAGTCATATGTGTGTCAAGGGATCTTGGAAGAGTGGCTTTATTCTGAGCTATGTGCGGTGTTTCTTTCGTGTTAGTTGGCTTCCGATTGGCTTGGCTTTGACCCCTTGGTTAGCCCATTGTCTGTGGATGTCTTGGACATCCTATGAGGGTTGTGACTGTGTTATAGCGTGTCTGAAAGTGCCATTGCACCAAGTAGTGTTTTGTGCATTTCAAGGGTCATTATGGTTTCTGGTCAACCCGGTTGTGACCCAGTGGTTGACACGTGACCTCGTGAGTGTCTCAGTTCTCCTGTATAGATCAAGACTCTAGTTTTGGATGCATAGATGTATCATCTTACCTCAGTTTATGTGCCTATGTGGTCTGAGGGCTTTAGTGTTCCCTCATCTTCCGTGATTTGTATTGTGCGAAATTGGTAGTCCT
The DNA here is from genome assembly GCA_024336825.1 of Amorphophallus titanum. Taxonomy (NCBI): domain Eukaryota; kingdom Viridiplantae; phylum Streptophyta; class Magnoliopsida; order Alismatales; family Araceae; genus Amorphophallus; species Amorphophallus titanum. Next base: position 30,488,423 of record JANBPO010009603.1, read on the forward strand.
ATGTGCAACCTAGGGGCTGAGGACTTGTGTTTTATCATGATTTTGGCTTAGGGACTGGGATGATTAACGGTATAGTGCCATGATGTGAGACGATCTTGACCCGAGTCATATGACTCAAGGATCATTGTGTGTAGGTCTTGTTAGTTGTCCTGAGTCTGGTGGCAGTTCTGTGTGCTACCTTGTGCTTTGTAGTACGTATGATAGGTACGTGTTAGCCTGTTTGTACTTCAATATTTATATTTTGAGTCTCTGTGTCTAGTGAGCCTCCACTAGTCATAGCCTGACGATACTTCAGTGTGTCGGCCCACCTGGGAGTGGTGGCGGGGAGAGTTCTCGAGAGACTATTTTTAGGATAGTTTCCGTGGGCCCCCTTGCTTTGCAGTAGCATCCTACTAGGGGGGAAACTAGCTAGAGGTCTTTCTCAAGACATTGGGCTTGTGTGTGCACACGTGGTCAGGTGCATTTGGACAAGCACTGACGGGCATGACCCTAACTAGTCACTCGTTACTGTTGTTCCTTGTACTTGGTACAGTGTCTCAATCACCGTGTTCGAGACAAGTGTGAGATGCTTGAGGCGTAGTGTAAGACGTCAGTGGATGCATCTGGCTTTACTTCTAGTGAGGAGGTACTTCTGTCACAGGACGTTGACTCTTGTGATTCTCGTGATTCGTATGATTTCTTGTGCAGTGTGAGCCCATTCACGTAGTGCTTCAGGTAGTTTGTGCTTAGCTTCACCCATAGTCGGTGTAGCGTACACGATAGTGAGATCATGTAGACCGTGTGGTATGAGTTGGGTTTGTCTCGGTAGATGACCCTGTACGATGGAGGTGTCATGATGTGTCATGGCAGTGTAGCCAGATTTCCTTATATCATTTAATGATTCCCAACTGTGTGTCTAGGGATTCATGTTTTGCATATTAGGAGTAGTTTAAAGGGCCGAGGACTTATCGGCTGCCGTGTGCTTCTGCTAGTACGACTTTTTCACTTTACTTTTGTTGTTGTTACTCTTGCTCCTGTTGTTACTACTGTTACCGCTTTGGTTTCTTGGTGGGGATCTGCGGGACCCCTACTGAGCTAGTGACACGAGCTCCAATCCCCAGTTTCCAGTCCTTAATCTCCAATTTCTAGTGTCCAGGTCCTAGTCTCCAGTCCGCAGTTTCTAATTCCCAATCTCTAATTCCTAGTCTCCAATCCCCAGTTTCCAGTCCTTAGTCTCAAGTTTTCAGTCAGTTCCCAGCCTCCAGTTCCTAGTCTCTAATTGCCAATTCCCAGTCTCCAGTTCCCAGTCTTTAATTTTCAGTCTCCAATTCCTAATATCCAATCTCAATTTCTAGTTCCTAGTCTCCAGTCCTCAGTCTCTAGTCTTCAATTTTCAGTCTCCTATTTCCACTCTCCAACAATAGGCTAGCACGCTTTACCCAGGTAGGTCTACTTAGATGACACAGACCAATACGCCCTATGGTAGCGATATCGTCAGTGGCATCTCAGCATCAGGCAACTATGACTCCTAGCTAGAACCCCTTAGCAGTTAGTCGGGACTCTTCTGACAACTACACAGCATCAATCAGTCATCAACATCGACAATGAGCTTACACCCCCTTGCAAAGGTAGGTCTACGTCTACACCAACACCAGACCAACACACCCCACGGGTAGGTCTACACCAACATCAGGTCAGCACACCCCCATGGGTCGATCAACATCAACATAAGCCAAAATGCCTCAAGGGCCAATCTATTCCAACCCTTAGTTGTAACACCTGCACGGCCAGCTAGTCACAACATCTCCAGCAGTGCCTCGACAGTCAACCGACATACTAATAGGTACTCTTCTTCACACTACAATGGTTATCTATCTAATATCACTCTTTGTCATCACACTCTTAAGGGTCGGCCAACCTCGACTTCGATTATTACACCACTATGGCTAGCCGATAGTATCAACCTTTGGCCATCACACTGCAAGGGTCGGCCAATGATGATTTCAAGCCAACACACCTCTCTGGGGGACAAGTCTAGCAATTTTAGACCAAGATGCCTCGCCAATGTAGCTCTCCAGCAACTTCAGGTTGACACGCCTCGTTGAGGTCGACCTCTAGCAACATCAGGTCAGCATGCCTCCTTGAGGCTGACCTCTAGCAGCACCAGATCGACACGCCTTGCCGAGGTTGATCCTTAGCAACACTAGGCCAACATGTCTCATCAAGTCTCGCCTCTAGCAACACCAGACTAGCATGCCTCGCTAGGGTAGGTCTTCATCAACAATGGACTAGTATGCCTCGTCAAGGCAAGTTCACAACATATCTCTAGACACAATGCCTCGGAGGTGTGACCAATACGTCCCAGAGGATGGTCAATGCCAATCTTGGCCAGTACACCCCTAAAAGTGATCAGCGAACAATGCCAGCGACCTACGAAAGAAAAATTAACCAAGACAGTAGCAGTAGGCTGCTAGCAACCAACCACAGGCATCACCATAAAGCCTCAACCAGAGCAGTAGCTATCTCATCGGCAACCAGCTGTCCCATTAGTCGAGGGATAGGTGGCCCTCCGATTCCCAAGACTGGGAAGTCTCAATTCCCTTACGCGGTATCACTGACTGCGGTCACATCCTATAAGGGAACAAGTCAAAGAGTGGACAATTCTCATAGCACTCCTCAACATAGATAAGGTGAAAAATCTAAGAAAACACAAGCCTTAGTCTACAAGTCCACCTTCGGAGACAAGACACGGCTCCCCGCTAGTGCAACCTCAAATGATAGAGGAGCCACCAATGGTCTCCCGCTACTCACCTACCATGCAGGAGGTGCGATGGACTCAACAGTCCTAGCCTCCCCCTGTCTCTGATCCTTGACAAAGGAGGGCCCTCCTCAACTAAGCCACCTCCTCTCGAACCAGTGTGCACCATCTCCTCCAGCCTCATGCCCTTAGCAAGCTTTGGCAAACTGCCCTACAGTAACCCAGATCCCTCCGAGAATCCAGCTCTATAGCCTCTCAAGCTCAATGATCTTCTTCAAAATGTGCAACCGTCAAATAGAAGATCATAACGGGAACATTAACCCCTAGAACAAGTAACTCCTACAACACTAGTAAGGCTGGGAGAAATCAAAACCTGCAAGGAGCATGGGCCGTATGTCATCATCTTCACCTCCGATGCACGCCCCGTAGGGGGCATTTATTGGCACCCACTTATTTTCTCAAATTAATTGAGATTTAAGCCAAGGAAAATATTACCTAAAAAGAGTGAAATGGCATAATGCCAAAGGTGATCCACCAGTCGAGTTAAACCTAAAAATCAAGACATTTCACCATGTAAATGGCACAACACGACAAATAGGATCACCCCGATCAAATGGCACCATGCTAGTAAGTTTCCCAATGGACGGATCAGTCTCAAGGTTCAGGACAACCTATGGCACCAAGCAGCACTCTGTAAAGATTCGAGGGCTATCCTCGGACACCCTGCATATGGTATCGCACCACCAGCACTCTAACAATTGGGCTAACCCAGAACCCAGAACAACTTCCCGTGTTCCACGACATCGAGCGAAGAAGTAGGAATCACTCCCGAACACCTCATGAATGGCGCAATGCTGACAACTCTAGTCATTGAGTCCAACTAGGGACTGGAGCCTCTTACCACACCATGCGGCATCATAAAATGGATCGGGAGTCAATCACGAGCGCCTTCTACGAAAATCCCATGCGCAAAGTGGGAGAAGACCGATCAAAGAAACTTCCAAAGCTAGGAACATCGTATCTTTCCTCCATACGTATAGGAAGAAGCCAGAGACCCAATTAACGTCGTAACCTTTACGTTGCGACGGGTTCTCAGTCCCAACACGATACACACAATCCTCTAACTAGTCAGATCGAGTGCACTATGGGCTTCCTCGAAGCCCGAATAAATTGTCACCTAGGTGACTGGCACGCCCTCGCACTAATAAACTGAATGAACGAATGAACGGACAAATAAACAAACAAACTAAAGAAGGGTTCCGAAAGTCCGTCCACAAGTCTGGCATGCCCGGTGGGACTGGACTTCTCTTCATCTTTTCACCAGGATTAGGGGCCCTGTGGCCTCTTCTTGAAATTCTAAACTATTTTACTTGCAACTATAGGGCTGTACTTTGACAACTACAATGGCTATTTCCTTCGGGCCACTAGCCGTCGCAAGCCACGTCTAGGAGGGCTATTTGGCTGTCCCGTTGCAATTCGGGAGCTTCCCTCCCATCGTGGGCTTCCCTAACTTCTTGGGAGTAGCCTTCGTCAACTTGCTGCAGATTGAGGGGCCCAAGCCCATCGAAGTTCACATTCCCGTCATGGGAACCTCCCCTATCAAACCTGTCGCTGTCGGATCGTCAGTGACTACTGCTGGCCGCGCGGCAGTGAAAACCCTGGGTTGTTTTGTCCACCATGTCCGCTTCAACGCGGACCCTACCAACTAGGAAGCGGCATCCCATCGAAGAAGAAATTGGAGGAAGGCTACTGTTGCTACCCCCAAGGGCCGGATCTCCAACACAGGCAAGTCGGTCCTAATCGGAGGCATCCGGGTCCACCTTAATGGCCGGAGAGCTGATGTGATTCCCGACCAAATTGTGCCAAATGTCCCAGTGCGTAACTCTTTCCAAGTGCTGGGGAGGATGGAAAAGAAGAATGTTTGAGTGGCCCATCGACCGAAGAATGAGCCGGCCCCCAGGCCATTCAAGACTAAGCAAATTTGGGTACCCAAGTCCACCCAGGTCTCGATGTCAACTCGGTCGGGACCTGTTGAGGCTGATAAGCCAAGGATGGAAAGAATGAAGAAAAATGAGATGTCGACAGAGGCGACTCGCAAGCCACCAGTCCAAGTCTTTACATGACAGGGGAGTACTTCTTTACATGTTGAGAATCATGGTAAGATTGCCAAAAGGGATCGACTCGCCTATGGGCCCCCATCACAAGTAAGGGTGCCGCCACCCCCAGATTACCCTAACTATGAAGAAGAAGACATCACCTAGGCCATGTACAGGTATCTTCGCGGCCTCGGGAACACCTCCCTAGGGAGGCAGCGGTTGCTGCAAGCCATTACCACCATTGAAGAGGGCCGAGAATGTCCAATCGACCCAGTTGAAATAGAAGATGCGGAATCAGGATGTTATGAGCGTGCCCGCCATGAAGAAGATCCACCGAGAGTCTCGGTGTTTGAAAGCTTGACCTTCCCTGGTTAGCCGACTAGACGTGTAAGGAGAAGAAGTGAAAATATATAGGTTTATACTTGCAATGTGGTCAGAACAACCAGTCATTATGGGGCCCTGCCTGAAGATCCTAAAGAAGTTACCAGAATTGCCAAAAGGCCCGGCCCTCTAACAAGAAGATGAAAGGCCACCAGTGAGGCATTACAAATCCTCGATGAGATGATAAGTCTGGAAGAAGCCGCGGTGACTCTAGCTGCTAATGTGGTTACGGTAGAGGGAGATAGCGCAATGCCATCCACCTCATCTGAAGAAATACCTAGCGAGGATAGGGGAAGCCACCCCAACCCTCTCATCGATGACCCAGCCTTGCTAATGTTGCTGCACAAGTACCAACAAGAAATTGAAGCATTAAAGAAGTAACTAAGTGAGAGGGATATGCACCTCTCCACGCCCGCACAGGGTGAAGGCCCGCTTGGAACATCAGGGGGCAGCGTCCTGGCATTTGAAGTCTCACCGCAAGCGATCGCCTCACAACCGACGCACAACTACATCAGGGGCATGCCACCCCCGCAACAACAACTTGCAGCTACACTACATCCTTCAGTCTTCCAATTCCAAGGGGCTCCTGCCACACCCCACGCGGCCGTGCTGGCAACGCCGCACATGCCACAAGCTCACTTCTATTCAAACCCAGTTGACCCGGCAGTGGTAAACAAGCTCATGGTCGAGTAAATGATAGAAATGAAGCTGACAGAAAAGAGTGATGGTGACTCCACCTCATTTGATGTATACAGGGTGCCATACCCATCCTATCATACTACCAAGAGGCTTCCCCCTGGCATCACTAAGCCTCCAAAGTTCGAGAAGTTCAACGGGCAAGGGTCTCCGTGCGAGTACATTGCCTACTACACTAATGTGATGGGCGACTTGACTGTTGACGAGTCGTACCTCCTAAAATTCTTTGGGTCTACATTAACAAGGCTCGCCTTTGAGAGGTACTCGAGATTATAGCTCGGGTCTATCATTGACTGGCCAAACCTACAAAGAAAATTCAAAGAAAGGTTTCACATCGCCGAAAGGGAGGTGACAGTAGCAGAACTACATGAAACCAGACAGAGGAATGATGAGTCCACCCTGGAATATATCAAAAGATGGAGGAACCTCAGCATGAGGTGCAGGCACCCGCTGCATCAGGAGGATTCCATCCAAATATACAAGCAGAACCTACGAAGAGAAGTGCTGGAAAGAATGATAGGCACTGAAATCAAGTTGTTTGATCGACTGAACAATGTGGTAGCGGAGGTCGAGGCATTCCTTTCAAAATACATTTATTCGGTCTCTAATTCGGTCGCTATTGCCTCTTTTTCTTGTAGTGCCTCAGGGACTCCTAGAGGACCCGTCTAGGGTCTTCCCACTTCAGTCTGGAGAAGGGTCCGTCCCTCCTCCATCCTCTATTCCCATGGAAGGTGGCCAGCCCTTCCTTTCAACTCCATCCACTAGCAATCCCACCAGTCACGTTCTGCAGATGATGGCCCAGTTGGATCCAGCCCAACTACAAGCCCTTTATCAGACCTTGCAGGGGTCAGGTGCCCCGTCTTCCATGATTTCACACGGTCTGTCCACTACCTCTGTCTCCCAGTCTAGGGTTGATGGGCCCGGGGCTCCACCTATTCCTATCGATCTTACCCTGGTCTAGCCCAGGATCCTCCGATTCTCCAACCCAAAAATAGGCCAGTCCTCTGGCTCGATCCCTCAAATCCTCGATAAAGGAAAGTTTACTCTTCCCTCATCTGCCCAGATTGATCCCTACAAATATGTTACATCGGTGCCACAAAATCTTGTGGCTCCGAGTGATTTTGCTCGCCCACAGCAAGGGGCGGCCCATGCTTACTCCAATTCGGGTCATCCTTCGGCCCAACATCCTTCTTATGGGCCTCCCCCTCCGTCTTATCGGCCTCTCCCTCTTTCCATTCATCCTTCGGCTCCCTGCCTTGAACTCACTCCTTTCACTCCACCTATCCCATCTCGAGAACAGGAGCTTCTTGACAAATGGGCCGTCATGCAGCAACAACTTGACTTTCTTCAAAAGTGGGTTGGCCCACAATCCTTGGCTGACGTCCCTGTTCCTAGCTTTCATAACATCTGATTCCCTCCTTAATCAGAGCTCCCTACATACCGCAAGTATGATGGGAACAGCAACCCTTATGTTCATGTGAGGGATTTCATGTACGAATCAGCACAATTCCAATATGATGACCGCCTCATGACGTATTTAGTGTGCCAATCACTAGATGGAGTGGCGTTTGGAGTGGTTCTATGCTTTACCACTGGAAGATGCCGAGAGTTTCAAGATTGTTAAAGAGAAATTCATCCAGTGATTCCAGGACTGGGTCGGCCCGGAATATTCATTTTCAGATCTCGTTGCCGAGAAAATGAAAGTCGATGAGGATTTTGCCACCTATGCTAACAGATGGAGGTAGATGGCTACCCGTGTGTCTGATCATATTTCGGAGGAGGAAAAGGTCAAGTTGCTTATCTCCAATGCTACACCTACGTTCCGCAACATATTGGCCATGAATGATATCACTAACATACACCAACTATATAGTTGGGCGAGATTTATTCAAACTCAGTTCAAGGACTCCCCCATCCATTCTCTCTTTGAGGCCCAAAAGCCCAAATATAAGAGAAAACCGTAGGGGCCTATCACTGAAGGAATCCAGACCAATGAGTAGGTACAAGCCGTTGCTTTCCCCTTCCCCAACCAGTCCGCTCCCCTCTGCTTTCCACAAAGCCCACGCAATCCTCAAATCTCCACTCCACAAAATAATCAACCCATTTTTCCCACTCCACAAAACACCCAACCTACCTTCCCTACTCCATAGGCTGCCTTTCCTGCTCCCCAGCAACCACAACAACCTCCGCAATACCACAACATCCCTCCACCCAACGGCTATGCAAACAAGCGCCTGGCTCCAAAGAGGGCCCAGTATCCTCCTCTGCCTGAATCCCTCCAAGACATCTTCTCAGCTCTTATGTCCGTTGGTGCAATTCAACTTCCTCTGGAATGGCCTAACTGGAATCTGGCTATTGACCAGTCCAAGTATTGCATGTTCCATAGACAGCCTGGGCATAATATTGAAGGTTATTTTCAGTTCAGAGACCTTGTATATGATTTGCATGAAGGCTAGCATATTGATTTGGCTGAGATGCATAAGACCATTATTCAAATTAAACAAAAGAGAAGGCAAGTGCCGAGACAGCAAGTGTAGCAGCAAGCACCGCAGCCGCAGCCACAACAACAACAGCCTATCCAGGACTTGGGGATTCACCAAAACCCCATGCCAAATCATCCACCCGCACCGCAACCCCAGCCACCGGCACTGGCTCAGGTTAACTGTATTCAGCGCCCAGCTCCCGACGCCGATGGTCTTATGATGATGACACCTCAGTCCAGCGGCTCATGGCCCTCCACCACACCTACCACAATCCTTCTCCACCTTCTACGCCCGTCATCCTCCTGCTAAATTTTCAAACCCCTACACCCTCCTCATCCGCTAAACCCCTCATCCTACCATCAGCTTCCCCTGTTGTTACGCCTACCTTTATTCCCCCGCAAATACCCGTATCACCTATCGTCGCCACACTATTACCCAACCCTTCGCCGGTCATCCTCCCTCCACGGCCCACTATTACCCCCACTATCTCCACTACACCACTTATCCATCCTATTGGGCCCATTAAGCCACCTATTGTGAGCCCATCTGATGCCGTGCCGGCCTAGAACCTTACCCTACGGAGCAGACGTTTGTTTCACCAGAACTATACCACCACTGGTGCACCTGAACCCAATCCCCATTCCTCACAATAGGCTATTGATCAGGAGGAGGCAGAATCACTGCCGGGTACGTAGTATGATTTATTACACCATCTAGACCGGGTGCCCGCCAAGATTTCAGTGTTAGAATTAATCAAAAGGTCCATGCTCTATCAAGATGCACTCCAGAATTTCCTACAGAAAGTTATAGTCATGCCTCCTTCCCGAGGGCCCTTAATTTTGAACACCTGATACCTGTCTATTTTGCGATCTAGTTGAGGCCGTTTGCCTTAATTTGGCAGTCAAATGCTAACTGTCGTATTCATCTAGCGATCTTTCCTTAGGCCGCTTCCTTTCTCGAGAACTACCTCAATCCACACAGTCATACAAAGAAGATGGCCAAATTCAAATTGTATTCAATCAAGGCATTCTATCCATTTATTCAAAATCAAGCACATCAAGTTCAAGCTATAGATCTCTATACATCACGAAAGAAAAATCACTCAATCCTCAATCAGGCATCCCTGCAAGGATGGATCTTACGCAACTCTCTCAGGTATGCCTGGTACTCCTCCTGAGTCTCTATCACCTCTGCTGGTAGGGTACGCACTCTACTGACCTCCCACATGATCAAGGCCCTCCTAACTGCCTGCTTGTCCTCCTCTGTCCCAAGTCTTCTCGCCTGTAGCGCAAGAAGATGGGGTAGCACCAGAATCGTAGTGCGTGAGAGTCTAACATGTAGGAAGCACCTGTGGGGGCTGTACATAATCAAGGTGGTGTTCCCCACAAGCCTCAAGTCAAGCACAAGCCTCCTAGGAAGCCTGGGGGTGGTGCCGTGGAGGAAAGATGGGCGCATCACGAACCGGTCTAGGCACAAAGTGTTGATGTAGAGACGCCACTCATCCTTGGTCTTCTTATCTGCCATCTGGCAGTTGACCTACTAAGGGAACCTGAAGGTGCCACCAATGAAGAAAAGTGGATGGCTCCCAAAGATGCGACTTGCAGAAGTGATGCCCTCCTGAGGTATGAATTTCAGCCTAACCCCCATCCAGCACTCAAGTAGGATCATGGAGCCACAGAGTGGGCCTCCTAAGGCTGCTAAGCTAAGTCTCTCATATAAGTAGGAAAGGATGGCCTGTGAAATGGAAAGATCTCGCCATAGTCCACTAATGGTGCTCAGGTTGGGTATCTTTAGGACATGGTCGGCAAAAGGGAAAAGTATGGCACAGCATAGGCAGAGGGAGATAGCCTTTGCTATTGCCTCATCCCACCCACACTTGTTCTTACAATGGGCTATGATCCACTCACTCAGAGGTAGCAAATGGATGTGGTGTGGGCCAACTACGGTGCGGATATCCTTGGCACCAGGAATAAACTCCCCTAAGATGAGGGTAGGTCTATAGGTGCAACCATATGGCAAACTAAGTATTCCTCATCAACTTTAGATCTAGGAAGGGATAGATAAGTCTCTACCTCTTCTAAAAGGATGGTGGCCTCAAAGGAGGGGGAGATGAAAGTATGTGTCTGGGGATGCCATAACTCTACCAAGGCTATGATGCTATGCAAATCTAATGAAAGCTTGGGGTAGTTTTTGGCCAAGACTAGGAGAGGGTGCAAGTGCCAGGCCCTTAGGATGGATATCACTGCTATGGGGAGCTCACAGATCATGGGAGGCATCCACTTCAGGGTGGAATAGTGCCTTGGGCTGCGGAGAAGCTGAGGTTAGGGAAAGAAAAGAGAAAAACAGAAAGAGAAGAAGAGAGGAAGAAATATAACCATTTTGAGGGAGATTGAATGAAATAAAATAGATTGCTTTGGCTTACCTCTCTCAAAGAGCTGGAGCTCAGATGCCTAGGGATGGTAGTCAACCTTTGCAGCACCCCGTGCTCCTTCCTAGCTAGCTTCGGCCCGTGGTAGGCGACCTCACCCATACAGCTTGCTTCACGGGACCTCTTCATGGTGATTTAGGTAAGTTTAGCAAGGTTTTCAAGACCTAAAAGAGGGGTTTTTTGTGAGATACGCTTTTAGGGTGCCCTTCTACATATAGAGCCCATATTCTTGGCCTAATCCCATGAGGATTGAGGTAGGATAGCCCCAAATTAGATCAGGATGAGCTTTAGCATAGATTAGGACTCCTTGCCCACGGTTTGGGAGAGTCCCGATCAGAGCTAACAGGGTTTCCCAAGTCGCGGTCTATCAAGCTACCGCAAACAGTTAATGGCAGTCTTCAAAGGATCATTTCTCAGCCTTCTACACACTTCGCCTCTCTGGTAGAATAAACGATCTTTGGGAGGCCATTTCTCAAGGTAAATGGTCAAGGGGAGACCATCTTTTCAAGATAGGCAGTCTAAGAAGGATCATTTTTGACCTTCTTTGAGCTCATGGTTGGTCGACCTTCAGCGGTGTACCGTAAGACTGCCAGGTTCTGGTAGCGGCCTATTGGGTGACTGTCTTTCTCTCTGCTGGCTTAGTTTTTTATTTTTGAGTCATTCTACTCGTGTCTCCATCCCTCTCTTTCACTCTCCTGTGTCAGTCATAGGATTCATTGTCAGTCAGTCAGTATCAAGCATACACGCATTCATTTTTTTGCAAGTTAAAAATAGGTCATGTCATAACATCCATAATAAAAGTACATGTGTCTCACATGGTCCATCAGGCCGGTCCCACTCCTAAACCTCCACTATCACCAGTGCCTTCATGCCTCTTCGATGGCGGGGCCATGGCTGAACTCCCCTCCTCACGGTGTCATCGGCGACGCTCCTCCTCCTCATTCCTTTGATGACTGGAGGAGCTAGTGAAATAGCTTCGATATGCACTACTATATGTAACGCTCTGGCTACTGCTGCAATGTCGTATGGGGTCCCTCAGTGCCCGCACCTCTCCTCGTAGCTCTGTCGCATCTATGTGAGCCTACCCTACCAAGGACTAGTATCGGTTAGCCGCTGCTGCCTCGACCCGACAACTCTCTGCCTCAGCTTCGGCACACTCTTCCTCAGCTCGGTAACTGCCCACCACCGCTGCCTCTACCCTACAGTGCTCAGCCTCTGCATGATAACACTCCACCTTAGCGCGAAAGCGCTCTGCCTCCTCTCCTTGCCTAGTGACCTCGCTCAGCGCCACTGCTAGATCAGTCATCTGCATAATACACACATCATGATCAGCTAGTTGCATTCATAATCATAATCCACAAGGGAAATCACAGCTATTTACTTACCCTCTCGGTGAGTGCGGCCTCTGCCTCCTCGGCTCATGCCATTGTCCAGACAAACTCTACGTCCCGCTCGGCCTGATCCACGGGTGGCTGGGAGGAAGAGGATGGTGTGTTGGCACCCTAACGTTGGACTCCCTCAGCATGCGGCAAATAGGGGCACGTCAGTTTCATAAGCATAACATAGCATTTTAAGTCTGAGGTTGAGTAGAACTTACCAGAAGGTCCAAAGAACACTGGAGCTCATCCCGCTACTGAACGGTAGAATGGACCAACCCCTGGAGCTCAGCGATCCGTCCTTGGGAGTTGAGCTGCATGTAGAAAGTTGAGCATCAATGTATTGTAATCATGAACATATTAGAAAGCATATGTCTAGAGTCATACCAGTCGTTGTGTGCCACGGAAGACCTGGTCTCCATAGCGTCGAGTGTAGGCCGTGAAGTAGGCCTCATCACTCGTGGCTAGGGCATGCACCGCTCGCCCTAGCCCTATCCAGTCCTGGATATGGTGTGCTGCTCGGATGATCCAGTCTATCTCCACCGCTAGCCCGTGTGTGCGACGCCCCCACGCACTCTTGTGGCTTCTCGCGTGTCGAGAACACTACCTCTTCCTCATGGACGCCCGCAGTCCTCCTGATCAATCGATAATGATATGGCTCGACCACATTCATACAGTGGAGGCAGATGTCCCGTCCTACGTACGCCAGGGCTACCACCACCCATGGCTGGCCCTCATGGCCCTCTCCCTAGTACAGTGTCCACCAGACCTGTCAAGTAGGTAGAATGCATCAGTATCCAAGCATATAGTCACATTTGCAAAGTTCAAGTGTAGGGTCTTACCGATGCATAAGGTAGAGTGTCAATATCATCCTCGATCGTCTGAACCTGGCGATGTAGGGAGCCCACCTCTCAGACCACCGTCCACCGCCGTTCGATGGGTATCCGGTCGAGATGCACCTCTTGCCCTCTCCTCAGTCCGGGGAGGTACATGTAAGCCCACACCTACATTTCACCAAAGTGTCAGCATATAGCATTTATGAAATCATATAGCAATTGCACAAGCATTTTAGGGATCGAGTTGTAACTAAAGTAGCGGGGAGAATCCGCTGAGCATCTTGTGCCAGCTGGTGGAGTTGAGGGTGTAGAAAAGGAAGGCAAGTACCCCCCCCACGCATACTCACCGACTCGGTCTACCTCCTCGAGTAGGGGAAAAAGTCTACAACTCACCCCATCTACTCGGGTGGTGAACAACAACTTCCCACATAGCAACATCAGGAACTGCCGTAGGATGATGTCTGCCTTGGGTCTTCGCGCAGCTACCACCCAGTCTCGTGCCTGGTCCAACAGTCGCCCATCGTGCTGCTCTGGCAGCTCTCCAACCGCGATCCCAGCGCCCCTCAAGCCTAGGCTCTCCTGCAGCCTCGCTCTCGGTAGGATCGTGGACTGGCACTTCGGTCTCTACAACTCCAGGCCCAGCAGCCTCTGGGCCAGCTCCCAGTAGTCCATCAAGGTCCGCCCACACACCGGCACATCGTGCACTCATCGCCCGGTGATGCGTGCCACGTCCTCCAGTATCGAGATCATGTGACCCCACGAAAAGATGAATGCCCAGCTGACGGGGTCCCACTAGTCGTGTAGCGCATAGAGGAGGGCAGTGTGCAGTCTCGCCACCTCTACACCAAGGAACTCTGCAAACCCCATGGCAGCCAGTCGCTCCCTCTGGAAATCTGGCAGTGCTAGGTACACTGCATGAACCTAAAGCCATGAAATCCGTGTCTGACATTTTCCCTGCATGCATTTAAACAGTTTACATTAGTCATTCATTCCATATATAGTCATACATTGCTTTAAAAATAAAAAAAATGCAGTCTGCCAGGGTAGCGGCCACCACAAGGCCGTTTATATCTCTTTGATGATCTTTTGTTGACCGTTTGAATTCCCCAGCGGCCCCCATCAGACCATTTTCAGTTTCCAATAAACCCCCTCGACGATCTAAGTTTAAATGGTCATCCTATGACCATTTTTGTCTAATTGACGATCTGTTGGAGATCATTTTGTTCTATAAGCGGCTCAGCTCAGACCGTTTCATCCCTCATGAGTCTATTCCTACACTACGGTGTAGTGGAGACCACTTTTGTATCTTCGCGATCTTATTTAGACTATTTCTACCTTCCATAGGTCGGTTTCTAATGGTCGTGGGATGACTGCCTAGCCCCTGTATGGTCCTTAGTAGGACCATTTTTTGTTTGCCACAGCGAACGGCATTCATCTATCCCCTATTCATTGGATTTGGCCCTAGCGGCCCTTACATTCATCCCTAGGGGTTGGTGTGACCCATCTGCCCCCATTTAAACCACATGCAAGCACTGAAAAGATGAAATGGAAGGGTTTTTTTAGGTGGCCTACCTCGGATGATGGGGTTCCTCCGGCTGACTTCCCGGTCGGCGGCGTCGCCTCCTCGCCCTCCGACTGCGTTACGACTTCCTCCAGCACCCCAACGGCCGCGGAGGGCCCTGCTCCTTCGACCTCAGATGGCGGCAGTGCCATCTCCTCGGAAGGGTTCACTGGCAGCGGTGACGTGGCTCCTTCCTCTCCGACCATTCGATGGGTGAGGCTCTTCAACACCCGCTTCTTAATGCGCATCTGAGTGTGTGCAAAGGTCCACTGACGGCTTACACTGCGTCTCAAGCTTCTACACAAGTCCGCGACAAGTGAGAAGCGTAAATAGAATTTGTTGGAGGAGGAGGAAGGGCCCGAGGGCATAGAGTGGGGAAAATCACATCAAAGAATGGGTCGGAGGACCGAAACCACATCCTAGATAAATCAGCAGGTGCGTCGGGCGACCACCTGGACACCAAATCAATCGGCGGGCAGCACCCACATGGATAATTAACAATTAAAAATTCAATCGGCCTCTCAGACCGAAAAGGAGACTGAAACATGGATGGATCAACGAGAAGAGGAGGGGAATGAGGAACAAAAACCAGTCGCTGAAGAATAGAAATTAGGTGGGAAAGAGACAAAGTGGTCGTCGAGCTTCCCATTTCCCGCGGACGCTGGGCTAGCTTCCCACGTGAATACTGCATCATCCGCCCCTCGAGCTTTCTCAGACTTTCTTCTTCAGCGAACATCATGGAAAAAGCTTTGGAGTAATCAGTAAAATCATGGACCAAGCCATCTGACAACGGAGGCAGTCCGGACATGGCACAGGTGGCACTTTCCTTCTCTCTCTGACATGGCGGCGGTGGCCTCAGTGTATTGGGCTGCAATGGCCCCTTGACAAAATGCTGGCGATAATCCCATGTTAGCGGCCCGGAGTCTCCTAACATTGACAGTGATGACTCTCGGTAGCCAAGGCCTCTTCTGCTCATATTTCTGCCCCTAGGGACGGGCTTAGTTCGCCCCTGTGATTGTGGACCGAGACCCATGCCCGGCTGATAGCCTAGTTTTAGATTCATGTGCCACCCCTTGGAATCTCTAATTTTAGACTTGATTTTAACATCAATTGGTGCAGTAGAGGGCTTGCATGACGCATATGCCCATGGGAAGTTCAAGTCCATCACAGATAAAACTGGCCAGTTGCTTGGGCACAGTGTAGGCAGAATCTTGTCAGTAATAGCATCGATTGTCTGGACCGTGGAAATACTTTTCACCTTGACCACCCGCCCTTGACATGGAAATTTGAGGCATTGGTGAGCGGTCGAAGGAACTGCATTCAAGCTGTTAATCCATTGACTACCCAAAATATCCTTGTACATCGGGTCTATGTCCAATACATAGAATTCCACGGCCATAGTCAAAGGCCCTAGCTCAGCCTGAACTGTCACGACCCCGTGGCAAGCTCTCCTAGAGTTATCGTATGCTACAATGGTTGTCAGTGTCGGTCTTAGCATATCTTTAGAGATGTTGCAAGCACGCAAAGTGCTCAAGGGACAAACATTAATAGAAGCTACCGTGTCCACTAGAGTTGAATCAACAGCCACTTTATTCAATGAAATTGAGATGCATAGTGGCATCCGGCATGGCTCTGGGGGTGCTAACTCTGTTTCAGAAAAGGAAATAGATGGCCCCCTTGTAATAGTGGCCAACACCGACGGCAAGCTATCTACCGCCACATCCTCGCTTACCATCACCTTCTGTAGAAACGCTTTCAAAGTATCTTGGTGCAGCGTGGACCTTCTTATTAACTCCAGGACTGAGATCTTGGCCGACATCCGGTCTAAGTGCTGTAACAAATCATATCTAGTGCCAGGCAAGGGCTTGGTTTCTTCTATTTCTATTGCTGAAGAAGGAATTCGGGGGTTGGGTGCAGGTGCACCAGTAGACGGGTAGCTTCTCTAAAATAAGCGCTCGCTCCTGAGGGCAAGGTTTTGCGTTGGCACGGTGATGGATAGACACCCAATTGGCCCAATAGGGTGAGTGGAAGGGATAGGAGTGGGGGTGATGATGGCGGAGGCTGGTCTGATGGGCCCTGGCAATGGGGTGATGGGTGAAGGGTTAAGTGGCGGGGTGACGATGGAAGGTATGGTGGGTGATGGTGTAAGGATAGGCAGAATGATAGGCAACGTGGTGGGTGTAACGAGGGGACTAGAGGGAATAGTGGGTGGAGCGGTGGTCAAGGTGGTGGGCCAGAGGATGGAGGGAACGGAAGGCGCGGGGGAGTTGGTGTATGTGTGGTGGAAGGCCAGGAGGTGAGCAGGAGTCTCATCATCATAAGACCACTCGACATTAGGGGCTGGGCGGTGAACAATATTAACTTGTGCTGGTGTCGACGGCTACAGTGGAGGAGCGGGCGGATGATCTGGCATGGGATTTTGGTGAATCCCGAGGTTAGGTTGCTACTACTGCTATTGATGTTGAGGTTGGGGTTGCTGAAGCTGTTGCTGCTGAGGTGTTGGCTGCTGCGGCCTTGCCTGTCTTCTTCTCTCCTTAATATCTTCTATTAACTTGTGCATCTGGGCCAAGTCAATCCTTTGCCCCTCGTACAGATCATACACTAAATCACATAATTGATACCATCTTTCAATTGTGTGCCCGGGCTACCAATGACATATACAATATCTTGACTGATCGGCGGAGGGAGCTGTATGTCACTAGTGTACATTAGAGCCGAGAAAATGTCTGGAAGGGTTTCGGGAAGTGGAGGATAATGGGCTCTTTTCGGACCCGGTCGAGCAGGTGCATAGCCAGTAGGAGGAGGAACATTGTGGTATTGGGGTGGCTGCTAAGGTTGTTGTAGTAGTGGTGGTGGTTGTTATGGCTGCTGAGGTGCTGGGAATGATGGTCGGGGAGCTGGTGGAGCGGAGAACTAGGGGTTGCGGGGAGGCAACTGGAAACGGGACAGAGTGGATTGGTTAATAGCCTGCACCTGCCTATTGGTTTGTACTCCATCAGTAACTGGGCCTTGGGTCTTCCTGACAGATTTTGGCTTTTTTCTCGCGATGATCTTTGCGATTTGAGCTCGATCCGGCGTGCCTCGACGCGGAACGGAGGTAGGGTGACGTTCCCTAACTCATCGTCTTCCTTTCCCGCGATTTTTAGCCCGAGGCGAGGCCGAGGGACGGGGTTTTTCAGCCGTTCCACAGTTTGTTTCCTGGAGTCTTGTATGAGCATGTGCGTCTGTTTCCCCTGTGCTACGACGTGAATGGGGCGTGGAACGGGCCGATTCAGCCGTTCCACAGTTTTACTCACCGGTTTGCTGTAACGGCCATTCCAGAGACCGTCACATGCTATGACGGTCCCCCGATAGACCGTTACGTTCGTTAGGCGCTTCGGGTCTTTCGAGGTAGGTGGGGTGTAACGGACTAGGACTGGTCTATTACATGACCCCTGACAGACCTGTCTTGGTCCGTCACAGTCTGGTCTTTTCGAGGACTACTGTTGTCAGCCCCTCGTTGACCGTGCCCTCCTCGAAGACCGAGTCGATCGGCTCGCTGTAACGGGCCTATCCCTACACATTACGATCACGTAACGCGCCTATGCAGTCCGTTACGTTGCCTCACTGATGGGTGGACTGGCCATGGGGGCTGGTGTAATAGATCTTCCCCTGTGCGCCAGGCTTGTAACGGACTCAGCCGATCCGTTAGGCTGCTGTAACGGACTCAGCCGATCCATTACCTTCTGTTTGGTCTGTGTTGAGGTTTTGTGTTCGTGGGCCCTAACGCGCCTGTCTTGGTGCGTTAGGCTGCGTAACACGCCTGGCCTGGTTCGTTACGGCGTTCGGTTTGTGGCTTTGGACCCCTTGGCCCAGACGCCCATGTGCTGGTGCATTTGGTGGTGTAACGCGCCTGCGTCAGTGCGTTACATGGTCTTTGGCCTGTCGGCCCTGGCGCACCTGCCCTGGTGCGCTAGGCTCATGTAACGCACCTAGGGTGGTGCGTTACAGCCTTGCTGGCCATGATGGCCTGGGCTGTTCGGTTCTGTGTCCGTGTGTTAGTCTATCTCAGGTGGTGTTCTAGGGCGGTGTCTGTGCGGCGATGGTTGTCCGGATCGGTCGGTTTAGGTAACCGAGTGTGATCTTCTCTTTGACTGTGGCAGTTCCCCAATGACTCAATCTGAAAACCGCCAGTGTCCTTGTCTCTGGTTTCGTGGCGGCTACTCCTTGACTGCCGGGTCTGCCTAGCGGTCGAGTGCTGGTTCGCCTGCCCAGGGCGTTGTTGTTAATCGCTCCTGTTTCTGCTTGTATTGGCTTGACCTTTTGGTTTGCCCATTACCGTGGATGTTTGTTGGCATCCTATCAGGGCTGTGACCATGATGCGATGGCCAGGAGTGCTTGTGTTGCTGTGGATATGGCTGTTGTGTCGGGTTCCGGTCAACCCGGGGTTACCCAGGGGTTGACAGGTGACCTTGCGTGTCTCGGCGGTTCTATCCAGCCCTAGACATTGGTTCTGGATGCTTCGAGGTATTATCCTACCTCGGTCCGTGCGTCTAGGCTTGCTGAGGGTGTTTGGTGTTCCCTCAGGTCTCCGAGTGTCATTTCTTGCAGAGTGCGTCATTTTTCTTTTGGCTTAGGATTAAACTGATTGGCGGCGTGTTTCGCTGCTTGTGACGATCTTGCCTTCGAGTCACTCGACTCAGGGATCGTTGTGCCTGTAGGTCTAGTTGCCTTGTCCTGAGTCTGTCGGCAGTTGCTGGTGCTACCATTGGTGCTTTGAAGTATAGGTGACAGTGTGTGAATATCCATCTGTACTTCGGCACTTGTGTTTTGAGTCCTTTGTGTTTCATGAGCCTCCCTTTTCTTCGCTCTCGACTTTCAGTTGTCGACCCACCTCAGGAGTGGTGGAGGGTGGTCCCATTAAACGATTCTTAAGCTAGTTCCGTGGGCTCCCGGGTCGTACCATAGCGTCCTACGAGAGGAGAATAATAGCTAGAGGCCTGGCTTAAGCGAGAGCCAGTGTGTGCACACATGGTCAGGGGCTTGGACTGACGCCGACGGGCGTTCCCCTGTCTAGTACTTGTAACTTGGTCACTGTTCTAGTTCGGACAGCGCGTACCTGAGACTCCACCCTCGGAGTGGTGCTGTAGGCTCGGTACGTGTGGCACAGCATAAGTCGTCAGTGGGCGCAGCTGGCTGTTCTTCTGGAGGTGCTCCCGCCACGTGACTCTCGGTATTTCTTGTGCGTCGTGACCTTTTCGAGTTGGCTCTTTCTGTGGCTGTACTCGAGGTCAGTGTTCTGCCGTGTGCATGACGTTCTAGTCGTGCGTGGGACAGTGTGCATGACGTTCTAGTCATGTTGTCGCGTTGCCTGCCGTCTGTCTAGGTTCTTCCTAGGCTTTCTTGTTGTCTTCGCCGGCCTTCATCTTAGGCCTGGCGTTGTGTCGGCAGTTCGGCAACTCCTGACTTCGTCAGATCAGAGTCGCCCTCCTGCTGTTGCTTGGAGTAGTTTGGGGTGCCGAGGTTAGCTCGGTAGCCGTTGTCTGGTACGGCTTCTTTCCCCCTCTTTCTTACTTGCTCCCTACTCCTGCTACCCTTCTGTTCCTTTACTGCTTTCTAGAGTAGATTTACAGCTTTGTAGTTAGCTTTCCTGCTTTACTACTGCTGTTGCTTGCATGTTGTTTTAGCGTGTTACTACGTATTTTTCAGTGGGGATCCGCGTGACCCCTACTGAGCCAGTGACACGAGGCTCACCCCTACTTTTCAAAAATCGGGTCGAAAATTGAAAAAACACACGAAAAAGTCACGGAATGCCTCCGGGCCTCTGAAACGACCCCGGATCGTGCCGATCCGAACACAAAAGATGTCCGAAACGTAATTACAGACACAACGGAGTCAGACACTCCGAGAAAGTAGATCCGAGATCTGAAAATAAGGATCTGAAAGGGTCTGGGACATCACAAGCTAGCTCATCTCCGGTGCCTTCACCATCTTCTCCTAGAGCAGTGGCCTGCCCACCCCGGGTGCCTTCACCATCTTCTCCTAGAACGGTGGCCTGCCCACCTCCCCTTATACGATGCCTTCACATTTATTTTTCTTCCTTCTGATACGATGACCTACCCACCTTTCCCTTGATCATTCGATGACTTGCCCACCTTTTCTTGATACGATGGCCCACCACCTCCCTTTGATATGGTGACTTTGCCACTTCACCTAATGCGACGGCCTCCTCCTGATGCGGCACCCCTCTGATTGGTCTGGTATGGCACACCTTGCCTCAGGCGCTGATACGGCATGCTTTGTCATCACACTCAATACGATGGCCCTGCCCACCTTTCCCTCTAATATGGTGGCATCCCCATCACACTCGATACGGTGGCCCTGCCCACCTTTCCCTCTGATACGGTGGCATCCTCATAGCACTCGATACGGTGGCCCTACCCACCTTTCCCTCTGATACGGTGGCATCCCCAGCACACCCGATATGGTGGCTCTGCCCACCTTTCCCTCTGATATGGTGGCTTCCCACCTTGACTGATACGGTGCCTTGCCACCTTCCCTAATACGGTAACTTCCTACCTTGGCTGACATGGTATTTCTCCGACTCGCTGATTTCGGGCTTTCTTC
Organism: Amorphophallus titanum; assembly: GCA_024336825.1. Taxonomy (NCBI): domain Eukaryota; kingdom Viridiplantae; phylum Streptophyta; class Magnoliopsida; order Alismatales; family Araceae; genus Amorphophallus; species Amorphophallus titanum. The sequence goes on from JANBPO010009603.1 coordinate 30,509,623, forward strand.
GGTTTCCTCAAGGTGTTGTCGCATCCGTGTGCACCTCTACTTTTGGGCCGCGTCACTCCTTGTGGACGCGTACCCGCTTCACCCCCCCAACACTTGGGTCTGGGAGAGATGCTGTCAAATTTTCACCAGAATTAATAATAATAATAATAATAAGGGGAATAAAAAAGTGACAAACAAATGGAATAAACGATAATGGACGGCCTTGCTGAAACAATGAAAAACCCTGGAGATCTCGAATATCTGAACACATGCATCATTTCGACGGACTGCCGTATATAAGCACGAACACGATCCACATGAATAAAAGAGAGTCAATTGAGCCTCATGCATACATTTCATGAATAAACCCAAGTCATTAAGTGAATAGCCCTTGACTCGCTCGGGCAGTACCCTTCATGCGTCGACCTGTCCCTGGGCCAACCCCTTCATACGTCGACCTGTCCTCGAGCCAATCCCTTCATGCACCGACCTGGGGTCCTCCCTGCGTTGACCTCCCCTTAGCCCAGCCGCAGCCTGCAACGACCTCAGTTCCCCCTGCGTCGACCTCTCCCAGCACGACCACTGCACGTATTGACTTTAGGCCTCCTACATTGCTGCCCAAACGAAGGAGTGTTAAAGAATTTACAAAAGAGAATAAGACTCGCATTCAAGTGGCATTAAACTAATAGAATAATAATAAAATTTGCGCATACCGGCAAATATCTCAGAGATCTCCTCTCCCCTGTGACCCCGTCAAGGGAACATCAATGCTACCCTACAGGCTGACTATGAGCCCCGGGGATTATTCCCCAGCATGGCCATGAGTCATCCTTTCGTGGGCCAATATTTCTTCAAAACTTGACCCACTCTCGTATCAGACATTAAACTTGCCGCATCTCTGGCAAACATTTGTACGGGTTTATCTCTATTTCTATCGTGCCCTCAATATAGACCTTTATCCGAACATGAAGTGGTTCGTGAGTGACCGACATAATTTGAATATTTGCACCCCTAACGCGGGCCTTCAGCATAGTCCAAACTTCTCATTGTCTTACCTGCATTAGTATGATTTCTTCAAGCCGTAGGGCCCTTATTTTTGACAATTAATCAAGGGTGTTCCCTCTTATGGGGGATGTAAATAACACTGTGAGCTTTATGGCACAGTGGGCTTTGGTCCCGACACGAACCATACAATCATCTGACCGAGTCAGATAGAGCACGCCAAGGGCTTCCTCGAAGTCTGAATAAATCACCACTTTGTGACTGGCACGCCCTTCGCACTAAATAAACGAACAAAAGAGGCAGATAAACGAATAAAATAAACATGCGAATTTTAGTGCGTCCACATACCCATCATCGACCGATACGATAAATGGGTTACGCAATATTATATCTGTTCAATTTGTCAAACCTTAATTAACAAGTGTATATATATACTAACACCTATAAAGAAGGAACATGTACATAAATGATCGATTCAGAAAACAGTGTGATCTCAGTTTTCAGTCCCCCCCATATTAATAGAGCATTCACTTACATGCTCTGAATGTAATTCTTCAGCGCGTCTGGCCATGAAGTTGCGTCCTAGCATCTTCCATCTATGAAAAGTGTGAATACAGACCTCCTGAATATCGCTAGTAAAGATCACAAGGGCATCATCGACAGAATGCCAAATGAAACGGCCATCGACGTCTCAGGCAAAAAATAAAAAGAAAAAAAAGAAAAAACCATGGTCTCTGGCTTCTCCTTTGGTCTAGCATTATTTCACCTTCTGATGCCAAATATGTTAATTAAAGGTCTTCTGTGAAAGTCAAAAAAAGAGAATATACGAAGATAATTTACTTTTATTTTTTCCCCACAGAGAGTAGGAGTTCAAATTTTTAATAGACTTTCCTAGGTCACCCCTTTCGTTCTGGGTTGACGAAGGGATTGTACCATTTCCGCCTTTTTTACATGTTGTTTCCAAAGGTACCATCTCTGATGAGCCATTTCTCTTTGCCTCTTGTCTTTTCCTAACCCCCTAGAGTATCCAAGAGCAAAAATGTCATCAGATTTTTGAGGGCTGCAGACCCTTCAGGGAGATGGGGTTCACCTAGCTGCTGGATAGGGGCAGCTGGACCATGGACAGCCTTGTCTTGGATGTAGGCTAGGACAGTGATGGTGAGAGCATTCTAGTGCTGATGGCCCATGTGCCATCCATCACCATCCAACATGGAAACACGTAGACCATTGCATCCTACTCACTGCCTGCTATTTGGCTTGCCCAAAATCTGTGCACGGTTGAATTTCGTACTAAATGTTCCTTCTAGCTTGCCAATTCTTTACTTGTTCAGCTTACTGCCTTGTTCTTGACTCCCTCTAAGTCTCTGACCACCGTTCATTTTTGACTTGTTTACCCTATCCAGGTACTTTTTCACTTCCTCGGGTGGACTGCCTAGACATTTGCCAACTGCTTCACCAGATGGTCTGATGCTCTGTGCTCAACTCTGGGAAAAAGAAGCCCCATAGATCTGTCTCCTTACCTGACCCCTGGCTCAAGCCACTTGGGCAAACTGTTGCCTGCAAGTCTAGTGTCGATGAGAGTCAACCTTCCTCCAGATTTTCCAACCAAACTTGGTTCTGTCGACCCCTTGTTTTGGAGAACTATTTGGGAAAACCAAGAGCTCTGGCTTTGTACAAGGGCCTTGGTGACCTTTGAACCAACCTGATATCCCTATGGGTGAGCCCTGCAGGCCTCTCTTTGAAAGATGCCCCATGGTTCACAAAGTAAGGCAGCCATTAATGAGTAACTCCTGTGCCCCAAGCCCGAGAAGTTGGGGAATGTTCCTTCTAGGTGTCCAATAGTGAAGATCAACATTGTGAGGCCTGGCACATGTTCTGCCACCTTGTTGTCTCTCCCCTTTGCACGATGTTACCTACTCAGAAGCCCTTGCCTGGGGAGGCTGGCCTCCATCCTTTGCCTCATGCTCAATACAAACCCTAGGGATGGTGGAGAGGTCTGGTAAATGTGAGGGGAATATGAGGTTCCATTCTTGGGTATCAGGTCTTCTGCCCTTAGCCTGTCTGAGTTATCCTTATGGGTTGCCAGGGTGGGATATTTTGAATTCAAGATCAGTTTTGAATTCATACAATAATTTTGCTTCTTTCAGATTTTGCAAAATACCCCTTGACTCAGCTTTGCAATGTTCACCATCTTCTTCCTTGCATTCGATCTGCCCAGGATTTTAGACTCATTTCACCCATCACTGGACCTTGAAAACCCTATTCTATGACCTTTGCCTGTGAAGCCCTCCCCTTCCACCCCATGCTGCTGTCCATCTCTCCACGACCATGATCCAAATCTCAAAGCCAAAGCTTCAATGCTGTAACTTATTGCTCACAGGCAGCTGGGTGTCTCCATAGTCACCAAATCCTTGCCCATGGCCGTTGAGTTTCCGACAAGTTTTTCTGATCCACGTGAATGGCAAACCCCATCTCCCTTGCCACCCTCATCACCGCTTGCCGGAAATATTTACTGCAAACCTGTTTGGGTTCTTTCATAACTCTCTCTCTCTCTCGGCCCCAATCTCCCTCTTTAATCTATTTGCCTGCTAGCATGAGGCATTTGGATTGCAAGAGCAGGATGCATCTGTCACCGAGATGGCATGCTGTCTGCTCTCCATCAACCCCTCACCCCAACCAAAATTAAAGAAAAGGGAAAGCATAGAAGAGAAAACCACTTGCACCTCTTTGCCCGTGCCAGGTGAGACGAAAGGATCTCCCATCTCTCCTCATCAATCTCTTCTGCAGACAAAGCCACCTGACCTTCTTTGCTGGGGTGTCAGTGCTGAGTTCCCCTGGACTGCCTTCTGTGAGGCTCGATTACCATTTCATGTACTCGTTGTCCACGTGTCAATGTTGATTGCTGAGCTACATGAACTGATTGTTTGCAGGCCTGGCACGTAACTGCTTGGTGCACCTGTCACCTAATGACCATGGCAGTAGCGCCCAACGCAGAGATTCTTCTCCCACCTCTCCCACTTCCCTGTTTACCACTGCTCCACATCTCTTTCTATCTTGCCTTCTGTCTGTCTCAAACCTTTCTGGCTCTCTCATCTCTCACTCATTCCATTTATGGCCCAATGCTACATGGTGTTCACTGCTAGGGCCTGGACATGAGACTGCATCATGGTTACATTTTTGTCTAGCTTCTCATTGTTCAGTTGTTTTCTATATATATTTTCAATGTATCAGTTGCAATGATCATATTTGCCGTCTTTCTGCTCCTAAGTTTTGATAAGGTGGCATGTCATTTGGCCTTATCACTTCTTGTAATGATTCATTAGCTTCAAGATTGTTTCCTTGATTCCTTTTACATAATCTAGGCAATGGTTTACTGATAAATTAACTACAAAATTGTTTTTGTAATTATTTTTGCTACAATTGGACTTTTCTCCAGTGGGTTACCTGCTTTTCACAGTTCAGTTGTTTCACATCCATTTTCTGGACAGAACTGTTACAATCTTTCTGTTTTGAGACTGTTCATGTTCCTAAAGCTTTGACAACCACGCAATGCACCTTGCCTTTATCATTTCTGCGTTACTGAACAAGATAGAATTTTGATTAGTGAACATATTTTATTGTCATCATCAAAACCAAGGGATGCACAACAGCAATTCCATTAGGGGCCGCAGTTCAGGACTCTCTCAAGCCTAGATGGGCAGAAGAGATGAAGCTTTCCAATGTTCGAGCTAGGAGCCGAATAATGAAGCTACTCAAGAAGCTCCCTGCTAGATTTATAATCTGAGAGATCCTCTCTTTGAGTGAAGAGACCTGGCAGGTGATCGTCACTACTCTACAGATGCCTGCCCACTTCGAGACCTGCTTGGCTGAGACACTACTAGAAGCCAGCATGACCTTCACTCAAGAGGGCATGCTGCTACCTACTATCAGCCATAACAGGCTATTGTATATGAAGGGGCACCTGAATGGGTGGTAGTTGAATAGAATCCTGGTTGATCGTGGTGCAGCAGTCAACATTCTGTCATATAGAATATACGAGAGGCAACACTTCAACGTGCGTCTCTAGAAAGTCAGAGATATGCGTATCGCCAGCTTTAATCAGAAATGTGAAGTGTCAATGGGGGTGGCAGAGTTCACACTTACCCTGGTGGATTTCACTACGAAGGTGCAATTCCATGTCATTGACTCCTGCATCTCGTACAAGGCACTGCTCAGCCGCCCGTGACTGCATGAAAATATGGTGGTGCCCTCTACGCTCCACCAATGTATCAAGTATAGCCTCAAGGGGAAGGAGGAGAGGATAGTTGCTTACCTCCACCCGTTTGAAGTATTTGAATGTCATTTGGTGGAGACCAACCTACATGGAGAGCGGTCCCAGAAGACCTCTGAAGCGGAGACCCCTACGTGGGCATCAAAGAGCACGTCCAGCGACAACTGGTACCCACCACCGCTGCACGGATATGTCAAGCCCAAGGCGGTCTCTAACATCACCATCTCCGGGGACGTGGGCAGAATAGCACCTCCGGCTATATACTCTGAAGCAAATGAAGCTAAGGCCGATCGACTGCATGACCACATTGGAGTCCCGAAAGGCCTCACCAAGCCAATTCCTGGCCTCGATAACCCTACTGTCGAGCCTTTGAAAGCTTGGGAGGTGGCGCATATAGACAGACCCAGCAACTTGTATTATACGGCTGAAGAACACCCTACCTGGGAAGACACAGACTGTTGTCTACCCAAACACATGAAAAATCTGTCAGTTCCCGTTCAGGGTCTGGCATTCACAATGGATCGGATGGCTAAAATGTTCCAAAATCAACACATCCGCTCTGATCAGTCTCATAAAGACAAAGAATCTTTCCAGAAGATGTGGTATCCCGTAAGTCTGGACAAAGAACTGAGACGTGTTTCTCAGCACCCAGGGTTGGGCTTCACCGTGGAAGAATATTACTACAGTGGGTGATATGAGGTGGACACCATCTCCGCCTTTTATCCTGCTGAAGATAGCCCACTGGGGGAAGCTTTTGATGAATATCCAGTAGAAGCTGAATGTGTTGAATCGGCTCACCTGGGAGACCAAGAAGCAGATACCGTGATTCCTTGCCGATGTTGGGAGCAAGTCTGTCCTGAAGAGGTGGCCCTCCAAGCCAAGTTTGATACGGGTAGCAACAGCAAAGCCGAGGATGTTGAAGAGGCAAGGGTGTCTCCTCCCAGTAGATCTCTGCTGTTGATGATCTCAGCACCTCTCATGCTGATCGGGGAAGCTTCAGCCAACTCCGATCAAGAGATGTATGCTGCTAAGAAAGAGAAGGCCACTTCTACTGAAGATATGACTGCCTCAAAAGGCGAGACCTCCTCACCTCCTGCTACAAGACTGGAATGCTGCTCCAGCCCAATAATGAACAACCACTAGTCTATTATGACTGCAACCCTATCTACAGGGGGTGAAGTTGTTCGCTCATCCCTGGAAGCTACAACGGTGGTGGATTTGCTGATAGAACAATTTGCGCAACCGCTATTGAATGAAGCAGAGAGTCCTCCGGAAGCTCTGATAATGTCAAATGAAGAAATTGAGGTCCTGGACCTTGAAGATGATATTCCAGATTTCATCGACCTTCAGCCATCACCCCCGGAAATAGAAGACAGAGGCCAAGCTACAGTTGATGAGCTGATAGAAGTCAATCGAGGAAGTGAGGATGACCCCAGGCCTACCTTCCTTAGTGCCCAGCTATCTCCAGAAAAGCAAGAGCTGTACATCCAGCTGCTGTAAGAGTACCGGGACTGCTTTGCATGGACTTACAAGGAAATGCTAGGACTAAGCCCCGCAATTTCACAACATGAGCTGGCGATAAGCCCTGAAGCCGACCCGGTGAACCAACCACCGAGGCGCATGAGGCTGGAGCTCATCACTCAAATTTGTACAGAGGTCGACAAGCTCATTAATGTGGGATTTATCGAAGAAAATCAATATACCACGTGGTTGGCGAATATCGTCCCCGTGAAAAAGAAGAATGGACAGATCTGAATATGTGTCGACTTCCAGGATCTGAATAAAGCCTGCCTCAAGGATGACTTTCTGGTGCCAATAATGGAAGTCATGATTGGTGCTACAACTGGTCATGAGGCCCTATCATTCATGGACGGGTCCTCCGACTACAACCAGATTTGAATTGCGGAGCACGACCGGGTCTACACAGCTTTCCAAACCCCCAAGGGCATCTATCATTACAAGAGGATGCCATTCGGACTGAAGAATACTGGTGCAACTTATGAGTGGGCAATCTTGTTAATAAGTTTAGCCCTCTGACCCTGCATCGAGAAAAGGTACAATCTATCTCGGGCAGGGGGCTAAAATCAAACTACACTAACCTTTTTCCACATTAAGTGTAGTTGAAACATATGAAAAGGGGAAGATGACGTCAAGCAAGTCAAGAAGAGTACACTGAAGAAATGAGCCTCATCTGTCAAACATGTCCATTCCATTCCATTTCATTAATTACATAATATTCTATGGGCATACCCCTATGTACAAAAGCCAGCTACTACATCCACTTGGTTCTCTCTCTCTCACTCATTGATCACCATTAGTGCGAGGCTAACTATGTCGGCTACTCATCTCACCCTCATCCCTATTCCTCCTCTCTCGTAAGCCTGACGGCCGTGAAGCTCTCGAACCTAAGGCTGCCAGCTAGATCGCTCTTTGCTCTCCCTGAGGAGACTACGTCTGTGCAAGAAGCTCCTCCATGGTGATCTCCATATCCCCTTCGATCTGTAGTGACTCCGAAGGAGTGGTGTGTCTAGCCGCTGCCTCTCCTAGAGTGCCTCTACCGTGGTACCTCTGTAACACGTGCCATCGCAGAGCCTCCAACTGGTTGAGGGCCCATCACTCTTATATTGCCATGGCAATCTCCTAGGCTCGTGCCTCGACCTCACTCTCCTTCGCCTCGGTGAGTTGACCCTCCAACCTCTCCGCTGTCTCCACCACTTTGAGGAGATGTGTCAAGTCCTTGGCACTCCCCTCTAACTCCCGTCGAGAGGCAAGGGAGGCCTCTAGCTCTTTCCTCTACAGGAAATTCACAAATCAACACAAGTCAGGAAAAGATAGATGAGAAGAAAAAGAATTGCTTTTAACTAAGAGTGTTCGGTCCTCACCGCCATGGCAAATTCTTCTTCCCTCTCCTCAGCCCGTTTGAGGGCTCCCGCCAGACGGTCCTCCAGTTCCCCTCTAATATCCGCCTGAGATGAGGGTCCAGCTCCCTCGGTCATCCCTACCCTCATACTGACATATGCCAGCTCAGCTCGATGTTGGACCAGGGGGAAATGGTCAGTCAAGATTCAAGAATCATTGAATCCTCAAATCAATCAATTTTGACTTACCAACTCTCAAATTTCGTGCCTGAAGTTCATGATCGTTTGATCGAGAACAACAATCCCGTCCTGGAGAATCCGGATAGCCTCAGCTTCCGTCATCTGCAAGTTAAAATGACATAAAGTTCTTAAATGCAATGCCCTTTAATAAACAACATTACCCTCAAGAAGCTAAAAGGAATAACTCACCGCTCGGGTGTCGAGGTGGAGTCGCTCAGTGTACCGCTCCTGGTAGTCCGCCAGGTAGGTCTCGTTACTCCCTGGGCTCCTATCCTGCACCAAGGAAGGTCCCTTCTACATGCCTCGGCCTCCGTACAGTAGAGAGATGCCCACTCTTGATCTCTTGCCGAAGTCCGTCGGCACCCTCGATTTGATCCATGCTGTGTTGGTACCGCCATCGGAGGCTGGTGCCACCCCAAAGTCTACTGAACTAAGCATAGGTAGAGAGCCTCCCACAGGTTCATGCAGAATAACACAGTGTCTCGGCAGAACCAGGCGTGCCCCTCCCTCACCCATAGCTACGGGGTGACATCCTTGCCTGCGTTTCGCATCCGCACCACCTGCCACAACATGAACCCAAAAGTTTTGTTAAAATTGAGCCCGTCTAATGAATGCACATAACATCATTTAACTCATTTTAATAGAATGCTTACCTGGTGGTGTAGGAACTCATCTAGGGCTGACTGGAGGTCGAAAGTCGAGTAGTCAATAATCGACAGTCTCAGACTATGTCCCATCTTGCCTTTAGCGGGACCGCCTACATCCGATCTCGCAGGATCACGCCGCGACCTAGGGGAAAGCAAGTGTATCCCCAAATCTGAAACACCCAAAAAAAAAATAGAATGAAAGGTCAATCATAGAAAGCAATTAACCAAGAAACTATAGGTTTGGGAAAGTGCTAGACTCGTACCTACAGGAAAGGGGTAAAGCCACCTAGGTTCCCCGAGCTTGGCTGAATAGGATCCATGTGTGCGAAGAGGTGCGCCAACATCGATCTCCCCCACTAATACAGAGGCCTCCACTCGAGATCTTGCACCAATAGCAAGTTTTTCAAATTCACATTGTTTAAGGAGATGATGAATAGTAGCCTGCCAAAGAAGTAGAGGAGAAAGAGCCGTATCTCCTGCTGCTCATTCCTCTCTTACACCCTGATCTTTTGATTGACTCGCTCAAGGTATGCGTCTAGATCCTCCAATGGTTCTCGGACCAGCTGGGCTAACCCCATTGTACCGTTGATCCTCCCGAGAGGAATGGTGGTCACCGGTCTCTTAGTTCAAGCTAGTCACACACTACGCAGTCTGTCAATCTTCTATTGATAGTCCTTGAGCTCCCTACCGAACATTAGTGCCCTAGACACAAGCAATCCTATCAAATAAGTCACATCCTCGAGCGTGGGGATCATGTGTACCCATGGCATCACGAACGCTCTACAGCCATCTACCCATCTCTCCCAGAGTGCCGCCAGGAAGGTAGCGTCAACAGGGAAGAGCCTGATCTTGAAGAAGGGACCAAATCCCATTCGGTCCACCCACCACCATTGGTCGTGAGGAAGGGCATGGTACCACGCCCACAACAAATCCCTTGAGAACCAAGCTCGGATCCTCCGTCGGCCCTGTACGAAGTGAAAAATGTAGCGTTTTAATCGAGCAAACTGACTCTGGATTTGATCCAGAAGTCAGTACAGACAAATCACACTTAATCTCCCTTCTTACTCAAATCAACTCTACAATTGATGGCACTTTGTTTTTCACTAAGACCTCGCAGACACTTTCTCTCAATCTTCTTTCTGACTCTTCTTTCTCTCGAGTTCTGGCTCTCTTGCTATCTTCTGCTCTCCTCTTTTTCTTGATCTCTTCGTACTTTGATTTGAGCTATCTGGCCTCTTATTTATAGTTTTGTGAGGGATTGGGCATGTGGAAAACTCATTCCCACCTAGGGAATCTGGAAAAGAAGGGCTTCATTGGAAGTTCACGTGTTAGGAGATGAAGATGCTCCATCCACGTGTTAGAATCTCCAGACAAAATACCTTTCTTAGATCACGTGCCAATAACTTGAAACATGTGTCTGAGGATAGAGACTTTGAGTCATATGACCTTGATAAGTGAGAGACGTGCTGCCCTTCATATGTTTGATTCTGGGTCCATGTATGACTTAAGTCCCTACCAATCAGAACAAAGACATTATATAAAACACTTTATGTGGTTAAGTTCATTCTTGAAAGATGATAAAAGAATTCATATGCTCAGACTTAAATCATGAATGTTCTGAAAAATCTTAGACCATGAATTATGATGCTTAGACTTAATGACGTGAAAAGCTAGATGTGCATTGACCTAGTTACATCAAATGCATAGGCCTTGGACACTGAATGTGCATAGACTTCTTCAGACAAGTGTAAGAAATGCACAGACTAGATATGCATGTGCTCCGACTTAGAATGCATGTGCTCAGACTTGTATGAACCATGTGCTCTGACTTGGAATACATGTGCTCAGATTTGTCTGAACCATGTGCTCTGACTTGATGCAACATGTGCACAAGCATAAACACATGCATGGACCTTCCATATGTTCAAGGACAATGTGCATCAACCTTGTGTTGTTGCCAATTTTGAAATAGAGATTTTAGTGGAAGATTATGTTGTGTTCTGCCCATCTTCCTCCCAGGGGCACGAGGCCCCTGCTTCCCTTATAATAAGTTTCTTATCTCCTAGGTTAGATGTAGAGTCTGCTGAGTCCCCTAGGATAGTAGAGTCTGTTGAAGTAGGGTCATGTTCTAGTGTCTCTAGCCCTTCTACGCTTGCAGCGTACCCGATGACTCGTCATTCCAAATCCATCCCCGATAGGTTCCTCTAGGATCTCGCCCAATGCTATCATGCCCTCCTTAGATGCCCAGAGTTCATAGCAATGGATGATGAGGAGCTGGATGGGGTGTGGAGGAATGACGAACTAGGTGTTTACGAGATCATGTTTGAGAAAGACCTGTTCGACTTTGAGGATTGCGGTGTGGATGACACTACTGATTTGCACGCACAAGGTTTGAAGAGGTTCGATGAGCCATCATCGGTAGTGGATTAATCCATGAAAGAAATTAATCTTGGAACGAAAGAGGATCCCACGCTCATAATCATCTCTGCTAATCTCCCTCCTCAGGTTGAAGAGGAGTTAGTCAAGGTACTGAGGGAGTATAGTAATTCCTTTGCCTGGTCCTACGAAGATATGCCGGGTCTTGACCCTGCCTTGGTGGAACATAGACTTATACTCAAACCAGGGGTAACACCCGTAAAGTAAAATTTGAGAAGATTCCACCCCCACATGGCCTTAAGGATAAAAGAAGAAGTCGATAAATTGCATAAGGCTAGGTTCATTAAAGTCATTTTATATCCTTAGTGGGTGGCAAATATAGTCCCTATGATGAAGAAGGGTGAAAAGGTGTGAATTTGCATCGATTTCAGGGATTTAAATAAGGCATGTCCCAAGGATGATTTTTCTCTACCCCATATAGATGTGTTGGTAGACAACATAGCCAAGTACGAAGTTCTCTTATTCATGGATGGTTATTCAGGATATAACCAAATCTATCTAGCTCCAGAAGACCAAGCAGAAATCCTTCATCCTTACCGCTACTGAGTACTTCACCAAGTAGGCTGAAGCTGAAGTGTACGCAGAAATCTACCACAGTTTGTCGCTTCATCCTGAAGAACATCATCTCGCGGTTTGGAATGCCAAGCGACATCGTCACCAACAACGGGCCTCAGTTCGTGTCACAAGAGCTCTAGGACCTCTGTAAGAAGTTTAATATCTCATTGCATCATTCATCCCCATATTATCCCCAAGGCAACGGTCAAGGCGAGGCCACCAACAAGACTCTTCTTAAAATTATCAAGAAAATATGCGAGTCGCATAAATTTGCTGATTGGCCTGAAAGATTAGTAGAAGTTTTATGGACTTATCGCACCTCTGTCCGTACTCCCATAGGGCAAACTCCTTTTGCTCTCACGTATGGGATGGAGGTGATACTTCTGTATGAGATTTTGATCTCTTCCCTAAGAGTGTAGCTTGATAAGGAACTTAATCTCGATGAGCGTCGGGAGGCGTTGCTAGTCCAGCTGGAACTCTTGGATGAGAAGAGACTTAATGCGGCCAATCATGTTTCTGTATATCAAAAGTGTGTCTCGCATCATTTTTGTTGGGTTAGGTGTGCCCCCTCTTTGTCTTGGACAATAGTTTTGATGATTACAATATATTATGTGGCTTGCATTTCATTAGAAGTGTTTCATGTTGCTCATGGGTCATTTGAGATGTTTTGAGTCTTAACTTGATTGGATGTAGTCGCCATTTAAAATAGTGTAATTTTTTATAAATTGGTATACTATCTACTGATATATGCTTATTTGTTTTATACTTGTGTGTTGCAAGGACTGATACGGACTCGTATCTCTTAGATCCAGGTGATAGCCGCCTACCAAGGATTGCCTGACTTCCAAAGGGTGAGAGTGGTGGCGATGGGCTTTAGTCCCTTCCTCAGTATAAAGTCGGTACGTCCTGACTTGGTTTTGATTCAGGTGCTGAGAGAGAGGTGGAATAGGGCCAGTTAGGCATTCCAAATGCCCTGGGGGAACATGGTGCCGACCTTGGAGGACATCACTAGGATCACCGGGTTGAGGGTGGATGGGCAGGCTGTGAGTGGGGTGACTATCCCGGACTATGGTGAGTTAGCCCAGAGACTCCTTGGCATAGACATAGTGTACGAGCGCCCTTGTAGGACGATTAGCCACACTGACCTGACGAAGGTCATGGGATTGAGGGATGCTCGATAGAGTTCGAGAGAGTCATTGATAGAGTATGAAGAGCGTCTGACCGAGAGAGCTCGAGCTACCTACTGTCAGGACATGGCCGAGAGAGAGAGAGTAGACATAGATCTGAGGAGGTTCTTGCTCCTGATGTTCGGGAGGCTATTATTGGGGATGAAGGGAGATGACATCAACTATAGATTGCTGAGCGTCCTCGAGGACTTGAAGGGAGTAGGGAGGCATGACTGGGGAGGTTCCCTACTGGCACATCTGATAGCTGACTTGTCTACAGGGACAGGTCATGAGATGACGGTCAGTGGTTTTTCACCCTTTCTTCACGTATGCATGTTTCATTTTTGGTTAAATGCTTATGATGGCCATGATTATGTTTATGCATGTAACTAATGAAATGCTAATGAATGCAGGTGTGGAGCCACCTATATATGCCCATGGACCAAGTTAGACCCCGACCCGGAGACGAGGCTGCTTACCTGATAGCACTCGCTTGGCTTCCATTGGTGACCGGAGCCCCCCATGGCTACGAGCTTATGGTAGTGAGACGGGAGTTCTGAGACTTCCCACCTTCACTGGTACGTGTACGAATATGATGCATTCTATTCTTATTTCCTTATTTCTTGTTATGAAAATGTCGTAATATGATGTGCAACAGGTTGTATGGAGACCATACATGGCAATGCCTGATGAGGGCCAGCCATGGGTCGTAGCGGGCTGACCTCGATTTGGGCGTGACATCTGGGTCCATTGCCTAAACGAGATCGAGCCGCTACAGCTTAGACTGGTGATGAGGACACTGGGCCTACACCAGGAGTGGGTTGAGGTAGACGAGCCTCGCGGGATCGGGCAAAAGACTCGAGGGCAGACGAGACCGATAGACTGGCGGTTGCATTTCCCCGAGTAGTTCACCGATTGGTAGCGAGGCGGGACCCCAATCGTCTCCCATGCTCCAGACAGCTCGGCCTATCTTTAGCACTACTGGGAGACGTATGCGGGCCAGGCTCAGATGAGGCCAAGAGGGGTACGTATGAATGCTTTCAGTATTTAATTTATATGCTTCTAAGGTATGCAACTAATGAATGGCCTATGTAGGATGCGTGGGATGCAGTAGCAGCAGACCTACATGCCCGTCTCCACAGCTTGGAGGCCCGGTTGGCTACCATGCGTGCGGATCTGGAGACTCAGGTGAGTATGCACTATCTACATGCTGTTAATTGTTTTGAAGTTTGATGTTCAGCCACTGACAGTCTCAATAAATGTAGTGTGCTCAGCAGGGAGCGACAGCAGGAGGGGCAGGAGGTTCGTCCAGCTCGAGGGATCCAACCACTTAGACCACCACCCTGGAGGAGCAACTCACAAGGGTGATAACACGAGCCGAGGCGGCGGACCATGACCTTACTGAGTGGGTAGGTGTTTAAACAATGTTTAGGCTTGTTTTAAATAATGATGGTATTGGATCATGGAGTTGATAATGGCGAATATTGCATGTGGCAGAATTATAGGAGGCGCTTGCTCGTGCTGACGCGCGGAGTTGGAGGAGGAGGAGAGACATCGACTGACAAAGGTGAGTATCACTCACGCTTTTCTTCTTTCTTTTTCTCTCTTTTTTTTCTTTTTTCAAAGGTATTTTATACTATGATGCTCATAACACATATTGAACAATGCAGGCTACTGAGCTACAGGATGCTCTTACCTGAGCTGCGCTAGTCGGCACCGAGCTCGCGATCTGCGACCAATGGGTTGCAGAGTTGGAGGAGGCTGAGAGGAGGCACAGAGAGACCGAGGCACTACCCCGAGACGTGATTGAGCTGCAGATCCTCCTCGAGGTAGAGAGGAGGGAGCTGGCCAGAGAGAGAGAGGAGCGGCTGAGAGAGCGGGGGAGCAGCTTGAGCGAGAGCGTGAGCTTTCAGAGCTGAGACTCTGACTAGGCGTAGCTGAGGAGCAGGCCAGAGCAGCAGAGGAGAACTTCCAGAGAGGTCGAGAGTGAGCACGGGCCAAGGGGCGACCCACTGCCTATTCCGACACGAGCTTCTTGGCGGGTTCCTCTACTAGACAGAGGAATGAGGCAGCAGAGCGAGCTCGGGTTGGCAGGTCGACAGTTTCTCAAGGGTCGATGGGACCCCCACGGGTTCCTCCCAGAGGTAGGAGTAAGGCCGAGAGCAGCGAGCGACCAGAGGAGAGTGGTGGTGAGAGCTAGAGAGATTATTACATACCACCTCCTCGCCATTTATTATGACATGTATGACTAATGCCAATGGTTTAAATGTATGCAGGGAAAGTGTAGGACCCGGATCTCGTGGCTCCAGGTCCGGGCAATGTACCTCGCACTGTCAGACTTCCAGAGGGAGCGCCTGGCGGCGATGGGGTTCGGCGAGTTTCTAGGAGTGGAGGTGACCAGACTCGACACCGCCCTTCCTTATGCCCTGCACGATCAGTGGGACCTGGTGAGCCACACGTTCCTCTTCCCGTGGGGCCACATGGTCCCAAGGCTGGAGGACATCACGCGTATCACCGGCCTGCGTGTGCATGGGGTGCCGGTCAGCGGGAGGACCTTCCACGACTACCAGGAGCCAGCCCAGAGGTTGCTGGGCCTGGAGTTTCTACGGCTAGAGTGACAGTAGATGACCCTACAGTGGGTGAGGCTGCAGGAGAGTCTCGACCTACGAGGAGCCGGGATCGCGATGGGAGAGCTACCAGAGTAGCACCTCAGACGACTCGTAGACTGGGCACGACCACGGGTAGTAGCCACACCGGGGCCAGAGGTAGACGTGGTGCTTAGGAGGTTCCTGACGCTGTTCTTCAGGAGGCTCCTCTTCACCACCCGAGCGGACGCGGTTAGCTGCCACCTGTTGCCACTTCTAGAGGACGTCGACCACATTGGAGACTACGCGTGGGGAGTGTCTGTCCTCACCTTCCTCTTTGACACTTTGAGCTCTACCAGTCGGTGGATGATGCTCGGCGGCTTCTCACCCCTGCTCCAGGTATGACTCATTTCCTAAATGATTATGCAATTACTATATGATTATATGAATGCTAACACTTATTGTAATGTAATGCAGGTGTGGGCCTATGTACACCTCCCCGGGCTGGGGAGAGGAGTGGAGATGTACCCGGAGCGACTGCCCATCGCGAGACGGTGGACAGCACCATGGGAGGTTGGATCCCTGCGACGCCAGGTCTGGGCGATCCAGGATGACCTCGGCACCCTACCCTACACCTCAGTAAGGTCCTGAACTTAAACTTTGTGTTAATGCAACTATATGCTCTTTATGCTGATGCATTTTACCTATTTGACAGGTCCGGTGGATGCCCTACTAGGGTGAGGGGTACGAGGGCCAGCCATGGGTGGTAGCGGCTTTGGCCTACACGAGGAGGGGCATCTGGCTCCACTGCATGAATGTGGTGGAGCCCCTCTACTACCGGCTCATGATAAGGACCATCGGGGTCCACCAGGTAGCGGTCGACTTCCCGGCGCCCGAGAAGTCAGAGGAATGGGTCAGATGACATGCACGTGGACTAGCGACAGAGACAGACTAGACTGTCTAAGCAGCGGAGCAGGTCTAGGACTGGACGACACTCAGGCAAGTGGTATCCGCCTGAGCAGAGAGCGAGGAGGCCTATCTGATGGCCTACGCACGACGCTACAGAGACCAGGTCTTCCATGGCGCTCGATGACCAGTACGACTCTAACCTTATACTTTCTATCATGCTTTATGACCATGATGAACTGACATTTGACTTCTACATGTAGCTCGACCCCCAGGGGCGGATCGCGGAGCTTCAGGATCTTCTCCACTCCTCGGTCCAGTAGAGGGATGAGCTCCGATAGGCGTTGGACCTCCTGGTGAGTTTCATTGAACTCTAAACTCAATTGTGCATATTCTTATGATGTTGACTAACCTGGACTTCTAAATGCAGTGAGCCGAGGGGACCTAGCATCAAGGAGCTGACGCACCGACTTCCTCCTCCCAGCCTCCCGCAGACTGTGCTGAGCGAGGTGTGGAGTTTGCGAGGATGGTGGTGCAGGCCGAGGTGAAATCTACAATCCACTTCCATCTAGGAAGAGATTAGACAGACAGGACAAGTCTTTGTTCAGCATAAGTGGGTTTGGGCAAATCCAACATCACAAATAGCATCTCACTGCATGTGGCAAGCTGTTCTCAACATATTACCTACAGCTAAAAATCTTCAGAAAAAAGGATTTTATTTGCCGAGCATGTGTCCTTTATGCAAGAAAGAAAGAGATGCCCATGACCATCTATTCTTTGGGTGTTCTTTTTCTAGTTGGGTCTGGAAGCAAATTCTTATAAGATTTGATCTTCATAGGCAACTGAGCAATGGGTTATCCCAAGAAATTCAGATTCTGCAAACCCAATTTCAGAAATCTGAACAGCTCCTTAAATTTGTAAGAATCCTACTTAGGGTTACTATATGGAGACTCTGGAAAGAAAGATGTGTTAGAATTTTTGAAGATACATCTACCTCAAAAGTAATTGTTCTCATTCAAATTCTTGAAGATGCAAGAAGCTGCATGGAATTCTTTGGTCATAAGGGATTTAATAGAAGAGAAGCATACATTTTCAATAGATTTCTTTTATTCTCATAACAAGCTTTGAGTCGACAACCTGTGTGGCCCTGAAGTTCTGCTAGGCAGACTTATGATGTACAGTTTTCTTCTATTCTAATATATACATCTTATCTTTACTTACCCCAAAAAAGAGTTTAAAGCTGTGAGATTGTTAGACTGTATGACTTGTGATGATTAGTCCACTTGGCTTTGTCCTTAGGTAGACTGGAAGGACCATCTGTAATAATCCTCTAGAGCTTAGGAACAAGTGTGTTCACAAACTTGCATAATCTTCCCAACCATCGCAATCCGACCCAACGAGATACAAGACACTTAAAACAGGAGTAAGTAAGTAAATCAGGATACATTCTTCTACACTGAAGCAGCCTGGAGGCCCCAGCAACCTCCAAAGCCTTCGTCTTCAGAGTTGCCCTCCATGATTCGTCAGAGGATGATCACAGAGAAGGAGAGGGTCATTTCGCTAGAAAGGGAGGAAGAAGCGAAGACTGCAGTGAAGGCCTTAAGTGACGTAGAGAGGAGGAGGTGCCCTTCGGGACCTTTTATAGGTTGAAGGGGGAGATTTCTACCTTAATTGATCCTCCCCTCAAAAAGGCGCAAGAGGCAGACACTTTTTCCTAGAAGCAGTTATGCCAGCACGGAACCCTCCCGCGGGAATATGCGAAATGTCAAGTGATTCAAAGCATGGAAAGGCTAAAAGGTGGCAGTTCAGCACCAGCGACTCGGTCGATTGACAAGCAGCCTGATTTTTCGGTAAGAAATCGTACAAGATCTCCGATTTACTGACGTCCATGGATACGGTAAATCATGACTCGGTCAAAGGCGGTAAGGAGCAGTCAATTGTGCTTTAAACACCATTGCCATTATATAGAAAGAAAATCATTACATGGCCAAGTTTCAGGTAGAGATTGTAAAATAAAAGAAAAGGGAAAAGAGAAATGAACTAACAAGGCAAGTACAATCTTTCCTAATCTATGGGAATAGGAGAGTGAGAGGTCTGTGGTTCGCCTTGAGGCTCAGTGGTCGGGAGGCTCGCGGCACTCGCCTCCATTCCTGCGTTTAAGGGTAGCTCACCCCCGGCTCCCTCGGTGATGGCCGGCTCGGGCACTGACCCCACCTGTGTGGGAACTGCCTCGACCGTGCACCCTCTTGAAGCAGTCGGAGTTGGTGAACCCTCTTCTACAAGGCCAGAAGTGTCCTCGCTACCTTCTCCTCCGCCACTCGATGTCGATGGAGGTGAAGTCGAGCCCTCTTCGTCTGAATCGTAGTGCTGCCTGGGAATAAAGGTAAGCTCGTCAAGGACCTATTTCTGGGCCTCGACGACCGCCAGCTTGAAGCCTTGAGCAAAACCCTTTCGCAGCCCCCGTTGGCAGCCTGGCTCATAATAGGCGAGGGCGCTCTTCTTTAGGGCCTCGCGATACTCCTCCGAGCCTCGATATCGCTCGATCGCTTCCGCTCTGACCCTCGCTGCCTTCTCCTTTAGCTCGGTCATCTTCAAGCCGACCTCAGTCAGGTTCACCTCGACCTCGGCCCGCGTCGCTTTTGCCTCCCTCATGGCTCACTCCACTGCCAGGACGCGAATCCTGAGTTCTTCTCGCTCGACCGACCAACGTCCCAGACTTGCCGTGTGGGGTTGGCGCTCCTCTTCCAGGAGCTTGCCCTTTAACTCGGCCATATACCGAGCCTAGGATAGTTGCTCGAACAGCAATAGAGACTTTTCTTGGCTCGCTCGGTCCCGAGAGCGGAGCACAGCCATTTCACGCTAGAGGGCCTCAAGCTTAGAAGTCAACTGTCTAACCTTTCGGTCAGACTCGGCACGAGCATGGGCCTGACCCCTCTCCTCGCTTTCTAATCGCACCAAGAAATCTGTTAACTCAGCCCCTAGCTGAGCCATGAATAAACCGTCCTCCATGGCTCTCTCCAAAAGCCTGGGATGGGAACATCGTCGGAACTCTTCTCGGACAAACGGAGGCACCAGCGCTCGGCAGTGATTGTACAAGGAGTACTAAACAGTGAATCGCCCCTGCTGCCTGACAGGATTCTCCCCAGAAGGAGTCAATGTTGGGAGGTCTCCCTCAGACGCTCCCAGGCTCGGGACCGTCGTGCCCGCCTCGATAGAAACCTGAGAATCAACCTCCCCCTCCACGCGCACGTCGACATGCTCGGTCGGGATTTCTGAACCGACCTCCTCCTCGCGCGCTCCCACAGGCTCGGCAGAGACTCCCTTGACCGCAGTAGGCAACTTCGACTCAGCGACCGAAGAGTCCAGAGGATGGGCATCATCGGCTAGAGATTCCTCACTCGAAGGAGGAATTTTTGTTTTCTTCCGCCTTTTCTTCTCGGCGGTCAGGGCCTTCATCGAAGCCAACAGTAACCGCTTCCCGGGGTCCTTATGCTTGGATCCCTATCGCTCCACGTCATCTTCGTGAGCGACCAGCTTGCCCTTATCTCGGACAGCAGAAGGACCCTCGGGGACTTGAGGTGCCTCTAAAGTGGTCGCCTCCACTTGCTCGGCAACCTCTTGCTCCGACGACCGTTCCCCGTCATCACCGTGCCTCACTTTTGCTCACCAAAAGCCAAATTACTAATGAAGGCTCAACCAACATGATTATGGATGTGCGAAGTAAAGCTCCAAGACCCTTACCATTAGGAGGCAGCGCCTGATGTTGAAAATCCTCAATATTGACTGAGGTCAACAGCTCCGCGGTCGACCGACGATTCTCCTAAAGAATTTTAATTTCCTCTTCCAGCTCTGAGGAAATCACTGGATGCTTTGCAGGAAGTACGGGCTGAAAGTTCACCTTGTCGGGAAAATTCCAACTAGTGCCTCTTTTGTTGGATCCTACCCAGAAAAATTGAGTCTTTTACCCCTTGTGCGAAGAATCTTGAGGAGAGAGGGTCACCCAACTCCTCCCTCTCCTCGCTTGAAGATAAAAGAAGCCATTCCCGGCATGGGTATGTTCCTTCAACTCAAAAAAGACATGAAAAAGATCTAAAGATGTGGCCAGGGCACATGAGTCACAAAGAGCCATGAACGAAAAAATGAAGGAATAGGAATTGGAAACTAGTTGGACGAGAGCATGCTGATAAAAGTTTAGCAGCCCAGCAACGAAGGGGTGGAGAGGAAGACGGAAGCCACACTTCCATGCCAGAAGGAAGATATAAAAAAGGCTCGAATGAGTGTCCAGGCTAGACTCATGAGGTTTGGCTGGAGAGAAGAAGTACTGCCATGGCAGCTTAAAACGGACCTCGAGCTCCTTCACGTCTTGGTCGGTCAACTCGCTACGAAGATGGAGGCTGGATGCAGGCTCCGAGCTTCCTACTCCTTGCTCTAACTCTTGAACTTCGGCTCTAACTTCATGTTCGACCATGGATGAGTAGGAAGAGGAAGAAGAGGCGTCGGGGTCTGAAGAGCAGATGGAAGGAGGAAGTTGACGGATCGCCTCTGCAGTGATCTCCACCAACTCAGCAAAAGTTTTTGCTAAATCTTGCTCCTCCTGCTCGCTCGTTCGGTGCATGAACCCCATCTTGCGCCCACGGAAGCAATGAAGGAAGAAAGCCCTGAAACGAAGGAAGGGCTTATGTCATCCAACTAGCTTATGTATGCACTATCTTTTTTTATTATGCATCATGTCTCACATTTTGACTTGAATCAAATGCTCATTTGCTATCCTTTTATTCCCTTGAGGGGGAGATATACATACTTACATGCTTACTTGTCATTCATGCTTGCATGTTTGCATGCATGAATGGTTTTAATAACCCTACAATCAGTCGCTTTTTGTTGATGACAAAGGGGGATAAAAAGTGGTGCATATGCATACATGTTCAGTGGTGCATACGCATACATGTTCATATCAGCTTGAGAGTTTTTGAGTTTTGAAAAGTTTGGAAGTTCATGTGCATACATTTCAATTTCCATCCTAGATACCTCACAGTGCAAATAAAAGTGAAAATGTTTAAAGCTCACATGTTCATAACCTTTACATGTTCATAGTTTTATTCTTATCCATGGTTTTAACCTTTAAATAAATCATGTTTTGATTTTCATGCACACACATACACACGTCATTTTATCATCATCAAAAAGAAAGAGATTGTTGGATCCCCTAGTTGATTTTGGGTAGTTATGTTTCAATAATGATAAATCTTGTGTGTGTGTGTGTCCTTATGTGGTGAATTGAGAAAGGCTTAACAATCAAGGTGCTAATATAGTGCTCATCCGGTTATGCAGGAAAAATACTTTTGGTGGACTCTTGCAACTCAAATTCTTGAGTGATTGAGTCATCTTCAGCTTGGATTCAAATCAAATGGTAAACCATGCTACACACTTTAAGAGGAAATGGTAAGGTCTTACAACTCTTAAATGCACAAACTAGTTGAGTTGGGGTTCATGATGCTCACTCTTGTGCATAAATAGATAGCCATGGGTTTTTGGTGATTAGCTATATCATTTGTCATTGCAAAGGTTCATACATGCATATTCTTCATGGAGTTTTTAAGTTGTAATGTGTTTAACCTATTCAAATGAGGTTTGATGAGATCAGTTTGGATTAGTTTCTTATATAGCATGGATGCATGGGTTTTCATAGCTTAATCTTTAGTTGTAAAGGATTGAGTTTTCAAGTGTCTTCATGAATATTGTCCATGGACTTTTAAGATTGGAATATGGCTAAACTAATCTTTGCAAATCTTGTTGAAAGTGGGTTGAATAATGATCTTTCTCTATAGAAATGCGTGGCCCTCAAATTTATTTTTAAGTGTGAAAAAAATTAGTTTAATCTACTTCTATCTGCCTTGTGCAGAACCATAATCGGTCGACCACCCCACTAAACCGGTCGACCAGTTCACAACCATCTATGACCAAACAGAACCCAGTTCTGTCTAGTTGACCAGCCCTGTAAAATCGGTCGACCAGTTTCACAGTGCTCTGCCCAAACAGAATGGGTGTTGGCACCAGTCGACTGCCCCTGTATAACCGATCGACCGGCTCATCTGTACTTAGGCCAAACACAAGCTATGCAAGGCTAGTCGACTGACCCTGTGAAATCGATCGATCGAGATTTCTCTGCTATGCGATCGGGCTTCATGAAATACATCTGAAACCCATCTATTCCAGATCCATTTGGGGTCAAACTTGACCCTAATACCCTTAGGGCATTCATGCATATGTTAGACACATTTTGAAGGGGTTTTAGCATGGGTTTTATGGTCTTTTGCTCATTCTCTCATGGGTGTATAAATAAGCTACGAATTTTGAAGAAATTAACAAAGCTCTAACATTTCTATCTATCTTGTAGGAGAAGAAAGGGAAGAAGGAGAGGAGCTAAGGAATGATTGAGGATTTCATCTACTTCCATACACTTTTGGAGATCCTGATTGAAGAAACAAAGGAGCGGATCGAGAAGAGGAATGCGTGGACGTTCTCAACGTCGGCATCTAGCTACCCTCTGACCTGAGGATTAGAGAAGAACATCTACAGCCCTTACTACTCATGGGGATTTATTTCTACACCTTGTTTACATCTGTTTTAGTCATTTACTATTGCTCTAAGAGCTTGTATTGATCACATTCGTATTTTCTGAACTTGGACTCTGTTAATGTGTCGATCGTCTGCGAACGATTGTGGTGATATTGTGCCGCTATTGTTGCGATTTGTGTGTGTGTGTGTCTTGATCCCTCGTGGATCATGTAGGAGACGAAGTCTCCGTGTGTTTGGAAGGGAAGCTCCATTCGCTTCATTTGGAGCGAGTGGATCCTTACCAGTTTTGTGAGGGGTGGATGTAGGGAGCCTGTCGTGGTCCTAAACCACCTAAAAATGTCTCTCGCATTTGTGTGTTTGTGGTTTACATGATTGTTATTATCATCTTGATCGTGTGAGAACGGAGAGGTTGGGAGAACTAGTTTGTTAATTTCATCCATTCACATCTCTTGTTGATAGTTAATCTTTATTCTACTGTGCTAATTTTTAAATCTACCATTGCGCCTGGAGGGGACAATTCAACCCCCTTCTTGTCCAATCATGAATCTAGGGACAACAATCTGGTATCAGAGTGGGTCTCTGGAGGCTTCCCCAGTTCCTGGTATCGGTATGTCGGTATTATCGGTATATCGGTATCTCGAGCTCTGGGTCGTCACACGTAGTGTTGTAAGTTTCTAATTTTTGGTTTAAAGCCGCACCGACCAGTGTGCGGGGCAAACCCACACTACCCCGCTCGCCATCGTCTCTGGCCGGGATCGGCGTCTTCATGCCGATCCGGTGAGCATCTAGCCACACCCTGTGCTGGTTTGTATTTTGCTATTTAGTATCATTTCTAGTGTTGTTGGATGGTGAGATGAGCACACGATCTCATATTCCATCAAATTGAGCCTCCACCGCGGAGTGAGTGGCGAGAGCCCCCATAACCCATGCCCTTGGCGTGCTGGCCACCCACAGAGTTGGGTATCCCAGCCCCTTTGGGGCTTAGCCCAAGCTGAGCCAAACCCCAAAACGTCAAGGTCCCACCCTGGACCCTCTCCACCATTACTGATTTGCCTATGGGCAATAGTGAGCGCTACACGAGTAAACCGCCTATGTGAGTCAGGTACTCGTTCTTTGCTTACTTGCGTGTATAGGTCTTAGGATCATTGTGTCACCCCCGTGGCATACCTCCCCGTGCCACATCATTTTGTCTGAAGCCTTTCTTCCAAAACTGATTTTTCTGCCTAGTCCTTTTTATAGATTGTAATTCGATTGGCCCATAGGAAAAAGGAGGTTTGTGTCTGGAGCAACCTTCTAGATCTGCTTTCCCATTGGCTGAGGACATGAAAGGACAGTCCTCTACCCTAGGTGCTTTTCAAGGGAGCACTCTGATTGGTTCATGGCAAAAAGAAGGTTTCCATGAAAGGAGACCTTTCCTAGATATATCAATTGACAAATCGTTCTCCTAAATGGTTGTACTGAAGCCTTATGATGAAGAGTACAATTCTCTGTCCTAGGAGCTTTTCCAGACTTTGAATCTCAAGTCCTAATAGTGTGAGCCATTGACTTGAAGTGAAGAAACACGGGATCGGTTGACTCTATTTGAAGACAGAACAGAGACCCATAACGAGTCACATAATCAAAACCCGAGACACAAAACTCTTGTCCCAACCAAGCTGCATATGCTCAGGCGGTCTCGCCTATGAACAAGGAGCATTTTACACACTAGGCAGTCTCACCCGGTCTAACCATGGTAAGCCACTAGGATCTTCCACGATCTCGTGGAAACCCACCATGTAACTCTATCATCCATAGTCTTATGGGAATATACCATATAACACTAACATCCTCGGTCTCGTGGGAATCTCAAGAATAGCATACATACGTACGCAAACCACCGTAAATCACGATATGATACCACAAGGTACTAAGAAAACTACCCATGACTGAATAATGGAAACTAGTGGGTATCGACCCACTAAACTCACACAAGGACTACTCACCGCGATCATAGAGCTCATGCGGATATGACCCTCCGCAGTCACAAGACTCACGCAGTATATAATCCACCACAGGCATGCACGCAACGTGGAAACTAAGGTACGCATATACAACCAAACCCACCGTAGGGAATCCATAAACCTCATATTACGTGAATCCATTCTCAAGTGACTGCTGCCCTCACAAGGTTGAAATGGCACAATTTTCATGTATTTATGTGAATAAAATACTAATGTCTATGTTACAGGGTGATAGCCCATTCATAAGACTCAAACAGGCTGAAAAGCCCTCATACCGGTTGACTTGGACCACTAGTCGATCAACCTGGACTGCTAGTAGGTCGACCTACCATCCCTGTCGGTTGACCAACTGGGAACGTAGTTGGGGGGTCGATCGCGTTAAGGAGATCATGGTTGGCTAGAGGACCGCAACCACCATAAATACAATTGGTCATCTGACCGCGTCTATAATCGCCTCTCCAAGGGGTTCTCAAGTGAACATGGTGCATGTTCACGCCATGTTCATTATCCCGAAGTTGAATGCGGTTGGGGAGATGATCACATTCTCATTTATAATTCGAGCGTTCTTGAACCAGTGAGATTTCATCCGTTCCACGCCCCGTGCATCTCGTACGAAGGGAAAAACACATGAAATCAACACCTTTGCCTTCTACACACTGGAAGGACTCAAAAAAACACAAAAAAAAGATCAAAGAAGTGGGTGATTCCATAGTTGCCCTACACACACCCATCCCACTCACATAACGCATTTGGCCTCATCTCGACCTCAAATCGCAAGAAAAATCCAACCAAATCAAGGGGAATCACATCCTGACACTCCATTAGCTCAAAATCTAGCGATTAAATCAAAGAATGCTACCCAAATTGGCAGAATCGTTTCTCACCCCAGAATATACATTTTAGCCCAAAAAAAAGAGAAATCAGCTTGAACTCTCTCTAATAGGCACGAAATCGCATGGAACTAAAGTACAAAGATCATGGATCTATCACTCTACCTTTTCCAAAGAAACCATGTAGGTTCAGGGTCGATCCATGCAGAAATTGCTTCATTCCACGATCGATTCTTCACGAAAACTCGAAAGCTTCCCGCCATGATGTCGCCTCCCATTTTATGCTCCGGTCCTCACCACTCGTCGCCCTCTGCCTTGCCCACAAGTCCTCCCCTTCGGCTGCGAGAGAAGAAGAGCGAGAGAGGAAGAGACATGAGAGTGAGAGGGAGAGAACAAGAGAGGGGGGGAAGGGTTACGAGCGTGAGGGAGAGAAATGAGGGGGAGGGGGTTTAATAAAAGGGAGAGATAGAGCGACACAGACTACTAGGGTGCCATTGAATGTGTGGGTCTGCCACTTCTACAACGGGCCATTTTACTTCTACCAGAAGTTCGTGAGAGACTAGACTCTGTGGGAGGAGTATACAGAGGTAGAGCTACGATTCTGGACGTACTTGAGGTACATCTACGCACCGCGGGAGGGGTGGAACCCCCATGGGCTGCCGGACGTAACGCACTTGGCAGCCTACTTGGCTTACTGGTTGGTGACGTTTGTGGTCCCGCATGAAGAGGACGGCCTGCTGAGAGTCGAGCTACTGTGGCCAGCGTGCTTGCTGGGGGAGGGACGACTACTGGCCCTGGCTCCTGCAGTGTTGGCCACTGTGTACCAGGGACTAGGAGCACTGGCGGTGCATCCGGCGCCACGAGAGAGGAGTTTGCTTCTACCGACCCACTACCTCAGTGCGTGGGCCGACCTGTCGTTTCTAGGGCTGGTGACTCGGGGGACCGTGGTGAACCCGGCGGTACCTTTACTGTTTAGCTTGACCATCCAGCCAGACGGGGACACTGAGGCACAACTGGAGGAGGCTAGGAGAGCCCTATGTTTCCTGCCCGACAGGGGCGAGAAGGGGTTACCTTTTGACTGCGCCACGAGAGATTCCCGCCTACTCCTAGTGCCTTCAAGTGGAGGGGCGACTAGTGCCCTCCCCTACCAGAGGGAGCCGGATGCGTCATTGTACACAGAGTGGGTGATGAGCACCTAACCGATGATGTTGGCCCTGCACCGGTCCGTGACGAGTTCCTTGGAGCCATACTACCCGCCCAGGTTCGCGAGGAACTTCGGCTACGACCAGGGGATCCCGCCGAACCGGGATTTTCCTTCGACGAGCCGACAGTACAGAGGTCGGGACACCCACTTACTGGCTGCAGCGTGGTGGGATTTCTACTGCCGTCGGGAGCCAGAGTGACTGTCGACGCTAGGACTGGGGCACCGAGGACGGTTCGACGTCTACTATGCCAGGTGGTGGTTCGAGCACAGTCACTTGTACCGATAGAGGGCCTCAATGATCAGGAAGGCTAAGGAAGGTCATCTTCTGAGGGAGGATCTGACTCCCATCCCACTGGACGATGGGTACTTGAGGACTCGTGTTGCCCGGGTCCACCGGGAAGTGGAGGGGATAGCACAACAGTGGCCCCGGGGCGACCGGGGTTCGTTGTCTGTGGGTCAAGACAGCAATGGGGCACTGAAGCCCCTGAGGCAGTGGCTGTGGCGACTAGAGCAGGGGCGTCCCGACTGAGGGCGTCGAAGACTTGGTGGGCCCAATTCCTACCGATTACGGCTTCAGGAAGAAGGACCTGTTGGACTGGGTGCTCCCTGAGGGGAACTTTACTGATACGGCGGCTGACGACTGGAGGTGACACATCGGCCATGCGATCGGATCGGTCGGGCCCGTAGAGTTTGTGTCCCATATTGAGTGTGCCCACACTCTGAGGGATGATTGGGAGGCAGTTGTGAAGGCTGCCCGGGTGTTGGGGCTGAGGCCGGAGCAGCTGGTTCCTCTACCATTGACCCCTTTCGGGGCCTCAGGTAAGATCCTTTCCTTAGCATGTTGTCTTAGCGTCATTACTTTCTGGGGTATGTGACTGAGGTATTGTGTATTGCCATGCTTGTTGACAGGCTCTGTGGCGGAGGGTGATCACCCCTTCACGGAGACATCCTCAGGGAGCGGAGACGAGGGCCTACAACCTAGATGGAAGCGCCCTCGAGTGGATGCTGAGGCAGCTAGAGTTGGCGAGTCCTCTAGGGGACTTGAGGCTGGGGAGCAGGTCGAGGCAGAGTCGGCTTTAAGCATCGCATTCACCTCTTTGCTTCTTGATGGTTTAGCCATGATGACTGACTAACCCTATCTTGCTGGATTTATTTTTTGTAGCCCCACTGGAGACTGGCGTAGAGGCGACCCTCTCGCCCCCCACAGGAGACCCTCTACTTGATGACGGGACTGAGTACGAGATAGATGTGGAGGGGTTCTTCCACGTAATGGATGAGGTTGCCCCCAACATCGAGACATTCCTCGACTTCGACTCGTGGAAGGCTTCAGAAGAGGCCCGATCAGGTGAGGGCTTCTGACACTGGACATATGCTGGCTGCGACTTTGCCTGATGTTGGTCATTGATATAACCATTTGTTTTGTGTAGGGATAGCAGATGCGTCGGGGGCTGCGGCCCCTTCGGGGGCACAGGGTGGAGCACCCGGACAGGTGGAAGAGCAAGCACCAGTAGTGGTCTGAGACAGCTCGGGTAAGCATCGAATTGTTGTGAAGGGAATCACCCTATCTTTGTTATGCTTTTGACGGTTGGAATTATTGATTGGGTTTGTGTTGTTCGTTTGCCAGGTGAGGATGCGGCTGTCACTCTGGAGATGATCTAGGAGTTGGCCAGCGTTGGCCCATCAGTGGCTCTCCCATCCTTTGAGGGTGAGTCTGAGTAGGTGGCCCCCTTGCCTCCATCTGTTACTGGGGATGCACTGGGCGTACTACCACAGCTACTGGTGAGGATGCCTCTCCCGCCTTTACCCACTGTAGTGTCATCCTGCACCGTGGGACTGGTTGGGTCCTCTAGTATGGGACCCTCAAGTATGCGACTGAGTACTTAGACATTTGTGGTGGGGTTTTCTGGTTTGCCCGTTAATGCTAAGCTCCCTTTGGTATTGGTTGCAGGTACTTCTTCCCCTTGTCCCGAATAGTGCTACGCGATCTGAATTGTCGCTCTGCTGCCTCACGTCGATCTCTAGCTCGGGTGTCCTCACCAATTCTCCCCGGGCGGGAGAAACTCGACCCCTTCGAGTAAGGGTCGGTGTCGCTATGGTACCACTTGAGCAAGTTTGGATCTAGCCTCTCAAGCTCTGCCCCGGTGATCCAAGTGTCCAAATTCTTAAAAATACAAAATATCAAAATAGGGGTAAAAAGTTTAAATTTTGTTTGCTGCCCACGGGCAGCAACCTCCTTTAGGGTTGCCACCTGCTATTAAGGGGATGCTGCCTGTGGTGGGCATTAGACCCCAACTGGGTGGTAGACCCCCAAGAGAGGCCTTTGGGGCATAGCCCACTATGCGTGATGGACCCCAAGGGGGCTGTTGCTCCCTTCCTTGTGACGTCGCATCCTCGTGACGCGTCTTCGCCATGGTGGGGATTCAGATTTTATTAGAAAAAAATATTTTTTTGTTGAAAGTGGGGCCCATGCTTGCCTTCTTGGGCCAACGGGAAGTTGCCACATCCGCACCCCCTTGTTGCATTGTCATCGCCACCTTGTGTCTTGTTAGCGACACGTAGACCAGTTGGAATTGACGAAAAATTATAGCCAATATAGACTCGCCTTACAAGCAAATCCCCTGTGAGGGTCCAATGGGGTGCTACTACTGGGCAGTAGCCGTAGTACCCTATTGGCCGAAGAACACTAGAAATACACCCCTACCCCCTTTATAATGCATATATACAATTACCATACAAAGTCTTGTACTTTAAAAATATAAGATTGTTCTTCTTCTCTCTCCTCCTTCCCTAGGTGAGTAAGTGGAGATTTAGGAATGTTGCAATTTTTTGGGATGCATCTACTTGATGTGTCGTTAAGGTATTGCGGCGCACACGCTCCAACTTGGAGCTTATCATATTTATAGAATTAACTTTACCTCTTTCTGGCCCACGTTGCGACGATGCAGTAGTGGTGAGTCATCGGGTAACGACCTCCTCGGCTTGCATCATTGTGGTGCATTGTCGAGCGAAGGTCTTCTGTCTGCCATTGTCGTGGCGCGCTTTTATATGAATGTCTGTGAGTTTCCTACTAACAGTGGCGCTTTGAGCTTGTGAACACCCGGCTCATTGATCTTTAGGATAATGGTGAGCCATCATGGAGATAGTCACGGACTGCAACATACTTCAATATGTGTGTCACTCACAATTCCATCTCGAATACGATGGCTAATATTATTCTCTAGTCGACGATCACATTGATGACATGGTAGATGTATATCATGAAGGGGCAACAACTCTCGGGCATAAACAATGCTCTAACGGTACCTTGATATATGCCAAGCATGGCAATCAAGCTTAATTAACTTATTATGTACAATATTCCATTTCACACCACCAAATAGGACGAACCCCAAATATGGTTGTTGGGTGCATTGAGCGAGGTGAATAGTACCTCGTTATGCGTGCTAAACTCAAATCCCCCAATTTGGATCAATCAACTCATTCTATATGCGTGATAAACTCAAATCCCCAAACAAATCCAAACAAATTTCAAAAACTGTAGTTCTTTTGTGTCTTGTATGTTAAGACTTAAGACACCTTGCTAATCAAGCTGCAATGTCCTGAATCCATTCAGTGATTCAGCTCACTAGAGGTTAAGATCTAACAAGATAAGTTGAAAACCACAAAGCTATCAGCCAATGCTAGATATGGACATCCTCCTCTGTCCACACCCCCCCATCCACCACCCAACTGGTAGGTAGATAGAATTCAACTCCATGCAGTGCTGTCTTCTGTTTCTTTGATTGTGCCATCAATGGCCATCCTCACCATGACACTTATTTTCTGTCAAAGCCAGGGCTTTAGACATAACTATTCTTGGAGGTTCTGGGGACCTCTAGGCATGGGGGGAGGCATTTGCAAGCATTGTGGCAAGAGAATTCATGATCTTATGTCCTTAACATCAGTTCCTTTATTCTGATCCTGAGAAGTGGTGAATGTCTGACTGTTTGAAGTGGCATCTCTTCGGTGTACCTTCCCTTGTTTTGAGTAAGAAAAAGGGGGATTGGTGATTGGTTGATGGTCTATTGCTGATTGGACTTCGTTAAATCTGAAAAAAGATGTTTCTGTTTCCTTTACATTGGCTTCCTTGCCATAAGTGAGCCGTTGAAGTTGTTCTTGCCATTGCTGCAATGCTGGCTTGTATTGGTTGGGTAGGGTCACTGAGAAAGGGCTTAGAAATCCAATGAGGCCAGTTTGTGTATGTATTGGTGTGTTTTCCCCCAATAATGATAAGTGCATGTATACTATCACATTAAGAACGAGAGACGGCATTTTTGTTGGCAAAATAATAAAAGAAATATCCTGAACAGTAAATCAGAAAGAATAGGAAAAGATATCTGCACACTTGAGGTCCTGTATCTAAGTGGATAGCTCTACCTGTTGAAAGAAGCGAAAAAGGGATTCCTCAGTGGTAGGATGACTTCTCAAGTGTGAAACAAATTATACATTCAGTCATCTTCTCCTATGACAAAAAGATACAAAAACAAAAAAAGATATGCACCATATTCAACAGAGAATTTCAATAGGCTTGGGGTATTCAGTCTTGCACTGTGTATCATTTTTTTTTGAAAGTGGATGGTACCACTGTATATATAAAATGAAATGAAAGGGATTTACAAATGTATGAAATACTAATTCATTTAAATGCCTAACCAAGGCCTGAAAATTCGTAAAAATAGTTGAAATTTTCGGAATAAAATCTAGATCCGAACCACTAAAGATCCGCTAAGACACGGTCTTACACTAGCTCTACTTGCAACTCCTCCAGCCTGCTACAGCAAGAGTGTGGCACTCTTGAAGAGCCAGTTCCAGCGGTTCCAGAGCTGCTCGACAATCAGCCTTCTACAGTCGCAACACAGCAACTTTGTCACTTTTCATGCACCCCAAGAAGTCTCGATGATTTACAAATTTTAGCAAAAGGAGCACCCTCTGAGTTCATAGCAAAAGGAGCACCCTCTGAGTCCAACCGATAGTTGCTCAACAATTTCCCGCAGTCTGGGGTAAGTCAGGGTTGGCTAAGACAAGACCAACTACCTCAATGTCACCAGATGCTGCCAAACCAAGTCGTCTGAAGAGGTGATACCAAAAGAGATTGCTGGAGACAAATTAAACTCAACCTCACTGTCAATGTTGGCCCATAAGTCAACATCTACTACCAAAGAAGAAGACGGCAAAGTCAGAATAATAGCAGTGCTCGACACCTTAACAGCTTTCTCTTGGCTTAATAGTGTCTCTCCCGCCAAACCAAGCTCTTCTGATGCGGTCACGATAGGAAGTGTTGGAATGCTCTCGAACCTAGATTTAACATCTTGCTCCTCAAAAGTCAGGAGCATTGGAACAAATGACTATGCCACCATGGAGGTGAAAGCTGATGCATGAGTCTCAATCCTCAACTTAGGAGCACGAACTGGCAGTGGGATCTCCCCTAGCGTGTCTAGCTCAATCGGTAATATTTTAGACCTGGGCTAAGCTCTAATAGGAATGGGTCGCAACATAGGTACGACTTCTTCGGAGGTCGAAGGCACAATAGGCGGAGGACGTAGTGCTTCGACTGGGGAAACACTACTGATAATGGGAGTAATGGCCTGACTTAGGGCAATTGGCATCTGAAGAAAAAGGAAATGGATAAAAGAATGTTAGACAACCTGACAGATTAGAGGATGAAAAGAAATAAGCATCAAAAGCATAAGATTCACCTTAGCTACTACTGATTTAGAGGTCAGTAGCTCAGGGGCTATTTGAATAGGTGGCCCTTCCACCAACGATTCGGCTACAGAGGATGCCAGATATTCCTCTACACCAGTCTCTGTGGCTATTTCTGGCAAAGTCGCTTCAGGAGTTCTGATGATAAGTCGTGGGGGGCTGAATATAGATGATCCCTCTATTAGGGGTAGGAAGTAGAAGTCCCACCTCCATCAGCATCGATAGCCTCCTCGTGATCAGAACCACCATAATCCACCTGTTCTTCAGACAAGGATAGGGAACTCTCAGAGGAGCTCTGCACTGTAATCTTCTGCTCTGCGACTGCTTCTGCCTCTCGATGGACAATCGAGCTGGTAGCTATGCATCGTTGTGGGGTCACTACCTTTTCGGATAATGAACGGCCCGCTCGTGATGATGAGGAAGGGCTTGAAGATGAGACCCCCGTCCCAGGCAAAATAATAGGAAGCCCTAAGGCAAGCCATGAAATACACAATAAGATGAAGGAGTCATGAAGCTCCGGAATATGAAGCATTAGAGGAAATATTCCTTAGTTTTCCTGTCGCCTCACTGGCTGGAGTAGGGGAAGGGAGATTTTCTCTCTCAGGACTCCCGACAGATGTTCCTGCCATTGTTTCCATGATCACACCGACATCCGCTTCAGTGGTTAGGGCTAGCACATCCTTTGGCGCTGCTGCAGAACAAAAGAGCACAAAATAAACACACAAAGCCTTTCAAAAGAAACAAGCCACCAGGATAATAGTGGTGCAAAGTTACCCTAAGTTCTGACAAATGGGGATTAAGAAGTAGCAAATTGTGCAAACGATGGTATCTGAGGTAGGGCCTCCTCAATAGCCGGAACTACAGGTGTTGCTTGTTCAGTTGCAATATCACAAGCTTTCTTAGCTCACGCCATAGCAACCTTCATCGGGGATGTTGCTCTCTTCCGAATTCCCTGAGGCAATGGAGTAGTAGTGGGAGCTGAAGTAGGGATATCAAAGTGAGATGGCTTCTGAGCCTGTATAATCAGCTTCCGGTAAGCTCCCTGTTGCTACACATCAAGTCTATCTGAAAGATGAAGGAAGAAAGAAGATATCAGCTAAAACATAAAAGCAATGGAAAAGCACATAACTTTGTCAAGGCATGAAGACACACCTACTGGCCCTGTGTACAGAGGTGAGAGAGGCTAGTAATATAAAGATACTTCTTTGTCCCTTGAAGTAGCTTCATGGACTAACCAACATATGTCTCCAATCTTCTCACACCGGTCAGCTAACTGAGTTAGATTCGGGTGTCCTCGGGAAGCAAGACAATGATATAATCCCAGATAGTCCAAGCCCCAGCCGTCCGCATACTTTAAGGATATGAACAATGTATGAGCCAGAATGGCTTCAACTGTAGTGCTAAGATCCAGGCCATGAATCTTCAACAGAACAAACAGCCAAGAAGTATGACGATAGTATCAGGCTATTTTGTCCTCCCTCCGTACAAAGGCCCGATAAGGACAGTGTCGATCTTGCTCTAAGCGCCAAGAAGCTACCGGCAGTATTGGCTCCTCCAC
Organism: Amorphophallus titanum; assembly: GCA_024336825.1. Classification (NCBI taxonomy): domain Eukaryota; kingdom Viridiplantae; phylum Streptophyta; class Magnoliopsida; order Alismatales; family Araceae; genus Amorphophallus; species Amorphophallus titanum. The sequence goes on from JANBPO010009603.1 coordinate 30,544,180, forward strand.
TAGGAAAGGAAATTATTGAAGCTTGAGTCGAGTACTGCTTACTTGACTCAGCTCCTTCAAAGATTTCATAAAATCAGAGACGTTATGACAAGAGTGCGACCATGCATGCACATGGCGTCACGCTTCCCAGTACTCACGAGGCCATGTCCGACCACTCGATCTGAGCCGAGATTGACCCTCGCCCAGGCACCAGTCTGATGCACTCGCCAGTCACCCAGTCATAAGCCCCTCATTTTACAGAGCGAACACGGCCCACGCCACAAGAGGAACACTCTGTAAAACACGCGGATACCCGCTTTATCACGCATTGACCCGAGGACCAACCATCGTGTTGGAATTGTCCCATGGCTTGCGCCTGTTGTACCTCAGCCACTATGGCCCACTTGTAAAGCCATATAGCTCTCAGTAATTATATAGCCAGTTGGACGTATGCACTCGCATCCATGTTCGGGCCCTCAGTCCCCTCTTGTCGTGTCACCTAGCGTGAACCCTTCAGCACCTCTGACCCCAGTCAACCTCATCCGGTCTAGTGCGAACCTGCAATTGCAAAGTGCTCCCTGCTCTTTACCTAGGACTCTAGGCTTACACAGACCTCTCTTCACCTGTGGAACGAAGGTGGGATTCAATCCGATGTAAATAAACACCGACTGCTTGCGGTCAATAGGGAAAGATGTCCTGTACGTGACTCCCCACAGTCGCCTGTGCACTTGCACCTACGGAACCGACCCTTCCCTCCACGTGTCCCTCACCTCCCGAGTCCACGTGCGGTGCCCTGGAGGCACTTCCCCAGTCAACCTTCGGTTCCATGGGTGATTGTCGAGAAATCGACTGGCGCGCCTGCATCCCAGCCACATTTCCCTTAAAACCCAAAAACCTCCCATGCCGTTCGATCTCCCCTCGACTTTTCATAAAAAGGCAAGTGCACGATGCCGCTTTGAGGACGATATGGCCATGAGAGGGGGTCCCCGAAGCACCCTATATTCCGTCATCTCTCCCGTAGTTATATCCGACCCCTCACTCCAGTCACTACACACACCGCCACCAGTGAGGAAACACCCACCCGCTCGGCACGCGAACAATGGTCTTTCCTGGTGCTGGATGGTGCGGTTCCCAGTGTGCACTGGGTTCGAGGTCAAGTCCAGCGTGGAGATCTCTCGCGTTGTCAGAGGTATTATCACACCCTGAATAAGTAGCAGTGAAACACATTGCTCGGAACACGACAACGATGCAGTCGTGAATAATCAGAGCAACCACAAGACACAATTGCAAGGCTAGACAATGTTGACAAAATATGATTCTTATTAATATTCAAATGTCAAAGTTACATTTCTTGACTCAAGTTACATAAGTAAAAGAAAAAGACTCTAGATTACACTTAATAAAAGGGAAAAGACTCAATGACAGGACAAGACTCAAGAAAATAAAAGACACTAACTTGATTCTCCAGAGCACTCATCACTCTTTCCCTTCCCTGTCTGATTAATTATCTTTGGGATTATTACCTAAAAAATGTTAAAATAGGCTGATGAGCGAAAAGCTCAGTAAGAAGTACGTCTCTTATCAAGAAGGATATAGGTGATTAGCCCATTAATCATATTCATGAGCATGTAATGCATGAATGATATAACATGACACTAGATCTAGCAGAAATGATGATCATTAATGAACATCCAAGCCAAGAGCAGATATAAGCTCAAGAGAAAAGGGAAGTAATTCCCGTGTGACCAAGGATAAGATGCTAGTATGAACGCAAAGACAGATGCTTCAAATGAACGTAACTTTAGAATTGGCTAGATTATATCAGAATTTCAATAATAAGAAGCAAAAATAATTAGTTTAGTAGAATATCTAAATTATCAGAATAATAGAATAATAGAATTTCAAATTTTCAAAATAATAGAATTATCAGAATAAAAGAATTTTACAGATTTATAGACTTCGTGCAATACCACGTCCAGAATTCCCATGGTTCACAAAATGGACTTCCGTCCTACCTGGCATTGGTTGTTGCGGATCCATAGCCCTTACTATTTCATAATCTTGCATATATGACCAACATATAGTGAAGGGTTATGTTCTTGAAATATTGACAAGGAATTTTTTGCAAGGAATAATATGTCATAACTAATGTGGATGATAAACGGAAAGATCTGTGATATAACAGAGTTTTAGGGATTAAAGAACATGTAGGGATAGCATGTCGGTAAAACTCTCATGAAATCTGAATATTTCAAAAACTGGGTTAATTGGCATCTCTAAAGTCGTTGTGAATTTAAGGAGTAGCATCTACCATAGGGACTCTAATTATTAGGAACAGTAGGCATGAACGAGTTTGGCGTTAGTGTCACAGACGCTAATTCTAATTGGCGTTGTTGATCAGGTTGCCAATTACATATCGAGACTAGACTTCTCACGGTGACCCATCGGGGCGACCCGTGATGGCTGGGGCGTCATGTTTCTTCAGAGTGACACGACAAATAGGGTTTCCAAGATTTTGAGGGTACAACCTGCTCAACTGTCTTGAGGGAATCTAAGACTAGCGAAAACTTACGGAGGCCTTAGAGAGAGAATTTTCTTTCGACGGAAGGAATATCCGACGGAGGGTCATTCAATCTCTAAGAATTGAGATATAAACGTAAAACAATGTGAAACAGGGACTCCATCTCGTCTATAAGATAGGAGTGCCAGAAGACCCGCAGTATGCGTCAAAGCACGCTAAAACGTTCGAGGGAAGAATTCTCGTCTCTTGAACCGATGGCCATTCATATCTTATTTTTATTTAAAATCAACATTGTTTATTTTAATTCTGTTGTGCTTAAGTAAGAAATTTTTTTAAAATCCACCATCTCAGCAAGGGGACAATTCAACCCCCCTTCTTGTCCGCCATCTCTCTGGGCCAATAGCTTCCTCTTCCAAGGGGAGGAGGGGGCCCTTTGGGGGAGCAGTGGTGATAGTTGGTGCATGGTGCACCCGGGGTGGTGAGCAAGGGTGGGCTTAGATTGGGGTTGGTAGGGGAAGTAGTGGAGGCCTAGGTTAGGGTAGGATTGGGATTAGGAGTGGAAGATGGGTTAGTTGAGGAGGTTTGGATTGGGTGTTCTTGGGAGGTGTGTCCCCTTTGGGGGTCAACAAAGGGGTAGTGGTGGGGCCAATGAGATTTGAGTGGTATGGGTTGGGTGAGTGATGTTGGGTCGGCCGGGCGGGGTTGGAGGAGTGGTAGTGCTCCTCGGGCTAGGGTTCTCCTAGTAGGAAGGGAAGGGTCGGGGAGCATAAATCTTCCTAAGTTCAATCCTCATCTCACTCCAAGAGTCGATGGGCTCTTGCCTCCTAACTTCTCTCAAACCTATCATGTTCTGCCATTCATCCCTAGCTTGGCGCCAGAGCAAACTCTTCGCATAGTTGACTTGCATAGGCCCTGACAGGGTGAACCTCGTAAGGTGTCGATCTGTGGAGCTCTCCCACTCTAGATATATACTAGGGCGGGATCCGTCAAACACAAAGGCCTCTAATGGGTCTAATGCAGACGAATATGCCAAGTATGAGGTGGTCATGATGGTGGACAAGGGTGATGCACCGGGTGACTCTAAATGTATATGCGCCCTAGGACCAACTTGTAGAGACAAGTTGTGAACTTACTTTGAGACCAACTTGATGTGACACATCCTAGGGGTGGCAACCACTAGGCCAATGCACCTTGGACCTATGATCCATAAGCATGCAACTTTGACGACGGACTCACTTAGGTGAGCTCACTCACGTGGCGCACACAATTGCCCTTAGGCTAATCGGCGATGGTGGAGCGAGTCCAAGGTGGGACCTTGTCGTTTCGAGGTTTGGCTTAGCTGGGGAAGAACCCCTAAGTCCTGGGATTCCTAATTTCCAAGGGCGGCCAGCACGCCGAGGGCGTGGGTTGTAGGGTCACTCTCTCAACTCACTCCACAGTGGTCGCTCAATTTGATGAAAATTTGGGAGCAGGCACTCACTCACCGTCCGCCAGAGCTAACAAGTAATACTAAATAAGCAAAGGTAAACCAGTAGAGGAAGTGACCAGGAGCGCACTTGATCGACATGAAGACGCCAATCTCGGCCGGACACGAAGGCGAGTGGGGAGGCGTGGGTACTCACCCGCACGCCGCGACGGTGTAGCTTCGACCTGAAAATGGCAAGGGTACACAACTACACCTCACACAGGAGGGATGGACAAAGGGTGGGGGTTAAAGGATTACAATCAAAACTACCTCCACGTAGGGAGGGACGGTCAGCCGGCCAGGCGAGGGGGTGGGGAATTGGACGGCGAAGACTGATCACTCGGGGACCGAATTCTGCCCTGATGTCAGTTTTGTAGGGATAGCAATCCGGTTGTTGGGTCGCCATGATCACCTCCGATCACTGATGATGGCGAGACTGATGTAAAAACATCCGAGAATGGTCCAAGGATCTTCAAGCCGGATCAGAGTCTGGTTGTGGTCATGGTGGGCCCGGGACTAGGGCAGGTCGATTTGGCCCTGTCTGACCCAGAACCGTAGGGGCCTGAGAAAACTACCGCCACGAGCTCTCCCGGGATCTAATGATAGCGAGGCTGATGTCGATGTAACCGTGGAGAAGTCCTATTCAATCATGAACTGACGAGAAACCCAGAAGAGGTCGAAATAGAGGATGGTGAGCCAAATAATACGATGCAGTCCAACCTAGTTCTGGCAAGACTGCCTGCGCATGCCCACGGGGAAGGCCGGAACATGGTGCTCCGGTGCTCAAATGGCCTCCTACTTCTTGGAATTGGTAGAGGACTGGTAGGGGCTCGTCTCATCCAAGAGTCGCTCTAAGAATCACAGAGGGATGATTGTGGGAGCTTCTGTAAGTTTGACTGATCCGGTGCAGCACTATCTGCCTAGAATCAAAGTCACCTGAGAAAAAGGGTGCCTCGGGTTCTTCTGAACTTTGATGAGAGTGGGGCTGGTGTCAACGTGATTGTGGGAGAGTCTGCTTCGAACAGGGACCAACGGGGCTCCAGAAAGAGGTTGGGGTAGGGCGCTGGAAGTAGAAAGCTGATAGGGTGTCCGACCTAGTACCAGTGAAGTTGATCTGCGCCAGTCAGGGAGAACTACTGTAATGTGGTGCTCCAAAGCCTGAACAACCTCCTTCTTGGAACTGAAAGAGGACTGGTGGGAGCTCGCCTCAACTAATAGCCACTCCCCGGAATCACAGAGGGCTGGTCTTGGGAGCTTCTGCACTCGGTCTCAGGTTATCTGCCAGATCTAAGATGCGCAGTCTGGCAAGAACTGCTCCTCTGAATAGCAAGGACATCGGATGGGGGCGGGACCACCTCGCCTGCGAAGCTGCTTAAACGAGCTTTCCTCCGGTATAGGATATTACACTAGGAGGTTCACGATGACGATGTGGCAGTCTCTGCAACTCGGACCTTTACTGCTGCCTATGAACTGGCATGAGCAGGGTGGTGATAGGTGATGGGAAATGGGGTAGATGGGAGGGGAAAAATCCCATGGCCGCAAATGATTCAAATCAGGTTTGTGACCATGCCACAATTCATATGGGGTAGAAGGAACTGACTGTGAAGACACAGGGTTAAGGATGTAGGCAGCAGTTAATAAAGCATCTCCCCAAAAGGATATTGGGAGATTCACCTATGCCATCATTTGATCTAACCATATCTACCGACACCATTTTGTTGTGACATGTACGGAACGGTGAGTTGTCGTTGTTGTATACCCTTTTCCTCACATAGTATACGGAACTGATCTGATAAATATTCGCGTCCACGATCTGTCCGAAGAGTTTTAATACTCTTCTCCTTTTGATTCTCAACCTCCGCTAAGAAGTACTTGAAACAATCCAACACTTCATAGCGATGAGCAATCAAATATATGTACTCGTATCGCTAAAAATTATCAATAAATGTGAGAAAATAAGAGTACCCATGCCGAGCTGTAACACTTAGTGGTCCGCAGATGTCGAAATGGATCAGCTCTAGATGTTTCGAGGCTCTTGCAGCCTTCCCAAAAGACTTACGACATGCTTTACCTGCTAGACACGCCTCACATATTGGCAAGTTGACCTTAATGAGTGGCCCCAAAAGGCCTTCTCGGGCTAATCTGGCCATCTTATCTTGTTCTATGTGGCCTAAGCGAGCATGTCATGTCACAGAATTCAAGTCTTTATCAGTTGACACAGACATAGATGCAGAAGAAGAACACGAGAAATAATCCATAGCAAGATCTAACATAAAAGAAACCATCGTACAATATACCATGTTCGTAAACAATATTTTCCAAGACAATATTCATAGAGCTGCCAGAGAAAGACAGACAAAAGCTCATAGCCAACAAAGTGGAAACTGACAGGAGATTATATTGGACTCCAGGCACATAGAGCACATCATACAGAAGCATCGTTCGTCCGCTTTGAACGGAATTGATACGTACCGACTCCTTGAACTTCCTCGCTGGTTCTATTACCTATGTATACTCTTTGCTTGCCTATTGGTATCTGACGATAATATACAATACCTGCTCGATCCATAGTTATGTGTTTTGTTGCTCTTGAATCCACAATCCACACGGGATTAGGACGAACGGTCAAAACATGTGTACAAACATAAGTACATGAAGAGCTAGGAACATGTATTATCTTTTTCGACTCAGAACACTCGTGAGCGAAATGGCCTCGTTTCCTATGGTTAAAACATTTCATGCGGCCTGTGGTGGTCGAGGCACTGGGGCTCTAGCTGGTGAGGGAAGAGAGAACGCCTTGCGCTCTAAGACCACCGCAGCGCCGTTCGTCATATGTTCCCTCATGACCAAACCTGTTGGTGAGAGCCTTTGTGCAGTCGGAGTAACTGGTACATCTCCCATTCGGGAGCACTAGTCACTGCCTGGGGTACGGGGTTGGTCGGCCCGGTGTCCGTTGCCGCTACACCAACGTGGGCAATCGGGTGTTCAACCCCAATCACTCCTCTCATGGGTGGTGCCGTAACGGTCACATTAGCTGTAGTCTCCTCGTGCGATCCCTGACTACAGAGAGCACTCTGGAAGCCCTTGCAGTACTCCCTAGCTGTAAGACGACGCTGTCGAGAGGGCGCCTCGCACACCAGAAGACTCGGGCCAATGTTGTTTTCTCCCGATGACGATGAAGGGATCTCTTGCTTTACTTTTGTCCCAATGGGCTGTACTAAAGGGCCTCTAGTTATGCCCAACAATGCTCGGGAATGAGCAAATGCCCTCGTGGGAGGGAAGGAAGGAAGAGAGTCACGGTCCGGGGACGACTCCTCAGAATAGTCCGTAAGAACAACGTCATGACGGGGAGTGCCTGACAGAGTCGTCATAAAATATAGCTCTAAAAGTAAAATAAAATAAAACAAAATAAAAATAAAGTAGAATTGGATAGGGCAATGCAAGGAGGGAAGACGGCTACCGGAGTTAGAGGCCCTTTAGTACAGCCCGTTGGGACAGAAGTGAAGCAAGAGATCCCTTGATCGTCATCTGGAGAAAATGACATCGGCTCGAGTCTTCCGGTGTGCGAACCTATGGAGGAGGCGCCCTCTCGACAGCGCCGCCTTATAGCTCGGGAGTACCGTAGGGGCTTTCAGAGTGCTCTCCGTAGTCAAGGATTGCGCGAGGAGACTATGACTAGTGCGACCGGTATGGCACCACCCATGGGAGGAGTGACCGGGTTTGATCACTCGGTTGCCCATGTTGGTGTAGCGGTAGCAGGCACCATGCCGATCGACCTCGTATCCCAGGCAGCGGCTAGTGGCTCCCGGTGGGGAGATGTACCTGTTAGTCCGAGTGCACAGAGGGTCTCACCGACAGGTTTGGTCATGAGGGAACATATGACGAACAACGCGGTGTTGGTCTTAGAGCGCACGGCGTTCTTTCTTCCCTCACCAGCTAGAGCCCCAGCGCCTCGACTACCACAGACTGCGACTTCTGCAGGAGCGAGGGAAGCCGTTGGGCCGACTTGATAGACACCTCACGGATCCCTATGTTGGAGGGGATCCTCCACCTTTGTCGAGGCCGTGGTACCTCCCTATTATGCTCAGGCATCTAGGGAGCCTTGGCCACCCGGTTGGCCCCCTCTACCCCCCGATGGTTTTATCCCACCACCTTATATTATTTTTGTGCCACACTGCGTCGATGGAGCTTACACAACATATATAACACATACAATTATGAGGACATCTCCATTGGACTTGATTTTAACATCAGTAGGTGTAGTGGCGGGCTTGCGTGACGCATATGCCCATGGGAAGTTCAAGTCCATTACAGATAAAACTGGCCTATTGCTTGGCCAAAGGGTAGGCAGAATCTTATCAGCAATAGCATCGACTGTCTGGACTGTGGAAATACTTTTTACCTTGACCACCCTTCCCTGAAATGGAAATTTGAGGCACTGGTGAGCAGTCGAAGGAACTACATTCAAGCTGTTAATCCATGGAGGACCTAGAATGGCCTTGAACATTGCGTCTATGTCCAACACATAAAATTCCACAGCCATTGTCAAAGGCCCTAGCTCGGCCTGAACTATCATGACCCCATGGCAAGCTCTCCCGTTGTTGTCATAGGCTGCTATTGTTGTCAGTGTCGGCTTTAGCATATCTTTAGAGATATTGCAGGCATGCAATGTGCTCAAGGGACAGACATTAATAGATGCTCCCGTGTCCACTAGAGCTGAATCCATGGCCACTTTGTTTAGTGAAATCGAAATACATAGTGGCATCTGACGTGCCCCTGGGGGTGCTAACTCTGACTCAAAAAAAGAAATAGATGGCCCCTTTGTTATGGTGGCCAACACTGACGGCAAGCTATCTACCGCCACGTCATCGCTCACCATGACTTTCTGTAGAAAAGCTTTCAAAGCATCTTGGTGTAGTGTGGACCTCCTTATTAACTCCAGAACAGAAATTTTGGCCAGCATCCGGTCCAAGTGTTGTAACAAATCGTATCTAGTGCCAGGCACGGGGTCTGTTTCTTCTATTTCTACTACTGAAGAAGGAATTGGGGGGTTGGGTGCAGGTGCACCAGTAGAAGGGTAATTTCTCTGAAACAAATGTCCACTGCTGAGGGCTAGATTTTGTGCCAGCATGACGAAGGATGGGCTCCCGATTGGCCCGGTGGGGTGAGTGAAAGGGATAGGAGTGGGGGTGATGATGGCGGAGGCTGGTCTAACAGGCCCTGGCAGAGGGGTGATTAGCAAAGGGTTAAGCAGAGGGGTGATGATGAAGGGTATGGTGGGTGATGGTGTGAGGGTTGGCAGAATGGTAGGTAATGTGGCGGGTGTAACAAGGGGACTGGAGGGGATAGTGGGCGGAGTAGTGGTCAAGGTGGTGGGTCGGAGGATGGAAGGAACAGAAGGCGCAGGAGAGTTGGTGTATGCATGGTGGAAGGCCAGCAGATGGGCGGGAGTCTCATCGTCGTAAGACCACCCAGTGTTAGGGGCTGGGCGGTGAACATCATTAACTTATGCCGGTGCCGGCGGCTGCTGTTGCGGGGCAGGCGGATGGTCTAGCATGGGATTTTGGTGAATCCCGAGTTCAAGTTGCTACTACTGCTACTGAGGTTGAGGTTGAAGTTGCTGAAGCTGTTACTGCTGTGGCGCCGGCTACTGCAGTCTTGCTTGTCTTCTCCTCTCCTTGATGTCTTCTATTAGCTTGTGCATCTGGGCACAGTCAATCTTTTGCCTCTCATGTAAATCATACACCAAATCACAGAACTGATAACATCTTTTAATTGTATGCTCGGGCTGCCAATGATATATACAATATCTTGACTGATCGACGGCCAGATTCTAGTTCTGGCATTCCGGAGGGAGCTGAATGTCACCTGTGTACATTAGAGCCGAGAAAATATCTGGAAGGGTTTCGGGAAGTGGAGGATCATGGGCTCTTTTCGGACTCGGTCGAGCGGGTGCGTAACCAGCAGGGGGAGGAACATTATGGTATTGGGGTGGCTGCTGAGACTGTTGTGGTGGTGGTGGTGGTGGTTGTTGTGGCTATTTAGGTGCTGGAAATGGTGGTTGGGGAGCTGGTGGAGCGGGGAACTGGGGGTTGCACGGAGGTTGCTGGAAATGGGGTAGGGTGGACTGGTTAACAGCCTGCACCTACTCGTTGGTTTGAACTCCCTCTGTAACTAGGCCGTGGGTCTTCCTAACAGATTTTGGCTTTTGGGCCTCAAACAAGGAATGGATGGGAGAGTCCTTGAATTAGGTTTGAATGAGCTGGGCTCAACTGTACAGGTGGTGCATATTTGATATGCCATTCATAGCCAGAATGTTCAGGAATGTCAATGTAGCATTAGAAATCAACAATTTTACTTTCTCTTCTTCTGAGATCTGCCTGGGCACACGCGAGGCCATCTGCCTCCATCGGTCTGCATAGGTGGCAAAATCTTCATCTGCCTTCATCTTTTCTGCTACTAGGTCTGTGAAGGAATACTCCGGGCCCACCCGGTCTTGGAATCTTTATATAAACTTATCCTTGACAATCTTGAAACTTTCTGCCTCCTCCAAAGGCAAAGTGTAGAACCATTCTAGTGCAATCCCGTCCAATGACCGGCGGAAGAGATACGCCATAAGACGATCATCATGTTGGAACTACGCTGATTCATATAGAAACTCCCTTATGTGAATGAACAGGTTGCCATTCCTGTCGTACTTCTAGTACGTAGGGAGCTCAGACTGCTGAGGGAAGCGAATATCCCGGAAGTTAGGAGCGGGAATATTCGCAAGAGATTGTGAGCCTACCCGTTTATGAAGAAGGTCAATTTGTTGCTGCATGGCAGCCCACTTTTCAAGAAGCTCCCGTTCCCAGGAAGGAGGAGACAAAGCAGGAAGAATAGAACCGGTATATGGAGTTGATGGGTAGACTGATGGAGGGGGAAGCCTATAAGAAGGATGCATACAGGGAAGCCTCTTAGTTGACCAATTCCCCTCTCCCTTCATTGTGTAATCTGCAGTATTTAGTTCAGTCCTTCGAGTCCTCCACAGTTCTCCTGCCTTAGTTGAAGCATTTTATCGTTATTTGTTCCATTTGTTTGTTGCTTCCTTTTATCTTTTAATGTGTTGTTGTTTCTGGCAAAAGTTCGGCAGTACCTCCCCTTGACTCGGATACTAGGGAGGGTGTAAGGGGAACACACCCACAAGGAGTGGCATGACCCAACAACTCGAGATGCGTGCCAGGGGCAGTGACACCTTTGAGAAAGTTTTGAAAAATCTGAGAAGTCAGTGATTAGGAAAACACGGAATTGGGATAGGTTACAGGTGCACCGGGTAAGGACTGGCTAAGGCACGTCGGGTGAGAAGGGCTAGCAAGTATGCTGGGCAGGAGGCCAGGGAGAGTAGGCCGGACAGGGGGCAGGCTGAAGACATGTATCGGGCCGGGGAATTAGGGGTGCACCGGCCCAGATGAGACTAAGGGTGTGCCGGACTGGGTGGTTGAGGGTGTGCCAGACTAGGTGGTTCTAGGGTGTGCCAGACTGGGTGGTCCAAGGGTGTGCCGGACTGGGTGGTTCCATGGTGTGCCGGACTGGGTGGTTCAAGGGTGTGCCAGACTGGGTGGTTCCAGGGTGTGCTAGACTGGGTTGGAGTGGGCTGGGGTATGCCAGTGGAGGAAGGGGAGGAGCAAATGTACCGGATTAGGCTCGGCCAAGGGATACACAGGTAATAAGGAGAAGTCCAGGAGTGTTGGGGGGAGGTTCCGGGATTAAACTGCTCAAGGAAAGGGGCAGATGGTGCCCAGAGGGGGAATCTCCCCTGTTGAGCCAGGAAGTCATTGACGTGAACCAGCCTAGTACCATCTCACCAAGAAGCTACCCATTACATTGGATAGACTGGCGCTTTGGAGAGCAAGTAACACAAGAAACCCAAAAAAAATCAGAGGGGGAGCTAAGATGCACCACGAACTACACTACGTGAAGGGGGGTGGAATTTAGCAGGAATAAAAAGAAGCAAAAGAAGGATATTTTCATTCATGGAGAACAATATGACAGGAGATTATGGCCAGGGGGGGCAAATACAACGTGATACAATGGAAACAAGAGGGAAGAAGAAGCAAGAGAATAGGAGATGAAGAATCTCCGAGGAGAGGGATCGGGTCAAGGAGGGGCGACGGCTCCCTCTCTCCCCCATCCCCTCCTTCTACATTTAGGATCTCACTACCCCTTCTCTCCCTCCATGCCGCTTACTCTCTCTCTTTCCCTGGCTTCTGGAGCTTCTCCGATGCCGGAGCAGGCTTATTCTCCTCTGCTGATCTCTGTCTCTTTGTTGTTGAGGTTACTCTCCCCGTTCTCGTCTCTCATTGTCTGGGTCTCTGGTTGTCTCTATTTGTCTTATTCATCGAAGCGAGGGGGCTTTATAACTCCGCTGGCTTTGACGTCTGTTGGCAACGGGGGTTAATTAGAGATTGAGCCCCGATCTTGTCCCCTGACAGGGATTATTGCTTGTTTGAACAAGGTGTTGACACAACAGCCAGATCCCGGTTGGCTGTGACGTGATCACGCTGCGCACCAAGGGTCGCTCGCAATGACCGGCGGGTTTGTTGCCAGCAGCACCAGTCCAAAGGTTGCAACGTGTCACCGGGTGAAGAAGAGATGACGTTGCATCGGATAGAAGGGCTGCAAGCCATGTCGGGTGATGAATGGGGTGGACTGCACTGCTGGTGGGGCTCAAAGATGTGCCACTAGAGGGGACTTAAGAGTGTGCCATTTGAGGGGCTTTGAGGATGTGCCGCTAGAGGCACTTACAAGGCTGTGCCGTTGGAGGCATTTCAAAGTGTGCCACTGGAGGTGACTCAGGGCGTGTCGCTGGAGGCCGATTTGAGCCCATTACCAGCAATGGTTGCAGTCTGTTGATTTTCTTCAGGGACTCAGGAATTGTGAGCTTCCTAGGGTTGTTTCTTCTTCACTGTCCAGACTCCGATGATGGCTTAATGACAGCGTACATGTTTGGGGAGTTATTTCTTGCTTCCCTGGCAGGGCAGTAACATTCTTCGGAGTCTGGGTGTTCCATCTTCACTCAGTTCCATTATTGATGCAAGGCTGAGTGGGATATATGGACGTGCGATTTTACATGTCCACAGGGCCTTACCATTGCCCTGTTGATGATGTAACATGCAGTATTTACCGCCTCAGCCCAAAAATATTTTGGTAGTGAGTTTTCACTTAACATGGACCATGCCATGTCTATTAAGGTTCTGTTCTTTCTCTCCACTACACCATTTTGTTGAGACGTCCTTGGTGATGAAAAGTTGTGTGTGTATCCCTGCTCCTTGTAAAAACTGTTGAATTCATGATTTTCGAACTCACCACCATGATCACTTTGAATTGTGGTGATGAGGTATCCTTTATCATTCTGGATTTTCCTGTAAAAAGCTTAAAACTCCATCAAGGCATCATTTTTATTGGCAATACATAATACCCATGAAAATCTGGAGTAATCATCAACAATCACAAATCCATAAGATTTTTCTCCTAGGCTGGATGTCCTAGTTGGGCTGAAAAGATCAAGGTGCAGTAGTTCTAAAAGGCGTGCGGTAGAAATAATATTTTTATTTTTAAAAGTTATGCATGTTTGCTTGCCTTTTGTGCAAGCCTCATAGATTTTATCATCCAAAAAAATTCATTTAAGTATTTGAATCAAAAGAATTGGCGTCCAACGTATAAGTCGCCCATTAATTGGCATCTAGTGGGTCTGACACTAATTCTTTTAGGCCCCAAAAAATTAGAGAAAAATTCTAAAAAATCCATAAAAATAGGAAAACACGTGAAAAAGCTAGGGAAAGCCAGAAATCTAATAAAAGTGAGAAAAATCACTCAAATAAGCCAATTTGAGGGTCAAATCGGGGCATTATAAGGTAACACAAGATGTACTCAAAGTGGTATCAAATTTGGCGTGTCTACAGCTACCCCACCTTGGCGTCTACTTTGCAAGAGAGCGACGGGGAGTGGAATGGAGTGCAACAAAGTGCAATGGAGTGGAATGAAATGGAAAAGAGTGAGAGCGAACTAAAAAGTAGGTGCCAAGGTGTGATGAGACTCGCGAGTAACACCGCCTGATAGGAATTGATTCCAAAGGTCAGAATGATGCAATCTTGGGGAGATTTAATGAAAGCAACAACTATTTGGATAAAGGGAGTGAGTGTGCAAGCGGGCACGAAGGAGATAAAAGGAACGATCAACTTCAAGCGCGGTGGAAGTACCCCAGGTCACAAACTTGTAGGTTTCACGATTGGAGAGTGGTTACCAGCCAATGTAGACGTGTTGTAGCCAAGGTGGATCAAAGGAAAAGGATTGAATAAGAGGATGAAGATCCAAACAAAGGAGTTTTCGAGAAAACAGCCCAAAACGACGACAAGGCGAACAGAGGACTCAACTCAGCATTGAATATCTCATATCTTGAAACATTAAGGATCAATTGACTCTCAAAACCAAGTTATTAGAATGATTTTCCAAAGTTGACTCAAAGTCCTACATGAATGCATGCTGGGTTTAAAGGGAAAATTAAAATAAATTAAAAGTAGAAAGTGATCAAGGATAATGTTGTTAAGCTGTCGAGACTGGGTTAAGAAACTAATTTGTGAGCTGATACTAAGTCGAAGCCCGTTTATCCACGCACCAACTAGCAAAAAGGGAACCATTGTCCCTAGTTTCAGATGGCTCAACGGCTTATCCGTGCGACTAAGATTCCTCTGGAATCATCATTACTTTTAATGAAAGGAGACTAAAATTCTAGATTTATCAAAGTCACAAGGTCCTTGATATGATCTAATAGCGTAGATAACATATAGTAGAAATGCATACAAGGAGGAGATAGTGATAGCAATGAGCATGAGAGAACTGAGATATGTAGTGCAATCACCGTGGGACTTGGATGACGATGCCCAAACGGTGGGACCAAGAGCTTCTTCCTACGCTCAAAAATTCGTTAGCTAAGATATACTGAAGCATAACAAGAAAGGAATAAAGTCATTGTGTATATCATTAAAGGATTCAATCAATTGATAGCATGATAGCATAGTGCGAACTAGAACAAGCATAGTGTGTGAACATAGAAGTGATAGCCCAGATCGTGAAAGCATGAAAGCATGGATCAAAGCGTCCACGACACTTAGGGCATGGTGTGTTGGGTCCGATAGGATGCAGCAGGATCTAAAAGGGGGGGTTGAATAGATCCTTTCTCAATCAATGCCCAATTAAAACATAGCTCATTAAAGTACAAATCACTGCAATAGTGTAGATAAAGCACATATACATAAGGCATATCAGATTAAGCATAAGTAATTCAAGAGCTGGAGCGAAGAACCATGCTCAGACTGCTAAGATCAACACACCCACAAAGGTTTGTGGTTCAGCAAGGAGGTGCGTTGACGTAGCAGGCTTGTGGTGGCAACACGCCTACACAATCAGATCAGGACTGATGAAAATGGTGGCTCAGCAGGCACTTAGTGCGTGTGGGAACAGAGTGATAACGTGTGCGGTGGAAAACAACTAAATCTGCATACCAGAGTGCTAGCACACGAACCTGTGAATGGGGGGAAGAGGATAATGAGCAATTGCACACAAACAACCCATTGCACAAGGATTTTTAAGATGGTTCGGTTGCAAACCTGCAACCTACGTCCAACCCTCACCAAATCGGTGAGGCTTCTCCACACGCTGCAAATGCAGCAACACACAGGGATGACGCCCCAACCATAGACCAGAGAATACCCTCTATCTATCTTCCTGCACACAAATCGGCAGGGACAGTTTACCACACGAGGATGAAATCCTCTCCACACACACACGGGACAAGTCCCAACACTACAGAATGGAGAACCCTCCATCTGTCTTCCTACACACAAATGGGAAGGGACGGTTAAAGATGAAATGAGATGACCGTAAAACACAAAAGAAAAACACTGCAAGTGTAGTAGAAAAAATAACTTTCGTGATATGAGGAAATGCACACTCAGAAAAGGATAACCAGATGGTGGCTTCAGATTTTGCTCTTGAAGCACGCTTGGACAGATCTAGACACAAGTCTGATCTGGCTGCTTTTAAAGCTCAGTCTGGACATGAGAAGGGCTGCACTCCTCTCTTGGCTTCTCTTTTTCTTTTGCTCTCTCTTGACTCTCTCTATCAGCACTGGCTGGTTTCAGACCAGGACTGGGCTGCTCCTTTTCTTTCTATTTCTTTCACAGATTCTCTCTTGAAGGCTCACGTAGATTCATCTCTTGGACAACAGCTCCAGCAACTTCTTCAATAGAAGCTTCAAGTATATATATAGAGAACCAGTGGGAAAATTTCCCTCCAGAAGGACTTATCTGATTGGCGAACAAGTTCCCACAGTGGTCCCCCCTTCCCACTTTAATTTCTGTTCAAATTCTGTGAAAAATGAGATCTCACGGTGGTTTCATTCTGTAATTTCATCACCGTTATTTTAATTTCTGTCTAAATCTCACGGAGAATAAGTTCTCGCGGTGGTGTACTTTCAATTCTATCATTTTTCCTTTTGTTCAAAATCCCGCGGAGAACAAGTTCTCGCAGCGGCTTCATTTTGTAATTTCATTCTGTTATTAAATCCCGCGAAGAACAAGTTCTCACGGTGATTTTCATTCTGTAATTCCATTCCGTCACTTCATTTCCGTACCGTACCATTTCTATTCCCTGTGTTTTCTCCGTTGCAAGCCCGGTAGAGACAATCCTCTTTGGGGGTCTTTTCCGTATTTTCAAAAGCGCGCGTATGATTTGATTCTTTTTGCCCCATAATGGGCCCTCTCTCCTGTCATCGTGATGTCGTTCACAGTCAGCAAGATGATAGAGCGTAGGGGGAATGGAGGTAGGAGAAAGAGTGAGGGCCATAAGATCACTCTCCACCAGTGAGTGTGGTGTTGAGTACTCAGGATCACCTTACCTTGCTTGAGGGCTTTCTTAGAGTTCATATAGCTGCTTACTCTCTTGGATGGAGGTAGGGTAGCTGGATGGACCAGGGGGCATTATATCCTAGAGGAAAAGTCCTCTTAAGTTAAGGGACTCTAACTCTCCCCTATCCCCTTGAGCTCCTTTTATTCGAGTGGCTGCGAGACTCTTGCCGAGAGATATGCCCTGTCAAAAGAAACTACGTCGATGGGAGGTCCGAGCATGGGATACCGCCTGATGGGGTGCTTGGGCTTCTCCCGAGTGTAGTGGGCAGCGTTTGGACGGTTATGCTCAGGTGCCGCTTGGGGTCTTCTGAGCAACCATTACTCAGTCTTTTGAGTCAAGAGGCCGCCTAGGATGGTCTGGTCTCAGTATTTTTTGGGCTTCAGATAAGTGGGCCCATTCGTGGGGCTATCACTTTGGGAGATCGGCCTGGTCGGGTAAGTTTGGGCCTGGTTGGGCCGATTTGGACCTGATTATGTGTTCTCGATCCACATGTCTTCGTAATCCGGAGATTTTATCCCTCTCCACTTGCCCCCTACTCCTGAGCCAAGGTTTGGGCTCAGAGAGTAGAGCGTCATGGGGTAGGGTTGGTGGCTCGAGTGGGGGATATCTTTTACCGATAGGGGCCATTTAATGTGACTGTCTTGGGGGCATGTGTGATGAAGATGGCTCTATCGAGTTGGCGCGGGGAGGCCCTTCTTGGAGTTTGAAACATCACGATGCTTCCTGCCAGGGTTGCTGAGATATATATAAATATCTTGCATGCTTGCGTCTCATGTCTCCTCCGTTTAGGACTTTTCCCCATTGTCGCAATGACATTTTGAGAGGGTCCATGCACTACGAGAGTGACTTGAGGGAGTAGAGGATCGCAGAGGCTTTTGTAAAGTTGGCAAAGATCACGGCAGTGGCGATCTGTCAGCTTCGTCCTCCCACTAAATCTTCTGACTCTGCTATTCCCTCTTCTTCCTCTTGCTCTTCTCATTCTTCTATGGTGGAGCACGATCCCAAGGTCGAGGTCTAGGAGTCTGAACAAGGTGTGGGGGGGTCAGTGTCGAAGCCAAGCCATCCTCTACGTAGTGAGTTAAGCGAGGCTGAGGTGAAGGAGATTGAGGTCCACTACGAGCTGCCATGGCGGTACTTCTTTTCTCCGACCAAACCCCATGAGTCCCGCTTGGATACTCGTTCGGGTCTCTTCTACAATTTTCTTCTAGCTTGGAAGTGCGGCTTTCGTCTGCCTCTCCACCCCTTTATTGTCCAGCTGTTGCAATTCTACCAGTTGGCTCCTGTCCAGTTAGTTTCCAATTCATATTCTTTCATATTCTCCTTCATCTTCGTTTGTCACTCGTGTGGCGTTGCCATGTCATTAGACCTCTTTCACGCCTTCTTTGAGCTGAAGGAGCAAACCCATGCTGGGAAGGGCCTCTTCTATCTTCAGGTGAGGAGGGGGAGGAGTTGCATGACCCTATCTCCTCGGGATTCCTCGCACAAGGGGTGAAAGACCCAATTTTTTTGGGTTGGGGCCAGTAAGGGAACTCCTCACTAGGGCTTCCCTGTCCAGCCAAACTTTCAGCCGATATTCTCTCCGAAGTAGCCGGTGATCTCCTCGGAGCTAGAGGAGGAGATTAGGGTTCTTCAGGAGAATCGTCGAACAACTGTTGAGCTGATGACTTCAGCTAACATTGAGGATTACCTTTGCCACACGTTGCCCCCAGTGCTGAGGACCTTAGGCTTATGCTTTTGTACTTTCTCATTTTGGTTTGTCGATCCCATCACTGATGACTTGCTTTTTGTTGAGTAGAAGCAAGATGCGATGATGGGGAGGGGCGACCAGTAGAGTAGGAGGTCATCGTGCTGGAGAAGATGACTACTCCTAGCGTGCCTCAGGCTTTCGTGGGTCCTTCTTCTGCCCAGGACAAGGGCAAGCAGATTGCTCGGGATGATGTCCCAGAGCACCGAGGGTCCATGCAGAAGGATGCCGGGGAGTTGCTATTAATGAAAGCTTTGACTGCCGATGTCACGCCCCAATGCGAAAAATCAGAACGTGGGAGTTATGTACATTCATGATAACCAGAGCAATAATGAAACTTTAAAAAGAAAGCATAAATGCAAGAAAAAGGAGAACAAGATAGTTTTCCTCATGCCGCTTTAATTGTCTTAAAGCGTAGTAAATCACCTTGCCATCTTGCATGAGTACGCACCCTAGGCCAATGATGGATGCATCTGTATAAACTTCAAATCCGCCACCTTCAACAGGCAATGCCACTACAGGTGCTGTAGTGAGATGTTCCTTCAGAATTAAGAAATTTTCTTCGCATTCCTTTGTCCACTCAAAAGGATTTTCTTTCCTGGTGAGTCTTGTCAAAGGAGCGGCGATATTGGAAAAATTCTTGATAAATCGCCTATAGTATCCAGCCAAGCCAATAAAACTCCGAACTTCCGATACGGTGTTCGGTCGGCTCCAATTTTTTACAGCTTCGACTTTAGAAGGATCTACTGCGATGCCTTCCTTAGAGATAATGCGGCCAAGAAAGGAAACTTCTTTAAGTTAAAATTCACATTTACTCAATTTTGCATAGAGTTGGTGTTCCTGTAAGGTTTACAGAGCAATCCTTAAATGCTCCTCGTGTTCCTCTTTTGTCTTGGAATAGATGAGGATGTCATCAATGAAGACGACCGCAAATTAGTCAAGATAAGGTCGGAACACATTGTTCATTAGTTGCATAAACGTGGCAGGTGCATTGGTCAAACCAAACGGCACTATTATAAATTCATAGTGTCCGTATCCACTACGGAAGGTCATCTTATAAATGTCTTCCTCTTTGATCTTTATTTGATGATAGCCTGACCTGAGGTCGATCTTAGAGAAATACTCCACGCCCGAGAGTTGGTCAAATAATTCATCAATACGCGGCGGTGGGTATTTGTTCTTGATGGTATGTTGATTCAACTGTCGATAGTCAATGCATAACCTAAGGGAACCATCGTTCTTCTTGACAAATAAGACCGGCGCACCCCAAGGGGAGGTGCTAGGTCGAATGAAATTTTTTTCTAGCAGTTCTTGAAGTTGCTTCTTTAATTCCTTCAATTCTATAGGGACATCCTGTAAGGAGCTATTGACACTGGTGCTGCTCCCGGTGTGAGTTCAATGGTGAAGTTAACCTCCCTTTCGGGTGGTATGCCAGGTAGTTCAAAAGGAAAAACGTCTAGAAATTCACTAACTACTGGGATTTCTTCTATATTGATTTCCCTGGATTCAGTAATTATCACGGAAGCAAGAAAAACTTCACATCCTTGTGAAATAAGCCTCCAGGCGTGAAGAGAAGAGATGAGAGCGGGGTGCTTCCTATATTTGATACCAAGAAAGGAAAATCGTGGAAGACCCGATTTCCAGAAAGAAATTATCCTACTATGATAATTTATGTAGGCGTTATGGTCTACAAGCCAATCAACTCCTAGTATGGCATCGTAGCCCTCCATATCAAGACATACTAGATTAGCGGGAAGATTATGCCCCTCTATAGTGACTTCACTATTGGGAAGATAAGTTTTCAATTCCACTCCCGAACCTAAAGGTGTAACTATGGTTAGATCCGATGGTAAGGGAACAAGTGAAATAGGCACTATTTTTGCAAAGGAACTAGCAATAAAGGAGTGAGTAGCACCAGTATCAAATATTACGAAAGTAGGATGTGAGTGGATGTGGATGGTACCTTCGATCAGCTCTCCTTCTTTGTTTGTTTCATCCTCTAACACAACATTCAACCGAGCTTGCCGCTTTCACCCACCATTATTCTGGTTAGATTTTTGTTGATCTTCCATGAGAGGACAATCGAACATACGGTGCTCCCGACTTCCTCATCTTAAACAAGCGCCAATATGCTTCCAACACTCTTCGACCGAGTGACCGAACTTTTCACAGAATGTACAGGCCATTGTAAGGGCCTCTTCTTCCTTTACCTTCTTGCTCTTGCCATTGCCACTCCTGTTGCCATTACCGGATCTCTTCTTATTGTCATGGGACTTGTAAGGCCCCATAATGCTAAACTTTTCTGCCTACTTTCCTTTCTTATCTTGCCTACGGCTTGAACTTCCTCTACGGCTTGTAAACTTCTCGATCTTTTTCAAGGTCCTTTCATACAAGTGAGCACGTTGGACCATCTCATCATTGGTCCGAATATTTTACGAGCCCAATTGCTTGATAAAAGTAGGAAGCAACCCGTCTATGAATTGGTTAGCCTTCAAGAGATCAGTACTAACCAAATGTGCATCATATGGTGCCAGTCTAGAAAACTAGAGCTCATACTCCGCTACTGACAGCATGCCTTGTCATAGGGAAGCAAATTCAGTAGCCTTTCACTCCTTGACGTGTTCAGAGAAGTACTTTGCCCAAAAAAGTGTGAGAAACCCCTGCCATGTGCGTGGTGCATTTGGAGGCGGCACCGGGATAGACTTCCACCAAGTACGAGCTCCTTGGTTCAACTGAAATGTAGCGAGACGGACTTTCTCCTGATCAGTGCATTGCTTCACGTCAAATATCCTAGTCATCTCATCGATCCAGTTCTCTGCTTCATCTGGGTTGGAAGATCTAGAGAACCGTGGAGGATTCAAACTCTGAAAATTACCGTGTAAATTACCTGCGCTAGCCCTTGCGCCAGCTGGGGCTATGGTTTGCAGGGCTTGGGTCAGACCGATAACAATTTGTTGCATCTCGTTCCAGTTCACACGGTGAGCCATCGAGAATTAAGGTACCTGAGAAAGTGGATAGTTAGTTAGTTTTCTTAGAATGGGGAGATTTCATCCTAAGATAATTTCTACATAACAATCTCTCTCTCCCTCTTGTTCTCTCTCCTCTCTTATCCTCTCTCTGCGGGGCACGCGACTGTGGTGAGATGGGCGAGGCAGGAATGCTGTGGAGTGATCGTGGAGCGTGCTGGCATGGAGGATGGAACGTGGCGTTGGCACGATCTCTCGGTGGATTCAAAGCCAGTGTGGTTTGGTCATCATGCCGTTCTCAGTGTGGTTTAGTTGCTTCTATGTGTGAGAACTTCGGTGGAGGTAGGGAGATGGATCACCTGCTTCTCTTCTGCATTCCCTCGTGATTTAGAGCCGAACGGTGCGTGTATGAATGGGTTTTGTCGCATTTGGGTGAAAGCATGCTTCGGGGGGTGTGAGACGAGTTCACCTTTCCCGATGACAGTTTCTTGCTAGATTAGTATCATTGGAACCCTTGGCATGTTAGCATTCCATTCCCGCTAGTTTCATCGCCATTGGTTGTCGTTTGGGACCGGTACAAGCCCGGGAACCCACGTGACTCATTTTGGGTCAATTTGGTGGAATCGCCCATTTCTTGTCGTTTATGCATCTATTTGATCCCTTCTGGACTGTGGAAGGTTCATTTCGTCATTAGGATTGTTTCCCCTTCGTTTTAGGGGGAACGGGGCCTGAAAAGGCTAGGTTTTAGCCAATCCTCTATTTTTCCCGTCGTAACACCTTAGCAGTCCTTCCAGAGACCATTTTCATTCCTTACACTGTCCAATATGTGACCGTTTATCTTATGTCAGTTCAGGTCTTCACGGTCATGCGATTGTCCATTTTCCCTGGCTAGTGGCCCATGGTTGGACCGTCAAGCCCTGTCAAGCAACCCATAAGCCCTATCAAGCGACCCATTAGGTGACCGCTAGATGGTATTGATTAGTCAATTTGGCTAAGCGGTCTTACGATAGACCGTATGGCTTGCTTTAGCGTCCCATTAATAAACCGCTAAGCTTTGCGTGGTCTTCGGTCAACGATTTTAGGTCGGCTCGAGCTAGTGGTCTAGCTCCGACCATTTGTAGTCTTTAGCGGCCCATTAAGAGACTGCTAAGCTTTGGTTGACTTCGGTCAATATTTTAGGTCGGATTGAGTTGTGTCCTTAGCGGCCCATTGGTAGACCGCTAAGTTCTGTAAGCGGTCCTCTATTAGACTGTTTGATGGTTTGACTGGTTAAGTCGGTTCGAGGGTTTACTGGGTCTAGCGGCCTAACGTATGGCCGCTACAGTCACCTCGTGGCCCATTCTATGACCGCCAAGTGTCTGTGTTCTCTGTGTGAGGTTAGCGGCCCTTTAGCTGACCGCTTGGCTTACCTAGCGGTCAAGTGATCGACCGCTTATTCCCAGAGTGCTATTTTCTCGATGTTTTGGCCTCCAATTATCTTGGCTCAACCTTGTGGTTTACCCGTTGTCCCGTGGATGTCTTTGATGTCCTATGAGGGCTATGACCATGTTATAAGGTAGCCTAGAGTGCCTTTATATCGAATAGTAGTCTGTACTACTTCAGAGTCGTTATTGGTTTCTGATCAACCCGGTAAGATCCAGTGGTTGACATATGACCTTGTGAATGTCTCAGAAATCTTGTACAGATCAAGACATAGTTATGGACACCTTGAGGTGTGACTTTACCCTGATTTGTGTGTCCAGGTGCTTTGAGGGTCTTTATGATCCCTTAGGTCTTCATGATTTATCTTATGCGGATGTGTGGATCTGGTGATCCATTGCTGTTTCTTTTATTAGTATTTTACTATGACTTTGGCTTAGGGATTAGGCTGATTGGTGGCATGTTACCGCTTGTGTATGATGATCTTGACCCCGAGTCGTGAGACTCAAGGATCGTTGTCTTAGCAGGTCTAGTTGTTGTCCTGAGTCAGGTAGCAGTTTGGTATGCTATCTTGTGTCTTGTGCTTGGTGCCTTGTGGTACGTGCGATAGTGCATGCTTAGCCTGTCTGTACTTTAGCACTGGTGTTTGGAGTCTCTGTGTCTTGTGAGCCTCCACTAGTCGTAGCCTGAAGACACTTTACTGTGTGTAGGCCCATCTGGGAGTGGTGACGGGGTGTGTTCCCGATAGACCATTTTTAGGCTAGTTTTTGTGGGCTCCCTTGCCTTGTAGTAGCATCCTATTGGGGGAGAAAACTAGCTAGAGGTTTGGCTCAAGGCATTGAGCTTGTATGTGCACACGTGGTTAGGGGCGTTTGGATGAGCACCGACGGGCGTGACCCTGACTAGTCACTCGTTACTGTTGTTCTTTGTACTTGGTTCTGTAAGTGTCTTAGTTACCACCATTCCAAGCGTGTGGGAGATACTTGCGGCGCAGTGAAAGACATCAGTGGATGCATCTGGCTATTCTTCTAGTGAGGAGGCGCTTCTATCACTTGACATGATGACTTGTGTTTTCGTGACTTTTCCAGATAGTCTATTCTTGGCTTCACCTGAAGTCTGTGTAGCGTGCATGACGATCTAGTTGTGTATGCGTTAGTGTTTATTGACCATGCTTTTGCCTATTTTTGTAGGCCTTCGCTTTGGAGCTAGTACTTTGTCGACGGATCGGTAACGCTCGGCTTTGTGAGATCGGGGTTCACCTTTCTGTTGCTGTTTAGAGTAGCTTAGAGAGCCGATGTTCGTTTGGCAGTCGTGTTTCTGTTCGGTATAGCTTTACTCTTTCTTGTGGCTGTCCTTACTCCTGTTTTTACTACTTTACTATTGTAGTTTAGCACTACTGTGTAATTGAGGATGTAAATAAAGGTACCCATAGGATGTGGAGCCCAAAACTCACCCATGGGCCATATCCGGAGAAGGCAGTTCTCTCCACTTTAATCAGCCAAATCTTGTCATGCATGTAGTTTGTGGACTCAGCTTGTGGAAGCTCTTCCTTGCAGTGGCCCAGCAAGATTCTCTTTGAGCGGCCCAGCAACATTCTCTTTGAGCATTCCTAGCTACAGTCCAGTTCAGGTACCCTTATCCGACTAACAAGCTTCTATCTACCTCGTATTCACTTGACATTGCAGCATCAAGCCACTATCTTTCGGACTTTCCCATCCACGTCTCAATACCATCTCTTGATTACTGCATCAACTACCAATTACCAGCTTTCCTGCTGAAGATCAGGTGCATTCGACCAGTCTTTGTGAATGAGTTCAAAGAGCTCATGTCAACAGCTTGCAAAAGAACAACTTAGGAATAGGTGATTAACTTGTCTCTGCCTCATTGTTGCATAATTCTTGCTTGGATTGGGCTCCCATTTTTGAGGGTCTCTACCACAGTAGCAGAGACAGTTCACAGAAAACCCCATAAAATGCCAGCTCACCCAGGTTAACCTGGGTGGTTCCCTTCCTAACCCCCTATCCACACCAACTGTGCCACAGCCTGTCAAATAGATTGGGCTCCAATTACAAGGTCATTTCTGTGAGGATGCCAAGATATTGACTACATTCCATGCAAGAGGCTACATCTGCAGGTGTGCATACTTTGTGTTTGGCCTCCTCTTGGCAGGGTGGGGTCTACCTGATTTTGTCATACGTTAATCTTACCGTGAATGCACATATTTGTCTTGTCCTTTGCTTTCACTAATCATAGACTTTAATGTAATTGAATTCCTTGCAAAACGGTCAGTAATCTCATTGCCATGTGATTCTTGCTTCTCAACTCTACAAGTGAGGTTCTAAAATCCTGATAATGGTGCCATTAACAGCCCATGGTACGTATGCAGCCACTTTGGTCTGTCTCGTGGAAGAAAGTTTGAAGGTCCCTGGTGGCAATACATGTAAAGTTGCAAACTGCTGACTAGGTCAGCAAGATGATAAAACCGTAATATTGCATATTGAGGAAAGGAGAAATGTAGGGTGAAAAGTGAGCATTTGGATGTTGCGAGATACCTTCCCGTACCAAAATGGAACAATAGAGTTGCAGGCGGGGAAGTACTTTTCTATCTAACATATCTAGCTACTGTCACTAAAACGATTGTGTATAATGCAAAAATCAGATGTCTAGTGGTGTATATCTAACTATGCAATCGAAGTCCTGTTATAGCTAGCTGAGAACCAATAAAGCAATTCATATTTTCATGCATAGCCAAACATTAGTGATCCAAATTCTTTAGTCATGTTCATCTTGTGGGTTACATGATCAAGATTGTGGATTGACATGTCTCATAAATTGTACACCTTGCCTCATGCAACACTGGTTGTATGATCAGAAATGTCTGAAGTAATTATTGACAGTTCATGTTATCGGTGTAGTGATAACAACTTTCCTAGAGGGCCTTCCAGGAAATCAACTTTCTGATGGTATACGAGTGGTCTTAATCAGCACTGTATGTGTTGTTTCTTTAACGTAGTACATGTCGGACAGGAAAATAACCATCTTCAATGTATGCAAGGCAGAACGATTATAACTCGGCGCTCCTGTTTTAAGTCAATGCTGACCATTAACTCTCTTACCATTTTCTTGAGAGATTGCATGTTGATCATTCTGTTATTTAGCTGTTAAAGCTTTAATGTACTTGCACTCAAAACTCTAAACGTTCACATTTCTGCTTTTGAATGCTTCCCAGGTGCTCTTTTGCAGCACCGAAAATGGAAGATCATCTTTTGTCCGACAACTAGAGCCCGACTGGCACGTCGACTCAAGCCCAGAAGTCATCCACAATCTCGCTGTATGTTTCCTGCTTGATTTGCTCTACTTGTATTGGCACTGCACTATCATATTTGTGTTGCTGATCTTCTTTGAAACTGCCTCTGCCACTGCAATGCTGTTGACAGCGATTCATCAGATACCAACTCCTCGTTTCCCCGGCAACCTCGAGCGTTACGGCATCCAACGTGTTCACCTCGGCAAGTTTGGAGCAGTATTTCTCCGGTACCGTCTGAGAACAATGGAGGCTTAAGCGGTGTGCCCTCCCCCTCGCCTGTTTCTCAAAGGCTTGAACGATTGGCTAACATCCATCTCCCCAGCTCCCTCCCCTTTTTAATTTTGTATCCGTTGGTGGTGCGGGACCTTTGAAACTATTGGTTAGACTTTTATGACGGGGCTCCCTGTGGAGCAGAGCAATCAGAGATTTTTGTATCTGTGCATAGCTGTACTGCAACATCCATATTTATTGAAGGCGAGAAGTTGCTAGTGTTGAAGGTCGTACAATGTCTCTTCGTTCGCTCGAGCAGGGCGGGGGCCACGTTTGGAGGGCATTCCCGGTCATCTCTGGTTTCGTCGCTCTCTTAGATCTCTCTTAGATCCTACACCGCGCCCCTCTCTGTCTCTAATTTTATTTAGATGCAACAATTATATATGTTATTTTGATTTTTGGGTCTTTATTTATGTTTTATCTTCTTTTGTGCTTTTTTTTTTTTTTTTCTTTTTGTTTTTTGTTTTTGTTTTGTTTTTTTTTGTGTGTTATTTCTTATAATTTCTTATCCCCATCAAAACCCCCCCCCATTTAATCAAGGGTTGTCCTTCTTAGGAAGGGCGTAATTAACGCCATAACCTTTATGGTATGGCAGACTTCTGGTCCCGACCTGAACCCTATAATCGACTGACCAAGTCAGATCGAGCGCACAATAGATTGTCACGGCAATGACTGGCAAGCCTAGTTAATAAACGAACAAACCAGGTAGAAAGATTGAGTTATTTAATAAAACCAAACCAGATCGTGTCCACCAAATTGGCACGCATGGTGGGACTTCGTCTCCCTTCATCTCTACTCCAAAGCAGGAGGCCCGGCGGCCTCTCTTAAAATTCTAATTGTGTGTTAATCTTATTTTCAGGTGTCAAAATGAAGAACTGATTGGCTGCTGTTTACTTTGGCCAGCAGGTCATTGACACTCATGTCCAAGAAGGCTACCTAGCGGTACCCACGACGTTCAGATCTATGCCACCAGCTGTGGGGTTGCCCAACTGCTTGGGCCTCGTCTTCATTGACTTGCTAAAGGTCGACGGCAAAGATCAGGGTGCTACCGCAAAGACTCTGCCTAAGAACGAGAAGAAGAACCTAAAGAAGAAGGCCGCATCATGGCTCTGCGTCGTATTCGCGATGAAAAGTTATTCGCCGCTGCCGGGTTCAAGCGATTCGACGAGTTCCTG
Source organism: Amorphophallus titanum (assembly GCA_024336825.1). NCBI lineage: Eukaryota > Viridiplantae > Streptophyta > Magnoliopsida > Alismatales > Araceae > Amorphophallus > Amorphophallus titanum. The sequence goes on from JANBPO010009603.1 coordinate 30,571,971, forward strand.
GACAATCACCAGTTCTCACCGATGACGTACGCCCGGTTCAATGATTTTGATAAGGCGATCCGCAAACTCGGCTCCAGCGAATTCGATATGCTCCGCGGCTCCGGGCTTTCCGCCCGTCAAATGCGCCAGCTCAAGGAAGGCGATGTTGTTGTCGATGGCTCCGTCGTCCGCATCGGTTCCGACGATATCGTCGAACTCGGTGACGACCGCAAGATCAAAAGCCTTGTCGAGGAATTGATCAGCGACCGTCAGGCCGAAAAAGCCGCACGCGAAAAAGCCGAAAAGGCTGCCGAAGCCGAAGCCGAACGCAACCGCCGCGGCGAATCCGAAAATGACAACCTCCGGCGCCAGCTCGACGAACTCCGCAGCAATGATGGGTCGCGTTTCGGAAATGCTCTGATGGGCGTCCTTCAGGCGTTCTTTAATCTGATCGAAGCCGTCGGCGAGCTGCCGGACGATCAGAGATCCGCGCGAAAGGTCGATGATCTCCGCCTCGTCAATGCCCAATACTTCCGCCTCCAGGATGCCTACGGCTCCGATGGCGGCCATGTTCCGCTCCAGCGGCCCGCGGACGGCGAACTGGATTCCATCGATCGGGCCATCGCCGAAATGGACTTTGAGGGAATGTGATGTATATCGATCCGCTTTCGAACAACGCTTTGCCGACGATGGCCGCCGGCCACCCGTCGCCGCTAACGCTCGCCGTCGGCGAACTTTTGAACGCCGCGGCCCATCGCTGGGGCCTCGTCGGCCCGATGCCCTTTAGGATTTTACGCGACGGCCGCAATGCCGCCGCCGGAGAAGAAGAAATGAAAAAGACCGAAAACTATACCGCCGGCCAGGAACGCTTTATTGACGAACTCGTTGCCGCCTACGGCATCGACCGCTCCGATGTGACGTTCTTTCCGAATGACCCGAAACCTTTTCTCGGCTACGCCGCCCAATGCGCTCTCGTGAATGTGCTCGGCGACGTGTTCGAGATCGATTCGGCTCTCGAACCCTCGCCGCATTCCGATTCCATCGCGATGAAGGTTCGCCTGACGTTCCGCGACGGACGCTCACGCTCCGCGATCGGCGTCGCCAATGAGAACGAACCGGACGCCGACGGCAAACCGATGACCCGTCAGCAGCTCATCTATACCGCCGTCTCGCGTGCTATGCGAAACGCCCTCCGTGCCGCCGGGCTTGACCTGGTCAAACTCCATCAGGAAGCCGGCGAGGCTCACGCCTGGGGCGGAACCGGAACGCCGCGGCACACCGGCATCCCGATGGTCGATAATTACGAAAACCTGCTGCGTCAGGTCCACGCACTCGGCGCCGAAGCCGGGCTCATCGTCGGCCAGGATAAAACGCTCTGGCGGGCTTTTCTCATCAGCCGTTACGAACGTTCGCATTCGAACAATTTGTCCGAAGAGCAGCTCGCGGATCTCGCGGCCGCACTCAAACAGTTCAAACGGGCCGCGTAAACGTCGCTGCCTTTTTCACGCGGAACCGGGCACAGCCCGTCCCGGCTCCGCATAATTATTCACCCTAGACGAAATGCCAAAACAGATGATCGGAACAGAAACAAGGGTCGAGATACGTGCCGCCATGCGCGGGCTCTCCGGTGCCGCCGCAAAGATCGAAGCGGAACGCTGGGCCGCGCACACAGGCGTAAATGTCGGGCACATTTACCGCATAACAAAAGATCTTCGCCCCGGGCGAAAACCGCGCACCGATAAGGGCAGCCGCACGTTCATGATCGAACCGGAATGCCCGGCCGTCTGGGATGCCGCACAACTCGTCGTTTCCGACAAACTCGATCCGTACCTTGCTCTCGAAACCGTCCGGCTCCGCCGTCCCGACGAAGAATTGCCGAGCCTCGAATATTTCCAGTTCCTGCTCCGCGAAAAGAACCTCGGCGCAAAACAGCGAAAAAATCCCGTCCGCGCACACCGCCGCTTCGAAGCGTCGCGGCCGTGCCAGATATTTCAGATCGACGTGACGGCGCTCAAAACCCGTTGGAAGGACGAACGCAGCCGCTCCGTTCAGCATATCGAAGGCGTTGACAAAAACCATCCGGACTGAGCTACTCGGCCGGAGGGAGAAAGAAAAGAAAGTAAAAGAAAGAGAAGGAAAAGTCATGGTCAAAGCGACGAATGATGATATTTCATTAATATAAAATGTCAGCATACATCATCACTCGGGACATTCCCCGAGGTGCGTGAGCTCCAAAGACAAAAGGAGCGAAAATTGATTACAAAAGAGGGAGGGGAGAAGCGAACTAAGGCAGAGGGCGCCGGAAGATGTCCTCCACTTTCAAGAGGCCCAGCGAAGGATACTAGGTCAGCTCTTGCAGCCGAGACTCGGTGGTTGCCAACTGCGACAGCTCTTCGTCTAGCGAGGCGAGTTGTCCCTCAGCAAGATCGGCTTCTTCTATAGCCTGAACTTCCAGGTGTTCTGTCTCTTGCAATTCAGCCTCGGCCTTGGCAAGTTCAGCCCGCAGCTCCTCTATCCGCGAAGTGAGGAAGGACCGGCGCTCGGAAGCGGTGCTGGAAGCATCTCTTAGTTGGCCTATGGTCCCCCTCAGCAAAGTAGCAGCGGCCCGACAGTCAGCTCTCTCCAGCTTCACAGCTGCCAATTGGTCGGACACTTCTCGGCTGAGATACTCTCGCCTATTGGCATGCCTCAACAACATGGTAACCCGAGGAGTCCAGTCCTCCATCAGACACCTGAAAGCCAACAGCGAACGCGAGAGATATTCTATTAGGCTCCTCAGCTCTACATAAGTTAAGCGGGGAGAAACCGACATGGCTCGCTGCAGATTATCCAAAGACTGCCATACCATGTCACCCGAAAATTTCAAGCCCAGCGGTGAAGTCTCAGGGAGTCGAAAATCAACCCAGCTGTCCATTTCCGCCCAGATATCATCACTTGCGTCGGAAGACGTCGACGGCATGATCTGTAAGGCGCCAATGCCAGGTTTGTTGATAACGGCTGGCGTAGCTGAAGAAGTCTCCGCTACAGCGACCTCTTTACCTGCCTCCCAGGGTGAAGTCGTGCTGGCCACCTCAATAGTAGGAGACCCTCGCTCCCTGTGTGCGGCTTCGCCGACTCCCATGGGAGTGGATTCCGCGACAACAGTTAGCGTCTCGGGAACACTAGCCTCCTTTTCAACAATTTCTCCCGCTTCTATCTCCGGGAGGCTACCCTGCTCTAGTGGCGATTCTTGGTTGGCAGTTAGGGGCTGAGGTACCCCAACCTCTGTCGAATCGCCAGTTGCTACAATTACTGTGACGTCTTCCGAAGCTGCTGCAGCTGCATATGTCTGGGGAAGTCATAGAGCAATAGGCCACAGAACTGGCGGAAGAGCAGGCTGGCTCATGCTCAAGTCCAGGAGGGGTATTTGCATCGTTATGGTTAGCGGCGCCACCTCAGCCTGCATCACGAATATGTATGTCAGCCAGCTAAATTAGAAACGACAAGAGAGGCTACAGGCAGGTTGAGGAATGTTTCCCACCTCGACCAGCACTATATTCAAGCCTCCAAGAGGAGCCCCTGCTTGCTCCGGTCCTCCTCTTGCCATAGGGTATGATGGCCCTGGCCCAATTATAGACAACCTCAGAGGGCTAAATGTCAAAAGGTTGCTCTCATAAGCTGAAGAAGCCCTGGCATCTTCAGTCTCCGTGTCAGCCTGTAGGGGTTCGTCATAGCTGGAGCCGCCCCCATAGTCAACTTGTTTAGAGGAGGAAGACTCCTCGGCTTGCTCCCGAATCTCCAGCATCCGAGCAGGCATTGTGCTGCCTAAGGTGACTCCTTCAGTTGAGGGTTCGTCAGCAATCATTGTCGCAGTGACATCAGCCTGGGGAATAGCTTGAGGCTCGTCCCTTGAAACTGAAGGTTCACCAGCAGCCTCCTCCCCGACGACCCCAACTTTAGGGAGCGTCGAGGGTTGAATATCAACTGAAAGCAAGAATAATGAACAGTCAAGACCTAACTGAAGATGCAATGGGACGTGCAATTCCATGGGTGAACTCTGAGTTACCTCCCGGTTCTTGGTGAGGTGTCGGTGAAGGCAGATCACCTCCAACAGGAGTCGAAGGAGTCTCCTCCTCCCTCTCTCTGGCTGCATCACTCAGTACTGTCGCTAGTCTGATGACGGCAGAAACAATGCCTGCTTCTGCAGAAAGGGGATCAGCATAGCAACTAACGCAGGTGGGATGAGCCATAAAGGAAGAAGGGGAGTTACCTTCATCAGTGGGCCCCTGTGTCCAGGAGGCCTCAAAGTCAGCAAAGGAAGGAATCGGAGGAGGTACAGTATCTGATCCTCCCTTCGCAGCCCTCCTCCGACGCACCCGCTCGGCCCGGGTCTCTACTCTCTTGGCCTTTTTGGCCTCGCTGATAGCCTCCCTGATCTGGGATCGGCTCTGCTTCCGAGAGTCACCAGGAGGCAGTGGCATTGTAGTCGGTGGTGGCTTCGGGATTTCAAAGTAAGAGGGCTTTTGTGCCCTGGAAATCAATTCCCTATAATGCTGGGTTGCCTCCAGAGAGAGGTGAGCTGCGAAAAACGTCTGGGTAAGAAAGACACACGACAAATATAAAAGGAAGCAGCTCAGTGCTAAGATAGGGGATAGACACACCTGGCGGTCCCATGTACAAGGGAGAAAGTGGCTAATGCAACAGCAGGGGCACCTTGTCTCGGGAGGCTGCCTCCCGAATAAGCCAGTAAAGGTCCCCTATCTTCTCACTCTTCTCGGCTAGCGATGCCAGATCTTTATAGCTACGGGAAGATAGGTGGTACGCCAAGCTCAAATGATCCAAGCCCCATCCGTCGACGTATTTGAAGGACACCGACAGTGGATGGTCCCGGATGGCATCCAAAGAGCCAGCCACGGAAAGCCCATGTGATTGAAGTAGGGCGAATATCTAGGGGGTGTTGGCATACATGCCTTCTCACCTATCCTTCCTGCTGATAAAGGTCTGGTACGGATGAAGGCAGTCAGATTTCGGACGCCAATCCGCCACAGTTAGAAGTGGCTCCTCCATCGGGACGGGAATTGCTTGGAGAACCACCCGCTCTCTACTGACCCTACATAGTCCCTGAAGGGTCTTGACGTAATCATCCATCTGGACCGGCGGCATCTTTGGGTCGGCCTTCGAGGAGCTACGCTTTGCGGTCTTCCGCGCCTCCAAGTAGGCCGTGACTTCGGAGCTAGACCACCCCTTCAACTTCTTTAGGTAGGCAGGGTCAACATCCAACACCGGCTCCGGCTGGGTGTCCAGGAAGCGGCACTCAGCAGCTCACCAATAGTCCTTCCGGGCGGCGCGGTAGAAGCCGATCCGCGCATTCCACCACTTGATGAATTTCGACGTCACCCGGGGAAAATGAGCAGGGGACGACACCCTGAAAGATACGTCCACACGATGATGGAAATAGTCCCACCACAAACGGGCTTCCTCCGTAGTCGTCTGACCAGCCCAATGTCAGCTGGGGATGTTGAAGCGGGCTGAGGAAGGCGGAATCTACTGATCGTATCTGAAGTTCTGGCTGAAACGGAAGGGAGAGTACGGCTCCAGCCATAGCAGACCGCTCTTCCGAAAAATCAGAACGCTGGGGCGAATAGCCAGGGCCCAATCGACCAGCTCTGGCTCTAATATTGGCCTCGTACTTTTGGCGCCGGTGAAGGAGTGAATAAACTCCTCAGTCTCATACAAGCGGCATTGACGCATTCTGTTCACAAGGGGGCTGGAGTTAGCTGCCAGGCTCTAGAAATGAAGGACTCCTAGTGAGTCCATCGGGACCGTGGTCAGCTTCCCTCGAATGGTGAATAGCTGATCAGCCAAGGAAGGAGGTTCGACGCTGGCAAACTCGACCATCCTTGGCACCAGACGATCAGATTGAAGAGAGCGCGGAGCTGCCTCTGGAAACAGGGTGCAGACCCACGCGTTGAAGAAATGAAGCGGACCAGCCGTCAGTGAATTCCTGGGGATGCGTGACTTGTGCAGATCCCCCAACATCTTGTATATCAGGCACAGGGCCACCGGACAAAGCGACAGCTTCATTCCCCAAGCCATCAGACACGCGGGGTAGATGGCTTCTGGCCTGATCACTGTCTCGTCGCCTTGTGGAAGGGCGAATGAGCATAGCAAGTAAGTTAAATACGCAGCACAGTGCGTGACTGCATCGACTCCCATGGGGTTCGGACCCCCTTGTCAGCCTCTCTGCACGACCAGAGGAAGGGTCATCTGGCGGCGGGCTCTTGACTTCTTCCTCACCGCCGTCGAAGTAGCTGCGGGGAAGTCTTCATACTTTTTCTCCCCACTGAAGAAATATTGAAGTCACGTGCCCATTCGCACGCGTCACTTCTCCCCTGGCTTCCGCGCCTCCCGTGGGTCGAGTGTCAAGCGCACCATGGCGTGGTAGGCCTTCATCAAGTACTGGTAGGCGAAGCCGGTGAAGTACTTGCCTTCGCCATCCGTCTGGTCTTTCAGCCAGTCCGGAAAGCATACTTCTTCATATGGCTCCCCGTCTATAGGTAAGCCGCTTAGCTATGCCAAGCTCCAGAGATCCAATGAAGTCTCCCCCTCAGCAGTGTAAAAGGTGTTGTACTCGGGGCAGAAAACTTCAATCATCCCGCAGCATAGTCCTCGGGAAATTGGATATCGGTACCAGGACGCATAAACACTGTGGTACACCCCCGCTCTCACCAGGATTAGGGCGTACTGTTGCAGCACGTAGTCTGTGAATTCGACTACTCCTGGTCGGAAGGCGTGGGCATCGGTGGCTTTAAGCTCTCCAAACCAACCCACGAAAATCTGGTGCTTGAACCGAACCGCCAGACAGTCCAGCAAGAAGGGTTCGTCCCGATATCCCCATTTCAGCGGGGCAAGGAACAGACCATAGCTCGGCTTCTCCCGGTCGACGCACCCCCCGGTCTCGTTCCATCGAGCTGGCGTAAATTGTGGAGCTCTTGTCAGAAGCCCAGCATCTGGGGACAACTCCTGCACGCCCAAGACAGCATCCCACTTCCTTGGTTCCCTAGGAAAATAAATCGGCGACATCCGGATGACCGAGTCATTCAAGCTGTCTCGGTCTGCCAGCAAGGCCCCTTCAGCACGTCGAGCCAAAATGACGTCGTGCTTCCCAAATAATTTAAAGCACCTGATGAAGTCCGTTAGATGCTTGTCCTTCAGGTGATCCAGTCGGACTCCGTCCCCCCCACTCGTACTTGAAATGGTCCCCGGGGAGGATCATCAACTGGCTAGTATCGACTGTATCAGTCTCTGAATCAGACGATTCTGCAACCACAGCCACCTTCTTGAACCCTCGGTTCAAAGAATGAACGTTCTCCCAAGTGACAGCAACACGGGACGCAAACGAGGAAGAGCCAGATTCCATTTTCTCTGCAAAACAGCGCTCGGAAGAGAATAAACAAGTTAGAGATCAGTTGATTAGAACGGGATTTCTGACAAAATTTTGGCAGTGTCTCCCCAGCCTGGGAGTTTACCAAAAGAAGAAGCGGAACCATCCACCCAGGGAGTAGCCCCTAAAAGCAGCCATGGGCATTAAGCCGAGGCCAGACGGGACACCTGAGGGATCTAGCTCTGAGGACAAGTCCTACTAGGAGCCTCCCAGGACCCGAAAATGAGGGTTTAAAACCCAAACGGGGAGAAAATCACACAAACTCACCCTCCACTGTTCACTCACCCGCGCGCTGAGGAAGGAAAGGGGGATGAGGAGAGAGGAAGTGATTTGCCAAAATGAACAGTAGTGAATAAAAAATAATAGATGAAGTCTTCTCCAGGAAAATAATGGAAATCCCCATCCTGCCAAAGCTCCAACTGCCGTCGTTCACCTCCTACGATGGCACCACCGACCCGGCTGACCGCATGCACAGCTTCGAGTCCCACCTAGTGTTCTACCGAGCCTTGGACATAGTGAAGTGCCTAGCGTTCGTGACGACCCTCTGGGAGAACGCCCGGGCTTGGTTCGAGTCCCTGTCGGTCGGGACTATTTCCTCCTTCTAGCAGCTCAACAGGCTGTTCAAGGAGAACTTCATTGGCTTCCGAAAGGTGACCAGATCTGTGGTGACCCTACTCGCCCCCAGGCAGGGCAAAGAAGAGACGTTATGGGATTTTGTCTCCCGCTTTCGTGCGGAAGCACTCTGGATTCCACATCTCGACGTCGACATCGCCACTACCGGCCTCACCCAGGGGATGCGGGACCGCATCCTCCGACGTGCCCTTGGGGTCGAGGTCCCAACGACTCTTCCTGACCTCCTCGCCCTGGCACAGAAGTACGTGCGCTGCGAGGAGAATACATCAGCCCTGGGCCGCGCGGTCAGATCCGAATGGTCCGACCGCAAGAGATCTGTCGACCCACCACGAGAGGGTCGAAGTAAGCGGGAGCAACGCGATGGGGACCGCCGCGACCGCTCCGAAAAGGAAAGGGGAAATTATCGCCACTACACGCCCCTGATGGCTCCGCCTGATCAGATCCTGATGGAGATCTGCGAGGAGCCATTCCTCAAGTGGCCTCCCCAGATGAAGTCGGATCCGAGTACGATGAGCAAGAAGAAATACTGCCATTACCACCGGACCATGGCCACGACACTGTCGGCTATATCAATTTGAGGGATGCCATCAAGGACCTCGTTCGTAGAGGGCTCCTTGACAAGTTCCTCGTCAAACTCGCAGAACGGCGATAGAAGATGCCCCCGTCGATCGACAACCGGCCGAATGGAAAGGAGATTATGATGATCTCTGGAGGGCCAGCCGCGGGGGGAGATAGTGTGAGCAGGAGGTGATGATACACGTCGACCGTCCACACGGTGGACCAAGGTGACAGCACCCGACGGGAGGTCTCCGCCCCAGGTCATCTAGGAGACCCCATTGTTTTCTCTGAGGATGACCTGGATGGTGTGACCACACCCCACTCTGATGCTCTGGTGGTCTCGGTCACCATCAACCAGTGTACCGTGCGTCGCATATTAGTAGATAATGGAAGCGGACATGATGTTATTACGTACGACTACCTTGTACTTATGGGTGTGGATATGTCCCGACTCGCACCGTTGCACACGCCGCTATATGGATTCTCTGGTGCTACCGTCCACTCGGAAGGGCGCATCGCACTCCCGATCACGTTCGGAACCGCGCCAAGAGAGGTAACCTTCTTCGCCGACTTTACCGTAGTTCACACAAAGACGGGATACAATGCCATCATCAGTTGAGGGATCCTCGGCACGCTTCGAGGTGTCCCTTCCTCTTATCATCAAAAGTTCAAATTCCTCACCCCCCGAGGGGTAGGGGAGGTCCGAGGTGATCAAAGGGAGTCTAGGAGATGCTACCTCATCTCTACCCGTGATCAACATCCTGAAGAAATACCCCCGGAGAAGAAGGCGAGGATCCAAGATCAGGGCCCGAGAACGAGCGCGTCGGCCGAGGACTTGTACCTCATCCAAGTAGGAGAAGACCCGGGCAGAGCACTAAAGATCAGCGTGAACCTATCCGAGCATGATAAGCAAGCATACGTGAGCTTCCTCACGGCCAACCAAGATGTGTTAGCTTGGTCTGAAGATGAGCTTCCAGGAATCCCACCGGAGGTTATTACACACCAACTAAGGTTGGATCCCACTTGTCGCCCGGTACAGTAGTGCCGAAGGCGTTGCAACCCCGAGCGACAGGTTATCATCAGGGAGCAGGTGAGCGAAAAGCTACTCTCAGGGCTACTCAGGCCTACTCAATACCCAAACTGGATAGCCAATATTGTCCTGTTCCCCAAGGGCAATAGAAAATGACGGATGTGCGTGGACTACACCGACCTCAACAAAGCTACACCCAAGGATAGCTTTCCCATGCCACAGATCGACCAACTAGTCAATGCAACGGTCGGACATGAAATGCTAAGCTTCTTAGATGCCTACTCCGACTATCACCAGATCAGCATGCACAAGCCCGACCAAGATAAGACCGCATTCGTCACCGATCATGGCCTGTACTGCTACACTCGAATGCCATTCGGATTGAAGAACGTAGGGGCAACCTACCAACGCCTCATCAACCACATGTTCGACTCTCAGATCAGCAGCAACATGGAGGTGTACATCTACGACATGCTCGTAAAAAGTCTCCAAGCCGCCGACCACTTGAGAGACCTAGCAGAGACCTTCGCCACGCTCAGAAGATACAACATGAAGGTCAACTTGGCTAAATGCACGTTTGGAGTACGGTCAGGGAAGTTTCTGGGCTTCCTCGTCACCCACCGGGGGATCGAGGCCAACCCTGACCAAATCTGAGCGGTGCTGGAAATGCAGCGACCCAGGCGGGTGAGGGACGTACAATGCCTCACCGGGCACGTCGCCGCCTTGGCTCGGTTCCTATCCCGAGCCGCCGAACGGTGTCTCCCCTTTTTCTGGTTGATCAAGCAAGCCAATCAGGCGTCAGAGAAGAAATGGCAGATCGACTGGGACTAGGAGTGTGAGTAGGCGTTCGAAGAATTAAAGTTTTCTTTGACGAAACCCACATCAATTAGTTTGTCTACTTCTTTGCATTTCTGAGTGATGAGTTCTGGTCTCATGTGTCGTGGCGGCTACTTTACCAGCTCGGCCTCAGGATTTATAGATAGCTCATGTTGGAAAACTGCAGGGCTGAGTCCTGGCATCTCCTTCTAAGTCCAGGCGAAGCAATCCCGATATTCTCAAAGCAGCTGGACATGCAGCTTCTGTTCTTTAGCAGATAACTGGGCACTGAGGAAGGTCAGCCTAGGATCATCTTTAGTTCCCAAGTTGACTTCGATCAGCTCATCGACCATGGCTTGGCCTCCATCTTCTATTTTTGGAGGTGCTAGCTAGAGGTCAACAAAGTCTGGGATATCATCTTCGAGCTCGAGCGCCTCGGTCTCTCCTTCTTGGTTCACCCAGTCCTCGTCAGGAGTTCTTAATTCAGCTGGTGGCGGCTGTATGAATCGTTCAATCAGCAGGTCCACTATGACTGTGACTTTACCCGATGAGCTGGCAGCTTCAACCTCTACTGATGTGCTGGCAACCACAAAGGATTGACAGTTACTACTTGATAAGCTGGAGGAACAACATTACAAATTTGTGGCATTTGGATACAACTCTGTCCCGTCGCCCTCTTAAATCATCCTACCTTCAATGAGGATGGCCCATTCTTTTATAGCAATGGTACTTCCCGATCAATTTTAGCAGAAACTTCCTTAATCATTATCAGAGGTTGTGATATTTCTGCCTGAGGGGAGCCATAGGAAAAGGCTAGGGATAGCCCTACATCGTCAATATCTTCAGCTTCACTACTGTCGGTCATGCCAAATTTGGCTTAGAGAGCCGTTTCTTCAGGGTAAACCTGCTCCTAGCACCTGCAAGGAGGTATGGCTTCTAATTCTAAGTCCCTTGGTTGAGTTGGTCCAATATGTTAAGCTTCCGTTGGGTATTTATCAAAAGCTACCCCCGGTGAGTTGTCCTCTATTGGGTAGAAAGTGGAGATGGTGTCCACCTCATAGCGCCCACTGTAATAATAATCTTTGAGGGTGAAACCCAACCTTGGATGTTGGGAAACACGTCTTAGCTCGTTGTCTAGGTTGGCAGGATACCAAAGCCTTTAGAATGCTTCTTTTTCCTTGCGGGGATGGCCAGAGGGAATATGCTACTTTCGGAACATCTTAGCCATCCGACTTGCTGTGAACGTCAGCCTTTGAACTGGGACTGATGGGTTCTCTATATCGTCAGGGAGACGATAGTCGATGTCTTCCTGTGCAGGGTGCTCTTCAACCGTGCAGAATAAGCTGCTAGGGCCTTCAGACTTTGCCACCTCTCATGCTTTGAAAGGCTCGACAGTGACATGATCAAGGTTGAATATTGGTCTGGTAAGACCTTCTGGGATTTCAATATGGTCGTCGTGCTAATTGACCTTGGCTTCATTAGCTTCAGGGTAGGTGGTGGGAGGTGCTACTCTGCCCATGTCTCCTGTGCTTGCAATATGTGAGACTGTCTTGGGATTGACATATCCCAGTGGTGGTGGTGGGAACCAGTCACCGTCGGAGGTGATTTTTGATGCCCTGGTGGGGGGTCTTGGCTTTGGAGGTCCGGTGTGACTGCTTCGTATATAGAGAAGCGTCAAGTAGATGACACTCGAACACTTTAAATGGGTGGAGGTCAGCAAATATCCTCTTCTCCTTCCCCTCTTAGTTGTATTTGATACATTAGTGTAGTGTGGAGGGTACCACCATATTTTCATGCAGCCAGGGGTGGCCAAGCAGTGCTTTGTACAAGGTACTGGAGTTGATGACATGAAACTGCACCCTTGTAGTAAAATTCCCCTTGGTGAGCGTAAATTCTGCCACTCCCCGCGGCACTTCAAACTTCTGATTGAAGTCGGTGATATGCATATCTTTGACTTTCTCGAGGCGCACATTAAAGTCGAACCTCTAGTATATTCTGTACGATAGGATGTTGACAGCTGCTTCGGGATCTACCAGAATTCTGTTCAGCTCCCGACCATTCAACTGCCCCTTCATGTACAGTGGTCGATTGTGGCTGATAGTAGGGAGTAACATGTCCTCCTGAGTGAAAGTCACACTGGCCTCCAGTAGTGTTTAGGCCAAACATGTCTCATATTGGGTAGGCACCTGCAGAGTAGTGATGATTGCCTGCCGGGTCTCTTCACTCAGGGAGAGGATCTCCCAAATAGTGAACCTCGCCGGGAGCTTTTTAAGTAGCTTTATTATTCTACTTCCAGCTCAGACATTGGATAGATTCATTTCTTCTACCCATCTAGGTTTGGAAGAGCCTTGCACTATGACCCCTGATGGACCTGCTTCATTAGACTCTGAGTCTGCACCTCTCTACTGGGTGTCATCATCTTGCTGTCCCTTGTTGCCTACCATTTGGCCGCTCTTGTTTTCATCTGGAGCACCAGAAGGTTGCTGAATCTGTGGGTGAGTCCCCCCGGACGTAGTGATAGCATCCTGACATGGCTGCTTGCCCTTTGTCATCTTCAAAAATTCAAGAAAGGAAGGGATAGCGGTGTTGCCCCCACTCTATGTGTACAGCCCCGAGGGAGGGGGGCTTTGAGCTCCCTTGACCTCCGGAGAGGGTATCTTAGAGGGTTGCTCTCCCCTGAAAATGATAGTTTGGTTGGCAGGTGGCTGACGTCCCCATTTTCCGCACTTGGGTCACATGAGTAGCGGTCGCAAGTTATCTCCCCCATAAAATAATTAATAAGTGGAAGCCAAACCTAGTAGTCGGGAATCCCCACTGATATAAATGAGGAAACTCACGTCAAACAGTAAAGTAAAAATCCACCATAAAAATTAAATGTGTGATGAATCCTAGTAGCCGAGAATCCCCATTGAGACATATGAGGTGACTCACATCGAACGGTGAAGTCTAATAAAAAGGAATCATAAGCGGGGTTGTGCGAAGCTACCGATAGTCGAGGATCTAAAATGGAAGTGTATAGAGGAAATAACCCTCTAGTGTTCTTTAGAAATTCTGTTAACATCCATATATTTTGAAGCTCATTTCTCATTGCTGCACTTTTCACTCTTGGGTATGATTGTGATGAATGTGTATCTTGAATTTGTTCCTATCATAGTTTATGTAATGCCTCTAGCTTATGCATGCACTACCCTTTTTGTTTATGCTTCATGTCTCACACTTTGATATGAATCATATGCTCACTTGCTATGTTTCTACCCCACTGAGGGGGGTTATAGAGTTATATGCTTGATGCGTGCTTGCTTGCTTGATTGGATAATGATATAATATCATACTTTGTTTCATACATGTTTATAACAAGTTTAATAACCCCATTGTCTGTCGTTTTTTTGTTGATGACAAAAAGGGAGAGAATATTGTGCATTTCAGTGCATTTTAGTCACATGCATAGTTTACATAGTTTTTTATGTTTTGTCATTTGAAATTCATGCACACATCGCTTATTTTGTCATCATCAAAAAGGGGGAGATTGTTAGATCTCTGAGTTAATTTTGGTATTTAAGTTTTAATGATGACAAATCATGTGTGCATGTGTTGTGAAAAATGTCCATTGATGTGTAAGGTGTTTATATTTTGATTACCTTGCTCTTCAAGATAAAATCCAAGATGGATATCATTTGGAAGCCATAAGGATGCTTGGCTAAGTACATTGAGGTCTACATGTCAAAACAGGTGCTATATGTCATGTTAAATCCTCAAGAACTTTTGGTAAGGTTTAAGCTCTCAAATGATTGCATTTTTGTTCTGTGGAGTCGACCTGTACAAGCATGGAGTCGACCCCTTCTATGCATCATGCATATTCTTCGTGGGTTTTCTGCCTTTTTTGTACATGGAGTTTAAAACTTGAATGTTGACAAATTTAACTTATGTTAATCATGGTGAAATAGGGACACATGCTTTTTATTCAGTGGAGTTGACACTTCTCTTGATGTGTGTGCTTTATGCATTTTCTGCATGGGTTTCTCAAGGTTCATACTTGGTTAAGATCTTCACATCATCCTTGGTAAAATCGGGTATCATGATGATCTTTCATGTTAGTTGAATGCATGGGGTTATGAAATTGATCCTTGGTTGGGAAACTTTATGTTTTCCTGCATGTTCTGCATGAGATCTTGGGTTTGCAATTTGGTTAATCAATTCACATCAAACCTTGGTAGAATTTACTTGAATGGTATTCTCAAATTGCTTGGATGGATGTCAAGTTTAACTAAACTTTTAATTGTGAAACATGGGTTTCTTAAGGCTGATATTTGATTAATCTTGAATGTGATTCATGCACTCTTCTCCTTGAGTTTTTGAGATTGAAATTGGTTTGTGTGATGATTCTAAATCCTTTTAATACATGCCATTTGATTGTCAAATGAATGGGGTTGAAGGGCTTTTAATGATTTTATCCTTGCATTAGACTGCCTTGGGCAGATTGCCCAGGTGCCATGCAAGAGTCGACTCTTGGAGTTGACTCTTGCTGGACCCTGGCTCTGTCCAGATCTATCCCATGCAAGAGTCAACTCCAAGGGTCGACTCTTGCCTGGGAAGGCTGTTTTCTACACTCAGGCAGAATGTTATGGAACAAGTGTCGACTCTAAGAGTTGACACTTCTTCTGGTCACTCCAGAACGGGATTTACGATTATCTTTCAAAACCCATTAAAGTTAATCTTATTGGATCCCTTTTTGACCCCTTTGCCCCTAGGTCATTCATACATATTTGTGAGGGGTTTTGTGAGGGTTTTACCATGGGTTTTGTGGTATTTTGTTCATCCATTTGGGCCACTATATAGCTGTTGCGTTTTCTACAATGTGAAAAAGGGAAAGAGAGAGGGTTTGGCTGTAGGTGGAGAGGAAGAGGGTTTTTTGGAGTGCTCATCTCATTTCATCCTCTTGCAGGGGCGATTTAGGTTGGATTCCTGCAGATCTTCATCTGTCTTCAAGTGTTGATGCTTCAACAAGGCTAAATCTTCAAGGAGGAGCTCGTTTGGCTTCCCTTCTTCTGAAAATCGACCCCCACCTTCACAAGCTTCAAGGAAGACATATTTGGCCGGCCTCCACTTGTCAAGGAGATATTTATGCAACCTTTCTATGTCTATTTTGATGTTTGTTCTTCAGTTTATCCTAAGCATGGGCATGTATTAAATATCTTCTTTAATGTCTGAACTCTGAACAACGCTGTGTCGAACAGTCTGCATACGGTTGTGAGTATTGTGCTGCAATTGTTGCAACTCATGTGTGTGTGTTTTGATTCATGGCCGGATCATGTAGGAGACGACATCTCCTTGTGTTTGGAGTGAAAGTTCAATGCACTTCTATTCAAAGCGAGTGGATCCTCACTATTTTGGTGAGTGTTGGACGTAGGGAGTCTGTCGTGGCCCCCTATAAGAACTCTTGGAGTCACCATGTCTTTGTGACAGTTTTTCACGATTTTTCATTCATTCATGATATGTGGCATTGATTCAGAAGTCTGTGGCTCACTTTTGGAAAGTGTTACAGAAGTAAATACTCCACATTCCTCATGCCATATGATGGGAGTATATGGAAAGAAAGGAATGACAGTATCTTCTGAGGAAGCAGAGTTTACATATAGAACATTTGCTTTAAGGCCATCCATTTTCTGTATTTTTGGAGCACATATCTTCTTAACATACCTGCTACCATTTGGGGGAGATAAGTTAACATACTGTTCTCCTAATCTTTTAGTTTGATGTTTTCAGCTGTGATGAAGTAGGTAGGAACCTCTCCTCCCCCACTCCCCCTTCTGCTGAATGTTACCTTCTCTGTTTATTCTAAAAAAATTGGTGGTACACACCACTGGATGACGACAAAAGAGAACAAACCATGAAGAAGAAGAGACATCTAGGGTTCAACAGCACACTGGAAAAGAGGCATGAGCATTAGGTGACTCCTGAGATCAATTCAGCTTTACTGTCCAAGTCACTACTTTGCTCTAGGTTACTCATTCATATAAATAATTGTATATTTGCATAAACAGTTGTAGATTTTTCAAATATTTAGATGCTAGAGCATTGACACGCAATAATGTGTGAGGGAGAGCCTGGGGCTCAAGGAAGATGCGGAGAACGACATCAATCACTACATGCTGGATTTCTCTAAAAGTTTTTTTTCCACTGATTGTATAAATGAAACAAGAGTGTACAAGTATAAGAAAGCTCCCCAAAAAGAGACCCAATACAAACACACCAAGGCGGTGTATGGCCAATTACCCTCCCACAAAGCAAAAAGGAGGGAGTTAAGGGTGTTCACGTTACAAAATAATTCTGCCCATTCTCTCACTCTAGCACAAATAAAAGAAATAACTGAATCTTCTACTCTAGCTTCCCGTCTAAAAATCTTATTGTTCCTTTCACCCCAAAGGGACCAAAGGGTGGTATGCAAAATAAGCCACAAGACAACATGATCACCTTTGATGGGCCACGACCTGTCCCATGACCCGATGAATGACCGGATCTCCGTCTGATGACCCAAGACACATTGGGCACTGGAAGCCAAACCCTCCCACATAGACTATGCGAACTGACAGCCAACAAATAGACGGTCCACTGACTCATCATGGAGGCCCCATAAGCAGCAAAAGGGCTAGATTTCCAGAAGGAAGTGTATGAACCAATCTTTAGTCGGGAGCCTCCCATAGGAAATCCTCCGAATAAGAATCTTCACCCTCAAAGGGCTCTTCGGTCTTCAAATGTGGGGAGCGAAAGCGTGACCCAGGCCACCATCCGAGATGACAATATAAGTAAACCTCACAGAGAAAAGCCTTTCACTGCCCCACCTCCATGACAATGGGGCGAGGAGCGAAGTCCAGGAGAAAGAAAAGAAGGTCCTGAAGTCTCTCCAACTCAGCACTCAAGAGGCCCCTCCTGAAAGTCGGTGCCCAGGTACCCCTTGAAAGGTGTTGGTCGAAGGCACGATCGACGGTTCCCAGAGGGTCCATCGAGATCGCGAACAGACTAGGAAAAGAGTCCGCAAAGGAGAAGTCACTACACCGTCTATCCTTCTAGAAAAGGCCTTGGTTGCCTTTTCCTAGACGGACACGGACCCCAGAGGAAAGTAGGTCCTTGCAAGAAAAGATGTCGCGCCAGCTAGGAGACGTTTGGGTTGGAGGTGGAAACTCCATATCCCAAACTCTCCTCCTCCAAAAGTACATGTGCCTGATGATCTGTGCCCAAAGAACCTCATCACCTAATCCCAACCTTCAAATCCACTTACTAAGAAGAGCCAAGTTTCCCCCACCTTCTTGATTCCAATACCCCCTTGCTCCTTAGGAGAGGCGACTCTCCCCCACGTAATATCATGCCAACCCCTACACCCCCCCGCCACTGCCATGCCAAAAAAATCTGCCTTGAATAGAGGCAATTTTCTTCAACACAGTCTTAGAAATACAAAACACAGAGAGAAAATAGATAGGTAAACTATTCAGCAACGACCTGCACAGGACCAGTCTACCCCCAAACGATAGAAGCCTCGCCTTCTAGCCCGCTAGCCTTACCTTAAATCTCTGGATAATAGGGGTCCAATCAGCACACCTATGAGCACCTGGGGTAAGGGGAAGCCCCAGATAGGAAATGGGGAAAGTCCTTGTCTGACAACCCAGAATCCGAGCAGACCTGTAAAGAAATTTGTCATCCATATTAATCCCAACAGCCACACTCTTGCTGAAATTCACCTTCAAACCCGTAATATTCTCTAGCAGCTCCAACAACGTCCTCACCATATACATCTGCCTCTCATCCTCTGCCAGGAAAAGAATGGTATCATCAGTATATTGTAGATGGGTAATCGATAGATGACCTCTCCTAACTTGAAATCCTCTAATCAAACCAGCGACCTCTGCTCTCTGCCAAACTCTACTCAGAACACTAGCTACCAGCACAAAAAGGAGAGAGGACATAAGATCTCCCTACCTGAGACCCCTACCACTGTGGAATAAGGACGATGGCTTTCCATTAACAAGCACTGCAAAAGAGGCAGAAGAAATGCAAGCCCTGACCCACTGGATCTATCTGTCCCCAAAACCCATACTCACAAGCACATAAAAAAGGCATGACCAGCTGACCCTATCATAGGCCTTTTCAAAATCTAGCTTCAAGACCACCCCATCGCCAGCTTTATGAAAAACCGCCGCACGCATAGCCCCTCCCCAATCTGACAGCTCTCAACTGCGTTCAATCCTGCAGCGTGTAGGCAACGACGTAGTCGCCAATGGTCGTATGCATGAATAGATGCCCGCCAGCGGCGATGCGTCCCCGATGCCAGACTTGGCTATCGCGGCGTACACCCGGCGGAACTCCTGTTCCCGCCACTTCATGTCCTCCGTGTTCGTGTCGCACAGTTGCACCCACCCGCCCATGTCCCGAATCGTTGCGGTAATCAGCGGGTCGTCGAACTGCACCGTCACATACGCACCCTCCTGCCGTATCGCCTTCCGCACCGCAGCCCACGCAATCGTCGCGCGGTCAGTGTCCGGCAGTGCCACCGCACCGGCGTACTGGCGGACAGCGGCAGGGGATGGGAATTCCTTCGACTCACGCGAGAACCGTTTCAGGGCGGTCACGAATTCGTCGTCGGTCAGGTCGTCAAGGGCTTCGATCCACGTCAGCATCCCCTCCGGTTCCATCCGGATTCCCCTCGAATCCAAGAAACCCATCAGCTTGCCGAGCCTCATTTTGTCGTCGTGCTGCAAGTACCACCTCCAATGCCTTGGCTGCCGAAGTCCTGTTGTGCTCGCCTGCCGTCAGCCTGGCTGGCTGCGAAGGTCGTGGCGTGTCGTCGTTCGCTGTGTCCCACTTCGTCGGGTCGTCGTCGTACCGTCCGTGCTTCAGCCAGCGGCACATTGCCGGGGAATACTTGGACTGACCCGCAGGCGACCGTGCGTAGCTCTGCAGCCGTGACAGCAGCCACAACTGCGGTTCGTCGATTCCGTCCCGGCGTCCAATCTCCCGCACCGCCTGTTTCCACTCCGTGAACGCCTCTGGCTTTTCGATTCCACCTCGGTGCGAGGGCTTGAACGCCAGCCAGGCTTCCTCGAACTCCGGCGAGTAGGACCGCGACGAAGTCGCTTTCTTTTCAGGGGTAGGTAAAGGGCTAGGTATAGGTACAGGTAGAATGACTGTCGGTTGCACTGTCTTTTCTCTGTCGTTCTCCTGAACTTGTCCTGTCACTTTCACTGTCGTTTCCCTGCACTTCTCCTGAACTTCCGCTGTCGAATTCGACAGGACAAATTCGTGAGGGTTTTCGTCGACAGGTCCGTCGCTGCGGGCAGTGACCGGCATCACACACCAATATTTTCCGGCGACTCCCTTGCCGCCGGGCTGGTAGTGCAGCCATCCGGCGTCAACGCACTTCTGGCGAACTGCGATCAGCCGCTTCTCTGTCGTGAATCCACACAGCGGCATCAGTTGCCCATTGAAGAACGTCACCGCCCCGGTGTACCCCTTGGCGTCCTCAGTCATCGCCACGCAGGTCAGTAGGCAGAATCCGTCCGGTCCAATTTCCTGCGCAACCGCCTGCTTGATGAGCTGGCGACAGAACTTGTGGGCGAAGAACTGCGGACGCTTTGGGTAGCTCATCAACAACCAGCCTCCGCGACCTCTGCAGCGTTCTTGCGGTTCTTCTCCCAGTCCCGCTGCTTGACCTTCAGCCACGTCAGCCGCAGCGTCTCGCTGAAGTCCCCGCGGGCGTTCAGGCGTGCGAGGATGTCCGCGGCAGCCTGGTTGCGGAACTCGGCGTACTTGGCGTCATCGTCGAACCCGCGAATGCCCTGATGCCGCTTCAGGACGGCGTGACACAGCCACCGCAGCGGCACGGCCAGCCGTAGCGACACCATCTGACCTTCCGGCAGGTCGTCCACACTGACGCCCTCGCGGCACAGGAAGTCGAGCAGGTAGATGCCGATGTCCGCCTCTGCGTCCAGCGACTCCTCTGGCGTCATTGCCGACTGAAGTTCGCCGTATTCCTCCATGATGCCGAGCAGCGGGGCGAGACTTCCCAGCTTCTGCCCGGTCGTCTTGCTCACCTGGTCGCCGAAGTTCCGTTGGGACCACTCGCCAACCTCAGTCTGAATCTCTCGCAGCGTCATCTCATCTCCCATACAGACGGTTTTTGTGCCTCTTGGACAGCAACACAGCTTCGGCAGCGGCGACGAATGACACGCCGCTTTCCGCCGCCAGTTCCCTAATCGTGCATCCAGTCTCGTCGTACCTGGTCGCGAGCTTCATCGCGTCCGCGTGCGACACCTTGTTACCGCGTCTCCGCTTACTGTGCGGGCGATTGTGTGACCTCATCGCCGCCGACTCCCTTCCGACCACTGCCCCAGCCGCGTGACGGAACTGGCCGGCAGCGGACCAGCCAGCACCGGCTCTTTGAACGCCACGCCGTGAGCGGGCCAGCCACAGGCACAGCACTCCTGCCTGCCGCCGAACGTCGCTTTGAATGTCCCGCAGTTGCACTTCACGCACCGCAGCACCTTCGGCGGCGGCTGGACGGTCTCGCACTGGCTCCGCGGCGAGCCGCAGGAACCGCAGAAGTCGCCCATCGCGGGTTGAATGCGGCGGCAGATGGTGCAGTAGATGGTCATACTGACTCCTCCACGAACATGCGTTTCTGTACGGTTCCATCCTTGCCCCGGACTTCCATGCCCATCGCTTCCTGAATGCGGCGTTTGGCGATGTCGAAATACTTGGGTTCCTTTTCGATCCCGATGAACCGGCGACCGAGACGGACGCAGGCGACTCCCGTTGTGCCGCTGCCCATGAAGGGGTCGAGGACTTCATCGCCATCAGCCGTGAATGCGTCTACGACATACTGTACATATATAGACTCACTAATGTGACCCATTAACATAAAACACTTAAAATAAATATAATTTGATAGTTGCCCACGTTGCTTGATGATCACATCACGTGGGCTACATGAAGATCGCGACCACGTGAATGCGGTACACCCCACAATAGTGTTTAGGAGGGTGTGTCGACCCACTTGTGTTGTGTGTGTAGACCTACCCTGAAGTTAGGTCGATTGACCTTGGGTTTTGGTCAACTGAACCTGACCTATTTTGGTTTCTTCGGTCAACCTGATTATGACCCATTGGTTGACTTTTGACCCCGTGAGTGTCTCGGATGCCCCATGGGGATCGAGATTGTGTTTTTGGATGTTCGGGGATGTCATGTTACCTCTATTTGTATGCCCATGTGGTTTGAGGGTTCGAGTGACCCCTCATGTTCTGTGCTTTCTCGTTACGTTGAATTGAGTAACCATGTGCTACTGTAAGTGTCGAAGGTTGTTCCCGCACGACATTAGCTTTATCGAGAAATGATTTTCATGTGGCCCATGAGTGTCGCTTGTGATTATGAGTCCAATGAGTGGCCAGGGGCAGAGGACTTTCAATTAAGAAATGGATCTGGCAATTGTATGCCACCTTCATAATTCTTCTCACCATGGTTTTGATTGTAAGGCTAGAATGAATTGACGGTGTGGAGTCATGTTGCATGACAGCGTTGACCTGAGTCGTGTAACTCAAGGGCCATTGAATTTACCGGTCTAGCCAATTATTTGGAGTCTAGTGACATTATGTCACTTTGGGTTTTGAGTTATTGCAATGTGAGTATGTGTAAACTGTCAGTACTCTAGTGTTTTCCTTTGAGAGCCTATGTCGAGTGACCTCCCACTAGTCATAGCCTTCTATACGACACATGGTGTCGACCCATCTGGGAGTGGTGGCGAGGCAGTCCCAGAGAGACGATTTTAGGTTGGTTGTCTTAGGGCCTCCCACTATGGCGGCTCGAGTCTGGGCGAGGAGGAAAACTAATTAGAGGGCCTAACGTAGCAGAGTTAGTCAGTGAGTGCACATGTGGTTGGGGACTACGGACGCGTGCTAACGAGCATGACCCTGACTAGACCCTTGTCTTATTTAGTGTTACTTGTATGGTATCTCAGTTACCGCATTTGAGGCCATTGGGAGACACCTGAGGCACGGAGTAAGACGTCAGTTGATGCATCCGGTCACGCTTCTAGTGGGCTTAGTTCTCCTATCACATGACCTGTGATTCTCTTGACATGTGATTCGAGGCGGAGTTTCGCATCTGTGTTGACATGGTTCTTCGGGTGGTTCTATGTGTCCTTTGACACTTAGGTTTAGGGTTTTTGGTGGAGATGCCAAAGTTTCACCCATAGTCAGTGTAGAGTACACGAAGATGAGGTCATGTGTGCTACTACTCTTGGACCATGTGTGAACGACGTCACGGGAAAGGAGAAGATAAGGAAAAACAACAATAGCACACAAGTGTGATGACGGAAAAAGAAAATGGAAAAAAAGAGACTACCGTGGGAGATTGAACTCCACGAGATCTTAACTAGAATTATAATGGGCAAGGGATTTTAACTAAAATTAAAATAGGGAAGGGAATGTAACTAAAAGTAAAATGGGAAAGGGGATGTAGTTGAAATTGAAATGGGGAAGAGGATACAACTGAAATTAAAATGGGGTAGGGGATGTGATTGAAATTAAAATGGGGAAGGGGACCGCTATGAAAAGTTACTCTTCATAGATTTTAGTAGGAATGAAGATAACGGAACCACTGCGAAAAATGACTCTCCATGAGTTTTAATGGGGGATGGGAACAAAAGAAATAGAAGAGCACGTGTGTGTTGATTGTGTGATCACCAGGGGCTAAGAACCCTGAAATGAAAGAAGAGTGATCGCCAGGGGCTGAAAGCCCCAAAATGAAAGACGAGTGGTCACCTTTACCTCAGAAGCGGGAGATTGTGTGGATTTCTTCTTCCTCTTCCTTAGGCCGTCCAACGAAGAGGGCTTTCATTTGGTTACCCTTGCAAGAAATAAAACAGACACCAAGTGGATTAGAATAAAAATAGTGTAGTATCAATCCCTTGTGAGAAAGATGATGAAATCGTGAAGAGATACACACCTGGTTGGTGTTGTTTTAAACCCCTTTTAGACACAAAGGGCAAGAAATGCTATGATGAATGAAACAACATACAGAAATGCACAAAACAGAGTCCTCTCAAGGAGAGGAATGTGATACGAACAAAAATAACAAATGACGCATGCAACTAACAAAATGAAAACCAGAAGAATAGAGGGAGAGGAAAAGCTTATTGGGACGTCGAGGGTGGGCTTCGAGGATAACTTCAATGGCGTGAGGACGGGGTGAACTAACGTCGGGACAGAACGACCTTCTCGCGTGTGCACGAGCACTCGAAAATCTGGCAGAACCTCCCCTTAAGCACTCAAGAGCTCGGAAGCAATTTTGGCAGAGTATCCCCTCCTTTTTCAAGGTTCTGAAGCCCTTGATTTCATGGGAGGGGGACCTCTATTTATAGAAAAATTTGTGAAGAATGTGTCCGAGGTCAAGGACACGTTCATATGAACGCGTCTAGTTGACCAGATGCATCCTCCTTTTAAAAATTAATTTTATTTTATTAGATGTATCTCAAACCTTGGACGCGTTCTTTAAACGCATCCAGGGTCCCAGACGCGTCTACAAAAATGGCGTCGTGACGTGAAGACCAATTAAATAAAAATTTATCCTTATGTGAATAGTAAAATTGACTCAATTTTACTATTCATAAGGTTGAAATTTTTAATTAAATTGGCCCTCACATCACGTCATCCGGTGACGTGACCGACAGACCAATCTAATTAGATGTGAGAGTCACTCAAAAAAAAATTAAAAAAAAATAGTGTGTGTAACTCGTGCAACATCTCGGAGTGTCATTAACCGAAGTGTTACACAAAACATTACTCTTTGAGTTACGATGTTCCTTATAAGTTGCAGGTTTCATGCAGTTGAACTGGGACGTCGTCACTGGAATGCAGTCCTGCCACCTGAGAACACCGTGGAAACATAATTCTAATACCCATGTGTGCCATTCATACTCAGAGAGCCTGGTGTGAAAACATGGTTCTAACATCGTCAGTCCACACTTATTTTACGGAGAATTTCAAAACATATTCGTGATGAGAGTCTATTTCCATTATCGGAACAATGCCTTCCCTCTATGGTTTTGGATCTTGGCAGTCCTCTTGGCCTCTATGTAAACATCTCTTATAGGAAGATCTAGGGTTCCATGGTTGTGCCCTGAAGGAGGGTTTTATGAATCTTGTGACTATTGGAGACTACCGCTTCAACTTGGGACTCTCCCCTTTATATATCTCTTGATTAGATTTGCTCACTTTTCTCTTCCTACTGTGCTCTTCATTGTGATCTAAATTATTGCAGCTTGTGTGCGACTGTAGAAGGAGATTTTGAATCTGAAACTGATGCTATTTAAACCTGCGCCCTAGAAGCTCTTCTCCTTGCATATGGGAGTCCCTCCTCGAGTTGCAACTTGCCATATCACTTTGGGATGACTCCACAGAGAGTCCAGTAGCACAGATTTGCTCTCTCTTGCTCATCATCTTGTGCTCTCTTTCATTTATCGTCATTGGTAACACGTGTGCTTGTGTGTTGTGGCCCCCTTTTAAGGAAGCTTGTGCCCTTGGGCACGTGTGTGTGAAAGGTGTGTTAGCATCTTGATCTCTGATGTTTGTGTGGCGTACTAGATCGTATCTAGTCATGGATTATTCAAGTATTCATTGGGGAGTAGACGTAGATCAGCATGGCTGCTTGGCCGAATCATTGTAAAAGTCATGCACTGCCTCTTTGTGTGAATTATGTGAATGTCTTTGAGTGTGTTGAATTTATAACGTCCAATTCATCCCTCTCTTGAGTGTGTACCATAATTTCGGGCCATCAATCATACTCTAGATAAATTGAAGACTCCAGAGACTGGAAGAGTGCTTGTTAGAAGATCACGACAGAAAGAGAGAGGGGTAAGGAGGTTAGAAGGCAAATTGGGTGCTTTGGGAGCGGCCGCGGAGGTGCCTCGAGGACGGTACCTAGCCATTGCTGGCCACTTGGCTAGTCAAACTAGTGGTCCGAGACAATAACTAACCAACTGGGTGCTTTATGCGCACATCTCCATGTGTTTCGATCGACTCATGGGCTTAATTAGCGACAGTAGGATCCATCGTTCATGATTGGGCCTATTTAGCCGTTGTAAGACACTGGATGAGGTTTGGCTCTTCCTCCCATGGGCTATCCTAATCTTTCGAGGGTCAGTTTGAAAACGGGGTGGGATGACTTACTCGCGTCCCACCGCGTGAATAAGCCACCCCACCCCGATTAGGGGGAGATAGGTGCGAGGGAAAATTGTTGTGCCCACAATTTTCTCTCACATCGATTTGTTATTCTCCCTATCCTAACCCGTAAACAAAGAGCCGAGAGTTCAGAAAGCTACACCATTCCGAGCTCAAGTGTAAGCTGGCGCCCGAAATTTATTCTGACACGGGGGGTAGTTTGAAGTGGACGAATTACGGCTTCGCCGCAGGGTTGGTTCGTCATACGGGCCTCCTCCTATGAATCCTCCTCTTCGTCTGTGATGAGGAGGTAAAAAGATGCCTTTTGGAACCATCCTCCTGTTTTTGGGAGAACCTGTTTGGATTGGACGTGAGGGTGCCACATGTGCAGCTGGTCGATGTTCCCTGGTGACGCCAAAGAACGTAGAGGGTACAAACCGGACAAGAGACCTGAGCTCTTCTTAATCTCTTCCAACTTCTCTCAATGATGATAGTGATGAGAACCACAATACTGCCATCAAAGCACCAGCTATAATTAAAAGGAAGATGGGTCAGGGGCCTCCAAAGTCTGGCAATCCCTCGTCCCAGAGTTTAGAAACCATTGTCATTATAATGGCAAAATTATGAGCATCAAACATCAAAAAACATGACTAAAATTTTACGGAGAGGGGCGGATATCGATGGATCAAAAGTGTCTTGGACCACCCATGAAAGGTCGCAAGCAGCACGGTTGGGAACACGTACTCTCGACGTATGAATTGAATTGGAAATTCGTTCGAACAAGGCTCTGGGCAGTTTTTATTCACTCGCAGCAACCAACATTAAACTAACGCCTCTTGGGGTTATTCCAAGCTGGCGTTGTGGACAAAGCCTATCACAAAGTGCTGTACAAGAGGGCTCAGAAGCTCCCAAGTCTAGTTTCCTCATTTCAACCATGATGGCCCTTCTTAGTCTCTCCCCATCGACGAGATGATCGCTCAAGCCCAATGCCAGCTTGATGAACTATAACGTCGAATCGATCCTCAAACTTCTTTGAGTGTCCCATTCGCATTCCAAGGTCTTCAGCTTCCACCGCGTTCACAAAACGTATGGAGTCATCCGATAGATCTGTCCAAGGTCTGGTCAGACGGTTGAATAGAATGTCACACGGAGATCCTCTTGGAGTGGCCCAAGGCCCACACGCACCCGCTCCAGCGGTGGCCCAAGGCCAAGTCACTCCCATGGCCCAGGTCCAGCCCACTCCTGCGGCCCAGGATCAGCCCACACATGCTCCTCAGCCTGCCCCTCACCGGGCCCTCGAACCACAACTTCGTGACCTTGGTCTTTAGGACCATGGGTCCGATAACACGGATGAGGGGTATGGCCGGCGTCATCCTGGCTTTCCTCGGCAGAGAGATGAGGAGGACGATAGAGTCCTTAGGACCACGCGAGTAGACCCTCTCACTTTTGACGGGTCCTTAGACCCAAAGGTCTATCTTGATTGGGAGGCTGGCATGATGACGAACCACCAGAGAGTCAAGTTCGCTAAGATGAAGCTGTTAGGGCAAGTGCAAACTTATTGGAGAAATGTGGACAGCTTGCTATTTCAGCGATAGGAGCCCCAGGTTGAGACTTGGGATGAGATGAAGATCAAGCTTAGGCTTAAGTACTTTCCTGCCACGTACCCTCAGAGGCTCATTGATAGGTGACAGAGTCTCAGCCAAGGAGAATGGTCTGTATCCAAGTACATCGCGGAGTTTGATGAGTATTTTTTATGGAGGAGAGCACCATGCCTATTTCCGCTTCCGTCATGGTCTGTGGCCCCACTATCAGTATGAGCTTTTTCGCCTCAATGTGACCACACCGGAGGCCACATATCCGGTTGCTCTCGAGTTGGAGCCGTTTGAGTCAGAGTTCACTCCCGTCCAGCGACCGGGGACCACCTATCAACCTGGGTCTGACCCTCGTACCACGCCCAATTCTTATAGTTGGTGGCCAATGGCTCGTCCCCTGGAACCCCCTCGCTAGGACCCCACTGCTCCTACGCCTTGCACTTTCCCTCCTAGGGACCCTCCCCCTCACCAGTAGGCACCATTCTGCACCCCACGCCCTCAGAAACCCATGTTGCCTGCCCGACCCTAGCTCCCACCACCCCCGACCTGTCGAGAAGACAAGGGAAAGGAGCTGATGACCGGTGGAGCATCTTCAAGCACAGGGCCGCGTGACCAGTGCTATAGGTGTGGTGGGGTTGGCCATTATGTGGCCAAGTGTCCCACTAGGGATTCGCTGGTTATTTCGGGCACTCCAGCCTGTGACCCCACACCAGAGCTAGTACCGGTCAACTATGAGCCAGATCCAGATCTCGCGGAGGAGTTCTTCGACAAGCTATTAGAAGAGCGCGCGGACGTCCCGGGTACTCAGTACTAGGATGATGTGCAATTGGGTGTGACCCTCCCAAACCTCTGAAATCTCGTGGGGAGCCAGTAGGTACATGTTAGGAAGTCTAGTAGTCCCCAACTTTGGGTTGCGTCGTTTGTATGCTAGTATTACTTATGGGTGTCCAAGTTTGTCAAGGGTCATGTATGAGTCTATTTTGCTTTATTTATACAGTTTGTTTGTCAAGCATATAGAAACTTACATAGTCGTCGTTTAAAAGGCCAGTAACGCACGTCATAAGGAGTTAGCTGATGCACATCAACGTGCCCGTGAGTTCTAAAAGAGAGTACGTCATGATCAGGGTTAGACCTGAATGGTTTCCCTCGGGGACTGTGAAGAAACTCCAGGCCCGCGGTGCCAGCCCTTTCGAGTCGTGAAACGAGTGGGTTCTAATGCGTAAGTTATTTAACTACCAGATGACTATGGTATCAGTTCAATGTTCAATGTTTCAGATCTGGTAGCTTATCAGGACCCCGCAGTGATCCCTAGAGTGCCTTTTAGGCCTTCTCCAGCTATTGTGAGTGACACACCACCCTAGAGTCCACCTCTTAAAGCCCCATTACAGCAACGTAAGCATATAAATTTTATACTGGATGAGCAGGTGATCACCACTAGGAATGGAGCCTACCAATACTTCTTAGTGCGTTGGCGAGGACGCCCCGCGCTGGACAACGACTAGATCACACATGGAGAAATCAAGCCTCGAGACCCACCAGTCATCGGCTCCTTCCCTTGTCTTCTCGATGGGCCGGGGGTAGTGGGAGCTAGGGTCGGGCAGGCAACATGGGTTGCTGAGGGCGCTAGGTGGGGAATGGTGCCTGCTGGCGAGGAGGAGGGTCCCTAGGGGGGAAAGTGTGAAGCTTAGGAGTAGTGGGGTCTTGGCGAGGTGGTTCCCAGGGACGAGCCACCGGCAACCGACTATAAGAACTGGGCGTGGTATGTGGGTTAGACCCACGCTGATAGGTGATCCCCGATCACTGGACGGGAGCGAACTCTGACTCAAACTACTCCAACTCAAGAGCAACCTGATATGTGGCCTCCAGGGTGCTCACTTTGCTGCGAAAAAGCTCATACTTATAGTGGGGCCACAGACCACGATGGAAGTGGAAAACAGGCATGGTGCTCTTCTATGTGACACCACATTGCAAAAAATACTCATTAAAGTCCATGATGTACTCGGATACGGACCGTTCCCCTTGGTTGAGACTCTGCCACCTATTAATGAGCCTCTAACGGTACGTGGCAGGAAGGTACTTAAGCCTGAGCTTGATCTTCATCTCATCCCAAGTCTCAACCTGAGGCTCCTATCGCTGAAATGGCAAGCTGTCCACATTTCTCCAATAAGTTTGCGCTTGCCCTAACAACTTCATCTTAGTGAACTTGACTCTTCGGTGGTCCATCATCTCAAATTGTTAGAGAGTGATTCTCTATTCCTCCCTTGGGTGTGATGCTCAAGAACTAGTTCCTGCGACGGGATCTAGCCGGGGTGCGACTCCCTACGCCGAGGTGCGACGCCGAGGCTCCGTTATCGCCATGTTCGTGTGCTGATTCCACTTTTGTTCATCCAGATCTCACCCCTGGAGTATGAATCATCCACAGAAGCTTCCAGCTTAGATCTGGTTATGGTGATTTTACCATAGATATATCTACAAGTAAGGAACAATCCAGAGCTGGTTTGGTCTCAATCGGAGCTCCAGATCTCCAGCAACAAATCCGACCGTGAAGCCGCGCAATGCTGTCCAATCCTACAGGCCAGATCTCCACTTCCCTGATACGAGAATTCTACAGATCTACTCTTAACGCCTTTGGGCCTGAGATTTTGAGTGATTGTGCCTTTTTCTATTTTCTTTGCATCGCCACCAATTTCGTGTCGTTTTGAGATCTGTGCTGAGTGTGGCAATGATTTTGGTAGGATAGCGCAGGCCGATTAGTGCAGATCTGATCCAGAGCCTGTTGTAACGTGTGGGAGATCCCACGCCTTTCTCCTCTCAGATCTGACCAAACCCTTCAGTCTAGAACTTCCCCCAGGAGTCACCAATGTTCTCTAGCAAATGGAGATCTGATCCCAAACTGAATCCAATTTTCCTTAATTGTTTAGTCTTACTGTGGAGTTCTGTGCGAGCAGAACCAGGGCCTTCATGTAGACGCTGTCACGCCCAGATCAGAGAATATCTGATCGCGCCGTTTGGACTGGGCGTTCTTCAGCCAGCCCTCAACATGCTCCCACAAATGGCATCTTGTTCGGATGCTGAATCAAGCTGTATCGCCTCCTGCAAACTCGCTGTGCAGGGTGACCAGTGCGGGCAGAACCGCTCAGCGATCGATCGTCGTCTCCGGTCGACGGAGACTGGCTTCCTCGGCTTCCATCGAGTGCTGCCCGTCAACCAGAGCTCTAGTAACCTCGAGAATTATGCTTGTAGCCTGTTATCTCCCTGTGAGGAGTGGGTAATGTTTTAAAATTGTACTATTATTCATTTATCGTGTATCAGGATTGTCAGATTCGGCCCGGGTTTCTTCCCCACGTGCGAGTCATGGAGGTACGCACGATGTTCCTATCCCAGCATTTACTTATTTCGTATATTTTCTTATATGCCGCGTTTGTGAGATTAGGGCTGTAACCAAAGTACGAATCACCGTGGTTGTGAGTGTCGGAACCCGTCCCATAGTCCCAGTCGAGCACCAAGCTCGAACTGCATCACCTTAGGTGACAGTGGTTCCTTAATCGTTGCGATCCCACGCTTCCCTCGTAGGGACGATCGTTGGGCTAGATAGAGTTTCTTGTTGAGAGACGTCTTCACCTGGAGAACACCACGGAGGTCAGTCACCCGACTTACCCTTAGCGTGCACTGCTGGCCGCACTTCAAGTCGGTCGTAGGTTTTATCCCCCTTCGTGTTTCATCCCGCATCAACAATATGATGTGACACCACCTTGGGGTGATAGTCACAAGACTGATGTACTTTGGACCTAGTAAGCAAGCATAATTCGCAAGTAGGACGGACCGATATCAGCGACCACTCATCCGACACTCACCCAAAACCCGGGAGTAACTCGGCGATGCCGGGTCGAGGTTGTGAGGGCTGGACCCTTGCTGGTAGAGGGCCAGCAAGGCCAAGGGTTCTTCCCAAGGGGGGGATGAGGGCCCAATTCACGGGGGCCGACCGGGTGCCAAAGGCACAGGTTGCACTCTCTTCCCACGGTGGTCTCTCGAAAGTGAAGGTGCTAACGGGACCGGGCGCTCACGCTTCCTCCCAGCGGAACTATGAACGAATATTGACTAAACAAGCACCAAATGAGGGCAAGGAGTAGAGCACTTACTCGACCGGTTTGAAGAAACCAGTCTCGATTGGAGACGTGGTCGAGCGGGGAAGCGCGGGTTCCCCACACGCTGCGTCGATGTAGGCTTCAACCTATTTTAAGGAATTACAGCACTACTCCCCATTCAAGGGGGTTGAACAAGGGGAGTGGAATTCAAAGTTACAATCAAACACTACCTCCCACAGGGAGGGGCTGTAAGCCGGCCAGGCGGGGTGGGGAAAACTAGCTAGGAGCCTAAAGGACAACGATTGTCGGTTCTGCTAGCTCTCTGGACAGCGTGATAGTCAGTCACTGTCGGCACTACCAAGGACTCTCCCGAACTCCGTTGGTGACAAAACCAGCGCCAAAACCTCCTGGGTTGGCCCAGGAAGACTTCAAAATTTTCGGGGATTTTCTCGTTGATGACGACGGACGAGGTAGGGTCATGATCAGGGCTGCTTGACTCTGAACCTGACAGCTTCTGGGTCGCTGCTGCTGGAAGGTGAGGCCACCAAGGATGCTACCAAACAATGAACCAAGCGTGGCCAGAGTCGTTGTGTTCATAGTCGAGTCCTCTTCGAACGGAGACACGCGGGGGCACTGTCGGAGGTCAGAGCAGGCAGAGGGACCCAGAACAGTAATAGGGTGTCAGATCAGTCCTAGAGGGAACTGATCCAGCGTACCGTAGGGAAGAAATTTGGAACTTACTGTTTCGAGGTTCAAACAGAGTCCTTCTTGGTGGTGGAAGGAGACTTGCAGGAGAAGTCTTCAGCCAAGTTTCGCTTCAAGAGCTTTAGGGGGCTGGTCGTGGACGTCTCTGCAAGTAACGACTAGGTGTCTGCCAAGGAGGAGATGCGCAGTCTGACGGTGAGGGCTCCTCCAGGCAGCCATGAAATCAGACGAGGGCGAGACCACCACCATTGCGAAGAAGGCTGGACGACGTTTCCAATGGTATCTCTTGCGCTCCCAGGGACTGCAAGACGAAGACGTGGCCGGCTCTACTAGTCGCCGGAGTTCTGCAGGTCGTCAGCTGAGGGCAGGTTCGTCGGTGTAGATCCGAATGAGCATGAAATGGGGTGGAGGGGGGGCGGAGGAGCTCCCCCGTGACGTGACCGAGCTGCGCCTTCTCCTAGGGATGGAGAAGAGCGAGAGACAGAGGGAGCGGGAGGAGCGAGTGCTAGAGAGAGAGAGGGAGAGACAGGAGAGAGTGCAGAGAGAGATGGAGAGAGTGCAGCTCAGCACTCGACTGGGGATCGCCGAGCAGCGGGCGAAGGATTTGGAGGACCGCATCCGGCGAGGTCGTGAGCGAGCTCAGCGCGAGGGATACTCGCGGGTCTTCACCAGCAGTGACTACCTAGTCAGTTCCTCCGAGCACCAGCGGAGGGAAGACTTGGAGAGGAGAGCGCGCGGGAGTCAGAGCGGAGCTTCTAGGGCGCCTGGGGCACTTCCTGGTCCTTCTCAGAGGGGACAGGAGGACGTTGGGAGCTCACATATAGGGGGTGAGGGTGGTGGTGAGGGTGGTGGTGAGAGCTAGAGTTTGTTGTACTCCACCCTCACTTTTGTACATCTTTTGATATTTTTAGTGGAATGAAAACAGTTTATTTGACTCTTTTTTGTGCACTTGTGATTGAGATTTTGAGCTTGTGTCCTTCTTTTTGAAATGATGTCGCCATGCAAATATGATTTTGAAAAACTGGGTAATGTTTATGGTTTTTTGACAAATATTCAAAAAAATTTTATGGTTTTGCAAATTTTTGTGGGATTTTGGAGAAATATTCAAATTTTTGTAGGATTTTGGAAGAATATGCAAATTTTTATGGGATTTGAGAAATATTCAAGTTTTTGTGGCCATTCATTTATGGGTTTCTTCCATCTTGACATGCTTGTTGCTTCCACAATGGGCATACTACACTCAAGATGTTTAAGAAAATAGTAAGAGATGTTTGCCATATGTATCCGATGTGAGGATTTGCCAAGTTAGCTGATCTAAAATTTTTAAAGGTGTCCTTTAAATCATAGCATTATCGATTGTTCATTTATGTAGTAAAAATGTGCCAAGTTATTTATTGCAGAGAAACCAACCAGGTTGACTCTAGATGTAGTAATACTGTAGTTGAACAATTAGCTTCATCAACTGCATCTTAGAACAAGAAGATTCAAGTTCTGGAACAACTGCTCAGAAAATTTTGGTGAGAACAGGTTGTACAAAGGATGCCGAGTCTAGTGAGGAGAAAGAAACTGCAAACCTTCTAGAGAAGTTGATCTGATTGGAACAATGGATAAACACTCATGCAGCAATCATGGTATTGAGAACTGCATTAAGAATCATGTTGACATTCTTGATGATGCCAAGGATCAAGGATCTGAGCCTTTATTAGAGCTTACATCGAGAAGACGTCAATCTATTAGCACCAACAACAGAGAGACAACAGAGAGAAGGATGAATTCAATGTGTTTAACCATTCAAATTCATCAGCCTTTTCCAGCTAAGTGTTCTCTTGCATCTCAAGTTTGTGATTTTATTGCACTCGTGCTTTGCTAGATTTTCATTACCTTCATTTGTCTACCTATTTTTTTGACATGGCATTAAAATTGACATTTCGTTCCATGAATCTGAAATGTTAACTGGTTTATTTGTATTAGGCAGTGTAAATATTAAACTATCCTATAGGAAGTTCCAGGCTTGGATATTTGGCCAGATGTATTTTAATATAAACTATAGAGATTAGGTTGAATTTAATTTCTTTGGACCATGATTAAATGGTCATTTCCAACTTGCTGCCTGGCTTTTCTATTTGGAAGGTGAAATATGTCACTTGGAACCTGTGTGGTTGCATAGGTAGTCATGCATTCATCTTTGCCTCAAAACAGATGGGTGAGTGCCAATGCACTTGGGGTTGTATTTATCTAAAAATCATCATAGAAGGAAGGATAGGAGGAATAGGAAAAACAAAATGGACACCTCAAAGCAAGGACTCTGGGGATTATAGAAACTTGGTGTCTAAATGGTAACCGATTTGTTGATCAACTGATTATTCAGTTTCATGGGCAAGTTGAGCATATAGATTTTGAGGGTGATTAAATGAAAGTTTTATTTCAGTTTGATTTATGTTATAGTAGCTTTTCATCGACAATGGTAGTTCTTCATTATTCTTTCTCTTTTTCCCCCCTCTTTTGGTGGGAGGGGTTAGGTACCAAAATAAATGGTGTAAGATATCATGGGTGTTAGAGATTGCATTTTTTTTAAGATTTCAACGTTTTCCTTATTATAAAGGAAATGAACTAGAGGCAGATCAGAAATCTGAGATAGGAACTGGAAGAGGACCTTGCTAGCACTTTAACACATAGTTACCCATATGCAAACTGAAAGCGAAAAGTGAAGCATGGAGTGAAAAATGAGAAACACTTGTTTGATGACATTTTGAATTACTAAGTGAAACAAGAAACCAATCCAAGAAATGAGAAGGGAAATTTGATATCTCTCAAGGTGTAAATGAGTTATCCTAGTAACCATAGTTTGATAGGATGTTGAGATATAAGATGGGTTTATGTTTTGTAACCAACAAGTGATGCCAAGGCTCTTATACCGATCCCTTGCAAGAGTGCAGCAGCCCTG
The DNA here is from genome assembly GCA_024336825.1 of Amorphophallus titanum. Lineage (NCBI taxonomy): Eukaryota > Viridiplantae > Streptophyta > Magnoliopsida > Alismatales > Araceae > Amorphophallus > Amorphophallus titanum. The sequence goes on from JANBPO010009603.1 coordinate 30,606,939, forward strand.
CATGAACCAATTAGATATTAGAAAGGAAATATTAGCTAGTTGGCACAACAATTAATGAAAACAGAAGAGCCACACGGGAGACCTTCAGTTTTTGCAGAGACCAGAGATCTCCTCAGACAACAAAACTTCAACAGGGGCAGGCTCAAATCTGCAATGGGATTAAAAGCATCTTCAAGCCAGTCACTTGCATGTCATGTTGAGGTTCCACCATTTTTTAATATATTCCAAAGTCGTTTCATCATTCTTCTGCTTGGAAGCATATAATTTGGCCATGGTTACTTCTCTTTCAGCAACGTAAAATCATTCCTAGAACTTCCATTGCATGTCTGGCCAGCCATTGATGGATCTGGTTGGTAAATTCGAGTACCACTCAAAAGCGAGTCCCGTGAGGGAGGGTCTGAAGAACTTGAGTAGGTAGGACTCGTCAGATCGCCCATTACGTTGATGTAATAGGCTATATGCTCTTTTAACGAACCTTGTTCGTTAAATTTGTAAAACTTCAGCAGTTTGGTGATGTCGGGAGGTAGCCTCTTGGCCGCATGATGGACAAGATAAGGTAACTTGAACACATCAAAAGTGGCATATTCATCATTGCCCCTGTCCGCCAGCTTCTTCTCGATCATTTGATCTATCATCATTTTATTTACCATTGTCGGGTCAACCGAGCCTGGGCAGAAGTGGGTTTGTAGCATCTGCGGTGTTGCCATCGTTGCTCGAGGTGCAGCTGCAATCCCCTGGTATGGAAAAACTAGGGGTTGCATTGGAGTGGTATGTGGTTGCTGGGAGGGAGTGCCCCTTGTGTAGCTAGGACCCGGCAGAGCTGCGGCCTCCTGTGGCAAAGCTTCGAGGCTTTGGCTGTTATTTCCTGGTGTCTCGGGAGGGACTTCGGCCTGCTTGGAGGTAGATGCGCATGCATTCTTCTCGTTCAGATGCTTCTTCAATATTTTAATTTCCCGTCGGTACTCTTGCATCAGCATCAGTACCACAGGGTCGTGCATAGAGGGATTGAGGGTGGCACATCTTTCTTCAGTTGGAGTTTCTTCAGACGACGTAGATGGCCTTCCACCATCGTCTTTAGCCGTGATTACGTTGACGGTGATGACTGCCACAGTCTTGTCCCGGCTGGTTTCCTCGGCAAGGGTTCGCAGTACCTCGCCTAGCTTGGTTGAAGCTCGGGGCCCAGCCCGCTTGGGCACCCGAATATGCTTGAATCTAGTTGGCTTTGGGGCCAACCCCCCCCATTGATTTGGACTTGAGGCACTCCGACTTCTCTTGGGCTATCGCTTGAAAGGGGTTGTGCAATGGGACCGTTGGAATTGCCCTATCGGGCATGATCTTGGCCTCTCGGCCATTCAAAGAAACTCAGACACCTCCGATGAGTACGGATTTGCCTGACGTGGAGAGCCGGCTTTACAGTATGATAGCGTTCTTCTTGGCCGGCCGCCTGGCAGCTGAGGTGCGCTTCTTTCGATCCCTAGTGTGGTGGGCATAGTGGTCCACCATCTTCATTTCTTCAGATGTCGCCTTGGCAGTGGCAATGGGCTTAGCCTCCTGGACCTCCAAGAGGTCCACGAACATGACCCCCAGAAACTTGGGGGAGACCAACCACCAGGGGAAACTACCGAACTTGGTCGGCACCGCTAGATAGGGACTTTGCAACAGAATAAGACTTGTCAAAACAAGCAAGTATAGGAGCAATTGTAAAGACCAAATACACAGTATGCACACTGATGAACACACAATTGGATTTTACTGCAAGTCATCCTCAGATAAAGCACATAAAATAATGGTTATTAAATGGCAGATCAAATGAAGAGTTGACAGTTAGTGTATGACATCATCAAAATAGTAGGAGCAAAACAGTATAGATCCAACAGTCTCCCCCTTTAAGGTTCAACACGTGCTACAACTTCGAACCTTGAGGACAACACCAGAAAAGATAGGGGTGAGCCTCATCCCATTGGCTCAGTAAGGGTCCCACGGATTCTCACCACAAAACAACGACGGTAAACAATAGCACTAACAAGAACAACAACAATAGTAGTAGGAGTAGCATAGCAACAATAACGACAGAAGCACAACCATAGTATGAATAGTCAAAATCGTACCTACGGTGATGAGAGGCAAACCTCGATCTCACAGCTCAAGGGGGGGCAGCCGAACCAACAGGAAATCTAGGCTACACTACCAAAAGAAACACCATGACATCTTTGTCGTGGAGGCCCATCCTCACAGACGAAGGCCCAACCCAACACCACGTGGTCCAAGGGTACAGTCACGACCTCGCTGTTATGAACCCTACACTGTCGATGGGTGAAACCTTGGTAACCCTATCAGAAAACCTAGACCTCAGTGTTGGGGAAACATGGACAGAAGTCACCCGAAGAACTGGGAAGGAACTCATCTCGCATGACAAGAGTGCTTCCCACTAGAAGCAAGGCCAGATACGTTCACTAATGACTTAGTCCGCAGCCTCAGGTGTCACCCTACTCGCCCCAGGCAAAAAATGAGACACCGTACAGAAGCAAGCATAGAACAAAGACTAGTTGGGATCACACTCTGCCCCTAACCAGGTTAGCACACACAGACTATGTGCTCTAAGTCGGGTCCTCTATGGTGGGGACACTAGTGGCCCACATCACCTCCACGAATCCCCAACTCCACTAGATGACGTAGACCCATCTTGACATTAGAGGATATCTAACTATGGTTGCATTTTCTCTTTATTTCAACATTGTAGTCTTTATTGGGCCCTTAAATAAGGCCCAGATGGCCAGTCCAGCTTCTGCTTCAGTTCTAGGTTATAGGTTACTTATTGTCACCTCTACGATAAGGAGGGAATTCTTTCATTTGGTAGGGATAGTTAAGTCATTTGTAACCCCATGGCATGACTTGAAGCCAAGGAGGACATGCCGCCGGATCTAATCCGTGCATTCGAATAAGCTTGTTACTTACATGTTAATTTATCATACGCACGTTAGTACTTTCAACTACCTCCTGAGGCCTCTTGTCTTTGGCGTTTAATCAAGGGTTGTCCTTCTTAGGAAGGGCGTAATTAATGCCATAGTCTTTATGGTATGGTGGACTTCTGGTCCCGACCTGAACCTTATAATCGACTGACCAAGTCAAATCGAGCGCACAATAAGTTTGTCACACATGTGACTGGCACACCAATAAATAATAAATAAGTAGATAAATAATAATATATATTTAAAAAAAGTAACCAAAGCACGTTGACAATTCTTGGCACGCCCGGTGGGACCCAGTCTCCCTTGATCTCTACGCCAAAGCAAGAGACCCGGCGGCCTCTCTCAAAATTCTAATTGTGCGTTAATCTTATTTTTAGGAATGAAGATGACGAACGGACTTGTCTCGGTTCACTTCGGCCAATAGGTCGTTGACGCCCATGTCCGAGAGGGATACCTGGCGGTACCCACGACGTTTGGATCGATGCCACCAACTGTAGGGCTGCCCAACTGCTTGGGCCTCATCTTCGTCGACTTGCTGAAGGTCGACAACCAAGAGCAGGGTGCTGCCACGAAGGCTTTACCTAAGAACAATGAGAAGAAGAGCCTGAAGGAGAAGACTACCCCAGCGGTCGTTGCCTGTTTTGTCCACCACATGGATAGAAGGAACGCTACTCCTGCCCCTCCTAGCAGAGGAAGGAAGAACAACCAAAGGAGTCAGTTTGCTGCTATGGGTCGTCGTCTTTCACTCTCTGGGAAGACGATGATGGTTGGGAATATCAGGGTGAACCTCAGTGGTCACCCTAGAGCTGTGCGACCTGACAGGATCGTCCCGGCGGTCCGGACCAACAATAACTTTCAAGTGCTGGCCACCAGAAGAGCTAACTGGGAGGTCGAAGAGAGGAAGCCACTGGCGCCCAAGCCAGTAAAGTTCAAACAAATCTGGGTGCCGAAGAGGATTCGAAGCCCAACTTCAGCTCAAGAGGAAGAGCATGTTGCTGCTGTCCGCCCCAGAGCAAGGGGGCGAGAGTGTCAGAAGAGAGAAGAGGGCACTGCTGTTGTCCACCCCAAGGCTAGGGGCAGGAAGTGTCAAAAGAAGGAAAGAGATGTTGTTGCTACTTACCCCATGGCTGGGGGCAGAAGCTACCGGTCTAGGGATCAGGCTGTTGCCGTTACTCGCCTCGGGAGAAGAGGTGCAGATTTTCAAATGGAGGATGAAAGAAGGACAGAGAAGGCTGTCTCTGTTGCCAAGAGATTCAGGGCCTGCGCTAGACAGGCCGATGTATTCCGTTATCACAAGTCAGACCACCTGGCTGCTCAAGTCTCGAGGCTGGCCTATCAGCCGAAGATTTCAGAAAGATTACTGCATCGGCCAAAGCTGTAGAGGCCCAATCAGGAAAAAATGAACCGTGTGGTTCAAGATTATTTCCATTGCCTAGGGAACTCTTCCCTAGAGCAACAAAGATTGTCCCGTGCCTTGGACATCGATGATGATGAAGAGGATGTTTAAGAAGAGGTGATAGTAGAGGCTTCGTCCTCAGACTCCAATGATTTTAAAGAAGGCCATAGGGCCAGACATCTGAAGAATGTCCCGCAGAGGGAAGAGGAAACGAAAAGAACTTCTGTGTTTGACCGTCTGACCTTCCCCACTCAGACCAATAGAAGAATTAGTAGACAAAAAGGGAAAATGAAGATTTTTGCTTGTAACATGATAGGCATTGCCGGAAGATATGGCATGTTGCCAAGTCAGCCAGAAGAACTAACCAGGTTGGCACACAGGCCTGACGCAATCACAAGAAGAGGCCAAGCAGCGAGAGATAAGATAGCAGCGGTTGATCAAGGCGACCTCTCGGTCGCCAATGAAGCCCGGAGAATCACCACGATGATGGTGAATGTGGTGATTGCCGAAGAAGAGGATAATGCTTTCACAGACCTCGCTGAAGGGACCTTGGGAGAGGTGTAGATTCAAACAATCCTAGATCCCATGATCCAGATGATGTTTAGAAGGTATAAACAGGAGATTGATTCTCTCAGAAAACAGTTGAATGAGAGAAATGAACAAATGTCAGTCTCCAAGCAGACTGAGCCAGGCAGGGAAGTTTCATGCCCGGTGGAGGGAGTGACCCCAGCCGCTCCCCATCGGGATAATCCTGGGAAGGCACCATGTCAACCCCTCCAACAACAGGTGATAGCCCAGCCTGCTGCATCTCAAGTGTAGTCTACAGTGCAGGCATCTCAACCCACTCTGAATGCAATGGTCATAATGACCCCCTTTAGCCATCAGCAAGCACATTTCTTCCCGGAGCTGGTTGATCCAACTATGGCAAATAAGTTGATGATAGAAAAGATTATAGAAATGAAGCTATCTAAAAGGGTTGGGGATGATTCTGGTACCTATGATGTTTATAGGGTGTCGTACCCAGCGCACTACGCTGCCAAGAAACTGCCACCGGCGTCAGCAAGCCGCCGAAGTTTGAAAAATTCAATGGCCAAGGTTCTCCCAGGGAGCATATAGCCTACTATATTATAATTATGGGGGATCTAGTAGCCGATGAAGCTTATCTGTTGAAGTTCTTTGGCTCGTCTCTTACGGGACTAGCCTTTGAATGGTATTCCAGTCTACTTTCTGTGCGTCAATTGTGGTTTGTTATTACTTGTCGAGTGGGCTTCTCGGTGAGGTGAGCATCCACCATTTCTCCTATCAATCACACCCACTTCACATGTATTCACGAGTGTGGTCTTGTTCGTGTAAGGTTAGAGCTTGTTTGTATATTTAGTTATAGCACTTGTGGTTAGTTAGTTTTAAATTGGCCATCAATTCACCCCTCCCCTCTTGATTGCCACATTTCGGGACTCAACAACTTGCACTACATATCTAGCCAGTCATTGATAGACCGAGTTGGCAAATTTGAATACCATTTGAAAGCGAGTCTCGTAAGTGAGGACCCAAAGAACTTTAAGAGGTAGGATTTGTCAGTTGCCAAATTGCCCATCACATTGATGTAATAGGCTATATGTTCCTTCGACGATCCTTGCCCGTTGAACTTGTCCAATTTTGGTGGCTTATTGACGTTAGGCGATAGTCTTTTGGCAGTGTGATAAGCCAGGTATGGTACTTTGTACACATCGAAAGAGGCGTAATCATCACTGCTTATTTCTGCTAGCTTCGTCTCGATCATCCGTTCCACCATTAGCTTGTTCATCATGGCTGGGCTTGCATAGAGAGGAGCTTACGGAGCTATATGTTGCGGTTGCTGGGGAGGAATGCCCTTGGTATAGCTGGGTGCTGGCTGGGCTACGTGCTATTATCTATGGTGTAGCCACGAGCACATGGAGACTTCCCGGTGATGTTTCAAATGGGACTTCAACCTACTTTGATGTTGAAGTGTCATTGTTTTTCTCATTCAGTTGTCTTTTCAACACTTCAACTTCCTGTTGATATTTTTGAAGTAGCATCAGTAAAGCAGGATCATGTGTGGAGGGGCTGGGAACTCAACCTCCCTCCTCAATTGGAGTGTCTTCGGATGGCATAGACCACGCCCCGCTGTCATCCTCAGTTGTGACCATATTCACTGTCACGGTCGTCACGGCCAAACCTAAACCCATTTCACCCATGGGGGCTTGTAACATTTCATTTGTAATTCTTGCTTTCTTCTTGTGAGAGGGCCCGAGCTCTCGACAAGTTTGGATCATTCTTTGTGTTCCGTGGGCAAGGCCCCATAGTGGCTGGTGACTCCGGCCATATTGCAAACATAGGTCAGCAGACCTCTTTCTTTCTTTGTCATCCTTCTGAATGGCCTTTAGGGAAACATTAGCCTTTTAAAGACTGAGGCTCTCCTT